>JAOEGL010000001.1:41086639-42503514 GCA_034509955.1 Urosaurus nigricauda
CACTCATAGAATCATAGAATCATAGAGTTGGAAGAGACCACAAGGGCCATCCAGTCCAACCCCCTGCCATGCAGGAACTCTCCATCAAAGCATCCCCGACAGATGGCCATCCAGCCTCTGCTTAAAGACCTCCAAGGAAGGAGACTCCACCACCCTCTGAGGGAGTGTGTTCCACTGTCGAACAGCCCTTACTGTCAGGAAGTTCCTCCTAATGTTGAGGTGGAATCTCTTTTCCTACAATTTGTATCCATTGTTCCGCGTCCTAGTCTCTGGAGCAGCAGAAAACAAGCTTGCTCCCTCCTTAGAAGCTTCATGTAACATTGACTGGCCCTAGCTTCCTCACAATAATGGAGTTCAGGAAAGATTGGGAAAGTTATTTCCACAGTTGCACCCTAGTCCTGAAGTTGTAATTCAGTTGAGCTATGACTATAGCCCCTTACTTTTCGTAAGCCAGCTGGTCAGTTACATTTTTGAGTGTTGTGTTTAAAAATTCTATCCTTTCTTGAGAAATGCAAAAGGTGGAGATTAATTTACATGCATTCAAATATTAGAGCAATAGCATTATTATTTAAATAGTTTGTACTGTAAGAGCTGGTGTAGTGTGGTGGTTTGACTAAGACTCTGGGAAACCAGGGTTCACATCCCCACTTAATTGGGGAAACTCACTAAATGATCTTGGACAAGTCATACTCTCTCAGACTAAGAGGAAGGCAATGACAAGCCTCTTCTCAGCCTTGCCAAGAGAACCCAGTGATAGGGTTGTTATAAGTCAGTTTGTTTGAAAGCACATAACAACATAACAAGTTTATGCCTGTATTCACTCTTTTATAAACTTCCACCTCTTCTATGCTATTGTGGTGTCTGTGATGGACAACCTCAGAATGTCCAATGATCAATGTTTGACCTCTGTGACATTCTGCTGGCAGCTCTAGACCTCAGAATTCCAAATCCCCTAGATAAATGGAAACTGGAAGTGGTTTATAGTCTGTTTCCAATTTCATCTCCCTCCCCAAATAATTTGGTGGTTTTTAGACCTACTACTCTTGGGGGATGGAGGGGGGGATGATTCTGGAGGAATAGAGAAACAGCTTTTCCCCTTTTTTAGTATTTCCCTCCCTACATGAGGGGCCACAGCCTGCAAACAAAGTCTTTGGGGGCTGTATGCAGCTAGTGGCCACATTTTGCTCATCCTGATGTAGGCTTTTGAAGACATGATAAAGACATCCAAGGTTATAAGCCTGTGGCTTTTAGTTGTATAAATGTGTCAGGTCAAAATGCTTATTTGCTCCATCGTTATTTGTAAGACTAGGTTTTATTTTTATTTTTCATTTAATAGATGGTTAGTTTTTGAAACTGCACTCACACAACCTACATGTTTTCCAGTGTAGCATCATACAAAAAAAAAAAAAAAAAGAGAGAGAGAGAGAGAGAGAGAGAGTAAATTCTGTGTAAGTGATCATCTGAACACTTATGAACTATTTTTCCCTGCAGACAGGCGCAAATACAGCCGTGAATTCTTGCTTCAGTTCCATTATTGTGATGCTGCTTGTGAACGACCTGCAGACTTGGTCCTGTTAGAAGGTGTGACGGATGCTGTACCAGGTACCCAGACATGGTTTGCCCCCACTTCTACTACTTGAAGCCATGATATATCTCATTGACCTTTTAATATTTATGTTGGCTTCCCTTTGTGAACTGCAAGTGTGCAGTGACAAAAACAAACTAAGGCCAGACAGATGTGCTAACGTTCAGCACTGTCTGAGGTGTTTGACTTCAACAGTAGCTCACAAACAGCAGAGTGGAGAAGCACAACCCAGCATGCAGTATTTGGCAGCCAGGCACTGACCAACCTGAAATACAGCACAGACACAGTTGACTTCTTCCAAAGTCCTTGGAGGTGTTTATCTTCCAGTTGCAATATGTACAACAAAAGCTCTGATATATAATGTCTGTTATATTTACAGTCCAACCTCACTAAATTGACTCCTTTCTCCAATCAACTATCTTCAACCCACACCACTCTGGGTTTCAAAGTCCTTATATACATAACTAATTACAAAGGATTGGCACCTGGTGTTTTCCCCCATTTACAACCATAAAATTATTTTTATATTTTCTTAAAGGGACATTTAACCCAACAAGTTAATGATTTGATATATCCTAGAAAGAGTTCACAAGTATGGTGTTATCATGTATTTCTTTATAAACTGGGCCCAGGCAAGCAAATTGGGGTATGCACTTTGGCTCCACTAGATGACTTCTGACATATTTGCCCAGAGATAGTTTGGCATTTGGTCAGCCCAAGATTGTTCTTGTGTTGAGGAAGGCTACCTGCTTTTGAATCTCATTGTCATTTCCCCTACTTGGTGAAATCTGAGTGATTTGGAGAAATGTGAGGAATCCTCTCATATTCTCTGCTCTTCTGAAGGCACCCTGATGTGGTTTGGAGCTATAGGTCTTTTTCTATCAACAGCAAATCTAGGATCCAAAAGGCCGAATTCCATAAGTCTCAATGCTTTTTGGGGTTGTGTTTTTGAATCACTAAACAATTTGCATATTGTGTAGCAAAATACTTTTGCAAGAAAAGGGATTTCAAAAGCAGGCTACACTATGTCCACATGAGTCTGATGCTCTGAGAAGTAGTGAGAAATTGAGTATGTCTTAGCCCTTGAATGCTCTAAAGTAGTTAGGGAAATAGGAGGCTTACTTACTCTGTATCAGACCTTTGGCCTGTTTATTCCATCTACTCACGGTGCAGCTTTCCACAGTTTCAGGTAGGATTTTTTTTAGTCCTACGTGGAGAGGTAGGGTATAGAGATATTGCCTGATGATCTCTCACCACAGTATTATCCAGGACATCTGAAATAGCTCCTGAAATCAGTTGTGTGTTCAGGCTGGTATGATGGTGTTCGGGCTCTTTCAAGACAAATGTGTTTCTTGAATAGCAGGACTTTTACTTACCGGTATCCCTTGAGTAGGGTAATCAGAGTACATAAGTGGCAAAGCAAACAGTTCTATTTCTGACTAAGGCAGAAATTCTTACTTCTGATAAGCTCTGATTGCAAACCTGTTGCTTGAATTTACCAAGAAAGAATTGGAGGCCCTGCCAATGTTTTCCTTGAGATGTATATTCAACAGTGAAACTAACTTCATCTATTATTTTGTTACCAAATAATGTGAATATTGGTGGACAGCAACTTTGATTATGCCTTTCATTGTGAGTCTGACCCACATTCTGCAATTCAATGGTATATATAATTGTTTTGTTTTGTTCTTGTGTTGCAGAGCGTCCTGCACACAGGCCTAAGGAGCTTACTGTAATGAACAGTTCTGATTCAGAAATTCAGAAATCTGATTCAAGGTAACCTGAATGGGAAGTGGAAAGGGAGGGGGGTGTTGGTAAATAATACAAGGTCATGACCAATAGCATAACAAAACTAGAGAATGATCTGATTGAAGTGATAGTGTAATTCCAGTTATAAAGCCCATGTTGCAGTAGAAGAGCTGATTGTAACAAATGATTCTTCCCACAAGGAAGCCTTGTCAAGAGAATGGAGTTACAGTACCAGAAGTAGGCTAAGTAAACCCTCTTGAAATTAACATGAAGGCATCAGATGAGAGTTCTGACAGAACACTTGAGCATCCACAGGCTAAATCTCAATCTCAGTTGGATTCACGGTATCTATCTATTTAGAGCAATTTTTTCCACTCCCGGGGCAGATTACATAATGAAACACTTGTGGTTCCCCACCTGTATCTATTAAGACTGAAGGATGGATTCTGTCTGGGGTCACCTGCCATCACCTTCTGGCCCCTTGAGTGTCCAACTCATGATGATAGTTAAACGAAATAGTCATGGTTACCATCGACACTCTGTTTAGCACTCTTTTAAGTATTGGAATTTCCAGATATTTATATGGGAAATGAGGCAGGCTTTTTGGTACTATTTTGGGCTATTTAATATATGTAGCTATATAGATATACAAACATATATATTCCTCTTAGGGAGAATCACAGAGATATCAATGCCTGGGTGCTTAGCTTCCTTACATTACCTTACATTGCTTGTAAAGCATCATATATATATTCGTTCCATTGCATCATATGACCATCAAGATGTTATCCATCCATGCTGTTCTTCAAGACATTTCATAAAGACTTTATCTCTCAATTTAGCTGTTTAATAATTCAGTTTGTTAATAATTAACACCTGTAAGACCATTCTAAAGCATTTAATGCAGTTTTTTATCCCTCAGAATCATATTTTTTTCTGTAGTTTCATATAATGCTGCCTAAAGCATTTTACAGATTTTTCATAGAGGCTTTCACATGTACAAAAGTTTGTCCCTTATAGCCATAACTATCTTAACAGTACAGCTTGGCCAATTATCCATTTAGGTATACATTTTCATCTGTTTTTAGGAATTATACATCTCTAAGAGGCTTCTTAGACATTCAAGAGTTAACTCCTTGAGCGCTGTTAAATCCTAACAGCATCTGCTACTATAAACATGTTAGCTGGCACCCATTAGAAGCATAATGGGACACATATCTCTTATTTTATCTGTCTTTTAGAATGATTATATTATTAGTGTATCAGCATGTTTGGGCAGCATTTCCAGGCAGTTATCAGTCTATTAGCTTATTCGGCTCAGCATGGATTGAAGGCAACATGGTTGCCTTTTCTTCATACAGTGTAGACCTTTGAAAGCAGTCCGATTCAGGCTTTAGCTCAGCCTCTTTTTATCCACTCCTTATGATCACTTAGCTTGTCAGCAGTCCAATCAACATCAAGATTTTTTTATCTATAACCCCACCTGGGGTACAGTAGAAATTCTGTACTTTATATGACCAGGCCAAAAAGCTGGCAACTAAATAATGTGGTCTGTTAACAATACTGTCAATAAGAGGTAGTCTTTGCACGCAAATCTGGAATTTAAAAAGACTGAACTTGTATTCTTCAGCTTTCCCATTAGTTCTTTCTCTGCATCATAAAATAAAATGGTTAACTCCTCTCCCACACTTGTGTGTTGTAATCCCAATAAACCATTAACACACACTCCTCCAGGGGTTGAATGCAGATATGCATTGCTTGTGTAGATGATTTCTAAAGAACAGAGGTAAAATATTGTTGTAGAAACAGTTTGTGAATATTAGCTGTTCTTCACTTGCTTTTGACTCCATTATTGAGTTTTGCACCCCCTTCCCCTTCTTTTGGGGGAAAGGGAGCATTTTCCTTTGTGCAGGTATCCAGGCAGTATTCAACATGGCCTCAACCTGACCTCTGTCTATAGCCACTTCCTTCCTGCAAGTGGTTGTCCTGAGATTACAACCATGCCAATGGGAATGGGAGCCAATGTGGATTATATCTTCTACTCAGCAAAGCCACTCAGTAATGATAATCAAGAATGTGAGTGTGACACAGTTAATCTAAGAGGTGGTTACACATTACATGTTATGTTCTTCCTGAGGACTATATTTGTCTCTTCTACATCCCTGGACTGGGCATTGAGTTAACAGAGGGGCTTTCTAGATTGGCAAAAAGAAGTGTGTTCATGGCTGCATGAAACTCTAGCCTTTAGATGAGAAAAAGGGAAAGTGTGCCATGAAAGCGCTTTTTTTTTTTTTTTTTTTTTTTTTGCGTTTTAGGGGAGAAGAAGAGCCTTTAAAAAGGTGCTGGTTTTCCCAGCTTCTTTTTTAAAAACTGCGGAACAGCACAGCTCCATCTAAAGGCTGTGGTGCAGCTGCTAAGCATTAAGGAAAAGGCAACTTCATGTCACACTTTCCTGCCAATCTAGAAAGCCCCATAGTATACAGTGAGAAGATATATTGAGTTGTAATGGTGATAATATACCTATTATATTTCTGATGGCCTTTATTTTGAATTTTGAACAGATCGGGCTAGTGTGTTTTTCCTTTTTTTTCTATCATTATTTCCTTTGCTTATTGTATTTCTCCTCTGACCTGTTCCTCTTGTACTTTTCTAGCAGCATTTTTTGTTTCCATCTGTAGCTTACTCTTGACAGCAGGATTGGACAGCCCAAGGGTAGTTTTGAGTCCCCACAAAACAGTCCTGACTCTGTTCTTTTTCTAGGGGATTGCATTTGCACCATGTCTGGGACTCTTCAGCAGTCAGAAATTCACCCCAGTGCTTCCAAATTCCTTCTAGAAAGCAAAGGGGGCATTTCTACCATGGTTTTGTTCCTGGGGATGTTATCACACGGAGAACTATGTGTGTCCATCCCAAAAATGGTTAAAGTGGTGCCATCCCAGAAATGCAAGCCCATTTGCTAATGGTCATCACACACAAGACCCCAAGAAGGGGTAAAAGGCATATTACTTAGGCTCAGATTCGAATTTGGGTATCAAACAGAGACAAACAAATCCCCATTGACAGCATAGAAATACCTTTTCTGAGCATGCTCCAAACTGCCATTTCCCCAAGTGCCCCCCCCACCACATGCCCAGGGGAGGGAGGGGAAACCCTTTAAGGGAAGAGAGCATTCTCCCTCTTTGGCACAGCAAGGCACCCTGGGAAACGAAGTCATCTGAGGCTTGTTTTCCAGACGGCTAGCATGACGCGAGGGGAGTGAATAAGCAAGCAAAATGGACACGTAAATCTGTAGTTTTGCAAATTTGCTCATTTCTTGATTGACCACCCATTCTCCCAGGATTCTCTCCAGATTGGGTGCAGCATCATGTGATAAGCAACTGTGGCGTTATCTCTAAAACTCTGAATGACTCTGCATTGCTCCCACTTTAACTCTTCAATTTCCCTTGTGTGATAATGTCCTGGCACAGTTTAGGTCCAGGATAAGCCTTTTTTTTCAAACAGTAAGTGAACAGGAAGGGACTTCCACTCACTTTCCGTTGTTTAAAAACACCTCTTCCAAGGCCTAAATGGCCTCAAGCCCCAAAAATTGTTAAAATGCCCCTAGAGTGCATTTGGGGCAAAATATTTAATTATTTATTGTAGTGATGCAGCCTTCAAGGTCTTCTGGGATGCTAATGCAATCCCCTAGCTTTCCAGACTTGCCCTAGAAGCTGTCATGGGGACAATGCTAGTGTCCATGTAATCACATTTCCTTGTCCTCCTCCTCTTCCTCCTCTCTCAAGTATTTCTGCTGTGCCCAATAACAACAGACTGCGGGATGAAATACCAGTAAAGTTAATACAAAAAAGTTAAAACTGTTTAATAAATAATCAAAATAATTTAAACAAAGTAAAAAAAAAATTAAATAATATGTTGAAAAAGATTAAAACAGTTTAAACCCATAAGTATGGTTGAGACAGATCAATGAGGCCAAAAAGCTTTGATGAGCAGGCAAAGTTCTTAAAACAGCCAATTCTTAAAAAAACAAAATAAAACAAAATAAAAAATGTAGTCATGATGGGTGGCTGAGCAGGCTGGGGGATTTGTAGACCAAAAAGTAATTCTTCCCAGTTTTAATGAAATCTTCCCATAGTGCATGTGGATAGTGATTACATGGTGACTAAAGGTTCTGAAACCACATTCTCATCATGTTGCATTCCATATTTGCCTATTTAAGGTGTACACACTTCATACTGCTCATCTTCCTGAATGTTTCAATCTTACTCACAAAGGAGGATCACAACATACTTTTGTAGAGTAAAAGCAAAAATGGTGGGGTGGGGCCATGTAAATATTTACGTGTTTGCTATGGACACAATTGTGTACTTTTATTTAAACCTTTCATGGCTTACATTGCAGTCTCTGTATAATTGATCCCATGCATCCTTCAAATTTTCTGTGTGGAATATGAGCAGAGCTTCAAAATGTTGTTGTTGTTGTTGTTGTTGTTAACCTTTAAATGTTAACTTTTTGGGCTACCGTTTCCATAGTCCCCCACACAGGGGAGAACTTGGCTTGGGATTCTGGCAGTTGTAGTCCAAACATTTTCCAAGCTTTAGGTTTGAGGGCTTCTCTTTCATGAAACTCTGATTCATTTCCAGGTCACAGGATGTACCAAGATGGAGCCCTGAAGCTGCTTGGACGTCTTTCCCTCCTCTCTGAAGACATTCTTTGGACAGCAAACGGCTTGCCGAACCCTTTCTATTCATCAGATCATCTCTGTTTGTTGGCCAGTTTTGGCCTAGAGATCTCTGACTTTTGATCACGTGCTAGCCTTGCACAGCAGTTAGCCTGACTGGAAAAAATCATGCCACTTGAAGTTTGCATCAGCTTACCAAAAAGAAAAATCCCACCCACCCCAGCAATTTTTTCTTCTTCACCTTCCCATTTCCCTACTTTTGAGATATACTTCTTCTCTCCCATGCTTCTTTTTTCCACAAGGAGTTAACCTAAGTTTTACACTATAATAATGCTGCTATTCTAGTCTGAGCTTTATTGCCAGTTTGACTGCCTTTACTCTGGCTTAAAGGCATATTTGCCAGCAAACAGATTTGTCTGTTTGGTGAGGATATTTTTGCTACCTTTATATAGAAGATAGTGAGGCTTGTTGTGTGCTCCACAAAAATCTTAACTGGTGAGGCAAAAGATTATTTGAGTCTGAATCTTTTATGAGATTTCCCCTTTTTGCTTTGTGCTGCAAACAGCAGGGGACAGAAATATTTATTGTTTTCCATGGCACTCAGGTCAAAATGATGGTGCTGTCTGATTTTGGCAAGTGTGCAAAACAGTAATTTTGATGCTGCTGCTGTCCATAACTTCCAGAGGTAGATACTTGTTGACTGAAGTTTCCCGTCTTGATCTGCTTTGAAATGAAATAAAATCACCTGGTGACAACTGACCACACCAGACAGACTTTTCTAGCAGGGTTTCCCTGTCCAGACTTCAGTTCTCCTGCAAAAGTGCCAAAGATATTTGAAAGCCTTCAGAACATATTGGGAAGGAATTATATCTCAATTCTTAAGAGCCCCATTGCATTTTGTTCTCAGGTTCTATCTTGCATTTGTTTTTCTTTCTCACCTATAAGCTTGGGGCATTGTTGTTGCCTCTGGTGGCATCCAGAGAAGAAAGGACTGCTAAATTTGGTAGGAAAAAAGTAAAGACAAAAAACTGCTTGGCTCTTAGTTTTTGTTTACAGCTTGGAGGCCATACCACTGAGACGTCAGCCAGGCCTGGCAGTAGATGCTCATTGTTTTCCCCCCAGTACTGGTGGACTGTGGCTACAGAAAAAGTGGTCAGCCTAGATTAACTCTTTTCTTGAAATATGGAAACCACAAGATTTTACTTCAGCTGTGTGTAGGCCATGGTATAACTTTATTTTGGAAAAGAAAATGCATTGGGAGTTTTCTGTATTTTTAAAGTTTTTTCTTAAATTCATAGAATAAAATTATACAATTTCAAAAACGTTGCAAACTACTGGTTGAGAGTGGAGAAATAGGACTGAACAAAAATGCTGTGTAAGGGCAGAGGTGTGGCTGCACGAGTGCCCTCTGGTGGAAACACTGGGGAAATGCTAGGGATACATGGTGCTGACCTGTCTTGAGATTTCACTGCAATACCCAAGTGCTAGAAAAAGTTGCTTAGAACAATTAAGGCTGCACCTCTGGAATGATTTACTTGAATTCAGTAACTCTCAGTATGTCTCATGTTTTCTGCACCAGGGATGGGAAGAGGTAAATAGGCACTTTAAAATGTTTGCTGCTGCATTTTTTCAGAATGACTAGTGAAAAAGGAGAAAACTTAAAAGATTACACACTCTATCTCAGAGGTGAGCAGAATTGAGATCATGATTTACTGGTATATCTTTTGCTGACATGCAGGATCAGTAGTGGAAAAACATCAAATAGATTTGAAAACTGTGCCCAACTTCTTGCTAGTTGCTTATGTCTCAGCCACAGTGTTTCTCTCCTGCACAAAAAGGAGTATAGCTGGACTCCCTTGGACTCATTCTTTGTGCAGCTCTGCTGGCTGTTGTTAAGATTTTCTTTTAGAATTCGTGATCTGCAGTATTTTAATTCAGAATTACAACTGAGTACACAACAGCCAGTGTGCATGTAGTGGTTTGAGCACTGGACTATGACTCTGAAGACCAGGATTCATGTCCCCACTTAGCCCTGGAAACCCACTGTGACTTTGGGCAAGTCATATTCTCAGCCTCAGAGGAAGGCAAAAGCAAACTCACTCTAACATACAATTGATTTATTAAAATTAACAATAGTTATCAGCAGTGAGAGAGGTGTACTATTTGAGATACACATTGAAGCTTCAGGCAACACAAAATCTACTGAATGGTTTGCCTTATCTTACTCAGACCTTTGGCTAACATTCAGTCCCAAACCCTCTCTAAGTGTAAGAGTAATTGAACTCAGTGGTACTTACTTTTGGGTAGATATGTATAGGGCTGCACTGTAGACCCACTGCTGAAATATAGTAGATACACAGTGAATATGCTGTATGCTTGTTTTGAAAAACTAGCTTCTCTTAAATCATAGGTTACAAGGGATCTATATGCTTTTTATTATGGTTGCAATCCTGTTATGAAGATACTGCATTAGGTCCAAATGTCTTAGATCCAAGTATTTGGATCTAGTCCCTTTAAAGTGGCTGCAGACATCTGCAATTCATTATGCATTAGGTGTTCTATTTATAAGGCTGATGGGAGACTCAGTCTGAATACCTGAGTAGAAGGATATGGTGCAAAGTTTTAGTATCTCAGTCTAAAGCAGGTGGGTTTTGAAAAATTAAAGCTACAGTACCTGCTTTCAACTTGCTTCCAAACAGTATAGTTACAATCTTAACACACAACCTGCTTGCAACTGTGTATGCAGGATATAATACAAGGGCCATTGTGCTACTGCCCACTGCAATATTAAGGTTGACTTCTGTTCTCATGATCTCTCACCATTGACTATGCTGACTAGGGCTGAAGTTGCACTGCAATGTCTGGAGTCTTCCCCAGATGTTATCGTTATCTGAGGTAAATCTGGTCTTAATTTTTTAAAATAATTCATCAAATAGTTTGGTGGTCCTCAAAACTGATAGAAAGCCCTCCTAAAGTTGAGGGTGGTTAAATAAGTGTAAGCAGAGAAATATGAATTTAATAGTGGAAGAGCTAGAACCATAAAAGTTCTCTTACAGGCCATATTAGTAGTCTGCCAAAGCTCTTCTGCCTTACTATTCTTCTCACCCCACTGCTATCTTCAATTACATTATTGTCAGTCACAGCTTAGTGAATTGTTGTCAAGCTTTTGTGGAAGTAGTGCATCATCCCATCAGAGTAGAAGCAGTTGTTAACTTTACATGAAAGCACTCTGCTTTTTAGCTAGGCTAAGGTATCAAAACAGTCAAAGACTTAGCATACCTTGGCTCAGTTATATAACAAAATGGAGATGGTGGTCAAAAAATCAGAAGAAGACTAGGACTTGAGAAGGGCAGCTATGAAGGAGTTAGATAAGATTTTCATGTAGAGACATCATTGAATGCTAAAGTGATTTTCTATGCCATTGTATTTCCGATTTCTATGTATGATTGTCAGTGCTGGACAATGAAAAAAAGCTGACAGGAAGAGAAATCCACTCATTTGAAATGTGGTGCTGGAAGGAAATTCTACAGATACCATAGACTGTCAAAAAGACAAATAAACGGGTTCTAGAGCAAATCACTTCTCAACTCCCTAAAAGCCAAGATGACCAAACCAAAACTATTGTAATTTGGCCAAGTCATGAGATGGCATGACTTATTGAAAAGTGTAAGGCAGTAGGAAAAGAGGAGGATTGTTTTAGAGGTAGATAGATTTAGTCAAAAAAGTTATGGCCCTAAGTCTGTAGGATATGAGCAAGGTTGTTGCTGATAGGGTTTCATGGAAGTCTTTCATTCATTGGGTCACCATAAGAATGGTAGTTAATGAAAACAATAAATGCAGTTTGCTTAGGACAAGGGCAGGGAACCAACTTCATCCTAAGGGTAGAATTCAATTTTTGATATTATGTGGAAGAGAGGGGTATATTTCAAAGACTGTAAAGGCCAAAGCCAAAATGAGGGATAGAAAATGCCATTATATTTAGTTCTTACTTCCAGTAGCTAAACTTTGATAAATTCCAGTCTTTTGCAATGGTGTGAGGGATCCCATACAAAAGGAGAATCTAACAAATGATGTGGTTGTGAGGAATGAGGTGGGAGTATTTCGATAACCCTAGAGTATGAAACTGAGAAATCAGGATGGTCAGATTTAGCAACAGGGCCTGAGGCCACTCTTTCCTAGCCTGTAACTTCTAGCATCTGTTTACATACTTATCTATCCTTTATTATTGTGTGTTGCAGTCATGAAAACATAAAACAATTAGTAATCATGATTATAGAAATATACTTTGTCCTTGAGCTTGAACAGTGTAACCAAGCTGTCTTCAAAACTCTACCTTTTATGCACTACTGTTATCTCAACTGATTCAATCCAAATGTACTAGGTTTTATTGGGGGTGGGAGAAGATGCCCATAGAGAGCACAGGGATGCATCATTTATCACAGCAGCTGTCAGCATCAGTAATAAACAGAGTTGTTTCTGTCTTTATTATTGATCCGAAAAGGAATTGGGGAAAGAATACAGAATTGAAAGATAAGAACAACTAAGGAGGATCTGTGCCACCTACTTAAGGTGACAGATACCAGTTTACAGTGGACACACATTACAAACCATTCAGTACTGTGTGGTAACAATAATGGCCCAAAGAACAAAACCTTGCGACTAAAACAGGCTGAATACTGATTCTGTTGGAAACAAATCACAGGTCATAGTATTTCTATCTTGTTCTAAGAAAGCAGGCTGAGGGACTTTGCCCAACAGAGCTGACAGGCACTGATATTTATTTTAGCCAATAATCAGCACACCATTATATGTATAGGATTATAGATAAACAAGACATGCTTTGTTCAGAGTTCCCTGAGGAGCCTAGCTGATCTGATTTCTGTCCTACGGACAGGGCAGAAATGACATTCAGTGACAAGGAACTGAGTCACAAATTCCTTGCATACATCTTAAAGAGAGAAGGCAAATGCAAAGGTAG
Organism: Urosaurus nigricauda; assembly: GCA_034509955.1. Taxonomy (NCBI): domain Eukaryota; kingdom Metazoa; phylum Chordata; class Lepidosauria; order Squamata; family Phrynosomatidae; genus Urosaurus; species Urosaurus nigricauda. Next base: position 41,099,630 of record JAOEGL010000001.1, read on the forward strand.
TGATTCCTGTTTGTTTTTAACCTATAAAAGGAAGACTTTGAATCGTATTCTAGGGAAACCAACTTTGCCCAGGGTTCAATAAGACACTAATAACGACTGATAAGTTTCCCCATTACTGTACTTTTTTTTTTGCTAGTTCACGGCTACCCCCCATGCATCCTAAGACCTGTTTCAGGAGCTCAGCAACATTCAGAGATTTTTTTTGTCAAAACAAATCTATATTTCCTGAAGTCAAAAAAATTGCTAACCTTTACTTTTAAGCCAATATTTAACTCCCTACAGTGAGGACTGACTACATGGACATTCACAGACAGATTTCATTATAAAGAACACAATAAATTAAGCTAGCTTCTAAAGAAATATATAGAGGATGTAAATGGATGTCATGCTGTACTAACATGTAACCAGCCTGCCACTTGGCTTCAGAGACTGGAGTCCAGCTGGCTTTTTAGCCAAAATGGCTGCTGTACAATATTTACTGTAAAGGGTATGGGATTATTTTTAATTGTATATTTTATGCTATTGTATTTTATTATTTTCTTTATCTTGTAACCTGCCTTGATTCCTTTGGGAAAAGGTGGGATATTAATAAATGATATTACCACTACTACTACTACTACTATTAAAGCAGCTCTGTATATACTGATGCAGCTATAGTTCAAACTAACTTCATTTTCAGCCCTGAATTGTTTATCCACAGATTCAGCCATCCAAGGTTTGAAAATATTGTAAGGTTTGAAAATATTTTTTTCCAGAAAGGATTCCAAATTAAAGCATAGAATCATAGAATCATAGAGTTGGAAGAGACCACAAGGGCCATCTAGTCCAACCCCCTGCCATGCAGGACGTCCAAATCAAAGCATCCCTGACAGATGACCATCCAGGCTCTGTTTAAAGGCCTCCAAGGAAGGAGACTCCACTACGCTCCGAGGGAGGGTGTTCCACTGTCGAACAGCCCTTACTGTCAGGAAGTTCCTCCTAATGTTGAGGTGGAATCTCTTTTCCTGCAATTTATATCCATTATTCCGTGTCCTAGTCTCTGCAGCAGCAGAAAACAAGCTTGCTCCCTCCTCAATATGACATCCCTTCAAATATTTAAACAGGGCTATCATATCACCTCTTAACCTTCTCTTCTCCAGGCTGAACATCCCCAGTTCCCTAAGGCGTTCCTCATAGGGCATGGTTTCCAGTCCCTTCACCATCTTAGTTGCCCTCCTTTGGACCTGCTCCAGTTTCTCAACATCCTTTTTGAATTGTGGTGCCCAGAACTGGACACAGTATTCCAGGTGGGGCTTGACCAAAGCAGAATAGAGTGGCACTATTACTTCCCTTGATCTAGACACTATACTTCTATTGATGCAGCCTAAAATTGCATTGCAATCTTAACCAACAGGGAAGACCTAGTTGATGGGGTGCAAGTGGTGGGATCCTTAGGTGGAAGTGACCATGTTCTCCTGGAGTTTGTAATACAGTGGAAGGGAGAAGCTAGGCATAGTCAGACACGAATTCTAGACTTTAGGAGAGCTGATTTCAATAAACTTAGAGAAATAGTGGGGGTGATCCCATGGTCAAGAATACTAAAAGAGAAGGGAGTTCAAGATGGATGGGAGTTCCTCAAAAGGGAGATACTGAAAGCACAATTTCAGACAGTCCCAATGAGGAAGAAAAATGGGAGATGTCTCAAGAAACCGGTATGGATGACTAAGGAACTTACAACTGAGCTAAGTTTTAAACGGAACATGTATAAAAAATGGAAAAATGGGGAAATCACCAAAGAGGAATTCAAACAAATAGCCAGCACATGTAGGGATAAAGTCAGAAAAGCTAAAGCGCAAAATGAACTCAGGCTTGCTAGAGAGGTTAAGAACAATAAAAAGGGCTTTTTTGGATATGTCCGCAGCAAAAGGAAGAAGAAGGAAATGGTAGGACCACTGCGTGCAGAAGATGGCAAAATACTAACAGGGGACAGAGAAAAGGCAGAATTACTCAACACCTTCTTTGCTTCAGTCTTCTCAGAAAAAGGCATAAATTTAGACACACAAGCCAAGTATCCTAGTAACAAAGGCAAGACAAGCCTCACATGATCATCCACATTTGTTGGCTTCTTTCACGTCTATCTAGTGTTGGGGTAATCTTATCAACTTTATTTTCTTCTGCATTTGGATTTAAAAAAAAAAGTTCAAGCTAATTTGGAAATAGGAAGACATTTGCAATGTTTGCCAAATTCCTGCTTCAGATATGTGATACCCACAAAATCAGTCTGAATTGCTCCTTTGTATTTTTCATGTGTAAAAGGATTGGCCATACTTTGGACATAATCATGAGACAATGTGATTTATTGGAAAAGACTGGAATACTTGGTAAATTGGAAGGCAGTATGAAAACACAGCTGGAAGTATGCAAGACCTGAGCAGGCCAGTTGATGATGAGGAATCTTGGAGGTCTCATTCTTGGGGTTTCCATAAATTGCCCCAAACCAATGCATTCCAATTACAATGTAGGAGATACAGTATAGGTTGACTTTGTAGTATACAACAGTATAGATTGTTGTTCCTATCTGACAGTAAGAACAGTGGAACAACTAACTCAGAAAGTGGTAGATTCATCTATGATGATAATTCAATATTATTTTTTAAAAAATTATAGCCATCTGTCATGGCTGTGTTAATTGTGGATCCCTTCCTGCACTGGATTAGATTATATTACTCTTACAACTCTCAATAGCTGTTTAAATATCAAGAACTCACTCTTGTGGAGGGATATTCAAACAATGAATTCTTCCATCAGAATTCATGGAGCTGCTGATCATGTAGCTTGTTTCTCCAATTAATTTTTACTACTTACTGCTGCATGATTTCTATCATTTTAAAATAAAGTGGGGTACAAAATCCCTGCTATTTTTAGCATATTTAGTATCACTCCATGTGTGAGGTGTTAGGGTTGAAGCTCAGTTAAAAGGTACAGCATCCAGTCTCTGAAGTAGTAGTAGTAGAGACAAAGAGTGGAATGGGACATTGGTCTGACAAAGACGATTCTTCCTAGTTAGTCAAGTCAGTAGTTAGTGGTTCTGTGAGACAGGTCTACATTATTCATTTTATTATCACAAATACTCAAGGGATACCTGCCACACCTTTGTCAAGACATTGTAGAACAGAACAAACTCCCAGAATTCCATAGTATTGAGTCATGGCAATTAAAGTTGTGTAAAACAGGATTATTTCTGGAGTGTGGATGCAGTCTGCATGGCTGAAACAGAAGTGGTGTACTGTGGCCCTCTGGCTCTGGATGAGGTTGCATCATCTATTTACTTTGCTAGTTTGGGCAATGTATGGAGAGACACAAGTTCCCCGTCCCTAAAGAATCATTAACAGATGCTTTGACAATAGCAGGGTATAGGGAGTAGATCTAGGAAAGGAGATGCTCTGAAACCTAGGCATTCAGTATAGATTGTTGTTCCTTCCTGCAAGACTCTTAAAAATATTTCTCCCACACACCTTTTCATTACAGTAAATATATCCGAACTGCCATATTTTTTTTTCTGAATTTTCCCCAATTTGCCAAGTTCTTCTTCGTGATGTCTGTGCCTCACACAATAGGAGCACTGCACCTGCGCAGAGACTCCATCCGGAATGCTGAAAAACTGAGCAGATTGGCGGTAGCCCTGCCACTCCCATTCCCTGAGCATGCCCAGTCCTGCCAATCTAGCTCCTCCTTCAGTTCTTTTTCATCTGTCACAAAAGAAGCATCTCCTTCGGGCTGCTGAACATCTCCTTCGACGGCTGAGTAGAATTCATTCTTTTAACCTCCTTTCTTGTTTTCTTTTTTTTTTTTTCTTCTTAACCTTGAGCTGCCCTTTTTTCTTTTTCTGTTGTTTTTCAGCAAGGATTTTGGCCTGGACAGACCCCTCACTGTTTGTTGTAAGCCTCATATGGCCTCGAACCCTCTCTTCAAAATATGTTCTGTTTGTCCCAACAAACTTGCACTTAACGATAGACATTCTAAGTGCCTTTTTTGTCTGAGTGAATCCCATATTCCTGATAGATGTGCCCATTGTAAGGCCTTTACTCCAGTAACTCTCCATAAGAGGGCTAAGAGACTCCAGGCCTTCTTGTGGGAAAAAGCCTTGGCTATAGCCCAAAAATCTTCCCTGCAATCGGACCCGCTGGGCAGACTCCCCATCTCTAAGTTCCTGCAGATTCCGAGGCTCTCCCAGAAGGTCTCGATGTCGACACTGGCATCGACATCGCCACCTCTTACATCGACGGTCTCGACATCAAAGCATCTGTCTTCCTCCACCTCGATGTCTCAGTTGACTTCCAGCCAATCTCCTCAGGAGGTGCCTTCTGTGTCTCAGAAGGCCAAGAAGAGGCCGTCACGTCGTGATAGCGACAAGCATAAAAAGCGGCACAAGGCCAAGGAAGCTAGTCCTCCCACTGCCATCCAGGTCTCCACTTCAGCTCCTGTGTCGTTGGCTGCAGTTCAGATTGACTCAGCTATGGCCTTTCTAATGCCTGCTTCGACATCAAAGCCTGGCCTCTCTGCCCCAGTCCCAGTCACTGTCTTAGACTTGGCACTGGAAGCTTTTGACTCGACTGCGGTGTCAGCATTATTGTCTGCACTGTCCCAACTTGTGTTACTCCCGACATTGATGGTCTCACCCATTCCTCCACCATCTGTGACGGTTCCTCGGGAGATCTTGGCCACTCCATCAAGAGTGTACAGGCTGAAATTCCCGCCACCCCTGCCTCCTTGACAATGGTCCCCTCAGCCATCTCCAGTACTGTCAGAGGAGCACTTCTTTGGCTCTCCTTACTCGTCTGCTTCATATGTTGCTGGACATCGAGCCGAGGATTATTAGAGAGAGAGACATCCTTCTTACTTCTCCTACCCTCCATCCTACAGAGACTGATATTATTACAGGGATCTACATTTTGAGTCTTATTGCCAACATCGATCTCGATCTCGATCCCCAGTGGATGTCCATGAGGACTACAGCGTCCCATCACTGCCGCCCTGCACCACTGCTACGGTGTCGAGGCCGCCAGACCCACTACCACTGCCAACTTCAGTCCTGACGTCAACACCAGCATCGACATCGACTCTGACATCAATTTTATCGACTATTCTTATTGTCCCTTCAACGTCGACAAGCCTGGCAGTCCAGACATCGATGCCTCCTTTACTACCAACTGTTGCCTCTGAGGCCACTCTGAGGCCATTCTAAGAAGAATCTGCCGGTGAACTGGAGGGATCTCCAGGTTCCCCTACATCTGTCGTCTCCTCTCCAAATGAGGAAGTACAGTGGTCCCCCGGGTTACGAAAGTAATCTGTTCCGGATTACCTTTCGTAACCCGGAAATCTTCGTTTCCCGGGGGACCGCTTTAGTGGATGGACCGCGCGGCAAATTTAAAGGGGCCACGCGGTTTTTCTTCTTCGCATCCCGGGGTTTTTTTCACATCCCAGGGGCTTTTTGGCGGCCCCGGCGGTTTCGGGTCCCGGGGATTTCGTTCCCCGGGGGGGTTCGTATCCCGGGGGACCACTGTAGAGGATTCCACACCGCATTTCCCAATCGAGGATGTTAACCTCTTTTTGGGCATTGTTGACACGATGGCTAGGTTGGCCTAAAGACAGATCAGGCCCCCAAGCTGCCGAGGGACCCAATAGATGCCTTGTTTGACAAATCAGCCCAGCCTGCTGTGATCCTATACTTGGCATCCTTTGCTGACATCATGGCCCTCTCGTGTATCAAGCCAGCCTCTACTCCTCCAGCATCTAAGATACTGGACTCCACGTACAGGGTGCAATCTGACACTGCCCCCTTTCTGTTTACTCATCTGGCTCCCAACTGTTTGGTGGTCGGGTCTCCCTCAAGGTCTTCCGGCAAGAGCCACTCTGCTGCCGTGGACAAGGACGGGAGGCGTATGGACATCTTTGGCAGGAGATTCTACTCCTCTGCAGCTCTCAATGCCAAAGTTGCCAACATGCAGGCCTGCATGGCGGGATACCAGAAGTTCCTATGGGACAAGATGGCATTGTTTATCCCCTTTCTCCCACCAGAGCAGAAGGCAGCGGCTGTTGACTTCTGTGCTGAGGCCCTGTCGCTCAACAGGTCCACTCCACTAGACATTCAGTCGACTGCTCGGCCAAGATCATGTGTGGACCGTGGCCCTTTGTAGGTTTGCCTGGTTGAGATCAACGGATCTGTCTGAGGAGGCAAAACCCAAAATTGAGGACATGCCATTTGATGGAGAAGGCCTATTTGCTGCCAAAACAGATGCATCTCTGGATTCTATGGCCAAGGCCTGTCTTAATGGCAAGCGTCTTGGTGTCATCTCCAATAAACAGCAATTTGGGAGACAACCATTGTGCGGAAGACTTACCTCTTCGAGCTACTCTCATCCTCGCTCGGGCACATCGTCTGGCTACAGGGGCTCCCCTCAACAGTACTCTAGGAGGCCCTTTAGGCAACACCACCAACAGCAACATGAGGGCCAGCAGCACCAACAGTCTCAATCCTCCAAAATATCCTCTTCCAAGTCCCACTTTTGACAGGTCTTCGGGAGTGACACCAGTGTTTTGCCTGTCAGCACCTGTGGTCCCTTCCCACTCTGTCCCCAGGCTTCGCCACTTCTACAACTGGCGCCGAATCACTTTGGATTCCTGGGTCCTCACCATTATCCGCCTGGGATACGCCATAGAGTTCTCAAGTATTCCACCAAGTGGTGTTTTCTGCTCTACTCCTTCTTCCCCTCCTCTCCTAGAGGAAATCTCCTCCCTTCTCAACAAAGGAGCCATTCAGCAGTTTCCAACCAGCTGCAGACTGGAAGGCTACTTCTCTCGATACTTCACGGTGCCGAAGTGAGGTGGTGATCTTTATCCTACTCTAGACTTGAGATGTGTCAACTCTTTCATCGCTCCTCGCAAGTTCAAGATGGTGACCCTGCAGTCCATCCTTCCGTTCCTGCATCAAGGGGACTGGTTTGCATCCATCAATCTGAAGGATGCCTACTTTCACATCCGCATCGGACCCCAGCACTGGAAGTTCCTGCGCTTCGCTGTCGATGGAGATCTCTTTCAATATACTGTTCTCCCCTTTGGCCTCTCCACTGCTCCTTGAGTCTTTACAAAATGCATGGGAGTGGTCATCTCCCACCTTCGACTGCGAGGCATAAAAATCTTTCCTTACCTCGACAACTGGCTCCTAGTGTTGTCCTCCCGGACACAGCTGTTCAAAGACATTCACTCTACCCTATCTCTTCTCACTGACTTTGGACTCACCATCAATCCATCCAAGCCAATCCTTTGATCAGTGAAGGTGATAGACTACATAGGCACCTCTCTGGACTCCGTCATGGCTCAAGCCTACCTTCTGACCAGATGGGCAGAAGCCCTCTGGGACGAGCTCCGCTATATCCTCACCACTATTCAGCCAACGGCAAAGGACATACAACAACTGCTGGGCTACCTAGCCTCCACTACGGCTGTTACTTACCTTGCACGTCTGAGATTCTGACCTCTGCATCTGCCTTCAACTACCTCCACGACAGCCAGTCCAAGAGGCTCTTGATTTCCGCTCATGTACAGGACTCCCTCAAGTGGTGGCTAATTCCCACCAACATCCTCAGAGGGATGCCCTTTCAAGCATCCAAACCTTCCAGGATGGTCACCACAGACGCATCTATGACAGGATGGGGTGCCCATTACAAGGACTTTCGTGTACAAGGCCAATGGTCCTCAGAGGAGTCAGAGCTGCACACCAACACTCTGGAACTCTTAGCAGTCATCAAAGCCTTCCAAGCATTCGAACTTTATCTCCACAGAGTTGTTCAAGTGGTGTCATACAATACAACCACCATCTGCTAGATCAACAAACAGGGAGGAACACACTCTCCAGTTCTCCTGCACAACACTTCTGGATGTGGTGCCACCGCTGCTCAATCCACCCACTGGCGGTCTACCTTGCGGGCAAGGACAATGTGCTAGCAGACTTCCTCAGCAGGGACAAGGTCCCTCAGCATGAGTGGACTCTGTCAACTCAAGCCTTCCAACTGCTTATTGGGGGACTCCCTCAATGGATCTGTTCGCCACTCTGGAGAATACACAGTGTCAATTGTTCTACACCTGAATGGGCAGAGGCCTGGGATCCTTGGGAGATGCCTTCCTCTGCAACTGGAGCTGGGACTTCCTGTATGTCTTCCCTCCCCTGCCACTGATCTCCAGGGTAGTGGCCAAGATGACCAGGGATGGGTCCAACGCTATTCTTCTGACCCCCTTCTGGCCGAGACAGCCTTGGTTCACTCTTGCTCCACCTGGCCAGGGGACAAAACTTCCATCTCCTGAACTGGCTGGACCTTCTGTCCTGCTCCAATGGGGCGGTCCTGCATACAGACCTTCACAACTGCAGATGACAGCTTGGAGGATCAGGTCCTGACCTCTCCTGAACTGCTCAGGGTCTTGTTGGCCTCCAGAAAGGATTCTACCAAGCAATCCTATGCATATAAATGGAAACGCTTTTGTGCCTTTGCAGAGGCTAGAGCCGAACCTTCTTCTCCTGTGAGCCTCTCTACTGTGCTACAATTCCTATTGCACCTTTGAGGCCAAGGTTTGGCCTTCTCATCCTTCAAGGTCTACCTTTCAGCCATAGTTGCTAACCAGCCACCTGGTTCTCCATCAACTCGGCTCTTCACTTCGCTGACACTCAAGAGGTTCTTCAAGGAACTTCATCATCTCTACCCACCATTGCCTCCATTGGCCCTGACTTGGTCTCTCTCCTTGGTACTCACACAGCTCACAAGACCTCCCTTTGAGCCCTTTCAGACTGCTGACACTCAAGGTGCCCTTTCTTGTGGCCATCACCTCAACCAGAGGTGCTTCAGAGCTGATGGCCCTATGCTCAGATGAGCCTTTCCTCATTTTCCACAGGGACAAGGTGGTCCTCAGACCAGACATCTCCTTCCTCCCTAAAGTGGTTTTACCCTTTCACCCTTCTCAGGAGATTGTGCTACCGAACTTTTATCCAGACCCTTCTTCACCTCTGGAAAAGACCATGCACACTCTCAATGTTCACTGCGACTTGGCATTTTATGTTCAATGTTCTGCTGAGTTCAGGTTGTCCACTAAATTTTGTTTGTTTGTTTGTTATGGTGGATCCAAGAAGGGCAACCCAGTTTCTTCCCAAAGGTTTTCAAAGTGGATTGCCCAAACTATCTCTCTGGCCTATGAACTGGCTAAGCACCCTTTACCAGTTGGTGTCCGTTCTCACTCAAACAGGGCCATTGCTTCATCTGCCACCTTCCTCCAAGGTGGTCCCCTACCAGAGGTCTGCAAGGCGGCTACGTGGTCACAGCTTTCCATGTTTGTTTGGCATTACCGGCTGGATCCCAGGTCCCGAAGTGATGCCAGTTTTGGTCATGCTGTTCTGTCTTATATTCTGCAGTGACCTTCCCACCTCCACAGGTAAGCTTTTTAGTCATCCTATTGTGTGAGGCACAAAGACCATGAAGTAGTAGTACAGGTTGCTTACCTGTAACGGTGTTTCTTCAAGTGGTCATCTGTGCCCTCACACAAGTCATGCCCTACCTCACCTTGGTCAGGTCTCTGCTCTTTTTGCGGTGGACCTGAACTGAAGGAGGAGCTAGATTGGCGGGACTGGGCATGCTCAGGGAGTGGGCGGGGCGGGGCTATCGCTAATCTGCTTAGCTATCTGAATGGAGTCTCTGTGCAGGCGCAGTACCCCTATTGTGTGAGGGCACAGATGACCATTCGAAGAAACACAGTTACAGGTAAGTAACCTGTACTTCTCTGTGCTTATTGCTGAACCCTGAGACAGACAGGCAGAGATTGCTACATGTTTAGCAAAGGAACACATGTACCAATGGGGTTTTAAGTTTATTTTCACATTAACTGTGGTTCACCACCAACTAAAACAAAAAAGAGTAGGCTGCTTCACAATGGCTTTTCTTCTAAAGAAATTACTAGTGGGAGTTACTGGTTCACTTCAAGGGCTCAGCTAAATGATGAATGGCAATAATTTGATACCATCTTTACATGTAATCCTGGAACTTGGCTCAACTTTTCAAGATCAAAAGGAAGACTAAAACAGAAGGTTTCTTTCAGCTGCTAACACATCATGGCCTGGTAATAAATATTAACAGTTTCTGTTTCTACTGCTTCCCTGCCACCAATTTTTTTGTCTAGATAGATTTAGCCAATACTTAAGACAGAAAAGCAGAAATAATGGCAACTGGATAAGAGCAGGGTGTTTTACTCTCTTAAGACACTTCACAGAAGCGATTGCTGATGAATCAATACAGGCTTCATTTGCAGTAGAATTTCCACTGTTTATTATCTAAAAATCAGGTTCACTGTAAACTACAAAAAGAATAGCCATCTTTAAATATAAATATGATCCTGTCATATTTAAAAGTGTTTTTTCTTAGTTGTAGAGAGACAAAAAGAACTAGCTACAAGCATGTTGAACAGTGCCCTAAACAATGCTCCAAATATGTTAATAGTTTGTGGACATACATGATACATTTGTATCTGGCTCATAAGTGTCCATATACTTTCTGTAGCATACCTTTTTCAATTGTAGCCTTTCCCCACCCACCCTCCACTTGATGTTAGCATATTGTAAATCTCACCTTTTCAGCAAGACAGGACTGGAAACTCACATCACATTGTTTCACACCCACTCCCCCAATATACACAAAAATGCAATACTGATCACCAACAATACTCCCAGCTTCCACAGCCAGAGACACGACAGCACATAATTTCTGGAAGTGTTTAATTACTCCATAGCTGCTCAATAGCTGAGAGGAAGACCAGCATTATCCTGATATGAAAAGTGTCAAATTTAAAGAATGTGAAAAAGAATGTCTGATTGCAGAGGTTGGGGAAGAATAGAAAAGTGAAAGAAGGCAATCACATTTCCTGTGATGATTGAAATGCTGCAGCCTGAGCTGGCCATGCTGAACAGAACAGGGAAAGACTACACTGTGTAGAAAGCATTTTAGTTTCTCTAGTCTAGACTATCTTCTGTACATAATACATGAGCCCTTGATAGATCCACAGCTCTTTTAGCATTGAGTGCTCAGTACTCCCAGCTTCACCCGTTCCAATGAGACAGTGAGATAAGCAACTAGGATAGGGGAAATCTGTCATTCCTTATAGAACCTATCGCCTTCCTTGTCATAAAACAGGCTTCTTTTAAGGCTGTGGTCAGACTAATCCATCTCACCTTTCAGTTTTGTTCTTTATTAAACCAGACCTGATTAACCTGGTTGAACACTCTCTTTCCTTCAACTATTGCAGAAGAGCAAAAGTTGCTTGGAACACTGTAGGGTCATATCCGCACTATCTTCTGTAAGAAAGCCCTCAGTTTATGCAATTTCACTTACAGCTAATTCTGTCCAACCAGTTTGATAATAAAGGGTTGTGAATTGAGGCTTGAGATAGGATTGTGAAGTATCCAGGTTTGAGCAGGCTTCTATTAAAACCAGCTCCCATGTTTAATTATCAAAATGTTGGAGTTGTTGTTTTAAGTCAGAAGGTATAAAGTCACTCACTGTTGATATATAAAGGACAAAGAGAAAGGCAACTCAAGACTTTGGTCCAGACCAGTTGGAGAAAACCTTGCACATATTAAAAGTGTTGCACAAGTCAGGAAGATAGGAAAAAGAAGAAATAGACAAGGGGAGCACAAACAGTAACAGATCTTACCCAGAATGTAATGTGACCCCTGGTCTCCTTCATACAGCAATATCCAGATACTGTTAAAAGCCCTAAAAAATCCTCAGTATGTGATCTTCATATAGTAAGAACAAATACACACTTTGATAAGGAAACAGAGCAAGGTTCCTGTTGCTAGAAATAGTAAGACATCTTTTTTGTCAGGAGGCAGAAAATACTCATGGAATCTAGTCCGAGGGATCTGCCCCCCCCCCCCCCCCCCCCCGTTCCCTGCCACTTGAAAGGCTAGAACATTATCAATACACTCATTGCCAGAACAGCACCAGAAAGTAAAGATTTGGTCTCCAACCAATCCATTGCAATGGGCAACTGTCATTACTAGACAATTAAGCCACCACTGTTTTTTGTTGACTTCTCAGGCATCACCTGAATTGCTGCTTCAAAGATTCATTTCCTGGAGATTAAGCTGGTTGGCTTGCTGATGGAGCTGTGTGATGGAGGAGCAGGTTTTCATCATACAAGGCACACCACCATTTGAAAGAGAAGTACACAAAGCCAGTGATTCTGAGGGCATTCCCAGGATAGCTGTCCCAATCCTGGTAAAAAATACTCTGATAGTGAAAATTCAGAAATTCTTCCACAGGGATTAGCATTTGTTTTGTTCCCAGTTACACTTTACCTGCTCCTGGGACCTCCATACTAACTTCATTCTTTCAGAAACAGAAAAAGGAGACAAAGTTCCAGTAAGGGGCTAGAAAAGGTTAAAAGCATTCCAGCTCTCCATGGACCAGTAGGCTTCTGGGGTAGTAGCCTTCTTTCTTAATCAGTACTGTTTTAGCATATAACCCCTAATTTAAGACTGGCAGCTCTGCTACTTTAAGAGTTTTGTTTAGCAACTCCATTAAAAAAAATCCCACCCTGTATGTCAAAGTAGTGAATGCCCTGTATGCTGCAGACTAAAGCTTTGGAGACAACAATGCAGGAAGAAACTGGAGAAGAAAACACATACACCCCCAATACTTTGTGCCCGCTGTGTCTCCACTTCCTGCACTGCACATCCTGCAGACAGAACTGATTCAAGTGCAGCCCAGCGTGTGATCCACAAGTGTCAGGAGACTCTTTACACTCTGATTTGGTAACCATTCAGATCTGGCATGGCTTTGGGCTCTGTAGGTTTCTTCTCTCCAGATGGTCTAATAAAATGGGGAAAAATGGAAAATATAGGTGAGAGGGAACATCCTTATTGAAGACTCTTCTCTTAAGAGGAAGTCCTCTGTAAGGGGAAGCATTTCCTCCTTTCTTTCAGTATCATACATAATGATATCACACTTAGGTTGTCCTTATAGGCCTCTCCTAGGCTTCTGATTGGTCTCTGTTGAACAGAATGCTGGTCTACACAAGCCTTTGGTCTGATCCAGAATGACCTTTTTTAATGTTCTTACAGTGCTGGTGTGGATCTGGGGCCAACTAACAATCGAAAGTGCTCTTCAAAGAAAAGAAAAACCCAGAGAAAGGTCCACCCCCAATTCTAGCCTGGATTTACAACCATAATTGCCTGTTAAGCCAATATCAGTCCCTTTCCTGGCTCCCAATACCTGTTTCTCACTTTGTGTCAGGCTGGAAGCAGAGCCAATATCTTCCCACATCTGAGTTTCATCACAACCTACTGTTATGATGGACTTGCTGAAGCTGGTCTTTCACACAGGAGAGGACTTTTGTGGACTTCCATTTTTAAAACAAAACAAAACAAAACAAAAAACCCCATAATCCATGTGGAACATTTAAGCTTAAATCCTATTTTTCATTTTAACCAGAATAACCCGCTGAATCAATGGAAATTTGGAAACTCAACATCTATGTAAGTTCCAATGATTCAATAGGTTTACTCTAGCTTGGACTAACACTTGGATTTAGATCCAAGGCTACATTGCCAAAATGCATTTGCTATGAAATAAGTCCTATTAAATACAATAGTACTTATCAAGTAAATATATATACAATTGCTCTGTAGGGCAGTAAACTCTACTCTGACTGATCATTCCAGTTGTGTTTAGAAGACTAAAGAGCAAAGAATAAATTAAATATGAAATAATACTTTCAAAGGAGAGCTGTGAGAACTGTGACCAATTTTACAACTTCAAGAGGAAGGAAAGGGAAGAAGCAAGAAAGAGTTGTGTGTGCTGAAAAGATGCAAGCATAACCATGTAACATAGGCTGCAAAGACCAAACTACACATTGCATATAACTGCTTAAATTAAATTATGTGGGTGATGGAGGGGGGGGGGGGTTGGAAACTCCCACATAAAAACTGCTCATCTGTCCAGAACAAAGTGTTTTGTGTGCTCACCGCCTCTCTGTCCGACTGTTCCGACGGTGTGGACTGGACTGGCTTCGCTGTGGAGATGATACATCCTTTTTCCTGTCCTTGGTGGGTGATGGTGGCCCTGTTCCTTTGCTGATCTAGAAAGAGAAGGAAAATGACAGTGAACCATGCAAGTCATATGCTACTGTGGAAGAATGCAGTAAGAAAGAAGGAAGTTATGAGTATCGGAATGCAGCAAGTAGGAAGGAGGTTACAAGTACTAGTATCTAGCATTTGTACAGCTATTTTAGAATGTTCAAAACACTACACAAATATGTTACATATCAATCTTTACAAGAAACCTGTAATGTACACCATTATTGTTATATTACAAAGGTTAGGGGATTAAGCCTGAGTAAATCTAAGGCTACTGAGCAAACATAGTTGAGGAGCAGACCAGAGAAGGTGAAATGTGATTTGATCAAGCAATATCCTAGTTCACATGATCATTTTGCTGCATTATCTCTCATGGATGCTGGATGTTTCCCGTCACAGTGTATTTATTTGCATCACACACTGTCCAACTTTCTTCTCACATCAGTAGTTGGGTGGAACTAAGATGATGTTGGAATTTCCTGGTAACTCCACAATTCTGCTTCTCATACTTACATATGCATAGATCCCAGTTAGATAGATCTACAGAAGTAAGATGCTCCTAGTGCTTCTACTCTGGCAAAATACAATATATACATAAAATACAATATTCTCACATATATATTTACTTGATGTTGTAAAATACAGTATTCTGGGCACAATTTAAAAAAATTAATAAATAAAATTGAGAAACTGGAGCGTGTCCAAAGGAGGGTGACTAAAATGGTAAAGGGTCTTGAAACTACGCCTTATGAGGAACGACAGGGAGCTGGGAATGTTTAGCCTGGAGAAGAGAAGGTTAAGAGGTGATATGATAGCCCTGTTTAAATACTTGAAGGAAAGTCATATCGAGGAAGGAGCAAGCTTGTTTTCTGCTGCTCCAGAGACTAGAACACAGAACAATGGATGCAAACTGCAGGAAAAGAGATTCCAGCTCAACATTAGGAGGAACTTCCTGACAGTAAGAGTGGTTCGACAGTGGAACACACTCCCTTGGAGAGTTGTGGAGTCTCCTTCCTTGGAAGTCTTTAAACAGAGTCTGGATGGCCATCTGTCAGGTATATTTTGATTGTGAGTTCCTGCATGGCAGGGAGTTGGACTGGATGGCCCTTGTAGTTTCTTCCAACTCTATGATTCTATATGCAAAACAAACAAATAAATCTAAGATCTAAGATGTGGACCAATAAAGGATTCCTAACTGATTCCTCCTCGCACAGCAATCTCTTTTAGGACTTCGTAATGAAGGACAGAAAATAAATTTCACAATTGGGCATGGAAATAAATGTTTTGGGCCAGACAATTCAGAGCATTTGACTTTAAGGAAGGGTTAGGAGACATGTAACTTTTCCAGATAGTGCTGGACTGCACTTTCATGTTTCCTCACCTTTTGCTACATTAGTCATTACTAATGGGGGCTGCAATCTAAAAACAAATCGATGACCCCATGTTCCTTATCCCTACTTTGAAGCTTAATAGGCTTGAGAGAGATCATGCAGCTCATATATCACACACAGTCCTCCCAAAATGATTTTTGCAGCTTCTGGGCTTCTTCCATGGTGAAAGTCACGTGTATAAAATGCCACTCTGGAATGGAATTATGAAAGCATCCAGGAGTGCTGGTTCATCTTGTCAATGAGTTGAAAATCCTTTAAATGCTTCAAAACCACCACCACCCCAAAGTAGAGATGGATTTTCAGCCATTTATGGTTTTGCTCCCCCAGTGGGTCCCAGGGACGGGAAGCTGGCCTGCAGATTACTAGACCTTGCCTACCCCAAGCACACAAGCTCTCTCAGCTTTTATAGCTATCTCACCTTTAGTCTCATGTCTCGGGAATGCCTCTCCAGCTCCTTGCGAAATTCATCACGGCCCAGCTTCTCCACATCCAAGATGGAGTGCTTCCACTCAATCTGCTCCACGCTGTGTGGATCATGCGACACATACTGGCCAAGTTTCACCTTTTTCAGGGTGTGCCAGCAGTGCCGATATGCCTCCTCGTAGTCAAAGATAAGTTCACTCAGGGTGCGGAAGGTTGGTGCCTTGTACATGAGATCCTCACGCCGACTAATGCCCAGTGCCCCATAGCGCCCCCC
Source organism: Urosaurus nigricauda (assembly GCA_034509955.1). Taxonomy (NCBI): domain Eukaryota; kingdom Metazoa; phylum Chordata; class Lepidosauria; order Squamata; family Phrynosomatidae; genus Urosaurus; species Urosaurus nigricauda. The sequence goes on from JAOEGL010000001.1 coordinate 41,115,870, forward strand.
AAAGTTCACCCCCAGCACAATATGGCGGAAGTAGTTCCCTGAGAAGTAGGTTTTGAAGCTGATGGGAAAACGCTCCAGTGTTGGCATGTTGTTGGTGAGGTAACTGTTAATGGCAAAGTATTTAGGAAATTGGTAGTGGAGCAAAGATGAACTTAGTAAACTCTTCTCTATATCTCCCAGAATATCTTAGGCTGATTATTTAGGTTCATATTTTAGGTCTAAGTAGATCTAGATACTGCATGACATTTACTTCACTTGAAGATACAAGTCAGCAAAGAAAAACTTAGGAACTTTCCTATCTAAGTAATGCTACATTTAATCATGTATTTGGCAGTAGTCTTGAGCATCAAATTCTTGTTTGGTACAAGGCCATTTGGTTCTCTATTCCAATTTTAGGGGTATAACTGGTTGGAATCTGTGAGTCAGCTTTTTCTCTGGCTCCATCTATGTAATATACTTCCTTGCATAAACAGTTCTCTATAGCCCTGTCTTCATGGTCTTTTCCTGCTTTCCTACTTTACATCCTTGATGATGGAGATGGAGATGGAGACACACACTCACTCTGATTGTTAATGCATAGCACACTGCCATCTCAATATTTTTTCAAGTACCAAATGCTGTTCACTTGTGTTAAATTTAGCATCTTTAAGATATATTTCCTTTTTTACTCAGGTTCAAATGATATAGGTTGCGATACTGTGAAGTTAAAGATAAATGGTCTAAGTTGCATACTATATTAATTCACCAGCAGCGTCTTCAGTATCAATTGAACTGCTGCTTTCTATACATAGTGGGAGAATATGATGACATATTTTCTCAAGAAGCTAAAATAGGAATAAGGCTTTTGCCCACACATGCAACTCCTTCATACAAAATATCAATATTGAGCTGACATAGATTTTACATTTCATCAATATCAAGCAACTGTGGTTAACAGTTCTAGAACCTAGGATATTAAACAAACTTCCCACCCTATTTTCATAGCCTGGCTTGTTCTGAAATGGTTAATGACCATGCCCTTGTTTGGAGAAAAAACAAGGAAATACTAGTTAACTGAAGATTTCATGGTTAGTTTCCAGTTTATCCAACTTGAGGAGAAAACAGAATGCATGGAGAAAAGAAACCCTTCTTAGCTTCCAAAATCAAATGAGTTTGGGATGGAATGGTAATAAAAATGGTGGACAGGTTTTGTGGCAAGATGCCCATGCCACACAAAGTAGTCAGCAGTACCTTTCACAGAGATCTGTTATTGTGTATCTTCGAATAATGTCCGACTTATGGCAACCCTATCATGGGATTTTCTTGGCAAGGTTGTTCAGAGAGGGTTTGCCGTTGCTCTCCTCTGAGGCAGAGAATGTATGATCTGCCCAAGGTCACCCAGTGGGTGTCCATGGCTGAGCGGGGATTTGGTATCTAGAGTCACAGCCCAATGCTCAAAACACTACACCAGATAGCCAGGTCCATATAACTGACACTTTAAAACTAGCCCTCACAAATGAGGCCTCTGGTGACCTTATAGCAGCACAGGCCAGCTCCCAAGGCACCTTACCCATAAGGTCTGTGTCTAAGGCCCATTCAGGCATTTGTAGTACAGTGGTCCCCCGGGTTACGAAAGTAATCCGTTCCGGGATTACTTTCGTAACCCGGAAGTGTTTGTAACCCGGGGGACCGCTTTGTTTGCCGGACTGCGCGACAAATTTAAAGGGGCCACGCGGGTTTTTTTCGTACCCCGGGGTTTTTTTCATGAGCCGGGGCCGTTTTTGCGGCCCCGGCTCTTTCGTACCCCGGGGGATTCGTACCCCGGGGGATTCGTAACCTGGGGTACCACTGTAGAGATCTTCCAGGGAAAGGGGACTGTAATATGCTAGTCAGTTATCTGCTATTTGAGGCATTTATCACATTTTTCTTAATAGATGATCTGGCTGTGACATGAACTGTAAAATGGATTGTAAATACTGACAAATCAGAGAATGCTGTGTGGAACTTCTTTGTGAGATGGGTTAATCTAGTAATATTACTAACATTTCAAGCTCTATGACAGAATTCATTTTCTAAAGACTTGAAAACTAGTTCATGAGGAAAGGTGCAATATAAATATATTTCAATTCTTTCCAGAGTTAACAACTGGAATTATCAAAGTACTTCTCAGTCACTAATGGGAAAAACTAAAACTACAAGAAATTCACTGCAGCTCTGTGTAAAGAAATGTCCTGCAAACCCAACACACAATAATCTGGGGCCCTTGCACACAACACCATTATAATGATTCTACTCTAAGTGCCATCATTCCATCCTAGGGGATCCTGGGATTGGCAATTTAGGGAGGGGTGCTTAGAGCTTTCAGAGAGCTCTAGTGCCTCACCAAACTACAAACCTCAGAATTACACAGGATATAGCCAAGGCAACTGAACTGGAATGATGGAACTACAATTTTGTAGTGTGAAAGATGTTTCTAGACTATTAGAAGAGGACAAAATGAAAACATTATGCATAAAAAGAGCCTGCCACTTTATCTCGTGTCTTTTGAATGGACAACAGAGAGAGAGAGAAAAGCAAAATAATGTCTACCCAAATGCATTTTGCTAACAGTGTAACAGCACAGGATAAATTGTTATTTGTTGCTCTGTGCCGTCAAGCCATTTCCAACTTATGGTAATCTTAAAGTAAGCTTATCCTTTGCAAATATCTTCAGAGGGGGGATATTATTGCCATCCCCTGAAGCTGAGAGTGTGTGACCTGCCCAAGGTCACCCAGTGGGTTTTTGTGGCTGAGCGGGGATTTAAATCCTGCTTTCAAGAGTCGTAGTCCAGTGCTCAAACCATTAAACCACACTGGCTCTTACAGAATAAATACTGAGTTTCAAATGGGACAGTACTAGAGTTGTAATGTTGATACTATTTTGTTTCAACCAGACTGCTCAGTCTTCTGGGAGGGAAAGGATACATTCCAAGGATCACAGCCTCTAGACATTTGATTGGCAGGGCCTCTTTTGTCATTTCTTTGGCCAGATCCATCAGCCTATGGGGTGACAGAAGAAGGAAAAATAAAGCAAAACACCAAACACCATTTTTAAAAACTTGTGACAAAACAATAGAGAATGGGCTGGGGGAGACAGAATGTGGGAGGGAAAAGAATGCCTGGTCACACACAAAAAAGAGGAAGTCAACAGTTCAGTTGCTCTTCACATCCTCATTCACTGCTGACAATGAATTTCCTTTGAATGAGTCAGAAACAATCCATTTTCCAAGATGGACTGCAACCTCAAAATATATTTGGAATACAGCTGGTTCTCCACATTTGCAACCTTGACTTTTTGCAGATTTGATTGTTCACGGATTTGACTGATATGTTCTAAGAATCTCTAGGTCCTCCAGAATAACTCTATGGCCAACCTTTGCCAGAAGTTGCAATGGAGGACCTACAGATTCCTAGAGAGAACACTTCTCTAGGCTTTTGTAGGTCCTCCAGCACAATTTTTCAGCCTCTATTGGATGTTGCCCACAGAGTTGAGTACAGCCTTGTGTTGAGCTTCCTCAGGGAAGTCAGACACTGGCCAGATTAGGGTGCAGCCTAGGCCTTTAGCCAAATTCAGAAGGGGAAGAGCCTGCTGAGAAAGTAACACCAATAAAAAAGAAGAAGGAAAAGAAAAAGAGGTCTAGAGCAACAGCACTCACCCAGTCAAAGGTCTGCTTTTCTTAATTTCAAAGAACTGTGTCCCAGTATGATTGTATCTGGGATTAAGGAGTTAAGACCCAAACCGTATAAGAAAGCTTGGTTCCCTGTGAGCATGAAATCCGCCCCCCCCCCAGCCCACCCAGAGGCTGGTGTCTTTTAGCCCAGATCTATGATATCACAGAAATCAGTCACTACACTGACAAGACAAAACAAAGAACTGGCAGCATAAAAAGATATTGACAGCGAAATGGTGATTTTAGGACCAAATTAGGAGAAGCTCTAAATTGTGTCATCAAAAAACAAGTCAAGATTGGTGTGTATATGTTCAGTTTAATAGCAATGGCAAGCCCCATTTGCATCAGGACTACACTGCAAGGGAAAATGTAATTTCCCTTAGAGCTGTAGTCCTTAAAAATTATTTTCTCAAACTCTGGATTTCACCGTTTCCTCCCCAGCTGTGATTTTTAGAAAAATCCTCCCTCCTTGCCTCTGTTGGTGCTAACTGCAATTACAGGCACCAACAGCTGGCATCCAGGAGAGCCAAATGCACTGAACAACTAAATGCTAAGCCATTTATCCTTTGCAAAGTTAGCCAGGACCTTTCCTACTGTCCCTGAACTTCCTAAATGAATCATGATGTGTTAACAAGCAAAATCTTTTTTGAATACTGTATTCCTGGCAACAGAGACAGGGCAGCTTGCAATGTACTTTTTCTTGCTTACATAGAAGATGTCAGGATGCCAAGGGAACAAATGAAAAGAAACTAGTAGGGCAGCAAAACCACAGGCGGTAAGAAACAGCAGTTTCCTCAGAGAGGGAGTTTCATTTCTCAGTTGAGCTAGAGTAACAAACAGAAATTTTCTCAAGTAAGGGAAGCTGCCTTGTTTCATTTTTCATTCCTGGTCGATCTGGCAAAACAGTGAAAGGATACTGAAGTTCCCTGATGTAGCGCTGTATAGCTTCCAGGCGCTCAGGGATAAGAATGGACGGCTGGAGCGTAGGCACACTCGGTATAGGAATCTATATGGGAGGGAGAGAAAAGAGGAAAGATATGAGATCACCAAAAAGACATCAGCTTACACACAAGCGACCACACCCAGGCTCAGCATTGAAGGCACAAGAGATCATCACCCAACATAATTATATGAAATAGCTCATTTTTATTGCTGGTCACTTAAGGTTAGTCATCTGCAGAGAGAAGGAGTAACAGAAAGAAAGAAAAGAGTCAACTTACTCTTCCATTTTTAGATAGTGCAGTGGGAAGTCTGATAATTTCAGAAACTCTTGAGAATAGGAGAGAGAAGCATGGACTGACAGGCCATGTTGTAGAAGGAGAAAGAGTGAGCAACTTCACAAGGTCATTGTGAAATCAAGTACAGCAGAAGCACATTTTGGATTTTTAAGAAGTGCCTTGTCCATGGTAACTATGGGGCGAAACAGACAGGCAAAAAGAGGTGCTTTCAGGCTGGCTTGAAGGTGTGGTGTTTACATAACACATGCCTTGAAGCCAGCAGAAGTGTCCTTATACAGAGAAAAGCCATTTTGAAAAGAAGCAGCTTTTCCCCGCTTCTTCCTGGCTTGAAGCCATGTCATGAGCACTCCAGCTGCCTTGGGAGCCGGCGGTGTAGTTGGTGAGGTTTGATTGTGGCTTTAGAAAAGGCAGCTTCAAGCCTCTTTTTCCTGCCCATCTGTTTCGGCCCAATAAGTACCAGAAAAAAGGAAAGTTTGTTAAGAATTTCCAGATTTTTAAAAAAACAATTTCCACAAAGTCTGCAAATTTCTTCAGTGGAAAGGAAATAGCCCTACAAAAAACAACAACTACTAAATATGGCTGGAAGTGAAAATTAATAGTCTAATTAACAGTCTACCCTTTGCAACAAGTAGATGTGTGAAAAAGACTAGAGTTCCTTGCAAATAAGGAATATATTTGCTAGCCAACAGTTCGCAAGTCCTACTTATAACTACCAATTTCTGTAGAAGGCATTAGAGCACCTTCATCATATAATCATAGAGTTGGAAGAGACCTCAAGAGCCATCCAGTCCACTTCACTTGTTCTAGACACTATACTTCTGTTGATGCAGCCTATAATTGAATTGGCCAGTTTAGCTGCCACATTACACTGTTGACTCAGGTTCAATTTGTGGTCTACAGTAGGACTCCTAGATCCCATTAACATATACTGTTTCAAGCCAGGTGTCCCCCATCCCATATCTGTGCATTTCATTTTTTCTTCCTAAGTCTAGTACCCAACATTTCTCTCTGATGAAATTCATTATGCTAGTTTAGGCCTAGCTTTCTAATCTATTAAGGTCATAGCAAATTTTGATCCTGTCCTCTGGGGTATCAGAATTCAAAATGACCTTAATAGATTTATTCATCCATTCCTAGTACTGTAGAATGTTGAAGTATTCAAGGACCTGAATTGTGTTTGCAGTCTACACATGCTAAATCAATATGGGTTTGATCACACACAGGCACAGGGTCTAACTCTTAGGCAAAGACAAGAGAAGGAATATGATGGCAGATTTATGCAACTTTTAACAGCTATTCATTAGTCCAGTAAGGATGTATGCAGAAAACCAAATTGCTGAAACATAGTTCCAAAACAAATGGAGATGCAGGCACATAATGTGTTTTGAATGCTCTCAGGAGAATAGTAATGGAACTGTACAAGAAAGAAGAACCTGGGAAATTCCAGAGTGTTTGGTTTGAAATATCAGTAACAGATTGCTCAAGGTAAGGAACCAAACAACATATCACAATAGAAGAAGAAGCAACTGACATTTAAAAAAACATGATGTCCTAATGTTTCTAGCCAACAGGGTTTGTGTGTGTGGACTACTAGCTCTGTCTCAGATGCAGTCATATATTAGAGCTTGGAAAAGTCACTGTTTGACTGCAGCTGCCAGAAAGTGGCTGGGGGTTTCTGGAAACTGTAGTAATCCTACCCTCCACCTCTGGATTAGATTAACAATGCTTCTCTTAGGTACTTGTTCCTTTCTCTTCGAAAAAAGCAGGGGTTCTTGCTGCTTTTCTTCCCCATGAGTTGTACCACTGGGGCAAATGCAATAGTCCCAGACAATGTAATGTAATGTAAACCACTTAAAGTGTGGAGCATTCTCCTACTGTAACTAGGCCCCCACTTAAGCAATTAGACTGATGAGCAATTGGTATACACAAACCTGGGCCTAGAGCCCAGACTGAGCTAAGGTTTCCTGCATATTCAGGTCTTCAGTAATTCCCTTAGAGAAAGAGGGGACAGGATAAGAGACAGCAATCTGTTCCTCTTATCTCTGAAATAACTGAAAAGCTACATTAATTGCTTGGTTGGGACATTGATATATTTTGAGTAGAAAAAAATGACAGTAGGGCAAAGTCCAAGATTTAAATGATCTGAGCAACTGCTAAAAGGAAACGTATCTATGTATTTTTCCTGTGATTGTTGCTGGCTCTATTATTCCTTTTTAAAGGGAGTTTGGACAATTAGATTACCTTGACTCTGCAGCAATATCATCATGGTCAAAAAGAGACCCTCTGGGTTTCTGCAGTTCTCCAGCTGATTCAGTCACACTCCAAATCACCAAAGTCTCAAATCATAAGTCACTATAGGTGGATCCACATTATGATGTTTTTTTCATTTAATGGTCACAGCTACCACAAGATAGCCTAGTCATCTAAAATGTCTATCAGGAAATTGGTGCCCTTGAGCCAGCATTCTCACTTACCCTCACCCCTACCTCAAAGAGCTGTGAGGATAAAGCAGGGAAGAGAAGAGCCATGTACACTACCTTGAGCTCACTAGAGCAAAGGTGCAATATAAATATAACAAACAAATTACCAAATATTAAAACAGCTATCATGATTAGGAACTATTACATCAAATTAAGGTATCTGCCAATAGATTTCAGCAAGATGATTAGTCTTTAGTAATTCTCCAAGTTAATTACAACAGCATATGCCTACAGAAGGAAAGAACAAGCACGTTAGGTCCAGAGTTCATAAAAGTTACATTTTTAAACTACAACTCCAAAGATGGATGATTCTGGAAACTATAGCCTCCAAAGTAGCTTTTCCAGTTCTCAACAATGTCACCCTCAGGCTGAACCTTTACACTGGGGGAGCCTTGTTGTTTGGTGGAGACTCTGCAATTCAGAACTTTTAATTTTCCAGGGTTTCATATGCCCCAAAAGGCTCCACTATCAAAAGAGGCTCCCACTTACAGTAGTAGTCCTGGATTATGGAAAGAGTCCAGAAGATGGATGAAGAAAAAACGTGCATGCTTTCCCTCACCCTTACCTCTTCTTTGGTTGCTGTCCTTTAAAAAAAAATCCTGAAGAGGACTTTGGGTTGAAGTGTGAGCTGGCAATGCATGTTCATTACAGGTTACCAGCACAGAGCATACATAACAGAAGGGTATTATGTTAGAGCACTACTTGGAAAACTTACTTTTTTGGCCTGGCTGAGGGCTCCTGGGAGATGTAGTCCAAAAAGTAACTTGTCCAAACTTGGTTTAGAGAAGCCCTGACAGAGACAGTTCTTTAATGGAGAAATAACACAATAGAAGATTTGCAAGTATGGCTCTGCTATTCAGACATTCTCGGAGGTAGAACAGAGGACACCGCTTTCAACCACTCCTACACAGCTTTTACAATGCAGACCTCAGTTATAAATCTATATATGAACTCCTGACACTGGACTAGTTGACTTGCCAGATGCCCATATTTGACTCAGAGAACATGAAACTGGATCTCATCCAGACATGAAACATCTAGAGAACAGAGATTACATCCCAGCTTTGGAACCGTAGCATTTTGGCAGGTTTAGCATGTTCTCAGCATTCAGATAGCAGAGCACCAAATCCAAAAGCATTGGGGAAAACAAAGTTTGGCAATAATGCACAAGAACAAAAAATGCAAGGCACAAGAGGTGTCTTCATGCCCCCCTGCATGGTCTTAGGTTGCAGTACTAACTCTAAGATGTGCTTCTTTTCACTCCATCCATTCTGCTTACTTGTTTCAGAACAAATTCATCCTTTGTACCTTCTAGACCCATTCTGGGAAGCTATCCATCACTCCAAGAAGAACATGGGAAAGAAAAGGGAAGTGCAAGGGGGGATGTAGAAGAACCTTTCCCTAGCTGACAAAGCAGGACAATCTGGCTCTATTCCATCATAGTGAAATACACTAACAAGCCTTTTATTGGATGCAAAGGCTGGCAGAAAAATGTACTAATATTTTATGACTAGCAGGCCTGGGAACTCCACTGAACATAGTCACAGCAGACAAGTGCCTGTCCCATGCCTATCCCCAGAGACCGAGTGCCAAATGCCAAGCCGCATCACGGGGTCATCCAACAGTATCAGTGAAGAGGCTGGAACTTGTTCCCAGCATAATAGGCCAATTTGTACTAGAACTCAAGAATGTTTGTGCTCACTCTAGGGAAAAGATAAGAGCGCCGGATCACACTGGGGCTTCAAAGTAACAGGTATATTTAGAGGAGCCAATGAAATATGGGCTCTGACCATTGCAGTCACACCTTTATAAGCTTTCCTTTTCAGGGATTAACAATGTTATATGGTTAAAACTGTCAGTATCACAGAGGCTGCAAACTGAAAAGTTTGAGGACAACATGCCTGCTTGGTGAAGGCTAACTGTATAAAGGCTAGCACAGCCAGATAGCTAACAAGACAACTGTTTATAGGCAGCTTAGGCTATATGGAATGGAGTCCACTCTGCTTTGCCATTTTTTTTCTATGTAGTAGCTGATTTCCCATCTGTCTTCCCATCCCCAGAGAATTCCCTCCCTTTGCCCACTCAGCTAAGCCATCTGGCATTGCTGCTCACCAGATACAAGCAAGATCTTCTTGCACTGCATGAACCATTTGGTTTATCCCATTGTGTTTTTGTTGTTTTGTTTTGCAAATGTCTTTGACAAGGCTGCCTCCATGTTTTGCACAATTTATATCAGAAATGGTACAGATACAGTATGTTGACTAAAAAGCAATATGGATGTGAAGAATTACTTCTTTGTGGAAGAGTCTGCCAGCACCACCCACTGTAATTAGTTCTTTGGCATTTTTATACAGAACAAGTCAGTGGTATCTAACAACAAACAAAATGAAACCCTTTCCAAGCATGGGTACACAACTCAGATTTCTGTTTCTTCTGGACAACCTCCTTAGACTGGGAGTCTTGCCCCTTTAGATGTACTTCATTACAGTACAAGGTTTGATACATGTTAGCAAGTACAAGTCTTCTGCAACTCAGCTTCCTTATCCTCCTCAAACATTTATTTTACTTTATGCTCCTCAAACATTTATTTTACTTTATGCATGTTGAACCTAGGAATACTGTACATATATCACAATGTACAATTTAATCTTGAACATTCCCGTAATCATTTGCCACAACCTACTAAGAGAACCCCTCTTCTTATGTCAGATAACTGTTTCCCAAGCCAGTTAATTCTACCACAAGGTTGGAAAATGTGTGGATCTCGAGATGCAATTGTACATAATTTTCCACTAACCCCTGCCAGCACAGCCAATGATGATGGATGATACGAGTTGTAGTCTATCAACATCTGAAGCGCCACACATCCCCCATCTCTGTTTCCTCTCTTTCAACTCACTGTTGTAGAGAAGCCCTTGGTTTGTGTCTTTTGGTGTGTGTGTACTTTGACTCTCAGAGCCCATCCATTCCTCTCAAGCTAGAAAGACAAGGGAAGAGTTCTTGAAATGCAGCAGGGAGTGACATTCCTTCTGCACAAAACCACTCTCACCTTGGGTAGGTCAGTGGCTCCCCGAATTCTCAGAGCTACTTTTTCTCCTTCAGGGTGGATCTTGGCCACATGTTTCCACATCCTTTCCCAGGTGGCCTGATTGATGGGAAGCCCTCCTCGGTTCACAAAAAAGGGGACGCCACCATCTCTGAGATCTTCGTCCCCCTCTTCTTCTTGCTCCTCCTCCCTTTGTGCCTGTGCCACCCCATCTCTGGCTTCCGATCTCCTTGGGGTGGCAGTGCTGCTGCTGCCGGCATCCACTTTGCCACCTGGCATCCCTGCATCCATCCAATTTTACCCCTGGTTGCTGCTTTATAGCAGAACACTTCTTCCACTGCTGGCCAGCTTCTTCAGGTTGCTAGAGACAGAACAACAAGGCAGATGAAGACATGGCAGTTAGAGGGCTGAGGCCCTATAAGACAAGGCAAGGCAGACAATAAGGGTGTGGTTTAGGCACACAAGACCCCATATATTTTAAACTCAGGAACAGGGTTCGATTCCTGGCCCTACTTTGAAACCCACTGGGTGACCTTGGGCAAGTCACAGGCTCTCGGCCTCAGGGGAAGGCAATGGCAAGCCCCCTCTGAAAACACTTGCCAAGAAAACCCCATGATAGGGTCGCCATAAGTGAGAAAGGACTAGAAAGCACACAACAATGACAATAATACCACCACAACCCAGGAACTTAAGAGAGGACCTTGGAAAGGGTTAAGAAATTGAGACCAGACAGGCCTCCCTCAAGGATGCAGAAAACAATGACAGAGCCCCCCCCCCCCCCTTATTAAAGAAAAGAGGCAGTAGATCTACTCACTCTATAGTATATCTGTCACTAAATATATTCGACAACTGGTACTGCCTACTGTGTTTTATTTGACACTTTGTGTGTAGGTTTTCCCCCTCCCATCGTATTTTAATACTGAATCTTAGTCTTTCATAGTATTGAATGTTTTCAATAAGAGCATATCATTCAATCGTGTTTTCAACAATAAAATAAAATGTTTTTATGCTGTCACTGTTTGTAAAGTGCCATGTACCTGGATGGTGCTATATAAATCAAAGGTGATGATGATGGTGATACAAATAAAAATAGTGATAGAATCACAGAATCAGAGAGTTGGAAGAGACCACAAGGGCCAGTCCATCCACCCAGTCCAACCCCTTGCTATTAATGATGATGATGATGGTAGTAGTTGTAGTACTAAAAGAATCACAGAATCATGAAGCTGGAAGAGACCACAAGGGCCATTCATCCAGTCCAAGCTGCTGCTATTAATGATGATGGTGGTGGTAGTAGTAATAGTAATAGTGTAGTAGCTAAAGGATCACAGAATCATAAAGCTGGAAGAGACCACAAAGGCCATCAGTCCAGTCCAACCTGCTGCTATTAATAATGATAATGGTGGTGGTGGTGGTGGTAGTAGTAGTAGTAGTAACAGTGTAGTAGTAAAAGGATCACAGAATCATGAAGCTGGAAGAGACCACACAAGGGCCATCCATCTAGTCCAACCCCTTGATGATGATGATGATGATGATAGTAGTAAAAGAACCATGAAGCTGGAAGAGACCCCAAGGGCTAGTAAAAATGACAGTAATAACAACAACCACCACCTCACTGAGCCTGAAAAGGGGAGGCAAAAACCACACTCACCTAGCAAGGCATGGCCAAGGGTTCAAGAAGCAGCAGGAGGAGGAGGAGGAGGAGGTCCAGGAAAGCATCCCGGGGGGGGGGGGGAGGCCAGGAGGGCGAAACCGAGGAAGGAGGAAAAGAGCCAACAAAGCTAGAAGCAGCTCTTCTTTAGTTCTTTCAGCCGGGGCTGCTCAGCAGCAGAGGAGGCAACCGAGCCAGACAAAAGGGGCTGAAGAAGAAGAAGAGAAAGCAGCAGCAAGGAGGAGCAGAAGAAGAGAGCCTGGGTGGGAGGGTGGAGAAGATGAAGGATGGAGAGACTAGGCGCCGAGGTCCTCCTCCTCGTCCTCTTCCCTTGTTTGGGAGGGAGGGAAGGAGGGAGGTCCTCCTTTGGGTCCCTGCTGCTGCAGCCTGGACTTTCCTCTGCTGCCAGGCAGGTTTCCTCCTCACTCAGAGAGAGGGAGGGTGGGAGGGAAGGCGGGCTGCTGCTGTTGCTCCTTAGGGTCCTCCACTCACCGCAGAGGAGGAGGAGGAGGAGGGCAGGGCATATTTGCCACATGGAGGGCGGCCAGAGAAAAGGGAGGACGGTGGTGGTGGTGGGAAACCCTCCTAGAGAGAGACATTCCTGCTCAACATGGAGGACCCTCTGTCCTGGGCAGAAGAAGGGAGGGAGGGCAGGTCCTCCTGGGAAAGGAGGACCTGGGGTCTCCCTCCCTGCCTGGAGCTGAGGGGCTGCAAAGGAGAGAGACCCAGCTAGGGACCCAGCAGCAGGCCCGGAGGGGAGAGGAAGAAGAAGGAGGAGGAGGAGGATGCGGCCGGCGCCGCACGCGAGGAAGCCCAGCCAACAACTGCACAAAGGGCCGCCTCTAGCTTCTTCTTCAATCTCTCTCTCTCTCTCTTCTTCAGGCCCTGAGGCTGGGCTGGCCCCCTCCCTCCCTCCCTCCCTCCCTGCGCATGCGTGGCTTGGGGGCGAGTTAAAGGGACCGGCGGCGAGGGCGAGGCTTGGGCTGCTGCAGCCACTCTGCAGGCATCAACGCAGGACTCCCCTTTGGAGCCCACCGTCAGGGCCATCGTGGCTCCATGCGGTGGGATTCTGGCAGCAGCAGGGGACTTTGTGGTGGAACCCCCAGAGCCCATTATTAGGGTGCAGCCCAGGGCCCAAGGATCCCAACGCAACCCAAATGCATCTGAGGAAGTAGGTTGAAACCTGGACAAGCCCCTGCTGCCATCTTCTTTCTCTCAGTGAGTCTCGAAGGGGCTACAAGATCTTTCTCCATACTATATTCCTCCAATGCATCTGAGGAAGTAGACAAATCTAGTAGGGAAGCTCCTGCTGCCAATTTCTTTCTTTCAGTGGGTCTCCAAGGGGCTACACGATCTCTCCACATACTGATTCTACAGACTAACACAGCTGTGTCTTTGAATGCTACAGATATGCCTCAGTTCGCTAGCCCGGATGTGAGACACCTGACTTGTTGCTGAAGGTGATCACAACTGGGCCAGTCACCTTCTGGCTGCAATGCCAGCTTAAAATTCTGTGTTTGCACATTCAGCCGTAAAGGAATATATCACGTCTTTGGATGTTCAGCTATCTTATCGGTGGGTGAATTCAAAGATATAGCCATGTTAGTCAGTAGAATCAGTATGTAGAGAGATTTTGTCAACATCTTTGAGAGCACCTGAAAGAAAAAAAAGTATGCATCTGAGGAAGTAGACTGAAGCCTACAAAAGTTCATGCTGCCAACTTCTTTCAGTTAGTCTCAGAGGTGCTACAAGATCTCTCTGCATACCTATGGGTGGGCGTTCGACATATTTACTTCTTGATGATGGCTATAAATATGACAACAAACTCTTTGAGATTTAGGGTCCTAAAAATGTGGAACTGATAGGATGAGTGTTTCCTCCAGGAGATCAAGTTAGGACTCATTGGCGAGGCTTTGCTTTCCAGAAATGTTGGACTTCAACTTCCAGAAATCCTAATCAACAAGGCTTGGCTCCCAGTCCTCAAGAACAGCAAGGTCAAGGCTCAACCTATGCAAATGAGCAACAGCCTAAGGCCAGGGGATTCCCAGCAGACAATGAGCACCAGTTAGCAGACATTAATCCTTGTTTGCCTATCCTCCCACCCTGAGGACTACCATTAGCAACAGAACAATACATTTGCAAATTGCTCCTTCCTTCCCAGGGTCACACAGGATATATAACTCCAATCCTTTTCCAGGCTATCATTCTCTGAAGATGCCAGCCACAGATGCTGGCGAAACATCAGAAAGGAACTCTTCTAGAACATGGCCACATAGCCTGAAAGCCCCACAAAAAACTATGGATGCTGGCCATGAAAGCCTTCAACTCAACATTTATTTATTTAATATGGTAAGGAACAGTGGGAGTTGTTGGCTCAGACTATCTGGAAAGCCAGAGGTTCCCCAACCCTGATTTAGAGGTTATTAATCTTTCACAATGTATATTTTAATTATATTTCACACAAAGTATAGTTACCTATACCAGCATAGAATCATAGAGTTGGAGGGGATCCCATGGCAGATTGGGTTTAACCTCCAGCTCAGTGCAGGATCTCCTGTAAACTGCTCTTTAAGGGATTTTCGATGTCAGCTCCCAGAATCCCAGACTGTTGGCCAACATGGCTGAGGCTTCTGTGAGCTGAAGTCCAAAATCTCTTAAAGGGCACAGTTTGGGGACCACTGTGCTAGAGTTTCCCCAGTAGTAGCTGTCCCTTGATAGCCAGTAGCAGCTGCCTCTTTTGAAGACATCCAGAGAAGGAGACCCTATCAGTTCCCTAGGCAATTGGTTCCATTGCCAAACTCCTTTCACTATCGAAAAGTTCCTTCTAATGTTCAGTTACAATTTACCCTCATGTAACTTCAAACTATTAGGCCTAAGTCTACCCTGAGACAGAACAAAACAGGCTTGTACCCTCCTCTCTGTGACAGCCCTTGAGGTATTTAAAGAGTGTGGTCACGTCACCCTTCAGTTGTCTCTTCAGCTGAACATGCCCAGCTCCTTCAACCTCTCATATATTATTGTGTTCTTCATAATGCTTATCATCCTCTTCTATGGACCCACTCCAACTTAGAATCATAGAATCATAGAGTTGGAAGAGACCACAAGGGCCATCTAGTCCAACCCCCTGCCATGCAGGACCTCCAAATCAAAGCATCCCTGACAGATGACCATCCAGCCTCTGTTTAAAGACCTCCAAGGAAGGAGATTCCACTACGCTCCGAGGGAGTGTGTTCTACTGTCGAACAGCCCTTACTGTCAGGAAGTTCCTCCTAATGTTGAGGTGGAATCTCTTTTCCTGCAATTTATATCCATTATTCTGCGTCCTAGTCTCTGCAGCAGCAGAAAACAAGCTTGCTCCCTCCTCAATATGACATCCCTTCAAATATTTAAACAGGGCTATCATATCACCTCTTAACCTTCTCTTCTCCAGGCTGAACATCCCCAGTTCCCTAAGGCGTTCCTCATAGGGCATGGTTTCCAGTCCCTTCACCATCTTAGTTGCCCTCCTTTGGACCTGCTCCAGTTTCTCCACATCCTTTTTGAATTGTGGGGCCCAGAACTGGACACAGTATTCCAGGTGGGGCCTGACCAAAGCAGAATAGAGTGGCACTATTACTTCCCTTGATCTAGACACTATACTTCTATTGAGGCAGCCTAAAATTGCATTGGCCTTTTTAGCTGCCGCATCGCACTGTTGACTCATGTTCAGCTTATGGTCTACTTGGACTCCTAGATCCCTTTCACATGTGGTCTCATTCAGCCAGGTGTCCCCCATTTTATATCTGTGCATTTCATTTTTCCTCCCTAAGTGCAGAACCTTACATTTCTCTGTGTTGAATTTCATCTTGTTAGCATTGGCCCAGCTTTCTAGTCTATTCAGGTCATTTTGAATTTTGATCCTGTCTTCTGGGGCATTAGCTACTCCTCCCAGTTTAGTGTCATCTGCAAATTTGATAAGTATGCCCCCAATTCTGTCATCCAAATCATTAATAAAAACATTGAATAGCACTGGGCCCAGGACAGAACCCTGTGGGACTCCACTGGTCACTTCTCTCCAGGATGAAAAGGAGCCATTGTTGAGCACCCTTTGAGTTCGGCCACTCAACCAATTACAAATCCATGTAACAGTTAACTTGTCTATCCCACATTTTGCAAGCTTATTTGCAAGAATGTCATGGGGAACCTTGTCAAAGGCCTTACTGAAATCGAGGTAAACTTGTTTATATCCTTTCTAAAATGAGGTGCCCAGATGAGGCCTGACCAGGTCAGAATATATTGGGACCATTGTTTCCCATGAGTTGAAAGCTACAGTTCTATTCCTGAAGGCTAAGGGAGCATTTGCCTTTTTTGCTTTAGCTTCACACTGCTGGCTCATGTCCAATTTATGATCAACATTAATCTCGAAATCCTTCTCACATATAGTACTGTTGAGCCAACTCAGTGTTCTCTATCTACATAGAAGCCTATGGCTTCAGAAAGGAAGGAGACATGCTGGATTCCAAGGAAGCATCTTCTTTGAATTGCAAATGGACATTAAATTTGTTTGACTTTGAAAATCTACCAGTGAATGCTAGGCCAAAGGGGGAGGTGCGAGCCTGCAGATAGCCCTCCCTACCATCTGAATTATGACCAGAAACAGAAAAAGCAGGCCTAATATCTTCAATTTCTTTCTCCTGTTTGCCTGATGAAGAAGCCAGTGTGACTTCAAAAGCTTGCAACATATAATTGTGCATTTTGGTTGGTCCAATAAAGGTACCATTGTTTGGATCTTATTTGTTATATGGCCAACACGGCTACCCCTAGATGTTGAGCCAAGTATTATCCATCCTATATCTGTGCATTTGGATTTTATGGCCTAAATGTAGAATTTTGCCATTTTCTCTGTTTCATTTCATTTTATTAATTTCAGCCCAGTATTCTAGTTTGTCACGGACCTTTTGAATTCTGTTCCTGTCTTCCAATATGTTAGCTACCCCTCCTAGTTCTGTATCATCTGCCAATTTGATAAAGATTCCCTCAACCCATCCTCTAAATCACTTATAAAAAATGTTGAAGAGCATTGGCCCCAGGACAGAACCCTGCAACACTCCATTTTGAAGCACAGCGACTGATGACAACTCTGTAATAAACTCATACCACAATATTGTTTTTATTTCTTTCTCCATTTATTTTTACCTAAATGCTCTCTACTAGTCCACTCTGATCACTGTTGTGGATTTTTGTACAGGTGTTTGACATTTAATGCCATCTATCTCCTTTTCTGTCCCATCTGACTCTCCCTTATCCGGAATTCTGAAATCCAAAATATTTCAATATCCAAAATTGCCCACATGGGTGGCTGAGATAGTGATACCTTTGCTTTCTGATAGTTCAATGTACACAAATCTTGTTTCATGAACAAAATTATTAAAAATATTGTGTATAAAATTATCTTCAGGCTATGTGCATAAGATGTACATGAAACATAAATGAATTTCATGTTTAGACTTGGGTCCCATCTCCTAAGATTGCTCATTATGTATATACAAATATTCCAAAATCCGAAAAATTCCAAAAATCCAAAACACTTCTAGTCCTAAGCATTTCAGATAAAGATGACTCTATCTGTATTCCAGTCATGGCACTCCTCTCACCAAAGTCTCTGTTATATGTATAAAATGATATTTACCTTTCTGCACTAAGATTCTGTGCATTAGTATACAAACATCTACAACCTAGTTTGTTCTCACCTTTAATTTTATTGTGAATTTTGCTATGATTCCCATTCCCTCCCTCAGCTTCTCCTCTAGAATTCACCTCCTTTTGTTTAGAACTTGCCTTTGGATAGATGTTTGAGTTATTTATTTATTTATTTATTGGATTTATATCCCTCCTTTTTTGATCAAAATTGCCATGCTTCTGCCAAAGGCATTCTTCTCTGTCTTTGTGAAGTGAAGCCCCTCTATAGCAAGTAGGCCTGCTTCTAAAAAGTATAGAACATGATCCCAGAAGCCAAATCTCTCTCCTTGGGCCCATTCATACTAAGAAATAACCCGATTTGGAAGCTGGGTTATTTTTGTATATTTGCTCTGTAGCATTTTGTCCCTATTCCTGTTCACATTCGGGGTACGGAGGAAGAGGCAGCAGACATTTCAGAAGTGCCAGATCATTTTGAAAATAGAGATGCCTCCATTTTCAAAATGATTTTCCATGCAATCCAGATCTCTCTGGTAGTGAATTATCACTACTGAAGATCTGGGTTATTGTGGTGCCACAAAAAAGACATGGTAGGTGACCCAGTGCAAAATGCACAGGGTCAAGTGGGTTTTTTGGTGCCCTCCTCCCCCCCCCCAAAAAAAACTGCACCAAGTGCTGTCAAGGAAAGTATGAATTCCATGGAAATAACCTCGTTTCCAGACTGGGTTATTTCCTAGTGTGAATGGGCTCATTGATAGCCAGTCATTCACCTGCAGTATTTTCCTGTCCCTGTGTAGTCCTCTGTCTTTCACTGATAAAATTGGTGAGAATGCTACCTGTGCCTCTAAATAATTCATAGGTGTTCTTTGTAGTGTCAGTGGTTCCAAGGTGAATCAGGAGAAAGGGTAGTCCTCTGTGTTCTTGGTAAACTTCAGCAAGTTGACATCCCAGATACGCACACCAGGAGAATGGCATACTTCGCGATTCATGTTGTCCAGCTGGCTCACAGGTCCTTCTGTACGCTTGAGCAATGAATTCCCTACCACTAGCATCTCTCCTTTTTTTCTTCTTGCTGCAGTTAGTGGTTAGGTTGGCTCTTTCATTGACAGGCTGATCTCTTGTTGCTGGTCTCCTATTTATACCTCTTCACTACCATTATCCACAGGAAGCAATTGCTTAGCTAGAGTAGTTTTGAATCCCTTCTGCATGTTCTGCCCCTGATGGTGACTGTCTTCCAAGGTGCTCCCTCAGTGCACAGCTTATGCACAGCTTGAAAGAGTTACTTTTTTGACTACAGGAGTGTGTGTGTGTGTGCACCATAACTTGCTGAGCAGCTAGATTTTTGTAAACAAGTTCTATACAGTGCTGTTTATGATGCATGGGACTTTGGGAAACTGTAATTCTTAATCTCAGATGTCAAAACTTCTTATTAGATTAGAAATATTTAAATGCAAAATGATAACTGTGGACCTCCAGATGTTTTAATCCCACAACTCCCAATAGTCTAAACCAACACAGATAATTGTAAAAAATAATTGGAAGACCACATATGCCCTACCTGTTTTTAATGAAGCATTTCCAAGCCAGCATGACAAAGTGGTTGAGTACTAGACTATGACTCTGGAGACCAAGGTTTGATTCCCTGCTCAAGCATGAAACCTACTGGGTGATTTGGGCAAGTCACATGCTCTCAGCCCCAGGGGAAGGCAATGCATTGGCGGACCTCCTCTGAACAAACTGTTCCAAGAAAACCCCATGATAAGTCATGTGCCCTTAGGGTCACCATAAATTGGAAAGAACTTGAAGGCACACAACGACAACACCAAATTTCTGAGTTGACCTAATAATACACAGTTGAAAAGCTTCTGTCACAGATATGCCTGGAGATGTCAGCTGCCTTGGTTCTTATGTTCTCATCCTTCCTCAGAGCCACAAGCATTCAAGAGAATAAATGCTATTTTGTTATTCATCAGTGGCATCTTATCAAAAAGAAGCATGTGAAATAATCCAAAAGCTAAAGATGAACCTCCTCAAGGGCATATTGTTAAAAAATGCCTGTACTCACATTTTTAACAAAAGCAGCATTCTGAGACACTTCAGAAATGGGCAATGAGTTCTGTTTTACTAAAAGTGATTCCAGAGTTTATGTCTCCCTGGACGCACTATTCTCTGATCCCTCTTCCCCTGAATCCTAATATGGGAGATTTTCTAGAGTCACCAAGATTGCCAAGAGGTTATCCATTTCCATTCCTGGGTGAAATGCAAAACCATGCTTCCTATCTTTAAAGTGCTTCAAAGCACTCAAGCTATCTGATGTGGGGGACTGGTAATAAATACCCCCCGCAAAGTTCCAGGGACTACCGGTACTCTCATATTTGTGTCCATCCACTACAACTGTTTTCCTTCTTTCCTGCAAACTCACAAGCGAATGGCTGTCATTTGCTTATGGACCACTATTTTGAATTATTATTGTGTGCCTTCAGGTCATTTAGGATTATGGCAATCCTAAAGTGAATTTATCATGAAGTCTTCTTGGCAAGATTTGTTCTGAGTGGGTGTACCATTGCCTTCTTCTGATACTGAGAGAGTGTGACTTTGACCAATGTCACCCAGTTGGTTTTCATGGCTTAGTGGAAATCGTAATACCACACTACACTGTTATAGCACTATTATTCTACTGTTACTGCTATGGCTGCCTCTTGTGGAATCCTGGGACTTGCAGTTTTGGGAGGGGCATTTAGAATTTTCAGTTAGAATGCTCTAAGACCTCACTGCACTACAAATCCCAAGATGCCACATGTGGCAGCCATAGAAATAAACGTGGAATAATAGCACTATAACAGAGTAGTGTGATGTCCAATGCTCAAACCACTCTGGCTCTCCACTTTGAATAGCATTGATTTAAAACATTCCCCACCCATCCTCACTACAGTTTGTGTATAATAATCTGCCAACTGAAGTAACAGTTTGTGCATCTGATGAAGTAGTGTGTAGTTCACAAAAGCTTATAATGTAATAAACTGGTTAGTATTAAAATACCCCAAGACTATTAGTTGGTTCATGTTGCCCTCTAGAAGTTGTTGGCCTGCAATTCCCACATTAATCAGCATTGAAAGGCAGGCTAGGGACGCACCATTTTGGGACAGACAGACTGACTGTATCAAGTAGTTAGAGCACTTGGCAGGGGAGACGCAGCAACAAAAACGAACTTTCAAATTTCAGACCCAGCTTAAGCTTGGAAAAAAAATATACTTCAGTGCTCAGTCATGGTGTGTTGTGTTTAGCTGTATAGAAAGGTCTGTAGTTGGGTGTGATTTCAGTTAAATGATTCACATTTTCCCATCAAAGAAATCAGGAATGCAGAGAATGGAGCTTGAATACACGGTTGTAATGCAAGTACAATGGTTGTGATGTCTTTTCTGGACTCATTCCTTCACTCCTTTCCCAGAAGGAATAGCTTGCCTATAATTTATTAAGTGTACTAATTGGATGTGCTGTCCTTTGTTTTTGAATCACAACTACCTGAGAAAGCATTTGCTAAAAGAACACTTTATAAACAAAACCTGTGGCATATTGTTTGACATTCACTACTGTCTGTAGGGCCATCTAGTGGCTACTTGTGAAATTTTTAAATTTGAATTTTAAAGAAGGGTTTGAAAATATGTGAAGTCAAATGCTTTCATGGCCGGCATCCATAGTTTTTTGTGGGTTTTTGAGCTATGTGGTCATGTTCTAGAAGAGTTTGTTCTTGATGTTTTGCTAGCATCTGTGGCTGGCATCTTCTTTGAGAAGATGCGAGCTACCGATGCTGGCGAAACGTCAGGAACAAACTCTTCTAGAACACGGCGACATAGCCCGAACCTCCCCCAAAAAACTATGGTTTGAAAATACTTAACTGTCGAAGGAATGAAAACAATTTGGTCATTCAAGCTGAGTTCTTTTCCATTCCTGTTGGGCTTGGTGCCTACCAGACAGAGTTGTCGGATGAAGAAAAGAACTGGAGACTGTTTGGTAGAAGAGGGAATTTCAGTAGGTGCTGTTGGAGTGGCAAGCAACATGTAGATATTGTCTACATTTCCCATCATCCCCAATCATTGGTTGTGCATGTGGGGTGATGGGAGTTGTATTTGAGGGCAAGAAATGCTCTTTCTATCAATTACCAGTATTCATTTGGCATAAAGACTAGAGCCATAGATGTTTACAAGTAAAAAGCAAAAACAAACAATAAAATTTTTCTGCATTGCAATCTATAAATTTTAAAACACCAAGCTTGTAACCACAAAGCACATGTAACAAAATTTAAAGAGCCACAATGGAAATATTATGGCTTAGTTGGCCCCTTCTCTGCTCTCTTTCTGTCAACAGGCACAGACCATTCTGTTTATCCAGGCTCTTGACTGTTCAATGTCCATTGTGGAAGGTCTTAATTGGGATAGGCTGTATTTTAATCACTGTCATTAGGTTTTAACATCTTTTAAAACTTTTAAAAACAATGTTTGTGTGTGTGTGTGTGTGTGTATATATATATATGGTCCGTTTTACATTGGCAAAAAGAGGTGTTGTGAAGGCTGCTTGAAAACCCAGCTTTTACATTAGAAAATGGGAAAGTGTGCCATGAAAACGCCATTTTGGCGTTTTAAGGGAAAAAAACGCGCCTTTAAAAAGTAGTTCGGTTGACCCACTACTTTTTTAAAAAGTGCGTTACAGCGCTAGTACATGTAAAGGCTAAGGTGTACTTGTGCAGTTAAATGGGGCTCTGTTTCCTTAAGGCGCCCATTTAAAGGCTGCGCTGCAGGTGCGGATCAGAATGGATCGTGGGTTGGGAGCATGCGTGGTGTGGACTTCACTCCTAATTAAAACGTTCTATGCCCTCCAGGTGTAAAAGCTGGGGTTTAACTGCGCAGTTTTTTAAAGCTCCCAAACCCTAGCTCCGCCCGTAATCCTAACCCTAGACATGCGCAGTAGCGCCTCTGGGATGCTGACAGTTTTGGTGGCGGATGTTTTAACAGGTGCAGTGATAAGAGGAAACTTTCAATTTTCACACGAACCCCCACACACATTCCAGCGCCATTTCCCACTTGCCTTTGTCCAACTCAGCCGCTCCTAGGGACACTCTTGCCGAGGCTTTGCTGTGGCACTTTGCACAATGGCAGAGACTTCTACAAGTGGCCCAAAAAGGGGGAGAGGGATGTCTTGGTCTCATGCAGAGACCTCAGACCTCATTTCCATCTGGTCAAGGCCCAATATTTTAGAGAAACTGGAGTCCACCTACCTCAATGCGGATACCTATCAGGAGGTGGCCGAAGCCATGAGAGGGAAGGGACACCGGCGGACTTGGGAAGAGTGCCGGCGAAAGTGCAAAGCCTTAAAGGCACAATATAAAAAATATCGAGACAATATGGCCAAAGGTACCCAGGTAGGCCCCCGTCCTCCTTTCTACAAGGAGCTTCATGAGTTCATTAGCAAGGATGGGAGGATCAGACCCCACAGACTGTCCACCAGCGGACAGGTTGTGAGGGTCCCAGTGGGCCAGCCTGCTAGGGCTGAACCTATGGAGGACACCCCAGAACCACAGCTAGAGCCAGAATCAGAGCCAGAGCCTGATCCAAGCCCACAGACAAGCATGGAATGTGCCCAAAATCTTCTGCTGCCTTCTCAAGGTAAGATGTGCCTCGGCTTCTGAGGGAAAGGGAACTAGGGGACATAGGGAAGATGTGGGATCAGGGTGGGCATAGGGGAGAAGTCACTCTGTCCCTTTGTCATGCAGAGGAACGGGAGCAGTCCCCGGACTCTGATGAGACATCCTACAGTCAGCAAGCTGTGGACATCGATGCTCTGAGAAAAAAAGCCCATGCCATAAAGTTGGCATCTACAGCTTCCTCAAGCAGGCCATCCTCCCGTACAAGCACTGTCTCTGCCACCGTCAGTAGCCACCGTGATCGGTCGCCTGTAGGACAGAGGACTGTGAGAGACAGCGATGATAGTGAGGGTCAAGAAGCTTTGCAGGGTAAGACATGTGTGTGGCATGGGAAGGGGGGGGATTGTATAGTGGGCCAGTTACAGCAGAGGAACACAGGCGCTGGCGAAGGTTTTTGTTGGCATGATGGCATGTTTTGGGTAGGGGCTACAACGTTTATGTCAGTGTATGCTGTAAGATCTCCTTTGTATGACTGTGGTGTGTGTGTGTGTTGTGCTTCTCCTGAACTCTTCCTCTTCCTTACATTTGTCCAAGGTCCTGTGTGACATATTGAGGGTGCTTTGAGCGAGAGTTCCTGCATGGCATAATAGGGTTGGATTGGATGCCCTCTGGAGTATGTGCTAACTCTATGCTTTTGTTTATCTCTGGTGCTTCGTCCTATAGAAGGTGCAGAAGGTGCAGCAAGAGCACCTTCAGAAGAAGAAGAAGCACCCGCCAATCCCATAGCTGCAATGCCACCGGAGGAGCGGCTCGCTGCCATGAGACACAGACGGGTGCGTCGCTCAGCAGCAGCAACATCCGCCAGGGCTATTGATCGTCTCGTTGGTGCCACCTCAGAACACATGACAGCACTCACACAACAGGGAGAGCGTTTCTATCAGCTGAGGTTGAGGAGCGTAGAATTTCAGGAAAGAGCAGCCGAGAATCAGGAGAGGGCAGTTCAGCTGCAGGTGAGGGCCCTCCAGAATCAGGAGAGGGCCCTCCAGAATCAGGAGAGGGCACTTCAGCAGCAGGAGAGGGCCCTCCAGAATCAGGAGAGGGCACTTCAGCTGCAGGAGAGGGCCCTCCAGAATCAGGAGGGGGCACTTCAGCAGCAGGAGAGGGCAGTCCAAAATCAGGATAGGACACTTCAGCAGCAGGCAGAATCCATCCAGAAGCAGAGGCGACTCACTTCTGTTCTTGAAAGGCAGACTGGCCTGCTGGAACAGATAGTAGGGATCTTAAGATCAGGTCAGAGTGGCAGAGTGGGTGGTGAGGAGGAGAGTGTTACCCATAGGGCCATTCCCATGGCTGTAGAGGGGCCATCTGGGCATCAGGGTGGGGAAGTCACTCCTGGCCAAGTCACTCTGGATCTGGAGGTCTGTCAGGAAGACCCTAGACAGGAGTCTTCTAGCCTCTTCAGCAGCCAAGTGGCGGTTCCTGTGGCGACTCGTCGCCATCCCAGGCGCAGGGGAGGAAAAGGAGGGAAGTGTTGTGACAAGCACTGAGTTCCCATTAAGCACTGTGGTGTCCTCTACTGTACTTATCTCTCTTCCCAAGGGTCTCCTTCCTTCCCTGCACTTCCTTTTCCACCAGGCACTACACTATAGCTATAGCTAACTCACTAACTCCCTATGGCAGTGATGTTCAAACTGCGCTGTTGATGAGATGTAGGACTTAGGCTTCTGGGAGCTGAAGTTCAACATCTCTTCAAAAGCACATTTTGAACACCACTGTCCTACTTCAAATCTTAACACTAACAAATGGTGAAACAGCGCAGTACCGCAACACCCCCATTCATTCATAAAAAAAGAATTTCATTCATACAAATGGGTCAATGGTGTACTACCGCAATTGCGCAGTTCAAGACAGACAATTTTTTTTAAAAAAATAAACTTTTTTATTTACAAAAACTATGTACACATTATTTACAGGGGAAGGGAAGGGGAAGGAAGGGGAACAGCAAACAAGGGAAAGGGAAGGAAAGGGAAAGGGGGGGGGAAGCAGCTTTACAGGGCAGCTGGAGGTGCAGCGCCAGGAAGGACTTGCAGGATGTTGTTGAGCAGCTGCAAGATCCTTTCCTGTCCTGCCTCCAGCGCTGCCACCCTCCTATGCAGCAGGTGTTCTGTAGAGGACAAAAGAAAAAAGAGAGAGAAAGAGAGAATGGTTAGGAGGGGACAATGGAGCCACACACCCACTCCCACAGGCAGGGTGTATGGGCATCCCCACTCCCTTCTCCGGTTCTTTGGGTGCCTGCACTCACCTCCTTCCCTGTGGCGCTGGACCTCAGGCATCCCCCTGGGTTGTGGACCCTGGGCCTCGGGTCCCCTCTCCAGATGGCGGCGGCGGCGGCGGCAGGGGCGGCTTGGCCCAGGCTGGTCCCCATTGGCAGCAGCAGCATCCGGCGACGGAGGAGCTGCTGGAAAAAGGGAAGAAAGGGCAGAAGTTAATACAGTGACATGAAGGGAAGGGACAGGACAGGAGTGTTGTGGAGGCTGCAGGCTTGCAACGTCCACCTCCCCCCAACCCCTTGGACACTAACCTGCTGCCAGAGGAGCCTGTTCTCTGGGCGGAGGGGCAGCATCAGAGGGCCCTGGCTGTGCTGCATCCTCAGGGAGATCCCGAGCCTCTCCCTGAGGTGCAGCAGCGGGGGACCCCCTGCCGGGCTGTTGGGCCTGCTCAGGCACCCTCCGTCCTCGCCTGGGCTGCATGCCTGCAAAAGCAAAGTGGAGGACAGGCATGAGGACCCATGGAGGACACTGGCAAACAGGAGGGAAGGGTCAGTGACAGGGACACAGGCACAATGAAAGGGGCCCCGACATACCTTGAGGACGGCGATCTTCCCACCGAGGCTCACCGCCCCTCTGCCAGAGGGCCCGAAGCTGTTCGAAATATGGTGGCCTCTTCCGAACAGGCGGATGCGGACCATAGTCCTCCAGGGTTTCAAAGAACCTTCCCTTCAGGTCCTTGAACTTGCTCCGACACTGTAGGAAGGTCCTTTGAAACCCTCGTCGCCGGAGGGCTCTGGCGGCATCCATAAAAAAGGCCTTGTTCGGCTTGCTGCTAGAGGCCATCACAATCCGAGCAGTTTGTTCTGGCATGAGGGCCTCCAGGAGGATCTCCAGCTCTTCAGCCTGCCAGTAGGCCCTGCGAACTGGAGGTCTCACCCTGGGAGCCATGGTCGCCGTCCTGAGGAAAAAGACAGGGGCTTTGGACTTTATAGAAATTTGTGGGTGAGGGCAAGGTGGGCAGAGATGGCTTCAGGCCAATGAAGTCTCCTCCGAGCTGAATTTTGAATCTTTCCCCCAATAGATGCCTCTGGGCTTCATATTGTTACAATTGAATGGGCCATTAGGGAAGCCTGAATTTCAAGGGGTATTGATACATTGTCAGAGTAAACGGTTGGCAGTTATGGGCTTGTATCTTTATCTTCCAGGAAATCTGGCGCCAGGCAAACCTATGCATGACCTTCTGTGAGTGTGTTTGTGTGTGTCAAGCCAACAAGCACATGGCAGAGACTGCCCACACAGCAGACCATGAATGATGGGCACACACAGACTGTGGCTGATGGGATACATTTATTCAACTACTGATATGATTATACAAAACAATTATGCTCTGGTATCACAAATGGAGGAGAAGTCCAAGTTCAAATTCTCCCTGTCTGGAAGAACTCTGCCAATGCATTCCTCACTTTGTGCCCTTCTTGTGTGCCAGGGTCATTTTCCGGAATAGGTGCCCCCAGGGTAGGCAACACAAAACGTCGCCTGTACTGCAGCCCCTCATCCAAAACCTTTCCCTTGGTCTCGCAGATGTTGTGTAGGATGACACGAGCGGCGATGATGGGCACCACGTTCTCTTCTGCCACAATAAGTGGTGCTTTCAGACATCTCCACCTGGCCTTGAGACGCCCGAACGCATGCTCCACCTTGACTCTGCACCTGTTCAACCTCCTATTGAAAAGCTTCCGCTTGGCAGTGGTAGGTTTCTTGTAGGGCGACATTAACCATTTTCTGAGAGGATAAGCTTTATCTCCCAGCAGGAGGGGTCCAATTTGCTGGCCCTGGATGGTAATGGTGGGGTTGCCTGGCACAAAGATGCCAGCTTCCATAGTTTCAAAGATGACAGAATTTCTGACCACCCTGGCATCATGAGCTGATCCTTGCCATCCAAGCTCCACATCCACAAAGCGACCAGTGTGATCACATGTCCCTTGCAGGATAACAGAATAGGACCCCTTTCTGTTTTGATAACTCCGTCTCTGCCCCAGGGGTGGCACAATCAGACAGTGGCACCCATCCACAGCGCCCACTACTTGTGGGAATCCAAGCTCAGCGAAACCTTCCATGATCTGTAGAAAGGAAAGGGGGGGGGGAAACAGGTGAATAAATGACAAATTCATTACATCCATGCAATTACACCACAAAACAACCCACACATGAAATATTCCACATACAGGATAGGATAGTTTGACAAGTGGAAATATGTTTTGGACAGTGCCTTACCTTCCGGGCATCTCCCAAGTACACAGTCCGGGACAGCAGGAGCTTCTCCATGGCCAAGGCAAACTCCAGCAGGATTTGCCCTGCAGTGCAAACGCCAACCCCAAAGAACTCTGATGTCAGGGACAGCCAGGTGGAGGACATGGAGGATTCTGAGGAAGAGTATGCTGGGTCAGGTCCTAGCATGGTGCTGCTAGATCCTGGAGACTTGGGTGAACCTGGACCTAGTTCTATGGGACACAGGGAGGCACAGCCCCTACCTCAGCAGCCTGGGGTCTCCTCAGAGGAAAGCCTTTCCACAGCAGAGGTTGCAGGCCTGGAAGAGACACAGGAGCAAGAGACAGAAATCCCTTCCTTTACTCAAAGGAGAGCAGATCGGGAGGGGCTGAGACGCTCTCGGAGATTGTTAGAGAAAGCCAAGTTAAAACAGCTGTGAAGGGAGGAGCTGGGGCCTATATAAGAGATCAGGGAAGACAAACTTTTGTCAAAGCTTATCTTGGTTTCCCGGCGAAAGCTCTTGACTCTCGGCTTGACTTCAGACTATTCATTACCTGCGACCTTTGGAACGGCTTTGGAATCTCTGTCTGTGATAACCCTCGACCTTGGAACACTCATTGAATTTGCCTTTTGCCTTGCGGACTTTGTATTTGACGACGGCCAGCAATTACTGGTATTTTGTTTCCATTTTATTGTGTTTATTAAAGACTCCTTTATCAGCCACGTGTTGGCAGCTTTCCCGGACAGAATAAGCTTTGACCATAATCAGGCTGATAAGATGGCGGAGAGCTCGTTAGTAAAGGAACTGTTAGAACAAAACAGACAGCTCGCCGAGGGAATGGGTCAAATGCGGCAGAGTCTGGCTTTGCTTCATCAACAAGTACATTCCCACCCACCAGGGAAATCTCTCATTGCAATGCCGGAGAAATATTCTGGTGATAGAAAGGAACTTGAAGGTTTCCTAGCTCAGTGCAAGTTGCACTTTAAAATCAGAGACACAGAATTCACTACTGATGCAAGGAAGGTGGCCTTCATTATCAGTTTGCTTTCTGGGCCTGCAAGCAAATGGGCCACTCCTTATCTCAATGAGGATAGCCCTGTCCTCAACAGCTTGCAGGACTTCTTGAAGGAGATGAGGGCTACCTGGGGAGATCCTGTTAAGATGGAGACTGCAGAGCATCAGGTTAAGACGCTTCAGCAAGGCAAGGGCTCTGTGGCAGAATATGCTACAGCCTTCCGCCTCATCGCTCAGGACTTGACTTGGAACGACAGTGCTCTGCAGGCCCAGTTTCGTTGGGGGTTGTCGGACCCCATCCTGGATGAACTGGCTCGCTCAGAGCCCCCTGCTACATTGGCTGCCTTGATTGCCCAAGCGATCCGCCTGGACTGCCGCCTTGCAGCCCGCAGACAGGCTCGTCGATCAGACTTGCCTCTCCCTCCACTGCCTATATCAGCGACGCCTACAGTTTCCGTTGAGGCTGCTTCCTTCGGACAAGCAGAGGAACCAATGCAGCTAGGAGGAGCCCGGCCACGACTCACTGGCACCGAGAAGGAGAGGAGGAGGAGAGAGGGCCTCTGCTTATATTGCGGGCTTTCTGGACATTTTGCCAGGGAGTGCCCTGCCAAGGGGCGCCGGACATCGGCGCAGGGAAACGGAAGGGCCCAGGTGTAAAGCGGGTCTCTCACCTGGGTGCATCTCTGGACCCTGCTCCACTCCGGCCGCCCTGCTGCAAAGACCCTTTGTTGGTGGCCGCCAACCTTAGGCTCCCTACCCAGGAGCTCATTCCCCTGGGAGCCATGATAGATTCCGGTGCCTCTAGTAATTTCATGGACTTGGGGTTTGCTACTTGCCACCAGATACCTATGGAGGCCCTAGCCGAGCCGAGGCCAGTGGAGACCATCGACGGGCGGCTCCTACGATCGGGTCCAGTGACGCACCAGACTTTGGGGTTGCACTTGGAGATCCAGGGCCATGTCGAGGAGATCCGGTTCCTGCTGGCTGATGTACCGCATTTCCCTTTGGTCTTGGGGATGCCCTGGCTCTCCAAGCACAATCCTCACATCTCATGGGCACGTCGGGAGGTTCTGTTTGCCTCCGAATTTTGTCAGGAGCATTGCTGGCCAGAGACAGTCCTGGCTGCAGTAGCAACGGAGGCCAAGGAGTCCTCTGTGACGCTGCCTGACAAATATCAGGACTATGCCGATGTTTTCGATGAAAAGGAGGCGGATCGGCTTCCCCCACACAGACCTTATGATTGTGCAATTGATTTGGTACCTGGGGCCCCTATTCCGGCGGGGCGCCTGTATTCCCTCTCAGAGCCTGAGCTGGCGGCTCTGAGGGATTTTCTGGAAAAAAATCTTCGGAGGGGGTTTATCAGGCCCTCCAGATCCCCTGCTGGTGCCCCGGTGTTGTTTGTCAAGAAGAAATGTGGGGAGTTACGGTTGTGTAATGATTACCGGGCCCTTAACCGAATCACTGTTCGGAACCGGTACCCCTTGCCCCTGATTCCGGAGTTGCTGGAGAGGCTCCGGCATGCAAGGATTTTCACTAAGCTGGACCTCCGGGGGGCCTATAATTTAGTGAGAATCCGGGCAGGGGATGAATGGAAGATGGCCTTCCAGACGAGGTATGGGCATTACGAGTACTTGGTCATGCCCTTTGGCCTATGTAATGCCCCGGCTGTCTTTCAACATTTCGTGAATGACGTCTTCCGGGACTATTTGGACAGGTTCGTGGTGATTTACCTGGACGATTTTTTGATTTATTCCCCTAGCCAAGAGGCCCATGATACTCACGTCCGCGCCGTTCTGCAACGACTTCGGGAGCACCACCTCTACGCAAAGTTGGAGAAATGTGCATTTGACCTTCGGGAGGTGGATTTTTTGGGATACCACATTTCTGCCCAGGGTGTGGCCATGGACAACTCCAAGGTGGAGGCAGTGTTGTCTTGGCAGCCTCCTCGATGTCGGAAGGATGTCCAGCGGTTTCTGGGTTTTGCTAACTTTTACAGGAAGTTTATAGCAGACTATGCAGCCCTGGCAAACCCTCTGTCTCAGCTGCTGCGTGGTACAGCCCGCTTCCTGTGGACGGAGGAGGCTCAGAAGGCTTTTGACACCCTCAAGCAAAGGTTTACTTCGGCCCCGATCTTGCAGCACCCTGACCCACGGACTCCATTTGTGGTAGAGGCGGACGCCTCAGATGTGGCGATTGGGGCTGTGCTGCTTCAGCCCGTGGGAGCTGACGGACACCTGCTACCTTGTGCCTTTTATTCTCGGCAGCTTTCTCCTCCCGAACGCAACTACACGATCTGGGAGAAGGAGCTGCTGGCAATTAAGGCTGCCTTTGATACATGGCGGCATCTTCTAGAGGGGGCGGCACATCCGGTCTTGGTCCACACCGACCATAGGAACCTTGAACATCTTCAGAAGGCCCGGAAGTTGTCTCAGAGGCAGAAGCGGTGGTCTCTGTTTTTTGGCCGCTTCAACTTCCGACTCCAGTATGTTCCTAGGGCCCGGAATCGGCAGGCTGATGCTCTTTCCCGCAAACCGGAATATGCTATAGATCCAGACAGGGAGTGTCACTCAGCCTTGCTGCGCCCTGAGAATTTCGCTGCCACCGCACCGGCCGCCACGCTGTTGGACCAGGTTCGGGAACTTCAGTCCCAGGACCCGTTTGTGGCACAGCATTTGGCGGATGGGGATGCCTCTCCTTTTGCTTTGAGGGATGGCCTCCTGTACCATCGGGGCCGCCTTTATGTGCCAACAGGTCCTTGTCGGGAGGAGGTCTTGCGATTGTGCCACGATGCCAAACCGGCGGGGCACTTTGGGTTTTGCAAGACCTTGCACCTCCTCACCCGGGAGTTTTGGTGGCCTCGAGTCCGGGCAGAGGTGGCCCGATACGTGGACACTTGCCCGGTGTGTCGCAGGGCCAAGGATCACCCGGGACGGCCCGCAGGTTTGTTGCTGCCTCTGCCGACGCCGTCAGGACCCTGGCGGCTCATCTCGATGGACTTCATCACCGACTTGCCCCCCTCTGCCGGTTGTACTTCTATCTGGGTAGTGGTGGACCTTTTTTCTAAAATGGCTCACTTTGTGCCTTGTGTTGGCCTTCCCACGGCGAAGGAGACGGCCCGGATGTTTCTGCAACACATCTTCCGGCTCCATGGCCTTCCCGAGGGTGTGATTTCTGATCGAGGGGCCCAGTTCACGTCCAGGTTTTGGACCAGCTTGTTGCGGCTCCTGGACGTGGCTCCACACCTGTCCTCATCGCATCACCCAGAATCCGATGGACAGACAGAGCGCACCAATGGGACACTGGAACAGTACCTCCGCTGTTACTCTAGTTACCGGCAAGAGAACTGGGTTGACTTGCTGCCGTTGGCCGAGTTTGCTTATAACAACTCGGTGCATGCCTCGACGCAGCAAACGCCTTTCTTCGCCACTGGAGGTTTCCATCCGCGGGGGTTCCCAGCTGTGGCTCCGGTTTCGGCGGTTCCTGCAGCGGATCAGTGGCTCCAAGAGCTTCGGGCTGCTCAGTCCTTGCTGCAGGAGCAGCTTGAAGTGGCGAAGGAGGCTTACAAGCGGGGCGCAGACCAGCGGCGGCAACCAGGTCCTCCTTTGCAGGTGGGGGACTTGGTTTGGTTGTCCACACGCCATCTTCCTCTTCATCGGCCTTGTCGCAAGTTGGATGCACGGTTTGTTGGGCCATATAAGATCGTGGCTCAGGTGAATCCTGTGGCGTTCCGGCTGCAACTGCCACGGACCTGGCGGGTTCATCCTGTCTTCCATCGGTCTTTGCTGCTTCCGGCCTCGGGGGTTCGGCCTGACACCGGTGCCACACCTCCGCCTGCTCCGGTCTTGGTCGATGGGGAACAGGAGTTCGAGGTGGCCCAGATCCTGGACTCCCGTCATTACCGAGGCAGGCTACAGTATCTGATTGACTGGGTCGGTTACGGGCCGGAGGAACGATCCTGGGAGAACGCCTCGGATGTTCATGCTCCTCGCCTGGTCCGGGAGTTCCATTGTCGCTTCCCTGACCGGCCCCGTCCTCCTCAGGGGTTGGGGGAGGATAATGGGAGGGGGAGTGATGTCAGGGACAGCCAGGTGGAGGACATGGAGGATTCTGAGGAAGAGTATGCTGGGTCAGGTCCTAGCATGGTGCTGCTAGATCCTGGAGACTTGGGTGAACCTGGACCTAGTTCTATGGGACACAGGGAGGCACAGCCCCTACCTCAGCAGCCTGGGGTCTCCTCAGAGGAAAGCCTTTCCACAGCAGAGGTTGCAGGCCTGGAAGAGACACAGGAGCAAGAGACAGAAATCCCTTCCTTTACTCAAAGGAGAGCAGATCGGGAGGGGCTGAGACGCTCTCGGAGATTGTTAGAGAAAGCCAAGTTAAAACAGCTGTGAGGGGAGGAGCTGGGGCCTATATAAGAGATCAGGGAACACAAACTTTTGTCAAAGCTTATCTTGGTTTCCCGGCGAAAGCTCTTGACTCTCGGCTTGACTTCAGACTATTCATTACCTGCGACCTTTGGAACGGCTTTGGAATCTCTGTCTGTGATAACCCTCGACCTTGGAACACTCATTGAATTTGCCTTTTGCCTTGCGGACTTTGTATTTGACGACGGCCAGCAATTACTGGTATTTTGTTTCCATTTTATTGTGTTTATTAAAGACTCCTTTATCAGCCACGTGTTGGCAGCTTTCCCGGACATCTGAAGTCACCAAGTAGGTCATTTTATGGGCCAGCATGAAGATGGCAATGGCCACTCTCTCCTCCACCGGGATGGCTTTTCTCATCAATGAATCAGATCTCTCCAGTTCTGGACGGAGGATGTCCACCAGCCGGTGAAAGAGGGCACGGGGCATTCGGAAGTAACGCCTCCATCGGCTTTCAGACCAGGTGCGAGTGACTATGACAGACCACCAGTGATCACTTCTCTCCAGCGTCCAATAAAGCCGGGTCTTCCTTTTCTCGGACATAGCAATGCCACCGGCTAATTCACACTGCTCAAGCAGTGAGGCACCAACTGCAGCTATTCTCTCTTCTGTATCATCACTATCATCATCAGCTGTCATTTCAGCGGTCACAGCTGTCATTTCAGCGGTCACAGCAGTCATTTCAGTGGTCACAGCTGTCATTTCAGTGGCCACAGCAGTCATTTCAGTGGTCACAGCTGTCATTTCAGCGGACACAGCAGTCATTTCAGCGGACACAGCAGTCATTTCAGTGGTCACAGCTGTCATTTCAGTGGTCACAGCTGTCATTTCAGTGGCCACAGCTGTCCTTTCAGTGGTCACTTCGACGATCCTGGCAGCACTAGCGGAGGCAAAGGCGGCAGCTTTGACTGTGCTTTGAACATTGACGACAAGTGCCGACCACAAAGGAGAGGAGGCATCCATGTTGGTGATGATGCCCACAGTGACCCTGTGCTGACGAATGCCAACGTCACTGGGTCAATGGCCAGCACTCCTCCTCCTTTGTCTTCTTGCACATGCTCAGTCTGTGGCTGGTGTCAAAATCACTTAGGAGCCCCCTTTAAATCATTTAAAACTGCGCAATTCGCAGCCTCGACCCTCTCAATAGCGCAGTTCAAGCCTCGACCACCGCAATAGCGCTGTTCGCGGCGGCACGAACAGTGCAACAGCGCAATTTGCAGCCGGCAAGGAAAAAAAAAATTAAAATCGCAGTTTAAAGCCGCGTTTATTGCTGCCCATGTAGCAGCTCCGCCTGTATTTGTAGCATTCTGACAGCTTCCCATGTAACTGCTGAGCCACAAAAAAGACCTCAGATAAGTCGTTCCCACACCCCTCAGTGTAGCAGCTCTGCACTTTTTTAATGCACACCTGGGGCTTGCTATGTAGCTGCTAAGCATTAAGATAAAGGCGACTTCAGATCACACTTTCTTGCCAATGTAAAAAGCACCCATATATATATATATATATGTAGTTTTCTTAACTTTTTAAAAAAAAACCTTTGTATTATCTATAGTTGTAACTATTTTGTTTTCATTTGTGTTGCAAGCCATCTTGGACCTCACTTTGGGAGAAAGAATTATCATTATTATTATTATTATTGTTGTTGTTGTTGTGCTGTAAATTTACACAGTGCTGTACATACTATCTTATAATTAGACGGATCTAATATTAAATGAAGAATATTAAATGGATGAATGTATGTATGAATGAATATCAGTCTTTTCAAGGACTTTTCCAAGTCTTGGAACATTATCACTTGAGCCTTGATGTCATCAGAATGGCAATAGTAAAAGAAAATGAAAACATACCCATTTGGGAGCATTCATTTTTGCACAGCTCTACAATAATGCAAATGAGACATTTTTGCCATCAATGGTCCCTCAAGCGCTCTTCTGCAGTCTTCCTTAACTCTCCTGCCCTATGCCCTATCCAGGAATTTCAGGTTTTTAAAATTAAATTGTAGTTTTTAATACAATTCCAAAGGTATGTTAATATGATTTAATTAAAAATAATAAAAGAAACAGGAGGAAAAGGAGAAAACAGCTGTTCTGCAATAGTGAGGGGAAGGGGGGGAACAGGGCAAGAGGAGGAGATACTGACCCTACATGACTGGCAATGTTGGAACTGCTGTGGAAGGGACTTATTGCACCTGTGGAGTAATGGAAAAGCAGCACAATTGGGAGCTTATTGATGGGTTTTCCCCATCAATGAAAAGGGACATTTGTAGCAGCACTTCAAAGACACAGCAGCGATGATGAGACAGAAACAGTGTTGTGGCAAAGACGCTATTCTCCAACTTAAATTGCAGTTTAAAAGACTGGTGTGATAATGTTCACTGTAAATGAGCTACATTATATGAAATCCGTTTATGAACACCATGGAAAAGAAAAATCATGACATTTTATACTGATCTGTCCAAAATGTGGACAGACAATGGGATAGAAATCTCTCTTTGGGAGTTCTGCATATCTGTCTTCCATGAGTTGTGGCCTAATTCATGAAATTAATGCACGTGCAGTGATGGGAATCATTGTAATTGGTTTCAATTACTTTGCACATAACCATAGCATCAGTCATGGGCATGCTAAATGGACATCAAACCCAACCCAAACCTTGGAAGAAGAAAGAATGGGAAATATGGTAGCTTTAGCAGCCATATAAAACATTTTCTAAGTGCAATCAAAAAATGGTCTCAAATAAGGAAGTAACAAAGAAGAAAGCTGGTTGCTTGGTTGGTCTGATCACATAAGTCACCCCAGTCAAAGTGACATCAAGGTAGAAGGGTTTAACATCAAAGAGCCTCTTCCCATGTGCCTACATAAAGCAACTGGCATTGCAGATGTAGTTTCTTGTATGCTGATCAATCATATGCAGGGGCTCATTTTTTTCCTGTGGAAGAGAAAAACCTTAAGGATGTGTGTGGACCAAGAGTTTGGGCTGCAAGCAGTGTTTCATGGCTGCTTTGTGGTCCTTAGTCCTGTCAGTTTGCCCCTTTTCTGGCTCTTCCTTATTCCAATGGGAGAAAAGGGTGCTATACAGTCAGCCCTCTGTACCCACAGATTGAATTAACAGATTTACACACCCACAAGCTTGAATCCACAGATTCAAGCATCTATGGCTTGAAAATATTTTTTAAAATGTAAATTCCAAAAAACAAATCTTGATTTTGCCATTTTATATAAGGGACAGGATTTTACTATGTCACTGTATTTAATGGGACTTGTGCATCCATGGATTTTGGTATCCATAGAGGTGGGGGGCTAGAACCAAATTCCAGTGAATACCAAGGACCCACTGTAAATCAAATAAATTAATGCAATGAAAATGAATAAAGGTGAAATACCTCTTGAGAATGTGTTGCTCCTATGATGATTATCTATCTACAAGGCCATTTCTAGAAAGTAGCACTGGGGGATTCCTGTTTAGCCTCGTGGCTATTAAGGCTATTATATAGTCATTGGGTGAGGTTATTAGGAGCCTTGGAGTTGGGTGCCATTAGTTTGGAGTTGGGTGCCATTAGTTTGTTGATGACAGCTTTGTTTCCCCTTGTTGTTCTCCTTTTTGTCAGGATTGACTGAGATTGTGCAGGTGCCTGGATACTGGAATGAGCTAGATGAGGCCCAGCAAACTGAAAACAAATCTGGGTAAGACAAGCTGCTCTGTGGGTTGGTCATTCTTGGTTCCGGGAACTAAGTAAACAACCCATCCAGGATGGGGCTGTACTCCCCCAAGAACAGAGATAGCTTGATAATACTACTGGATCCATCCTTGTCACTGGAGGCCCAAGTGAATGTGCTTGACAACAGCTACAACCTTTCCTAGACAGAAGATAGAACTGAAGTGGAATGACAGGCAATGATTCCTCTTGTTTTCATACATCATCATCACTCATCCATTGCTGATCTGTTGTTATACTGTTATTATGGTGCAGTTTCTCATTGACAGGTATCTTTCGTTAATGTAAAATTGTGTGATAATAACAGTATAACAATGGATCAGTGATGACATTGTGTGAAAAGCAGAGGACTCATAGGTTGTAATTCCAATTCAATTCCTTCACTAGCACCTGATGCAGTAATCTCCAGAGATAATCTAGTCACATTAATTCATGAATGGGTAAGTTCCTAACTGGACTACTGTAATGAGCTAAACATGGAGCTGCCCTTAGTACAAAATGCAGTGGTTCATTTGCTGACTGGAGTACTGTATAGACATCATCTAATGCCAGTTCTAATTGGTTGTCAATACATGTCCAGTGTCCAATACATTATGGTGCAATTCAAGGTGCTTGTTATGGAATGTCCTTCCCTTGGAGGAATGATGGACACACATGATGGTTTCATTTAAGTGCCAAATAAAAACACACCTATTTATTAAAGCTTTTAGGCCTCAACTGGTTTACTTCAAATGCAATGCAATGCACAGAATTTTAAAACTGTTCTAATCTTTCAAACCTATTTTAACTTGTTAATAGATTTAATATGTTTTAATCTATTTTAATTGTTTTTCTTTTAGATTGTTTTAGTATTTTTAATAATAATTTTACCCGTACACCAATCTGAGAACTTTTGCTATAGAGTTCCACAGTATGGGAGCAGACACTGGAAAAACATTGTTCTGTGTCCTCAGCAACATACCTGTGATGGTGGTGATAGAGAAAAAATGCTCCTCTAAAGATCTTAAGATTTGGGCAGGCTCCTATAGCAACACAGGTGCTTCAGTCTGGACCCAAGCTGTATAAGGCTTTATAGATCATGACCAGTCCAAAAGCTCATGAGGTGATGTATAGCAAATAAAAATGATAATTGAATATCGTAAGCACAGTCTCAATGTAAAGCCAAACATATGTTTAGAAGATGGCTCTTCCCTTTCCTAAGATGCAAAATAACAACTGGATGGTACTCACAATCTCATTCTTACACCCATTGGCCATAGGCTGATAATAGGGGTGTGCCCTGGTGCCATCAGTTGGGGTTGCAGATGAAAAAAGCATTGTGCAAGGAGTTATTGCATACTTCTTTCTACAATGTCTTAAAAGTAAATATGTCAGTATAATAGTTGACATTATGCCAGCATATGTCACCAACAAGATGCCAGTAATGGTTGTTGGGTTTTGTTTTGTTTTGGCATTGTGGTCTGAAATCTTCTGGTTTGTCCCAATTTGAATAGACCTATTGAATCAACTAGTGAATGCTGAGTCACAATGTAGAAAAATCTAATGGAGTCAATGAATCCACTTTAATTGAGACTAACAATAAGATATATGCTTATGGTTTTAAAATCTACTGTTATTTGTCCTGAACTCTAGGGATAAAGAAGAATGGAAATGTATATAATTCATACAGAAAGTATGGGGGAAAGTAGTTTCAGAATGATCAGTTTTTGTACAGTGTTTTTAAAATAACATAGGTTACACATTAGGGATCCAAAGTAAGGCATGTAATGTATAATGATGTTGTTGCTGTTAAATCCTGCTGAAATTTCTATGTAACCAGATTCTAACTGAGGTATTTGAAAATTATCTCCATGATATTGGGGCTTTCTAGATTGGCAGGAAAGTGTGACATGAAGTTGCCTTTTCCTTAATGCTTGGCAGCTGCATCACAGACTTTAGATGGAGCTGCGCTGTTCCGCAGTTTTTTAAAAAGAAGCTGGGAAAACCAGCACCTTTTTAAAGGCGCTTATTCTCCCCTAAAACGCAAAAAAAGCATTTTCATGGCACACTTTCCCTTTTTCTCATCTAAAGGCTAGAGTTTCATGCAGCCATGACCACACTTCTTTTTGCCAATCTAGATCAGGCCATTGTATATTTGTTCTTATGAAATCAGTCCCACAGAGGCTAATTATGGTTATTGCAGACAAAGAAATTTTGTGTGCTGTCTCTCTCTGTGTGTGTGTGTGTGTGTGTGTAATATTCACATGTGACAGTAGATAACAAGCCCACTAATTGGGACTATTTTTATTTATTTGGATTACTCTTCACTGTTCTTCAATAGAATAGAAGGTAGCTTACATAAGATTCCCAGAAGATCCTTTATCCAGGCACCAAAAATAGGAAAGAAACCTATCTCAGGTCAGACCATTGGGTAATCTATCCCATTCTTCAAGATGTATCACTCCTAAAAAGACTAAGAAAAAAGGACTGAAATGAAATTTATATGTGCTAACATATAAGAGCTGCAGTTTTAGAAATAAGTAATTTAAGTTAAAAAGAAACACACATCTTACCATAATGAGAAAGAGTGTGAGCAAGAGAGTTATGACTTGCCTGCTCCATCTGCTGTCCAGGCACTAATTATTTTGGGGCAGCTCTCAGGCCTCTCAGCTGCCTTCTTGTGGTTCTTTGTAATGGACTAGACAGCCCTTCCAACAGAAGATAAATTCAAATAGAGGACTGTCCCCAGGCAGTACTTCAAATGGAAAATTGTCCTCTAACATAGGACATATGGCTAATCTGCCCGTACTGGTTATTTTGACTGGCAGTGGCCCATTAGGTCAAGGTACAAATGTTCTGGCCCTCTAGATGTTGTTGGACTGTGATGCCAAGAATCCCTAGCCAGCCTAGCCAAAGGTGATGAATGCTGAGAGTTGTAGCCCAGCATCATTTGGAGGGCCATGGGATTCCTAGGGTTTCAGGCAAAGGTCTTGTTAGCTGCTACCTGATCCTTTTAACAGAGGCATCTGCTTCAGGATCAGGATTAGGGGTAGGTACTGTGAGGTTCTTGTCAAGTCCCACACCCAAGCAAGGGGCCGAGGTGTCCCTTCCTGTCACCCAAAAAACTATAAAAGCAATCTCACAATAAGTTTGCTCAAAGCAAAGGACAGGAGACAAGCAGGCATGATTTTTGTGTGAAAGGACCTCTGAAACTGAGCTAATTGGCCTATAGTAGCCTATAGTAGCCTAGATTTGCCACCAACGATCCATTTTTAAAATGGTGTCACATTGGTTGATTTCCATTCCTATCGTGCAAAGGAAGATCTTAGGCATGTGATTATTTTTTTGTTTTGTTTTGTTTGATGATCAATTTCACCCTCAGGTTCTTAGCATCACCAGCCGATAGTTTGCTAATTTTTAATTTGTCAATAATATCAGTGAACTACAGTTCCTAGAATCCTTAACCATTATCCATTGTGGCTGGAGCTTCTGGGAGTTGATATCCAACAGCATCTGGCGACCTAAAGTTCAGAACTATTGGCTAGAATATTATCTCTTATAATTACTATTTGCCTCAGCTTCTCATTCTTCCTGCCTGGAAATATCAGTTCAGACTTCTATACTGTATATGTCTGAGTAACTTTTCTCTCTTGACCTATCCAATTTTGTTAAGATCTAAACTTAACCGCAAGAATACATAAAAGCTGGACTGTCACAGTGAAATCCTATAATGTCTACTGTTATAACAGTATTTTGGGAGTGTGGTGTTTCCTCCATGACCCCAAGCTGACCCCCCTGAGCAGGTTCACCATTATGTTTAGGCAAGAAGGTCAGGTAGCCAGCCTGGCCACTATGACATCAGCCCTCATGGGACCCTTAGAAACAATACACTGGAAATTCCCCATAGGAAGGTTTGGGAGTTGCACAAAGGGAATCCTATCACCTCCAAGACTTAGATGATGTTGGCTGTTTGTTTTTAGCCTCCCACCTAATGGGTCGGTGATCAGCTTAACGACCCACCCATCACTCTGTTTGTCCTCCTCGATTGTGTCCAGGCCCAGTTGCAGTAAAACAAGCTTTTTCACCTGAGCTTAACAAAGCCCAGGTAATCAAACACCTTTGTCTTGACCATTAAGCTCAGTGCTAGAGGCTAGCATTGTTAGAGGCTAGATTTTTCCTATAAGAAATCCAAGATTTGACCACTTGGTGTGCTTTTAACGGAATACAGCCCAGTCCACGCTGGACTGAACTCTGATCTTAGCTCCCTTGGCCATTCCTTTCCCTACATTTTGGCGGCTGTGTCTCTTCCATCATCCAAGCCTACATCAGACTCTTGGAGAAGCTTTCAAAGGTACATATTTCCTGTAGTGGTGCCTCTTTCAACCTATCTCCCTATTTCCCTCCTTTATTTTCTGCAAGCATTGACTGTGTGAATGTATGTGTGCCCCCTTTCACTGTGTGTTTTTCCCTTTAATAAACTTTAGATATTAATTAGAAATAGTCATTTTCTGCATTATCTCGCAAGGGTTTCTTCGGCCCTTCAGTATACACGATGGGACACGATCTTGAGGGGTGTTGTTAGGGCCCTACTCACTCTCACAATAAAATTCCCCTAATTAGATCCTTCCTAACACTACTCAGAAGCAAGTCCCTTAGAGAGCAATTGGACTTACTGCTAGGAGGAAAGTGAACATGGAATTGTAGCCCTAGAAATTAG
Source organism: Urosaurus nigricauda (assembly GCA_034509955.1). NCBI lineage: Eukaryota > Metazoa > Chordata > Lepidosauria > Squamata > Phrynosomatidae > Urosaurus > Urosaurus nigricauda. The sequence continues at coordinate 41,157,676 of JAOEGL010000001.1, forward strand.
TTATTTTCAAGAAAATACGCAATTATTTTTTCAGTCATATCTACACTGTACTATAAATAATAAAGAATAAAAGACAAAAACAAAGTAAAGTGTAATATTATTTGAGTAAAATAGCATATGGTGAAACATACCTTGAATGTCTGTCCTTCCTATTGTCCTTCTGCTGCATATCTTGTTAAAAACAATAAAATTGTGTTTATTTTTCAAGAAGAAATGTCAAAATCTTTGGGGGCTGCTCAATCATCTAGAAATCAATTTACTATCAGAATATAGGCAAGAAACCCAATCTTTCTCCCAATCCTAGGGATATCTATAAATAACCTGCTTGCAAAGACTATAGCATAGTGCTTCAATTTAATTAAATGGGATTTCAATTTACAAAACTGTTCAGTGTTCTTGCTTTGCTGGGTTTGTCTGACTGTTGACGGTGGGCTGAGCACTTTCATTTCTGCAGAGTGTGTTTTGCCATTTATTAGAATAGATTGAATAATATTAACTAAGCAGTCATCCAAATAAATGTGAGTGGATTTTATTCCCATAAATTATTTAATAAATCTTATTTCACTTTGTTTGGGCACTCCTAAAAAGCTGGTTAGAATGGGATTAATCAACATTTGTTTTGCCTCTACTTATGAATGTGTTCACAACAGGCATGATCAACCACTGCACTATTGCATATTGAGTGTGCACTCTTTTAAAAAAATATGTTTCTTCGGAGCTCTTTATAGTATCAAAAGGCAATATAGATTTTTTTAAAAAAATATTAATACAATTTTCTAACCTGTTTATTATCCATGACTACATTTTTCAACAAGAAAATATATGATGACTAAACTGAAGCTGTTGCACTTTGGACATACCATGTGAAGATATGACTCAGCGGAAAAGACAATAATGCTTGGCAATGTAGAAGGCAGCAAGAAAAGAGGAAGACCACATTTCAGAATGATAGACTTACTCAAGGAAGCCGCAGCCCTGAGGACTTTATTGCACAAGGATGGTAAATCACATTTACAGTAGATTTGGCTGGTATTTATGACTTGATGTTGCATCTCTTCTCCTGTTCACACTTAAAATTAAATGTGGTGACAGATAAAATGGATCAGTCACAGGTGGAACACACCTTTTCACTGATGGGAAAAACTCATCAAGAATAAATATTAAAAATTTAAAAAGTTAAAAGGCACACAAGTTCTGGGTAAGGCATACATAGGGAGGAAGAGGGGTTAGGAAGATGGTGGGGAAGAATGAACATTGGACTATGGATTGCCTAAGCAGCATAATAAAGTGATTGCAGAGAAGTGTGATAGTGATTGCTTTTAAGCCAGTATGTTCCAGTTTGCTTCAACAACACAGTAGCTGTAAGACAACAGGCTGCTGTGATAAAGTCCTGAGTCTGCAAGGGTATGGTGGTAGATAGGGATTTCTCATTTGTAGGGTCAACAAAAGTCAAAGGTGACTTGATGGCAGTTAATAATGACAACAAAAACAGCAATGAATACAACAATAAATTCTAATGAATTAAAAATTCAGACTTTTAATTCCAGAACGAGGAAGCATGTGTGATTGGGAAATAATTACTACTGAGGGTATGAGGAACAAAAGTGAAATCAGATGATCATACTATAGTTTTTACAGTATGCTAAGTAAAATAAGAACAAGATTCTACCCAAAGATTTGCATTATAAAAGCTATGCAAGAGTATGGACACACACATACTTCCTTAATTTTTCCTTCCTTCTTTTAAAAAACAACAACAATATTCTTTCATTCCTATCAAATATCCAGTTTATGCAATAGCAACAGGGATATACTCTGCCATCTGCTGACATGTTAGCAAATCGTCTGACTCCCCCAAGACTGAATTATTTTCTATTTTGCTAGAGCAGATTCCACTTTCATGAACCTTTCTCCCACACTACAGGCAAGCATACCTGGAAGACATAAGTATAGTTGTAAATGCAGTTTTTCCTCAATTTTTTGTATCGATTTATGGTTATGTTTTTGTCATCTCTGAAAAAATGTAAAGGTAAAGGTAGTCCCTTGACATGAATGTCTAGTCATAACCATTTCTAAGCCAAAGAGCTAAGTTGTCTGAGGACTAGTCTGGTGGTCATGTGGCCAGCATGACTGCACCGAATGCTGTTATCTTCCTACTGATAAGTGGTACCTATTTATCTACTTGCTGCATGCTTTCGAACTGCTAAGTTGGCAGAAGCTGGGATTAGTGATAGAAGTTCACCCCATCAATGCAGCACTTGGGCCTCGAACTGCCAACCTTCCAATCTTCCCTCTGTCTAAAATATATATCTAATGTGTGCCATTTTCCCTTATGGATTTGTACATTTTTGGGGATGGCTTTTAAATCCTCACTATCCCAGTAGTATTCCTTCAGAATACACATTCTTTTCTCTCCAGTGAAATTGACAATGCCAATGGCCATTTAGCTCATCCTAGTAAAGCTTCATCATCCCTTTCTTTTCTTCCTATTTTTGAAAGGATGGGCATGTGTCCAGGGTCAGCCTTAGTTAGTACTTGGATGGTAAACCACCAATGAATACCAGATGGTGTAGGCTATTTTTCTGAAGAAGGAACTTGCCAAAGAAAACCCTGTGAAAATCATGGAGTTGCCATCAGTAGACAGGTGTCTCGATGCATGCACTTGCACTTGCACTTGCACATGCACACACACACACACACACACACACACACACAAACTCATGTTTTTTAAAAAAGAATTAATGAGACATGCCTTGACCCTCTCACTTAATGAAGAGCAGATGAGTGATGATGAAGGGATGGACAGTGTGACAGGCCAGAATGAGACCTATGAAATTGCAACTCAAGTCAGAATTTAGGATGGACAGGCCTTTCTTTCAAGTGAACGGTTCTAGTGACATTTAAAGTGGTTTAACAGACCCTTCACTTTTTCAAGTAAGATAGCCCTGAGGTCACTTTGATCCCCTGTCATGACTGCATCCCATGGACTCCTGCGATTTGTAGTTTGGTGAGGCATTAAAAGAACATATGAGGGGGAAACAAAGAGAAGGAGAAAGTACAGGGAGATTTAAAGCAAGTTCAAGTTAATATAGACAGGAAAAGTAAACCACTAGCCCAGATCAATGCAACAATAAGAAGTAAATAATGGTACAAAGAAAGAGAAGGACTTTCATTGTAAGAATACAATTATGTATTGCCAGGAGAAATGGAACAACAAAGAACAATTGCAGACATAAGTATAGCGGGCCCTTGGTATCTGCCAGGGTTTGGTTCCAGGATTCCAGTGGATAACAAAATCTGTGGATGCTCAAATCCCATTAAATACAATTGGGGTAGAAAAACTGTGTCCTGTATATAAGATGAAAAATCAAAGATTGCTATTTGGAATTTATACTTTTTAAAAAATATTTTCAAGCCATGGATGCTTGAATTCATGGATAAAAAATCCATGGATTAAGGAGGGACAACTGTAACTCTCAGTGACTGAAGAAAGAGAGGCAAGCCATCTGCTAAGGTTAAATTACATCTCCCTAAGCCTAGAAGAGAATTGCTTATTGCACAGTAAGTGAGCTACCATTGATGCTCAGAAACTTCCAAATCTGTTTAATTTCTGTGAAGACTGAAAGCCTGCATACTAAAAATATAATCCTCCTGACTAAATGGTTATCTGTTACTCTTTCTGGAGCCTACATGGTGGTTGTATATTATGGTTCTCAAACCATGAGGCCTTCAAATTTATTTATTTATGCATTTCTATGCCACTTTTCTTTCTAAAACTCCATCAGCAGTTTTCTGAACTGAGTGTAAAGCCCCACAAAATGTAATTGGACTGTAGAGGTAGGATTATAGATGCTCAATTTACTGGCATTGGGCTCCTATCTTTTCTACATATGATAGCCAAATCAGGGATGCTGGGCCTTGTAGTACAACATCTGGAGTCCTTGGGTTATTGGGTACCAAGGTAAAGTTCCAATAATCCTTAGGGGATTTACTTTTCCTGGTTCATTTTTTTTCAGGTTCTCAAACAACATGAACTCCAGAGCAGGACTGAGGGCTGCCAGATGAGTGCAAATATCCCGATGTTTATGGAGTGGTTGTCAAGTAGAATAGATTGTTTGATAGTTTCTGCATCAGTGAGACAGAAAATAATGACGACGACGACGACGACGATGATGATGATGATGTTTTGAACTACAGCTGCCAGTATGACAGCATGAACCATAGGGGACGCTAGAAGTTGTAATCCAAAACCCATAATTTTATCAAGCTCTTCAGTAAGGCTGGAAAGAAGATACAAGCATACATGTACATTTACAGGTTAGAAAAGAGGTCTCATTTGATGCCATCTTTGGTTGTTGTATGGTGCTAAATGAACAATGTCTATTTTGTCACTTAATTCTTTGCTTAAGACTACTGCATCCTTTATTTAAGAATTTTTTGTTTGCATTACACTGTTTTAATGTGTTTCTTCTGCTTGTACAGTACGGTCAGCCCTCCATATCCACAGATTTTTTAATCCATGGTTTCAAGTATCCACGGCTTAAAAATATTCCAAATAAATATACATTCCAATAAGCAAACCTTGGTTTGCCATTTTATATAAGGGACACCAATTGATTATGCCATTGTATTTAATGGGACTCGAGTATCCATGGATTTTAGTATCCACAGAGGGTCCTGGAACCAAACCCCAGTGGATACCAAGGGCCCATTGTATTGCAAAATGAATTAATAATGGATGAATGCAGCCCTTCCTCTTTGTTCCCTCAGAAAAATCTCTACTTTGTGCCTTTAGACCTACTGCCATCACTTCCTTGGCTCCTGCAACACTGCTGAAATAAAGCAGTTTGACACCATTAACTTCTTTGGCTCAGTCTTACAGATTCTGGGATTTGTAGTTTGGTGGAGCACCAGAGTTCTCTGATAGGGAAGGCTCACAAAACTACAAATCCCAGAATCCCATAGCATCGCGGCATGGCAGTTACAGTGGTATTAACCTGATGTATTTCTGCAGTGCAGCACCAGCCCTTGTCTTTCCCTGTCTCATGAAGAGGCTGTGCAGACCACCCCTGCAGCCACCCCCAAGCTCACCAGATTGGGGTTGCAGCAACCACACAAAGCAGCCGTGATCTGGCCTTTCCACAGTGCAAAAAGGAGTGGCAAAATATGGCTCCTTTTTGTGCCCTAAAAAGGGTGCCACAGCTGCTGGCAACATGGCTTTATGGTGTTCCTTTGACATTGTGTCATCTAAATGCAGCACCAGAGGAGCGCCATGAAGCTGTGTGCCGTGTAGTGTGGCACGCAGCATCATGCTGCCATGGAAGCGGAGATGGTATGTGTGTCGTGTGGACACCACACCCCAACTCTGCCCCCAGGCCAGTCTTAATGGCCAGTTTGGATAGGCTCTTAGAGACTTTCCTTTCCTCTCTCTGGACTCTTTCATACAAGGCTAAATTGGAAGTATAATTGAAGGTCAATTCGAATGCAATCATGGGTTTTATGTTCTTGCGAATTAACTCTTCGCACGCAAATTCGGGCAAGAGGGAAGCCAATTCGAATGCAATCATGGGTTTTACGTTATTGCGAATTAAAGCTTCGCATGCAAATTCGGGCAGGAGGGGGTTATTTTTGGGTAATGGGAAGTAATTCCGAACGGAGCAGGGGTTCATGTAAATTCGCTAAACAAGCGAATTTACATAAATCCGCATTGGCTCCATTCGGAGTTGGAAGAAATTCCTCCCCGTTTGAAAGAGTCTTCTGCATTGATGATGTTGCACCCCCTGCTCAAATGCCTATGCTGACTTCCTGTCCACTCCTGGACAAGCTCCTTCTCTTTTTCTTCAAAGACCTCCAACCATGCCCTCCTCTCAGTTCCCACAACATTTGCATCTCCAACTTTACCACCTTCCGCCATCCAGGAGTCTCCTGCCTCCTTGTTAACATTTGTACTTAGAACTAACCCCAAAGAGTCTTTGTCCATAGTTACCTCTTTGTTTTGTTTTTCCCCAATGCACTTCTCTGATCTAAAAGGATTTTGGCTCAGCCCACTAGTTAATTTTTTGGATTATGACTCCCAGAATCCTCCAGCCACCACAGCCAGTTTCCATGAGTATTCTGGGAGTTGTAGGCTCAAAAAAAAAATCAATTTTCCAGTCTCTGTCTAGTTTCCATGCCCTCCTGCAGTGAAGACTATAACCAAACTTAATTAAAGGAAATGAAAAATAATGACATGTTCTTTCCCTGCTGTCATATTATTCCTTTCTTCTCTTGTTCCCCCTGTGTTGAGTTTTAGTTTGTAAGCTTTTCTGGCCAGGTTCCTATCCTATTGAACTACAGTGGCCCTTGGTATCTTCGAAATAGGATTTGGTTCCAGGACCCCTGTGGATAAGAAAATCTGTGGATGCTCAAGTCCTATTAAATACAATGGCATAGCAGAATGGTGTCCCTTATATAAAATTGCAAAACCAAGGCTTGATATTTGGAATGTATACTTTTTAAAAATATTTTTAAGCCGCGGGTGCTTGAATCCATGGATAAAAAATCCATGGATAAGGAGAGTCAACTGTATGTCATTTTGAGTATGTCATTCACAAAACTACAAGTTTTAACTAGAGTTGACAAATTTTGGAGTTCTTGCCTGAAGCCTGAACTCCACTCACCTTGGCTATAATAAGCAGTGGATGGAAAATAAGGTGTCTATATGATATACAAAGACTAAGGGGACCAACATTTCAAACTGGTATTCTCTCTATAGAATCCTCTTGGACACTATTGTCCAGGCAGACCAAGGGAGAGAGATGTCTGACATCCTGACCTGTGAATGACAGGAGAAATTTGGCTCAAGTCAGAGTGTCCCTCCCAGTTCCACAGTACCTGCCTCTGAGTTAATGACACCTAACCTTGGTCAGTCCTGGAAGGACACTTTTTGTTCAAAAAAAGAGAAAAGGTACACAGTGATAAGACCATTTCCTTTCTCACAGCGTCTCCTTTAATGTCAGGCCTGAAATATGAAGTCATTAGGGGATATTAAAACAGTGCTGACAAACTAATTAACAAAAGACATTACGCCGGATGGGCTCAATTTATCCTTTTTAATGGTTCTTATAAATGGGTGCCGCCAATTAAAATTAATAAAGATTTACCAGCGATTGCCTGGCATACACTGCTAAGGAGTTCCACTGAAGGTCGCCTTAAAGTCAGCCTCTTTGTAGCTGCAAATTCAGCTTCCCACCTCATGCCCAGCAGGGTTGCTCTTGGTTAGCTTTTTCCACCATACTGTGTATTTCTAGGTGTTTACCTGTTTCCTGTCTTGGCTGTTTTCAAAATCCATCCATCTGTGGCTTGACTCTTGAAACATCCTTCTCACCCCCTAGTTCCTTTTACACTTCTGGGCTTGACACAACTTTCTTAACAGGCTCATAGTTTTGTGGCAAACTAGCTACCATTGAACCCGTATTTATGTAGTATTATGCTGTCAATGAAGGATCAAATGTAGTCATAATTGTATGGTTACCTTTTGAGTTTAAAAGTCTACCTGCATTTCTCAGATACCTTTAATTTCACTATAAAAGTGGAGATGTGTGAAATCATCTGGTTCTACTATGTCATATTTTGAGATAAAGAATTCATTCCACTTCAAATCCCCACGTGAACTGTAAAACACCAGAAATGTTCTCAGCTTACATTTATGACCTCTGGGCTGTACACAGACCAAAGCCAAATAAAAATAATGCCAGAATTAAGTTTCTTCCCCATCCGGATGTTATCTAGTCAAGTTGGAATACATTTAGGGCCATTTTTCTGGCCTCCAAGATCCCTCAGAATCCTTAAAAAAAAAAGCTATTTCAATTTCTTTTTGTCCCTAAAGTCCTCTAAGGGATGTGAAAATCCCTTCTAGGGAATGTGGAAGGAATTTCCATTACATTTGGAGCATCTGTGCTTCCCACCACACCCAGGGTAAAAAACAATTGCAATTTACACATTATTTTTGCCCCAGAATGTCCTATAGGAAGCGAGGAGAGGGCATTTTCAGCACATTCCTTCTGCTATTCTGTTTCCTTTCCAAAGCAGGGAAAGGGGCTGAACAACATCTAAAATAGTTTATTTAGGTTTGCCATAAGTTGGAAACAACCCAAATGCACACAACAAGAACAAGTCTTCATCTTAGGGGGAGGAGAGAAAGAAGAGGAGAAACTAATAGCAGCTGAAAAGGGACTGACCTTATCTATTAATCCCATTCACCATTACAGGTACATGTCATAGTGCTACAGTAACAAGTGGATCTAGGGAATAGGGATTCACCCTGTGCTGGATGGGAATATACTCCCCCTGAAGTTGCAGATTTGCACCTTGGAGGTGCTCCTGGATTCAAATTTGAAACTGGAAACTCAGGTTGCAGAAGTGGCTAAGATTGCATTTGCACAGTTAAAACTTGTGCACCAGCTGTGCCTGTATACTATCAGATTTGATCATGATGACACATGCCCTAGTTAAATCCTAGCTGGATAACTGTAATGAGCTGTATATGGGGCTGCCTCTGAAGATGTTTTGAATCTTAAACTGGTCCAAAGAGCTGCCAGATTACTAAAAAGCTGCAACAACTCCCTTGTTGCAACAGCTCCACTGGCTGCTGGTCCATTTCCAGGCATAATTCAAAGTGCTGGCTTTGACCACCACCACACTAGCCCATGCATCTGCTGGGGAGGCCCTTCTCTCTTTCCCTCTGAGGTACATCTGGTGGGAACACAGAAGAAGGCCTTCCAAGTGGTTGCCTCCAGGCTCTGGAATTCTCTTCCCAGATGTGTTAGTCTGGCACCCTCCCTACTATCCTTTTGCAGACAAGCAGACTTTTCTATTCTGACAGGCATTTGATGAGTGATAGTGTAAGGCCTATCTTACTCAATGTACTGTATACTGTAAATTTCCATGCTGGTTTGTGTGTGTGTTTTAATTATATATGTTTTAACCTGATTTTAATTTTTTCCTTATTTTAATCATCTAATCAAGTGAAGGATCTATATAAATTCAACCTAAACAATGTGGAAAATGAAACAGTTAAAGATTTCCTGTACCTTGAATCACTCATTGATCAGAAAGGAGACTGCAGTCAAGTAATAAGAAGACTAGGAATGGGCAGGGCAGGGATGAAAGAACCAGAAAAGGTCCTAAAGAGTAAAGATATACAGCTGAGCACTAAATCAGTATTATCCAATCTAATGTATTCCTTATCACTATGTGTTGGACAGTGAAAAAAGTAGATAAAAAGAAAATAAACTTTTTTGAGCTGTATGGGGCTGGAGAAGAGTGCTGAGAATAATGAGGATAGTCGAAAGACAACCAAATGGGTTCTAAAACAGATCACGCTTGAACTCTCTCTGGAAGCCAACGGATCAAGCAGACCAGAAGCTTGGAGCAGCCTTTGGCTTTGATTGCTCCCTGTTCAGCTTGGGACCTCGGCAACCAGATGTTGTGGTCCTGAGGCCAGCTACTGCCACATTCTGCAATGGACTGTTGCCAAGGAGAGCTTTTTTGCACTCCTTTGGCAGCCAGGTTTGGGCCACCTTAAGCAGCTTTGGTGCAGCTTTGTGCTGATCTGGGGGCATGCATCATCTGAACGCCACGACCCTGGATCAGTCTGAAGGCAGTGCTTTTGTCCCATCTGTTTCAGGCCCAAGTCGATTAAATTGAGGCTATTGTACTTTGGCCACATCATGAGAAGGTATGATTAATTAGAAAAGACAATAATGCTAGGAAATGTAGACAACAGCAGAAAAAGAGGAAGACAGTACGCCAGATGGCTAGGCTCAATTAAGGAGACCATGGGCCTGAATCTATAAGGCATAAGCAGTGCAGTGGACAGGAGGGCTTGAAAATGTCTCATCTACAGGGTTACCATTAGTCAAGGTCAACCTGAGGGCAGCTAGCAATGACAACAAAGCCACTTTCAGTACCAATCTGGGGGAAAGGTGGGAAATAAATAAATAAAACTTTGCAATGGTACATTACATTAGCTAAGAATCAGATTTTGCTCTCAGTGCAGTAGCTGATAACAACAAGAAGACTGAGAGATTGATCATCAGCCAAACAACCAGATCCAATGAAGGCAATGGAGCTTTGTTTTTGGTAAAGTTTTTGAAAGCCAAGTGGCAGAGCTGTATCTGCAAAATTCTTGAATTCTCCCTCCCTCTGCAGCTGAAGTGGCTTGTTTGATCTATTAGTTCTGAAAAGATCAGAAGAAGGCTGGGAAAACAGTACACATTCCATGACATATCAGAAAGAGAATGGTCCATAAATGAAGAATGGGAAATAACATCGCATAAATTGTGTTTTCCTTTTCTACTGTCCACTCTGATTATACCATGTGGCCAAACTAACTGCTGCTCTTAAAGATTCACCAGCACCCTCACTCCATAGTTCAGCTTTCCCCATCTTGTACAAGTGTGTAAAGACAAGATGTCTTGCTGAGCTCTGCTTCTGGCTTCAGGTGAGAAACCAGAAGTGGAGGTGAAGAATACACATGGATTTAGAAGAAATCCTTTTGGCCAAAGTGAATGATACATAGACAAACTAGATCCTTAGCTCTATGCATTCATTTGGTTGTTTTCTTACTTCCTTGCATATTGTTACAATTATTTATGTCCCAATTTTTTGGATCCCAAGCCTTCTAAGTAGGATAGGGTTGCCATTTGTCCTAGATAACCTGGAAAATCCTTGATTAGATGCCTGGGTATGAGGGGCTGGAATATGGCAACAAACAAAAACAACACACACACACACACACACACACACCAGATTTTAAACAAATCATCAGGATACTTCCTACAAAGCATGTTGAAGTAAATGGACCTGTGGCTTGGGTAAGATGGGTCAGCCTAGCTGCTTCAGATTTGGAAGTCCTCTCTACCTGCTTGTCTCACCCATGTGGGATTAGTTGCCCTATGCAGTATGTCATGGAGAACAGTCCTCAGTTTGAAAGATCTCATTCAAGTCTGGTTTAAAGTAAGAATAATAATAATCACAAGAAATCTGGAGAACAGGGACCTTAACACTGTGAGTTTAGAACTGACAGGCTCACTATGATAAAGCTTGAATGATTCCTGCTGTAGAAGTGATGGTGCTGAAGGTGAGGGGAGACTGGAAAAGGAATTTAGGGCATAGTAAGAAAGAAATTATATGCAATGTCCCAACCTGACAGTGGTTTTGAAAAATCATCATGTTGACAGGTACCTACAATGAAAAATTAATTTTTTCCAAACTCTAATGTGGCAAACAAACAGCTTACTTACAATACAGCACATACTTTACATTGCCATAAATGTGATCCAAACTTTACAATTGATAAAACAAAAACGAAACACAGGGCTAACAGAGTTGTATCCCTCAAAAGTAATATGTTGAAGTCCTGGTAATAGTGCTTTCCGTTCTTTCAAAACAAAACTTTTCTATGTAACGGTTAGATAGCAGCAGCTGGCAGCTTCCATGTCACTGGAGTGATAAATTCACTCCAGGTTTAAAGTGTGAATTTCAAAGGAGCTGGCCTGGACAAGATGCTGAATGTTGTCCCTCGATTAGGTTCAGCACCATAGACAGATCCTTTAAAATCTACAGCTGATGTGGAAACCATCAGCGGACCACTACTGTTCCACAAAGGCATTCAGCACCATGCTGTCCAATTTTTTCTTATTTCTCCCTGTAGCTCTGCAATGTAGGTTCATGTACAGTACATTAATCGTGCCCTCCCTAATTCCTGCATCATGATAAATCTCCTACTGTCCTATTATTTGGCTAATTGCTGTGGATTATACGGCAGTCAGGTGCTCTTTGGCAGGGTGAGATAAATGGAGGACATTTCCCTTGTTTTTATTTCATTTGCTAATTGCTGTGTGGAGAAGTGGTTATGTTAATTCATCCCATCTCCTTGTTAGATAACAAGCTCCTGTTTTTTTCTGTTTGTCCCCTGTACAAGCTGGAAACAGAGTGAGGAAACAAGGACACCAGTTCATTTTGTGTCTAGAACAATTCCTGGAAAGTAGCATGGCTTTCGTTGTAGCCTGGAATGGATGGAAGCCATCTGCACCTGTGAACATCACCTATCTGTAGGCTCAGTGCAGGTTCTATTCCATTACAGGCAATTAAGAGGCAGAGCAGTTTGTGATATACAGCCATGGGGATAGGAAAGAAATTGCATTGATGTCAACGATATGGATTTATTGCAGCCTTCAGCCTTCCTTAGCCCGTTTGGGGAAGATAAACCTATTTGGGGAAGGCTGATTTATTTGGTCAGCAGCACATGGCCACGCTGGCTGATTCAGGAAGTTTTTGTTCAAAAAAGTAACTTTCCCAAGCTATAGACATTCCATCACAGATAAATGGTACATTAGAGTCATCCTGCAGTCTGCATAGATATTGTATCTATAGCATGGCAATGCTATAGCCACGTTTGTGTTTGCAGGTGCTAAGAAGCCATAATTGGTTCTGGATTCCTAGCATGCTAAACACATATTTGTGTGGGATTATTACACATGATAATCTATGTGCATAATGGTAATACATTATTATAATTTTTTGTGGCTGGCATTTGAGATTGAATCATGTTCCCTGTCTATACAGATCAGTAATTTTGACATGGGCCATTAAAAGGTCAAGGAATTGCTTCAATTTTTTCTCACTTTATCCACAGCCCTTTCATACTACACAATTGCAGCACTATAATTCCACTTTAACAGCCATGGTTGCATTCTATAGAATCCTGACATTTGTAGTTTGGGGGCACTAGAGCTCTCTTGCTCAGAATTCTGTAGAATCATAATGCTGTCATTGTGTAAAGTGAAATGGCCAATAGGCTATTTATTTGTATATTGTATTTTCCACAAAAACATTTGTGTTGAAAGCTGTGGGCATGATAGACAATTTAAAGATAATACACCCATCTTCAAAACCTTCCTCTGAGCCATGTCTCATGTCCTGATCCAAGAACATAGAAATTTCCCTTTGGGCTCTTTCTGGACAGAAGAATACGAGATGAAACAAGGGATGAAAAGTCCAGAAAGCTCTTCTCCAGACAACATGGGTCCAAAACACACTGCAGAAATAATCAAGTTTGAGACCTCTTTAACTGCCCTGGCTCAGTCTTAGGGAAGGAATCCTGGGAACTGTAGTTTACTGTGGCACCAAAGCTCTGACAAAGAAGGCTAAATGTCTCACAAAACTAGTTTCCAGAATTCTCTAGCACTGAGTCATGGCAGTTAAAGCAGTCTTAAACTGGATTATTTCGACAGTGTGTTTTGGACCTTTGGTCCTGCACACAACGTAATATATGGTAGCCACTTATGCCCTGCTACAAAAAAGAGGATCATCACAAAATCAGACAAAAGATGACACAGGCTGACCACAGAGAGAATTTAGAGCATGCACATTTTGAAAGAGTTACTAATAACTTACAGGGAAATACAGTACATCTCACCATGGTAGGAAGAACTGTGACCAGGTGACCTGTATGCCTGCCAAGTTGGTTGTTCAGGTTGATTGATGACTGTTCAAAATCTCTTTCTGTGTTTACTAAAAAAAATCTTAAAATTAGATTTGGTCAAGGAAGCCCTTCCAATGGGGATGCTTCTAATCAGAGATTCTCCTATGAGAGTACTTCAAATGGAGAAACGCCATATGTAATGCAGGACATGATCACCCTGCTGCAGTATCTTCCTTTGGGGCTATAGTGCTAAAGATAGCACAAAAGATTCAGCACAGTCACTGAATCTTTAGTAATATTTTATGCTGGACTCCCTGGAATCAATTTGAAAGTTTATTTTTCTCAATTAGGTTCCTGTCAAGACTAATTCACTCAACTCTTTGACTGCTGAAGGTGCTGCCTGCCATCATCTTCTTTCCTGGTTTTTAGGAAAATGCAACAAAATTCAAAATACACATTGTAATGATATCCTTATTAAGCAAAAGAAACTGGTGATACCTCAAGATGGTAAAAAGATAGTTGTTTAATTTGTCAAAAAACTTCCACCCTGTGAATACTCTTAAGAGGTGGTATAAAATCAAAAAAAGAACTGCAAATAAATACAAAAAAAAAAAAAACCCAAAACAAAACCAAATCCAGGACTAGGAACTCTCAATAGGTATGTACAGATCATAGTCAATGTACCAATTTAATTATGATTTTATGCAATGTGATATCATGGACTTACCCTGTGGTGTCCTTTTATGATTTCATCCAGCATTTTAGAAATGAAAATAGGGATACTTTTGGCACAGGAAACATCAATGTGGTCAAGATGACAAAAAATATTAGTGAGGAAGAACACAAAAGTGAGGAGAGGCTGCAGCAGTTTGTTTTTGTCTGAATCTACTGGAAAGAATAAGATGTCACCCCTTCTCTTTTCTCTCCCCCTGCTGGGTTTATTAAGTACAAACTATTTTTGCACTTTGAACTTAGTTTATGGCAAATGAAGTAAGCTGAAAACCAAATGGAAAAGTGGAAGGAGGGGGAGAGGATGTAAAATCATCCTTTTAGCACTCAAAAGAGAAGCATTTGGGAGCTTTCTTCCTATAAGTTGCCTGAGAAATGCTATTTCCTGTTTCCCAGAGAGAAGAAGATTAGATTCCCCCCTCTCTTAAGCTTAGCAATAACCCCATAAGAGGGTTTCCCTCAGTTGTTGAGTTTGCATTTTAAGCATTTAAATGCTGAAGCTCTTTTCAAGACACAATAACCACCCAAGCTTTATAAAGTGATATTTTATTGAAAGAAAATACTTATGGTGTAAAACCGTTAGTGTTGCAGGTGAGTATAAGTGAGAAAACTCTGGGAACTTCTTCTTGAGAGTCACCGTTAACAGAAGTAATAATGCATGTGCTGGCCAAAGACGTCTCATACCTTCTGACATCTCAAAGATGAAAACCAGATGTGGCCAAGTAATACTAGAATGTGGTCAAGATGGCAACAGAAGAAGAACAGGCAAGCTTGGAGAGATGACAGCAATTTGCTTTTACCTGAGTTTGCTGGGAAAGGCAAGATTCCACCTCATCTTCTCTTCTCCGTCCTATTGAATGAGGAGATTATTGTACCGCCTCCAGTGCTTGCCTTACCTCTTCCAAATTTGGCTCAAATTCGAAAGTTTGGCTGATTTTTATAGCACAGACTTTTCAGTCAAAACGGCTTTCCATTGCCTCCAGATCTGAATTCAGGCCCCATAAGTTGCTTTGGTGACATTTTGAACTCAATTTGTAGTAATGGAAGCAAGCTAAAAACAAAGGGGAAGTGGGAGGAACTGGGACAATTTAAAAGCAGCTGAAAAAGTAGGATGACAGATAATTAATCGGGACTGTCCCTGCTAAATCAGGATTCTTGGAGGGTATGGAGTCCTTCAGACATAAAAAACCCCAAAGAATATATCCACATTGTAAGTAGCCATTGGACTCTTTGTATTTCAGCCATCACACTTTGGGGAAGCTTATAACAACAGAATTTCAGTTAGACTTCCAGAGCCTCTTCCCTACTTTCATCTTCCAGGTCTCAACAACAAAGAAGTAAACACTGGAATTTTACTGGATGACTCCTCTTTAACTTCTTGCAGGCTTTCCTTCCTGTTTCTTCCTCCAGGTCTTTCCTTAATGATGTCAACCTCTTGCAGAAATTAAAGAAATATTTTTGGTTTATAACACTCTGTCAGAAAACAAAACAAAACTGTAATCCTCTAGTCTTATTTCACTAAAGCTCCAAAGACTGAATGTCTGGTGTACACCACATTGATTACACACTCAGCTTAGAACAGAGAAAGAAAGTTGGTTCAGTGAATATAATTTCACTCTTAGGACATCAGACATCGGAAATTGGAAGTATAATACAATGGCAATCCGAACGCAATCATGGGGTTTCATGTCATTGCTAATTAAAGTATCTCATGCAATTTCGGTCAAAAGGGAAGTCATTCTGAATGCAATCATGGGTTTTACCTTATTGTGAATTAATGCATCTCACGCAATTTTGGGCAAAGGGGGGGTCATTTTCAGGTAATGGGAAGTCATTCTGAACACATTCTGAACACAATTGGAATTCACGTGAATTCGCTAAACTAGCAAATTCACGTGAATTCGAATCGGCTCAACTCGCAATAAAGAGAAATTCATCCCATCTGATAAGGTCCTTATTTTTATGGGCCAGAAATGTGCTTTTTCAGTTTTACACTGAAAATGCTAAGCAGGAAATACAGGAAGCACTACATTGAAAGAAAAAGCTATCATGATGTGTAGAATTTTGTACAGCTCCCATTTTCCATGGGAGTTCTGCGTTTTCCTCAGTCAGTCACTAGGATCAGGAAGAGACAAGAGAAAAATTAAAGTGGACAGAGAGAAAGAGAAATAATTCCTTTGTTGCGAATCACTATGGAGAAGGAGGGGGAGGTGGTTAGCATACAGAGCTTTTGGGGCTGAATCTAGGCTTTATAAATAGGCTATTTAAATTGTTTGTTGATGCTCATGAACAGTTTGTCCTTGGACAACAAATTACAAATTTTATGTCACCTGTGACCTCTTTTATCCTTCTTCCTTCCTGTCCCCTCACTCTCATTCTCTCCCTTTTGGAAGATAGTGTGTGAAGCCATCTTTAGATGGCTTATGGAACTTGGTATGTTTAGCTTGGAGAAGGCAGAAAAGTGAAGAGATAGCCATCTTTAAACATTTGAAAGGATTCAGAGACATCAGGTGCATCTACCCTGTAGAAATAATGCGATTTGACAACACTTTAACTACCATGGCTCTATCCTAAAAAAAAAATTCCTGGTATTTGTAGTTTTGTGAGTCACCAGCACTCTTTTGGCAGAGAAGGCTGAAGACTTTGTAAACCTACAGATCCCAGTATTTCATAGGATGGAGCTACAGCACTTAAAGTAGTGTCAAACTCCATTATTTCTACAGTGTAGCTTGTGCTACCAACTTCTTTCTTTCTCTCAGTTAGTCTCAAAGGTGCTACAAGATCCCTTTGCATATTTGAAAGGATGTCATGTAGAAGATAGAGCACAAGGCCAAGGCATCAGGTTGGCCATTGTGGGATCATCAGAGAAATCTAGCTTATAACTGTGGAAACGGAACGTTGGCTGGGGCCAATCCATTGAGCAAAGATGAGATGTTCACCTTGGCAGTATGCAATGCAGGACAGTGATAGCAGAATGTCCACCTGCTCCTCCTGAATTTCTCTGTTGTCCTCGTGTTATAGGGCAAGAGGTATATATGCTATACAACCTGTCCTGGGCTGGCCAAACAGGGCTGCTGGCTCAGATGTGGTGGAGAACACTAATCCACTGTTAGGAGTGAAGTGAGAATCAGTTGCCAAACCTGTTAGCTTTTGTACACAGTCTGAGACAGGTGTAGCATCTTGACTGTTGTCTGAGATAGCAACGTATCTTGGGCCAAACCTGATGGTGGACTCGATAAACATGTGTGCTGATAAGAATGAGGCTCCTTTCATATTCTTAACAGGACTGGGGAAGGACCAATGGTACAAGATGTGCTTTGTCCACTTTGTTAAGCTTTATTTTAAAATAAATTCTCACACTTTTATCAATGGCACAATTGAAACATAGAACAAATATACTGTCTTTGCATTTCAGAAGAAGTTGTGAGGTTCACATGCCTAAGGAGAGGGCTTGCAATACTTAGCTCTCTCCCCTAGCACTGTACTTGCTGGTAACAACCTGTCCCCCAGGGTGACCTTCTAGATCTCCTGATCTTTTAATTAACAGGAACTGATAACAGGAAGGTGACTGCCACATATAGCATGAAGGCAATGACACTGAGGTTTGCATAAAGATGGTGAAAGTTTAGACAGCTGCATTAGACAGCAGGGGGCATTCTCAATAACTGGACATTTAATTATTTTGGGAAAAGTAATTAGTTACAGCTCTAGTTCTAGGCAGTTGCCATTATAGTTACATTTTAAACTTTCATATTTATGGAGTGTCTTCACTAAATTGTAATGGAGAACACTGAACCTCTGCTTTCATACCTCCAGTGACTAAGAGCCCACCACCTCCTGAAGCAGTATGTTCAATTGTTATTTTCCTGTTTCTTGATATAAACTAGAATAGTTACTTGCATTTTTATTTTTTAAAAATCTGAATGCTGGAAGCTACTGGTGTGTGGTAAAAGATACACACTCTTCTCATGCACCTTATGCCTCCATACCCACAACAAGGCATGAGGTAGAATATGAGCCAGCAATTGAACCATATAATATTCCTCTTCCACCATCTAGTGCAGAAGCCCAATAAAAATAATTAAAAAGTTACACGTTTTAATTAAAAAGATATCTCTTTCCAAGTTATAATCAGAATGTGATATTATTGGGGACAATTGTTAATTACCACTATTTATTTATATCTAGTTTCTTCCAAGCTCTGGACAGTCATATTTGCAGAAGACAAAGGGGGGAGGTGGGGGGTGGAATTGACCATTATGAATATATATGTATTGATGAACAAATTAATGTTAAATTGATGTGAAGAGCAGAACTAGAAAGAACGTTCGGAAACTGCAAGGAATTAGATTAGGAGAATGTTCTAATAGGAATTGCAGCTAAACAATTGAATTTACTGCCTCAGGAAGTGGTTGGTTATTTGTCACTGGACGTCTTGAAGCAGAAATTCAGTGTTTTCTCCTCCACAATTTAGTAAATACACCCCACAATTATGAATGTAACTAAAAGTTAAATTGCAAAACAAGTGGCATTAATCCTCATTAAGTTACACTCACAGATGGTAGTTATACTCTACTGCATTGGTGGCCATGAAACAAGTCATTCAAAAATCTGTCCAACAGGATGCTAGAATTGCAGAATTTCTACCTTGAACAGGGGAGCGATTTACACTATACAGTTATAGCTCTATTACAGTATTCCATTTTAACTGCTATGATTCCATCCTATGAAATTCTGTGCTTTGTAGTTTGGTGAGGCATTAGAGTGCTCTGGCTGAAAATTCTGACTGCTTCTCTGTTAACTGCCAGTCCCAGGATTCCACAATGTGGCACCATGGTAGTTTAAGTAGAATCATAGCACAATAATTCTGTAGTGTAGTGACCTCTAGGGAATTAGACATAACCATGTACATCTCTACTGGTTTTCATTTCATGTTTTACCATGGAAATATAGAGCAATGTCAAGGGAAATTAACTGTAGAGATATTACAATTTATTTAGTTGTGCTTTGATAATATTATCAATATTATTATGTTATTTTATTTGAGGTTTTATTTATGGTTTTTGTGACTTTGACTCTTTTATTTTGTCTCTGTACATACTGTACATACTGCACTTATTGATTGGACCAGTTTTGAATTGTGATGGCTTTTAGCTTTTAACAATAAACTTACTTTGGATTTTGGACTTTGTGTTTTGATATTATAAATCTAAAGATCCTAAAGTGTAAAGATATAACCTTGAAACTTAAAGTGAGGATCATCCAGGCTGTCATATTCTCCATCACCATGGACAGATGTGAGAGCTGGATAGTGAAGAAAGCCAATAGAAAGAAAACCAACTCATTTGAACTATGGTGCTGGAGAAGAGTGCTTAGGATACTGTGGACAGAAAGTCAAACAAATGGGTCCTTGACCAGATTAAACCTGAAATCTCCCTGGAAGCCAGGATGACTAAACAGAAGCTTTTGTACTTTGGCTACATATTGAGAAGTCATGAATCATTGGAAAAGTCAATGATGTTAAGAAAGGTAAAGGGCACAAGAAAGAGAGGAAGACCATATGCTAGATAGCTAGGCTTAATCAGGAAAACCATAGACCTGGGCCTGCAGGACATGAGTAGAGCAGCTGAGGACAGGGGGTCTTAGAAATGTCTCAGCCACATGTTTGTCATGACTTAAGGGCAATTCAGAGCAACATTATAAACCTTTGTTTTTTATTTGTACTTGCCTTTTACTCTTGTGAGATACCTTGAATCCCAAACTTTTGCACACATTTCTGCTAACATATGCCTTTTAGAACCCAATTTGCCTTGCATTTCTGTACACATATTTTAATTTGAAAATTATACTCTAATATTTGAAAAGTTTTTTTTAAAAAGACAATTATGTTCTAGTTTATATTTTAATTTGGGAAATGCAAATTAAGTTGGCTCATATTTATATGAGAGTCAAATATATTTCTTTTTCATTCCAGCCCTCTTTGCATTTAGAAATAGAAAACGTTGGGTGATAGACTGTGTGGCTGTCATGGTAGGAAGCTACAATATTGTAAAACAGGATAATGACCACGTAACAGTTTGCAATTCACATTTGCCATTGCAACAACATCAAATCCACCCCCAACCCATCTTAAAATCCAAGCAGATATACCAAAGGATGGGGGTCAGCAATTTTGATGAATGTGGCACCAAAGGATGATGCATCCAGCCTCCTCTCACCAGTAAGCAGTCAGGAGGAGGAGGAGGAGGAGGAGGAGGAGGAGGAGGAGGAGGAGGAGGAGGAGGAGGAGATTATTATTATTAATAATAAGGATGTGTCATCCTTCAGTGTGCCATTCACCAGCACTATGGGATTCCATCACTCAGCCTGGATTTTAAGATGAGTTTGCAAGTGGGTCAAAGCAGGAGACACAGCATGTGTGATAAAGTCCTATATCACCCGAGAAGAAAATTATCCTACTTGCTTTGGCAAATTCTAGCAGTACCATCATAATGCCTTATCTTATTGGAAAGAGAACAGCCAGATAAAATGTACAACTTACATTAGTTTTATAGCTAATTTTGTGAACAACACCATAAACTTCAGAAGGCGTATATGTTCCCTCCAGTGAAAGTGATCAAAAACTCTACGTTAATATTGTCATCATTACCTCAGTTTACCTGTTGTGGTATTATAGCCTTTCACTGGTGACTGAAATGTCACATACCATTGCCATCATTAATCCTCAAAGCCAATATCACTGGTCTCATCAATAGTACATCACATCAATTGCTTTATTGGATTGGTAGGATTTGGGACAACCAAGAGTAGTTAATTTAATTTAATTTTCTTAATATAATATAATTAAGATATTTTTATCCCACCTTTCAGCATTAATATCCCTAGGGTGGTTTACCAATCAAATCAGGAAAAACAATAATTGGTCTTTAAGACCACACACAAACAGCATAGGTGCTGTAAAAATTAATTAGATCATGCTAAATGCATGGGGAAAGAGCCATTTTACCTAGGGATAGATGCTTTCTCCCACAGTTTTTTTAAACTCTTAAGCTTTTAATTTCATTCTGTTCATGAAAAAAAAATTTGATTCCACCCCCATAACATCTTATTAGAAAGGAATTCTGAATACAGCTATTCCTAGGAAGTATTGTGCTAAACATGCATACTGTGTGACTGTTAAAAACAAAAAGCCTATCCATAAAAAAGAGTTGGCACGTCAAATTCAGTACTGCCAAGATGGGTACAGGGCTCCAAAGCCACTCTTTTAAGAGCTTAGGACACAAAATCTGAATCTTTTTACCCCCTTTCTCTCCCCCCTCCTTTAAAAAAATCAATAGTTCTTTCAGTTGTGCTTCTGAAGAAATGTGCTCACTTTAGGGAATTCTTATTAAAAATGAACAAAATGAAATTGTCTGCTGTTCCTAGTTTCAACCTGGTACTGAAACAAATAGCCAAGTCTGACTACTATTTAGACAATGAAAAACCAAAACCAGGGGAAAAAAAACCCCTCCAACCCAAAACAAAACCCATGGCAAATCAGGTATCATCCTTGTTTTTTCCTGCACTGCAAAGTGTCAATTCAAGTGGATAGATGCATCATTCTTTAAGCAGTGATGGTGAGTTGAGTGAAAAACACACGTCCTGAAAGCCAGTTGTGACATTTCTCAAAGGAATGGGGCTTCTTTAAAAAAGGTGTTCCCCCCCCCCCCAGATGTGCTCCCCTACATGGTAGAAAATACCTGTTTGTCATAGCACATGCTTTATTAAGGAGTGAAATAAAGCATGTGTTCAGTATACTTTGCTTTGTGATAGATCTAATGAAAGAAAAAGAAAAAGGCTCAAGATTTTTTTTTTAAAGGGGAGGGAGTTATTAACTGAAAACGGCCAGCATGTTTCGGCCAATTAATGATTGGTTGCCACTTAATAAAATTAGGAAAGGACTGGCAGACAGCTCTGCACGCATTGTTAATTTATTGTCTCTGAGGAAGATCATGGACTCATTATTTGGTTAAACAAACAGGCTTTTTCAACAAAGAAAGCCAGTAAATAAAATATTGAGACCTTGTTTCTCTTTTTGACTGGATTATTTTTGTTTTATTTTGTGATTGGTCATCGGAAGACAGGTTTATAAATACAGGTGTATGATTTCAAGTCTGCTTGCTGTGGAAATTATGTTGTGGGAAGGCAAATGTATTAAAAGGGAGCACATGCCATAAGTTGGAAATGACTTGAAGGCAGACAACAACAAAAGTCCCCTTAATGTTTGGTTTGATCCTGAGTCCATTGCTGATCACACACGGTCGAATCTGTTGACTCTGTCAGTAGAAAGGGCAGCAGGAAAGGGCTGAGGGTTTGAAACCATCAACCAAGTCCACATTCCTCTGTAGGGATCCTAATGAAATTTGCTATGGAGTCAACTGGGACCAGAAGGTTAAACATCCTTGTGATGACAGACTGCTTTATCTCAGCAGATTCTGTGGCTGGGCAACATTGCTCTAGAAATTTACAGAAATACTTACTAGATGCCTATGGAAAACACCAGTGGTGTCACTAGGGATGTGTGTGTGGGGTGCAGTCAGCACTGGGTGATACCCCAAAGTGGAGTGACATCTGGTCTGGCCTCATCCCACTGTGGGGTGAGAAGGGCAGATTGATCCCCTTCTGCCTTCACTTTGGCAGTGCCAATCTCCTCATTAGAAAGAGGGCCAAGTGCACCCTTTTGGCCACCATCCTGGCAGCCCCACCCCCCTCAGCAGCCCCCCCCCCCATAGCCAGGTGATACCGGGGGTGGGGATGCCACTGGAAAATACTGTGTTAATTTTGAAAGTGATAATGATGAAAGAGGGGGAAATTTATAACTGTAAATTTTTTGTTGTTAACAGCCCTCAAGTCAATATCAACTCATGGCCAGCCTGTGAATGAGACATCTCCAAGACTCCCTATCTTCCACTGGTCTGAATAGGTCCTGTAAATTCATGCTCACGAGCGCCTTAATAGAGTCCCTCCATCTGGCATGTGGTCTTCTTCTCTTCCTACATCCCTCGACTTTTCCTAGCATTATTGCTTTTTTCCAATGCATCATGCTTTCTCATGATGTGTCTGAAGTACAAAAGCCTCAGTTTTGTCATCTTGGCTTCCAGGGAGATTTCTGGCTTGATCTGCTCTAGAATCCATTTGTTTCAGGGTATCCTCAGCACTCTTCTTCAGCACCACATCTGAAATGATTTGATTTTCCTTCTATCTTCTTTCTTAACTGTCCAGCTCTCACATCCATACATGATAATAGGGAAAACAGTGGCTTCTGATAAACTCCTTTGAAAGCATTTACTGCAAGATCGAAGCAGAATTACTACAGAGGAAGTGTAATGGAGAACAATGGGTCAAAACAGATAGGCAGGAAAAAGTGGCTTGAAGCTGCCTTTTTAAAAGCCACATTGAAACCCCACCAACCTCACCGCCGGTTCCCAAGGCAGCTGAAGTGCTCATGAAATGACCGTATGACATGGCTTCAAGCCAGGAAGAAGCAAAACAAACAAACAAACAAAACTGCTTCTTTTTGAAATGGCTTTTATCTTCATAAGGCGCCTAGAGGGCACTTTCCTGCTGGCTTCAAGGCATGAGTCATCTGAATAACACACCTTCAAGCCAGCCTGAAAGCACCTCTTTTTGCCTGTCTGTTTAGCCCCCATATTCTGCAGTCATATAGTATTCATATAGTGTTCTGAGTGATACATATTAAGTGTGAATGTTGTTCCCAGAATTGAACACAGTATTCCAGTTGAGGTGTGACCAGTGCAGAATGTAGAAGGACTATTACTTCCCTTGACTTGGAAACTCTGGTACTCTGGTACCCAACAATAGGAGGCAAAAAAGTGCACAGGCAACAAGTAAAGGGGACACCATGGTCTTTGATGTCTCTACACTAATGCACAGAGCATGGGAAATAAGCAAGATGAACTTGAACTCCTAGGACAGCAAGGGAAATATGATATAATAGGCATCACTGAAACCTGGTAGGATGAGTCTCATCATTGGAATGTAGAAATAAGGGGGAATAACCTTTTAAAGAGAAACAGGCCAAACAGGAAAGGAGGAGGAATTACATTATATGTCAGGGATATTTATATAAGTGAAGAGATTCAGGACATCAATACTGGAAGCCAGGTGGAGAGTGTCTGGATAAAAATTAAAGGAGAGGGAAGCAACAGGGATGTTACTGTGGGAGTCTACTACAGACCCCCAACTCAGGCAGAGGAACTGGATGATGCCTTTCTAGAACAGATGACCACACACTGAGATAGGAAAAATATAGTAGTGATGGGTGGCTTCAACTATCCGGATATTTGCTGGAAGTCAAATTCAGCAAAATCCTCAAGGTCTAGCAAATTCCCCACTTGCCTGGAAGACAATTTCATTGTGCAAAAGGTGGAAGAGGCAACAAGGGAGTCAGCTATTTTGGATCTGATCCTAATCAACAGGGATGACCTAGTTGATGGGGTGCAAGTGGTTGGATCCTTAGGTGGGATTGACCATGTTCTCCTGGAGTTTGTCATACAATGGAAAGGAGAAGCCAGGCATAGTCAGACACGCATTCTAGATTTTAGGAAAGCTGATTTTAGAAAACTTAGAGTTCAAGACGGATGGGAGTTCCTCAAAAGGAAGATACTAAAAGGACAATTTCAAACAGTTCCAGTGTGGAAGAAAAATGGGAGATGTCTCAAGAAACCAAGATGGATGACTAAGGAACTCTCAACTGAACTAAGTTTTAAATGGAACATGTATAAGAAATGGAAAAATGGGATAATCACCAAAGAGGAATTCAAACAAATAGCAAGCACCTGTAGGGATAAAGTCAGAAAAGCTAAAACACAGAATGAAGTCAGGCTTGCTAGAGAGGTTAAGAACAATAAAAAGGGCTTTTATGGGTATGTCCGCAGCAAAAGGAAGAAGAAGGAAATGATGTGGAGAAGATGGCAAAATGCTAACGGGACAGAGAAAAGGCAGAGTTACTCAACACCTTCTTTGCTTCAGTCTTCTCAGGAAAGGCAAAGGGTGTTCAACCTGAGTACAGTGGAGCAGGGGACAGAATAGGAGCATTTCAGCACAGAATAAGTAAAGAGATAGTACAGGAATACCTGGTTAATCTAAATGAATATAAGTTTCCAGGACCAGATGAACTACATCCAAGGGTACTAAAATAACTGGCAAATGTAATATCAGAACCACTGGCGATAATCTTTGAGAACTCCTGGAGAACAGGAGAAGTCCCAGCAGATTGGAGGAGGGCAAACGTTGTCCCCATCTACAAATAGGGAAAAAAAGAGGATCCCAACAATTATCGTCCAGTTAGTCTGACATCAATTCCAGGAAAGATTCTGGAGCAGATCATTAAACAGAGAGTTTGTGAATATCTAGAAGATAATTCCATCATCACAAAAAGTCAACATGGGTTTCAGAGAAACAAGTCATGTCGGACAAATCTGATCTCTTTTTTTTTTATATAAAATTACCAGCTTGGTAGATGAAGGGAACGCTGTGGATGTAGTTTATCTTGATTTCAGTAAGGCCTTTGACAAGGTTCCCCATGACATTCTTTCAAACAAGCTTGGACTAGACAAGGTAACTGTTACATGGATTTGTAATTGGTTGACTGGCCGCATCCAAAGGGTGCTCAACAATGGTTCCTTTTCATCCTGGAAAGAAGTGACAAGTGGGGTGCCACAGGGTTCTGTCCTGGGCCCAGTGCTATTCAATATCTTTATTAATGACTTGGATGACAGTATTGAGAGCCTAGTTATCAAATTTGCAGATGACACCAAATTAGGAGGAGTAGCTAATACCCCAGAAGACAGGATCAAAATTCAAAATGACCTGAATAGACTAGAAAGTTCAACAAAGCTAACAAAATGAAATTCAACACAGAGAAATGTAACGTACTGCACTTAGGACAGAAAAATGAAATGCACAGTTATAAGATGGGGAACACCTGGCTGAACAAGACCACATGTGAAAGGGATCTAGGAGTCCAAGTAGACCACAAGTTGAACATGAGTCAACAGTGCAATGCAGCAGCTAAAAAGGACAATGCTGTTTTAGGCTGCATCAATAGAAGTACAGAGTCTAGATCAAGGGAAGTAATTAAACAATGACACTCTATACTGCTTTGGTCAGGCCCCACCTCAAATACTGTGTCCAGTTCTGGGCACCACAGTTTAAAAAGGATGCGGAGAAACTGGAGCGGGTCCAAAGGAGGGTGACTAAAATGGTGAAGGGTCTGGAAACCATGCCCTATGAGGAACGACTTAGGGAGCTGGGGATGTTTAGCCTGAAGAAGAGAAGGTTAAGAGGTTATATGATAGCCTTATTTAAATATTTGAAGGGATGTCATATTGAGGAGAGAGCAAGCTTGTTTGCTGCTGCTCCAGAGACTAGGACCCGGAACAATGGATGCAAGCTATAGGAAAAAAGATTCCACCTCAACATCAGGAGAAACTTCCTGACAGTAAGGGCTGTTCGACAATGGAACACACTCCCTCGGAGAGTGGTGGAGTCTCCTTCTTTGGAGGTCTTTAAGCAGAGGCTGGTTGGCCATCTGATGGGGATGCTTTGGTTGGGAGTTCCTGCATGGCAGGGGGTTGGACTGGATGGCCCTTGTGCTCTCTTCCAACTCTATGATTCTATTAATGCAAGCAAAAGTAGCATTTGCCTTCCTTGCTACAGCATCACACTCTATGTCCAATTTATGATCTACAATAATCACAAGGTCTTTTTCACAGATGGTACCGCAGAGCCAGGCATCTCTCATCCTATATCTGTGCATTTAGTTTTTATGGACTAAATTTAGAAGTTTGCCATTTTCTAGGTTGAATTTCATCTTATTAACAACAAAAACAAGGTGTCTTTTCATGATATGTCTGAAGTGCAACAGTTTTAGTTTATCATCTTGGCTTCTAATGAGCATTCAGGCCTGATTTGTTCTGGGATCCATTCATTTGTCTTTCTAGCAGTCCATGGTACCCACAGAATTTTCCTCCAGCACTACATTTCAGACGAGTTTATTTTCTTCCTGTCAGTTTCTTCACTGTCCAGTTTTCACAACCATACATAAAAATTGGAAATGATATGGCCAGAATGATTCTGACTTTGGTATGATGTGCTTTTACATTTGAAGATCTAATCTAACACCTTCATAGCTTCCCTTCCAACTCCTAGTCTTCTGATTTCTTGTAGTTTCCATTTTGACTGAGCCAAGGTAGGAAAAATAATTAACTATTTCAATGTCTTTCTTACGTACTTTAAAGTTATGTAAATAATCTGTGGTCAGAATTTTTGTCTTCTTAATATGCAGTTGTAACCATGCTTTTACACTTTCTTCTTAACTTTCTTCAGTAGTTGCTCCAAGTCTTCTTCTCCAAGTAATATGTTGTTTTCTGCATATCTCAAATTATTGATGTCCTGGCATCCTTACACCAGGTTTAAACAATGACACATATGCCCCAAGGAGAAAGGATTTCTTTAGTAAGCTGTCCTAAATAGCAAAAATCCTAGCTTCCATCCCCACTGCATAAATTATTTTATTTATTTATTTCCAGAATTTATATCCCACATTTTTTACCCCAATGGGATTCATCATTGTGTGGAAACAGAAAATCCATGTCAATTAAGAGGAGGGAAATTGTAGTATATTTAATTTTTCTTATGCAGTCTCTAAATGGAGCAGTCCAATTTCCCCTCTGATGTATGATTGGTGTAGTTTAGTTCCACTGTGTTTGCTTCATTTTTCTTTCTTTTCTTTGTGCTCTAGTGGGTCAGGTGGAAATTTGTGTACAAACTGCTTTGTTTTGCCACCTGATTTGTTGATTTGTTTGGTTGATTTATATCCCACTGTTCTACTAGAAATGAGACCCAAAGTGGCTCACAGGATTGATTTAAAAAGGAAATGTACAAACGAGAGCAGAAAAATTTATAATATTAAAATTCAGTTTAAAAAGTTACAGTAATAAAACAGAATATAAAATTAAAAACAGGTTGGCCTAAATCTCGTTGCTAATCTCAGCTGGAATAGACCCATTTAATAAATTGCTGAAACATGAATCAATGCCTGAATAAATACCATTGATTGGGACTTCTCAGACCTCCAATTGGATTCTGATGTTTTAAAAAACACAGCAAAAAAATTGCTACTGTTATTATTTCCATCATATTCAAGGCTTTTAATGGCGTTTCTATCAAAGAACCATATTCCTTCTGATTCAGATTTTTTTCCTAATTTTTTCATAATGCATTGGATTTGTATAATCCAAATTCCATTGAAATGTCTTGCCTAATGTTGCCTTATATTTTTACAACATTCAATTTCTGATTCAATTTCTGTTGCGACTTTCCCCATAGTTTTAAATCATCCATGTAGAACAAATGGTTTATTTTTCCAGCTTGCTTTAATGTTTCATTTTGTTGTTGTTTTTGTTTGTTTGTTTGTTTAATGTTACTGGAAGTTACAATAGCAATAGCAAATAATAAATTATATAAGGAATTATTCAGAAATAATAATAATAATAATAATAATAATTGTTTATTTATACCCCCCCCCCCAGTGTGATAAAGCAGATAGAGTCCAGAGCTGCTGCCAGAAGGATGGCCATGAAACAGAAAGTTGATTCACAGCCCAGTTGTGTCATTAGAATTGCCGTCATCCCAGTATGATAACTCATGCTGTGATCCCTGCTTGGAAAACAGTCCAGCTTTCTCCCTCTTCCAGCCAGGGTGCCTCTGCCATCTGCCTGTGGCTCCTGGTGGAAGTGAGATGCTGCTGGCATCAAGCAGCCCCTTCCTGGTCTGGCAGGGCTGTTGGCTGGCTGGGAAAGAGAAGTGGCAGTGGCAACAGGAGCAGCAGCCATGGCCTCCTCCCCTTCCTAAAAGGAGAAAGAAAGGAATCTGTGGCTGCCATTGCCTCCCTTTCCCATCCAGCCATCAGACCTGGAATAGGCTGCCAGATGGGAGCATCATCCACCCACCAGCAATTGTATTGGAGTGTGTTGTCCTCCATTCCTACCCACTGTGCAGGGGAGGGCAGCAGGAGGGGAGGAAGACCAAGGCAAGCAGCAGTGTGCCAGACATTTGGGAAACATGCTGCTGTCACCTGGTAGCCCCTTCTGGATCTGCTGGGCCTGCTGGCTGGGCATGTCCATGACTGCTGCCACTGCAAATGGCATCTCACTTTCCCAGCCCAGCCAGCTGCCTTGGCAGGCTTGGAAGGGGCTGCTGAGCATTAGCAGCACACACACACACACTGCCAACAGCAGCCAAAGCTGATGGATAGCTGAGAAAACCTGCCTAGAGGAAAATGACAGCCAGGGGCATGACTTGGGATGGACAGTGAGTGACTACCTCATCAGATATCCACTCCCCTCTGAGGTGTCACTTGCAGTCCTCATCCTCCTCACTCCCTAGTGACACCTGTCACTGCCTCCAAAATGATGAAACCATGGACTTTCCCTGCACACTCGTCTTTCTTACACACATACATCCATAACTTGCTGCTGCTGATCAACAGCAATGGTGCAAGGTGACTGAGGTCTCAGCAACAGTAGTGCTAGGCTTTAGCAGAGGAAAGGAATGTTGCAATTTTCTGCAGTACTTGCCACCACCACTGATATAGTCTGGCTGTTACCAGTACCATGGCCACTCATTTGGTTACTGTTAACCTCCACTTTCCTTTCATCTGCTCAAGCCATCATTGCTGCTGCCAAGACTTCAACCACCTCCACCACTATTGACTTCCCTTTGGAGATAATGTTCTGGCTCATGCTGTGACTCTGTGATGACTTCTCAAGTGAGTTCATAAGGAAAACCTTAATATATTTAAATGATGGGGATGGGAGGGGGAAAAAGTATTGGAAATCAAAAGCAATGAGTAAGAGAATACTAAACTGCAAAAGAAAAGAAAGTATAAGAAATAACAAAGTGTACCTTGGCGTGAAGTTTGCATTAAACTCCATACAAGCTTAATGCAAAAATAAATCATTAACACTGGTCTGGGATGAACTGAGATCTGGAATGATGAACTGGTGGTCTTCCAGATGTTACTGGATTACTCTCATCACATCTACCATTCATTATTTGTTTGATGGGAGTGAAAATAAAACAACATCTGGAGGGTCATATATTCCCTACTCTTGATTTATATCTCAAAGCCTGAGTTGATAATACATTTGCCACCTCTTTTAACAATGTATTCTTTGGTCATTAATGTTAAGAAGCACCATATTGATAAATTGCCCTCTATTATAAATGAAGTGACAGCACAATCTTCATTGGAACACAGCAGAAGTTTTCCAGCTCTTTCTTTCATCATGCCTGTGGATCCAGAAACATTAAAAAGAATATGTATAACTGATCTAAAATATTCCCTGTGATAATGCCACCATCCATGTAGCTGAAATGTTTTCTTGTCTGCCACCACAATTACTGAAAATTTGGGGTCAGATTATATGTTGAATATCTCCAAATGCTGGTGTTCTTGATGAGAAAGTATTCCAATTGCCATGAAATTTTAAAATAATTTATTGGCTTTTGTGGGGAAAAAAAGGTTTGCACAAAACTGTACAAAACAATGTTTCATGTGAAACCAGCCACTTTTCTCATAAAAACCTGAAATGTAAAAGGTCATTAAAAATGTCAAAATATTCATGTAATCTTATCCAATGTGCAAAAAACATTTGAATTTTTTCATTCTTTTGTTTAAGAATATCATAAGTAAAAAAACCCAAAAAGATTACATTCCTATTTTTTTCCTCAAAGGGAATCTTCCTAAAATCTGCTTTCAGTTCTTTTAAGAAACCCTGGTGAATGATTTACCTGTCATCACCTTACACTTTGTCTTAGTGAGATAGTTTGCAAAATACCTTATCTCCATTTTTTTAAAAATGCATTCTGATTGCTGTCATCTTTTTCTTATTTGATTTATGAGATGATGCAAAGTGATCAGTAATCAAATAGAGAGAGAAAGAGAGAAATAATTTTTATTCCGCCTAAAAAGCTAGGCTCCCAGCTTTTCAAATGGCAGAAAGGATTAATCTGGCTGCCGGAGAGATCAGAGGCTAGAACCCAGTGGCAAATACATCATTCTAAATGGATTTGTAATGGAGTGCATGTAGGCAGTTTAAGTCCTCAGATAGGCAGAGCCTCAAGCTAAGATCACAAGGAAAGCTGATATTTGCCCCTAGCTTGGGAATGTTGTAGCCAGGGGCAGGAATCATGCTGGTCATGGGCTACAGGCAAACTTTTGAGTTTGTGTAGCAAATATTGGGGTAGCACAATTTTTTTTTTGTTTGGACAGAGACATCTACAGTTTAGGGGAGAATCCTGTGCTGAGCTATTTGACACTCCTTTCAAAGGGTACCCTATCCCACATTAAACAGCCCCAAAGGCAAAAGTTGATGGTTATATTGCAGTTATGGCCTCCTGGAGCTTTGGAGGAGTTGACAGTCTGTTAGTATGGCCCTCCATGCTCTGGAGTATGCCCACCCCCCTCTTAAGGCAAAAAGGATATACAGAGGGGAGCATAATTTCACAATTAAGTCTAGGATGTATAGGCTGGCACACACACAGCATTGTCCTCCAGGAGAGGAAAAAGACCAAGGAAGCTCAGAAGGAACAGCATGTTAGAATTAACTACCTTTGTATGACTATACTGATTAACTTATACTTTCCATGTTTCCAGACTGCCTATTTGCTTTTGCCACACACACTTTAACCTGAAGTTATTCTTTCCTCTTGTGTTTCTCTCTCCTCCATTAGGTCACATTTATATATTTGATTATAAACAAGTAATTTCTAAGTAAAGCTGTGTCTACGACGGAATATCCAAAAGTTTTAATGATCACCTTTTAAAAAAATTGACAGGAAGTTTGTTTTGATTTGTAGTTGTTAACTTATCTCTATGTAGTCACTATCTAGATTTATACATTTCCCCCAGTGTATCTTGACCCTCCAAATACCTAATATTGTAGAAGCCTGCAGATTGCGCCTGATGAGGATTTTACACTTTAGTCACTTCTGGCACAGCCAGTCACAAAAATTAAGGACGCAATGAACTGATTTTCTCAGCAAAGTGTACTTAGGGACCAATGATGACACTGACAAAATTTCATCAATATGCCATAATAACTTCTGAGTGATAATTATTAATTTATGAAACCCCCTTGTAAGGCGCAATCTGCACACTTCTACAATATCAGTTATTCAGAGGGTCAAGATATGCTGGGGAAAATGTATAAATCTAGATAGTGACTACATGTAGCTAAGTTAACAACTACAAATCAAAACAAACTTTCTGAATTTTTTTTAAAAAGGTGATCATTAAAACCTTTGGATACCCCCTCATACATGTTTTACAAAGAAGGCTAAAACTAGAATCCTGCTGGTAGATTATGATGAAATAAATTGGACATACCCGAACAAAATTCACATTGGCCAGTGCAGACAAGAGGCTTCTAAATTGCTGTTCAATTGGCTGCTCAGTTGCAGTTCCCTTTGTACCCAGTCACCCTTGGAACAGCAACTGAGCAGCTGGCCAGACAGCCTTTCTTTTGCTATAAGTCCAGCACAGATGAAAGGAAGGAGTAAGCCTGGGCTGCTGCTGTATTTGCACAAGAGAGGCTGAGGTGGAGGAGGCAGTGGTGGTGAGTGTGGCATGGTTGGGGTAGGCTGCACTGGTTGGGTGGCTGCTCCACAAACAATAGGCCTAACAGAAAGAAATAGGTGTTGGGGCACTAGGGTTGTCAGCTAAGACAAAAGGGATGGGAGTCTGAAAAAGTTTTGGGACCACTAAGCTGTAGTGCAAACTATTATTTCAAGGCTAAAAGCCACTCACCCTTGGTACTTGGACTGTGTCTTTTATGTCTGCCTATGTATCTCTGAGTCAAAAATCCATAGCACTGTAACCTGATTCCAGATAAGAAAATCTGGTATTGTTTAACCCAATGGCCACATGGGGGCACCAAATACTTACTTTTCTCAGCTGATTCTAGGTTCTATCAATCTTCACTCTGGTTAGTCAACAGTACTTAATCCTGAATTACTGCCATGCCTTTGTTCCAGGCTCACACTCATTATTAATACAGGTTAGAATCCTCACTTTACCCATAAGCATTCAGTAAAAGGGTAGAAGCATCTGTTCTTCACTCATCCTGATTGTGTGTACAAATGGATAGTTAATTGCCTGTCAAAGATAAAAACTCATTTATCAAATGATCCTGAATTTGCACGCTAGAAATGCAGAGTTCACTAGTGGACCCAAAGGATACATAGGCTTTGGGATCATTAGCTTTCTTATCCTGATTACTTATTCATATACTTTTTGATTGTTATATTACTTAATCTTTATAGAATTAGAGTTTTTTTAAAAGATGAAATATGTAGTTGTAGTTCTCTTGCTAGGTATCTGTTGGAGACAATTGATTCCTAAATTAATGTACAACTAGATGCTATATAGGCAAGCAAGACAACAGTATAAGTGGTTTCTATGCAGACCTTTGTACACATTCTCCCTTTGTTTTAATTACTATCCTGTAGCACAGCCAGCTTTGCAACCTTTTTCTTGGAAGGGAAGAAATCTGCAGCCACTTTCACTTTTCCCAACACTGTAAGAAATGCTTTCCTAGATAAGGAAATCAGCAAAAGTACCCCAGCATGTTGTTTCTGTCAGTGGGTTGCCAAATTCTCACTCAAAATGGAACATTTGCCATGAGAACTTAGTGGTTATTATGATCACCCCAAGGCAATATAGTAAAGGAACAGTCCCTTGTTTCATTCCTGTATGACTGGAATGTAGCATGATCAGATTGTACTTTTATAAGCGGTACAGTCGCTTGTTTAACCATTCCTTCTTTTGCCCTGGATAAAATTGTGTAGAAACCATTTGACAATCTTAACTGTATCACACCCATCATGTTTGGAAAAGCTGCTACTGAAGGGCTTAGCAAGCAGGTCTTCATAAAGCCACTGAAGGGTTAGGGTTAAGCATCACCTTGACTGGAAACTCTGACAGCATGGAAGCAAAGGGAAATGAAAGGTTGTTTTAACAACATCTCCAATTCAATAGAATGTCAGCAGAGCAGCACACAGGTAGGAATGCAGGAGAATTTTGTTTGGTCTGCTTTTTCAAGTGAATTGACCTAATTCATACTTCCTAGGCAAATATCAAATATATTTGGAATACTGTACTTATATTCTTCAGATTCTGTAAGTTTTGCAATGTACAGAAATTTTGTACAAAAATGCATATATTTAGATTAAGCACAAAAATGTGTACATCGAGTAAAATTGTGTTAAAACAAATGCAAGTAAAATTGTGTTAAAACAGCCATCTTGAATCCCATTTTGGGAGTAAGGTGGGATATAAATCCAACAAACAAACAAACAAACACATTATAGGACAATAGCTTAAAATGTGATTATTGAAAGATAGGTACAAACCTGTATGTTAAGAAAAATTGATTGTAAAAATAAAGGAAATGTTCCTACTTTTTAAAAAAAAAATATTAAGAATGTTGCAGAAATAAGAGGCATCACACTTATGACTAAATGCCAGTGTAACTGATATGGAATGAATATAGACTAATTCTTGCATTCATATCGAAGGAAAGCAATTTTTAAAAATTGGAAATCTTACTAGTCATCAGCTTGTCAGGAAAAAATAGATGGGGGAATCTGTTCTCTTGTATAGGTGACTATGGTCCAAAACACATTGAGGAAATAATCCAGTTTGAGACTGCTTTAACTGTCCTGGCTCAGTGCTAGGGAATTCTGGGAACTTTATTTTTGTGAGACATTTACCCTTCTCTGTCAGAAAGCTCTGGTGACACAATAAACTACCATTCCCAGGATTCCCTATTACTGAGTTAAAGCAATCTCAAACTGGATTATTTCTGCAGTGTGTTTTGGACCTATGAGATTTAAAAGGGCGTTGGACTGATGGACTGAGTTATGGAATTCTGCACATAGCAATGTTTTGCAGTGGTGAAGTGGAATCAAGGCTGATAGTGTTGGTGCATTAAGGCTTTTTGGATATCAGGAACACTGACATCATCTGCAAACATTCCAGGTTTTCCAGCTCCCTTCTGAGTTTAGCTACAGACCTCACAGTAAATGGTGGAAGCCTGGAAATGATATTTTCCCAGCAGCAATATATTTATGTAAGCTGACCTTTTTGTTGATGCACAATATTTTGGGGTGGGTGAATGGGCAATGAAGACCTGTTAACATTACAATCCATTGGATCCCAATGAAAATGCCCAAAACTGATTTGGATCAATACAGATGCCTGTATTTTGACTCTCTTTGTGGATTGTGGCTGTCACAATTAGCACCTTCACTTCAAACATTATGAATATGTCACTGCAGAGGCAGCCACTAGTCACATTATTTGGAGCAGTGAATCCATATAGAGTATTATGGAAATCACTTTGTGTATGACAGGAGTTATCCAACATGCTGAATCTATTTTGGCAATAGAGTTAAGGACCTTGGACAGCTCCCATAAAACCCAGGGTAGCCCTCTCCACATAACTTGGATTGACTGCCCTGAAACAATACAGCCACCATCAACCTCTGTGACACTGCCAATTCATTATACAGTCTCCCATACAGCTCGGATTAGGAATGCAAAAAAACTATTTCTGTGACGACCTAACACTCAGTTGTATTGGAGTAAATATTTGTGTTTGTGCATGTATATTTGACATGCCATTATGAATTGGTGTGTGTGTGTGTGTGTGTGTGTGTGTGAATCTTTTGCCCACCTAAAATATTTGAATGGATGGCTAGACATACAGACAGATAGACATGGAAAGGAGAGAAAGAGAGAAAAGGGCCATTGGAATTCTCTCTTTTGTGAGGAACACAGGCTTCAAATGTGCAATCATTTTTTCCCTTAGGGTAGCCATGTGTTCTGCTTTACTCTCTGTCTGAAACACTGTTAGAGAAAAGTCCTTTATGTAAAGTCCTCTGTTTCAAAGGCTGTCTATCCCAAGTTTTGTCTAAAGGTGAGCCATAAGAAAAGACATCAGGCCTTGAGGTTGCTCACCAGCAATTAGCACCTGAACTGAACACTGAGCAGATCCACAGAATGTCTGCTCACAAACATCCACACTGTGGTGAGAGGTATAGTGTTACTGTTTAAATGTTCAAATTATATGTATAAATGTGCATTTATATGTATAAATTAGATATGCAAATTTTATGCAAATTTCTATCTCTTTTGTCCTGTTTTATGGTGATACAGTACCTCTTTGTTTTTGTTGATGGAATAGTGACTGAACTGTTTGCCTTCCTTATATTTAACACTTGTGATGAAAGGCTGTTGTTCACTTTTTCATCATTATATATATATATATATATATATATACATATATATATATTATATATATGACCAATCATTTTTACATTCATTTTTGCCAACCTTTTTAACACCTGTCTCACAAGCAAATAAGATTTAGGTCTAGCAGCTAAGGGAATAGCACCTTCTTAAAGACAAGTGAATTGCACTGTTTTCATATCCCTTCTGGTCTTAATTACCAGGGGGAAAAGTTTCCATCATCAGTTCTGATAATAATCCCTCAGGCAATCCAACTGACTATGGCTGCAGTTCTGTATGCCTCAATGTGCTGGAGTAGCTCTGCAAGTGGACCAATGCTAGGCTGAACCATACCCCCTGGCCTTTATTGTACAACTTCTCCCACTCACATAACAGTTCCATTCCTTATGAAGTGGGTAGGCCTGGAAAAGCATCCAGCTATGTCCCCAGAATAGCTACATCATCAATGGGGTCCCCCAATGTTCTCCAGAGGTCCCAGCACTGCTGTAATCATTTTGCATCTATCTAGGGGAACTAGGGCCATATAGGCCTATGCTTCTCTGCTCTTGCCTGCCTCTCATGAGGCAAGCAATAGCCATGTGAGGGTGGCTTTAGAGGCTGTAAGGTTAGTCTGAGAAAGGGGATTTGGGCACTGCAGAGGAAAGAATACTCACTTGCACAGCATCCAGAAATGGACATATGCAGATATAAGTGTAACTATGCCTATTCATGCTACTAATAGGATGGTAACCTACATCTGTCAGTGGTCTTTGTCAACTCAAGTATAGGAGATTTCAGTAAGGTACCCTCAGCAGGATGTAGAGAAAAGAAAGGAAAAGTAGCATAAGGTGTCCCCTTGGCTATGCAGGAGCATATTTGAGGGAGCTGTTTCAAACCACCAATAATAGCTTTCTGGGATATGTTGATGGTGTGGACCTCCCTCTCTTCTGTTCCTTTCTTTGCTCTCTCCAGACACCAGTGCCCTAGCAATGACAAGGACAGAAACCAACAACCGAGGCAGAAAGTCCCATTTGTGTTGGAGAGAAGGGAGGAAGAGTGAGGTGGTGTAAGTGGAACATTTTTGGCCATTGTGTTTCAGTAGATAAGGTCAGGGCACAGTTCTTTCCTATTAAGCTTCAAGTATTGCAGGCTTAGCTACAATCATATATTCCAATAACAAAGGCTGACCAGCCATTGGCTGAGGTCACCGACCTAATGACTCCTACCATACCCTTTGCCCTTCTCTTTTTAATAACACTCATCCTGATTTAATTACTTTTATTTTTTAAAGCTTATTTTAATCCATCCCAGCCTGCTAAATGTTTGAGACTGATGACAGCTAGATCAACATGTACACAGAATGAGCAAGAGGTGGTGTTTTCAAATGCACATGGAGCATGTGTATGCCAGGATGATTTCTTGTCTAATTAACTCTATTATTATTTACTCCACTTAGTTCAATAGAGCATCTTGACCATCTTTCAAACTATGCAGACTTCCAGATGTCTCTGGACCTCATTTTCACAGTGACCCTTAGTTCATGGATCCTCAAAGCCACTTTGGTGTACTTGTCCATGTTGACAGGAAGCTCTAAGGCCAGAGGTGCCACCTTGTAACCCACTTATTGGGCTTAGTACTTTACCTCTTTGATTATAACTGAAGAGACAAAATGACAATGGCTCCACCCAATTTGTTCCATATGTAGTTTTTGTGGAGCTTTCCATATGTGTGTTTCTATTGTACATCCCTTTAGTGTTATGTAATACATCTAGAATCCTGCTCAGTACAATACAGACAAAAGCACCACAGAAGTATGGGCAACTTGATGCATTCCAGATCTTTTGGACACCATCTCTCAGAATTTGTGATCATTGTCCATGCTGACTGGGATGTCTGGGAAATGTAGTCCAAAATATTTAGAAGTATTCAAAACTTTGTCCATCTCTGTTTTTAATACTTTTATAAGCAATGGTTTTAACAACCCAATATATGTGTGTTGTAGTCCAACCAAAGATGGTATTCCAAGATCTGCTTTGAACAGAAGGACCCAGAGTCTGCCCACTTCTGTTTTTAACAATTTTATAAGCACTGATTTTAGGAGAGTTGTAGTCCAACCAAAGAAACCAAAGAATGAGATTATACTTTTAGTGGGTTACTCTTGTTAACCTGTGTCCTACACTGGCCATATTTTCCTTTCTGCCTTTTTCCAGTCAGATTATAGAATTCCCCCCACTCCCAATAATAGTAATCATAATCATAATAATGCTGCAAAGAATCATCATATATTTGGAGGAACAGAGAAATGATGATGATTATGACTCTCACCATTAGTGGTCCCCAAACGGTGCCCTTTAAGAGATTTTGGGCTTCAGCTACCAGAAGCCTCAGCCATGGTGGCCAATAGTTTGGGATACTGGGAGCTAAAGTCCAAAATCTTTTAAAGGGCACAGTTTGAGGATCACTGATATAAACCAAAAGGGCAATCCTACCTAAGCAGAAGCAAGCTCTATTAAAGTTAATTAAGTTTAATGGGACCTACAATTTTAGAATGTGGAGAATACCTCAGTCATAATTTCAAGGTTTTTTTTGTTTTTTTTTTTTTTGAAGAAGGACAAAGAGAAACTTAGGGACAGGTGGGCGGGAAAGAGAAGGAAGATGGTGAATATGTGGGGCTACAGTAAGAAGGAGGATGACACAGAGAAAGAGAAGAATGGGGGAAGGAGAGAAAAGACATACTCAGTGGAATTGAAGTGGTAGGAGATGGAGGATGAAGTTGAGAGAGCGGGAGAAGGGGAAAGAGGGAGAGGATGAGTGTAACTAGCACATGTTAGGAAAGGCAGATGAAGAAAGAGAAAAATGGGAAGGAAAAGACATTTAACTAGGAGCTGTGCATGTGGGAGGGGAAATAAAGAGAATGAGAGTGAGAGAGAGGAGAGAGGGTGAAAGAGGTAGAAGGAGAGAAGAAAATTTTTATTCTTGTGCAATGTGTGTGGAAAAGGAGAAAGAGCACAAGAAAGAGGAAAAAAGTGAAATCAAGCATGGAAAGAGAAAATAATCAATTGCCTAATTAGAGCTGAATAATCAATTGCCTAATTAGAGACTCTTCCTTAAAAAAAGACACCTTCAGCTCCCACTGCCTCCCACTTCTACTTACATGGACATTCAGACAATATGTTGTTCCTTCAGTAGATATGACTTTTTGCTATGAACCTACTGCTATGTGCTTGGGGCTGGTTTTCCCCAGAGATTGGGAAGGTTCCTTTTAGAAGGACAATTCCCTGGGTGCATCAAAACAGTAGAGATAATGCAGTCTGACAACACCATAACTGTCATGGCTCCATTCTATGAAATCCTGGGATTTGTAGTTTTGTGGAGCCCCAGCATTGTTTGGCAGAGAAGGCTAAATGCCTTCTGGC
Source organism: Urosaurus nigricauda (assembly GCA_034509955.1). Taxonomy (NCBI): domain Eukaryota; kingdom Metazoa; phylum Chordata; class Lepidosauria; order Squamata; family Phrynosomatidae; genus Urosaurus; species Urosaurus nigricauda. Next base: position 41,197,646 of record JAOEGL010000001.1, read on the forward strand.
AGAGAATCCCTTTAAATACCTCTGCCTTTTTGGCAGAAAAGGCTAAATCCCTTCCCTAAAAATTCCAAGATAGAGCTACAGCATTTAAAGCAGTATCAAACTGCGTTATTTCTACAATGTAGGTGCACCCCCTGAATCCCTGCTGCAGTCCAAATTATTGTCTTTGATTGTTTTTACTGGACATGTTCCCTGCAGGATGTGGGGAACTGTAGTTCTCAAATGTAACTTTTCGAAGGTCTGGGCTGGCTTTGTTTTGCTTTTGTTGTAGTCAGTGTCTTGAGTTTCTCGAAGCCAACTCCATCCTGGACCGTTTTCAGTCTGATTTCCGCCCACAGCACTCTACAGAGACAGCCCTCACCAAGATCTCAAACGATCTGTTGCAAGCCAAGGTGAATGGCCTCTGCTCTATTTTCATTCTTCTTGATTTGTCTGCGGCCTTTGACACCATGGATCACTGTCTCCTGGTTGATTTACTTTCTGACCTCGAGTTCTCCGACTCTGTTCTCGACTAGTTTAAATCTTACTTGTCAGATAGATCTTTTGCAGTGGTTACGAGTGGTCAGACTTCCTACTCTGTTCCCTTCTCAGTTGGAGTTCCCCAGGGCTCTGTCCTGGGTCCACTTTTGTTCTCTCTATACACATTGTACCTAGGCAAACTCATCAGTTCTTTTGGTTTCTCCTATCATCTGTATGCCAATGACACACAGCTGTATCTTTCCACCCCTGACCTTTCACCGGGGCATGAACAGCAAGTTTCGTCTTGTCTGACTGCTATCTCTCAGTGGATGCAGCATCGGAGCTTGAAGCTCAACATGTCTAAGATAGAGCTTCTTGTCTTTCCACCTTCAATACTCCTGTCTCTGTTGACAACACTTCTATTCATCCGGTTCAGCAAGCCCACAGTCTTGGTTTCATTTTTTATTCTTCTCTGTCATTTATTCCCCAGATCCTGGCCACCACCAAGGCCTGCAGATTCTTTATTTACAACATTGATAAAATCAATCCATTCCTCTCAGCCTCTACTGCCAAGACTTTGGTCCATGCCCTAGATGTATTGCAACTAGATTATTGTAACCTGCTTCTGACAGGGCTTCCTCTCTCTCACCTCCATCCTTTAATCTCTGTCCAGAACTCAGCTGCACGTATTATCAAATCTGCTTGTCGTTTTGACCATGTTTCTCCTCTTTTCTCCTCCCTTCATTGGCTCCTCTTCCCCTTCCACATCCAGTACAAGCTTTTGTTGTTCCTTATTTATCTGAACTTCTTTCTTCTTACATTCCCACTCATACCCTCCATCCTGGTAGTCAAGGTCTTCTGTCACAGCCTGGGATTCCCATTCCCCGTCCCGGATTCGTCCCTTCTCACTTGCTGCCTCTCACTCCTGGAACCTTCTTCCCCCACATGCACACCTCATCACTTCTCTAACCAGTTTCAAATTTGAGTTAAAGACTATATTGTTTAGGGAAATGTCCCCAGATGTGTGCCCTTGTGTGCCCTAGAATGCCTCATTTTAACTATGTATTAAGAAGTCGTGCCCTCCCTCCAGTCCATCTGCCTTGGTCCAGCCCTCAGAGGGAGAGAAGAACTACTGGAGGTGATCCCCTTCTCCACCACCTTTTCCTTCTCCTTTTGTGTTATGTCTTTTTAGATTGCAAGCCTGAGGGCAGGGAACTGTCTAATTACAGATTGTATGTTCAGGGCTGTGTAAATTTACAGCACTGTACAAATAAAAGTTAATAATAATAATAATAATAGTGTGGTTTGGTTTTCCATTAAAAAAAAAGAATTTCACCAAGTGATACTTTTTGTTCCCAATATATGTACTTCATTTCTACCAGTCACCCCATGAAATACATTAATGTAGCATTTGTTAAATGTTAAACTGATGGCCTTTGAGTGACCTGTGCTAGAAATGTCAAATTTGTTTTCCATGTTTCCCCTTAATCAGTGGCCCATAACAAATGAAAGAAACAACTTTCACAACAGTAGCTCAAAAGGACATTTGAATGATTGAAATCCAATAAGAATGTCTAACCCTTGGTTGACCTCTGATGAAAAGTGCAAGGGTCAGCTTTGGAATATTAGCCCTGGCCCTCTTATAATGAATTGAGTATCACATTTTAAGATTGTTGGACAGTAAGAATTAAATTCCATTGTGCTGTATAAGATACTGCATTAATTTATGGAACAAAGGCAGAAAGCGATGAGAGATTTGCCCAAGTCTGTAGAAACCATCAGTGTCAGAGGAGCTGAAGATAAAACTTGCAAGAAGTTTCACCTGAAGAGGTGGCGGGATCTCGCTTCTGGATGTCTTCAGAAAGAGGCTGGACAGCTACCTGCTGGGGATCATTGTTTATTTATCAGAGGGTAAAAAAAGACACAACCCTAATGTCTCATGATCAATTGGAAGATAAAATGTGTGTTGAAATGTGAACTTCAGCCCAGTTAACTCTGACTTTGGAAGTGTACCTGAAATGTCCAATCTTAGATGTCACATGTGAGAACTTGCCAATTCCTGCTTTCTATAATTTATTCATTAATTCCTATTTTGTATCTTGAATCCTGCCACATGAAGAATCATGTGCACCAGACATTTTCATGGATCCCCCCCCCCCCCCAAACAATACTCTGCATCACTTTGAGATTTGAGAACCTATTGGGGAAGGTGCTCTGAACAAAGCTGCATCCTGAGTAACATTTTGAACATAAGACACTTTAAATATTATAATCTACTATCTTTATTTATATGATTTATATCCTGCCTTTCTCCCAATATGTTTACTTTTATTGTTAATTTTTTATTGTTGAATTTTAACAATAAGAAAATTATCCCTGTAAACAGGAAAGCAATTGGTATCATTTCAGGTGATTTTTGTTATTTGTACCTCAAAATGTCAAAAACATAGAATCTGAGCATTGTAGAACTGGAAGGACCCCAATGGCCATGTAGTCCAGCCCCATTCACTGAGTCAGAAAATCCACAAGTAAAGTATCCCTGACATGGTTATTCAATTAGTTTTTAAAATCCACAAATGAAGGAGACCCACCTTGGCATTTCCTTGGCACTATCTTTCTGTGGTGATGGGATTGCATGCTCTAGTCAAGTAACAAACTATGTTGCTTGGAGCAGTGCTGCTAATAAGGTTTACCAAATCAGACAGGCTTTTGCTGAGAAGGCAGATGAAATGTGCCGCAACAGCTGCCAGGCAGCAGAAGTAGTGGAGGATGACAGTAGGAGAGGATCTCTTAGAGACAACAGCAGTGGTACAATAACTAACTCTGAAGGAGTTAGCCCTGTGTAGAAGTAGGCAATGGTAAATGAATGCCTTTTACTTTGAAATCCCATGACGAGACAGTCCAAAATAAAACAAGAATGCTGTATGCATCCAAAGGAGAGGCAGGCCCAGCTCCACCAGGGCTTGCCTGAGGAATGAGAACCCTTGTTTATCCACTTTTGTAAACCACTTTGATCTTTTTTGGAAAGGCGGTATATAAATAAAATAAATAAATAAATAAATAAATAATTACTGGAAAGACCAGCACTAGGGAATGGTGGGGGGACTGGTTAGTGCTAGTAGCAAAAAAACAAAACAAAACAACAAAAAACCCTGCACATTGAGCAGATGTATTATTCCTATGGGCAGCAATCGTCCAGAGAGACAGGTTACTGTAAGGGAAACAGTAACAACCAGTCCAAGTCATATACAGCTAATCCATGGAAGATGAAGAGAGGCGTGAAGCAGATTCCTAGCTGATCCTGAAGTCATTACACAAAGCCAGTAGTCTAAATAACCAAAGCCAAAAAGGATAAGACAAGGAGATGTTGAACGTAGCCAGTCTGCAGGTCAAGAATACCAAGAAAAACATGAGCACTGAGAACACTGTGAGTTGGAGACACTGAGCAATTGCAAGAGATTGAAGTCCTTAGCGCCTGCTGGGAGATTTATAGGTGGCTGACTTGACTATGGATGCCAAGTACTTGATTAGGCAGTGTTTCCTATTTAGCAGATGTTAACTCCTATGGCATGCTTCATTCTTTCTTTGCAGATCTTCATAGAATGAGGGCATCAAGTCTCCTGAGGAGATAGACCTTCAGCTACTTTGCCCCCTAGATTTTCAGATTTGGGATGGGAGTTGTCATCTGGAGCCAGAACCCCCCTGAAATCTTCTATGTCACATTCATCAGATTCCAGAGTGTGAGTTATGACAACAGAAGTGGGTAATTCCATGGAGGGCAAGGAAAATTTTTGTCTTCATGACCTCCTTGCAGGCCAGACCATTGTGTTTCGGTGCAACGGAAGTGATGTAGCATCATTTCTAGATGCCACTTTGGGCAATTTCAGATCCTTTTCTTGCATTTGGGGCTTTGGGGGTACTACATTTGCTAAAGATTGGAGCCAGATTCCAGGTGGAAAATTGACCACAAAGTGTACATATTTACATATAAACATAGGAGTTAGAAGGGCTTAAGAGATCACCAGGAGGACATCAGGCTCTGAAAGTTCAGGTTTTGAACATGCCCCATGGACAGAACTTTATCCATCCCTGACATAAAGCAGTGATTGCAGGAGGAAGTGGGATTTTATAACAATTGGAATATGATGAGTTAAAATTTCCACATCCTGTTGGTTAGTCCCAAGTAGAATGGGCCCATTGAATCAATTGTTCACTACTTTGTAAACAACATAGATGTATCTCATTGATTCAATATGCCTTTTCAAGTTAGCACTAATAATAGGGTTTTGGCTACAAAATGAGATTATTAGAAAAGACAATGATGCTGAGTAAAGTGGAGGGCAGTAGAAAGAGAGGAAGACCACATGCCAGATGGATAGACTCAGTTAGGGAGACCACTGACTGAGCCTACAGGACCTGGGCAGTAGAAGATTAGGGCCCCATTCACAGGGTCGCCATGAGTCAACTGGAATGCAGCTAATAACAACAATAGATTTTTGGAGTGGAACAAGATTATCAAAGTGTTGACTCTGTAGCGAAAAAAAGAAAAAGGTCAAGAAAACAAGACAACAAATTGTACTGATAACCAATGCTGTTTACAGTTCTTTGTACCAAGAACTTTTCTGCATGAGTCTTGATGTGTAGCTTTTTTACATTGCCACTGAAATTAGAAAATCATCGCTGGAATTCACTATCATAGTTATGAATGCATAATCTAGAAATACAAATTTGTAATTGATTTGTATTCCAGATCTCCACTTATTCAATAGTGCAGGGAATACACAGGAATCATGAAAGTCCCCACACATCCTGATTTACTGGGTGTAAGACACTGTGAGCAATGGAGCTCTGCTCTCCTGCTGCTCAGGACACAGCAGACTGATGTTTTGACCCTGTTTCCACGAGTGATCTCTGGTGTGAGGAAGCATTGCAACAGAGATCCTATTTCTGACTGTCACACTGGAGATCACTCACATGGAAGGGGGGGGGTGCTGGAAATGTTAATTTACTAACCAACAGGAGAGCAGCCCCCCCATAACTCACAGTGGCTGCTGCCTTTTAAGACAAAATTGTGTGTGTGTGTGTATGGGGGCGGGGGGGGGGAATCCAGATAGGAGATGCTACAGTACTTAGAATCTCATCCCATCTCTTAAAAACAAACAAACACACCAGCATCACATAAATGATAAATATGATCAGAATACTATCCTCACTCGGGTCCTGATTCAAAAACCTTAAACTTGTAAAATTATTTTGCATGTGCTGGATGTTTCTTCCTGCTGGATAAGACTGGCTACCATTGCGGCTGATTGTCACATATCATCAGAACTACCACCTTCTCATCCAATTGCAGCTATTTGTTATCAGCCCCTTTGCTTTAACCACTTCCATTTGTAATTTAAACACCCTAATTTAATAGGTTTGTCTCATTATTTTGATTAATCATATTAACTCATACTAATTAAGAGATGGATTTAGGTAATGACAGAGGTTAATGGGATCAATTTTCACTTTCCCCTGATTTTTCGGGCATAGGGTGGATGAACAGAGAGACCTGGTTGAGGATGGATCAAAAGAAAGAATGGGGGGAATGAAAAGAGTGCGTGAAAATCAAAGTAAGCAATCAGGAAAATCTCTACTAATTGAACGTCTGATTTTATTAATGATGAAATTTATAAAGGTCTTTAAGAAAGGAAAAGAATTTAGCCAGTTCAGCAGTTAAGTGTGAACATTAACTGAAGAGATAAAAGTTAAAATATCTATTTCCGGTTCTTTCTCTTCTTTTTAAAAACACCTCTACACTCTGCAAACATAGGCATGTCTGCTCAAAATTAAATCGCACAGCATTACAGCCTTAACTGACATATCACCCCATTGATATTTTATCTTTTAAAAAACTTCTACTTCCAAATGAACTCATAAAACTCATAAAAGAATAGCATTCCTTGAGTTAGTCACAAAATCCCTTAAGAACAAAAAGAAAGATCAACAGGGATTACCACCAGCATATACAGCATGTACGTATATACCCAAAGTATTTTGGAGAGCATGTTCACCTTGTACCTTTTTAAATAATTATTCTGTTTTCAAGAAATAATGGTCCAAGATAAGGAGATTTTCACATTGTACAGGAGACTTTATACATGAAATCTGGCTAGATATACTGTTTTGTCCCTTAGGATAAGCCCTGAGTAAGTACAAGGTGATATATATATATATATATATATATATATTTCATTGTCTGGGTATTCCCAGATGGAGGAATGTTTGTGTAGAAATGCTAAAGGATAACTGAATCATAGTATTATCAGGTGTGCCCTCAGAACACAGCAATTCATACATGTCCTGAGTACATATGTCCACTAGTGATCTTGTAATTTTGGCAAAATAGTGTGTCAAACTGTACTAAATTCATACAGAACTCTCTAAAGGATTTTTTTTTACAGCAATCAATATGCAAAGGGGGTCTTGTAGCAACTTTGAAACTAACTGAGAGAAAGAAAGAAGTTGGTAGCATAAGCTTTCATAGACTTAAGTCTGCTTCCTCAAATACATGTATGCACAATATTCACAATAGTTGCAATGGGAATAGCAAATATTTTGGTAGAGCTTCACAAATGGCAAAAATCCATGCAGAATAGCAAACTTGCAAGGCTGTGAGGGTTTGGAATCATCAGCAGTTTGAAGCTGTAGAGGTTGCTAATAGAGAGAGAGATGAGAGAAAGAGGTTCAAAAGTAAGGACTGTAAGGATAACTACTCAAATTTGGGGGGATATTAATTAGCTCCTTACAAAGACCATACAAGGACCAGATTCCCATAGTGTTTACGGAGGTGCTCAGAGATCCCAGAACTGACACAAAGGCAAAGTCTTTGGATTTTAAACTAGTTTATTGATGTACAGGGGACACACTCCCACACACACATCCATACATGCAATCACACAAGGCTAATAGAAGAAAAAGAACAGGCCTCCTAATGATGAAATACTTGCCTGAGATGGCTCTTCCAGAATCCAGGCCAGTGCAGCAAAGCAATGGAGGGGGTTAGGGAGAAGGGTGTTTAGGACTTGGGGAGAGGGAGCAATGGGGGGGGGGAGAAGGGAAGGGGGACTGGAACTGCAAAGAACCCCAAACCACAACCAGTGGTCTGTCTGAGATCCCACGGAAGAACAGAAATGGCAGAGTTTAAGTATTCTTCTGGTCACGTCCTCAGTATAGGCTATTGTCCCACTTCAAAGGAAAGCCACATTTACATATCACTTGATCTAAGAAGCCTCTTCCATGAGAAAAGCACTGATACTGGCATCTTATTAGCTGGCATCTGTTAAGTGTCACAAAGTCATCCCAAGTGTGAAGCATCTGTTCCTTTTGCAACTCCCAAATCTTAGGCTTCACTTTGTACGTGAGGTCCTGCTTTTAGGCCATGGAGGACTGGGGGACATCTCCCATAATGCCTTTCCATTAGGGTCATAAGGGACCCTGCTTTCACCTTAGGGATGCAGCTTCTCCTTAGAGGCCTCTATGATCAAGCGATTGCCAGGAGGAAGGGGTGCCTGATTACCTCTGCAGATGCATTTTGTGATAGGGGTTGTGGAAGTGTTTTTGTATCATTGCAGTATGGCTAACAAGGACAATATGATATTTTCTCTAATCCATACACACACACACCAGAGAAAGAGGGAGCAGATTGTGGAGATCTGTAATGTGCAAGAAAAACAATAATTGAAATACAGATTTAAGAGTCTGAAAGATTACCTTCCCATTGTTCTATTAGACCTGTGGGAAACTAGGGAGCCCTGCTGGCTAGACCAGTGCAAAGAAAGGAGGACAAGTTAACCAAAGGTCCTCTTAAACTAGAGACAGGACTTTGAGAAAGAGAAATATGGTAAAAGATTTTCTGTCCCAAATCCTGAATTCCGGGGGGGGGGGGGGGGCTAGAAGAGTGGTTTCAGATAGTGTTTTTTGTTATTAGCTACCCTTGAGTCAACTTCAATTCATTGCAGCCATGTGGATGAGACATCTCCAAGACCCCTGTCCTCACCTTCTCTATTCAGGTCCTACAGACCCAGACCTGTGACTTCCCTGACAGAGTCTATCCATCTGGCATGTGGTCTTCCTCTCCTTCTACTGTATTCAACCTTACCTAGCCTCATTGTCTTTTCCAAAGATTCAGTTTGCCTCATGATGTGGCCAAAATACAACAGCCTTAATTTGGTCATCCTTCCAAAGTGAGTTCTGTGATTTGATCTGTTCTAGCACCCATTTGTTTATCTTTTTGGCTCTCCATGGTATCCTTAGGACTCTTCTCCAGCATCACATCTCAAAGGAAATTCTTTTCAGCCTTTTTCACTGTTGTATCTTTCCAGAAGGAGACAAGTAGCAGAGTTCTTGCTTCAGTAGACCACACCCCAGAATGGATTGCTCTGAATTTGTAATTCTTTATAAAGTATCACACATAGGGGATGAGGATGGCATCATCCCCCCCCCTCCCAAAACAATGAGAGTTCTTCAAACAAAGAGTGTTTATCTGAATCTCCTGAGGCACAGTGCCCAGAACTTGGGCTAGAAAAATATTGTCAACTCAGACAATCACCCACATAAGGGAGACATTTCAGAAGTATTATGTCAATCACCCTTGCCAAAAGGTAACATTTTCTATCTGTGTCATTTCCTGTCTGTAATGCATTGTTTGAGGGCCTAAATACTCTAAAAGCATGAGACCTTGGAAGCTAAGCAGGGTCAGTCCTGATTACTACTTGGATGGGAGACTGCCAATGAATAGCTGTAAGCTATATTGTGGAGGAAGGAACTGGCAAAAATACCTCTGAATATTCCTTGCCTAAGAAAACCCTATGTCAACAACCTACTTGAAGGTGAACGCACACACACACACACACACACACTGGATTGTTTGCCAACTGGAGGGCTACCTGCTGGGGCAGATAAAACAGTGTGTGTGTGTTGTTACGATACTTACATTTGATATAAAATTTTGGGAGACATGTGGACTGTATCATGACCCCTGCTTGACCTATTCCAAGGCCCTCCATAAGTCCCAAGTGGAGAGACCACGTAGGCAGGTCCTGCTTGGAGGAATTGAATTCATAGTAAGCAACTCTCCAGAGGAAGTAGGGAGTCACCAGATGAGTTCTGCCACTGCCTTCCAGAGTAAAGACAATAGCCTTGGCTTCACATTTGATGAGCCAGTGATTAACTTAACCACTCAGCCATTAAGCCGGCTTCCCCTCTGAATTGTGTCCCAAACCTAAGTGCATTGTACACAGATTATTTGCTCTTGGCTTAAGAAAGCCCAGGCAATCAACACCTTTGTCTAGCATAGATGCATAGCCTCTGGATATGCTCAGCACTCCTAGTTTGATTCTCTCCTTGATGCTATTCTTGGAGGACAGGCTGGTCCATGCCGGTTTGACTTCTGCCTATAGCTCCCACGGTCAATCTTCCCTCATCCCGGCGGTTGTGTCCATCATTATCATTCATCTCAATCCGGCTTCCAGGAAAAGACTTCTATGGTAGATATTCCAGCGGTCTCTTTCTCTCAGACCTAACTCCCACTCTTACCCCTCCCTTCTCTTTAGCATTGAATGTGTGTGTGTGTGTGCCCCCTTGCTATGTGATATTTATGCCCCCTAATAAACTGTGTATTTTATTGGACTTATTTGGACTAGTGTCACTTCTCTTGGGATTTGTTGGCGGACATCTGGTAGACAATATTGGGACCCGATTCCGGCGTAAGACTGTTAGGATCTTCCTATCTGCATATTTGAGCTAATTATAATTCTCCTAAGTAAGAGACTTCCTAACAGTGTGTGATATTCAGCATTTCAATTGTTTAATCAGGAAATTTAATTAAGTGAACATATGCAGGCCAGGAGTCTTGGTGGCCAACACTAGACTTGAAGAGTCTGAAATGTCATGAAGGAATCCACAGCTGAAGCACTCCTTGGAGATAGCCATCCAACCTCTTTTAAAGATCTCCAAAGAAGTTCACTGCCTTCTGAGGTATAGTCTTTTCAATAGTCTTTTCAACTATTGAACAGGCCTTACGATCAGGAGGTTGCTCCTAATGTTTTGGTGGAACCTCTTTTCTTGTAACTAATTGTTGGTAGTTTTCCTGGATATAATATTTAAATAATGTATACATTAAAATAATCACTGTCCCATATTTAGCAATAAATGTTTCCAAATGGATCCTGATTTTTTCTTTCCCTCCTCTTATACAGGTGCCATTTCAGAGACTACTGTTGTCCATTTGTATCAATTCAGAACAGAATTAAACATGCCACCCCTAAACCTGTATAAATTTGAGAGAATGAACAAAAATTATGTACAATTGCCAAATGTCATAATGAAAAGTATGAAAAAAAGGGTGAGAAAGCTTCAGCTGTTTAATCATGACCACTTAACTGGTCACATTACCCTGGAAAATAAAAGAAAATACCACATTAAAAAGCTAAGTAGGCAGATTTGGGATCCACATTATCTTTGATAGAGAAGTGGGATAGAAATTTTTTTTATATTATTATTATTATTATTGGAGGAAACAATGAATGAGAAGTCACTGGCTAGGGAATGGTACTTTTGTTAAATGCGATTTACTTCTGAGTAAACATATATTGAAGAATTTTCATTTATATACCTATTATTAACTTCAGTGGAAATCATTCCAAGGTAAGCAGGTGTAGTGTTGCAGTCTTAAGAAATTGCCTGTAGCGATTATCACTGTGCAATATTGGAGCTTGGGAATACTACTTTTGAAAATAACTATATCTTCTACTGTGCTATATATGCACAATTAACATATGAACATAGGAAGAAACTTGTTGGATCAGAATGAAGGTTTGTCTAATGCAACCTCTCGTATTCTGTTCCCAGCAGTGTTCAGCCAAATACACTAGATGAGCCTTCAGTCTGATTCAACAAGGCTCTTCCTATGTTCTTATGATTGTGTGTGTGTGTGTGTGTGTGTGTGTTGGTGTGTTTCCAACAACAGTCCACATCACTCACTACCAAAAACCTGGTATGCATTCATTTTCATAACTTTTTCTTCCATTACAGTATTAATGGGACTATCAGTGGCAAAGGACAAGGGAAGCATTTTTAATGTTTATCTGACAGTTGCAAATTTCACTTGAGGTTGTTTACTGAGATCTGATTGTTGGCAAAGAGGAGTAGGAGAGGCAGCAAGATGAATGGGATCACAGGTATACGAGATGTATTTTATGGGCCTTCTGAATACCATCTAGGAGTAATATAAAAAACCCTTTTTCCTTACCCCTCCTCTAGACAGTCTTCAGAAGTTTTAAACTCTATGAGAAATGAGGGATTGTTTTAATTAACTTCCATCTATTCCAGGTGCTCTGTTCAAAGTGAATCATGTTGCATTTATGTCTCAGTCCATTAAAAATTACACATTGGCCGCTGTATGCGATGCATAGACTGCATTCTTCTCATGTCTCTCAAATGCATATTTTTCCCCAAGGAAGGGATTTGGAAGGATCAAATAGAGCAATGCAGCTTATCTCATGACAGTGTTGTCATCTTACTCTGTACGTACATGGGGTTGTGCTTTACTTTCATGGATAGTTAGTTAAAAAGAAAGTGCAAAGGCAGGCTTAATGCTGAACATGAAGAAAACAAAAATAATGACCATGGAGTCCTTCCTTCACATGATGTGTCTGAAGTACGACAGCCCCCGTTTGGTCATCTTGGCTTCCAGGGAAGTTTCCAGCTTGATCTCCTCTAGGACTCATTTGTTTGTCCATTTGGTTGTGCATGGGATCCTCAGCACTCTTCTCCAGCACCCCATCTCAAATGAATGGAATTTTTTTCCTATTTTCTTTCTTAAAGCTCAAGCTCTCACATGCAAATGTGGTAACAGAGAATACAATGGCTTGTATGATTCTACCTTTTGTGCTCAATTGTATATCTTTGTGTTTTAAAATCTTTTCTAGTTCTTTCATAGCCACCCTCCCCATTCTTAATCTTCTTCAGATTTCCTGACTACAGTCCCCATTTCTATCAATGTTTGATCCTAGGTATGGGAAATCTTTTACTATTTCTATTTCTTCATTATCTAGCTTGAACTTGTGAAGGTCCTCAGTGGTCATTATTTTTGTTTTCTACATGTTCAACATTAAGCCTGCCTTTGTACTTTTTTCTTTGACCTTCCTCAGTAGGTGTTCCAGATCTGTGAGGTTATTTGCTAATACTATAGTGTCATCTGCATATCTTAGATGGTTGATATTTTTTCCTCCTATTTTCACTCCTCCTGCCTCTGTGTCCAAGCCTCCTTTTCTTATAATATGTTCTGCAGACAAGTTGAACAGATAGGGTGAAAGGATACAGCCTTGTCTGACCCCTTTCCCAACTGGGAACTATTCTGTTTCTCTGTGTTCTGTTCTTACAATAGCCTCTTCAAAGGAAGTAATAGTGCCACTCTATACTGCTTTGGTCAGGCCCCACCTGGAATACTGTGTCCAGTTCTGGGCACCACAATTTAAAAAGGATGCGGAGATCAATCTGTTCAGGTTCTACTGATAAACAGTGAACTTTAGTCATGGCTGTTAGACATACAAAAAATTAGCAACATTCCAACCTATTACTGTAACAATAATTATCTACCAAGGTAATTCATTAGAAATACAAGTAACTTCCTAGGCTTTGCTGCATGCGAGTTTCCACTAAGCATCTTTTGGTCAATATTCTTCAAGCAAAAAGTTGGATTAGATGTGTCTTTCGTTTAACCCAGCATGTTTTTCCCCTTTATATTCTTAATATGGGGTGACCAGAAATTATTTTTTACGTATACATCTCCCCTTTCTTTTCTCACTTGATGATAGTGCCAACCATAGCAGCATGCAGAGAAACAAATATTTCTATGACAATCCATATTTTTATTTTAAAATCACATTTTTGTTTTCAGTGTCAAAATTTTGTGAAGAGAAAAAAAGGAGGAAGACTGACTCTCTGTCTCTGTCTCTTACACACACACACAACCACCCACCCACCCACCAATAATCCAGAGCATGCAAAGCAACTTGGAGAGAATGGATTCCATGCATCAGCACCTAATAACTACCACTATTAGTCAAGTACTGTATAAGACTAATTGGACTAATTACAGTCAAGTTCCTTGCAGTAGTTATGTTAATTGCACCTGGATGTTCCCTCTGGTCACCCATTCTCAAAAGATGAAAGATTGTGAACTGTAAATTGCAGCTTGGCATGAGCAGCAACATTTGAAATGATGATGCATTTGAAAAAAATTAGCATGCAGGCAGCAGGACCTATCAAAGTTCCTTCTTTGGTACTACAGCTTCCAGAAACCTCCAGCCAACATGGCCTGTGGATTCCAGGAATCCCTAAAATAATGTTTCTTCATTCTGGCAATTCATATCTTGTAAAATCATCATATGAGGAGCCACCTTACATGATCTTATCTGTGCCACCTTATCTGTGCCAAGATGGTCAACTAGAACTGGAATAAAGATTCTGGAATCACAGGCAAGAGATCTTTTCAGACCAAAGCTTCTCTTGCAAAAACCTTTGAACAGAATCTGCAGCCTGGCTAAATGTTCTGTTTACACTATAAAGATCATTACATCTGCGTACATTAGGATGGTCATGTGTTATACTTTGCAAAGAAAGAGGTCTCTGTTGGGAGGGTCAGAGTACTGCCCTTTGTTTGAAGGTGTCCTTGATTTGATGTAGAACAATCAGAAGGAAGAGCTGGCACCTTTAAATTTTCCATCAACAGGTATTAGTTTGACAGCAAACAGAGCAGGCAGATATACTACTGCAGTCCAATTTTCCTCACTGTCTTGAAATGAAATGTATTCCCTTTTGAATGCTAACAATTATTTCTCAAGGCACACCTCTCTATATAATGTAGCATAGATCATGTTAAGTACATCTGTGCATTATTTTGTCCTCTTTTTTTGGTGACACATTGCCCCTTCTTTTGGTAATATGTGTCACCCCTAACTGCTTTATTTACAGTGGTAAACACTGAAGATTCTGTGCACCAGCAGTTATGTGCCAAATAACAGTCTATAACTGGATAATTTTGCCTTTTGGACAATTCATTTTGTGGGGAGATTCTCTCCCGCCACTAGACCTAAGATCACTCAGCCAGTTTCATGACTGAGTAGAGATGTAAACATGGGTTTCCTATGTTTTAGTCCCGTCAGTGGTGGCTGTCTCTTCCATGATGGAATATGCTCCAGATTTTAATCTGAATTTTAAAGGAATCACCCAAATTCCAAACTGTTGAACAAAGCCAGCACCTTGAACAGCCCCTTTAAAGATCCGAATAAAATATATGGCAGATTCACCACTCCAGTGACATGAAAGCCACCAGGTACCACAGGTATCTTATGGTTGTAATGTAACAAGAGATAACTTTAATCCTTTTGCAGTGCAATTGTTGATACTTTTCTTTACCTTTATAATTAAAATGTTTCTGTGGCCTCAGGCGTGTTTTGTACCAGAGGCCAGTGGCTTGTAACAGTGTGACATTTTTAAATAAAATAATGATAAGCAACCTCCTCCCTTATGCTCTTTTTTACTAGAGCTAGTAATCCTTGTTCAAGCATTTTTTCGGCCTAATTCATTGTATATGTTTTTATTGTATATGTTTTAATCTATAGTTGATTTAATTCTTTTTTAAGGGGAGACATATGGATAGATGGGAATATTTTAATCTGTCATGTTTTTAACTCCTGCTGTAATCCGCCCTGATTTCTTTGTTCAGAGGGGCGGACTAGAAATAAAATTATTATTATTATTATTATTATTATTATTATGTTACTTTTGAAAAAAACAAAAGAAAGCAAAGAAATGTTTTTAAAAATTATAACTATAATAGTAACTAACCATTTTTTTTTTTTTTTTTTGGAAATGGCACCTTGCAACTGTGTTCTTGTTACGTGCTTTCAATTCTGCTCCAGTTTATGGCGACCTCAACATAAGTTTTACTTGGCAAGATATTTTCTCAGGATGTTTGCCATGGCCTTGCTCTTAGGCTGAGAGAATGTGACTTGTCCAAGATCACCCAATGGATTTCCATGGCTGAATGAGGATTTGATCCCCGGTCTCCAGCATGGTACAAGTTGAGTGTTATCCTAGGACTCCAGGAGACTGGGGGTCAAATTGCCAGTCACCCATTGAAACCACTGGGTGGCATTGGGCAAGTCACACTCTCTCAGCATCAGAGGAAAGCAAAAGCAAACCCCCTGTGAACAAATCTTGAAAAAAAAACCCCTAAGTTTTTTGTGGAGCTTTCAGGCTATGTAGTCCTACATAGTTACATAGCCCGAAAGCTCCACAAAAAACTATGGATGCCAGCCATGAAAGCCTTAAACCCCCTAAGGTTTACCTTAGGTTTGTCATAATTTGAAAACAACTTGGAAGACACACAACAAGAACTCCTTGAACCCTACTCCAGCACTCAAATTGCTATGCTACACCTTGGCATTATAGTGTTACTAACTAGTTTTAAAAAGTAACTCCATAAGTGTATAAAATAGGAAAGAATATTGATAAAAGATACTCCTAGTGGCCTTTGAGTTGCTATGAAATACCTTAACTTTGTGGTCTTGCAGTCTCACTGATGAGCTAAAGAATTGTTAAAAAAGCTGGAGTGGGAAGAAATTTGGGAAGATTTTGAAGTTTCCGCATAACTCACAGGCTTCATTTGCCTGTCTCTGGTTGGTAAGTAATTGTATGCTGGCCTCTTGGTGATTGTCCAGGTGATAGCCTCTTTGGAATTCCGCAGAACAGCCTTCTGTCCATGTGTAACAAATGATGGCTATAAAAGAAAGTGATCACAGAACTGATACAGCAGGAGGCATTTGTTTATATTCTTATAGTATGTATCTGATTGAATAGAAATCATCACTTAAAATTGACAAATGGAGAAGTATTCAGGGGAGATGCTAGGCTTCAACTAGGGGTTTGAACTATCCCTCCCACCCCAGAACAAAAAGGTCTGCAAGGAATTCCAGTGATGAGGCAGCTGCTGAATTCTTTGCAGACAGGTGAGGGGCAAATTTAGACTGTTTGGCTCATGTAATAACAATAATGTGCAGGTTCACAAAAAAAAAACTGGGACTGACAGATACATCATTATGTAGAATTTCACCTTAAGCCCTTCTGATGCTCAGAAATAGGCAAAGGATTATGATGAAGTCCAGAGAAATGATATGAGTGAGATGCTTGGAAGTCACATTCTGTACCGACCATGGCTTGGACATATTGTGGGCAGAATGCACCATGCAGAATGTATGCATGTTAGAACTAAAGTCAAATTAAAGAAGAATCAAGTATGTACGGGATCCAAGCTTGGAACAATATTTTTTAAAATAATGTGCTATTGCCAAGTTGTTTTTTCTTAAGAATAATTCATTATGCCATTTGCCTTGCAAAAATGATGTTGTTGATTTCTCAAAAGTATCACATTGCAGCTAGCATCATTGCTCAAAATGTGTTGTTTCCAGATTCTGAATTTGCAAACAGAATTATCTGGATTTGTCTTTCAGATTGTTCAGAATGCTATCATCTGAACAATCGATTGATTCAGTATATCCTTCTGATAAGACCTCATGAAACACATGCTGAGCCAATCCTGTGTCAGTGCAGAAACCTCGGTTCCCCAAGGCCTCCTTCTGAAAGGGCTGTGTCAGTCAGTCTACAACCTTCATGTACTAAACTTTGCTTTGCCCATAAAATTACAGGTTTATAACTCCCTGTGGCCAGTAAGAATGAGAGAATCTAAGCTGTCATGTAAAAACAGTAATGTACTTCTGTGGGAGTCTGTAAAATTGGTGGGGGGGGGGTTCAAGATCGGTTTTGAACGGACACTGAAAGAGAAGTATCTACTGCTTATTTTAAATACACTATTTAATTAGCTAGGCAGCTACAAACATTGTCTCTTATTCCTGTATCCATCCATATGGATATCATGGATTTTATCTTATCTCTCTCTCTCTCTCTCTCTCTCGTAGTAAAAAGCATTAAAAGTAAAGGAAAACATAGCTTGGGATAGTTCAGCTTTCTTCTGCAATTGAACTGAGCTTCAAGTACTTTCTGTCCTGAATAATAATAATAATAATAATAATAATAATATCACCACCACCATCGCATTTATTTGTATCTCACCCTTTCCCAAAAAATTAAATACAATATAATTAAAACATGAATAATATTTGTGGGGCTTTGCAGATTCTTCCAAATGAACTGGAAGTAACTTCTCTCCATGCTCATTGATCAAATTCAATAAGTTATTTCCAGCATGAAAAAGATATTTCCTGTCAGGCATGAACCCTAATTCAGTATCAAAAGCTTCGTGGAATAAGCAGGGATTCAAAAGATCAGTTTGAGCAAGCTGTCTAAACTATGGACTAGGATGGACAAATTTGTCAGTTTTGAGTTCTACATTTGTTTTTCCTTTTCAAATATTTTTCAGCCTTTCATGTGTAAAACTTTGCATATTTTGTTAATTAAAATACATACAGTAATGTGAAAATGTGCATTGCCTCTATTCATTGCTTTTGCACATTGTGCATTCTAATTGCACAGTAGTGGTTTATACATTCAATCGTGATTTACTAACTGATACATCAAGTAATCTACAGGCATGTGCAACTGAGCCCTATAAAATATCATGCAAATAAGTTACTTTGTTGCTGTTAATGGTGATGGAAATATTTATTGTCTGACTTTTTATCATTCCTGGATGGCCAAATAAGGCTGTATCAACCTCTTTCAGGACCACCTTGGACACCAACTTAAGCAAACATCTCAAACAAGATGCAGGAGAGTGATGTTATCACAACTGCTTTTCTTCTCCTGAATGGTTTTTAACATCTTTGCCTAATGAAGAAGCCAGTGAGCATTAAGAAATAAGGGAATATATTTTGCATCTTTTGGTTGGCTTAATTAAGAGAGCCAGTGTGGTATACTGATTTGAGCATTGAATCATAGAATCATAGAGTTGGAAGAGACCACAAGGGCCATCCATTGGACTAGGACTCTGGGAGAGCAAGGTTCAAATCCCAGCTTGGCCACAGAAGCCTACTGGGTGAGATTGGGCAAGTCATGCTCACTCAGCCTCAGAGGAAGGCGATGACAAACCCCACCTGAAGATGTCTTGCCAAGAAAACATGTGATAGGTTCATCTTAGGTTTCCAGCAACAAGAAAAATAAAGTAAAAACCTCACTATATTGTGTGCTTAGTTTTTTTGTTGTTGTTTTTGTTTTGTTTTGTTTTGCTGTATGGTCAACCTGGCCACTTCTGACTATATAATACACTCTGTTTATTCAGATAATGATCTGCATTTAGGAATGCCTATAATTCACTTTGCACAAAAACAAAATATTGTTAGTGGCTGAAGAAAGATGAAAGGGGGAGGCAGAGAGCTTCTTAGCTAAATAGATAAGGGCTCTTGTCTTACCTTTGTATCACTTTTGCAAGAACTGGCAAAAGAAACTGAAGCATGGCAACTCTGCTGGCTGAACAGAGGCAGATGAGCCTTTGACAAACAGTTGTTTGTCTAATGGCTGTGCCTGTACTAAGGAGGCGGAGGAGGAGGAGGAGGAGGAGGAGGAGATGATGATGATGATGATGATGATGATGATGATGATGATTGGCAGAGGCATAACCATCTACTTCCTCTACTTTGAGGACAGCCAGGATAGAGAGGTAGCTGCAATCAGCAGTGCAAGTAGGCAGGGTAGGGACAGCAGCATGACTTCTGTGGAAAAGTCTTGCTCTTGTATAATGTGGGCTCTCCACATTTACTGGAGTTAGGGGCATAGGACCCTGAAAAAGTAGAAAAATGCAAATAAAAAACATTTTTAAAAAAACTGAGGGGGTGAAACCCTTTAGGAATCTCTAGGTCTTCCTGTGCAACTCTGTCGTCAACATTCATTGGAATTTGACCACAGAATCATGCTGGAGGACCTACAAATGCCTAGAAAAGTTTTTTCTTCAGGAATGTCTTGGTTCTCCATCACAATGTTATGATCAACATCCATCACAATCACACTTGGGGACCTAGAGATTCCTACCAAGAACATATTACTCAAATTTGTGAATAATCTAAGCCGCAAATGCCAAAGCTGTAAATATGGAGGACTGACTGTATAGGCATAGGGTTTTATTAAGGAAGCACAGGAATTCCTGTATGAGTATGGCATCTGGGCACAATGCTGGCAGGGAAAACTAAGTGGTTGTTGCTGTGTGCTTTCAGGTCATTTCTGACTTATGGTGACACTAAGACAACCCTGTCACAGGGTTTTCTTGGAAAAAATTTTTCAGAGGATGTATGGTTTTGTCTTTCTCTGAGGCTGAGAAAGTGTGACTTGCCCAAGGGCACCCAGTGAGTTTCCATGGCTGACCCATGGTCCCCAGGGTCATAATCCAATGATCAAACACAACTAATAAGTTACTTCCTTTTATAGATAATAGTAGAAAGGGGGGGGGGTCTCTTACTCTCTGCATTTCACTGATCTAAGATATATTTTTGAAGTAGTGACAGAGCTATGATCTGAGATGTATTTATTATTATTATTATTATTATTATATTATTATTATTATTATTATTATTACTCTGCTTCTCCGATGAGATTGGGGTGGGGTCCCCTTTGTGTTAATTGTAAAGGCAAAAACATTTACACAAGCAAATAAGCATTTTAACTATTGGAAGCCTTTTTCATCATATGTTGTTTTATAGTATAGAATTTTTTTAAAAAAATAAAAAGTTATTAAAAAGAAAGAAAGCTGGAGTAAGCAAAGGGTTGCCCTGACTTATCTCACCCCATCCCGAATCAGTGTGAAAACAATCAGTTGCACCCAGAATTGTCTGGTGTATGTCATTGAGCATCTAAAGGTTATTTTCTACTCCCTTGGCCTTTTTTAAAGGCTTCAGCAAGCCTTTTTGAAGAAACCGAAGTACATTCTCAGGGAGGTTTTTTAAGGAAAAAGCAAAATATTGAGCTGTAGTTCAATGTAACATGCAGTGATAGCCTTTGCAGTCTATTTCTGTCCCATTCTGTCTTTCTTGAAGAATGGATGTAATAGCAAAGATTTTCTCAATGAACTCAGCACCTTAAACTTCCAACATCAATGACTTAGAAAGCCATTGAAAGTGATACCAATCTGCTAAATGCTCTGGTATTAGAGTGGAGCTGCTGAATGAGCAACACACAGTCAGGAAAGTTGCCAAAAGCACAGGAAGAACAGCCTGTATCATTTGTTTATTAACAAAATTGTCCTTTTGTTGGCTTAAGTAGAGTACATACCATTTATAAAGGGCCAAATAATATGAACTCATTGAATGAACAGTGTGAGCATTAGTTAATAGAAGCATCAGGTGTGCTTATGATTCTCAAATTTATAACACTAGAGCCAAGTATGTGTCTCTGCACGTTTAAAAAAAAAGGGGGGGGGAAGGAAAGTGAAATATTTTCAAAAAACAAAGTCCTTACTAAAAATTTACCAATATTTTAATGAAAGGGGATCAAAGAACTTGAACTTTAAAAATTTTAAATGTGGGAGAAAGCCAAATTGCCAGATTCTTCCATTTAGAGGCTCATAAAAGTTTGGCCTTGAATTTTTTTACATCCAGTCTTTTTTGGCGACAAATCAGGACAAAGATATATATTCAGTACTAAAATTAGGATGGTCCATGCCACTGTATTCAAAATTTCTTTATACAGTTATAAAAGCTGGACAATGATTAAAGTTGATAGGAAGAAAATCAACTCATTTGAAATGTGGTGTTGGATAAGAGTTCTGCAGAGACCGTTGACTGGGTCCTAGAGCAAATCAATATATAGGCCAAGATAACTAAAATGAGACTAACACACTTTGAGAAGACATGACCCAACAGAAAAGTCAATAATGCTTGGGAAGGTTGAAGGCAGCAGGAAAAGTGAAAATCTTTATTCCAGATAGATAGATTCAATCAAGGAAGCCACTGCCCTGAGCCTGCAAGACCTGAGCAGAGCTACTGTTGAGCAAGTGATTTTGAGGTTTCTCATTCATAGGCTCGGCCTAAGTTGAAATCAACTTGACAGAAGTTAACAATAACAAACCATCAAGTTTTTTTTATTTTGACCGACTCCTCAACAGCTATATAGATGGTAAGCATGATCCTCTCCATACTGGAAAAAAGATGTCCTTACAGAATTTGGAGGTGATGATGGATACATTGTTTTTCAGTTTTTTAAAAAAAGAAATGTGTATTTACAAATTATATTGCGAGCTGTCTTGGATCCTATATTGGGAGTTAAGTGTGATATAAATTTATTTTAATTAAATAAATAAGTAAAGATAAATAAATTTCTTCATAAGTAGGAGGAAAAAAAAGCCAGGACAACTTCAAATCATATTTTAGGGCATCTGAAGTCTTTTTCAGCTGTGGGAATTTAGAGGAACATAACCTAACCTTGACTGAATTTAGAGAAAAATATTCCCTACATATCTGGCTTGAAGAACTGGTAGCTTCAAAATAAATGCACCTCAGCATGGGAGGCACAGCACAACTGTTTCCCTCTGTTTTCCTACTGTAGAGAAACCAGAAACTGAGGACAAGTATCCTTAATATAGGATTATATCAAGTATTATGACTTCATAGCAATAGCAAAATATAGGCAAGCAATGAGAAACCCATAAGCTGACCCCCCAGTCCACTGAAGTGTCTTCTTTTCTGTATTTTCTTCTCATCCACACACCCTCCCAATGTCTTGAGTTGGCAGTGACCATCATGACTAATCCTCTGTCTCCCCACGCTTTCAGCTGCTTTTAGAATGTCCCAGTTTTTCTTCCCTTGTCCCACTTTCTCCTTTTTTAATTGGCTTACTTCAATTGCTGTAAACAGAGTCCAAAGTGAAAAATTAGTTTGCTCTTTATTATCTCAGCAGTGAGGAGAGGAGAAGTGGGGGCAGAGTCTTTCATGTCCCAGTAGGTTCAGACCAAAGCAAACGACTGCAGCCTCTCCAAGCCTATGTGTGTTCTTCCTCATTGATAACTTTTGCCATCTTGGCCACATGTGTCCTGGTTTTCACCTGTGAAATGTTGGAAGGTATGCATCTGTTGTGTTTTACTTCCTTATGCCTGACTCTCCTTCAAGTGCTTAGGATATTAGATTAACTGTGTATCGTTTCTCCTTGTCTTTAAATACTGATCCCACTCTTTCCAATCTCCCTCCCATCTTCTTTGGCTACCCTCTGTGTATTTTTCCCTGTATTCCAGTTGCAGAGCACCTACATGGTAGATATCTAGCCTGCAGCCTTGGCATAAGGCCATCCTCCTCCCCAAAGAACATGCCAAGTGCATCAGGAATCAGCCAAAAGGACGGCAATAAAAATAATAGAGCTGGCACTGTTTCTTCCTCCTCCTGCTTTGCCAGGGCTCCCTGTGCACCATTTATTCATTGTTGTTAACAGGGATGGGGCCTCTTGGTCCCTCTGCAGTGCTTGGGAAATGTTCCCTCTATGTTATGTTAGGCTTTTATTTCACTCGTGAGCAATCCCCTCCTTCTGTCATGAGTTTCATTGTTAAATTGCAGTGAGCAACTGAGACACTTTCCTCAACAATTTTCCTTTGGGGGGAAAGGAAAACCTGAGAATCTCACCATTTTTGTCACCTAGTTGTCCAGTATGGGCTACTAAAGTAACCATGTCCAGCAGTGTTTAGTTATTTATCACATTTATCTCCTCCTCTTGTCCTCTCCCTTCCATTTTATCAAACACACACACACAGAGCCTTGAAAGGTGGATTTGGCTGACAGTCACTGTCCAGGGTCACATTATGAGTTCCCTGGCTGAATGGGGATTTGAAGAAGGGCTTCAAAAAACAACTGTTACTTCACTAGTCTTCATATTAAAGACACATGTATTTTGTCTTACGAGTTTATCAGACGGGAGAAATTTCTCTTTATTTCGAATGAAGCCAATTGGAGCCAATTCGAATTCACATGAATTCGCTAATTCCAATTGCGTTCGGAATGCATTCAGAATGACTTCTCATTACCTGAAAATGACTGCCCATTGCCCAAAATTGTATGAGATGCTTTAATTCGCAATAACACAAAACCCATGATTGTGTTCAGAATGACTTCCTTTTTGCCTGAAATTGCGTGAGATACTTTAATACACAGTAACGTAAAACCCCATGCTTGCATTCGGATTGCCATTGGATTATACTTCCACTTTCCATTGTCTGATAAACTTCTTAGTCTGCATATGCACTGCAGAAAGAATGCATTTTGACATGGTTTTAGCTGCCTTGGCTCAATGTCATGGAATTCTGGGATTTTTAGTTTTGCAACATATTTAATTTCTCTGGTGCCACAACAAACTACATATTCCAGGCTTCCATAACTTGAACCATGCAAGTTAAAGTAATGTCAAGCTGTATTAATTCTGCAGTGCAGATGCAGCACTAGGGAGCATTAAAATTACAATTTGGTTGGTGAAGGGGGTCAATAAAAATGCTTGGATATGATCTGCTTTGTCCAAAGGACCCACTCACTCACTATTGTAACAGCGTACTATGAGGAAGCTCAACTCTATTTCTCTTTTAGTTACACACACACACACACACACACACAGAGACTTCAGGACAGGAACAGTGAATAGACTGTGTTCAGTAGTTAAAATACCTAGTGTCATTTTAATGCAAGAAACAATGAAAGCTTGGAAAAGATATTTTCTGGACTAGACCTACCATCATGAATTGTGATGACTGGGAATTTCTGGAAATTATAGTCTAAAAGACAACTTTGACCATGTTGACTAGAGGATTCTGAGAAAAGCAGTTTATAAGAAGTAACTTTTCCAGGCTCTGGAAACATAGTCGTCCCCAGTCTACTACTTCAGACAAAGCTTTCATATCATATTATCTCATACATGAAATTTATTCACATTCCCAACCATTCCAAGTTGTAGAAAATTTCAGGATAGCTTTCCACAGTGGTGTATTTCTTATGCCTTTCGTAATAACCCATATTGTTAGGTACTGCCTTTTTAAGAGGCAAGCTCAGAATGCATCTGTGTCTGCCCCTTCCTCTCTGTGACAGCCCTTAAGGAATTTAAACAGTGCAGTTATGTCACCCCTCAGTCTTCTGCCCAGCTCTTTCAACCTTTCCTCATAGACGTTTGTTTGTTTAATTTCTATGCCGCCTTTCTCCCAAAAGGGTCCCAAGGCAGCTCACACAAAAAACCCAATACACATTAAACACATTAAAAACAGGTTCCAATTAAACAATTAAAACATCACATAAAAACAATATAAAATTACAAACATTAAAACCACAATAAAAACATGATGCCCTCCCTCTATAACAAGCACCCCATATAAAAAGCCATCCCATGATTACACATTAAAAGCCTGCCTGAATAAAGCTGTTTTTGCTTGCCATTGGAAGGCAAGCAGGGCAATTGCTTATACAATTCTAGCTTTTGTGCTTTTAGTTGTATATGTTTGCTCTTTAGGAGCTTTTCTAGATCTTTTGTAGCTGCCCTCCCCATTCTTAGTCTTCTGATTTCTTGACTGCAGTCCCCATTCTGATCAATGTTTGATCCAAGGTGTAAGAACTCTTTTACTATTTCTATGTCTTCATTGTCTAGGTCGAACTTTTGAAGATCCTATATGGTCATTATTTTTGTTTTCTTTATGTTCAACAGTAAACCTGCCTTTGCACTTTCTTCTTTGACTTTCCTCAGTAGTTGCTCTAGGTCTTTGATGTTTTCTGCTAATGGTATGATGTTGGTTGCATATCTTTGACTGTTGTTCCCTCCTCCTATTTTCACTCCTCCTGCTTCTGTGTCCAAGCCTGCTTTTCTTATATGTTCTGCATACAATTTGAAAAGATAGAGTGAAAGGATGCTGCCTTGTCTGACCCTTTTACCAACTGGTAACCATTTGGTTTCCCTGTGTTCTGTTGTAACAGTAGCCTCTTGTCCTAGGTACAGATTCCTCATCAGGATTATCTAATGTGTTGGCGCTTCCATGTCTTTAAGGACATTCCATAACCTTTCATGATCTATGAAGTCAAAAGTTTTGCTACAGCCTATAAAGCACATGCTGATTTTCTAAGGAATTCCTTAGTGCTCTCCATTACCCACTGTATGTTTGCAATGTGGTCCCTGATTCCTCTTCCTCTCCTGAACCCCACTTGGACCTCTGAGATTTTTCTCTCCTTGTATGGTTGGAGTCTATGTTGCAGAATTTTGAGTATGATTTTGTTTGCATGGGAGATTAGTGCTATGGTCCTACCACAGCACTAATCTTGTCTCGTCTACCCAGAGATAAATCCATATGAGTTCAGCAAGGCTTACTCACAGTTTGATTTAAAGCCTAAGTGGCACATAGGATTGTGTGAATCATTTTGTCTCCAAAATGGGAGCAGGACTTAGGAATTTTTACTCCCAAACCCACAGCTCTCCTTCCTTTTCCTTTCTCCATGACCAAGCTGGTGATATGATCAAGGAAATCCACACCTCTGCCTGCTGGGTCCCATGCTCCAGCCGGATATTCTCTCTTTCCCTTTTGCCTTGTCACCTTCCATCTCTAATCATGACTTCCCCATTTTTTGAATTTAACTTTGTTCTCTTCCTATGCAGGTGAACCCTAAAAGGAAAAAGCTAATGGTGCAATACGTCAAGGTGGGTATCTCTCCCTTCAGCCTTCCTCCCCTCCCCCTTCCTGTCCATACAAGATTGATAATGAAACCGATACCTTTCACCAGCGTAATTTTCATATTTAATGAGCGTGACTCAGAAACTATTACATTAATTAGTCAAATCCCACAAACCGTTAATAGTGCATGCTGTAATTAATATTGTATTCAATTAAAAGCTGACCCATTTCAGGTGCCTTCCCTTGGTTTGGGAGGAGGGACTATGTGGAAGCAGCGTATGCTGCTCTGCCTGAGGCCAGTCCTTTCCTTTTTCTAGCACTGAGCCAGGGAGGTATTTGTCTTCCCGTTTTGCTTCTGTAGTCCTTTTCTTCATGAACATATGCTACGTTTGTCCCTCCCCATCTCTGAAGGAGGCAGCTCTTGCTATACAGACAACCTGCTTGCTGTGATTTATGGGTTAGCTCTACGTGGGGCTCATAGACTGGAAAATTTCCAGTTTACACAAGAATTCCCTGAAAAATGAGCTTGGCTAATTTATTTCTTTCATTAACGAGTTCTAACTGTGAGATAATCTTTCCGGAACTCCCTTCTCCTCTTTCACAAACCAAAGCCCCACTTACTTCACCAGCTGATTCTAGCATGTGCTCAAGCATCTCTCTGGCAGTTACAAGAGAGAAAAAAATAACTAGCGTTGGGCAAAATGTTCTTTGCAATCAAGACATGACAGACCGGGTCTTGGTCACAGTGTCATCCCTAAACAGGAGTTCTGTAACTAGTCATGAACATAATAGCATACCTTCCAACTGTCTTGATTAATCCACTTCTATCCCACTTTTTACATTGTTTTTTAAATGTCCCAGTTTCTCTTCCCTCCTCCTATTCCCTACCTTTATCCACAACTTACTTGAATTGCTGCAATCTGAAATACAGAAATAGTTTGCACTCAGTTTACACAGCAAGAGGGAGAAGAAAAGAGAGGAGAGAATCTTGCATTTCCCAATAGGCTCAGGCAAAAGCAAACTGCTGCATCATCATCTAGCTTCTCTGACCTTCCTCATTAATAATTTTTGCCATCTTGACCACACTTTATTTTGCTTGGCCACACGTGTCTTGGCTTCATCTGTGGTATATTGGTGGCATGTAATAAACCAAAAGTTTTATTTAATCAAGTTTTATTTAATCTGCCCAAAAGGTTCAACTAGGGCAAGGGTTGGCAAAGGGTTGTGTGAGGCCATGTGACCATTATTTGATCTCACCAACTCCCCCCCTCCAAATTCTTTTGGTGGGTGGAGCAATTTTTCCTCTAGATGCCCAAAAACATCATCTAAATTTCTGAGGTTAGCCATTTTACCACATTGCTGGGGACATTGCGGGACTCTTTCCTCACGAGTTTTTGGATTCTACAGGCATTATTTTGGCCTTTCTTCCTAACAGGAAGGGATGTGTCTTTTTTTTTTTTTGCTCTAGCCACTTTTTGTTTTGGAGAAAGTCTTGTATAAGTCAAAGGAAGACCCCCAGAGACCTAAAAAGGGCATGTCCCTCCCCTGAAATACCCTCAAGCATGGCAAAATGGATAAAAGTATTCCGTCCAAGATTTGCTGTCTATTTTTTTCACCTCCAAATTTGGTTGGGTGTGGGATGGGCAATGGAGATATGGCCTCCAAGGTTTGGTGGCAGCAGCAGTGGAATAATGTGACATCCTCAGCCTCTGGCAGTTGCCCATCCGAGCCTGGGGAATGTTACAGGCTGGGCATGACTACAATAGCACACTCCCACCACAGCAGGCCTGATCATTAGGTGCATGCTAGCTGGGGAATTCTGGTAGTAGTAGGTCCCAAAACTGACCTTTCCAAATTTTGGATAGAATGAGGCAGTTGCCTCAGGTGGCAGGTGCTCCAGAAGCATGCGTGTGACCCAGGAACTAGTTTTTTGCTCTCAGGTGCAATACAAGATGATGTCCTGTCACCATTGTAAAAGTAAAATTAAAGTGTCAGCCCAATCAGTTCTAGTATGTGATATGGTTGGCAGTAGTTTAACTTATTTTAAGCAGTATCTTCTTATTCATAAATGATTTAATATATTTCCATTCTTTTAAAATTGTTATTACTTATTCTTTTATACTGATTTTATTGTTAGGCTGCTCTGACACATACATTTCACACATGCCTGGGTAGGTGGATGGGGGTGGCAGAATAAATATTTTATTTAATAAGCCATTAATAAAGCCACTCATTTATTTTGAATGATGTTTGAACAAGTTATTGTTAATCAGGGCATGTATAATTTGAGTATTGGATATGTATGTGGTAGAATTGTGGTTTATTTTTATTTAATTTTTTAAAAAAGAACTTCAATAAAAAACCATTTAAAATAACAATAAATAAGACATTCTCATATGAGAGATTAGTGGGCTATAAAATGAATGAATGAATAAAGGGGAGGTGAGGAAAGCATAACTCATGTATTCATTTGATTTGTATCTTGGTGAATGGAACTCTTGGAGGTCATTGTTTTCTTCATGTCATGCTCCACAGTGAAGGATACTGATCAGCATGCTATTTCTGACACCTTATGTATATATCATTGTTGTGACTAGTGACATGTTTTGGTATATCTAAGGAAACTATGAGGACTTTTCTGATTTGGATATCACCTTGTATATATATGTGTGTGTGTGTGTGTGTGCACCTTCAAGTCACCTGTTGACTTATGGCAACCCCATGAATTTCATAGGGTTTTCCTAGGCAAGCAATATTCAGAAGTGGTTTCATCAGTTATATAGCCCACAGCACCTTACCCATGAGTAAAATCAGTGATTTGGGACAAGTCAGTATCGAATAATAATAATAATAATAATAATAATAATAATATTTTATTTATACCCCGCTCTTCAGCCAAGACTATCAGAGCGGCTTACAATTTGTTAAACAAACAGCTTCATTTACAATTGTAAGCTATTTGTCCCCAACAATCTGGGTACCCATTTTAGCGACCTCGGAAGGATGCAAGCCTGAGTCAAGCTTCAGCCCTTTGCTGGTCTTGAACTCGCCACCTTCTGGTTTTGAGTGAGTGGCTGCAGTACAGGCATTTAACCACTGCGCCACCAGGGCTGTTCAATCTCACAGTTTGGATTTTTTTAAAAAAAACAAAAAAAAAAACCCCTGAACATTCATAAAAGGACTCCAAGATGGTATGCAAGGATTGACTTCCCAGGAACCTTCCTGGTTAAGGTCTCTGGGTGTAAAGAGGTGTGAAAGTATTCCTGATTGGAAAAAGCATAAATCAGAAAAAGCATAAAAGGAAGCAAAGTCGAAATCTCATGATCCCAAAATGGGAGGTATGGGCTTGAGCCCAGGAGACTTCTTTAGAGACAACCTTTTGGATTCCTGTACAATTTCTTTTTATTCTCACCACCCTAAAGAATTTATTGTCAAAGTCAAATATGACCACTTCAACTGTACACCCCTGATTCGAAGTTTTGCATCAGGAGATTCTCCAAAACTCAAACTTGGTAGAGACCCATTTGTTTCACATTTTCTTTTGAGAGTATTACATGTGCAGTCCTATTATTTATAGTAATAGTAATAATAATAATAATAATAATAATAATAACAACAACAACTTATTTATACCCTGTCCCTTTGAGATCAATTGAGGTGGCTAACAAGAGTAAAATATAATTACATCAAATAAAACAAACTATATCCCTTCTCCCCTTAAAAAAATATTAAATCTGTGACAGATTAAAACCAATAATATAAAAATTTCTTACATGTTTCTAACATGTTTCCTGTACAGGTTTTGCTTTGTAAGAATGTATCTGCAAGCAGACAAAAATACTTATGACCTTCTTGCCAATATTGCCTGCCCCACTCCAGCTGTCAAGCCTCAGGAGGGGTCACTGTTGCTGCTGCTTACCAGTGGGGAGGGGAGTGGGAAAACAATATAAATGAAAATACAACTGCTCTGGGCTACCAGGAAAGGGATGCAATCCATCTGTAAATGCTCCCCTTGCTTCTTTCTCCTCTGAGCCAAGACCAGCTGTTCCCTCATCATCTGAATTGCCTCTTCCCACCTTGCCACTAAACAGCCACAGCAGGAGATTCTCCTGTGGTCTGAAAGTTTTGTGGGGGAGAGGAGGACACACAATTGTATGGATGGAGGGTTACACTGCTCAGTTTAAGACCTGCTCAAGGTAGGATCTTGGCCAATGTCCATGCTTGTCAATACTTGTCATCATTTGTATCTTCAGAATCATTGCCCTATCCCACCAGCAAGAAAACAATGAATAAGGACTAAAGATTCTCCCGCCCCCCCCTCCTCCTTACTGGCAGATTTTTTTGTTGTTTTGTTTTTGTTTTTGAGGCAGGTGATTCAGATCAAAAGCAATCAGCATTCTAGCCAAAGGTATCTACTTGTGCCTGTCTCTTTTAGCCAAAAATCAAAAGTAGCACTTCTCATCTGCCTTGTCATCACACTTCTCGATTTGCAGCTAGTTGCAGATACCACCAATGTATTTTTTGATCAACTTGCTTTCAAATACTCGTTTTGGCTGGCTACTTCAATAGAGACCATGCTACACCACTCTCCTGGAAAAGACAACATTGAAAAGTGTTATTTAGTATTAGTAATTACAATTAAGTTCAGAGATCTGTGTTTAGGCTCCAGTTTGTGCAAAGACGCTACCCCTTTGCCAATGTTATAATCCTTCTAGATGGTCTTCCTGGAATGGGGTGTGGAAGTGAACTGTTATTGTAGCTCTAATTTTATGGAGTGTGTGTGTGTGCGCGCCCCAGAAGGCCATACTGTGGAACTTCGGCTGCTACCACACTGTGGAAATAAAGCAGTCTGACACCACTTTAACTGCCATGACTCAATGCTATGGAATTTTGGGATGTGTAATTGGGTGAGATGTTTAGCCTTCCCTGTCAGAGAGATCTGATGCCCCACCAAACTACAAATCCCAGCATTCCACAGCATTGAGCCATGGAAGTTAATGTGTTGTCTAAATACTTTATTTCTGCAGTGTGACAACAGCTTTCATCTCCATTCCTTGGGCCACTCTCCTTTGAAACTCCATCTTTTCCCCAAAATTTCTGTGAGCAAATGGTCTTTCTAACTTCTGGGAACTCTGTTGTTGAGAGACACTAGTACTGATTAGGTATCAGAGGAAGGATGTTTTGGTGGTGACTTTGCACTTATAACCCCTGAAAATATGTGTGGTTCTTTCATTAAAACCCTATGAAACCCTTTATTTCAACCTGCATTATATTAAATGCTGTACTTCAATTTAATTGATATGTCTTCATATTAAAGAGCATTTACTTATTTTTTTTTTTTTAAAAATATTTTCTTCTGTTTTAACTGACAATGGCAAACTGCTTTGGAAGAGCTATTTTGCTTTGAAAGAGGGGTGTAGAGAGCAATTCTATAGGGAAGAGGGCTGAGGAACAGAGCTCTCTGATATCTAAGTTTTTGATCTATCCACCTCTTGACAAGAGGGTGGATATGATGCAAAATCCAGATTATTGATATGATTCCTGAATTTACAAGCTTGCATGGTGATATTATAGATGACTGAAGATTCAGGGTACATCACAGAAGTTCTCAAGACTTCATTCACTGTATGTGTCTACTGTTAATGTCTAGCAAACAGCAGTTGATCATTCAGTTCACTTCCCCATTTCATCCAAACTTTGCAAAAAGAGATACATTTTATACTTAGACCAGGAGTCTTCAGTAGTCTCAGAGCTGCAATATATCTTTGTCAGCGACACTGTTCAACATTGTTTCCATGCATTCAAGACTCTGTGGTATGGCTTCACGTTGATTTGTTGGTAGTTTTAGGTTTGGAAGCAGAGAAAAGCAAGTTCAGGGTTCTAGGGGAATGAATATACTTTATGTCAAACTCAGAGATGCCTAATCTTTCCTCCATATACTCTACGCTGTCCAGGTGCTGAAGTTAGCACTGTTTTGAACATTTGGGGGAGAAAAGCCTCAATTTATTTTTGCTCACAAATATTCCCTAGAGGGTTTGGGGGCAATGTCATCTTGAGTTATTTTAGTTCCAGGAGAGGCATTTTTCCCCAACCAAAATGGACCTCAAAAGACCCAGAGAAGGCCAAAATCTTAAACCTTCAATTGTTCAATCTTCACTTGACCCATTTTTGTTGCTGCTTTTTAAAAGTCCCAGTTTTTTCTCTCCTCCTCCAATTGTCCTTCTTCATCCTCAGCTTACCTCTGTTGCTGCAAAATGAGTTCAAAGTGCGGAAAACATTTGTACTCACTTAACTCAGCAGGAGAATAAGGAGAGGAGGGTCAGAATTTTGCACTTTTCAGTAGGTTCCAGAAATGTTGTACTTTGCTGCTGAGGCCTGCTGAGCCTACTCCTGTCTTATGTATTTTTCCTCATTAATGACTTTTGTAGTCTTGCCCTCACTCTGAAGTTTCTTGGATACCTGGGGAAATTTGGCAGCAATTAAAAAAAAAATTGGTTAGGCAATCCAAAAGCCCTACAAAGATACCTAGGGGCCAATGGGACCCTCTAACACTCAATCATCACTTAGAGTCAGCCACTACAGAACCATGCACATTGGTTGGAAGAGGCCAGGAGGGCAGCTGTCACAGTGACAGTGAAGGTAGATTTCTGCTTCTTCTTGTCTGGGCAGTTGTCCCTAAAACAAACAGTCTCCCTATTTGAAATACTACATTTTAATAAGTAAATGAATAATCAGTGCCTGAGGGAAAATTCATTCTCACTGCCTTCCACCACCACATTCATGTGCTGCAACTAACATCTGTGCAATTGTTTATAGTAATACATAAGCAGTCAGTTATAATAATACATATCATGCACCTATCTCTTGAACCTCAGGGCCTGTTGACATCCAGGGCAAATATATGGCCCACAGAACTCTGGAATTTGCCTGCCCATGTTCTGTCTGTCCATTCAAAAGGCACACTAAGAACAGTGGATGCTATTGTCAAGTAAATGCACACAGCATCAGTGTGCCTCATGCCATAATAATTTACAGTCCGCCCTTGCCATCTGCGGGGGATCTGTTCTTGAGGCCCCCCCCCCCATAAGGCAAATTTCATGTATGCTGGAGTCCCATGTAATTGAATGGCAGCACACTCCATTTTGTCCCTTGCTACTCACTGTCTGCATAAACTGGAATCCGTGTATGGCAAGGGCACATATGTGGATGGCGGAATCTATTTGAAAGGCTTAATATATTGACATCTATGGTCCAGAACAGTATAGTGGTCAAAGTGTTGGGCTAGACTCCATGAGACTAGGGTCTGAAGCCCCACTCAGCCATGGAAACTCCTTGCATAAACCTGGGCAAGTCAAATTCTCTAAGCCATAGAAGAAGGCAAAGGTAAACTTCCTGTGAATAAATCCAGCAAATAAAACCCAAGGATAGAGTTGCCATAAGTTGGAATCCATTTGAAAGCATGTAACAACATAGTTCTGAGAAATCACTTCCAAAAAGTAGTTACCATTATCCTTACAGTTGTGAAAATAGCTCTTTGCTTTCTGTTTCTTCAGAAGTAACTAAATAGTTTTTTTAAAAAAAATTATAAGTAAACCACTATGTACAAGACATATCACAACAATAAATTATGTTGCGGGTCTCCTTGAGTTCTGTCCAATGTAAGTAGTCACTTTAAAGTCCAGTGCTGTCTTTGTGTAAATCTAGTCCAGAATTTCTGACCATAGGTTCAGATGAGATAGAGGTTGTCTTCTCTTTTTTCTGACTTTGTTTACAAAGTCAATGCATGGGAACCATTTGTCTATGAAGAGTTCTGATTTTGGTCATCCTGCATAATTTGCTATTCTGTCAGCTGTCATTCTGACAGTTTTTCAAGTAACTATAGGCCCCATACCTTTTTCCACCACAAACTGCCCCTATTTTCCAACATCTGGCAATTTCTTCATGGGATGCTGTAATGAGGAAATCTATGAGGTTTTAATGTTTCAAATTTGAGTTTGTATCTACATAGATTGATAACAAAAGCATTTCTGGACATAATTTTACTCCATGGTTGGTAATCAATGAAATTTTCTCAAGTACCAATTGCCAAAATGTGTTTATTTTGGGGCAGTCTAGCCACATATGTAGAATTGTGCCCTTATCATTACAACCACACCAAGATTTAGAGGAAACATTTTTAATCATTCTGGCTAGCTTCACTGGAGTGAAATACCACTTGTGTATAAATTTCAAGGTATTTTCTCTAACAGTACTGATCTGGATTTAAAAGGGGTGGAAGACCAAACTGACAATACTTGTTTGGCATACTGAAAAATAAGTTCTTTGGAAATAAATATATTTGCAAGGAAACCTATACACAAACTCAAAGCTCTTAGTGACACTCAACAGAATAAACTCTTCTACCTTTAGGCTCCATAGGAGGACTAAACAGGGATGTCATCCCCGCTTTTATTTGCTATTGCAATAGAGCCCTTAGCCACCTCAGTCAGGGAAAATGAAAATATAAGGGGACCCAAAACAGGAGGAACAACCCATAAATTAAATCTCTTTGCATCATATTAAACTCATTTGATACTTTTGCAGGTTCCAAATTAACTATTCAAAATCTAAATTGCTGTGTTTCAACATTTCTCATGAAGACCAACTAGACATTCAAAACCTACCAATCTTCAGTTAAAACCCTCAGGATTTACCTATATGTTGTATAATCAACATTATAAAAGATTTCAATCAGATAATCCCCAGAAACTACAACAAAATAACTAAATGGTTAATCTCTAACACACTAGAATGGAAAAGTCTGAAACTCTCTATTCTAGGCAGAATAGCCTTCACTAAAATGTTTATTGTCCCTCACCTATCCTTTCTATTACAAACTATACCACTTCAGCAGCTGCAGACAAAACTTAAACTGGATGACGACTAGAGCGCAAATGGCTGAAGACTCGACTCTTCTCTGACAGAACTCACCACAGGTAGCATCTTCGCGCCTATCGGGAGGCTTTGCGTGCAGCGCGGAGATCCTTCTGCTCTGCACGCATCGTATCTGAGTCCTGCTCAGCAGAGCTGTTTAGGGTTGTGTGGGAGCTGACGTGGGTTCCCCCCTGCACCAAATCCCCTACTGGACCCAACAACAGCCTGCTGTGATGAGTTTAACACCTTCTTTGCAGACAAAATCTCTCGAATAAGGGCCAACTTGAACGTCAATGTTTTGTCAGAGCCCATAGGTGAGGTGTCCAATAACTCCACTGCTGTTTCTTTACTGGATGAATTATAACCTGAAAGTACCGAGGATGTGGACAAGCTCCTTGGAAGTTTGAGGAAGACGACTTGCCCTCTCAATCCTTGTCCATCTTGGCTGGTCGCCCAGGGAGGGGACGCACTGAGAACATTCTTTGTATAAAGGAGGCGGCTGTTAGACCCCTCCTGGAGAAACCCTCCCTTGATCCCCTGGATAAAAACAACTACAGGCCAGTTTCCTTGCTCCCATTTTTGAGCAAGGTCATCGAGAGAGCAGTCACCTCCCAACTCCAAGCTGTCTTGGATGAAACCGATTATCTGAATCTATTTCAAACGGGCTTCAGGACAGGACATGGAGTTGAGACTGCCATGGTCGCTCTGGCCGACAACCTCCGCCTGAGCGTCGACGGGTAGTGTGACCCTGCTGGTGCTCTTGGATCTCTCAGCAGCCTTTGATACGGTAGATCATTCCATCCTTTTGGTTCGATTGAGAGAGTTGGGGATCGGAGGCACCGCGCTCCGGTGGTTCCGCTCCTTTCTCTCCGGGAGATCCCAAAGGGGACAGTTGCTCTTCTAAGATAGAGCTTAATTGTGGCATCCCTCAAGGTGCCATCCTGTCCCCGATGTTGTTTAACATCTACATGAAGCCGCTGGGTGAGATCATTCGGAGGCATGGAGCTCAGTGTCTTCCATATGCTGATGACACTCAGATCTACCTCTCCATGACAAGATCGTCAACCCAGACTTCAGATGGCGTCTCTCCTCTCAATGACTGTCTTGTGGCAGTAATGGTTTGGATGAGGGAAAACAGGTTGAAGCTCAATCTGGACAAAACGGAGGTACTAACTGTCACAGGACCAAAGCCAAGATTGGGAATACACCTCCCGGTCCTAGATGGGGTCACACTTTCCTCTAAGGACCCTGTTTGCAGTCTGGGGGTACTTCTCGATTTGTCGCTTCACATGATTAGTCAGGTGAATGCGGCGGTCAGGAGTGCCTGTTATCAGCTTCGGCT
The DNA here is from genome assembly GCA_034509955.1 of Urosaurus nigricauda. Classification (NCBI taxonomy): domain Eukaryota; kingdom Metazoa; phylum Chordata; class Lepidosauria; order Squamata; family Phrynosomatidae; genus Urosaurus; species Urosaurus nigricauda. Next base: position 41,234,023 of record JAOEGL010000001.1, read on the forward strand.
GATCCGCCAGCTGCGCCCTTTCCTGGAGCTGAAGGACCTGGAGTCAGTGGTACACGCTTTGATAACCTCACGATTGAACTTCTGTAATGCGCTGTACATGGGGCTACCCTTATGCCTAACTCAGAAACTTCAATTAGTTCAGAATATGGCAGCCAGGCTTATCAGGGGAACATCGAGGAGAGAGCACATAACACCGGTGCTCAAATCTCTCCACTGGCTGCCGATTAGTTTCCGAGCGCAGTACAAGGTGTTGGTTTTAACCTTTAAAGCCCTACATGGCCTGGGTCCATCTTATCTGAGGGACTGCCTCCTCCCATAAGAACCCCCCCGCACACTCCGGTCTTCTGGGAGGAACCTGTTGCAGCCTATGAAGGCTAGGCTGACGCAGACCTCCCAGAGGGCCTTTTTGGCTGTTGCTTCCAGGCTATGGAATGATCTGCCAGACGAGATGTGTCTTATTACATCTTCGGATTGCTTTAAAAAAGCCTTGAAGACGCATCTCTTCCGGCAGGCCTTCCCAGAAAGTCCTTAACCTCCTGGCTCTGTTTGGGTTAAGCTCTCCCATTAACACTTTAACATCTTGATCCTGATGTCTATGCAATGGATTGTCATTTTAAATTGTAATTTTTATTATGTCGTTTTAATTTATGTTAGTTTAATTCAGTTTTAAGGGGCGGGTGATTGGGTATGGGTCGTGTATATTTTATCTTGTATTTTTTATTTGATGTAACCCGCTCCGATTATTATTATTATTATTATTATTATTATTAATCTTTAGCAAAATCTCATCAATACATTCACTTTTAGCCATAAGAGATCCAGATTCAGGAAATCCACATGACACCTCTCTTCCAAAAAAAAAAAAAAAAAAAAAAAAAAAAGAAAAAAAAAAAGAAAAGAAAGAAAAAGGAAAAAAAAAAAAAAGAAAAGGAAAAAAAAAGGGGGGGGGGGCTAGCAATGCCTGATCTTGAACTATATTTTGAAGCATTCCAACTTGGTCAAATCCCTCATATAATTAAAAAGGATCAGAGCATATATTATTGCGTACTAATATATTTATTTCCAAAGAACTTATTTTTCAGTATGCCAAACAAGTATTGTCAGTTCACTCTGTCAAAAGCTTTCAAGGCATCAAGAAACATAAGGGCAAGTGGGGTTTTAGATTTTGAGGCATGATTGATGACATTTAGGACTTGTCTAATGGTGTCAGATAGTTTTCTATTCAGCATGAAGCCAGTTTGGTCGATAGAGATGTACTCAGTGATGAAACTATTAATCCTATTTGCTAGAATTGAGGTCAGTAGTTTTGCATCCTAGTTTATTAATGCTATCAGTCTAAATGCTGAGAGGTGGGAACTAAATAGGGTTTGGTTTCTTTCTTTCTTTCTTTCTTTCTTTCTTTCTTAACAAACCAGAATGTTACAAACCACTGGCCTTTGGTACAAAATACATCTGAAGGCATGCAAACTATGTAACTCTAAACTCTTCCCAAATTTCTTCCAAATAAATTGTTGTAATACACTCTATGTGGCGGTGCCCTTGAAAATTATTCAGAGGCTGCAGCTGTTGCAAAATGCAGCAGTCAGACTAGTGTCAAATATACGTTTTAGAGCCCTCCCTTCAACCACCATCTTGAGGGGAGAGAAAGGCAGGCCACCTCCTGCTGGAAGCAAGAAGAGCCCTCCCTTCAACCACCATCTTGAGGGGAGAGAAAGGCAGGCCACCTCCTGCTGCAAGCAAGATGAGCCCTCCCTTCAACCACCATCTTGAGGGGAGTTAATTGTCTAATTAACAAATTGTAAGCCGCTCTGATAGCTTTGGCTGAAGAGCAGGGTATAAATAAAATTTATTATTATTATTATTATTATTATTATTATTATTATTATATAACACCAACCTTGCAAGGATGGCATTGGCTTCCAATTTGTTTCTAATCTCAATTCAAGTTACTGGTGTTATCTGAAGGACCCCCTCCTCCCATATGACCTTGCTGAAAATGAGAGCTCTTCAGAGGAGTTCTTGTTGCATGTTTCAAAACCTCATGAAGTTAGATTGACAACTAAAAAGCCTTTCTCTGGACTTTATCACACGGGAGGCAAGTATCCTCCTACCATGAATAAAGTGGTATATAATCCTGTCAATATTCCACAAAAGAGGGATGGTTTTCAGACAACATCCCCTGACATCGCCATTACTGGGACATTATTGTGTGAATAAAATGGCAAAAGCTGCTTTGTTAACATGATAATGTCCCAATAATGGTGACATGGGGAAATGTCATCTGAAAATCATCCTGCTCTTGCTGGATATTGACAGAATTAAATAGCACTTTATTCATAGGAGGAGGATGCTTGCCTCTTATGTGATAAAATCCAGAGAAAGGGAGGAGGATGCTTGCACCCCATGTGATAAAGTCTTCTGTAGCAGTGCCTTGATTGTGAAACTTCCTACCTAAAGAAGTTAGGTTGGCCCCATCTCTTTTAAACTTGCACCAGGCATCCAAAACAATGCTGTTCTGCATGACATTCAGTGTTTGAAACTGCAGTTTTAACTATTTTAAATCTGGATTCTAGAATTGTTTTAATAATAATAATAATAATAATAGGATTTATTTCTATTCTGCCTTTTCCGGTGGGGAAACAAAGCGGATTACAGCAGTCAAGCAAACAACTTCATTTATATACCACTTCATACTGCAGTGTCTAAGTGGTCTACAACTGTAAGCTACTTGCCCCCAACAATCTGGGTACTCATTTTAGCGACCTTGGAAGGATGCAAGCCTGAGTCGAGCTTGAGCCCTTTTTCTGATATTGAACTCGCCACCTTATCGTTTTGAGTGAGTGGCTGCAGTACAGGCACTTAACCACCGTGCCACCAGGGCTCTATGCTTTTAGGAGTTTTTAAAGAGTAATTTAATATATTTTAAAAATGTTTTATCACTATTTTATTTCTATTTCATTTTATTTGTTCATCTCCTTGAGAGTCCTTCTGGGCTGGAAGGTGATACAGAAATACTTGAAATAAATAAATAACAAAATCCTGACCTATAGTGTCTATAGCTGTGTCTGCTTTGATGAGAAAACCCAGATTGCCATTGGGTTTCTAGATCTGAAGAGAGGATGAGCAGTCTGCACAATCAGCACCCAGAATGGCCCGACACCAGGAGCAATGTCTGAATACATTGCTATGTGTATATGTGTTTGTACAATCAATGTATGTAAAGTAAATAGCCTTGCACATCGAATTCTCATTTGAAGGCCTCACCTATTCACTTCATTTGCAAATGATGTAAAAAAAATAAAATTCTCACAACTTGGTCAAGAAGTTGCCAAGTTTCACAGCTTGTTAAAGACTTGACTGAAGCGTCGAAAAACCAATATTCCATACAGTTAACAAATAGTGATGGCACTTTGTCACATCCCTATGCAGAATACTTAAATCCATGTATCGAATCTCTGCTTTCTGGGTAGCAGAACAACATCCATGTATGAAATCTCTGCTTACTGGGTAGCCTGAAAATATTACCATTTGGGCATGCCTTTCGTACCTTCCATTTCTTAAAATGACTCCCATCAAGACCTTTCTTGTGCAGAGAGTAAAACAGACCACATGTATTGGGGAAGGCCTGCCACCACAATCTTGTTCATCATCCTTTTTAGCTTCCTTGCCTAAGAAAACCCTATGAAATTCATGGAGTTGTCATAAATCAGCAGGCTATTTGAAGGCCTATACACAAACATGTAATTTGTTTGGTGTATCACTTAGAATGTTGGACTCAGATATGAAATCGAGGGCTTCTGGACCATGCCAACAACTATCAGCTCAGAATGCAAAGGAAAACCATTGAAATCCATAAACACCTGGACAATTTCAACAGGAAAGAAGAAACCCTTAAAGTAAAATTTGACTACCAGTCCTTAAAAAAACACCAAAATCAAGGCCCAGCAAATGGAAATGAAAATTCAGGGTGAGGGGATTCTCAGCAGAGAATGGATCGTTAAGTAAATGGCCACCCTGTAGGCCTTGCCATTCAACAACAGATTAACATGCAAATCACCTTCTCTCAACCAATAGTATATATACCCCACTCCCCACTCTCTTCCATTCGAGAATTTTCTGAAGGTGCCAGAACATGGTCTCATAGCCCAACATCCCCCCCCCCCAAAAAAACCCCACAATTGGATTCACCCTTGGGAGATACAGGTTCTGATTTTCATGGAAGCATGGCCCTCACTGGATAACCTTGGGTCACTCACTCTCAGCCTGACATACATAACAGGGTTGTTGTGAGGTAGAGAAGAGGGAAGCCATACATTATGCTTTCAGGTCCTTGGTAGATTTTAAAATATATATATATATATATATATATATAAAAGAAATTAATACTTGTACTCAATCAATACAGGTTGTAAAACAGCTGGCTAGGAAGCATTCAGGAAACTTGGAGCCAAGAAGACCAGCTATACTATCATATTAGTCTCCAGTGATTGTAGAATAATTTCCTTCCCAGTAGGCTCAGGCAAAAGCAAACTGCTGCATCATTTCCTAGTTTGTGTGTTCTTCATTAATAACCTTTCCATATTGACCACAATATGATGTAGCTTGGGCACTTGTGTCCTGGTTTTCATGTGTGAACTGCTGGAGGGTGTGGGATGGATATCACAGTATGTCCAACTAAACAGAACTCAATGCATCTCTGATGCTCCCCTCACCCTCCACTGATGAAGCAGAAATGGCAATTTTTTGCCGAATGATTATCACACTGAAAATGTGGGTTGGGGTTGCACTACAAGATGTATCCTAGTTACATGTCAGAGATACATCTCCCCATGTAAGATCTGAGCTGTGATGCCAAAGAGCTGTTTGCCAGACCAGGAGTTTTCCAAGGCTATAGCAAACCAGTCTGACTGTACATGTACCTCACCCATGTAATCTGGGAAGAGAGGAATCCAACAATATTTCACCCAAATGAGAAATGTTATTCTGCAGATTAAAGCCACGCAGTGCCTGGTTTTGTCTTTATTTATGCCTTTCTATTTCCTTCTCTGCTGACATGGGTGCACATGCCGGGAAGCACTGAAGGACATAATTGGCGTTGTGAAAAATTATTGGGAAGCCAGGACGTTCCCTTGCAGTGATCCCCCCCTTCTCTTTCCCATCTGTCACCATCTAATGTGACAAAGTTTTTATCGGGCATTGAGGCAGAGGAGATTAAAAGTAAATACTGCAATCAGGAAGCAGCTGGGGGGAAAATGTAACACATTTCACACTAAGCTGAACAGCTCATCAACTTAGCCTTGTATATCTACAGCAGGCAGGCAAGAGGGACAGGCCACATGTGGGTGGGAGGGGAGGCACTGCTTCACACCAGGAGGCTAGAAGGGATAGTGGTTATACTAAACAAACAGAGATCCTATTCACTAAGAGGTATTTGCTAAATGGATCAAGCCACAGTTTTTCCCAGATTCCATCCATTCTGTTCACCAGCACTTTTCTCCCAACTGCTAATCCTGGTAATGAAGTGGCCTATGTGACAGCACTGCTCCTTTTTACTTTCTCCATTTTGCATAGTAATGAGTGTTTTCCTATGCCCTAAGAGAGCTGGAAGAAAAACACCATAAATTACTTATCAATGCTATGCTAAACATTGGTCCTCTCGTTTCCTGAAAATTTCCTTCCTTCCTTCCTTCCTTTCTTTCTTCCTTCCTTCCTTCCTTCCTTCCTTCCTTCTTTTCTTTTTCCAAAGGGGATGTTCTTATTTCTTCTGTCACTTTCTCGGTGCACTTTCCATTTCTTTCCATTGTGATTTCAAATTTACATGGTCATTCTGTGGGTGCTATGTATTATTAGCTGGAATCCACGGTCAGATATGAATATGTAATCTAGAGTTATGCATTCATGACCATTTCATATTCATGATCCCTCCATATTTCCTAGTTTATGGGTTACATAGGGACTCTGAAAGTCTCTCAGTCCCCACTTACTGGGCAGCAGCCACTGTGACCAAAGGGCTGTATTCCCCTGTTGATCAGAAAGCAGCTGACTGATTTCCCACCCCCTTACACAAGTGAACTCCAGTGAAACAGGCATTGCTACAGGTGCTTCAGATTGGGGCACTCAGTTTATAGAATCATAGAAATAGAGGGCAGCCAATGGACCATTTAGTCCAACTCCCTGCTCAGTGCAGAATCTCCAGCTAGAGCATGGATTTCCAAACTTTAGTCCCCCATGTGTTTTGGATGTCAGCCCCCAGAAGCCCCAGCCAGCTTGGCCAATAGTCAGGAATTCTGGGCCCTAAAGTTCAAAACTTCTGGAGGATCACTGAAATTTATGAATCACTGAGCTACACCATCCCTAGCAGATATCTGCCCAGCCACTTTTTAAAGATGTCCAGAGAAGAAGACTTAACCACCTTTCTAGCCAATTCATCCTATTGCTGAGCCACTCTTACTGTCAAGAAATCCCTTTTAATATTTTTGCTGAAATCTACTTTCCTATAATTTAAAACCACTAAACCTGGTCTTTCCCTCTGAAGCAGCAGAGAACAGACTGGCCTCCTCCTCTCTTTGACTGGGTAATTATGTCCATTAAGCAAACACCTTGGCTGAGGTCAGATATATCATGATGTTCTACAGAGACTAAACTATAACACATTTTCCCTCACTCCCTCAACCCCCATCTTTTAGCTGTTACAACCACCCAACAGAGCCATTTACTGGCTGGTGGAGAGTGGGGTGAAGCAGAGAAGCATACATCTGCCTTATTGGCACTGCTTCCTTCTCCAGGATGTCTGGATGACCCCCACAAGTTCCCATAGTATGCCAGTTGCCCTGTGTCCAGCTGTGGGAACATCTGCTTTATCACACTAGGGGGCAAACAGGATTTAAATGAGAGTTAAACAGGAAATGCCCTGTGTTTAAATCCTGTTTGCCCCCTAGTGTGATAAAGCAGTATGTTCCCACAGCTGGGCACAGGGTGACTGGCATACTATGGGAACTTGTAGGGGTCATCCAGACATGCTGGAGAAGGATGCCAATGTTGCCTGAGTACAGAGAGGCAGAATATAAATAAATTGTATTAGTTATTATAACTGTATTATTATTTAGCCCCTGGGTGGTAGACAAAAGATTCTGATTATTGCAACAATTTTAAAAAGTAAGTTCCAGTGATATAACTGGCCTGTATCAATAGACATATAGTGTCTAGATCAAGAGAAGTAATAGTGCCACTCTGTTCTGCTTTGATCAGGCCTCACCTGCAATACTGTGTCCAATACTGGACACAAAAATTCAAAAAGGATGTTGACAAGCTTGAGTATGTCCAAAGCAGGGCGACTAAAATGGCGAAGGGTCTGGACAACATGCCCTATGAGGAATGATTTAAAGAGCTGGGTATGTTTAGCTTGGAGAAGAAAAGGTTAAGACGTGATATGATAGCCCTGTTAAAATATTTGAAAGGATGTCATATTGAGGATGGAGCAAGTTTGTTTTCTGCAGCTCCAGAGAACAGGATCCAGAACAATGGATGCAAGCTACAGGAAAAGAGATTCCACCTAAACATTTGAGGAACTTCCTGACAGTAATAGCTGTTGGACAGTGGAACACATTCCCTCAGAAGATGGTGGAGTCCTCTTCTTTGGAGGTCTTTAAATAGAGGCTGGATGGCCATCTGCCATGGGTGCTTTGATTTTGAGTTCCTGCATGGCAGGGGATTGGGTAGGATGGCCCTTGTGGTCTCTTCCAACTCTATGGAGTTTATCGCACAGGCTCCAGGGACTGCTCTCAGAATGGAATGGGAGGGTCCAGGGAGGGAACAGAATGAGTGGGGGACGCATTTTACTGCACACACAAGTCCCTCACTCATTTCGTTCCTTGCCCTTCCATTCCCAGTGTGTTCTAGAACAGTTTTGAACTGTTCTCAAAAATCTCCTCCTTTGGAACGGACTGGGAATGGATGGAAATGGAACGGAAGGAGTGAGGGACTTGTGTGTGCCATAAAATGTGTCCCGCACTTGTCCCTCACTCATTCCATGCCCCTTCCGTTCCATTCTGAGAGCGGTCCCTGATCCCCTGTGTGATAAACTCCAGTGATTCTATAACTTTGAGATAAAAATCTAAAAAAGAGCAAAGGAGATTTGACAGAAAATTCAAAGGAGATTCTGCTTAAATATTAGGAAGACTTCCTTGATGTTAAGAGCTGTTTAATGGTGAAACAGACTATGTCAGAAGGTGATGGGCTGTTTCTCATTGGAGGTTTTTAAATGGAGGTTGAATGTCCATTTGTTTAAACTGTGGATACTCACATGGGCAGTAAACTGGACAAAATGGGACTTGGGGTCCCTTCTCTCCAACTACATTTCTTCTACTAAGAAGCAGATTGCTTCAGGTGGCTTTTTAAAAAAGCATGTGGATCACAGAAAATGAGAGAACTCTGATTAATGCCACTTTGAGCTTCAAGATGGAAGCAGTCATGATGGAAACTGCATTGTTTGTTCCTTCACAGGTCTGTCCCATTAAGATGTGTGTGTGTGTGTGTGTGTGTGTGTGTGTAAGGATCAGTGATATAAAAATGGTGCACTTCCTTTTGCTCTGTTGTATCAACCTATTTCCTTCCACCCAGCTTACATTCAGTATTGGAACCAGGCTGGGACCAGATAGAAAAAGAAAAAAAGAAAAGTCTAAAGGGAAATGAAGTGCCAGGGGGAGACAAAGTCAAAGGGTAGGCAGATTACATCTCCCCATATCCATGTTGTTTCTTTCAAGTGAAGAAGCACTTGCCCTTTCCCCCATGTGTGTGTATGTGTCTACACACAGAACCATGCACCTATGAATGAAAAAGATTCATGAATGGCAAATATGGCTGCTCCTGTGACACATAGTTTGGCACTCAGCCCAAAGCTTCTCAAGTGAGAATGCCACTGTGGGGAACAATTAATGTGCGGATGGTTTATTTCAAATGAACAGCTGTCCTGCAAGGCATTGGACTGAGACTCTGGAGTTTAATCAACTCATTTCATAGCTTCTCTCTAATGGCAATGATTTTTTGGATCCATTTGAAAATGAATTTGGACTCTAGTTCTCTGTAAAAGCTCCTGCAAAAAGAAAAAAAACCTGAATCCTTCCATCTTTCTTCGCATCCCATAGAATGTAATAATATGTCTATGGACTAGGAGCTTAAATCTCCTCATATCCATGAAAATTCTTATTATTTTGAACATTTATTAGGGTGTTATTCTTTGATGTTTGTAGGATGTTGATTGGAAGACCTGGGAAGGTAAAAGTGCGCATGGTTTGCATGCAAAGGGTCCTAAGTTCAGTCTTGAAACATCAGGACTGGGAAAGACTTCTGTGCAAGGCCTTGGAAAGCCATCAGAATTCTACTGGCCAGAGTAGCCAATTGGCATTTATTTTATGGAGCACAACTCCTAGAATCCTGTAGCCAATGTGGTCATTAGCTATGCTGCCCGAGTGTAGGCCAGATTTTTTGCAAGCTCTGTAGACAATTCTGGATTAAATGGCATACTGATCACTGTAACATATCTTCATCTGTTCATAGGCAGAGCATGATGTTTTCTTTATCAGAGTAACCTCAGCCAGTGGAACGACTGCTTTTAAGGTGTTCTCAACAAGTGCAGATCTGTGAACCACTGCACATCAAATGTGCAACAATGTGTAACCAACCTGTACAATCTGCATTATGCTGTCGGTTGGTTGCACATCAGATGCACAATCAGCCAATGTCATCTGTTCTACAGAGCTGCAAATAATGCATAGTGTTCAGGGGTGGCTGTGGCCATAGGTTGTCCCATCCTATTTCTTTCTGAAAGGATTAATTCAGTTGTATAAAAATTTGTTTGATGATGATGGCACCTTTAATGCAGCTGAAGACGCTCTTGTTCATCTCTCGATATTGGGGATCTGACTTAAAATGTAAATGCATTGTAACTACCCCAGGGGTCCCTGATTTACCCCTCATGTTTTTATATATAAAAATGGAATAAAACATGTAGGCTGGGTGCTCCTTCTATGATCCCACTGAGGATGCAATGATATTGAAGTAAATCTCTGCACGTAGGCTAGCACTAGGAGTTGCCCCAGGATCCAGCTAGATTGGATCATGACACACATAGAGAAGGTAAGAGGAGACCCAAGACAAAGCACGAGGAAAGTAAACAATGCATCAGTGATCCTGTGTGCTAATCTCTTTTTGTCTGGGAAATGTGCATCTATCACCCCTCTTTCAATTTGGTTTCACTCCATTGTTCAAACCCTGGGAGACCGATTCCAAAATGCTTAATCCTTTCAACCTCTTGGTATCTGCCCCCAAGGATTATTTTTTGTATAAACATTGGCACGATTAGAGTCAGTCTTGGGCTCAGTCTAGGAGCAGGCAGAAAGTCTGTTGCTTTCCTTGGCTTAGCACCTCAATACACTCGCCATTCTCATTTGCTGTGGGAGCTATTGAGTCCTCTCTTCACTCCAGACCCTTAGTGATTGAAGTCAAGATCCACATAGGTAATTATCACCATCAGTGATGCTTCATATCTGTCCCAACAACCCACCCTTGATTTCCTTTAGTCTTTGAGTGTGTGCGAGTGAATGTGTTTACCCAGTCAATAAAACTTGTTCTTCTCTGGAAGTCTGCATATGGAGTTCTGTGTGAATTTGGACCCCATAAAAGCTGGGGAAAATCTCTTGAGACCTAGTAACCTCTGTCCTTTCACAATCTCTCAATTTGAGCTATTCCCCTGAACAAGCATTGGACTGGCGTCCTCTCCGGTCATTACAGCATGTTTGGAAAAGTGCAGTTCCAGTCCTTTTACAATGTGGTACCAGCCTAATAATAATCTAATTATGATAAGAATGGATGAGATTCTACACTGGGGAATGTATGAATACATATGTATATCATGTAGCTGTGCCTTCATAGATATATCTGCCAATATCACCCCACCAAAACTCAACTTGTAAGCAGCATGGTTTCCTTTCTCCCAACATTTCCATCTTCATGTTTTTTTTTTTGGGGGGGGGGGAGATTGGGGTGCATCCAGCTTTTTTCCCTGAAGCTGGAGACACTGCAAGAACATCATCTGCAGATAGCTCACAGGGATCCCAGAACTCTGCAGATGCCTGACACAGTGTTAAAAGGAAAGTTAACCTTTATGTAAAAAGCTATTGATTCAATGGGCCTACTTCACTTGAAAATTACAATTGGATTTGGGCCTCTGGACTTTTTTACATCAACCAAATGAAGTAGTTTCCCAATGTCCTCACAATGACTTGTCTGTAAGACACAAAGCCAAATCTTTGATTTGAGTATGGACTGTCTTCATGGCCAGTTCCACACTGAATCTGCCCTATCATTCCCTTAAAATGGTTTAAAATAACTCACTCTTTGCTCCAAATTTTGCAGGAAAACCCAGAATAATAGTCAGGCAGCTGTCTATGCACACATCCCCACTATTGCCCACCACTATTGCTGTTGGTGCAAACCATTCCTTCTGTAGTCACAAGGAGGCACTCAGCCATGTGACTGATGTTGGGTGCCTTGTTTCTGACCTCAGAGAGAGCAACTTGTGCCAGTAGTGCCAGTGCCAGGTGGCACAGCAGGGACACATGTGTAGGCCGCCACCTGGCATTGTTACAGAGTGCAAATGGGGAGAATCCAGTACCAGTATCCTCCAGGAGCAGCCTAGATTATTTCGACCAGTGTAGATGAGCCTTTCACCAGTCCCCACTTGCAACATTCAAATGGCAAATTCTCAATCAATTAATAACTTTATTATGGTCAAAAACCAGCAAATCAAAAACAAATATTACAGGAATAACAAGCTACATAGTTAAAAACAACAACAGGGAGATAAAACTCATTAACTAACAAATTAAAATAATCTACACTACTACTACTACTACTAATAATAATAATAATAAAGTTTATTTATAGCCCGCTCCTCTAATAAAATACTTGGAGCGGGGTACAGCAAAATAAAAAGATACAGAGTAAAAACAATGATCACATCCCACCCCAACCACCCCCCCTTAAAACTGAATTAAATCTAGACAGTTTAAAATTAACACAGTTAAAATTGGTTGGCAGTTATTAAAACAAAATGCATTTTCATGAGCAATCCGTGTGCAAGGCCGCATTAAGGATATAAGGATAGTTCAGGTAAAATACTGAAAAAACATAGTATATAAAGTATTCTGGCCAGTGTAGATGAGCCTTCCATCAGTCCCTAATTGCAACATTCAAAGGGCAAATTAATAGCTCATTAGATTGGAAAATTTGGATTGGTTGTTTCAGCATTACTTTTAGTAGTTCATATTCTCAGGTTTGACTAAGAATCTGTGCGTACGTACTAGAGGTGTTCAGCCTTTTGGGTAAGCCATAGAACAGAAGTTATGGACTTGCTGAGTTTTATAAAGTCTCCTCAGCTATCTTCTGTCTATATGATTATGAAGAGCTCTAGTGCTTTTGGGGGGCGATACCAAATCGAGTGATGATGAAATGCTAGTAACTTCATGGGATTTATACAAGTTTATGGAGCAGAGGGGGGAAAACCCCACACTTTTCAGGGTAAATCAATTTGTAAAACACTTTGGGATCTTTCTGGATGAAAGGTGTTTTATATATGCTCATCATAACCATTCATCATGATTTAATATGAAATAGAGATATGCACTCTATTAAGCTAGGAGTGAGAGGCTGAGAGTCATGATTGCTCAGTAACTCTAATCAGTCATCAGACCACAATGACATCATGCAACTCAAGTAAAATATAAAGAGATATTTCAATTGATCACCAGCCCATTAAAAACAACAACAACAACAACACAGAGTCCAGGCAGAGGGCTTGTACAACACACAATTAAAAGGTGTAAAAACTATTGTAAATATTCTACTCATTTTTCCTTAACAGATGTCCTCTCTGAGAAAAAAGAGGAAAGAAAAAGTGGGAAAATATGGAAAGTCTGCAAATTGAAGATAGTACCATTTGAATAAGACAATGCCCAATCATCAGGGCAAATTATCACACAGTCATGTAATCAATCAATCGATCACTTGATTTATATCCTGCCTTTACCCCCCCCCCCCCTAAATGTTGGGAACTGTAGTCCAACATTCCTGGAGAGCACTGGCTGGCCTAGATAGATGGCTTGTGCATATGATTTTAGATTAAGATGGAACATTGCACGCCATGACCTGTCAGTTCCCTCATCTACCTTCCTGTGTTGAAAGATGAGGTTGCCCATCGTTTACTCTATTACTTGTCAGCTGGGAGCAGCCTTTGGTCTTCCAAGCTTTGAAGGCTGGGATGTAGGCCAGGCATTTTAAAAACCCTTCAGGGGTTGTAGCTTAGTCACAGAACATGAGGTACACACTCAACAGTCTATTAATTAACCTCCTAGGGAAACGTAAATGCATAAAAGATTTACTGTACTTTTTGTCTTGGAAGCTTTTTTGCATAGTCGTTCTCAGTGGGCTCACATAGTAAAAGCTGCTGGGAACGGAATGGAACTTTGGGTCATCTCCTTTGACTAGTGTCCCTAGAATGGGAGCTACACTACTCCTTTCAGGTCAAGGAACTTGGCTGCTGTGCATTTCATAATCTTCCAAGGCCCTTATCCATATATTCATGCATATGGTGGTCCAAGACAACCTGCTTAAACAGGAAAAAATATGCCTAAATGTCAGCACAAAGCTCAACAAACGATGTTAGTTGGAAAACTGTAGTACTTGGGCAACACGTGTTGTGCAGAAAGCACAGGCAACTTAAATCAGAGCTTGGAAAAGTTACTTTTTTAGACTACTTAGTCCAAATCCCCATGCAAGGATTAAAGGAGTTATAGTCACAAAAGTAATGTTTTCAATCTCTGACTTCAGTCAAAAGGGCAGTCATGACATTAGCAAACCAACATTTTCCTTCCTTTCCACCCCGTCTCACCTAGATGAAGCATGACATAAAAGGTCCATGACTAGAGCCCTTGATGTTATGTTCATCTCCTAAAGAAAAGGGGGCAGTTTAAACTGAGGACATGACACGGGAGCTTAACTTTTCTTTGTATTGATTTCCCAGTGCAAATTCTCATATCCCCTCAGAAGTAGTGATGATATTAACGACATAATGGCTATGATATTAGCCTTTGGATGCATGGATTCTTTTTCACAAGATCTCTATGTAGCACTCTCAGTCTGGATCTAATGATAGCATAAAGGCAGGTTTTGTTGTTGCTGTTGTTGTGTGCCTTCAAATAGCTTCCGATGTATGGTGATCTCAAGGCAAACCTATCATGGGGTTTTCTTGGCAAGTTTATTTAGAGGGGGTTTACTGCTGCCATCCTCTAAGGCTGAGAGAGTGTGACTTGCCCAGTGTCACCTAGAGGGTTTACATCCCAAGCCAGGATTTGAACCCTGCGCTGAAGAGTCATAATCCATTGCTCAAACTCAAAATATGCTCAAAATATAGAGCCCGCACTGGCTCTATAAAAGCAGTACTTGTTTGTTTAATTCTTACTCTGACTTTCTCCCAAAAAGGGACTTAGGATGGTTTACAAGGTTAAGATCCATCTGAAAACTGATGATACAGAATTAAACAAAACTGTTAAATTAGCTGTTGTGTAAAAACATTTGATGGAATCTTGTATCAGCTAAGTATATCTAACTAACTTCTCCTGGCCTTAAACCCCATCCCCCATATTGCCTAGTATGACTATGGCAATAGTGGCAATAATAGCTAAGTAGTTGATGGAGGATTCCAACCATCCTTAATTTTAAACAAAATAAAACCATTAAAAAACCATAACAATTAAAATAAAAAGGCAACACATGGATCCCATTAAAAGCTGTTTGTGTGGCTCATTAATCATCAAGTGCCTGTTTAAAAAAGCTTATCTTTACCTGCTGGTGAAAGGAGAACAGAGGCCGGCCTAACCTTTCATAGGAGGGAATTCCACAGCCAGGAAGTACCGTACAAGAAGGACTATAAGGAGGATTTGGCTCTGCGCCCTGCACTTCAGTTGAAATCTGGATCAGGGTTGTCACAACTGCAATTTGCATTTGTGAAAAAGGTCCCATTCAGTGCTATCCCTGCACTGGGTGTCACTCAATGTGGGGGTAGGGGTTTCAAGAGAGTGGGGCTTCCAGGGATGGGGCTTTCCCTCCTTTGTGCCACCCCATCCTTTTACAAATGAGCACAGAGACAGAGGACATGCAGGGAACCTGTGCAGGGGGAATGCAAGTGGAGGGCCCAACAAAATGTCAACTCTCTTCTGGTGGTGTCACCTGCATGGTCTACACCACCACATCCCACCCACCCCACCCCCTGTGATGCCACTGGTCCCATTCAATTAAACTGAACTCTTGAGGCAATACAAAATACATATATGTTTGAGGACTAGTTCCAGGTTAGAAACAATGCAAGAAGTGAATGGGTAAATTCTCCCTAACTATCATGCTGGATTTCTGACTCTCAGGGGCATAACTAAAAACAAATATAGTTCAACTCAAGATTTTTTTTAAAAAATGCAAGCAAAACATAGCTTTCTTTTTCGAGGGTAAGATAGGGCTTGTCCCTCTCCTTTGCTGCTATCATGGCAAGGCTCTCATGAATAGAGCAGCACCATGGCAGCAAGGTTGGGAGGAGTATAGTGGAGGCTACTACTACTGCAGCAAAGAGCTCACACCTTCTCACCCCACAGCAGGAGGAGGCCCCTCTTCTGAAGTGTCACTTGGTGCGCTCTGCACCCCCTG
This sequence comes from Urosaurus nigricauda, assembly GCA_034509955.1. NCBI lineage: Eukaryota > Metazoa > Chordata > Lepidosauria > Squamata > Phrynosomatidae > Urosaurus > Urosaurus nigricauda. Next base: position 41,249,773 of record JAOEGL010000001.1, read on the forward strand.
CTTTCCCCTATTGATGCCACTGGGGAAATTTGGGCTTGCTGTGGGTTGCTGGCTCATTGGCTTTGGCCTGTAGGGGAGAAGGAAAATTGGCCCCTGCTGCTCTCACAGTTACCCACTCAAGGGCTACAGAATAACACATTGTGTTCTGATTGAAGAGAGATATACATATGCGTCAACTACACTTACACAAATGAGTATCACTAACATAATTCTGCCCACTTTGACCAAGCCAAAGCCCATGGAAAGGGACACAACAGATATTATTCGTCATATGTTGAACTGTATTTTAAAACCTGTGTCCTAGCTATATGTTCCATGCACATGGATGCAGCTGAGTCGCAGCTCTATTTTCTTTAAAAAAAAAGGCTGTTTCAGGTAAGATGAATCAGCAGCAGAGAGCAGAGCAGAGCAATCTTTTCCAAACAATTGTTTTTCATTTCCACACCACTCATCCTCCCTTTAAAATGCATTTGTCCTAGCAAAATTAGTGTTGAGACTTTTAAGGAGGGAGGTAGGAAGAGAAGGACAGATGGACGGATAGAAGGTAGCAATTGAGAACAGGTAAATATTGAGCAAGGAAAGGGTGAACTCATCATTGCTTCACTCCCCACCACTAACCACCACAGCATTTTTTTTCAAAGTGTGGTGTCAGGGCTTAGTTATACCCTCTTGTGTGGGTGGACTTCATGCAAGGGTTGAGGTCCCACATTAAGGCTGCGCTGCAATAACGTCTGCATACAGTAGGCTTGCCAATTCAGGAATATCCCAAACCCAAGATTTAAGGACTAAAACATGAGACTTGGAGATGTCCTCTGTGATGTGAAAAGAGATAAGCCCTGGTGATGCTACCAGAATGAGGTTACAAGGGGCAGCCTCTGGTTACGTCATTAAGCGTCATAAATTAAGCATCGACCAAAGTTTTCAAGGCAGTACACTCACCTGAGATTTCTCTCTTTCATTGTAAGAATTTGAGAAGAGGGTCTCAGCTTTGGATCTAAGAATTCTAGCATGGAGACTTACATGTTGTTTGTACCATGCAACACTTATGTTAAGTTTCAATGTTGCACAATCAAATGTACAGTGGAATGCACAAAGGCTCACACAATTGGATGTATATACAAATATGCAACTGCAAGTATAACCACCAATTTCAGCAGAGCCACACAGATAAATATAAGCCAAAAATCACTAGCATCCTGTTGGTTAATTCCTACTAGAGAAGACCCATTCAGTCACTTGTTGAATGGTAAGTCAATATGTGGATTCAACGTGCCTTCTCTAGTCAGGACTGAAGGAGTGTTTAGCTCAATGAATTGCAATGTCACTCCCATCATGAAGTCATTAACTGAATGTAGACTTTGTTCATCAAATAAAAACACCAAACCACTTTTGTAGGGTCACTTAGGCATATATAAGATAACAACTGGATTCTGCCAAATGGTGGATTAAAGGGATCAAGCATGATTAGTGTTCAAAGGGGCTGTACCACACAACACTGGGCCTAAGCCAAATATTCTTTGTTATTACCCTTTTCACCTCCCCCCACCAGAACTATAATCATAGCACTTGAAAACAGAAGCCTTGACAATTAAATTAATTGTAATTGCTATAACCTGGTCCTCATAGGCAAGAAGGTTCTCAAATGTAACCTTGCTTAAGGAGCAAAGTCCATCTCAGGGACTTTGAAATTGCTCAGCCCATGGTAGCATGATAAAATGGTAGAGCAGTAATGTGGTGTGTTGAGATAGTGTGGAAGGATATCTGCTTTCCTCCCAGTGCCACATGGTCAGAAGGAGGAGGACTGCCTGCATAGATATTTCTCCACACTATTTCCAGGTTAGACTTCTGGATCCCAATTCCTGTCTTCACTCAGCCTGGTGCTTATGGTCCAGGCCTCACACATTCAGTTCTTTAACACTCTTTAATACATTGATAGGTAAGGTACTAAACTGTGATTTCTTATCTCTAGAATTATTAGCGTGATAGCATTGTAGCTAATGTTATTAGTATTATTTGCTGCAACAATATCTCCTCCATTACTCTTTGATAATTGATTAATTACAGTTTAATTATGTTGCTCTTTGATTAATTGATCAGCATATTAATTGATTACACAACACTTCAAAAATATTGCTCTGTATGTAATTGCAGAATAATATTGTATTAATCATTGTGTATGAGTGATAATATAATTCTCTATCTCAGCATTCCAAAGCAGCCTGTTTATATTGAGCACGTTGATTACAGCATGTAATCTAAATTGCTTGACAAAAATAGATATCAGTAAATTCTGTTATAATTTATAATTTATAAAAGGCCTATCAGATAACTTACATCTATAAAAAACAAAATTTAAAAAATACCAATTAACCATACAATCACATACAAACCAATTAAATAAAAGCATGAGAATTCTAGAATGCCACAGTGCAAGGAATCAAGACAAACAGTAAGTTTAAAATGGCATCTGACACACCCTGAATACTGCAGCAGGAGAAATTATCATTGATTTTCAGAAGAGAACAGAATTAACTTGATGGGTTTCTTTTCAGCTAGATTTTTAAATGCTATTTTTATGTATTTATTTCAGGATTTGTGTGCTGCCCTACACCTTATGGTGTCTCATACTAAAATTAGCTTTTTAAAGGTTTGTTTGTTTGTTTGTTTGTTTATAATGATGTTGTTGCAGTTGTGTGCCTTCAAATCATTCCCAACTTAATGGCAACTATCAGATTTCCTTGGCAAGATTTGTTTTTGGGGGCAACACCCATTGCCTTCAATTGAGAGTTGAGTAAGGGGACATCTTTAAAGCTTCAGCTAAAATGCGGAGCAGATTCACCAATGATGTGGAAGTGAACATCTGCCATCTGGCTAGCCTATAGTTCAGACCTAATAAAGCCACCACTTGGGATGTATTCATGTTTTAGATCATCATTTTCTGATTTGTGATATAGTACAACTGTTGTGTAAGAAAGGATATGGAATTACTCCATTTCATTTTCCCCCCAGACCTGATTGTAGAACGTTTTACAAAATGTATTAGTACTGACACCTTTGACCCAAATATGTTGATCTGAATTGTTGTATAAAGGGAGCCTATGTGTTGTAATGATCTGAGTGTTGGACTATTAGTGGATATAGTATATCTTGATTTCAGTAAGGCCTTTGACAAGGTTCCCCATGCCATTCTTGCAAACAAGCTTGCAAAATGTGGACTAGACAAGATAACCATTACATGGATTTGTAACTGGTTGACTGGCCGCACAATGGGTCATTTTCTTCCTGGAGAGAAGTGACACGATTCTGTATTTCAGGAGCACTTCTGCCATTAGACAAAGCTGCTAGTCCAAGTACCGTGTGTGTGTGTGTGTGTGTGTGTGCGTGCGTGCATGCATGCATGCATGCAGTCCTTAAGTGGCAACCCCATGAATGACTTATCATAAAAGAGCAGAAAGTGGTTGACTATTTCATTGGTTAGTATTGGTTATTATTGCCAGCACTAGAGATGGGTGGCTGTTGGAACTCGCTTGCTTGCTTGCTTTCTGACTCATGACCCCAAACAAATTGGTTTAATTAGCTTTGGGGTACTATGTACATTTTGGAGTACTGAGGGTTGCAATTTGTCTCAAGTAGCAAAATGTCTTCAGGCCTGCAAGATTTTGAAACAGCTGCAAAAGCTATACTCCTATATGTGCTGGGAGGGAGAAAAAACAGAACATGCTGTTTTATGAGCTTCCTGTGAAGTCACAGCTGCCTCTGAGCACTTAGTCATTTAATTCACTTTAAGCATCATCTCCAGTGTCCCAACAAGCTGTTTAGTTTTCAGCTGAGCAAAGTTTAGATGACCCTAAATGCCACAGTCACAGAGGGCTGCTTTTGTGCTTTTCCCTTAACTGTTAAGCTGTTCAGATGCTTCTTGTATCTGTTTCCCTTTGTCAGGATGGAGGAACCTGTACCCTCTGTGTGTAAAAGTATGTGTGTGTGTATGTGTGCATGAGAGAGACTGCCTGTCATTACAATACTAATGGAAATACTGCACGGATCACAACTCTCAATTAGCTCCTCAGGAGATTGCTGTGACAGCCAGTTACTAAACAGCAAGGTCTGAAGGAATGAATTAATTTGTACTACAAGGCAGTTAGAGCCACAGTGCTAGTGACACAATGAGACAGCAATAGACCTTGATTAGGCTCAGCTTGTGTGATGCCAGGGAGCATTACCTGGTTGGCAGAGGGGGGAGAATGGCCTTCTTCACCTTATTCCACTAGTGCTGCAAACACTCTTACATTAGAAAAGATGTGTTTGTGGGCTGTCAGCTTGGCTATTGAAATGTCGGTCTGCCGTAGGCCATCCCATAGTGGACTTTGGTTTAGTTCAATTTGGATATTACTTGACTTGGAGCCAGGCTAAAGCTGTTACGTGAGGTATGTTCAGACAGGATAGCATTGGAGCCTAACCACATGACATAAAAAGCTGACACAGAGCAGCAGAGCAGCAGCTTTCTCCTTACCTCTCCACAAGATGCCATGACACTTGCATTCTCTTCCCAAGAGGATGCCTTTTGTCATGCTGCAAAAATCTGATCAGCAAAAGGCATGCTTTTATGACCATCTCCCTAGGGAAGGAGAAGTGCTATGACTAGTAGTGTCACTAGGAGGGTGCGGGAGGTTCAGACCAGGTTCAGAAAGGGGGGGGGTGCCACCTGGTCATCTTCCTGCCCCTTGTAGGAGCTGGAAGATGAATTGCAGCACTCGGACAAGGCTCTATGGGCTAATGGTTACTCCAACTCAGATGTCAGAAGGGCTGCCAGACCCAGAAAAACCCAGAGGAGTAAAGACAACCACCCACCCAAAGGGAAGGTATTTTACCATACATCAAAAGAGTCACAGACAGACTAGGGAAACTGTTGAGGAAAGACAGCCTCCAGACGATCTAGAAACTGACCAAGAAAATCCAGCAAATGCTTTGCTCAGCAAAGGACAGGAGGGACCCTCTTGCAGCTGCAGGAGTTTACTACATATCATGCAGCTGCAGACAAGTCTACATAGGGACCATCAAACACAGTGTCCAAAAACAAATCAAGGATCATGAGAGACATTGCAGACTGGGTCAGCCAGAAAAATTAGCAGTAGGAGAACATTATATAAACCATCCTGGGCATAAAATGCTGTTTGAAAACATTGAAATTCTGGGCCACATAATGCACAGGGAAGCCATTGAAACCCATAAACACCTAGACAACTTTAACAGAAAAGAAAAAATGCTTAAAGTAAACAATGGCCTGGTACAAACAGGCAGTGAAACGCCACCCCTCTTTGCTGTGCACCATTGCCACAGCAACCAAACCATGCAGCAATGTGGAGTCTAAGGCTTTCATGGTGGCATCTTCTCTAGATGCCAGCCACAGATGCTGGCGAAATGTCAGAAAGGAACTCTTCTAGAACATGGCCACATAGCCCGAAAGTCCGACAAAAAACCATGCGGCAATGGTGCACAGGCAGGAAAAAGTTCCCTAGAGCAGCTTCTTCCTTAGGCCATCATAAGGGCTACGACACAGCCCTATGACAGCACTTCTGTGCACAGATGTGTGGGTGCTCAGATGCCCATACATCATAGACACACCCCCTATGTGGGCAGTGCCACTCAAAAATGGTGCCGCCTGCTCGTACTAGGGCTCTGGAGCATGTGAAAGGATCCCAATTTAAGCCTGATTTCAAGATAAAATTTGAAGGGAAATCAAGTTCCTTGAAATTGCCCATCAACAATTAAGTCATGAAGCCTGAGCAGACAGGCATATAGCTCACCTAGTCACATACTACTTAAATGCATTATTTCTTTGTTTAGCAATAGCAATAGCAATAGCATTTACATTTCTATACCACTTAGCAGTGAACTCAGCACTCTGTTTCAATCATTATAGTAATTATTTTTACATTTACAGCCTTTCTTTGAAATTCATATGTGTAAATCTTATGCAAAAACTATGGTCCAAAACATATTGCAGAAATAATCCAGTTTGAGACCAGTTTAACTGCCTTGGCTCAGTGCTAGGGAATCCTGGGAATTGTAGTTTATTGTTGCACCAGAGAAGGAGATGACAGTCTTGTTCGGCAGCATCCTGAATGACCAAGCAGCCTTTTAAGGAGAACACTGCTTGCTCCATACAGAGAGGGGCCTAGAAAAGGTGGCCTAAAGAAAGCTCATCTCCATCCACCCGGTTGGCGAGCCGTGGTCAATGGGCATCTTCTGATGCGGTCCAACAAAAACAAAGATACAATGGCACGTACCAGCCTCCAAATGTGCAAACAGACTTACACATGCATGCTGGAACATCAGAACCATGCAAGATTCTGCAGATAGTGGATGTCCTGAGTGTCGTTCTGCTCTAATAGCCCATGAACTATCACGACTTAATATTAATATTGATATTGCTGCTGTCCATGAGGAAGGCAGCCTTAAAGAATATGGTGTCAGCTATACACTCTACTGGTCTGGCAAACCAAAAACTGAAAAACATCTTTCAGGAGTAGGCTTTATTATTAAAAACTCTATTGCCTCCAAACTCGAAACCCTACCAACAGGTCACTCTGATCGCATTACCTCCTTATGCCTCCCACATGTTGTTCTCTTCAGTACATATGCCCCTACTATGCAAGCCAACATTATGGAGAAAGACAAATTCTACTCAGACCTATGCCACCTCATACAAAAAGTCCCTGCAGAAGATAAAATCATTATCCTTGGTGACTTCAATGCCAGAGTAGGAAAGAACTTCAAAGCCTGGAGAGGTGTTCTAGGCAAGCATGGAGTTGGAAACTGTAATGATAACAGATGCCTCCTGCTAGAATTTTGTGCAGAACAGCAACTCACTATTACAAACACTATCTTTCAGCAGACAACCTGGATGCATCCCTGATCCAAACACTGGCACCTCATTGACTATGTTCTAGTGCTCCAGAGAGAGACTCGTGATATGTCCATCATACTCGAGTGATGCCCAGTGCAGAATGTCAAACAGATCATCACCTTGTAAGATGCAAACTAAATCTTCATCTTAAGCTCAAACCTAAGAGGGGTGGCATATTAAAGAGGAGACTCCAAGTCAACAATCTTCAATAAGCTGCCATGAGAGAGAACTTCCAGGCAAATCTGCCATCAAAACTTGAAGACCATCCTATAGATTCTTTGCCTGCAGTACTTTGGCAACATATTAAAAACAGTATCCTGCAGTCTGCAGAAGAATCCCTCAAGTTCTCCCACAAGAAAAACCATGATTGGTTTGATGAAAACAACCAAGAGATCCAGGAGCTTTTGGCAAAGAAGAGAACTGCTCATCAGACACACCTCGCTCAGCCATCTTGCCATGTAACAAAAGCAGCTTTCCGTCTTGCATGTAGTAAACTCCAACAAAAACTCCGAGACATTAAGAATAAGTGGTGGATCAATTTAGCAGAAAAGACACAACATTGTGCAGATCTGGGTGATTCCAGAGGACTCTACGAAGCTCTTAAAGCAGTGTTTGGGCTTACTTAACAGGTCCAATGCTTCTTATATAGTACAGATGGTCAAACACTAATCACAGACAAAGCCTTCATCCTGAATTGATGGGCTGAACATTTCCAAAGTCTCTTCAATGCCAACCGAGTAGTCCAAGGCTCAGCTATCCAACATATGAGACAACCACCAATGAAATATGAACTGGACGTGGCTCCCACTTTGGAAGAAACCATTAAGGCCATACAGCAGATGAAAAACGGCAAGGCAGCCGGGATTGAAGGAATCCCACCTGAAGCTTGGAAACACAGAGGTCATGTACTCCATGCCAAATTCCATGAGCTCCTTATGAGTTGCTGGGAAAAAGGTGAACTGCCATCAGATCTCCGAGATGCAGTTATCATCACCCTGTATGAGAAAAAAGGAGCAAAATCTGATTGCTCAAACTATCGAGGTATAACACTGCTCTCCATTGCTGGAAAAATCCTTGCAAGGATACTCCTGAACAGATTAGTTCTGCTATTGCTCTGAAAGCCAATTCGGCTTCAGAGCTAATAGGAGCACTACAGATATGGTATTTGCTTTTAGACAACTGCAAGAGAAATGTAGAGAGCAAAACAAAGGACTCTATGTAACATTTGTCGACCTTACCAAAGCCTTCGACACTGTGAGTAGAAAAGATCTGTGGCAGATCCTGGAATGACTAGGATGTCCCCCCAAATTCCTCAAAATGATTATCTTGCTACATGAGGGCCAGTTTGCTCATAGGGTATAAACTAAGGAAAGTGCACCAACAAAACCTAATAAGGAGAGGCAGACTTGGGAAAAGGGCTGAAATGAGGGAAGACTTGAGGACAGGAAACCAGATATGGAGAAAGGATTGTGGTTTCTGTTCTACTGTATATACTCATATCTAAGTCTAGAAATTTAGGTAAAAAAATTGACCCTAAAAAACCTGAATCAACCTATCCATGGGTCAATGTAGGCACTGTACTTTAACTCTTATTTAAAAGAAGGAATCATCCCCTAGTGAAAGGTAGGAGTATAATCTATCCTGGAAGCACTGACCCTCTCTACTCTCCCTTCCATCCAACCTTCAGAGTGAGCACAAATAGTTATGTCTGCTGGAATTTTGTAAGTTCTTTGACATTGTTTTCCTTTGCTTTGTCCTTTTGATCTTTTGTTACACACCTCTAGGTTTTACCCTTGCTTTGTCCATGAGTCATATCAAAATCCATAATTTTGGCTCCCAAACTTGCTCTCGATTTATACATGAGGTCGACTTATAGTTAAGCATACACGGTAAATACTGAATACATACAGTTTTGCTATACTCTTTTTATACACCCTGATTATGCACACTCTGAGGCATTCATGTCATAGGAGGAAAGATAAATATGACAGAAATATGGGAAAAAAACCAGAAATGTTTAAAGCCCTATATAGCTCATATGCAGACTGTTTGGTATACCGTATTTTCCTGTATGAGATGATCTGGGTTATGAGATCATTAGGAGAAGCCCTTCTCTCAGTCCCACCACTATCACAAGTATGGTTGAATGGGGACAAGAGAAAGGGCCTTCTTGGTGGCTGCCCCTAAACTCTGGAACTCCCATCCCAGAGAGGCCAGAATGCCCCCACCCCACCACCTTTTTATCCTTCTGTAGAAAGGGTTTTAAAACAGAAGGTTTTTAAAGAATGGGCTGGGAGGTGCTGTACTCTTTTAACTGTACTGTTTTTAAGTGCTCTTATCTTTTTAATTGCATTTTATTCTTTTTAATATGTGATGTAATGCTGTAATAGCTTGATTCTATTTTAAGGTTCTGTTTTTACAGTCAGCCCTCCACATTTGCATCTTTGGCTTTTGCAGATTAGATTAATCAAGGATTAAAAAATGAATGTTTATTTTATTTTCATCTTCCCCACTTCCATGGGGGCCCTGAATCCTTTAACTCTAGCAAATGTGGAAAGCCCACTGTATATGCTTTTAATTGTTCTTTTAAATTATGAGCCACCTTGAGTCTCAAATTTTTAGGGACAAGTGGGATATAAATAAATATAATAAATAAATAAATAGGATAGCTAGAAGCTGCCTTCTTATGGCTGTCTTTCTCCCTCTCATGAACTAATGCCCTCTTCTGTCCCAAATATTCCTACTCTTTATTCATTCTCAGCATTGTACAGGTCCTTCCACACAGAAATTGTTTTCAGGAAAATAAATATCTGATGTTTGGAGCAGCCTTACGAATATGTAGAAATGGGACTGCTGTTTTGGTGTTTTCATATGGGAAATTAGTATAAATGACATGCAGAAAATTACATGTGATGACTGCATCTGATTTCACAAAAAACATAGGCCACAAATGTGTTTATAATACATGTTTAAAATAACCCTCATTCTATTTGATTAAATGTGATTTGGTCACATGCAACTGCAGAAATTTGGGCTTCTTATGAGAGGAGGGATTCCATAAACTCTGCAGAAAAAAAGTTCATGGAAATCTGCAGAAATGTGCAGTATCACACATGTGGCCAGCTGTCTTCTATGAATGCATTTGGGTGGCTGAACATTTTCAGCAGAGAGGGTAGTGTATAAATGCAAATTTGCCCATGAAAGTGAAGACAATTAACTTTTGATGCGGACGTGCAAAAATCTGTAACAATTTGCACATTACACTTATATGTAGACCAGCCCTCAGGTGCCTCTAGACTCTACTCCTGTTTTGGGATATGTGTGATTGTTTTTAACTTTATTAAATTGACATGAACATGCTGAACACATTTCATGGTCCATATGTGGTTTTCCTGAATGGAAGTGATAGCAACATGAGACATGGCTGTCTGCACTTTGTCACCTATTTGGGATCTCCTTTGCATGTTTTCCTCCTATGCCTATGAAGATGCAAGGCTAGTGGTGGTTAGGCATAATGTATTTTCTTGCCTGCAGTTTAAATTATTATTGTTCTACTGATGTTAATCCTTCCCCCAAAGTCATGGCTTTAGCTTTATGGTTTTTGGATTTTGAGTAATACAGACTGCAGAGGAAGAGGAAAAGAAACAGAAAAGAAAGGAATGCTGTAGAGAAGAAAACTGATAAATAAAAAAATGTCCTTAAAGCGAAGAGATTCTCCCCTGATTAGAATTCATGAACTCCATTCTTACATTAAGTCTATGTATGACACCTGGCCTTTAATGTGAAGCTGCCTACGAACATTAAAAATTAAAAGCAGAAGGTAGGATCCATCCATCTCGAGTGGCGCTGCTCCCCTCCTATCTGAGTTCTGCACAAAGCTATTACACATTGATAAATTATTTTGGGTAATAGCTGAGATATTACATTGTTTCTGAGTGAAGGTAAAATCTCTTCATGACATGGGCATTTATCAGGAGCGCCTTTCATGCTATTTATTATGGTTGAGACGAGATCACAGCTGTGGGCAGAGCTGGCACATTGGGCTGATCCCTTCCCCCAATGCCTCCCTTCCCTCTGTCAGGCAGATGATGGGATATTGATGGAGTTCATGACAGCTTAATTATTAACTAAAGATATGCAGTTCACCTTTGTCAGGGGAGGGGACATGGATATAAGCCCCATTGGTACCTTAGGTGTGTGTGTGTGGTGGGTGGGTGGGTGCGCGCGCGTGCTTGCATGTGCGAGTTTGTGTGTGTCAGGATACAATTTGGGGAGTTTTCTTTCTCCATTTCCAATCTGAGTTTACTCTGCAGTTCCTTGGAGATGGGCCCACAAAGTAAAATAGATAGTATATAGGCTCTCAGTAGAGTGTGTAGTAAGGCTGGCCCAGCCATTAGTTGGAGTGGGGCAGCAGATGCTTCAAGGTGGCTGACAGCAAGATGATGGAAGAAAGAGCTAAGAACCACATTGCTTGCGCTGCACCCCTTAAATTAGCCTGCTGCCCTCAGGTACAGTGAAGAATGCTGTCCCATTACCCATACTTAATGAAAATATGACTATCAGGATGAAAGGAAAAAGAGGAGCATCAATTTTTTGTGGGGTTTTTGGGCTATTTGGCCATGTTCTGAAGATGTCAGACACAAATGCTGGTGAAAATCAGGAATAAACTCTTCTAGAACATGGGCACATAGCCTGAAAAACCCACAAAAAAGATGGATGCCAGCCATGGAAGCCTTCGACGTCACATTGGGCATCAATTTGTTGTTTGCATTGGGCAGCAAAATTTATTGGGGTGGTCTCCATGTGAAGAAGCACTCTTTCCTTCCACCCATTCTGGTTCAAGAGACCTCTTTTTCTTCATTTGGCTTTCTCTTCTTCCATATTCTAGCTCAAGTTAATGGATCAACTACAAAAGCTAGATGTAGGCAGTAAAAAGTCACTGTAGCTTCTTTTTTTAGGGAACAGGTCTACAAAGCATTGCAGACTACTTTTGATTTGAGGATATAGTGAACGTATCAAACATGCAAAAAGGAGAGATCCAGTAGTAATGGGACATCTTGAACTATCATCAAACTTGTCAGGTCAAGTCATAGTACAAGTCAAACTCTATCAAGAATATAAAATATAACAGATTCCTTACTAGCCTTGCTGACAATTTCATCTTTCATAAAGAAGTAACAAGCAGATTGCTTATTTTGGACTTGATCCTCATCAAAAGTGAAGAACTGGTCAATGAGGTGGGAATTTCTCACCCCTTCTCACTAGTGCATTAGGTGATACCACCCCCACCCTGTTCCCCCCTGCCCCCCGTGACACTTGTGAATAGACACAGTCTATCCAAGGAAGCCACAGTCCTGTGTCTGCAAGACCTGAGCAGGGCTGTTGATGGTAGTGTGGCTTAGATGTCTCTCAACTTGATTGCAGTTAACAACAATATCCAGTTTCATTTGAAGCAAGCAGAGGAACAAAGAATTAGTGGATTCATAACATCACAAAAATGGAGAAATGCTAATGAGTCACAGGGGGAAAATGGAACTGCACAACACTTCCTTTGTGTCTGCCTTGTCTCAAAAGGAAAACTGTGATCAACCTGGTGCAAACAGTACAAGTGATGCAATGAGGGTGGGCATTGCTCAAAACAGGAAAAGAAGAGGTATGGGAATACCAAACTAATTTAAATTAATTCAAATCTCCAGAGTGAGATAAACTGCTTTCAAAAGTACTGAAACAACTTATACATGTAATCTTAGAGCTACTGTCAATAATCTTTGAAAACACTTGAATCCCTACAGACTGAATGCAAATCAATGTTGTCCCCATCTTAAAAAAGGAGGAGGAAAAATACCCAGGCAACCACAGACAAGACAGAAGAATCATAGTGCTACAACTGTGCGATGTGAAAGGGCCTCTCAAGAACTAGAGAGGAACACTGCTTTGAATAATGAAAGCAATATATAGCTATATTTATATTATCATGATGCATAACCTGTACTCTGGACAAGAGGTTGTCATCAGAAGTGAGTATGAAGAAACAGAATGGTTTCAAACTGGAAAAGGGGTCAAGCAAAGCTGCATACTATCACCCTATTTATTCAAACTGTATGCAGAAAATACTGCAAGCAGAGCAAGCATAGACTCAACAGCAGAAGTTAAGATCAGAGGTAGGAGCCTTAACAACCTACGATATGCAAATGACACAATATTACTAGGAGAAACCAGCAAAGACCTAGAACAATTATTAAAGAGGGTCAGGGAGGAAAGTGTCAAGATAGGCTTGATGCTGAACATTAAGAAAACAAAAATAATGACCACAGAAGATCCACAAGAATTTATCCTGGATAACAAGAAAATTGAAATAGTCAAGGGGTTCCCATGCCTTGGATCAAACATTAATCAGAATGGAGACTGCATTCAAGAAATTAGAAGAAGGCTAGGATTGGGAAGAACAGCTATGAAAGAATTGGATACAATCCTCTGTTTGTGCTCACACTAAAGGCTGGATGGATGAGGAAGGTATTATGATAAATTGTGGCCATGTGATATATAGCAGAGGAGACCTGGCACATGCGGGGCTAAAAATATGCACCCATGTCAAACAGGACATAAAGGCAAAGCAAAGAAAATGGTGACTGCGGGCCTTGACAGACCAGCAATGAATGTCAGCCTGGGGGCAGAGTGGGGGTGTGGTGTCCACATGACACATGCCCTGATGCTGTCCTACAAACTACAAATCTCAAGTTTCTGTAGGCTGGAGCCTCTTGTGTGTGTGTGGGGGGGGGGGGAGGTGGTGATTCTAATCCAGCACTAACATGATAGAAAACACAGAGATTCAAAGACCTGTTCATTTGTATTGCACAATTACACAATTATAATGCTAGAACCTGGCTGACCGTGCCATAGGATGTTGTCATTGTTGTTGAAGTGGAATCATAGTGTTATAATTGTATAGTGTGAAAGGGCTCACATGTCAGTTTCACTTTTTTTTCACTTGATTTAAAAAAAAACCCTTCAATTTCTTTTTACCAATCAAATTCCTGTCAAAAATTAATGGAACTCCTCCCCCATCTCTAAGTAATGTAGCTAGGTATTTGTGATGAATTCTAGACAAAAATGACTTTCTGACATTTTAGCCAGTCCTGTTCATAACAAAGGTGGCCTTTGGACTTCCCCTAATGGATCAACATGGTAACTTGAAATTTTTGTTTAGTTTCACATGACTTCTTTCTTCTGAAGGGTGGAATTCCTCTGTGGGTGGAGCGATATTATGTTTCCTGATGGAAAATCTATCTCCCAACAACAGGTAATTTACATGGAACTAATACAGAAAGAGATGCTTCAAACAAGATAAATTGTTCTACATGAAAATCAGTCCACTGCAGAAAATTGCATGAATCCTGCATGTATTTCATTATCATGTGCTCCTTAGGAATTCTCTGGGTCCCTGAGAAATTATATGTTAGGATTTTGTTAACTGACTCAAACTTGGGTATCTTTTGCAAGAACTTTTTATATGCATTTCAGACACTAGGAAAGAAAAGGATGGGACTGTGTACAATGAACAAGAGATCTCTTACATGGTTTTACAGGAAATATTTTTCCAGTACTGAACACAAAAAACACCTCTTTACATGTGAACATACACCATGTAAGTAGAATCCATAGACACAGCCAGGTAAGTCCAGCATATCATTAGGCAAGTTGTGGCATAAGTTTCTGTAGTAGTTCACTTCATGCATCTTGGGAAGTAAGCCAAGTCTACAAAAGCTCATGCTACAACTTTTTTCACTCAATTAGTCACAAAGGTGCTACAACATTTAGGTCCTTCATATATGAAATTAAAAGTTTACTGTACAGAAGTGAAAATTTTGGCTGTTAGGTGCATACACTAGGGAAAGAACTGATTTGGAAACAGCAATATGTGAAACTATAAATTCAATCCCTCCCTTTAGTTCCAGTTGCCACTGCTGTGGCCTTGGAAGGAGAGAAAAACAGGTAGGCACAGCTCCACTGTGCCTTAGCCTTAGTCCTCCCTAAACCCCAACTACCACTACTGTGGCTTCAGAGGGAGAGAACAGCATCCAGCATCTGCTAGACGTAATCCCTTCACCCATTACCATGTCCTTTCCTTGGGTGCCATGTCTTTTTAGACTATAAGCCTGAGGGTAGGGAATTGTTTTTGTTGTTCCTGTACTTGTAAAGTACATGACCAGTGATGGTACTGTATAAATAAATAATTATAACAACAATCTTTTAGACCTTAGTTCTTTTAGCTCTCCTCTGACAGTGGAGCAAGATGTCTGCTCACAAAGGGGAAGACCAAGCAAGAGTATTCTTGTCTAATCCCCACTAAATCACCCATGGCTCTTCTCTCAGACATCAGAATTCAGGAGTTGGAGAGTTAGCATCAAAGATGGGGAGAGAATATGGGAGTGCACAACAAGTCATACCTCAGTGTCCTCATTCTTTCCATCCTTGACCTCAGCTGGATTCCTGATTGTGTGGAGGCTTCTCTCCTATTCAAAGAAAGGTGAGCCAAAACACTTTTTAGACCTCCACCCTCAACACAAGAAGCTTGAGAGTTGAGCAGTGGGGATGGGGATATTTGAAGTATGGCTTGGATGTACACCCATGCATCCTTCATTTTTATCCTTCAAATGAATGGTGACAGCAGCTGCTGAAATATATACATACATCATCTATGTCATAATTATTTTAATTCCATTTATACCCTGCCTTTCCCCCCATCTGGGACTCAAGGTGGGTTACAAAAAGAAAACCAGTAACCAAAGTTCCAGATGTATGAACAACCACACAGAGCAGTTCTCACAGCTGACTAAGCTTCCCTTGCAATTCAACAATATTGGGAGGAAAACCCATATGTTTCCGAAGAATAAGTAGAAATTAATTGTTTCAGAGATGAGTGTGGTATAAATTGGTATTATCTGCTTCAAGCAGCCAGATGGGTTAGCTGCTCCAAGAAGTCTCTTCCATAAGATTTTCTAATTTTTTAAAAAAGCATACCACTAACTGATAAATACCAGGATGTATGGCTTCATTTTTGGCATGACAGCTCCGACAAATAAGTCGTATGACAACATGTCAGATTCTGAATAGATTCATTCATATAGATGCTATACTATATACTATATATATATATATATATATGAATCAGAGACTCAAAGTTTCTCTTGAAATCCTTTGGTTTTTGCTGCCATTCAAAAAGAGTTAACTGGCTATAATTATGAAGTGGAAGTGGGCAGGACTATGCGATGGAAGTTGAGGTGTTTCCATAAAGCCATTGCCTCAGCTCAGAGAGCCTGCTAAGGGGCAGTGGTCAGAGAGAAACAGAGGGGGAGAGAGAGATATCAAGTGTAGTAATCAGAATGAAAAATGGAGCTCCGGTTACTTTAAACAAGAGCTAATTTATCACAAGAACGAGTGGATAAGTAGCTGAGTTTCAGGCGTTCAGTAAGTTCCCCGTTCTGCTCCAAAAATTATTCCACCCCTGTCTCCATACTCCCATAAATCATCCCCTTCTTCACTTCTGTTCCGATTACCAATTACTCCTGCCTTCGACACGCTTTCCCCTGCCCAACACAATCTGATGGGGCCTTGCTTTTTAATTTTACAAATGCTTTTCTCTTCCTCCCTCCCCCAGTCTCTTTTTCACTTTCCATTTATCCCCTCCCTTCTCCCCACCCCTTTGGAGAGGTAGAGAGCAATTCCACTCCTCACCTATGCAATAACTGGTGTATCAGTTATTTTTCCAAGTGAGCAGCCTCTCAAAGTATACTAAGCCAAAATGGTTTGTTGGTAAGGATTTGTTTCCTTCTTTAAGAAAGAGGTTGGGGAGAAGGATATTGAAATAATATCTTGTCTGGTTATAAGCATGCCTTTTGGTTATAGAAAACGGCACATGCATGCATACACACCGCTGTTCTTTCGCATAGCTTGATAACCACAGGTGTTTGCTTTGATGACTGGTGGATTATTGTAAACCCATAAAATGTGTTCCTTTGCTCACCTTTGTCAATGAAAAGTATGCGAAAATTCTATTCAGTTAAAGTCTGGTTAGAGAAAGAAAATGCCATCAGAAATCTCATTAAAGTAGGTGATGCATAAAGAAGGAGAAAGCATGATGACAAGTGTGTGAACTAATAACAAAAGCTTCATTTTGCTCGTAACATTGCAATTCAGTTGGATTGACTCAAGCAAGGAAGCCACTGCCCTGACTAGGCAAGACCTGAGCAGAACTGTTGATGATCAGGACTCTTGGAGAGCTCTTTCATAAGATCATAATAAGGTGAAGCAAACTTGGAGGCAATTTACAACAATTTTTTAGGAGGGACAGAGATCAAAATGGGTTTATTGCCAACATAAGAATATTTATTTAGAGCATTAAACTATTTTTGTACCACCTCTCATCCCACAAGGGCTCCAACAGCAATGAACAAATAAAAACAATTAAAATAATAGGAATATAAATTAAAAATGATTAAAATAATTACATGATTAAAATGATTTTTAAAAACTCCTAAAAACAATTCCAAAATCCAATTTTAAAACAGGAAAAACAGCATTTTCAAACTGTGTGGGACAGCACTGTTTGAGTCACCTGCTAAAATCCCATCTTCAAAGAAAGGCAGAATATGTATTCAATAAATAAATAAATAAAGGGATGCGGCCAGCCTAACTTCCTTGGGTATAGAGTTCCATAGTCACAGAGAAAGTCCTGTTACATATACCCACCAAACACCTTCATGAGTTATTGAAATGAGCAACAGGCCCACCTCTGAAGATCTCAAATTTCTGGGAGGCTCATATGGGGGAAGGCAGTGTTTCAGATAGGTACCCTGTTTCTGAAGGTGGTGTTTCTTGCCTCTCAAACAAGCACATTTTACATCATGGCAGAAGCATTTCAAATTAGTTGTTAGTCCGCTCTGGAAAGAGAGTATATTCTAGTTTTGCTAGAATATACTAAAGGTATATGTAGTATTTGCTCTCCACAGGGCAAATGTGATGCCCATGAGATCCCCATTCTTCTGCTATTGTTCCCTAGCAGCTAATTTTGCCTCTGATACCTGCCACTGTTCATAGCATAGTCTTCCTTCACCATTGCCACATCTTACACCAGTGAATAAATGCCACAGGTTGTATCATGCAAAGAAGGCTTTCCAATTGTTTGTGCTTGCACAGTTCATAGCTTTTTTGGGTGGTCCCAGGAAGAAAAATATCTTTCTGTCCATATTCTGTTAATACATGTATGCATTTACTTACATAGAATCAAATTAGTCATTTTAATGTCCATTTTTCTATTTTGGAAAAATCCTGCTGGAGCTCTTCATTATTTGCTTTGATCACCACAGCCTTTGCCACCACACTGTTTGCCTCAACTCTGGTTCATTTAGAGATGACTCTCAAAGGCACCAGCTCTTTGCTAGGACTTGTCTTCTTACATTCCCCCATTCTGATAATGGCTCACTTATTTCTTCTCTGTGCTTTCTTTCTTTAGTCAGTTTTTTCCTTCACTGTGAAGATCCACCTCTTTACATCATGATTTATAAATTTGCCTTTGCAGCCTTTGTGGAGTGACTTTCTCAAACTTTTTTAAAGTACAGATACATGTACCTGTTGCCCTCAGCCCCCAAGAACTCCAATTTGCAGCCCCCAAGAACTCCACCTTGCAGAAGCCATGTTTTCAGGACTTGTTTTTGGCTATACTTTTTTTTCTTTAATAATATTTTCTGTAATTTTATCTAGAACATAAACTAAATGGCTAATAATTTCTTATACCTACCTCACCACCTCACCTTTTTGGAAAAACTGGTCTTGCATTGGATATTTTTCCCATTCTACAGAAACATATATTGCTCTTAGGAACAAGTTACATATTTTAATTATTCAAAGATATTGCCATGTTAGTCTAAAAAATTAGTATGCAGGGTAATCTTGCAGCATCTATTAGATTAACTGAAAGATAGAGGTTGGTAGCATGAACCT
This sequence comes from Urosaurus nigricauda, assembly GCA_034509955.1. Classification (NCBI taxonomy): domain Eukaryota; kingdom Metazoa; phylum Chordata; class Lepidosauria; order Squamata; family Phrynosomatidae; genus Urosaurus; species Urosaurus nigricauda. The sequence goes on from JAOEGL010000001.1 coordinate 41,268,680, forward strand.
TCATAGACTTGAGCCTGCTTCCAAATGCATCTGAGGAAGTAGGCTCAAGTCTACGAAAGCTCACACTACCAACCTCTAGTTTTCAGTTGTCTCAAAAGTGCTGCAAAATCCCTTTGCATATTTTGGTTAGTTTTCAAAAGGACGATCATGTTATTCTGCTACAGAATAAAAATTACATTTTATTTGAAGATCAATGTTTCATATTTGGACTGTGTTACAACTTCCAGGTGGATACCATCTAGACCTGATGATGGTGTTCATTTATAATTTTGCAGTAAAGCCTAAAATATCTTTTGTCACTACTATTGCTCTCAGTTCTTCTGACTTCCTTGTTTAAACATGCATATGTAGCTATCCTTCACCTTCTGTAGTGAAGATGGAGGCAGATAATTAATTTAAGTATTCTTAACGTGTTTTAGCTTACCTTTTACTGCCTTGTCAGCTTCCATTCCAACCATCTCCCTTTCTTGCTTCTTATGCATGATTTTAGCAAAACAGTTTTAGCAAAATTACTACCTCTTTTTTTCTCTTCCTCTTCCTTCTGTCTCGTCCCCTAACTGATTTCATTTGCCAAAGTTTGTTTTCCATTCTGTCCTCCTTATCTGGGCAAGGCAACCAATTTTCTAAGGGACACCTTCTTGTCCTTAACAGTTTCCAGGCCCAGTACAAGGTGTTGGTCATTACCTTTAAAGACCTAAATCGCTTGGATCCAACCTATCTTCAGGACTGCCTCCTTCGGTACAATCCTGCTCATGCACTCAGGTCCTCTGGGAGAAATTTATTACAACCTTTAAAAGCTAGGCTGTCTGCAACTGCTCAGAGGACCTTTTCGGCTACCACTTCCAGATTATGGAATGGCCTGCTGGATGAGATCCATCATATTACCACCTTAAACAGCTTTTAAAAAGCTGTTAAGATGGATCTCTTCTGACAGGCCTTTCCTGAATAGATACCTGGCCACTAAAAAGAAAACTGAATTTGTTGACCCCAATTTTGCTACAGCTATTGTGTATTGTCTATTCAATGTTATTATTTGAAGAATGTTTTAACCGTAACTTGTTTAATTGTATTTTAAGGGGGGGGGGGGATTGGGAGTAATGGGATTGTATATTTGAATGTTGGATTGTATATTTTAATGTTGTAAGCTGCCCTGGTTGTGTTGCGTAGAGGGGCAGGATATAAATTATTATTATTATTATTATTATTATTATTATTATTTCTTTTGTTCTGCTTCTTAACTATGCGGGCACCTTCTTGGATTTCATTGTACCTTTCCCAATGTGTAATGTTAATTTTATCTAAACTTCTATTATTGTGGTTTTAAATAATCCCCTCCCCTCACCAATCATACAGTTTCGAGGGGAGCTTTTTCTTCTCAGAGTTTTTCTTCTCCACTTTAGCACTGGATTTCTTTGGGAACTTAAATATATTTTGAAATTGATAGCTCTGTTGAATTTCCAGTTAGTCATTATCATTTATGTTATGGACCTGGTTCTGGATAACATTTCAAGTGCAAAGTCCAATAGGTTCCATGGCCCTCTGTTCAAAGGCATATTCAATGCAGTGGTTCTCAACCTTCCTAATGCTGCGAGAACCATAAAGGGGTCGCGACCCACAGGTTGAGAACTGCTTCACTAGAATATTATAGATTATGGAGCCAACCTTGGTTCTTAGACAACCCCTGTGAAAGGGTCATTCGACCCCCAAAGAGGTTGCAACCACAGGTTGAGAACTGCTGAATTACAGTATCTAGAAATATGAAGGGGAAAAAAAGCCATCATAACTTGAACATGCATTTCCCTAGTCTATGTGAGGGAAATTTAAGAATTTCAGATATGGTGGGTCACATTTGAAGACTGCAGCCAAGGAAGGAAAGATAATTTATTATACAGTGTGCCATTCCCTTATGTGGGGGAACTGTTCCAGATGCCCCCCTCCCCTGCATAAGGGAAATGCCGCATATGCTGGAGCCCCATTAAAAACAATGGGGCTTATGCCTGCAGTGTGGTGTGGCACATGTGCCACAAGCACATGCTCGATTGTCTCCTCTGTTGCACAGCTTTCAGCATAAGCTGAAAGCAACATATAGCACACCTACGTATGACGCAGGCACACTATATAACTATTTCTACTTCAGCAGATCACAGTGGGGTCTTATTCTGAAATTTTGGATTGAGATGGTCCACTACTCTAGTCGTGAGTCACCAAATGACTGATTGCCTCCTGAAAAATAGAGAAGATTGTTAATACATTACTATCCAATTACACGTTTTTTCCATAAAAGTTCTTACTATATTGGACTATTCCAATCCAATTTTGAGACCAGAGTTTGATTCCCTGCTTGGCCATTGGGTGACCTTTGGCAAGTTGTATGCTCCCAGCCTCAGGTAAATAATAATAATAATAATAATAATAAAAATAAAAAAAATTATTTCTAAACTGTCCCTCTGCAAAGCAATCGGGGCAGTGTACAACAGAATAAAACAATCAACAGTTAAAACATTCCTTCAATCCAATCCCTAACCTCCCTCCCCTTAAAACTGAATTAAACTGACACAGAATTAAAATAGCAATCAAAACAAAAATACAATAAAAACAATATTCTTGAGCAGCATAGACACTGGCAACAGGGGTAATAATAATAATAATAATAATTATTATTATTATCATTATTATTATTTATATCCCACCCCTCTGGATAAGCAATCGGGGTGGGGTACAACATTTAAAAGACATTACAATTAAAATATAACAATTCAATTTCCTTAAAAATAAATTAAATTACGATAAGATTTAAAAATACTAAAACAGAGCCATTACAATTAAAACATTAAAACATTGAAAAGCTCTAATTAAAAAAGATGGGCAGGTTGGTTAAGCTGTTAAGTCGAGGAGTTTAGCTGGAGGGTTTTAGAGCCTGTAAATTATTCCGAGAAGGCCTGCTGGATGAGATGTGTCTTTCCAGATTTTTTGAAGTTATTGAAGGTGCTGATAAGATGAATCTCGTCGGGCAGGCCATTCCATAGGAAAGGCAATGACAAGCCTCCTCTGAACAAATCTTGCCAAGAAGCCCCATGATAGGTTCACCTTAGGGTCACTATAAGTCAGAAACAACTTGAAGGCACACAACGTGTAGAATGGCATGTTTCTGTTCCTGTTTGGCATCTGCCATGAAGATAATTCCCTGGGAGTCACATCTCCCTTTCAGTTTCCCACTCGCAAATTCTCTCAATCTTGATCTGACTTTACCATTTTTATTCCTAGCTAGTAGAATAACAGAACAATGCAACCCTACACATGTATATGTGGCAGTAAGTCTCCATGAGTTTAATGGGACTTACTCCTAGGTATGCAGGAGAATGACTGCAATCCAAATTAAAAAGTAAAGAGATTAAAGGAGAAGAGGAATTGTTTGGGTCCTGCTGAGGTGACCCAACGCTAGCAACATCATCACTGAGAGAAAGAGAGAAGAGAGCATTTTTCATATCAAGAGATCTCTAGGCTGCACTAATGTTTCCTGCCACGTTCATTCTGTGTCTTGAAAACAAATCTCTGTAGGGAAGGTTATCTCAGGGGCTCTTTAACCAATCCCCTCGTGTGTCCATCACAGAAAGAAACCAATTAGACTGCACCTTTTGCCTGCCTGAGCCTTGTTTGGAAGGGAAGAGAGTCAGCCACATTTGGGTCTGATATGGATAAGCAAATTCATTGAGAGGTCCTTTTAACAAAATGCTGCTCTTGTTTGTTTGCAGGTAAATTTTGGCGTAAGCCAAATATACACAGCGCAAGGTGGTAAAAGTATTTAAAAAGTGTCAGCCACCATACTAGATCTGAGAAATAGAGGTACAATCCAAACAAAGGGAAACATGTAAAATAAATTACAAACAATGAATACTATTGTACATTTAGAACTTAACCCAGATTATCTTACTCAGATGTGCTGGAGTACAACGCCATTATCCCAGACAGTTGGATGCTAAGTTGAGAGAGACTACTTTATCACTTGATGAGAAGAGCCAGCATGGCGGTTTGAGTGTTGGAATAGGACTCTGGGGAACAGTTTGAACTCCGGCTCAGCCATGAAAACTCACTGGGTGACCTTGGCAAGTCCCACTCTCTCAGCCTCAGATGATGGCCATGGGAGACTCCCTTTGAAAAAACATGGCAAGAAAACCTCATGATAGGTTCTCCTTAGGGTTGCCATAAGTCAGAAATGACTTGAAAAAGGCACACAACAACAACAGCCCTTGCCTCATCAATAAGATGGTGCGTCTATACTAGATTTTAGTCCACACTTTAAAGAATAGGTTTCAGCAGCTTCAAATTCTTCTTTGGATCTCAGGACTCTTTCAGACGTCAGAAATTGGAAGTATAATTTAATGGCAATCTGAACGCAATCATAGGGTTTGACATTATTGCGAATTAAAGCTTCGCACACAATTTCGAGCAAAAGGGAAGTCATTCTGAATGCAATCATGGGTTTTCCGTTATTGCGTATTAAAGTTTTGCATGCAATTTCAGGCAAAGAGGGGTCATTTTCAGGAAATGGAACGTTACTCTGAACGCACTCCAAATGCAAAGGGAATTCCTGTGAATTTGCTAAACAAGCGAATTCACAGGAATTCAAATTGGCTCAATTTGCAGTAAAGAGAAATTCCTCCCGTGTGAAAGAGTTCTCAGACTGAATTCTTCTTTGGGTCTCAGCAGAGTCATTCCACTGCTGATATAGAAGGTACAGTGTTCAGTCTCACTGAGATCTCTGGGACAAAAATGTTTCCCTTTGGCTTGACTAAGTCCTGATTTTGCAAAAGAGCCCAGAATGCATCTCAGGGTGCAATTATTGTGTATTTTTCATACCAAACTGAACAGCAGTTTCCTGCTGACTCAAGAGAATGGGACAGAGAGAGGCAGCTAGAAAGAAGGGTGCTCCCTTTAGCAAGAGACAAAATCTGTATAGTGTGTGTAATCATAGGTATTAGATCATTGGGGAGTATAATCTCATTTAAATTTCTCACATGCCATGAGGAAAATGTTAAGATAATGTGTACAAAGAAGCACCTAGCCTTCCAGAAGCAAGAAATTGACCTAGGTGGGGTGGGGATTATATCTTCTTTCTTACCAGATTTCCTTTTGCATATCAGAGCAGGATCTGTATTTTAAAAAGGGATGGGAACAATTGTCACTTGTGAGCCACATGAAGCTCCATAGGGGTGAAAACATCTTTTATTTCCCCCAGTAAGGATATAATGGGGGTTTGTCCTCCAAGGTCCCCTGGGGGACTAATGCAGCACTTTAGTTTCTGACAGTTTCCTACCCCCTGATTCAGATAATTATGTTTAAAACTGAAATATAATTGGAGAAAATGTATCAAGCAAATCAGCCCCCCCCCCCCCAATATGCATGCATGCATGTGTGATTGTGTGTAGGCTAATTTAATTATAACGTATATATAGCTGGGGAGAAGAATCCTGGTCCAGCAACTTATTTAAATAAACTCATGTCTAAAAAAGCTCACACTACAAACTTCTATCTTTTAGTTAGTTTCAAAGGTACTGCAAGATCCCTTTACAGATTGATTTTCTAGACTAACATGGTTATGTCTTTGCATTATACTTAACTAAGTACACTTAACTAAGTCGCCCAAACCCTGCAAACCTGATGAAAATATCATTCACTCATGCTCTGATTGCCCATATACCTGATGCCTGGTAAAGTAGGTTTAATGAGTGGAGTTATGATTGTGGCTATAGTGTCACAATACTGAGTAGCAATTGTGAATATGGAACAGATACTGAGATGTACCGTAACTGTAACTGGATGAGGAGCCAGTTGAAGTGGTAACTCCCAGATTTCTCCTTTGTCACAGGCCAATGGGTAGTTTAAAATGTGACAGTGCTGATGAAGCAGGATACTGTGCAAGAAGACTAGCACTGGTGGGAGCCTCAATCTGCCCTGCAGACTCTGGTTGCTACTACAAAAGCATAGCATTTCCATCTCGGTTTTCAATCCATTCCCACCTTCTCCCAGCAGGCCTAGAAAATGGGGAAAGAAAGGAGGCAAGTAGAAATGGACTTGTGTTGTGTGATAATTTTGTTGTTGGTGGTTTCATCCTAGGACTAGGCAGCATGGTGGAACTTTACTTCCAAACAGCCTTGAGAGAGTATGGGGAATCCTTTCACTCTTGGAAGCTACTTGAAAGGCTCCCTCTTTTCACACCACTAGGGAGGAGGAGAAGAAAAAAAAAGAGCTCTTAGCTTGTTACTGGTACTCAAGTTGAGACATGATGGTAGGAAAAGTATGATGATTAAAGTGTTGAATCTGAATAATCAGATTATTCAAATTAATAATATACATAATTATAATAATTTACAAACATGCAAATTAGATGCCCAGGTATGATGGACTGAAATATGGCAATCCTGCATATTCACAGTCACTACTTAGGCCATCTGTACTGGAGCATGGCAACCTGGTATCCTGCTCCTGAAGCTGTTGTAAAGCTGTTGTGAAAGGTCACTGATCACATGTACATTCTGCTGAGCGCACTGACATATCAGTTGATGCTGTGAGTTGGTTTGCTCTGAGGTCAGAACAATGTGCCCAATGATTGTCACATAGCTGGGCCCCTTGTTCTGACCTCAGAGCAAGTGACTGGCAGTAGTGGATGTGCACTGGGCAGGTCAGCAGAATGCATTTCAAACAGCTGCCTGTCACCAGAATGGAGAGCCCTGGATCTTCCTGGATGACCTGGAGCAACTGGTGAATGTTTAGAATCCAAGGTAAGGGGTAAACCCCAGTTGTGGTGCAGAGCAGCCTGGACATCACTCAGCAGAACCAGGCTTTGGGCTGAGCATTGTCTGGTCTCTGTAGCAAAGGAATAGGGGGGATGTCGTTGTATTTGGCCTGTGCAGACAGGACCCCAGTCACAATTTTGACATTATTTTCATGATTGCAAACAAACACACACACACACCCATCACCCCATCTTACTTTTCCAGGTATTAGCTGCATGGGGAGGAGGAGGTCCGTTCTGCCAGTGATCAGAGTGTGAGTGAATGACATTTCTTTCAGGTTTGTGGAGGTTAGGCTAGGAGAGGTTACTTAGTTAACCATTCTTAATTAAAGGCCCAAACAGATGGGTGGGAAAAGCCCGCTTCTGTTCAGCTTGGGAGCATGGTGATTAGATGACGCATGCCCCCAAGATGCACAGAAGCCATGCCAAAGCTATGCCTGGGCCGCCCAATCCTGCCACAAAAAGGAGTGGATCTTTCCCCCTCCAATTTGGACTGTGGTGGAGGGTGCCCTTGGGACCATGGCATGTGGTTGCTGCAGTCCTGTGGTGTCTTGGGCAGGAGCAGCTTCAAGTCACCCCTTCGTGACCCTCTGTTTTGCCCCCTAATAGCTGATATAGGATTCTGGCAATATATGCTAATTTAATACATTCCAGCAGAGGTTTAGTGGATTCATCTGTCCATTTTTTAGAACAATGTGATATGTAAACAAAGCCGGAAAAAGTTGAATGACTAGGTGGCCATGCTAGTTGGGGGATTCTGGGAGTTGTAGACCCCTCTCCGAAAAGCTATTCAAATGTTTATGCAGGACAGTCTTTCATTGACTCCGTTCTTCACATAACATACCACTTCAGTCATGTCAACTATTCTACACATCTGCAGAGCAGGTTGCAATAACTAGTCATGTATTCAATGTACATCCAGCACACTGCAAGGTATAAAATGAATGATCTAGTTGTAAATTCTGCAGAATTGCCCTAGAACAAACATAAGCTGGCTTCTCTCTTGCCTTTTTCCCTTCTCTCTATGAGGACTGAGCTCCCTTTGCATATTATTATAGGGTCTGGAGGCATCACCTTGATAGAAGATTGGAAAGACCTGGACAGCCCAGGCTAGACTGACTCCAATGTTTCAACAGACGTCACAGAAGAGAAGAAAGGATGGGTGCTGCTTAGAATCCAGACCTGATTTGCAAAATATAGTTCCTCTCCAAAGTGAGTAGTTTGAGCCTTTCTTAGCTATGCATTTGAATGAAGGAAAACTGGGCAAAATCCTGTTGATGCCATATGCATGTGTATGTTCCACCATGAAAACAGTGGAGTGAGGAAGTGGAGAACCATCTGCCATTGTTTATGCAGGTGCTCATTGCGTGTGGATGCACAGATGCACTTGACTGTCATTAAGTCACATATTTGATATCTTGGTTCACTATTCCAACACTGCCATTTAATGCAAGAGTTGCATAGTATAGTGAATGCTTAATTCTGCATGTATGTACTGATGTAGGATCTTGTCCATACTATGTGATCCAAACAACCACATTTATGACAAGCAACCAAGTTCCATGATAGATGCAAGTGATTTTTTCTTACATTTTATTGTTACATTTCTTAAATTTAATTTTTGGACTACAACTCTCTGTCATGGCAGGCAATGCTCAGGAGAGCAGAAGGATTTTGGTAGTTGTAGTCCAAAGGAATAACTTTCCCAACGTCAATTCCATTTCCTCCTTCTCCCCGGGATTTCAGGCTAGTAGGTATGATCTTTCCAAAAAGAGTATGGTAATTATTATGTGGAGTCTTACTGTCCCTGAAACATGGCTAAATCAGTAGGTGTGATAGCTATTCACATTTGCCTCCCATGATTTAATCATCATTGAGGCGTCCCACTCCTCTCCCATCATCAAAGTGTTCATGGAGCAGACATTTTTCAATAATAGGGACTTCAGTTATTGGAGAAATGGCTGCTCTGCAAATGCTTTGATGATGGGACAGGAGTGGGACATCTCAATGACGATTAAATCACGGGAGGCAAGCAAATTTGCCTATCTCACCCACATGCTTTACGTACAATTTAGCCACGTTTCAGGGATAGTAAGGCTCCACATGATAATAGCAGAAGAAATAAGGTGGCTCCCCCTTTCATAATTCTAGAATCTGTATCTATTAAAAGGGCACACAGTAAACTGTGGAATTCACTGCAACATGATGGTTTTAAAAGGGCACTGGATAGATTAATGAAGAATGGGGCCATCAATGGCTATAAGCCATGAGAACTATATATCACCTTCGGTCTCATGCCCCTGTATACCAGTAGCTGGAGCAGAAGAGCAAGAGGCTATTTCACACATGTCCTGCTTATAGGTTTTGCACAGGATGGCCACTGTGAGAACCAAGTGCTGGACTGGAGAGGCCTTTGGGGTGAGCCAGAATGGCTATTCTTATATTCTTAAACTAAGGTAACTTTCTAGAGTTGTACTTTAGAGCACAAATTGATTTGTGGCTTGAACATTTACTGCAACTTCAAAAAAAATTGATTGCTATGTATTCTCTAAATGGCAAGAGAAAACAAATATAAATATGGGAGGTAAATTTAATTTGTCATATTTGTTGGTAAACCAGCCCAACAAATTATTTGTTTTGTGAAAAGCACAGAGTGTCAGAATAAAGATTTATGTTTTAATTTATACAATGCATCTCATTATGAACATTTACTCTGCCTATGTGTGAATACAATTTGACTTCTTCAAAAACTCTCAGTATGCTACCATTCATAATAACAAGCATAAATAAAAAAGACAGGCCTTGCTGTCATGTAAGACACCCAAAACATGTCTTATCCACATTAACAGTCCCAGGTTTCTCCAGATACATGCATGCACGGATAAAGAGAATAGCTGAGATCCTACATTGTGTGAGTTCAAACTTAACATTCCTCCCAAGCAATCCTACCCTGGCTACTGCTCTCTGAGCACACAAGCCTGCTTGAAAAGAATGATATTTGCTCCATTGGCCAGCCATCCTAGAAGAATGTGGGACACCTACCTGCTGCACCTTTGCAGTCAGGACAGGAGCAAACAGCAGCTCTCCTGTTCCTAGATCTCCAGAGAGTACATTGGAGATTCAGGAGGGAAATGCCTGCTCTTTCTTCCTGGATCCCTCAGATAGTCAGCCCCTATTCACAGCCACTAAATGGCCAACCCCCTCTGCCAAGGGAGCACACACTTGATCTTTGAGGTAGGTTTGTGGGGAAGGGCTGGAGGAAGAGTGGTGGAAGGCTTACTGCATAACTCCTTGCACAATGGCTTTAAAAGGACACACATGCATGTAACCCTGTGGTTATGAGCACATAAGTTTCTAGCTGATGGACACAGATAGTGCCAAGTTCTGCAATTGTCACCGTATAAGAATCAGTGTAGTGTAGTACTCAGAAAGTTAAGTTTGGAGTCCTTAGTTAAATCCTCATCGTGCCATGAAGCTGTCTAGCTCCTATCCAGATCCATAAGAAATACAAAGAGCCCTGCTGGGTCAGACCAAAGTCCTATCTAGTCCAACATTCTGTTCACAGAGTGGTCAAAATGTTGCTTATGGAAATTCCCCAAGCAGAATATGATTGCAACTGCACACACACACACCCTGCCCATCTCACAACCTTCAGCCATAGATATACAGAGGCATTCTGCCTCAAGTCTGCAAAACCAAGCAATATTCCTCCTAATTTTTCTGACTAGCTGTTTGCTGAGCTCCACTCAACTCTGGTGTAGCTAGAGAATGGCATGCAGAAGGACATCTTTATTTCAGTGGACTTCATTTCTGAACAGCCACGTGCAGTTTTCCCTCCATATCCACAGTTTCTACCTCCACAGATTCAACCATCCATGGCTTGAAAATGTATATATATTTCAAATAATCCCAAAAGCAAATCTTGATTTTGCCATTTTACATAAAGGAAACCTTTTTACCACATCATTGTTTATAATGGGAATTGGGCATCCATGGATTTTGGTATCCACAAAGTATCAGCAGATACCAAGGGCCAGTTGTATACAATTCACTTGCAGCTTGCCCCTTTTGCATCTTCTTGTCTCTAATACCCCTTAACCCTTAATTTATTATTTTTGGCAATATAAATTGAAGATTTGGAGGACCCATTCTAGAGTGGAACCACAACATGGGGCAAAGAATTAAAACCTCCATACTCTTATCTGGACCAGCTCCCTTGTACTTACTGTACTATAAAAAGGAGATTACATATCTGGCAGTAGGTCAATTGGTTAAGGTACTAACTCTGTTGATTGCAAGATTGGCAGGTTGGCAGTTCGAGGCCCAGGTGCCGCATGATGGGGTGAGCTCCATCACTAGTCCCAGCTTCTGCCAACCTAGCAGTTTGAAAACATGCAAATGCAAGTACTGTAGATAAATAGGTACCACTTCAGTGGGAAGGTAAACAGCATTCTGTGCAATCATGCTGGCCACATAATCACAGAGTAGTCTCTGACAATGCTGGCTCTTCAGCTTAGTAACAGAGATGAGCACTGCCCCCTATGGACAGACACAATGTGACAACCTTGTCAATGGGGAATACGTTTACCTTTACCTTTTACATAGCTGAAAGCTATGTTTTTAAAGTAATATATAATTTAGCCCTCATAAAATAAAGTGATCATGTGCCACATGGAATGTCATAGATTTATTGGTATGGTTGCTATCCCTATATGACTCAATCTCTGTACATGTAAGAGATGAGTAACACACAGGCAGAAGTACAACAGAAGGCATTGTAGAAAGAGAAAGTGGCAGAGAAAGTGGCAACTGGTAATATTTTGTCTAATATGTATGGTGAAGTCCTAGCAAATTTGAAGTCTTGTTTCTCATCATGACAGAAAGCCAAATGGTGACTCTAAAACCAGCAACATAATAGGCAGGTGGATCAGCTGAGAGAGGAGAGAACATGATTCACACTTTCCTTGTTATTACATCCCAGGCCTTGTTACCTCATTTTAGTCAAGTCACAGAGTTTAAATTCTCCCATCTCTAAAAAAAAGGAGAGAAATGACCAAGCTACTTCTGACTGTAAGAACTAATTGAAACTTATTTCTTATCCTCTGAGCTCTCATATGATGAACTACTTGGAGGACTTGCCACTGCAAACAAGTTACTTTGTCCAATCCAAAGGAAAGTGAAGGAAGAGCACAGTGAGGGTTGTGTTCCCTTCCCTGTCCTGCCTGAGCCCTGCTGCTCTCTCATTTCTACCACTCTTAATTCCACCTGCTTCAGCTTTGAAAACACTTCACAGACCCCCTTATCAGAATTCAGCATTGCAAAAAGCTCTTTTTAATCCTCCCATATCTCCCTTATTTTTCCCCTTTGCCAGGCTTGCAGGGCTGTAATGTTTCCTTCCACATAATCCATCACAGACACAATGTCGCTTGTGCAAATTAAAATGCACCTCGGAATAATAAAATGGGGGCCTTCACCCCCCTTTTCTCTATAGCAGCAGTACCTAAACACAATCCATTTGTCTCACAGGAGAAATTCAAGAAAGTTAACCCTGTGCATGCTTGGCCTGAAGGAAGGTGCATACCTCAAAGTGAGATGAGTCTTCATTGATGAACAGATCTGAATAAGTAGAAAGCAAAGACTGCTCAGCATAGTTGCTCTCCCTCTCACTTCTTTTTTGTATTGGTCATATAGTGAAAAAGAGGTTCTCAAAGACACTGATCAACCCTCCACTTAGAAAAATGATTAGCCATGGAAATTACTTTTCAGGGGGCATGCCCATTTCCCAAAGTCCCCAGCTAGCATGCCTACTTGGAGCTGTTGTTCAAAAAAGTAACTTTCATATAATATAATAATGCACTTGGTTGCATATGCTTGGCTCTAGATTGTGGGTGGCTGGATGACAGGGATGATGCAAGATGTTTGAATGCCTTAGGTGACTGACATGATGATGCTGCCTGTTCCATACAGCGAAGAATTTTATTTCAGTGTTTGTAAGGAGACAATGCCCTCTGCTTAACCTGAGCATAGCAGGACAACTAGGAGAGCACAGAGCAGGCTCTTTAACTAAGCAGTAGCATTTAGTAATAGCATTTACACTTCTATACTGCATCATAGTGAACTCAGCACTCTCTAAGTGGTTTACAATCTATAAGCTAATTGCCCCCAAGAAGCTGTGTACTCATTTTACTGATCTACAAAAGGATGGAAGGCTGAGTCAACCTTGGAACCCTGGGATTGAACTCACAACATTGTGGCCACAGTACCAGCATTTAACCACTGAACCACAAGGGCTCCAACTTACATAGCATTCTTCTCCAAAGTGTGAGTTCCTTTTGTTTCCTGAGGCAGCTGCCTCACTCTCCCTAATGGAAAGGCCAATTCTGCTGGATTTCTATTAGTACCTCTCATATTGGAAAGATATTGCCCAGTTATAACAAATTTCATCAAGACAGCTGATTGCATATTAGTTAATTAGAAATATGGAGCTGTAACCACAGAAATACTACGACAGACACTGAAGATGGTAGAATCTGTGACTACAGTAGGTGCTCAGTCTGCCCCAAGCAGCAAGCATTAGCTTCTCACTCTCCTTCCCTGAGTTAGCCATTGGACAGGAAGACATGTGAGAGGACTTGAGCATCATGGCCTTTTTGCTTTCTTGTGTGTTCCTTTTATCTTTGGTTGCTCATTGTTTCTGGCTTGTGGCTTGCCTTTCAATTTTCAGAACCAGCTCTACTATTAGATAGAATGAGCAGGGCTGACACATTCCAAACCTGTTTCCTCCTCTGCCTCCCATTTTCTCCTCCTCCTCCTCCTCCTTCCCCTGCCTGCTGTCTTCCCTTACCCAGGCCTGGAGGCAGTGGGGTGGGAGGTGGTGGGGAGGGAGGGAGGAATTGAGAGGAGTCAGGAAGGTCCTAGTGTAGCCAGACTAACAGCGACCATGGGATGGCAACCCAACCATACCAGGTCCAAATCACACAGAACTCCAGAGGCAGGTCCAAATAGGTTTTGTCTTTTTATTAGGGAAAATGATCAACACACACGTGTGCACGCACGCACACACAAACACATGAGTTAGAGAAGCAAAGGTTGGAGAGGTGAATAGATTTGAGGCCTTGCTAATGGTGATACTTACCATGTGGATCTTGATTCCAATCGTGGAATGTCTGGAACAGAGATGAATCAATATCTGCTGTGGCAAAAGAGGGGTTAGCTGACTTATTGAGGTTCCTAGTCTAGTCAAACTGATGGAGTGCCTGCTTAGATCTAGACCAGACCTAAGAATGGCTGTTTTACTAGCTGTATATATTACCTGAAATGTGTCTTGGGGGCAGAAGCCAAGGTATGAAAGGATTAGGAGCTTTGGTAAATGGTTTCCCGGGAGGGGGGGAGGAGTTTGGATTAGAAGCAGATCGTTGGGTGACTGCAGTAAACATGCCAGACAAAGGGATTTGCCAGTGTTTCCTTGTCCCAGATAGTTTTGAGCAATCACCCTTGGCCATGATCCTCTCACTGTCCTCTGCAGACAAAAGGGAATATACTGGTGCCTTGAGGAATCCCATCATGGTGGGTGCCTTCTAACTCCCATGCTAGCCCAAACTGGTTTTCCAGGTCTGGCATCCACAATGGGGTCATGCCCAGGTCATCCTCCCTAGTTTCCCTGTTACTATTAATTATATATAGAAATATGAGGGCAAGTGGAGACCTGGTCCCAGGGTAACACTATTTTAACTGCCATGGTTGCATTCTGTGCTGTCCTGGGATTTGTTGTTTGCTGAGACACTAGAGCTCTCTGGCTGAGAATTCCAAATGCCCCTCCATTGCAAACCCCAAGATTCCATAAGATGTTGTTGTGGCAGTTAAAGTGGAATCACAGCATTGTCATTGTGTAGTGTGAAAATGCGCCCAACATCAGCATGTTACCTCCAAAATGCCCCAACATCAGCATGTTGCCAGGCCATGTATAGGTCCTCAGAGTCACAAAAGTTGTCAATAACAAAAATAATAATTTATTTATACCCCGCTCTTCAGCCAAGGCTATCAGAGTGGCTTACAATTTGTTAATTAGACATTTCCCTGCCCTCGGACTTACAATATAAAAAGACATGACGCAAAAGGAGAAGGGAAAGGTGATGGGGAAGGGAGAAAGTCCAGCAGATCTTCTCTCCCTCGGAGGCCTGGACCAAGGCAGATGGACTGGAGGGAGGGCTCTTTTTCTTTTTAGGCCTGTTGGAGCTGGCTTGCCTTTCTCTCCCTCAAAATGGTGGATGAAGGGAGGGCTCATTGCATTTTTGTAATTATCTTTGGATAATTAGATAAGAGTCTGGAAACAATGCCCTATGAGGAAAGATTTATGGAGCTGGTATGTTTAGTCTGGAGAAGAGAAGGATAAGAGGGAATATGATAGCCTTGTTTAAATATTTGAAGGGGTGTCATACTGAGGATGGAGCAAGCTTGTTTTCTGCAGCTCCAGAGAATAGGACCTGGAGCAATGAATACAAATTAGAGGAAAAGAGGTTCCACCTCAACATTAGGAAGAACTTCCTGACAGTAAGAGTTATTTGACAATGGAACACATTTCTTCAGAGTGTGGTGGAGTCTCCTTCTTTGGCGGTCATTAAACAGAGGCTGGATGGCCATCTGTCGGGGATGCTTTGATTGTGAGTTCCTGCGTGGCAGGGGGTTGGACTCGATGTCCCTTTGGATCTCTTCCAACTCTATGATTCTATGATTGGAGACATCTGCAAATGTTATGGTGATACCAGAGACTGGGGTATATCCCCCCAGTTCACACTGTACAGTCAGAGGACTTTAGCTGTATGACAGTGAGTAAAGAGAGCAAAAAGCCAGGCCCAATGTAGATTCCCATTATTCTTAATCATTATTGGAAATGTAGAAATAATACAATCATTTTCAGAATTCTAATTAGGTCTAATGAAGAATAATGGGATTGTAAGTGTTTCTTCTATATGTCCAAGTGAAGCAAAATGCATAGCTATTTAATTTGCATAAAAAGTGGCATTCTGGTAGGCAAGGCGAACATTAATTCTTTACCGTATTGGAAGATTTATACTGAAACTCTTGACATCATCTGTAGCCTCATTTAAAATAGCAAAAGCTGTGCAAGAGCAGAGTGAATTGCTGGTGGGTTGTGTCCTCTTTCATGCAGTTCCTCAACAACCATTGCATTCTATGTATCTGGAAAATTTAAGGCCAAAACATTGCATTATGTTTTCCCCTTTAGTGTGTACTTTGTTTTCAACTCAATGAGTTTAAAGTTTAGTTTGCAAATTTCAATGGACTTCTATGAGGTACTCTGTCTTAACAAGGCATAATAGAATAGTTAAAACTTCATAAAAACGAAATATGAAATATCACAGCAAGAAACTATGTCAGAGAATTAAACATAGGAATGTCTAAGAAAAGATGCAGGAAATGATGCTTGCACCTTGTGAATTGGGGCAAATAAGAAATTGTGGCAGTGACTCCTGCTTCCTATGGGTGCATCTGCACTGTAAAGATAATGCAGTTTGACACCACTTACCCATTTATATCAGCTCCAGCCTTGTCCCTTGACCACTGTCAATATCTTCTGGTGAGCCCATCATGTGAGCATTGCTTGTCCCTTCAGCACAATCTCTGTCAAGGATAGCTTTTCTGCCTCAGCTACAGGGAAGATCCTGTGGATATTTGCTTTAGCTAAATCCACTGAAAATGCTGTATTTCAGTGGAACAAAAAGCTTATGTGGTAGCCTTCCACACGTGCCCTGCTGGTGGATGGTGAGAGTTGTAGTACCAGAAATCTAGAGAGGACCAGATTAGGGGTTGCTGCTATAAATGATGTGTTGCACCCCAGATTGCATTACTCTGAAAAGAGTTCTCAACCTTTCTTGGGGGGGGGGGCGTGGAGAGGTTATCACCATCACCCTTACTTCTCTAAACTACTAGTCATCTCCAGAAATCCTAGTGGTTAGAATTCTCATTAGGTAGAACAAAGAACTTTTGGTCCTCCAAACATTTTGGTTTACAATTCCCATCATCTCAATCCAGCATGGCCAATGGTAAAATATGGTGGGAGCAAGAATCCAAACCATTTGGAGAGTCAAATGTTCCTCACTGCTGGGCTAGAAATAAGGTTGGTTTTTTTAAAAACTTTAATTGTCCTTTATGGAGGCAGAGTGGAATGGGGGGAGATTTAACAATAGTGATTTTTCAGCCTCAAACAGCCTGTTTTCATTTAATATTCATGAGTTCTCCCATTTCATGAGAGCAAAAGAGTAAGCTTTTCGCTTTGGTATTCTATCCTGTGTTTGTCTCTCCATGTACCTACAAACTCCTTTGCAGGAGGAAAGAAGGCAGTTATCTGGAATGTCTTTGGTACAGGAAAATCCCATGGTTAAGATTGTTCCAGTCGTTGGACATACTTTCGAAAGTGGCTGGGTATTATGCTATGAAAAACCTGGGTCTCATAGTCTACCATTTCCTAAGCTTTTGACTATTTTCTACATAGGAACTTCACCAGCTATGTTGAGTTACTGTCTGCATAAACTGTGCACATGATAACATAATGATAGTATTATTTTTTGGTGATGGTGGGTACAGAAGGAGGTGGATAATATGGCCAGCTCCCAGACAACCTAATTCTGAGTTCCTAGTATGCAAGAGGATCTTTCAGCATGTTTGAGACTAACTGTGAGAAAGAAGTTGTAGCATGAGCGTTTGTAGACTTAGGTCCAAAAAAATAATCCAGTTTGAGACAGCTTTAACTACCCCGGTTCAGTGCTAGAGAATTCTTGGAACTGTAGTTCTGTGAGACATTTAGCCCTCTCTGTCAGAGAGCTTTGGTGCCACAACAAACTACAGTTCCCAGGATTACCTAGCAGTGAGCCAGGGCAGTTAAAGCAGTCTTATACTGGATTATTTATGCAGTATGTTTTGGACCTTAGTCTACTTCCTCAGATACATGGAATGAACTGAGGCCCAGTTCACTCCATGCATCTGAGGAAGTAGACTGAGGGGCTGTACAGACTGCCCATAAGGGGCGGCCTGCAGCCACTTCCATCTCCATCAGATTGGGGCTGCAGCAACTGAACACTGTGGCCCCAATCTTTCCTTTCCGTGGCACAAAAAAGGAAAAGGTGCCATAGCCACCAGCTACCATGGACATAAAGCATCCATGGACAGGGAGGGCTGACTGTAGTTTCCTTGGCCTCCAGCTACATTTTAATTCCCAGAATTTTGCTGCCCACATAGCTGAGATTGATGTTCTATATATGAATGTTAGTGAGGCTGAAAATCTATGTTCTCTAAGAGGGCATTCCAGCAGTCATATGATTTTTCTAATTTCTCTCTCTGAGGGTAGAAAGAAAGGTCCATCTTGGAGATAGTATGTTGGGCAAGATGAGCTTTTCAAAGGAGGGAGTTCCTACATCTCTAGATCGCAGTGGAAAAACCTGTAAAGAACAATGTGTTGTTGTTGTTTTCTTGAAGAAACTTCAGTTTGCTCAGCCAGTGCAGTAAGCAATGAAAGTGTCCAGCACTAGGCAAGGAACGTCAGTTCACTTAACAAATGTTAAGGTATCAAACAGAGCTTTGAACATTAAGTTTGAAAATTAATTGTATGATATTAAATATCAGAAACTGGGAATTGCCACCCGCAATGATGAAGGAAATCATTTGATTACTTGATTTTCCTTTAATTAACTTGTTAGCTAAGCTGTTGATTCAGGGCATACCATAGGATTTATACAAAATGACATGGAGATTGTCACCATTGCCCAAGGGACATGTTTTGTAATTGGCACTTTCCAATAGGCTCATTTTGGTGCTTTAGGTTTACTCAGATGGTCTGGAAAGCCCATAATACTGTTGTTGCCAGGGGATGGTAGGACTTTAACAGATCTGGTTATGATCACTTTGGGAAAAGCTGTCCTAAAGTATAGGATATCATCTTACAATGTATTCAGTTAACTTTTATCACTGATCTACATTTCTCCTTTTTTTTTTTTGGTATCTCCTTCCATCTTTGATGCTTCTACCAGAATCAATAGTCTCCCTTCCCTCTTGTCATGCACTCCTCCATGCACCTTAAAAACCTTCTCCTGAGGTGTTTTGGTGGCATAGAGAGTTGCCATGGAAAGGGACAAGGAAGAAGATCCTGATTGTGCATTCTGTGGCCCTGAGGCTACATGCAGCTCTTGGCAACTGTTCATGTGATACGCAAAGCTGATGGGATCCCATCTACCCTTCTTTGTTTCCTGATTCTGAAAGTATTAATAGCAACAGGTAAACAGAAATCTTCATGGAAAGAGACTGGAAGCATGTCAGGATGGTGAAAACTGTGGAGCGTGTATATAGATGTACATGTGTGTATGCCTTCATTTATGTGCATGCATGTAGCCTGCCATGCCCCAGACAACACTGGATGCAGCCAGCACTTGTGGCTCCAGCCAACTCCTGGGGTGAAAAGGTTGTCCAGCCATTCTTCTATAGTCACCTTCCTACCTTCCTTTGAGGTTCTCTGGGAAGCTATAGGAGATGAATGGATGTGTTCACTCTGAGCGACCAGAAGTGTCTTGGTATTTCATCCTCCTCTGAAATGCAGCACTGTTTGCAGAACCAGATTTTTTTATGTGTCAGCTTCATTGCTCTGACAGCATGAAGGATGCTTGGTTTTGTTCCCACTGCTGTTGCCATTCATCACTCCCTTGTAAAGCCAAAACCTTCTGCTTGCTCCCCACTGGTTTCATGCTCTCCTCCCTTCATTTTGCCATGGAGGTACTTACACAGGAAGCAAAAACATCTCAGTGGCATATACAAGAAAAACAGTTTCAGTGTATAATAAAGTGTATATGTATTTGCCTGTTGACATGTGGTGACCCAATTAATTTCATAGGGTTTTCTTAGGAAGGAAATACTCAGAGGTGGTCTTGCCAGTTCCTTTCTCTGAAATATAGCCTACAGCATGCAGTTTTCACTGTGGGTCTCCTATCCAAGTACTAACCAGGGCTGACCTTGCTTAGCTCCTGAAATTAGACAGGATCTGGAGCCTTTAGGATATTTAAGCTTATAATAAGGTATTTTTTGCTTTATCCTGTTTGAAGCCATGTGAGAATTCCATATAAAGGAGATTCCTGAAGTCCACTGATCTCAACATTAAAGGATTATGGAAACAGTAATCCAAAATATCTAAAGGGAGGACACCAGTCTTGATGTATATAACAAGACCCAGGCGATCCTTGAACTACTTTTTGAATGTACTCATTTAAACTTGTTTCTCTTAAATCCCAGGTGGGCAAAGTGCAGCTGTGGACCACAAGTGATCTCTTGATCCCAATTATGTGGCGCCTGAAGCCTCCTTCAGTTCCCTCCAAAAGCCCATCTCACAGCTTAAAAAAACACTTTTGGTATGATTTTGTGTAATGTCTTCCCCAATCCATACAGAAAGCTCTTCAATTCATGAAAATAAGAAAATATCCTCACCCCACCACCAGCAGTGCCCCAGAACCTCTTAGTGTCCCCAAATACCTGTATATTCCTCTGTAGTACCTTACAAAATGATGGCAGGAAGTAATGGGAAGTTGGCAAAAATCCCTACATTGTTGTAGATGCCTGGCTTGCAAGGTAGGTTTGTAGGGGCACTTAAGTGGTGGTGCAATGACCCAAAACCCACCTTAGAAGACAGGCAAAAGAAGCCAGTAGATTCTTTTGTGTCCTGCTGCAGGATCCCATCCATAGTCTCTAGTCAAAATATTATGCTCTTTAACACATGATGGCCTGACATGATACTTAAAAAGAAAAGAGGAACTGAGAACGTGAATCCTACATTAAGCATTGTGCATCATTCCTATAGTATACATCCACAGCTCAAGCAAGGTAACCTCAGTTAAACCTTCAGCATAATGGCTACCCCTATATTTCATTTTAGCATAAGGTACTGTCAGATCTGGTGGTCCCACATCAAAAATTCCAATATATATAAAAATATCATGCATCAGAAACTGGAAGTACACAGCTGCATTTTTCCATCTCATCTCTGGTCATCATGAATTAAAGAAGATTATGCAAATACAATAGTTTTGGGGGGTTTTATTTTTGGAGAAGATTCTCATAGTCCCTAAAAGATGCAATTTCTTCTTGATATAGAGATTTGTAATACAGGCTATCCCAAAACATACTATGGGGCTCAGGGAGATATAATTATCAGTTCCTTGCTAAGGCTGCTTATTCAATTCTTTTGAACTGATGTGGGAACTAGAATAAGGATCTGGGACTCAGTAACCAACTCCAGCTTGGTCCTGGTTCCAAATAAAGTTGTTTGGGAATACAAATTAATTCATAAATGAAATGATATTTATATTTTAACAATTCTGAAGGATGCACATTATACCATCATGATGCAAAGATGTGGAAAGCAGTGTTGCTTTTCATGTGTAGCTATCTTCTTGGCATGACTCATCTGCATCCTTTCATATGTTGTTGCCTTCTGAAATACTTTTATTTGCTTACTTTCCACTTCTCTGAATGCCTTCCAAAGGAGACTGAAAGTTAGAAAACTCTCATAGTTGTGCACTGCCATACATTGAACTTAAGGAGGAATAGAGTTTCTAGGCAAAGGACAAAATGATATGTTATCCCAGTACCATGTTG
This sequence comes from Urosaurus nigricauda, assembly GCA_034509955.1. Taxonomy (NCBI): domain Eukaryota; kingdom Metazoa; phylum Chordata; class Lepidosauria; order Squamata; family Phrynosomatidae; genus Urosaurus; species Urosaurus nigricauda. Next base: position 41,290,122 of record JAOEGL010000001.1, read on the forward strand.
TTAACTGCCATCCAGTCCACTTCAACTTATGACAACCCTATGAATAAGAGACCTTCAAGTCTCCTTATCATCAACCACAAGTCTCCTTATCATCAGGTTTTGCAGACTCAGAGCTGTGGATTCCTTGATTGAGTCTATCCATTTGGAATGCAGTCTTCCCCTTTTCCTTCTGCCTTCTACCTTACAATCCATTATTGTCTTTCTAGTGAGTCCTGTCTTTTCATAATGTGGCCAAAGTATGACAGCCTTGCTTTAGTCATCATGGCTTCTAGGAAGAGTTCAGGCTTGATTTGCTCTTTCTTGTCATTGTCAACTGCCCTCAAGTTCACTGCAACTGAGGACATTATCAGACGTTGGAAATTGGAAGTATAATCTAATATCAATCTGAACGCAATCATGGGTTTTATCTTATTTCGTATTAAAGCATCTCACACAATTTTGGGCAATGGGGGGTCATTTTCGGGTAATAGAAAGTCATTCTAAACACATTCCGAATGCAATTGGAATTCACGTAAATTTGCTAAACTAGTGAATTCACATGAATTCGAATTGGCTCTAATTGGCTCCATTCGCAATAAAGAGAAATTCCTCCTATCAGATAAGGTCCTTAATCACAACCTCGTGCATGAGACATCTCCAATATCCTCTGTCCTTAACCAGCCTGCTCAGGTCTTGAAGGCCCAGGCCCATGTCCTCCCTCATCAAGTCTAGCTATCTGGCATGTAGTCTTCTTCTCTTTCTACTGCCTTCCACATTTCCTAGCATCATTGTCTTTTCTAATAAGTCCTGTCTTCTCAAATACAAAATACAACAACCTCAATTTAGTCATCTTGGCTTCCAGAAAGAGTCCATGCTTGATCTGTTCTAGAATCTATTTGTTCATTGTCCTAGCCAGCCACAATATTCTCAGTACTTTTCTCCAGCCTCATCTCAAATGAGTTTTCTTCCCGTTGGATTTCTTCACTTCTTCAGGATCACATTCATACATGGTGGTGGAAAATACAATGACTTTGACAATACTCACTTAAGTGTTCCGAATTATGTCTTTACACTTTATGATTTTGTCCACTTCTTTCATAGCTGCCTTTCCCAATCCCAGTCTTCTCCTGATTTCTTGACTGTGGTCTCCATTATCAATATTTGAACCAAGGTATGGGAACTCTTTGATTATTTCCATTTTCTCATTATTTGGAGTGAATTCTTCTTTTTAGTAGTCCACTATATCCACAGAATACTTCTCCAGCACCACATTTCAAATGAGCTGATTCTCTTCCTATCTGCTTTCTTCACTGTCCAGCTTTCACAGCCATACATGGAAACTGGAAATACAAAGGCATGGACAATCCTAACGTTAGCATTCAATCAAATATCTTTACACTTCAAGCTCTTGTCTAATTCCTTCATAGCTACCCTTCCAAGTCCTAGGGCTGGTACAGACAAGCAGGAAAAAGTGCCCCAATCCTGCTTTACCCAAAAGCAGGACGAAACCCTACTGCCTGCAAGCTGAATAAGCATGGGCTGACCACATGGTGCAACATCAAACTATGCACTCAGTAATATATATATATATTTGGTTGCCTCCCCATCATACATGTACATTGTCATACAAACACACATCCCTTTAGTCAGCTGCACAGTGACACATGCAATGCTCCATCTGTACAGGGCATCAGTGTGCAAGTGATGCACTGGCAAACACAATCATGGAGGCCCACCATACATGCCCCCTTCACCCCCTTCACCCCATGCCCCCATTGGATTGTCTGGTTTGTGTATGTTGTAATTGCATCTGTTCAAGTTTTTGCCCTTTTATCTTTTTGCTTTTCCACAGCCTCACACTCACATCAGAGCTGCAAAGATGAGCATTTTCTGCCTTGAGTCAGACAATCCTGGCTTTTTTTTGTTCCAGTTTTTAGCCTCAGAGTTTGGCTTCACTCTGGTTTCTAGCAGCCTTCAAAGCATATGTCATATAAACATCTCACCTTCAAAGCAACTTTCAATTGCTTTATTTTGCGCATCTGTTTCACCCCTGTGTTCTTTGATTTCTTGACCTCAGTCTCCATGCTGACTAATGATTAAGTCTAGGTATGGAAAATTTTGCACAATTTCAGTGTCTTTATCTCCTTTAAAGTTATATAAGGCACCTGTGGTTATTCTGCTTGCTTGTTTTTTTTTCCTTAATTTTCAACTATAAACATGCTTTTGCACTTTGTTGTCCCAATTATCCATGTCACTTAGTGGCTTCTGACCCAGCAATGGGCTTTTCTTTCACATGTGTGGACAAGATGGTCCTTGAGATCTTCTTGGACTTCAACTCTCATCAATCACTTGGTAGAGCAATGGTGTGGGCTGGCTGTGTTTCAGACCAGCAACATCCAGAGGGTCACAAGCTTGGCCAATATACAACTGGCTGTCTTTGTCTGTCATCACACATCTCCATAATTTCAAGTCATGGTTGGTTTTCAAAGAGTAAATGCTCTGGGTAAGAAGTAGATAGAGAGGTGGCAGGTATACACTTGGCCAACATGAACTTGTCTTAGTTGTTAAAATGTGACATTTGGGGAAAGTGTGGCTCCTGAAACATCTTTTGTCTTATGAACCAGATGCCAACTTTTTCCTTTTGCTCCTAAAATTGCTGGTAACAGCTTCTTATTACCCTTATTTATAGGGCACCATAAACATTCAGAGCTCTTTACAGACACATAAAAGACAAGATTCCTGCTCTCAGAGGAGATGACAGTGTAACTCAGATGGGCAAGATAGATGCAGGACAATAATTCAAAGTGAAGGGGGTGATAGAGAATGCACTGCATAGAGTCTTTGCATCCAAGTCTTTTATACAGAATCATCAGTGAGGTGGAGGAAAATTCTCTGGATCTGTGAAAAATGGGAACAATCCCAACAAAGAAAAGGCTGTATGCCAAAGGATATGAAGTATAGGAAGATGATAAAAGAACAATGAAATGGGAGGGCACATGAGGTCTTCACTTGAAAGAAGAATAAGAGGAAAATGGAAAGACATACATAGTTAACTCCGCGTAGGTTCCAATTCAATAACAGAAGCTGTGACTTTTCTATTTTTTCATTTTTTAAAAAAAGGACTTTTATGTATTAGTATTCTTTCCTCACTTTTTTGTTTTCTTTTTTGTGTAACTTTATGTTTGCAATTTTTTTTCTTTTTAGTTTATTTGATAAATGTTTAATAAAAATACTTCTAAAAAGTAACTGTAACAGACCTACTCTGCCACATCATCATGGTACAGAGGTGACCTTGGGTTTTTAAAGGCCATGCTAGCAGAGTGCAACTCTGGCAGGGTCATCCAAGCTGGTAGGGCTTTGAGTACAAACCAGGTGATGGCCTATATGGTTTAGATGAGGAGGAGGATTACCTTGAGTAGTAATGGGTACAATAACTTCCATTTTAAATCAGTGGAAAGGAGATGCCAGTGGGTTATTCAAAATAATAACATAAGAAGAGTTGTTCTGAATCAGACTAAAGGCCTATCTTATCCAATAATCTGTTTCCAAAACAACAGACCTTATGGGCTCCATAAGATCCTGCATGAGCATAATAGTGCCACTCTGTGCATGATCTGCATTAGCTGATATAAAGAAAGCCATAATGTCTGACACTGGAGGTAATATATAGCCATAAAGCTAGTAGCCATTGATAGCTTTACTCTCTATGAATTTCTCTTTTCAAGAGAAATTCCACTTTTAAAGCTGTCAGAATTGATGACAATTACTATGTCCTGTGGAAGCCAAGTCCATCATTTAATTCTATGCTGTGTAAAGAAGACATTCTTCCTTTTATGTCCTCACTTGAATGGATGAGAGAGGGAGAAAACCCTATGCCCTTTGACTACATCATTTAACTCTCTTCTGCCACTTCCATCACTTTATACACTCACTTTTTACACTGTTCTTGTTCTTCATCAAGCAAAGAGTTTGCTTCCCGATCCTTAACATTTTCCTTTGGATTTAGAGAAATGTAAATAGAATCATAGAGTTGGAAGAGACCATAAGGGCAATCCAGTCCAATCCCATTCTGCCATGCAGGACCTCTTCATCAAAGCATCCCCGACAGATGGCCATCCAGCCTCTGCTTAAAGACCTCCAAAGAGGAAGACTCCACCACCCTCTGAGGAAGTGTGTTCCACTGTCGAACAGCCCTTACTGTCAGGAAGTTCCTCCTAATGTTGAGGTGGAATCTCCTTTCCTGGAGCTTACATCCATTGTTCCAGGTCCTGTTCTCTGGAGCCGCAGAAAACAAGCTTGCTCCCTCCTCAATATGACATCCCTTCAAATATTTAAACAGGGCTATCATATCACCGCTTAACCTTCTCTTCTCCAGGCTAAACATCCCCAGCTTCCTAAGTTTTTCCTCATAAGGCATGGTTTCCAAACCTTTCACCATTTTAGTCACTCTTCTTTGGACACGCTCCAAGGATGTTGAGGGGGAGGAGGACTAATGAAGGTGTAGGTCAGAGGAAAGTAAAGGCAAACCCTCTCTGAATAAATCTTGCCAAGAAATTCTGTGATAAGTTCAGTTTAGGATCACCATAAGTTGGAAATGTCATCAAGGCACATAACAACAACAAGTGAAGTCACATGTCGAAGGTAAAACAACTAGTGAGGATATGGGTGAGCAACTCTGTAGGGTCTCTGGGCTGCTGTGTGACATCTGCCCAGATTTCCACAAACCTCCATGGGACTTGTAGATGTTTGGGTCTCTCAGAAAATGTTAAAAAATATAAGGCCTCCCCCAAAAGTAAGTCCTGGCAAAGTTTTTGTATATAAATATATATACAGTATATAATAAATATTCATTTTTTTGTTCAACAATAAATGTTAATTCTTTTTCATGGAAAAATAAGACATCCCCTGAAAATAAGACCTAGCGCATCTTTGGGAGCAAAAATTAATATAAGACATGGTCTTATTTTTGGGAAAACACAGTCGGATAATACAAGAACAAAGTACTATTGTATATTATTATAAGAGCTTTTAAAATATATATGCAACCGAAGAAGCACAATGTGGCTAAACAGAAATGATAACAGCTGGGATCTTCTGGTGGTTGTTGTTATTGTTGTTATTCATTTATATCCTGCCTTTCTCTCATTATAGGGACTCAAGATGGTGAAAAGCAAATTTAAAACAATACAATTTAAAAACAATACAAAAGCATTAAAATGCATAAATGTGAAATTTAAAAAACAATTAAACAATTTTAAAAGTTAAAACAAGCATTAAAATGTAAAATATGTTAAAAACTCTATAGAAACCTTAAAATCTAAACCGCTTTTAAAGCCTAACCCTTGTCAGTTTGAAAAAGCCTGATGGCATAAAAATGCTTTTATCCACTGCCAAAAGGAGAGCAGAGATGGGGCCATCCTGGCCTCTCTAGGGATAGAGTTCCAGAGCCTGAGAGCAGCCACTGAGAAGGCCCTCTCCCTTGTTCCCACCAAATGCACCTGAGAGGATGATCTCAACAGTCTAGTGAGCTCATAAAGGGAGATACAATCCTTCAAATAACCTGGACCCAAGCCATGTAGGGTTCTGTAGGACAAAACCAGCACTTTGATTTGTGCCTGAAAAAGGATTGATAGCCAATGGAGCTTTTGCAACAAGGGAGTTGTATGCTCCCTTTAGCCAGCTCCAGTTAACAACCTGGCTGCAGTTCTATGGCCCAGCTGAAGTTTCTGACCACTTTTAAAAGGCAGCCCCACATAGAAAACATTACAGTAATCCAAACGGGATGTAACCAAGTCATGTACCACTGTGATCTGACTTCTCCAGGAATGGGGGTAGTTTGCACACTAGGTTTAACTGTGCAAACACATCCCTGGTCGCTCTATTAAGAAAGCTGGTCTTTTAGGAAGGCTCATTGTACTGAAATCTTTGTTTGATATCCTATTAAGAAACCTAATACTTTGAAATTTATCTGGATTGCAGCTACCTACAACTCAATGTTGTTCTAGCAGTTTTCCAAAGACTGTTTATAAACTCGCAACTTTGATTCTTGTTTAAATGTAAGGTATATAAATGTAAGAGCACATATAAGAGATATTGCTTAATGTATATTAAATGATGTTGATGTGAATTACAGCAAATTTTGGAGTATATTGTTTTATGTGTGATATTGAATAGCAAATATTAGCAACACTTCCTTTTGTTTGTTACACACTTATGCCTGTTACTCTTCTTACAGCTACCAGAAGATGCAACAACAGCAAAACAGCATTAAATGGGAGAGCCATGCCCCATGGGGGCTTGGGAGGGAGTAACTGTCCATTTCTGGCTTGATTTTATTTCATTGTAGTAGCTGTGTAAATGGAAGGCCACATGCAGTCAATGGAGAGATCAGTTCTCAGCCCCAATAAAGCACAGATGACTAGTGGCTTCCATGTCTGTGGGTCAGTGAACCTGCCCCAGGTTTTAGTCCAAACTTTAAAAGAACTATCCAAAGTACTGATTTTTCTCTCCCCCGCATAAGTTCAATATCTTGGATAGGTTTTTCAAAAGGCCAGACACTGCTTTCCTTGACATGAGAACAGGGTGACCAGGAACTTTATTGGACACATTTCCCCCCCCCCCCCCCAAATTTTGGGCACTGGAAGGGGATGCTTGGAGCTGCGTGAGACTGAGAAAAAACTGATTTACTGCACACCAAAGTGTCCCCAAAATGGCTCCATTCCAGTGCCCAGCACCAGGCCTTTTCTATTCAGTGCTGAGTTGCATCCTGTATCTTGAGCGGAAGACTTCGAACCCAAACATTTAACACGGCTCAGCACTGAATTGAAACGGCCTGACGCCAGCCACCAGAATGCAGCCATTTTGAGGACACTTCGGTGTGCAGTAAAATCCATTTTTTTCTTAGTCTCGCTCGGCCCCGAGTGGCCCCTTCCAGTGCCCATAATTGGGGGTGGTGGTGGTAGGAATGTGTCTGATAAAGTCCCAGATGTCATAACCACAAAGGAGGACAGTGTAATCAAAAGGGAGGAGCTGCAATCAATCCCTCATGAGCCTGACAAAAACTACCTTCAGCTTGGCTAGTGTTGAGACATGATAGGAATGGTAGTTCATCAGAACCCAGTGGGCCGTAGCCGCCCCCCCCCCCCCCCCCGTTCTAGTGCAATGCAGGATCTCCACTCCTGCCCCACTTATATTGTAAAGATTATAGGTCTGGTTCTGGGCCCCAAAGTTCAAGAAGGATGTTGACAAGGTGGAACATGTCCAGAAAATGATCAAAGGTCTGGAAATCAAACCTTATGACCAAGTTGAGTATGTATAGCTTAAAAATGATTGAGAGGTGATATGACAGCCATTTTTAAATATCTGAAGGGTTGTCATGTAGAAGATGGAGTGATCTTATTTTCTGCTGCTCCACAGATTAGGACAAGGACCAGTGGATTGAAGTTACAAGAAAAGAGATTCCACTGGAGGAACTTTACCATAAGAACTGTTTGACAGTGGAATAGTCTGCCTTGGAGTGTGGTGAAGTCTCCTTCTTTGGAGGTATTTAAACAGAGGCTGGATGGGCATTTTTTGGAAGTGCTGTAAGTGTGTATTCTTGCATGACAAAGGCTAAAGTCTAGATGGCTCTTGCAGCCTCTTCTAAGAGTCTGTGATTCTGTGAACAGGTATTGTCTAAGTTCTGGAAAGGAGTGCTACAAAACTAAAAGTATACACGCACATATGCCCTTATAGACACACAGAAGTCTTAATCCCTCAGGAATAGCTGCTCAGTTATTTTACCCTTCCTTGTATTCAGTGTTTCAGCACAACTGTATTCAGCACAACTATCATCACCAGTCCATCAGTGTTAAGGATGTCTTCAGTCACTGTTTTTAAGTTGATTAGGGCAGCAAGGAACAGCTTAAGAAAGAAACTTCTCCCCTACAGAAGGCATTTGCATGTGATGATTGATGCTGATTTGTCCTCTAAACACATATGCATTTTGCATTTTAAACAAAGCTATTGCAGCAGAACTGTTCTCTGTCAATCAGTTGGAAGTGAGTGGATTTTTTCCTTCCCTCATACACACACCACTTCATACACACACCACTCATACACACCCCACTCTTCCCATTTATGTGGCAACTGTTCTGGGCAATAAATTGTGTTACCAAGCAGTATTACAGCTTGCCTTTCTTGAAAGGATTTTCCCATCCCATCAAAGAGGAACTGGACCAGGAATATGACATGCCTGCAGAAACACTGAGAGGATTAAAAACATTTTTAAAACCATTGTTCTGACAAGTTTGCCAGAGAAAAGGCTCTTGTACATGTTACCCAAAATGCTGGGGTCCTGGGAGGGCACCCACAAATTAATATGCTTAGGGGAATTTTAATAGCTCGAATAAAGTACCTTGGCCAGGGCAACAGTCAGCCTGGGAATCTTAACCCTATTTATACCAATTCCAAATCACACAGAACTCCAGAGGTAACACCCATGCACACACACAAGAATTAATGAAGAAAATATGGGAGAGGGAAGTAGAGGAGGCCTTGCTAAAGGTGATGCTACCAATGTTGAAGCATGGTTCAAACTGATGGGAGTCTGGAACAGAGAGGGCTCAGTAGCCACTGAGGCACGTCCAGAACACATGTGGTAGCTTTCACTTCTCCAAGGATCCCGTCCACATCCTTGGGCTGCACAAATTGAAAAGTATCCATCAACACTGTCAGGCAGGAGCCATGCTTACATCCAAGGGAACTATATCAATGCTGGCATCTAAGTCAGAGTGAATCCAAGTGATTTTATCTGCAAAAAGGTGGGCAAATTCTTTGCAGCAAACTGTTAAGTGGCTTACATTCTCCATTGCTCCACATTGCAACAGATCCCGGACCACATGAAACAACTGCAAAGAAAATTTGTAAACCATTAATTTTAGCAAATCAAGGTTATGATTTTTGTAGACTCCTGTTGTCTAACTAGGTCCTAGATGTACAGAGCAAGTTATACAGCTTAGGTATTTAGGTGGTGTCTTCTGGTTCTTGGGTGATTCAATGGACTTTTGCTATTCAGACAGCATCTAATAATGCTAAAGCTATAGTCCATTTCTTTTACATTAAAGGATAATGGTTCATTCCAGCTGCTCTTAGGGGTATTCCAGGACAAAGTATTGCCACAATTATTGTCCGGTGTTCCAGCTTAGAATTTGGGCTTCTCTGTGATCCTGGAACAAATACTCTTCCCATTTATGTGGCAACTGTTCTGGGCAATAAATTGTGTTACCAAGCAGTATTACAGCTTGGGACTGGTCTCTCATCAATGGAATGTACTGCTTGGTGTTGAGTAGATATTGCCTAAAACTTTTTTTCTAGATTAGAATCAGATTATATGAATCTTCTTCAGGAAGATAATTTCATCAGCCAGTGGTCTAAGGTTATCAGAGTTAATTTACAGAGAACAGGTCTTTCTGATAACTTTCTCTCTACCCAAGACTTTTCTTAAGCAACATTTACTCTCATTAGTCAGAGCAAAGATACTGATACTGAATACTTTTTATCTGCTGCTCATACCATTATCTACACTGGTCATTTCATACTAATAGGGATGCAAACTATCTTAAAAACCTGACTGTTCCAAAATGCCGTATAATCTTTACTAGGGCTCAGTTTAACATTATCTCTTCTGCTGTACTTGGTCATTTCCAGGAAACGCCTTACAAAAGTCATACTGGTGCATGTGAAGATAGATTAGCAGAGTCCATATCTTATTTGTTTTTTCTTTTGTAATTTTTAGAGATGAGCAAATGAGACACATTACAAGTCTCTTATATAAATTCCCTGGAAGATCATCTGATTGGCATTTAGTTTATTTATTAGCAGATACTAATAAAGTACACAGAAATTGCTGCAAAGTCCTCTGCTGCTAAGATTTGTAAAATAATTATTTAGACATGTAAGTAATACTTGGTGGGTCTTTTCCTCCTCTTTTTTATTATTCTAGCCTTAATCCTGTTAGTCCAAATTGAAGTAGACCTGTTGAATCAATTATTAATTAGGGAATGAATTATAAGTAAACCACACTGTTTCAATGGTCTTCTCTAGTGAAAACTAAAACAAAATTCTTGCCACTATGTTCATTATGTTTTAAGGTTTTAAATAACTGGTGAATTGCTACTTGTTATTTTGTATTGTTTGCTTCTTTTATTGTGTTTTGTGTGTTTCGATGGTCTGTAAATGCATCATAAATACATTATACATTGCAGGAAGAACCTCAAAAGCAGCAAGATTGGCTCATTATACATTAAACCATGTTTGAGGTTGGAGTCCATGAGAAGGGAGTCCATGAAGAGGGAGTCCAAAAGCAAAAATGGGTGGACCCAGAGCTGGGGGTAAATCTTACTGCTACTCCATCCCTCTAACAATAGGGTGGGAGGAGCAAGAAGAGGTGGGAACTGTTTCAGGTTTATCACACTAGAGGGCAAACAGGATTTAAACAGGAATTAAACAGGAATTAAACAGGAAATGCCCTATGTTAAACATAAGGCATGTTAAATGCCCTATGTTAAACATAAGGCATGTTAAATGCCCTATGTTAAACATAAGGCATTTCCTGTTTAATTCCTGTTTAATTCCTGTTTAAATCCTGTTTGCCCTCTAGTGTGATAAGGGCTATTGACAGGTTTGGTCAATAGATTCCTGTGGAGTATGTGACCGATCTGGAGATCCAGAATGGTATAGTGGTTTGAGCATTGGCCTACGACTCAGGGAGACCAGCATTCAAATTCTCACTCAGCCATGTGAACCCACTGGGTGACCTTGGGCAAGTCACACACTCTCCGCCTCAGAGGAAGGCAAAGGCAACTCCCCCTTCTGAACATATTTTGGCAAAGAACCTCTGTGATAGCTTTAGATTAGGTTAATCATAAATCAGCCACACACAACAACAATGTGACCAGTCAAGGAACAGAAGGACAGCAGGAGCCTCTGGCATAGGCCAATGAGATAGTGCTAGGAGTCTGGTCTGAGTGATTGCTAGATGGTTATAGTATAAGGGAGATATGTCTATAGGTTTGTTTGTTTGTTGTTTTTGTTTTCTTTTGTTTTTTGCTTCTGAATCCTTTGTAGGGAGGGACTTGCCTGTTAAGTTCTGCAGGCACTATGCTGAGTGATTGACTAAGAGCGAAGCCATACCCTCAAATACATAGGACCTTATCAGACATCGGAAATTGGAAGTATAATCCAATGGCAATCCGAACGCAATCATGGGGTTTCACGTTATTGAGAATTAAAGTATCTCACGCAATTTCGGGCAAAAGGGAAGTCATTCCAAATGCAATCATGGGTTTTACCTTATTGCGAATTAAAGCATCTCACGCAATTTCAGGCAATGGGGGGGGGAGGTCATTTTCGGGTAATGGGAAGTCATTCTGAACGCATTCCAAACACAATTGGAATTCACGTGAATTTGCTAAACTAGCAAATTCACGTGAATTCGAATTGGCTCCATTCGCAATAAAGAGAAATTCCTCCCTTCTGATAAGGTCCATAGAAGAAAACCAGGATACATGTGGCCAAGCAATATCAGAGTGCGGTCAAGGTTGTTAATGAAGAAGAACACACAAAATAGGAGAGGCTGTAGCAGCTGGCTTTTGCCTGAGCTTACTGGAAATGGCAAAATCTGCCTCCTTTTCTGCCCCTGAAAGTTAACTGAGAACCAACTGAGAGCCAACTGAACTGCTTTTGCACTTTAAATTCAGTTTGCAGAAATTGAAATAAACCAAGGACAAAGAGTGAAAGGAGTGGGGGGGGGGGGGAGAGGAGCTGAGAATCTGGGACATTTTATAAGCAGTCACAAAACTGGGACAGCAAAGGATTAATAGGGAAGGTCCATCCAAGTCAGGACATTTGGAGAGTATGGGAAGCTAACATACAGTGCTATGTCACAGACTGGTTATGAGGCAGACAGAAGATGGTTGGGGAGGGGTGCCCTGAGCCTTGGGGAGCAGTCAGTGTCCCCCTTGCCCTGATGGACTAGCCTCTTACATTCTCTTTTTCAGCCCTGATCTCTCCCCCTTTCTTACCTTCTTGGGGCAGTGACTCCACACCTCTTATTGTGGGCCCTTGGTAACTGCTAGGGTATGGTTCCCCCCCCCCCGATACCAAAATCCTTGGATACTCATGTCCCATTAAATACAATGGTGTAATTATATGTATCTCATGTATAAAATGGCAAATTCTTTTTGGAATGTATATTTTCAAAAATACTGTGTCAAAAAAAAAACAACACAAAAAACATACAGGCCATTCCTGTGTTGTGTGGGTAAATTTTGTGGGACAGAGGCAAAGTCTATCAAAGGCCTCTGTCTCTGAAGAATGGAGAGTGCTGACAGGGCTAAGTAATGATAATAGTAATTTGTATTGCATTATCCACAAAGCAGCACAGTGACAAAGCTCCAATAAAGAATGTGTCATGGCAAGTGACATCCATCATTGGTCCCTGATGGGCATTCTCCTCATACATGCTTCTTTGCAGGGAAGATGGAGCTTAATTTCCCTCAGGTGAAATTCACAGAGGCCTACTCCTGGGTATAACTCTCTGGAATACTCTTGAGAAGTATGTGCCTTCCTCCCTTCACCCCTTTAGTTCTTCTCTGCCTGTGTCTCTTCTTATTTTAGATTTTACTATCATGCCACAGTACAACAAAGACAATATTCATTCCTCTAGTTAGGGTGCCCACATGGCTTCCTTTACAGAAGACAGTCATCTGACATTGGCAGCTGGTGACTCCATAGTCAATGGGGCAAGGAATCCACTCTGTTGGGGTTTAAAGGTACTCCCCAAAGCCTTGAGCTGATTGCTCCCAGACAGGCTCAGCATCCTGGGTAGATCCTTTAAAACCCAGAGTGGATTAACCATGCCACTGACTTCACAGCCCCCAGCTGCTACTGCTGGAAGGAGAGATGCCTTCCATCTATAGGAAGATTTTGTTGAATTCAACCCCAAATCCATCTTAAAGACCAAGAAGAGATAAGAGGAGAACACAGGAGTCTTGAAGTTGTCCATCCATGCTTAGAAAAATGGATGGGAGACTGACTGGGCACACTAAATTTAGACAGAGGGCCTAAATTCAATTACTTATACCACTGAGAAGAGGGCAGTTGAATAAATGTAACTAACAGAGGGATTAACGCACTGAGTTCTTAATAGGTTCAGGAGGCCCACTCTAGCCAGGGCTAACAATTGTACAGTCAGGCCTCCATATCCACAGATTCTTTGTACATGGATTCAACTATACACAGCTTGAAAATATTTTTAAACTATTTTTAAATCCCTGGCTATCATAAATTTGCAACCTGCCCTACCACATAAAATTGTTGTGTGGTTAGAGGGGGGGAAGATAAACATGTACCCCACTATGATTTAATTGGATTTAATGCTGAGATATAAGTCTAAGCAGTCGTTGAAAAGATTATTGTTGGACAGTTGTAGCTCATGTTTTCATGACAGTTGGACAGCGAATCCACTCCATGTTTAATCCAACCACTATCCAAGATGCTGAACCTACCAAAATCCACAGCAAATTCACTGCTGTAATGCTATGGAAGCACCCAGCCATTTCTGCCTTTGGACTTTGGTTCTCAAACACCATCCCATCAGCGCAACCAGAGCTCGATCAAGCTACTTAACATTGTTTCTTGCACATAGGTGACAGCTATGCTTGTTCACAATTTCTTATACATTATGCTATGGTAGGGTTCAGAAGAGGAATTATATAATACCAGTGTAATATAATTGCATGGGACGATATTTGTACTACCTTGAGATGATGTAGGATCTTGACCACTGAATGCATTTAGTAAACAAATGATTCAAAGTGTTTGAGGAAATTTCCTGGCTACCTTGCTGTATGTGTTTTAAGAACACAAATCATCCAATGTAACATAGAAAATGGCTGTAAAAATCTCTTCAAATTTTGACAGCTCTTTTCCTACCATGCCCTACATCACTGCTGTAGGTTATTATTCTTTTTCTTCATCTTGCTTTTGTTCAAGAGTACATTGCATGTAATCTGCTAGAGGTGAGAAACTATCTTATTCCTCAATTGTCTCTGGGAGGTAAGGTGAATTCCCCCCTGAAGGGCACCCAGACATGACTGCTTATCCTGCTTTTCTGCTTCCTACCAGGGGCCCATCTGGCCTGGCCCAGCTTGGTCCTATCTTGTCAGAATCTCTTTGATTCATACAAATAGTCCAGGCTGTTTCTCTTCTACTTCTTGTCACCTTTGAAAAGAATATTCTAAATCTGCCAGATAATCTTTTGCCACCAAGGACAAAGTGGCTGCAGTAAGAGAAGGAGCCATCTGACTAAGGACCAGAAATGGTGGGCAGAGAGACAAGCCACTGGTGCTTTTGGAGTCAGGTTTCTGTTGCTGCTTGTACCATTTTATCTCTCACACACACCAGCATTTTCAGAGGAACCTATTCATGCAATCAATCACTCAATCAATCAATAAAAATTAAATTCTCCATTAATCCAGCTGCTGGCGGAAAATTTCCAAATGCTCAGACTTAACAACAAAGACAACAGAAATGTATATTCATTTGCTTGATGTGTTCTTACATTTTAAATCTGGATTTTACATGAAACAAACAGATAAAGGTTTCTGTTTTATTCCTCACAGCTGAGACTCTGTGTGTGTGTGTGTGTGTGCACATGCATGTGTTTGTAGGAAATCATCATGCTGTGTCTTTTGGCTAAACTAGATGTACATTAAGCTTGTAACCTGCAGCTAAGCGTCAGCTTCTTTCCTACTCACTAATAAATATATATGAACTCAGTCTGGATTGGTACCACTAAAATGTGGGTAGAGATATTTCAACCTCACAATCTACCCTGGCTGGACCTAATAGGGAAAAACAAACTTGTTTCCTATTTTAGCACCTAAACAGAGAATTTAATAGGAAAGAAGGCTGAGGTGGGATTGTTTAAGATTCCCTTATCCATGCACAGGGGTCCCAGTCCATATGAAGTCATGATACCCATTTAAGGTACTATCATGTTTAGCCTGGTGCTTCACAGTTTAATTGATGTAGCCATCTAGTAAGTTTTTCTTTAAATTTACCAGTAACATATTTGTATCCTTTCTTTCCTGGTAGTTATATAAAGACTGGCAGCCAATGGTTCATGGACCAGCTGTGGTCCAGGAATGATTGCTTTGAGTAGGACTGATTTAACCTTTGCTGCAGCTGAAGATGTGTCATCTCAGATAGATGACCAATGTCATCCAATGTCAGATTTGACACCTGGGTCAAGACTTTTGTGGCAAACGGTCATCAAACACTGAAAGCTGAATGAGGCATGTTGGTTTGCTCTTCCCTCTTCCTTTTATAAGCTTCGTCCCTAAAGGACTGTCAGCACTGCCTTCTGTATGCAATGGACAGTTCCCCAAAGTCACCAGAAAGCCCTATACTAGGAACTACCAAAGCATTTTGCTGCCTGGGATAGAACAGAAAGTGAAGGTGCCTCCCTCCACCCTTCAAATTTACCTACAATAAAATATGGAAAATGTACTTTTTAGGGCTACAACTATCAGAGAATCCAAAAGAGTAATTTTTCCAAGTTGAGTTCTTCAGCACCAGATACCACATCTTCCTTCCCCTGGCAGTAAAAATGCAGTAATCATTCTCTGCCCTTCCATAAGATCTAAAATCAGTTGTCTGAGAAAACTGTCTCCTTTTGCCTCATGATAGGGCTGACCCTAATAAGCATGGGCCTTTGATCACATCACTCTGCCCTCCCATGCATCATGGGGCTGAGAAGTTGTGCCTCATTATCCTTTTACCTCTTCCTTGCCAAGGTGCCCTTCATCACTTCCAGTGCTCTCTTCATCATGGTAGGAAGTGCTGCTTTTCATACTCACATGCTCCTTCACAAATTCACTGAAAGGATATGCTTCTATCAGTAATATGCAGGTTGAAACTATTGATTTCACCATCCATTACTTATCATGTGAATTAATGCATGTAAGTGTTTCTTTTTCTTTCTTACCCCATCTTCCTGAGGATGCTTTTATCATGTTCATGTAAGAGGTTATAACTTGTTCCAAATCATTTGCTTATGTGTCATCAAGCAGAGGATAAGCCCTTGAAACACTCTTCAATTACTAGGCAATTCTCTGTCTGGAACTCAAGGGTCACAGCCAGTTTATATACTTTCAGAAGTTGTACCTGCCTGCCTCTGCCTGGCTGTGTCTGTGTTAGGGTCTTCTGAAGTCCTTTCTTGTGTATCACACTCCCCAGTAGGTGGTCCACTGCTGCTTTGAAGCAAAGACTTAAGGGGAAATGATCAAAATGTGAACAGCCATATATAAAGTTGAGCATATTTTTCAATGTGCTCATACATTTTCCCTGCCTCTGTGACAGATCTGACAGCATACATTACACACAGCAATTTCATCTCCTGACATCGTAATAGTCAGCTCTCCATCCTTCTTTGGAAGCATCTGAGATGAGGTACATTCTAGGTAATTGCTAAAAAAAATAGGAACAGAACCTTCTAAACTTGCCAAATATCACCAAATCTGAGGCCTAAGTGTAATATCTAGCCATAGACTACCGGGATTGGGGGAGGGCTAGATAAACAGCCTGGGATGTGGTGGCTAAAGTGGTTAAGACACTGACTATGTTGATTGCAAGATAGGCAGGTTAGCAATTCGAGGCCCGGGTGCCACACGCTGGGGTTAGCTCCTGTCACTAGTCCCAGCTTCTGCCAACCTAGCAGTTCAAAAGCAGGCAAATACAAGGAGATAATTGTTACCACTCCATTGGGAATGTAAACATCATTCTGTGCAATCATGCTGGCCACATGATCACAGAGTAATCTCTGACAATGTGGGCTCTTCATCTTAGTAATGGAGATGAGCACTTCCTCCTATGGTCGGACATAACTTCACAACCTTGTCAACAGGGACTTCCTTTACCTATATCTGGCTAGATTTTTTAAATCTATAGTCTTAGCTGGATTGCTGTTGGTAAACCAAGATTTGGATTTTTTCTCCCAAGAGTCACCATGGAGGCCATATATGACAAAATATTCTGCTCAGGGCTTGCAAAAGTTTGGATGGGGCATGATCTTCCAGATGCTATTGTAGTATGACTTCCATTAGCTCTAGGCAGCAAATCCAATGGTGAGGAATGATGGGAGTGCAGTTCAGCAACATCTGGAAGGTTGTACATTGTCTTTCAATAGTCCAGAATAATAAAATCACAGAGCACCAGGGGATCCCAAGGATCATTTAGTCCAAACACCTGCCAGTGACACGGTACACCTTTAAGGCACCCCTGAGAGATAACCAGCTAATCTCTGTTTAAAAACCTCTGAAGAAGGAGATTCTTCCATAATCTGTCTGTTCTGCTGTTGAACAGTTCTTATTGATAACAGGTTGTTCCTAATATTTAGTCAGACTACTTCATTTTAATTTAAAATTATAGGTTTTGATCCAAATCTGTGGAGTAGCCAAAAAACACAGTGAATGCATATAATATGAGGTGTTTCTTTAGGTACCAAAGTTCCAACCTGTGCAGTGATCTATAGCACTTTGAACAATGATTTGTTTATATCATTATATCATATAACATTAAATATATGTCAAAATATGCACATACTACTTCCTTTGGGCATGGCCTGAGGACAACAGTGATGTCCTTTCCCTTTTCACCATTTTAATCTGAAAAGGACAGAAGATTGCAAGGCAAAAGGAGGAAGAGGAAACTGATGTGCACAGAATAATGATTTGTGAAGTCTGATGCATTTAAATTGGCATTTCTATCAAGGGCACTGTAAAACAAAACAGTCTATACATGTTTCTAATGCAGTCTGAACCATTCTGCTCCTTACCACTCTTTAACTTTATGCGTAGCATGCTGCTGTCTCAACTCAGGCCGGGAAGTGGTGCTCTACACTGCTGCTTTTTTTACTGATCCAGGTCAGCATCAAAATAAATTTATAGTGTGTTTTCACAAGTGATGATGGGTACATTCTTTAGCTTCTCTCTAAGCATCTGAAAATGACTGTAAGTCAGCATACCATGCACAAGAGTCTACAGATGTATTTAAATGGGATGGTATGCACGTAGAAAGCAAGAAAAACCAATTCTATCACGCCATTTCTTGTGGCCACTGTTTCATTTTAAAATGTATGTAATAAGGATCTATGGTCTAGATTACTACATTGATATTGAAATCCTGGATACATAGTGGTTCAGAATCTAGACTAATATGAAGTTATTTGACAGCCTGGAAAAACTGCAGTCAGCATCATGTCCAAATCTGGTCTGATGCTATTTATTGATGGTGTGTTTGGCAGATAGGTTTCCATAGTGATTAATAATGTAATCCCAGATATGTTTACTCAAGAGTAAGTCCTACACTATGTTCAGGCTTGCAGACATACATTAGAGACTATTTTAGTCCTCTGCAAATGGATGCATTCTTGAATATCCATATTAGCAAGGTAATTGAAAAATGCAGCACTCAAGACTTTTGTGGCTTCTCCCAATCTGGGGGTGATAAGATGGTCAAAGTATATGCAAAGTACATATTACAATGGGGCATAAGGGTGGGATATGAGTGGTGGGCTCCAACCCTTAATGATGTTATCTCAGATCTGATATGTTTGAAAATTTGCACAGAACTGGCCCTGTCTTATACTAGCATTGTACTGGTGCCTCTTGTCTTTCAGATAGGAGAGTGCTATTAAAGATTTACTACAACTCATGAAAAATGGGCCAAGGTAGAAATGTGTGGTTTGGACAGTGGCAATATCAGGGCAGGACTTCAAATCAGATGTCCAGGGCTCCATGACACAGATTGAGCAAGTGGACTTCAGTTTAAGAGACTCATAATGGAACAGGTCAAATAGGATTCAGGCAATCAACATGCTTGAGGATAGTCTATATGTTGACCTCATAATGTGTTGCATCCTGCTTATTATAAAAATGCTGTGGTATAGAACTAAATAGTTCTGAAAACATCAGGAAATAAAGTGTGTGTGTGTGTGTGTGTGTGTGTATTATCTGGAATTAGCCTTGCTTGCCTGCTTCCTCATTGTGCATCGTTGAGAGACACAAATGAAATAGTAATTTCAGAATCATTTCCTGTTCTCCCCCTTTTCTTTCTGCTAGTGCTAGCTTCAATATACATCTATGCACATTATTATGTTTGGGTTAATGTGTGCGGTTTTAATAATGTAAATGGTAATAAACATTATTTGCAGGATTGACTGGCTTCGATATTAAAATTGAAGTGAATTTACAACTATGGAAATGGAATTGTTCGAAATGATATAATCTAGCTTTAGATCATTTTCTGTCCAAAAATAACACTCTTCACCCCAATAAGATTATTCATAACCTGCACATTGCACTTGATTTAATTGACAGGCTGTGTAAATTACCCCCCTCATCTCTCCATGAAAACAACATTTATGTGATTTGGTTTTTAACTTGGCTATTAAATACAGGCTTTAGTTTCTATCAGTCTCAGCCAGTTTAGCTCAAGTGGCTTTCCTCTCACTTTCCTCTTCCTTATCCAATGAGTAAGCAGTCTTTATTGCCCTAAAGTGTATTGCCCTAAAGTGTATAGCCCTAAAGTTATTGCACTAAAGTCAGAATTGTCCAAGCCATTGTATTCCCCATCACCATTTACAGATGGGAGAGCTGGTTAGTGAAAAAAAGTCTGCCATCTCCCTGGAAGCCAAGATGATCAAACAGGCTGTCATTCCCTGGCCACATCATGAGAAGACATGACTCATTAGAGAAGGTGAAAATGCTATGAAAGGTAGAAAGTAGTAGAAAGAGAGGAAGACATCACACCAGATGGCTAGATTCAATTAGGGAGGTCATGGGCCTGAGTTTGCTAAATGGGTCTTGGAGATAGCTTACCTACAGGATCACCCTGAGTCAGGGTCAACTCGAGGGCAGTTAACAACAAAAGGCATTGCCCACACATGAGTGTATTCAAGCTATTGAAAAGGCAACAACACTTCACTGAAATAAGTGATGTGAATGATTCCATATCTTTGTCACAGAGAAATTTGTCACAGAGAAACTGGAGCATGTCCAAAGGAGGGCGACTAAGATGGTGAAGGGTCTGGAAACCATGCCCTATGAGGAACGCCTTAGGGAACTCCGGATGTTTAGCCTGGAGAAGAGAAGGTTAAGAGGTGATATGATAGCCCTGTTTAAATATTTGAACGGATGTCATATTGAGGAGGGAGCAAGCTTGTTTTCTGCTGCTCCAGAGACTAGGATGCAGAACAAATTGCAGGAAAAGATATTCCACCTCAACTTTAGGAGGAACTTCCTGACAGTAAGGGCTGTTCAACAGTGGAACACACTCCCTCGGAGGGTGGTGGAGTCTCCTTCCTTAGAGCTCTTTAAGCAGAGGCTGGATGGCCATCTGTCAGGGTTGCTTTGATTGGGAGTTCCTGCATGGCAGGGGGTTGGACTGAATGGCCCTTGTGGTCTCTTCCAACTCTGTGGGGCTTTCCAGACTACCAGGAGAGGGCGACATGAAGTTGCATTTTCCCAAATGCTCAGCAGCTACACTGCAAGTCCCAGGGGTGTATTTAAAAGGTATAGGGCGGCTACACTGAGGGGGTGTGGGGATGACTTATCTGAAGTCATGTCTTTTGCTCAGCCACTACACTGGAAGCTGTCAGGACGCTAGAAACACAAGCGGAGCAGCTGCATGGGCAGCAATGAACAGGGATTTTGGCAGCACTGAACCTTTAATTTTTTTTATTTATTTTTTTTGGTTACCGGCTACAAACTGTGCAGTTGCACCGGTACACCATACAGACAATTGTATTGCTGGCTGTGAACTGCACATTTGCGCAGGTACATCACACATGAACTGTGCAGTTATGAAGATCTGTCAAATTACCGTTGCAGTTTCGCTTCCCTTTTTTAACTGCACAGTTGCACCGGTGTACCATGAATGAACCCCTTTATTTTATGAATAAACTTCTTTATCTTTAAGTGAATTGGCATTTTATGCACAGTTGCATAACAGTTACAGTATCCCAGAGTCCCTACTGCACGTGTCTAGGGTTCGGATTAGGGCTGGAGCTAGGGTTTGGGAGCTTTAAAAAACTGCACAGTTGCACCACATCATTTAGATGCAGCTGCACAGTTACACCCTTTTTAAAAATAGTGGGGAAAACAGCTCCTTTTTAAAGCTGCTTTTTCCCCACTAAAACACCAAAGAAGTGTGTTCATGCCAAACAATCACTGCAGGTCATCTAAAGGCCACACTTGCATGCAGGCATGAACACACCCCCTTTTGCCAGTCTAGATCAGGCCTATGATTCTATGATTCTATAAATTTTGTGCACAACTCTCTTTTCTTCTATAACAAAGAGACTATAAAAATACAGCTTGCTTTTGGAATCAATAGAATTATATTCTTGAAAATAAGACTGACTAAAGTAAAATATTCTACCAGAATATTTTAGATTTCCTGTCCATTATTTTTGAATAATTATATTAAAGGAATATTGCACCCACTCACTCCCATGGATAAAAAATGCGGGAGGTCAAATGCATATTAGTCAATGGGTGGTGGAGGTGGTGTGTGTGCCCACATTGGCATGACTGTGTCTATGTGCCACCATTGACTGATATAGGGTAGGGCATGTTGATGTAATCAAGCAGATGTGCACAGTTCAAGCAGTCTCCGATGCCTTCGGAATTACCAGTGACTCTGGAGCTGTTCGGCCTTATCAGGAATCCTCCTCCCAGTTGTTGATGAAACAGACTGGAGCCTAAACTCTCTCCTCAGTGGTTTTATTCTTGTTGCTGTATTTACAAATATACACACGCTCTACAAATCTCTCCAACCATTCACTACCAACTACCTACCCAACCTCTCACACTGTGGTGTGCAGGCTATTTATAGACTTGTGCCATGAGGCCACAATGCCAGCCTCTTCCAATGACCTTTCTTCCTGTGTCACCTGCAATTCTGTCCCCTCAGTCAGGAAGATTCTTGATGTTTACATTAGGCCTATGTGCAAGCAAGCACATACTGACGTTGAGCACTGTCTGCTTCCAACCTTCAGCTGCAGACAATTCTACCCATAATTCCTGTTTTACCTTTTGTGCACATCTGTACATTTCATATTCAGGTCTCAAATCCTAACAGGGCAATCTGTGAGAGCTCCATTTCTCAAATGGCTGTCCTGGTGATTCATCAGGCCCACTGTATTGCACAAGAAACACTTCCACTGTATTTATAATTCTGCTTAAAAGTTTTCCTAAAATTGATTATATTGATTTCATGGCTGCTACTTTTCTGTTTAGAACTAAAATGGACAGTTCCCAGTTTCAGGTAAGGATGTTTTAATGAACCAACCTGATTCAGATTTCTTGAACTAATGTACAAATCAGACTAAATGTAGACCGATCTTGTACCACCTTTGAGACTAACTGAAAGAAAGAAATTGGCACTGTGAAGTCTCCAACCTCTGAATTCTTTTTTCGCACTGTTTTTTTTTCTTCCTCCACCCCACTATCTGATCACTCTCTGCAAATCCTTCATCAGGCATACAGAGGCCCCATTCCCACTACATTTTGATTCTAAGTGTGACGCGGGCTATATGACCCTCATTCACACTCGAATTGACTTCCAATCCTCATCGGATTGATTAGTGGAGGAAAGGACCAGGTTAAAAGCAAATAGCCCGGACTTTCCTGCCACTAGTTTTAAAGTGGTCTTTTCGGAAAGCACGATTCCGAAGCATTTCCAGTAAGTGGGAACACTGGTCAGAATTGTGTTTGGGGTTTTTTGTTTGTTTGTTTCTGTTTTTTGAGGGGGTATTGATCACAAAATCAGTCTCGTGCATTTTCAATCTTGTGCATTTGTGATCTTGTGCATTTGCAATCTTGTGTATTTGTGATCAGTATAATGAAGAAAAAAAACAAACACACACACCCTGGCTCCTGGGGGGGTCCTTCCTTTTTTCCTTCCTTCCTTCCCCCCTTCCTTCCTACCTTTTTTCTCTTTTTCTTCATTATACTGATCACAAATGCACAAAAGCACAAAAGCACAAGATTTATTTTGCGATCAGTACACCCCCCATAAAAAAAATTCCCCTGCGAGAAGGGGATGAGGCATTAAGGGCTGTCACCTTACATGGCAGCTCCAGTGGGAACGACAAGCATTCCCAGCTAAGAAAGCAGTTCCAAACAAGGTCCCTTTTCATAGTGTGAACGAAGGGCCTTTTGGAATCACTTTTATAAGCGGAGCACAGCCCGGTTCCAATGCAGGTTTTTCCGCAAGTGGGAATGGGCCCAAAGTTTCTTTACTGTTCTGTGGAGAATAGGAGAGTGGCCAAAGATGGTTATGCAGGCTATAGAATCTGTACTATATAAACATACATTAATTTACTAAGATTAACCAATCTAGTTTAAATATAAAATACCTCCAGAGTGTACAACACTACAGCTTCCTAGTAGTCATGCCAGTTTTCAGGTGTTTGTTGGCCCATGATGAGAGAAATTGTGACATAAATAAAATAGAATAAAACTGTGAGACCTTACTTGGGCCCATTCACACTAAATAATTATAGTATTGTTATTCTGCTTTACATGCCAGGGTTCCATCCTATGGAATCCTGGGGTTTGCAGTTTAGTGAGGTAGAGGAGTGTACTTGTGTCTCTGCAATGATTGTCCCTAAATGCCTGTCCCAAAACTGCAAATGCCAGGATTCTTTAGGGAAGAACTATTGCAGTTAAAGTGGAATAATACTGCTATAATTCTGTAGTGTGACTGGGACCCAGGTTGCATAGCCTTGGAGCCATGACAGAGACATGGGATACAGACATAAAACATAGAATCATAGAATCATAGAATCATAGAGTTGGAAGAGACCACAAGGGCCATCCAGTCCAACCCCCTGCCATGCAGGAACTCCAAGTCAAAGCATCCCTGACAGATGGCCATCCAGCCTCTGCTTAAAGACCCCTAAGGAAGGAGACTCCACTACACTCCGAGGGAGTGCGTTCCACTGTCGAACAGCCCTTACTGTCAGGAAGTTCCTCCTAATGTTGAGGTGGAATCTCTTTTCCTGCAGTTTGCATCCATTGTTCCGCGTTCTAGTCTCTGCAGCAGCAGAAAACAAGCTTGCTCCCTCCTCAATATGACATCCCTTCAAATATTTAAACAGGGCTATCATATCACCTCTTAACCTTCTCTTCTCCAGGCTAAACATCCCCAGCTCCCTAAGGCGTTCTTCATAGGGCAAGGTTTCCAGACCCTTCACCATCTTAGTTGCCCTCCTTTGGACATGCTCCAGTTTCTCCACATCTTTTTTGAATTGTGGTGCCCAGAACTGGACACAGTATTCCAGGTGGGGCCTGACCAAAGCAGAATAGAGTGGCACTATAACTTCCCTTGATCTAGAAACTATACTTATCATAGAATTTCTATTGATGCAGCCTAAAATTGCATTGGCTTTTTTAGCTGCCGCATCACACTGTTGACTCATGTTCAGCTTATGGTCTACTTGGACTCCTAGATCCCTTTCACATGTGGTCTCATTCAGCCAGGTGTCCCCCATCCTATATCTGTGCATTTCATTTTTCCGCCCTAAGTGCAGAACCTTACATTTCTCCGTATTGAATTTCATTTTGTTAGCACTGGCCCAGCTTTCTAGTCTATTCAGGTCATTTTGAATTTTGATCCTGTCCTCTGGGGTATTAGCTACTCCTCCCAGTTTAGTGTCATCTGCAAATTTGATAAGTATGCCACCAATTCTGTCATCCAAATCATTAATAAAGATGTTGAATAGCACTGGGCCCAGGACAGAACCCTGTGGGACCCCACTGGTCACTTCTCTCCAGGATGAAAAGGAGCCATTGTTGAGCACCCTTTGAGTTCGGCCAGTCAACCAATTACAAATCCATGTAACAGTTAACTTGTCTAGCCCACATTCTTCAAGCTTGTTTGCAAGAATGTCATGGGGAACCTTGTCAAAGGCCTTACTGAAATCGAGGTATACTATATCCACAGCATTCCCTTCATCTACCAAGCTGGTAATTTTATCAAAAAAAGAGATCAGGTTCGTTTGGCATGACTTCTTTTTCTGAAACCCATGTTGGCTTTTTGTGATTATGGCATTGGCTTCTAAATGTTCGCAGACTCTCTGCTTAATGATCTGCTCTAGCACCTTTCCTGGAATTGATGTCAGACTAACTGGACGATAATTGTTGGGATCCTCTTTTTTTCCCTTTTTGAAGATGGGGACAACGTTTGCCCTCCTCCAGTCTTCTGGGACTTCTCCTGTTCTCCAGGAGTTCTCAAAGATTATTGCCAATGGCTCTGATATTACATTTGCTAGTTCTTTTAATACTCTAGGATGTAGTTCATCTGGTCTCTCTTTTAACATCAACTCTCTCTCTCTTTCAACATCAACTCTCTTTTACTATTACTGATTTAAATTCCATCCCTCTGACTCACAGTGAATTATTTGGAGTGACTCACAATGCCCTAGGTCCTATTGTGAATCCCAATTAGTGCAGACCGTTGAATTGATTGGATTTGCCTATGGATTGATTCACCATACAAGAACAGATTCAGACTAAAGATCCATTTTAAAAACAAAAAGATCAGATTGTTATCCCAGCAGCATCATGATGTCTCCCACAATGCATGGTCTGGTGATCTCTTGATATGCTACCTCCTAAGAAGATCTGGACCAGGCCAATTTATGCTTATCATCAGTTCATATATAAGAGACTGTGATCACCTTGGAGACAAGGCTGAATACAAGTGCAACAAGCAAATAAAAAGCAATTAATGTAATAAACCACAATTATGTCCACAATTATTCCTTGCAATAGAGAGGAGAAATATCAACCTTACATAGCAAATCTCTCTCACTTCATGGAGCAGATCTCTTAGGGCTACATTTAAATTATGGGTGGGGAAAAAGTCAAAGGACCAAAAATAACTCCTTTATAAAATAGGAGTGAGCAACTGCTGAAGGCTCAAGGGCTGCATTAGCCCCACCGGATTTTTGGAGAGCTGTAAACTACCCTGCCCCATAAATAAATAAATAAATAAATAAATCAGAGCTTTCCCCCCCCCCCCAATGCCCACTAGGGAAGGAGTGGAAGGCTAGTAAGGCACATTACTCTCACAGGAGACCTTGGAGAGCAAGACTGCCCCACTGCCCTGGCCTCTGAAAAATAAATAATTAAATTATTATTATTATTATCATCATCTGCCTTTCTGAACTCCAGTGAACTCCAGCCTCTGTTTTCACAAGAGAAATGGACTTAATGTGTTGACAAAATCTGTAGATGTCTCATGTTAGAGTCCTTTAGTTCTGCTGTTAATATTGCTTTCCCAAAATTTGTTTGGAAGCAAAATTAAAATTAGAGATATCATTGGGGAAAAACTGAGGATTTGTTGTTGTTGTTGTTTTTGTTGTTGTTGTGTGCCTTCAAGCTGTTTCCAATTTATGGTGACTCTAAAGTGACGCTATCATGGGGATGGATATCAAGCTATCATTGGCAAGATTTGTTCAGAGGAGGTTTGCCATTGCCTTCCCCTTAAGCTGAGAGCAAGTGGCTTGCCCAAGGTCACCCAGGTCTGAAAAAGATGGGCCAAGAGGGCCACTGCCAGGCCACACTGGGGGCATGGCTTTTAGATGACACACATCCTGAATGCAGCCAGAAGCCAACCTGAGCCCACCCAAAGGCAAAAGAACCAGACCAAAAAGGAGCGACTCCTTTTCAGCAGCCCAGTTTAGGACTGTGACAGTGGCCTGTATTAGGGCCAGATCAAGGCCAGTCACATGTGGTTGTTGTGGTCCAGCAGTGATCATGGTGGGAGCCTCTGGCCACTCTTTTTGCCCCATCTGCTCAACCCCTCAGTGAATTTCATGGCTGAGCTGGGAATCAAACCCTTGTCTCCAGCATCACAGTCCCAAATCAATGTGCTACACTACATTGGCTCTCAAAAAGAGGATACAACATTTAATATAGCATTATACTTGCTAGCAGTGCAAGTCCTTATGACCAAAGTGAATGAACATAGGACACCAAATCCAGAGAAAGGGACTGGTGTTGATGCAGTATTGGAGGATAAATAGGATACTTACGTAGCTGCGTACAGTATCCTGAGAGTATCTGTGACTCTGTTAAACAGATTAGAATCATGTAAAGACAGAATCATCAATATACTACATTTATAGTGTACAATCAAATGGAGAGGAATAGAATGTAAAGCAAATTTGTTAATGTAATTTAAGAAAAAGTCCTTCAGAATACCCAATAAAAGCACCTCAGAAGAAATTGTTTGTACATTTGTTTTATTTCTGTTTGTTTGAAATGACCTGTACCACAAGAATACGATTTATTTAATTAGTTATTTAACAGCTTTTTTAAGGAGCAGATAATAGTTGAGTAGATACTGTTTTGTTTTCCCCCACACACTTGTACTATAACACCCTGCATAGTTTGCACAGGCTTTCCATTATTTTATTTTCCCCTTCCTTTTCTGGTTTTTCTTGATCATTAAGCCCCAGGATCAGGGCAGGTTTTTGACCAGATGATTGGTTGTAGCCAATGGCTATGAGGTGGAAACAGTCAGTTCTGGCTAGCAGAAAGCTCAGCCATTTACATTCTTAGGTCTTTCTCCACAACTTCCCCTTTTTGTTTTTGTGACAGTTGTTTTAGCATGATTTCAAAATATTTTAACAGTTCCAAATGCCTATGTCGTAGTGATTATGAAGAGAAAAATAATACCTCCTATTTGGCATGAACAATACTGTTTTGGTTGTGGTTTTGCAGTTTCTTCACATTTTCACTTCCAAGTAATGCCCGTTTCTGCAGATACAACTGGAGTGGTTATCTCACCATTGATCTGAATTGATTCCCATCAACTTGGTTTTCAGTTTTTTTGCACAAAAGGCCAGAGACCTCTGTTCCCAGAGAGGAATGTAAATGTGAGCAGCATCAGTTGCTTTCCAAGACTCATGGGGAGGGTTGTATTTCACAGTGGAAGACATTTAACTCTGTATCATATGCAAAGCTTTGGAAGGAAAGGAGAGAATGCAATGCAGGTTACAGGAGGAGGTAGGTGCAAAAGAGAGATAATATAACTGACTCCCTTGAAAAGGGCTATTTTGTCTAGCTTTATGCTTAGGCACTTACCTGCATGCCTTGTTCTAAATGAATCCTTGGGTGTATTTCAACTTTGCCTACTCTATGGAAGATATACTTCTACAAGGACTCGCAGATGTCAGAATAATGCTTAGGAGGGTGTTTTTTTTACAAAGTCTCTGATCCTTGTTAAGTCCAAGATTGTGTCAAATACTGCAAAGCAGAAAAATTGTCTTTGAACACACATAACCACATCTTCTAGTTCCAAAATTTATGGAATAAGGATGTTCCCATCTTGATAAAAATCTATTGTTCTCTGCCTATAAGAACTTGAAGGCATTGCCATGTTGCTGTTGTGACAGACTGATAGAACAATTCCTTAGGTATATGTTCTATCAAGCTAAATCAGAACACGCAACTATAACCCCTGCTTCTAAGTAACAGAGTGTATCTCCAAATTCACTAAACATTAGGTGGCCTGTACACCTTTCTTTGCTTTAGAATAACACTGTTGTAGGTTTCAGTTATTTTACAAGGACAGAGTGAGTTAACTGAAAAATAGGATTTGTATTGCCTCTTGCTTCAGAAAGCACCAGTACTAGTTCCAGGCATTGGTGAAAAATTTGTCATTTGTTTTGGAACAAAGATTTATCAAACATCTCTTCATAAATTTAATGGAAAGAACTCAAGATCAAGATAACTTGAAAATAAAAGAAAGCAAAAGCTGACCCATTCAACCAAACAGGTGGAGGTGAATTGCTCAGCTCTTAAAAACTCTGGCAATGAATTCTTGTGATGCTAACGTATTTGTGGTAGTGATTAGAGTAACCATAAATTATTATTTTCTGATAGGCATCTCATTTTTAATAATTACATGGCAGCCAGGTAGAACATGGCCCTCTCCATGTTAAACTACCCTCCCTGTACATATTGAATTTGGCGAGTTGAAAGAGGTGATAATTTTGATTGGTGACAAATGACATTCAATTTGTCATAAGAACATATCATATTTGCAAATTTCTTCATAAACAGGAAGAAAGAATGAAGGAAGAAGTTAATGGGATATTTTTAACTGAATGTAGGAGAAAACATAATGGACAGGTGATTACTAAACAAGGAGAGATGTAATGCATGTGAAACAGTTAAGGTTAAGTAAATGTTTGGTATTCATGATCACTATTTAGTCAGGATTTTGAAACTGTTGCCATGATTGTAACTTGCCCCTTAACCTACTATCTTGGACATCAGCCTCATGAGGAGAAGGTCCATTCTGCTGGTGATCAGAGCAAGGTTGAAGAATGTTTCTGTTAGGTTTGGGGCAGGAGAAACTCATTAGTTAAGTTCTTAGTTAAGTATAAGCTGGTATATGATTCTAAGCAACTTTTCTGATCCCTCTTTATACCATCAGACTCATCTGTCTAGATCAGTATTGTCTACTTTGGCAGTGGCTCCTTTGGATATTAGGCTGAGAGTGTTTACATCACCTACTAGTCAAATGTCTTAAATATAGATGCCAGAAAATCAAACCAGGATCTTGGTGTGCAAAACTGATCCTCTGGCACTGAACTGTGGCCCCTCTCCTTCAAGTGACTTCTGTTTTGGAGAATATCGATAGGATAAAGAACAGAGCTGTAGGAGGCAAGCTAATCTGACAAAACGTGAGTCCATCAAAGTAATGCAGAAAAAATACCTGTATTTAACTTTTTTTGTTGTGACAAAGTAATAGGACAGGGAACAATTTTGCATGCAAAACTGGATGAATTAGGGTAAAATGGCACTTCACCCATCACTCTTCTGCAGGTATACAATTGATTAAGTAATCCTCCTCTTTCCTATCACTAGTCATTTAAAAAAAAACCTGTTAAGAAAGTATAATTGTGAGGAATATCCACAATGTAAGCATTGTTTGGTCTTCAAACAATGGCCAGTGGGTACAGTAAGTGACTATGCAAAACTATAATGTTTATTTCCATCCCTCCTATCAGAGCCACAAAAGACCATTTCACAGAATTGGATAGTTCTGCCTTTTTTTCTCCATTATCCAAAAAGAGTATTTTGATTGGATTGTAGAAGAAGCCACACATGAAGTCCCTTCATAACAAAAGGGCCAATCCTTCTGGTCTCCTTATGCCTGGGAAAAAGATGGGAGGTGGGTGTACCGCACCCAGTTGGCAATGGATATTTGTCATCTATACTTATTTCTTTGTCCGATTCTATTTTCACAGGTTGTATGGTTACTACATGAAATTCTCTGGTTTGGTCATTTTAGCGCATTGCTGACTCAACATCAGTGGAATTACCTCTTTAACTCACTGTTGAATCCCAAAAGAACTGTGAAAACACACAAAAACATAGCTCACTGCACTGAAATACCACAAATCATTCCATCATGACCAACTGTACTTGGACTCCATGCAAGTGATTTGAAGAAACGTGACTCGTTTCTTTAAAAAATATAATCAGGGCCTAAATGGTCATGGAAGCCCTCCTCTCCCCCAGTCCCTCCGTTGTGAGGGAAATGCACTTTCTTTTCTGAGAGGTACTTTCTTCTCTCTTCACAGCTTCAAAACAGGCTCTGATTCCAATCTGAGCCTTGTTCCTGCCTTTAATTCCATGAAGTTATCGGCTTAATTTCAAAAGCCCTCTGGAAGACACCAATCCAAAAGAGAGAGAATGAGAGAAGTGATAGTCCTTCCTTGGTTGGCTTTGGTTCCACTGTTTACATACATGTAGAATGCAAAGCCTCCAACAGATTATCTGTGAGGTGAGGGCAGCCCTCCACTAGGGATGTAAATCTTCATAAATTTCTTTCTCAAAGAAAGAATTGTTTCACTATTGCTCTACTTGCTGTGAGAAAGCTGTTGAAAGGTTTGACGTGTTCAAATACTGTTTCCAGTTTGGGACTAATTCTGTGCAAAAGAAAAAAAAATGTATATGAGTTTTGTTTTCTTATTTTGCATAGTGAACTGTATTTTCTGCACAGCTTCCTGCGTAGAAAACAACATTTTCTGTGCAGAAATATTATGTTGTCTTCTGTACAGATTGTTTTTTCTCCACAGAAATGTTGTTTTCTGTACAAAAAATAATGTTTCTTGCACAAACAGGATGATTGGAGATGAATCCAGGTTTGTTTATCTCCTCAGGACTTTAATCTGGAGGTGAAAAGTGGAGAATTATCCTGGTTTTGTGTGGAAAATCCAGATGTTTGCTTGCATTTAGCTTCATAGCAATGTCAGTGAAGGGCTAGTGGGAGGAGTTCAGAAATATTGTACATTTGCACACCGGGGGTGGGGGGACAGTAGAGAAAAAAAAACCCTGGAGCAGCCACAGCAGTGTGGTCAAGCATATTGCAATTTATTGGACCAGAGTGTGTTCAAAAGGGAGAACTGTGTGGATAGTTCTCCCAAACTTGCCTTGTTGTATGTAGACAAGCCTATGGTCACTACAGATTGGAGTAATCTGAAGGTAAAATGGATTTTCCTGTCAGTAAAGATGAGCCCTAGGATTGCCCTCATCAAAGTTTCCTGACACTTGAGTAACACATTTTCAACTAGTTTTTAAATATTTCCAAATATTCTTTCCATCTCTACTCTCAACATAGTTTTCCTCAGTCTTGTCCTATTGATCTGGGCTAGATTCAAGTGAATGGTCGAGATGAAAGATGCGAGGCAGAAAGAAGGGGTATCCAGGAAGCAAGGATTAAATCTCTTCATTGTTGGAATTTGGTTTAGTTCTCTTCATATGGCACAAGATTCTTTTGTGAAAGGGAAAGGGAAATTTCCCAGATGCCTATTTTTATTATTATTATGTTTCGAAGGGGCTGATCTCTCTGGAAAGATTCCAGTAAGCCAGGACATGTGCCAAATGAAAAGGAAGGAAAGAGGTAGAGGGGCATTTTTTAAAATAGACCCACATACAGGAAGAGGAAAGGATGATTGAGTTAACACAGCACTCTTTAAATGAACACAGGAGACTTTTCTCTCTCAGGGACCTGTCTACAACTGTTATAGGAACCACTGCTAGGAATGTTATGATTGCACAGGGAGGGGGCTAAGAGAGGTGCAAAGACACTGTCAATATAACAAAATATCTTACATAATCAGGCCTGTCTTCCCCATTAAGAAGCTGTATGGTTGGTATGTACATATGTTGCATGTAGCTTAAGTATAAAATCTATCCATTTTGGAGGTTCCATGGTGCTCTTCTCCAAACAAGAAACTGTTCCTTGGGCCCGTACTTTGACAAAAACAAAACAAAACAAAAACTGGTCTGTGTGTGTTTGTGTGTGTCAAGCTGCAGCCCCAATGATGATATCTCCTCTCACGAAGGTGACAGACTTTTGTTTCTCAACCATTCCCTGCTTCAAGTCCCCATGTCCCTTCTCTAGAAGGTTGAAAGATAAGAATCAGCTTCCCTGACTAGTGCAAAGAGCATTGTTCCCAATTTTCCCTTAGTTCCCTTTGCAAGTGCAAGAGCTTGTCCTACAATTTCCCACAAAGAAGAAGAAAAAAAGATCGATGTTGATTAAAACAGTTTCCCTCTCTGTACACAATAATTTTTAGATGGACATAAAGGGTTGGCAGGTAGCCAAGTGGACGTTAAATAATTCTTTCCCCATAATAAATGGTTGGCGATCAATGCCAGCTACCAGCCAGCTCAGTTTGGGTCATTCCACAGCCCAGTCTCTGTTCCGTTTGCTTTCTAGCTGCTGTGGGCAGGGCAGGGCCTGTCAGACCTTGGCCTCCAGCATTTCTAGGAAGAGTTTGTGCATGGGTACTTTGCCCTGCAGTTTGATGCTGTAGAAGTGCTGCACAGCCTTGGCGGCTGTTTGCCGCAGAAGGGGCAGGGTCAGCAGCAGCTTTCCCGCACGCCGTGGCTCTTCGTGACGTTGACTCAGCTCGTAGTCCTGAAGGGCTTCATGGAGAAGGTCCTGGAGTTTCTGCACAGCCTCCATGTCCTCTATGTGCATTGAATCTGAAAAGCAAAAAAAGGCAAGAGGAAAATGAGATGAGAAAAGCCAGTGAGAGGGGCAGGGAAATGCTGGGGCTGTGGCTAAAGAAAGACTGAGAGGGAAAATTTCAGGGTTACCAACTGAACAGCGGAACAAAGTCATGCTGGAATAAAAGATATACCATTACGGACAGATGAAGCTGCCTGTTTCACCTTCTGTAATGTTCAGGGTTTGCTTGTTTGTTTGTTTGTTTGTTTGTTTAGCTCAAATCCATTCCATCCTGTTGCATTGCTTGGAAAAGTTACTATTTGGACCATACTCCCAAAAGATCTCAGGTAGCATGGGAGTTATAGTCCAAAAAGGCAATTTTAAAAGCATTGCTGCTTCTCCATCAGTTTTCCAAAAATTATCAAAATCTGCACACACAAAAAGTATGTTCAAAAATGTCTCCATGTGTTGGTGCAGTTTTCTAAATATACAGAAAATTACACTGCCACATTCAGAAAGAAGTAAAAATGGGAGGATAATTGCCTGACAATTCAACAGCTAGTTTTGAAAAAAAGGAGATTAGGTCAGTTTTTATTGAAATGTGAACCAATAACTCTGCTCCCTATCCCTGCCTTTCACAGACTAAATATATTATATAACCCCAAGAGCCCACAAGGCAGCACAGCATTGTAATATGGGACATATAATCATTAGCATCCCATTTTGCCTTTCCCACCTAATTTTTACAGAATGAAGATATATAGCATCTGCTTACAAGCTACCACATAGGATTTTATCACACGAGATGCAAGCTTCCTCCTTCCGTCATTAAATCACCATTAAATCCTGGCAATATTGTGCAACAATGGGATCATTTTCATATGACGTCAAGTGACATTGCCATCGTCATGCCATTATCTCATGAATAAAGTGGCACAATTGTGCTGCTTTTTATAAATGAGAAAATCCCATGAATAAAAAGTGGCACAATTTTGCTGCTTTATTCATGGAATAATGACACGATGATGGTGACATCATGTGAAAATCAGTCCATTATTGCGCAATATTGACGAGATTTAATGGCAATTTAATGACAGGAGGAGGATGCTTGCTTCCCTAAAAAGGACTAAAAAGGAGAGACAACCTTCATGAATACCCTTTTCAGCAAGGTTGTCCTTGTTCTCTCAAGCAGTGAGAGAAATATTAGTAGGCACTTTCTTTCTCCCTCCCTCATATTCTCTCTCTCTCTCTCTCTCTGTTTAAATTTGGCAACTTACTATAAAAATAAAGCAACTGTGCAATTAATTTTCCCGCGATCCATTACTGAAGTGATATCAATAGTATTGATAAACTGTTAATTACAAAATCAATGGCCGTGATTTTTTTTTAAAGCTGTCAAGTGCTTCTAGTGTGGCAAGGGGAAGAGTTTACCAGACTGAGTCCAGGTACATCTATGTAGACCTAAAGAAAAGTTATGTCTTTGGATTACTCCCTACAGAATCTCGCTACGGCCTCACTATGGCCTTATGCAGGTATTCTTATCCATGTAGAATAAACAAATGAAGGAGGGATACTCCACTCTTCCCACATTTCCAACACTCTCCTTGTGCAGACAATGACTTTATGAAGAGGAGAGCCTTCTCAATTCATGCAGAGTCTTCTACACAATTTAAAACACTGATTTTCCTGCATTCTTGGTTGAGAAAAGATGCTCCACAGATGGAGGCAGCCCTCCATCCAGACAGTTCCATCCAGTGCATGGCAGAAATGAGTCTGTGGTTGGAGGGGGGAGGGCTGACTAGCACACTTCCACCACTCCTCCTTGGTTTAGGCTACTCAAGCAATAAAATGCCTGAATAGGTTTCACAAGCCAGATGCTTTTGAACTTGAACTTGATTTGCTAGCTGAAAAGACAAAACAAAAAGGAGAACGCAGGACTTCCTCCTTACCTTAAGATCCATAAAGAGATTGGTAAAAGGGGGGGTGTAAATGAATACTTTTCTAGTCTTGTAAATTTAAGGCCTAGAAAGTTTTCTTTTGGATAATTCCTAGTTTTAATGCCAAGCTCAATGTTGTAATTACTTTCTCCTTTTCAGAACATGGTGACCACTGGTAGGATTGTCCGATCTCAGGAGCTGGCCCTGAATCTCAAGACCTGGCCCCTCTTCTCCATGTATTTATTTATTTTACATGTCACCTTTCTCCCGGGGTGAGACCCAAGGCAGCTTATAGAATAAATAAGTTAAAACCTGACACACTTAAATTTAACACATTTAAAACACTTAAAATTTATCCTGAAAAAGGTATAAAATTATTCAAAAAGGGGAGTAAAGTTAAAAAAATAAAAACAAAGCATAAACTTCAGTAAGAGACCTCTTAGAGAACAATTGCGTATTAAAAGCCTTCTTAAACAAAACGGTCTTTGCAGCAAAAGAAAATAATGATCTTGGAATGAAAGGGAGGAATCTGAGAATGAGAAGGCTATTTTGAAAAGTTAGTGTGTTTGTGTTTTTACACTCCTCATCTGTTAGACTTTGTGTTTTTAAACAGCTGTGGTTAATTATTAATGTATTGTGCTTAATGCCATCATCAGGAACTTCCCCTTGGAACATCATCCTTGGAACATCACAAGATTTCATCCCTATGCTTAGGTCTCAGGTTTTGGCCCTAAAATCTCAGGTCCTGGGTGACTTAGCAACCCTAATAACCAAATCCTTATGTTCATTCCAGATCACAGCCTTACCTGAATTGGCAAGAGCAAGGGCCTTGAGTGTAACAAACTCTTCTTTCTCCACCTTGAGCTTCTTGTACCTGCGGACCAGCTGCAGGATGGCCAGGTAGAGCTCCAGCAGCCCTGTCAAGCGTGAGTGTTCTTCATCCATGATGTAATCTTCAGCATAGACCAATTTATCTTCATAGGGTAATGAACGGTACACAATACCCAAAATGAGGATCTCCATCCAGGCGCTCTGCAGTAAGCTCATCTGGTCCCCCAGGGAAAGATTAGAGAAGCCTGGCAGGACAAAAGAACAGCAGGTCAGTTTACCCATGCAGGTAGAAGCACTTCTGAAGCCTTGTAATCTTGCACGGCTCTATTAGATCACCCAGTTGTGAAGGCAACCATCTTCTCATGTGGAACCCTTTGATGGCAAATTTGAACCAAGGAATCAAGGTCCAAATGCACATTAGACAAAGTGCTTAACAGCACAGAAGTGAAGCTTTAAACTATCTTAATCAAGAGATTAACTTCAAGAACCAACTAGATTTATAGTAGTCTGTCCCCTGCAGCAAAACCTATTTACTGGCATACTGTGGCAGAGGCTGGTGAGGAGGTGTGGTGACAGAGGGAAAGGGAGAAGTTGCTGTTCTGGAGTCAGCAGGGCAACTTTATTTCCTAATGGGACTGGTTTTCTTGCCCTCTCCATGCTACCAGTCCAACCTAGGGATGCATCAACACTGTAGAAATCCTGGGGTCTGTAGTTTTACAAGGTGTTTAGCCTTCCTTGCCAAAGAGTGTTGGTGCCTCACAAAACTGCAAATCCCATGAGTCTGTATATGGAGCCATGACAGTTAAAGTGGTGTCAAACTGCATTATTTCTACAGTATAGATGCACCCTTAGTAAAAAAAAAAAAAAAGTGACCTACCATGACATACAGGATCATTTTGTCAGTATAAATCAACAAGATTCCACATAATATTATTCCTTACAAGTTGTTCAGGGGAAGTTCAACCCAATTTTCACAAACAAAGAGAACATAACAAAGCCTGGATGGAGAGCTTAAAATCACCCAAACCCAGTGGTGTCTCTGGGGGGGGGGGGGTTTGCGGACTGCACCAGGTAATATCCTAAGGTGGGGGGTGACACCTCTGCTCCTCAAATACATATCCTTTAGCAGAAACGGGCGATGGTATTCACCTTCTTTCCTTTAAAATGCTTTAAGAGATGGTGGGAGTGGGGTGAAGCTCATTGGGAGGGAAAAGGACAGGTCACAGAATTTTTTAAAATGAAAATTTCAAATTTCAAAATTTGAAATTTTAGTTTTTTATTTTTAAAATTTTAAAATTCTTTAAACATTCTTTAAAAACATCACATTTTAACCAAATCTTTACTATGTATATGTAAATTCCTTTAGGTTGTGTGTATGATATTGTAATTTGAAGGTATAATTTTAATTTTGCTAGTTGTTTATGTCACAGCTATTAGCATTACATTCAGTGGTATATGGGAATTACGATTTATGAGTAACATTAGTGAAAAAAAGCATTACTAAGGATTCTGTATTGTGTGAAATGGGTGGAGGTCAATGGTGGGTTATGCCACCGTCCAAACCCACAAAAGACATTATTATTAATCAAGGCAACCCCTTAACCCTCTGGATGGAGTGAGCATTCAGTCCCATTGACCAGAAACAGACAGGCACAAAGAGGCACCCTTTTGGCGCATTTAGGGTTCAGGAGGGCGCATTTAGACCCTCCCAAACCCTAGCGCGTATGGACGGCGCCATCTTGTTTCCGCACAGTCCATACGCACGTGCCGCAATTACGTCATTGCACCACATGAGGGCACCTATGGCATCCTTCCTGCGGCACAAGAAGGAGCTTCGAAAGGGAGCTTCTTCTTGTGGTTTTTTTCCTTGGTGCGGCCTTTACATGGCCGCGTCAAGGAAGCTGAGGGGAAAGGGGCCACAGTATGCTTACTGTTGCTTGTTTTCTGGATGAGCACCTTCATTTTCTTGGTATTGGTATTACCCATGATAGCAAGTTTTCTGCTCTTGCAGACTGGTATAGCTATATGATAACCTTAAGCATTGTCTCTGCTGTTTTCCCTACCTTTGCCTGTGAAATAAGGATGAAGTGAGTGCAATATTGGTGTGGTGGTCTGCTACCACAGAGAAGGTAGCAGAGAAGTTCATTGTTTATGAACTGTGAAATCCACATTATGAGAAATTATAATTCATGGCTTTGAGGCCACAGAGAAGCAGCAGTTTGCAGCTTCTCTGTGGCCTGGGGAAGTGGTGGAATGGGGCCTCTGGGGCAGCCCTGGCCCCATCCCGCTACTTAAAGCGGTGGCTGAAGACCGCCCCAAAAGGACAGTCTGTAAAGCCCCCTTGTGTCTCTGGAATAATCCAGCCACCCTGAGTCCCATTTTTGTGAGAAAGGTAAGCTATAAATGAATAGCAATAACAATAGTCTTGTTACAGTGTGTAATAAGTGCTTGATACATCACCTCAATCAAATCTTCACTCAAATCACCATGGAATACAGTACACTTTTATGTATTGCTTTAATTAATTATAGCATTTTTACTGCAATCTTAGGACTGATGGAAAGACAGCATCCACATCCATGAACACCAGAAAACAAATGAAAATGAATAGATAGGATTTGAATACACTGGAGCCAGTAACAAGTTGAGTGGTTAATACTCTCAACCAAGAGTTGATGTGTTTGCAAAGTAGACCTATGCTTTCCAACTATAAACTATGGAAGATAATTGGGAGAGGAAATGCACATTCCATGCTGGAAAATAAACACAAACATTATATTCTGTGTGAGAAAGCCCGTAGGTTATACTCCAGTTTCAAGCACAAGAAAGTGCAATGTAAGGTCACTTCATACATCTCACCCCTTCTTGCAATAGTAAAATTTTAGTTGTTGCAGTTGGGATGCTCTTTCAAAAGGACCAAGAATTACATGAATGACATATTTTAAAAGAAATAGAGAAAACTGTCCTTGCTAGTAAGGGAATTAAAAAGAGAAGGCAGAAATACCACTGACAGGTGCAGCCATGCCCAATATTTTCCCTTCATATATTAGAGGCTCAAATCAGAGCTTGGAAAAATTAGTTGGTTTTTTTTTTATAATTACCCAGTTGGTATGCCTACCGACTGCAATTGTTAATGGATTTTGTTGATTGTAGTCCAAAATAATCCTTTCCAATTTCTGGATCAAACCCTAGAGCATGAAGGCCAGGCCTACCTTTAAAGTGTGCCTTCTCCTTGTTTGTTGTTGTGTGCCTTCAAGTCTGACTTAAAGTGAACCTATTTTGGAGTTTTCTTGGCAAGATTTGTTCAAAGAGGATTTGCCTTTGCCTTTCGCTAAAGCTGAGATAATGTGACTTGTCCAAGGTCACCCAGTGGGTTTCAGGCTGGTTAATTTTCACCCCTTGGTAGCCACTGATATACGCACTATAGCGAGCAGTCAAAAACCTCTGATCCTATATTGTAAGAGGTTGTCTTCATTTCTTTTTTCTTCTTTCTATGCAACTGTTTCCCTGATGCCTGGCCATTCTCTCTAAGCTCATTAACCTTTGACTCAGAGATGTTCCAGTCCCACTAGTGGTGATTTATGCTCTGCAGGATGCCTTCATACCCAGAGGCCTCTGCACAGGGGCACTTATATGCCTGTCTGCATCTGAGCCAAAGGAGCCCTTTCACGCACAGCAAGCACCATTTGATTTCTCTTGTTATCAACTCGGCAATTAACAAAAGAGCTCGTGATTACTGTATTGACTGGTCGGGAGTTCTATTTTTCTATCTCAGCTATCTCAGCCCAAGGAAGTGAGGGTAGAGGGATGGGGTTAGTGGTATTTATTTATCACTACACTCTGTTTTGTGTTTGCATTGCCAGAGGAGGTAAGGGGTGATAATGGCACAGCAGTCCTTGGACATCCAATTTCCCTTATCAGGCCACTGAATAGAAAAGAGGCCGTGGGCCACATTAATTAACAGATACCAATCAGTTGTCACGTGTTGTGTGTGCGTGTGTGAGGTCTGGTGGGTAGGAGGGTGGGATCGATAAAGCATTGGGGAGGATTGTCAGAAGAAAATAAGAGGACAGCTGGAGAAGAGTCTAGGACACTAGGGAGAGGAATTACAAATCTAACTCTCCTGGGGCCAGTCTGTGGATGGAAAGGAGCTAGACTGGATACAATGAAGCTGCACAGAGCTTGCTGACAACTCATGCTTTGGCCTGCAGGTATTTGAATAACTCCAGACTTTGCTGTGAACAAGGCATTTGTGCTCTTCTGTTGGTTCCCCACTTCTCTTTAGCAACTAACTTATAGGCACAAAAATTTCATTCTCCTGGAAACCCATTAACTATGTAGCATGTTGGCCTCCACTTCATTCTGTCCTAGCAGAGGAAGGAATTACTGTTGGATAGAGTGAAAACTGTTGAAATTCAGAAATTGTCCAGAAAGTCTTGTTGTGGCAGAAAATATTCAATCCATTTGCAGTCTGAGAAATAGATATAATTTGAAGAAGGAAATCCAGTATGTGAGATGACAGATTCCAACTGTTCAGAAAATCTAGCCAGAACATGCAGCAGTTGAACTGGGAGTTTCAGTCCTCTTCGCACATTATTTTTCTCAGTTGCATACCTAAGAATTTTACAGGCATGCCAAAAATAGCAGTGGGGGTGGAAATTGTTTTGGTTTATATTTTAATCTAAGATTATCCAATTCTCTCCTCTTGAACCTGATTCCAGAGCTGAATACAATCTGCCAGTAGAATTTCATACAATTCCTGTGTTTGTGATGCATTCTACTAATTACTGCATATGAAAATATGTGCATAATTAGAAAATACACATGGGGAAAATACATTGAAAAATCTGCACAAACATTCTTTAAGCAAGGGGGTAACATGTACAAAATGAAAAATGTGCAGAATTTTGTAAAATGTGAACAAAAACAAAGTACTGTATGAATTTCTGTGTGAGAAAAGGAAGGGCTTGAAGAACTTAGATGGGGCCAGCCTAATAATGGGGAAAAATGAGAAGCTGTGACAAACACATTTGAAAAAGGTGTCTCTCACACAGGTACATGTTTTAGACACCCAAGATTGGCAGCAGCTCCCTACCAAGAATACATACTAGGGATAGTTCCTTTATGAAGTCTGAATCAGGCTCCCTGCCCCATAGCCTGAAAGCTATTGCAGCAAGTTGTGTACCTAGAACACCAGGATACAGCAACAGATACAGCAACAGACATTTTCCTACCAACTCTGGAGAGAATGCTGAAAGGCTTTCTGTCAGATTCAGTCATAGCAGCTGGCCTTCATATTCAGACATCTCTGACAGTCCCCAGCTGGTATTTGAGAGTTATTTTATGTGGCTTTCTGCTTCCTACACCTAAGACTCAAATATCCTGTCAGGTCCAGCAGGAACCAAAGTTCAAAAACCTCAGGTTCAGTAGTAAAAACTCACAAACCTTTATTAAGAAACTATAGATCCCATCAGGTGACTGTCATTGGCCCGAAACAGACGGGCAGGAAGCGCCATCATGGGGCCGATACTAGGGTTCTGGAACACGCAGCAACCGCACGCTCCGGAACCTAGCGCATATGGGCGGTGCCATCTTGTTGCAGCGCTGTCCATATGGTGCGTGCATCCATGACGTGTCTTGTGCAATGCATCTAAATGGAGCATCGCAGAAGACATGTCACTGCACCACTGGAAGGAGCTGCATTTTGCAGCTTCTTTTTGGCTCATCCATCGTTGGTGCGGCAACCGCATGGCCGTGCCAACAATACAGAGGAGAAAGGGGCTGCCCCTTTCTTCTCATGCATCTCGGGGTGTCATGGGTGTACCACTGCAAGGGCAACCCTTTTCCAGGCCACAGAGAAGCGGCATTTTGCTGCTTCTCTTTCACCTGGAAAAACGCCAGATTGGAGCCACCAGGCTGCGTGTACAGTTACTGTGGCCCCAATCCAGCACTTTCAGGGACAG
The DNA here is from genome assembly GCA_034509955.1 of Urosaurus nigricauda. Taxonomy (NCBI): domain Eukaryota; kingdom Metazoa; phylum Chordata; class Lepidosauria; order Squamata; family Phrynosomatidae; genus Urosaurus; species Urosaurus nigricauda. The sequence continues at coordinate 41,331,922 of JAOEGL010000001.1, forward strand.
CACAGAGTCACCCCTTTCAGTGCTGTCTGTACAGCCCCATTGTCAGAACTGACTGGCAACTATTTGCTTTGGACTACAGCAAGGAATTTAAAATAGTTAAAGAATTTCCATCCCAGAATGGAGACTGCAGTCAAGAAATAATAAGAAGATTAGGAATGGGGAGGGCAGCTATGAAAGAACTGGACAAGACACTGAAGAGCAAAGACATATAACTGAGCACTAAAGTCAGAATCGTCCAAGCCATTGTATTCCCATTTACCATTTATGGCTGCAAGAGCTTAACTGTGAAGGAAGTCACAAAAAGAAAATCAACTCATTTGAAATGTAGTGCTGGAGAAGAGTACTTAGGTTACCATGGACAGCCAAAAAGGCAAACAAATGGATTCTTGAACAGATCAAGAAGGCAGTAAATCATTACTCACAGGCAAGAGCAAATAATTTCAAAGATTTTTGCTTTGCTGGTGAGATTCATAGAATCATAGAATCATAGAGTTGGAAGAGACCACAAGGGCCATCCAGTCCAACTCCCTGCCATGCAGGAACTACAGATGGCCATCCAGCATCTGCTTAAATACCTCCAAGGAAGGAAACTCCACCACACTCTGAGGGAGTGTGTTCCACTGTCGAACAGCTCTTACTGTCAGTAAGTTCCTCCTAATGTTGAGGTGGAATCTCTTTTCCTGCAGTTTGCATCCATTGTTTCGCGTTCTAGTCTCTGCAGCAGCAGAAAACAAGCTTGCTCCCTCCTCAATATGACATCCCTTCAAATATTTAAACAGGGCTATCATATCACCTCTTAACCTTCTCTTCTCCAGGCTAAACATCCCCAGTTCCCTAAGGCATTCCTCATAGGGCATAGTTTCCAGACCCTTCACCATTTTAGTCGCCCTCCTTTGGACACGCTCCAGTTTCTCCACATCCTTTTTGAATTGTGGTGCCTAGAACTGGACACGGTATTCCAGGTGGGGCCTGACCAAAGCAGAATAGAGTGGAACTATTACTTCCCTTGATCTAGACACTATATTTCTATTGATGCAGCCTAAAATTGCATTGGCCTTTTTAGCTGCCGCATAGCACTGTTGACTCATGTTCAGCTTATAGTCTACTTGGACTCCTAGATCCCTTTCACACATAGTTTCATTCAGCCAGGTGTCCCCCATCCTATATCTGTGCATTTCATTTTTCCTCCCTAAGTGCAGAACCTTACATTTCTCTGTGTTGAATTTCATTTTGTTAGCTTTGGCCCAGCTTTCTAGTCTATTCAGGTCATTTTGAATTTTGATCCTGTCCTCTCGGGTATTAGCTACTCCTCCTAATTTGGTTGTCATCTGCAAATTTGATAACTAGGCCCTCAAAACTGTCATCCAAGTCATTAATAAACATATTGAATAGCACTGGGCCCAGGACAGAATCCTGTGGGACCTCACTGGTCACTTCTCTCCAGGATGAAAATGAACCATTGCTGAGCACCCTTTGGATGCAGCCAGTCAACCAGTTACAAATCCATGTAATAGTTACCTTGTCTAGCCCACATTTTCCAAGCTTGTTTGCAAGAATGTCATGGGGAACCTTGTCAAAGGCCTTACTGAAATCAAGATATACTATATCCACAGCATTCCCTTCATCTACCAAGCTGGTAATTTTTTCAAAAAAAGAGATCAGATTTGTCTGGCATGACTTGTTTCTCTGAAACCTATAGAATCTATGTGTGTTTTTCAGTTATTTTTATTTTCTTATTGCAGTCTGGGTGCTTTCTGATTGAAAAAAAATGGAAAAAAGAAAAGTTTTGTTTTGTGCAGAAAAAGAGAATATTTTAATGATGAAAACGGTAATATGCACAGAATGTACTGCTTTTTAATGAAAAAAATACTATATATCTGCACAAAACCAGTTTTAGTACACTTTTTTCACACATAAAAAAGCCCTAATATGCAAACAAGATAAAATATCTCAGAGCAAATTGACCATTTTCTTGAAAGAGTGGCTTACTTGTGTTTACATCCTTTCTCAAGAAATGAACTTTGCAAGTATTCTTTACATTCCTACCAGAAACTGATCTGGGGTGAAGTTAAAGGGCAACAAATTTTTTATTTACTTTGCATTTTTTACTGTCAGAGATGCTGCCTTTTGATACTATGCAGTTTCACAGTTTCAGATAGCAGCAACATGTGCTGCTCTGCCTTAGGCAGCAAAATGTCTTGGACTGTTTCTGTCTGGGCATACAATATCCTCCTATTCTTTCTCAGAGGTCTGGTAGCAGAAAATTTCAGAATTTAAAAAGAGAGGGAGAAAATGGGTGGGGGGGGGGGAGAGAAAACACATAATTTGTGACAAGTGGAGTTCATAATCTGTTAATTTATTATCATTTCTGTCATCCTGGAGAGCCATTAGCAGCTATAATAAAGAGAGATGTAATTATAGGATCTGAGGCCACTCTAGACACATCTGCTGTCACTCCACTAGCCATATTTCATCCTCTGCTGGGTGAACAAGAAGAGAAGCAAAACAGCCACCCTGGGAGGGACCCTGTCATCACCCCTCAATGGAAGTCTCCTCTTCCTGTAGGGATGCACTCTGAGGACTGAAGGAATTCACAAGTGATTAATGTTGGAAGAGAGTTCAAAGCCTGAAAGATCAGGATCCCTATCCAGAGGGGAAGGCATGCAACCTTGCCAGGAAGAATACTGGGTAGAGTAATAATATTTGCTGAGCACTATGAAAACAAATTTTTCTACGCCCAATTGCAGGAGAGTGGCTTTAAAAGCTTAATTGCTCTCATTTGCCGACACAACTTGGAAGGAATCTACAGTGGGATAAGGAAACTGCAGCGATGCATTTACTTGACTGAGACCATTTTGGGAATTACTTAAAACCCCAAAGCTGTGATAATTGTGCACCTACCTACATGTGTGTACATGCACACAAGCACAAAGAAACACACATACTGGCATCACTGTCTGATATAATATAATATAATATAATATAATATAATATAATGTAGCATGATACAAATATCTGAGACCACATGCAATTTCTGGGCAAACAAATATTGTGATTTACTGTATCTAATAAATACATCTCCCTAACATTCTACAGGAAGATGCATTTATTAGATACAGCAAATCACTAGATTTATGTGCTCAGATAGTGTATGTGATCTCAGATATTTGTATCATGATATATTATATTATTATCAATGCATCCCCCTAACATTCTACAGAGCCAGTGTGGCATACTGGTTTAAGTGTTGGACTATGACTCTGGAAACCAGGGTTCAAATCCCAGCTTGGCCATGAAACCCACCTGCTGACCTTGAACAAGTCACATGCTCTCAACCTCAGGTGAAGGCAATGGCAAACCTCCTCTGAACAAATCTTGCCAAGAAAACCCTGTGATAGATTTGCCTTAGGGTAACCATAAGTTGGAAATGACTTAAAGGCACACATCAACAACAACAACAACAAAAACAACAACATTCTTCACCCATTTGCAGATTATGGAATTAACAAATCTTGAACCCCACTTGCCACAAATTATGTGTTTTTTCTCTGTCTCCCTCTTTTCAGAGCTTAAACAGATCTTTTCAGGGCCTAAACAGATTTTTATTCATAGCATTACTCATTAAAAAATAAATTTCTGTTCGCTCTTCCATTTCCATCATGCTGTCAGTTCACACTGCTGCCTTGCTTTCTATGATTAAAATGGCATTTCATATTATTCCTGGATATGCAGTCTGATATAAACTAGGATTTTGAAGGATATTTGCAAAACTTCTTGTCCTTGGTGAGAGAGGTTGTCTTGATACATTGAGAGAGCTTGTCGATAATTGGTCAGCTACCATAATTATTCTTGCCTCCAGTGTGAGAACAAGGCAAAGATGATGGAGTGTGGCTGGTGGTGTTTGTCGTGATTTTTGTAATTTGCACTGAAAGTCTTTCTGTGCAAAAAAACAAAAACTAGTATTCTCCTTTGTGAAGCAAAAGGCACATACACAGCAAACACAGAACTGCCTGATTAATGAAAGAGATCCAAACAATCTATCCGAAGTTTCTAATTTTTAAAAGTCAATGCAGCAAAGTAGCATCTCTTGTAGACAGCTCAAGAATCACTCCTGCAAATGAAAAATGACTTATCAAGACTGACAGAAAATACCTCGCCTTTGCACAAAGGAGAACATTTCAGTGTTTCTCATTCTCAAGGACTCATGCCTAATATGAAGAGATTTCTGCATTCCTACAGGTCTCTGTATTAAAAGAACCAAGTCAGTGTCCAGGTAGTTAGATTTTGTCATGAGAATGAGCTGCACTACTTAGGCAATATTTGTCTAAATGAGCTGTAATTTCCTTATTTATTCTTTGAAATGGCCATGATGGAAAGTGAGGGAAAAGTGGGTTTTCTGTGAGATTCAGTTAGTACTTTGACCACCAATGAATATCAGGTGCTGTAGGATATATTTCAGAGAAAGCAACCACCTCTGAGTAACTAGAAATATGTGTTATCCTTTCTAAGTTTTGAAATTTACTGTTTTATTTATTTATTTATTTAGCGCTGTAAATTTACACAGTTCTGTACATACAATCTTATATTTAGATGAATCCCTGCCCTCAGGCTTACAATCTAAAAGAGACAACACAAAAGGAAGAGGGGAAGGGGATGGGAAGTGGATGAGGTCCATTGGTTCTTCTCTCCCTCTGGGGCCTGGACCAAGGCAGATAGACTGGAGGGAGGGCACGGCTTCTTAATACATAGTTAAAAGGAGGCATCCTGGGACAGATGGCACAGTCCTGGGAACGCTTCCCTAAACAATATAGTCTTTAATTCAGTTTTGAATCTAGTTACAGAAGTGATGAGGTGTCCATGTGGGGGAAGAAGGTTCCAGGAGTGTGGGGCAGCAAGTGAGAAGGGACGAATCCAGGACAGGGCAGTGGAAATCCTGGGCTGGGACAGGAGACCTTGACTAACAGAGTGGAGGGTACGAGAAGGAGTGTGAGGAGAAAGAAGTTCAGACAAGTAAGGAGGGGCCAGTCTGTGGAGGACTTTGAAAGTCAACAACAAAAGTTTGTACTGGATGTGGAAGGGGAAGGGGAGCCAGTGAAGGGAGGATAAGAGAGGAGAAACATGGTCAAAGCAGTGAGCAGATGTGATGATACGGGCAGCTGAGTTCTGGACAGAGATTAAAGGATGGAGGTGAGAGAGATGAAGACCTGTCAGAAGAAGGTTACAATAATCTAGTTGTGAAACCACTAGGGCATGGACCAGAGTCTTGGCAGTGGAGGCTGAGAGGAATGGACAGATTTTAGCAATGTTGTAGAGACAAAATCTATTATTGTTATTTAATGTTTACTTTTAGTATAACCCTGGAAAAGACCATTAAGTAAAAAAAAAAAAGGCCAAAATGCACTGGGGTCATTATAAAACAAGATAATCATAAAACCCTTTAAAAGAATAAAATAGATTTTTTTTTCTTGTGGGTATATTTCTGAGGAAGCAACTGGCCAAGCCACCTCTGGGTATTTCTTGTCTAAGAAAACTCTGTGAAATTAATGGAGTCACCTTAAATTGACAGTTGATTTGAAGGAACATGCACACATGCACATGTGCACATGCACACACACACACTTGTATGCCTACAGAGTATGTCTGCACTACATACCTATAGCAGTTCAATACCACTTTTATTGCTCTCCAAAATTCTGGGATTTGTAGTTTTATCAAGAATCCTGTGATCTACTTTACTGACTGGCATTTCTCAAAGCACCATAACTTAATCTCCAATTTTTCTTTTTAAAGCACCCTAGGAATTGTGGAGGAGTGTTGCTAAAGCTCGCTAGGAGAAAAGTCAAAGTCCCTCGCAAAGTTACAAATCCTAGATTTACATATGATGGAGCCATGACAGTTAAAGCAGTATCAAATTGTTGCAGCTAGTCAATGTAGGTACACGCCAAGATATACTGGTCAAAATATCTGGACTGAATTTGTTGCTTGTAAGCTAGTAACTAGAAAAATCCTCAGTAGGTACACATTAATATTTCAGGACTTATCTCCATGATTACCCAAGTATCCCTCAATTTAATTTTATCCATTCCACCATGCTGGTACATTTATATGTCAAAGTCCAAATAAACCACACTCATTATTTTGACCACAATATTGAGATGAAACTGTGGCAAGTGAATTGCATATACAAAGAAGCAAGAAATCATGTCTGACCTCAGATAAGGCCATGTATACCAGAAGGTATTCCTATGTACCAACACAAAATGCACCATTTCCAAATGCTGGAAAGCTTTTTTTTTTTTTTCTTTTTAAGCAGCTCACACTTTACTTTAAGAGGAATGGAACAAACTGAGGTCAAGTGCTCTCTAGTGAAATGCAATCACAATCTATACTATAGCCACAAAAGCAATCAAAAGCAATGAATGTACTATTTAGGAAATGTTTCCTGTCTCCCTTAATCAATACATATATCAGACTTTCCCAGTTGCTTGGACAGTGTGATCTTTCTCACTCCACTTGAACAAAAAGGATCTGGAACATGCACTGCAAATGAGACACAAATGCACAATGACCTCAGAAATGAGAAACTAACACACACTGACCTCACCAATTTCATGAAGGAAAGACCTCATCAATATGGTGGCCTGAGCCTTAATAAAGCTATTGTCTGCCGTAACTTGTTATTATCCTTCCTGTTAATTCTCTTCAGCTGTTGGGTGACTGGAGCAATCCAGACTTGAGTTCCCTTAATCAGCAACATAAAACGGTTTGTGCTGAATAAGGACCTGGTAGATTGTGCAGTTAGCGAGTGGGGTAATCCCCCGTAAGACAGCCTCCTTCAAAAAGGGCACCTCTGGGATTAAGATTTGCTGAGAAGCAGTATCCAAAGACTGACCTCCTTCTCCAACTACCTATCTGCTTGAGTTTTTCAGGTCAAAGCTAAAGCTACAACTTAATCGCAGGCATCTAAGGATACATTAATTTACACAAATAAATCAATAGCCACATTGGAATTCTGACTGAATACACCAAGTCTGCTGTAAGAAAGCAGGAGTCCTCCTGTAACCTCTACTTTCAGTAGAATGTGGGTTCTCCTTGAGGCATCTTAAAAGTAGCAACAAAAAGTGTATTTGTGAATGTGTGTTTATTTGTGCACGCAGCTTCTATTTCCTGATCCTTCTTGCCCCATAAGAAAGAGGGAACTCACATACCTTTCTGTAAGGAAAATACCTACATTCAGCAATAGGAAAGCCAGTATGGTATAATGGTTTTAGTGCTGGAGTAGAACTGTGAGAGATCAGACAGTCAAAATTCTGCTTTTTAGCCTTGTGCGGTGAAGTCTTAAGAGCTAGCATGGCATAGTGCTTTGAGCATTGGGCTACGACTCTGGAGGCCTGGATTCAAATCACGGCTCAGCCATGTAAACCCACTGGGAGATGGGCAAATCACTGTCTCTCAGCCTTAAAGGAAGGCAATGGCAAACCTCTTCTGTATAGATCTTGCCAAGAAAGCCCTATGCTAGGACTGCCCTTTAAGTCAGTCACTTGAAGGCACATAACAACAACAACAAACCCCACATTAGGAAGTTGTGGTCCATCCAATTTTTGATGTTTCTCATCATGTGCAACCACGGGAGTAGATTCCTCCCAGACATCTAGCTGGATAACAGGGAATGAACCACTTACCCCTCACCAAAAAAATGAAACAGTTCACTAGAACACAAAAGAGAGCACAAACTGGCCTAAAATTTATGCATACTCATTTATGCACACTTACAAATAATTACTGTAATTTACATGGAGCAAAAGAACATCTCAGATTCTTTGGAACACAGTAACCAGGGTGGCCTCTATGTAGGTATTCTTTCTGAGAATGTCAGGCATTGTGCAGGTTCTCCTTTCTTTGTGTTCTTCAGTTTTAAAGTAGATTTGGATTTATCCGCTCGTCAAAAAGAGGATGCCATCAAGTAATGGACTGTCTTCTGACAGCCTTTCAAACAAAGGACTGTCATCTGTTAAGTAGGACACCTGGCCACACTAATGAGCAAAGATCCCCACTGAGTCTTGAGAGTTTATCACACGGGAGGAATTTCTCTCAGTTTCGAATGGAGCCAATTCACAATAACGCGAATTCGCTAGTTTAGTGAATTTACGTGAAATCTGATTGCATTCAGAATGCATTCAGAATTACTTCCCATTTCCCGAAAATGACCCACCATTGCCTGAAATTGCGTGAGATACTCTAATACGCAATTATGTGAAACCCCATGATTGCGTTTGGAATGACTTCCCATTGCCTGAAATTGCATGAGATACACTCATTCGCAATAACATGAAACACCATGATTGCGTTCGGATTGCCATTGCATTATACCCCCAAATTCTGTCATATGATAAACTCCTTGGTTTTCATTCCCAAATGAAGGCCTTGAGGTTCCAAAACATTGATATTGCTGAAACACAGACATTCAGATCCCTTGATCAGGCTGTATCAGTTTTACATCTGGATATAGTAAATCAACATTCACAGTGTAAGTTCAGCCAACATTTTGCCATCCACCTTAGCTGCCATTTCTTACCTGGGATGTGCTTTGCCCAGCCAATAATCACCACGAGCTCTCTGTCTGCCAAGTCACAGAGTGTGGTCAGTGCTTTGATATCACTCTCTGGCATGGTAGGGTCAGGCATGGCATAAATTTTCTCAGGCTCTGCCACCAGTAAATGGGAGACAATCTTGGTCACTGCAAGTTCCAAAGGAGAAATTATTACATGATGCATCTATGCATCATCAACTTCATCATCTGTTTCTACTGCTACTATTACTGACAGTGCTGCTATTGCCTCTACTACTAATAATAATAATAGTAATAACAACTCCAATGTTATCAGAGTTTTCAAGCATCAGTGATCTTGATTCTGTCCAAGAATATAGGAATCAATGAGATATCATCAATAATGTGGCATATTCCAAATAGTGTCATTTTTTGTACTTGTGCGATTGTGATGGCAATTTCATACGGATGTTCTATCAGCTGATTTGGAATTGCTCCCATCAGCCTTTGTGTCAAAGTATCTGAAGCCTTCACTGGCCAGTTTTATAGGATATAAAAAGTTTTAGATCCTATGTTCTCTTGAGTTCTCTTTAGTTTATCATGTTCATGTTTAAGGTGCACAATGCTGACATGAGAAAGGCTGGTCCACATTGAGTCCTAAAGGATCAGACATCTATTTTCCTAGCCATAGAAAAATAAAAGATCCAAAGATCTAGTTCTTTGTAAGTGTCAAGGAACTGTATTAGTTAGAATCCTTCCACAATATACATGTCCAACCCCCTCTTGACAGTGAGTTCCACTGCGATGAGCAGTGGTTGCAATTGTTTATCTCACCACAGCTCACTGGTTGGAGAGGACTGGATACATCATCCTTTAGTGCTCTGCTTACCATCTCCACAGAAATCCTCCAGGCGGTGCAGCTGCCTGGCTTTTAAAGTAGGTCTCGGGACCATTTGCACTCATGGTAATAGTGCCACAATTGTAAATGAGAACAGTGAAATTTACAAGGATATAAGTCTAGCTGATAACATCATAAATACTGAACTAGATACCAGTTCCAGTTTAGGCATCACCCCAAAATTGACAGGCAGAACTACCAAGGGCATGTGAACACAGCAAATCTGAGAGTTCTAGATGTGAACTGTTTTCAGTTGTCTCACTCTCTGCAGTGCTATAAATCTGGGGACAGAAGGAAAATGTCATGGAGGTGGAATTCTTACCAAAGGGCATTATCTTTATTTTGCACTCTCCTCCCTCCCATAGCTACACCAACAGGCCAAAGTGTTTATCTAGCTTAGGACAATGTGGAAAAAAAAACACTAACTTTGCAATGCCAGAAATACCTATTTAGGAAGGCAGTGTCCTGATTTTGTTGCACATATAGCTAGCTACCTTAACAGGTACTTGTTCTTCTAGCCCATGTTTATTGTTTCAGCAAAGATCCAGGAAGATCTTTTTTTGTCAACCTATCACCTAAATGCTTTCTAAATGCAGACACTGGGGATTGAATTTAGCCATCTTCTGCATGCAGAGCATGTTCTGTATCAGTGAGCAATGATCCTTTTCTGATCCTATCATAGATATTTACATGTGTTAATTACTAATGTACCTAGGTATCCTGAGCAAAGATAGGGTTGCTATCAGAAAATTCTGCATATTTTAACTGATAATTTTTCTAACGTGCATCCTGGCTAATTAATATTGAGAGGAAGCTCATGTTTGGATGCTTTCTGGATAAAATCAATTCTCCTGAATTCTCTTGGCATAACAGGCTGGGGTTGCAGGGGAAAAATGGCTTCAGCCAACACCCATGAGGAAATGCAAATGAACTCTGGTTCATTCCTCATTTCTGCTTCAAAGATTTCTCCAACTATTTGTGTGAGTGATTGTAATGTAAAGTGGCTGATGGTGAATTTGATCCCACCAGGATGCATGGGGGGAGGTTTTAGCTCAGCCTGTTTCAGTCCCTCTCTAGCCATGCAATTGCTTACTAATGCTGCAAGACCAGCTAAGATTGTGGAGATTACATGGTTTGGATTCCTATCTGGTGCTCCCATTATATTTTCCAGAAATATTTCCTACAATTCAAACCATATTACCAAACCAAGAGAGCAAGGTGCCCCTGAGTGCATGCAGTTGCATCAGATCACAAACAATAAAGCAAAGTATCCCAGACAATGGATGGGAGGGCAATTGCATTCCTTTTAGAAGTACACAAAGCTGGCCCTTCTATTAGGTAGTTTTGGCATGGCAGATGTCCATATCTTTCCTATATCTTGTGGGACACAGAAATATTTGCCATGCAGACTGTTTAGCTTTCCCTAAAGTGGTTTATTGCCCTTAGATTAGGGATGCAACAGGTGTTTTATGATTTCCTCATAGGGCTTGACATTTGAAGTTCCTGACCCTGCAGGAAAATTTGCAGGGGGGGAAAAAAACGGCATCTGGAAACTTCCTGCAACCTTGTGGGAACTTTTTTGTTTTGTTTTGTTCTTGGCACAACAAAACCTGTACATTTGGTGAACTTTTCAAGAAAAAAAAGTTATGTTGTTTTTCACTATATGTGCACTTGGGAGAACTGCACAAAATAAAACAAAAAACTATACAAACAGAAAACTGTATGTTGAAATGATGTCTCTGTGTTTGTCTGTATTGTGGGCTACATTTCCTGTTCCTATTCCCATTTTAAAGCTGTGTTATGTTGTGCAAAGTCTTAAAGCTGTAGAAAAGTCAATTTTGTATTTTCCCCTCATCTTTTAGAAGGAACAAGATCTTAAAGTTATACAACATTTACAGTTGTGTGACATTCTATTTTGTATTCTTTCTCTATCTTTTTGGAAAGCTCTGTAGTTTTTGAAGCTGTGCATCATTCTGTTTTGTACTTTCCTTTGTCTTTTAGAAGAAAAAAGCTTTCAAAGGACTCTTTCAAACGGGGAGGAATTTCTCCCAACTCCGAATGGAGCCAATGCGGATTCATGTAAATTCTCTTGTTTAGCGAATTTACATGAACCCCTGCTCCGTTCGGAATTACCTCCCATTACCTGAAAATAACCCCCTCCTGCCCGAATTTGCATGCGAAGCTTTAATTCGCAATAACGTAAAACCCATGATTGCATTCGAATTGGCTTCCCTCTTACCCGAATTTGCATGCGAAGAGTTAATTCGCAATAACGTAAAACCCATGATTGCATTCGAATTGACCTTAAATTATACTTCCAATTTAGCCTTGTATGAAAGAGTCCCCGGTTGCACAACATTTACAGTTGTGCAACATTCCATTTTGTGCTTTTTTTCCCCTCTGTCTTTTTGGAAAGCTCCATTGTTTTCATAGGAAAGATGAACACCTTTCTGAAAAACTATGCTGTTTTGAGGGAGCTCCATAGCTTTCTTCAGAAAGTTTCACAGTTTTCTGTTATTGGAAGGGAAAATATTCCCAAATGTATTGACTCTATGGAAAGTCTTTTCCCCCCAACTTCTCTAGGAAATGTGAAAATCTAGAATTGCCATCCCTGCATCAGTTGGGGTAGAATACCCTGTTCCAGTTGCAAGTGCTCAGCTGTGAATTGAATCAGCCTCTGTGCATGGAATGGAAAACCTTTGGCTCATGCAACAAAATATACTGGGCTAGCTATGACTGTACACTTAAGGTCATCTACTTGTATTATACAAGTATTATACAAGAGCGATATAGCAAGTACATTTTAATACCACTTATCAGTGCACTTAAACACTCCCTAAGCAGTTTACAATGTGTAAGCTAAATGCCCCCAACAAGCTGGGTACTCATTTTAGCGACCTTGGAAGGATGCAATCCTGAGTCAAGCCTGAGCCCCGGCTGGTACTGAACTCACAACCTTATGGTTTGTGAGTGAGTGGCTGCAGTACAGGCATTTAACCACTGCATCAGCAGGATTCTTCAAGTATTATATAATTAGAAGAACAAGGGCCCCTGACTGGTTGCATTTCCCTACTGAGTGTATTTGGAAAGCTCAGGATTGCCTCTGCATAATATGTGACCTGCCCTTTGTAGATGAATAGATTTGCATCATATTATTATCCTCAAATTAGTGGGTAATAATAACATTTTGCAACTGCACATTAGACTAATATGTTACAGCTGCAAAGCCTGGAAACATTAGAGTTATTACTGACCCATTAATATTAACTGATTAAAATATTAAAAACAATAAATTAGGGATATTTAATTATTGCAATGGTCTATGGCCAAGATATGCCTCCACCCATGGCTGCAATATTTCAGGGCCTTTTCACACTACACAGTTATAATACCATGATAGCACTATGATTCAAGTTTAATGGCTATGATTCCACTCTGTTTAGGGAGGAGAGCTTCAAATTCTCAGCTAGAGTGTGCCACCGCCTCACCAAGCTACAGACCCCAGGATTCCACAGGATGCAGCCATGGCAGTTAAAGTTGAATAATAGTGCTATAACTGTGCAATACAAATGGGCTCCAAGTAAGTTCTCACAATTTTAATTTGTATCCCACATTCCTTCCAGAATGGACCCAAGGAAGCTCACTCACATAAAAATGACAGAAAGAAATCTAAAATGAATGATAAATAACTAGCCAGATTGTGGGGGGAAATGTAGGAGCAACTTGATGAGATGGAAGATGACCATGCTATGTATGAGCTGAACTTTTTAGGAACTCAAGAAAACAAGAGTTTCCCTCATATTTGTACTGTTGTCCTCTGTCTCTGAATACTCTGACAATGAGAACACAGATTTGAAGACTGTAGCCTCAGAAAGCATGGCTTAAAACATACTGTATAATTGCTATTTAACTGAGGTAGTTTAGGATTTGTCTTCTGATACAAATACTCAGGGAGAGCAACATAATCTCACAGTCCTGCAGCAGAGAAAGGAAACTGATTGTCTGGCCCATCATGCAGAAAAGTGTGAGGACCAAAGTGTGATGCTGGCACCTACATGGCTTTTTGGCTGGAGGGGGAATCTGTAAGCTTAGATAAGTGCTGCTCTCAGAGTCCAGTCTTCTTTTGTACTTTTGGCGGCCTCCACGAACTCGATCCAGACGTACTCCTGTAGGCAAAAAAAGGAATGAGATCCTAAAGATCTTACATCAGATTCTGAAATGAGGTCCACAAATGGATACACTTATTATATACAGAAAGAAATTGTACAAAAATATATTAAATATGTTCTAAGGTCATATAGGCCTGCACCAGATGGACATGAAAGAGCAGCCCAAGTCCACTCCAGCTAGAAGCAGGTTGGAACCCTTCTGTCGGCACAGTCCACCCCCAAGGTGAGCTGTGGATGCAGGGGCCGACCAGCACCGCCAGGAGTCAAATTATCCCAGTTCCATTTTGCTCTAGCCCAAAGGACTGGAGCGCAGCTTCAGCATGGCTTCTGGCCACTTTGGAGGCAAGCATCGTTTAATCGGCATGCCTCCCAAGTAGCTGGAAGCTGTTTCATTTGGCAGTGTGTTTCACCCCTAAGACCTTCCTGTCTCTTCTGTGAGAAATGTTAGGAGTTGCAGTCTAACAACATCTGGAAAGCCACAAATATCCCATACTGAAGCCATTCTGATCAACTAAGAAGCTCCTGCAGCCCCCACTAGCAAGGTAGCAAAGATTCTGTAATAAATACAGGGACTGTGGATGATCAGCACTCATTATATTAAGAGAAACATTTTCCTTTTGTTCCCAAACATGATAAAATGTCCAATCTGAAGTAACATTTGTTGAAACTTGTGTGTTGATCCGCAAACATTTTTTTCTTTCAAAATAATATTTTATTCAGATGCAAATTTCATCCATATTTGAGTTGTAATCTTAAATATACTTATTAGGAAATAAACCTCAATTGAACTCAATGGGATTTCATTCTGCACAGACATGGTTAGGTTTGTACAGTTAATTAAGAGTAAAACTGATAAATTAAGCAAGATTTCTTTCATTAGGTGTCAGTGTGTATTTGTGTGCATATGTACATTTACCCCTCAACCCCTCTATCCAATTTAAAAAGAAAAGAGACGAAAAGTGGATAATTTTCTAACATTAGACTCCCCTCCTTTAATCCCCTCCTTAGCCTCTAAAGCCAATGAGGTGTTTATGTTGCTGTACCAGCTGTTTAATAAAGTTTATGATAAGCGAGAGAAACATGGCCTTACATACCTTTTTTTTCACAAACACACTGATGAGGATGATAGAATGGGCAGATGCTCTCTGCTCCCATGTATATACCAACATGAGGGGAAAGCAAACTGTTTCTACTGGCCATGACCCAGGCATCTACATGTTTAGGATTGGTGCAAATTAATGCAAAAGTTCCTGGATGCATGACAAGTAGATGCCCTCGTGTTGGGAATGTGGACAGAAGGCACTCAGAATTATGGGTATGGCCAGAAGAAGCCATGGTATTAGGGACATGAGCAAAAGGTACTCTAGTATTGTGGCCAGGAAGCACATTCTTACTTCACCAGCCATGTTCATTGTATGCCTGGCCATGGAAAATGTCTGATAGGGCAGTCAAATGTCACAGCTGCTTTACAGGCCACTCCTTTCACTGGTTAACAAGGCAACTTGGAAACTTACAACTATCTAGTCACAAATTGCAGTTACAGAGCACTCTGATGTGCCGAAAGGGAGGTGCATCACCATCACCATCAATATTACTACCACTACTACTAGAATCATAGATCTGGAAGAAACCTCAAGGGCCATCCAGTCCAACCCCCTGCCATGCAAAAACACACAATCAAGCACCCGTGACAGATGGCCATTCAGCCTCTGTTTAAAGACCTCCAAAGAAGGAGACTCCACTTCACTCTGAGGAAGTGTGTTCCACTGCCAAACAGCTCTTACTGTACTACTCTTTTCCTGTACTACTATTATCGCTGCCACCACTACTTCCATTACCAAGGAGTCTCATGCAGATATAAGTGTGTTGTCCTCAGTGTTTGGCTGGGAAGGTGGCTTTACAGGTTGCAGAGGCATTAGGGATTCTCAATTAGATTAGAGTGACACAAAAGAACTTAAGTGCATTAAAAGAGATAAGAGAGAGAAAAGAAAGACACACAAGGAGATTTTCTCTCCTTCCCTATATTCCTTGCTGAGTGGATACATCTGTTCATCCAAGGTCTTTAGCTCATTAATTTTCAACAAGATTCTGCTCCCCTGCATCCTGTTTGACACTCCTTGAGGCAAGTACTTTAAATAAGGTCACTGTTGTTGTTTCATCACAACACAGCCGTCATCAATACCAGCATTAAAGAAAGGGTGTGAAGACTAACCCAGAGGATGAAATCCTACCCTACTGTGCAGTCACTACGCCAATGCATCTTAAGGTACTGCAGCAGCACTGAGGGGATTGACTAGTTTTGCACACTGAATCAACTGGCTTAAGAGACACACTGAAGCATGATCCATATTCAAGGTAGCTTAACATCTTGTACAAATGGATGGAAATGTGCAGAAGTAGTACATTACAAGTACTATTGTTATTTGTAGCTAACATACTTTGGTAAGTAGGGAGGGATGTAACAAAGTTATGTACTTAAAGCAATGTAAAAAGTAAGAGGAAAGTTGAAGCAGCAAGCAATAGTGTCTAATTATTTACAATACTTACTTTTAAGGGCATTTTAACCGATGCTTTTACGTGAAGTTTATCATTTTATCCTTAAGTTTCTGTATTGGGGATGTGATCAAGGACTATAGTAAGAAAAAAGAGGTATGAAGAAATCCCCCCCCCCCCCCCGCCCGGACTGAGGTCCTCCCTTCGGGAAGGTAAAGAAAAAGTCACCAACTGCTGTCACACTCTTTTTCAAATCTTTAAAACATTGGTGGCAGCTTTCCCCAAATGGACCAGCTTTTAATAGACTTGAAGCAACAGTGATGTGCTTTTCTCTCATGGCTTTGATGAGCTTCTTGTCACAGAACAGAATAGTAAATATTTCTTGAGACACATTTTCAGTGGTGATTACTGGTGATGAAGTGAGATGAGAGCAAGAGCAGACACAGCACTGGAAACAGCTCCAGACCTCTTGCTGACTGAAGCAGGGAGGAGGAGGGGGGAAAGGAAGTGGTATTGCTACAGTGGGTATGGTGCTGCAGCTTGCACCGGGTGTCCCTGCTTCCCTGCAGTGGTGGCAACAATTCCTTACAAGGAGCTGCTGCCATTACAGGAAAGGCCAAGGGCACCTGTCCCTGCTTCCCAACCACTGCACTAGTTCTTCACAAGGAGCTGCCACTGCCACGGGGAACAAGAAGGCCGAGTGCCCCTGGCCCTGATTCTCCACAATGGCAGAAGTCTCCTTGTGAGGAGGCCACCACAGTGAAGGAGAAGAGGTGAACACAGTCTTTTGGCAGTGGCCCCTAGCAGCCCCACCTCCCACTGGGAAGAGGGTGCAAGGACTGTGGTGAATGGAGCTATGGCTGCCTACCATCTGTCCAAGATGGAGGTGAATATGGATGCTTTCATATGACTTTATCTTTGTTGTTGCATGCCTTCAAGTCGTTTGCAATTTATGGCGACCCTAAGACAAACCTGCCATGGAGTTTTCTGGGCAGGTTTATTCAGAAGGGGGTTGCCATTACCTCCCCCTGAGGATGAGAGAGTGTGACTTGCCCAAGGTCATTCAGTGAGTTTACATGGCTGAGCCAGGATTTGAACCCTGGTCTCCAGAGTCGTAGCCCAATACTCAAACCACTGCGTCGACTGTGTTATGCTGGCTCTTAGGACTTTACCGCTCAACGCTAAAAAGTGGAATTTTAACTAGATAAAAGCATCTTGGGCTGGTACTTAACAGATAACATTGTGACTATCCTGCTGCCGCCCTATGTATATGCACCTTTTCATTGGCAGGCAAAATCCATCAATGAGCTCTGAATCTCACTATTATAGCACAGCTTTTATAGTGCAAATATAAAGCCTGTTCACTGAAGTTCTGGCATTACAGCAGTCACATGGTAGGGTGGGGCTTGATTCTCCTCCTGTCTACCAGTCGCTCTTCCAAACCTGACTAACTCTGTACAAGTTGGGTTTTCTTATTTTTATCTTTGCTGTGCTTGCGTACTAATGGCACAATACTAAAATAAAGCAAAACTAATTTTTAATTGTTTTTGCCGTAATTATGCAAACACAGCAAAATTAAAAATAATTAAATCAACAGGCATGCAATTAATATGCTTTGGAATAGTGAGTGGGAGAGGGAGAGTGGGGGAGAATCAGGCCCCCTCATGGCACTGACTACTGTAATGCTGGAATTGAAGTGGAAGCTCAACACACCTGCGGGAGATGGAGTCCAAGCAGTGCTGTCAAAGCAGTATATTTCTGTTTCCTTGCATGATGTGATTACTACAAGACACAAGGCTGGTGTGATAATGTCCTATGTCATCTCGCACTTTCCAAAGAACCATGCTCTGAAGATTCAGAGAGCCAACCAGGAAGCAGTTGGCTCTATACAGTGACAGTGTTAGAGGGGACTGAAGTTGAGTGATTATTATTGGCACGAAAGGCTTGCTAGTCACAGCAGAGGTGCCCATCTTAGGATGGTGAGTCTGAAAGAACCAAATTACACACAGAAAAATATATTTAGAATCTTCAACAGGAAGAACATTGATTAAGGAAAATACATTTGAGGACAGAAATAGCCTGATCCTAAACAAATCTAAAAGAGAAAAGGATGGGAGGGAGACATGTTGTGGCATGTCCTCCTGCATCAAAGAGCAGATGGAAAGAGAGAACACAAGGTGGAAGGTTCAAGATGGGACATTTTTTTTCTTCTTTTACAAAAGAGGGCAGTAACTTAATTAATCCTGATTGAACTAGACAATGTTATCTCCTCATAACGTTTTTGGAATAGATGGCTGACAGAGAAAGCAAAAACAAGCAGGAAAGGAAGACAAAAGATCTTAATCTCTCTGTGTTCAAGTCCCTAGTGAACAAGAGAACAGTGAGAACAAGTGCAGAATTGCTGTTTCTTCCAAAGATGGTGGCAGGGGTGGGAACTAAGGCAGCAGTTATCTCTGCCTCCTTCTTCTTTCCTTCTTTGAGAAAAAATGCCTTTAAAAAAGATATAAGATTCCTGGTTGTTAAGAGCTGTGCCAAGCAGCTGCACCTCTCCAGAGTGGCAAAGGACTTGCCAGGATGGGGAGGAATCATGCCACCTGAGGCAACCACCTCACTCAGGCTTATGTTGCAGGTTCCTTGGAAACAGGTTCACTGGAAGTGAAAGTGAGTTGAAAGATATCCCTTGTTGAACAAGAAACCTGCATTAGTACTCACTCTCATATTTTCTCAACAAGATGGTGCTATTGTACAAGGCACAACTTGTGAACATCCTTTTCCATCTGTCTGGCTGTTGTGGGGAACAGGAAGCTCATACAGATATCATGTCTTGCTATGAGGGGAACTGAAACAGCTATTAAGCTTCAATGGGTGACAAGGGGTCTTGCTATTAGGAGAAAGAGAGAGATTGAGACACAGAGAGAGAGAGAGAGAGCAAGAGACTCAACTTCCATCAGTCCCAGCCATCATGGCCAGTCATTAGGCAGGGTGTTTTTAAACTATGAATAAATGGGTGGTGGTGGAGGAGATATCTTGTCTTCAGTGCACTTATGAAATAAATGAATATACATATATACTAAAGCAAAAACAAGGTCCCATGGCACCTTAAAAACTAATAGTACAATTTTAATTCAAAAATACACTAAGTGTCAAGGGTTAGGTACATCCTGGCTGACAAATATGACCTCCTGCTGACAAAACACTGTTTTGCCAGATGATCTCAGATATCTCAAAATGGTGGAGAAGAGGTAAAATAAGGCAAGAGTCAACTTATGCCAAATCTAAAACCCTTCCAGTCCAGTGACACAGTTACTGGGGCAGCACTATGTTAGGCTAGAATGGGGATAGCTCTAAGTTATTTCTAACATCCTTCAGTTTCAGCACCAATTCAGCTGGCCTAATGTTGATTCAAATGGCCCTTGGCCATTTTGGCCAAGGAAGATAATGTTCTAACACATTTATTATAGCATGAATTACATGGACTACAGCCTGTAGTCTATAAAATCTCATGCTGTAATAAATGTGTTTTGCTTAAGGTATCACCAGGACACTTTATGAATGCAAATATGAATATTTTCCTTATAAATACCTTACTAAAAGATTGATCAGTCACTTGGCTTACAAAGGAGGAAAAGATGAGCAATTGTAAAGTAAAGGAATAAAATTCCACTCCATACAGGCTAATCCTATCAAGAGATAAAAGATATTTCCTTCATATTGCAAAGTTTTCATTTTTTGGCATATTTTCTTTTGGCGGGAGGGGGATACACCATGATTTACACCCCAACAAAGAAAAAAATGTCATGGTTTTATCCCATACCTGCCTTGAACAAGACTGTCAATTTTCTAACCATCCTGTTGGTGCCACTCATGTTCCAGAAGTCCTTCAAACAGACTGGTGCCTATACCAGACCTCTGCAGTACGGGAGAGGTGTTCTCCTGATCTGTTCAAGCTCTCCGTATTTCTCCAGTGTGGTCCTGCCAAAAGACATCTGTCCAACAAGTTTGAGATCAGATGTCCCCTCCCTGGTTTGATAACATCAGAGTTGGGGAGGGATTTTTCCCCTTTAATGGAAGTACAATAATTCCACAATTTTCTCCCTTTTCTAAATGTTGGATGCAGGCCCAGTCTGTCGGAAGTAAAAATAGCCGAGTGTGCAGAAGAGGCAGCACAGGCAATCGAGTTTAGCTTCTTCTTTTCTTCTTCTTTTTTCTGGTGACTAAAAATACCTTTAAAAGCTCTGTGAAGCAGAGCCCATGAGAATGGGATATGCAGCCAAGGCCCAATATTAGCTGTCATACTGAATTTACAGGATATGCATCCTTCTGGGTTGAGTCCCTTTAGAAGGGCTCCTGACCTATAATTCTGTATATGATCCCTGGGGAACTGCATAATTGGCACCTTGCATTGTGTGTACATTGTATGTTGTGTATGTATGTACTGAAGATTTTTTTCTGCATGATCCTTATCTTATTTCCACTCCCACCAACCCTTATTGTATCCTATACCACCCATTCACATCCCTGTGATTTAAAAGAAAAAAGTTGTTCTTTTTTGTTTATGACAAGGACATACTGGGAAGCTTTGCAGGTACAAACTTTAAGTTTGGTTACTGTTGCTTAGAAATGCTAATTGCTGCAAAATATCATTTTATTTTCATATATTGTTTTTCTTTCAAATATACAAATGTGCATACATACACAAAGACACAGGAAAGAAATATAAATGAATCATTTCTTGTTTGCAAACTTCTGCTTCCTTTCATGAGGAAATATGTTGATTTTGTTTCCACTCAGTTCATTGTCCCTCCCCTTTGATTTTTACAATTTTTGAAGAATCCACATGAAAACTGAGATAGGTATCTTTGTACAGATTTTCTAACACATGCCCCAATGTATGCATTTTCTTTAGTACACCTGTATTTTCCAAGTATTTTCTGATTATATAATGTGTTTTTGTGCTCAGTTTCAAGCAACATATGCATTTTTGTGTGCACTTTTTCCAGAACGTTTGCATTTCTTTTACTAGGGAACTGTCATGAAAATATCCAAAGTGCACATTTAGTTGCACAGACATTTGTTTTTCAAAAGCAGTACTTAATTTCTATTATAATAGTATAAAGACAGAAAGCATACCGTGGATATCAATTAAGTTGAAAAGACATTACTATTGTCTGGTAAAGCTCTAAAAGAGAGACTGTTGTATCAGAAAGGATGCAATGAAGCAAATCTTACATTAATCACCATAGGTATTGACAATGCATTCACCCTGTGGAAAAATTTCTGATAATATATACTAGCATTATTATGGCGCACATGTACACACCTTGCTAGGTTTTTTTTTAAAATACATCTGCATTTTAGTAAGAAAATTTGCTGTGTTTACTTCCTTTGCAATGTGTAGGAAAGTGGTATTTCTGGCTCAAACTAGAAGCAGAATAGTCTATAAATACAAAGCCATTAAACCCCATGCAGAAGCAACTTGATCAGGGCTGCCTTTTAATTTCCTGACATGAGCTGGCCACTAACCCAATTACCCAGAATCCCCGGAGGAGTCCTCATCCTTCCCAGGAAGCACAAAGAGAAAGTGCAAGCATATTGCATAGATGTCAGCAGAGCTTTCACTGAAATCAAATATCTTTCAGAAAACACATGGAATGGAAACCAGGGTGCTGGGGGAAGGGAATCAGGTTGTGGGGAGAGAAACATTTGAAACACAAGAGGAGTTGTACAATGGCTGTATTCCACTGAAAGATAGTTCTTGAGAGGAACAGTAGTGAGGGGTTAATGTTAACTACTCAAACAGTTCTTTAATGTTTTAAGCTAGTTTGGATTATAACGGTAAATAAACAGAGTTGGGATGACACTGCAGCCTTTTGCTCAACTGAAACATAAGAAAAAAGATGAACATTATTTTCTGACACTTAAAAAAACAAAAACAAATCAAACAGCTTCATTTATATACCACTAAGTGTCTAAGCAGTTTACAACTGTAAGCTACCTTCCCCCAACAGTCTGGGTACTCATTTTAGCAACCTCGGAAGAATGCAAGCCTGAGTCAAGCTTGAGCCCTTTTGCTGGTCTTGAACTCGCAACCGTATGGTTTTGAGTGAGTGGCTGCAGTACAGGCATTTAACCACTGCGCCACCAGGGCTCATTTCTTAGCCTCTGTTGCACTCTGCTTCTAACATCTGCATGACCATCAGAGATGCAGCAACTGACACTGTTCCGGCCATGAATATGGCATTAATGTGAAAGTATCACCTACCAAAATTGAATCAAGTTCTAAGCAGCCCTAACTGGGCCAGGGTGAGTATTGATGATGGTAATATTTTGGTGTGGGGGGGGGATTTGTGAGAGTGACTTTGTCCTGCATTTGAATTTTTCAGTCTCTCCAGTCTGACTATGAAGTTAAATTTGAATAAATTACAGTATTCAACAATGCACTAAAATTACATTTGAACATACAGAAATTCAAACCCTGATTTTTAAAAGTTAATCCTGCAAAGTCCTGGATGTCAACCATCTCTGGGAATTTCACAGCCCTTCAGATTGTTCAACTGCAACTCCCAGCAGCCCTATTCAGCATAGCTACTGGCAAGAAATGCTGGCAGTAGCAGTTCAACTTATGGAGGCTCTATGATTCCCACCTAGACAAACAAATGTCAGTTTTCCTCCAAAAGTGTTGGACTACAACTCCCTCCAGTCCCAGCCAATGCACAATTCATTCACGAAATTCTGCATAGAAAAGATCTCAGATTCAATTGTCAGGTTTGGTTAAGAAATATCTGTGCCTGAAACCTTGGAGACCCACTGGAACTAAGTACTGAGCTAAATAGATCACTGGTCTAGCTCAGTAATATACAGTCTTGGCTGCTATAACTATCTTCATCATGCCATCCTGCATGTAGGAACTAAAATGAAGACTATTACCTATGATTTAATACATGATCTTCAATGCCATAATAGGTTAACCGCTTAGACACTCCTTAAGGGTATGAAGCGGTATATAAATGAAGCTGTTTGTTAGACCTCCTCTGCCCAGTGACATAGACCGCTATTCTTCAGCTGTGGAACTCTCTCACACAGGAGATTAGGCTGAAACTCACTTTTTTGGCTGGGAGGGAAAGACCTTTATATTTAGACAGACTTTGGGTCATTAACAAGTTGTTGCAATAGAGTCTTTTAATGGTGTGTGCTGCACTTCTATTTTCATTGTAAGACTTTAAATACTTTTTAATGGCATAGTTTTAAAACTTTTTTTCAGCAAAGATACTATATTGCATTGGTAGAGTATAAAGCTGTGCCAGGCATAGCTTCATGGCCTCCTTCATTCTCAAGCACACAATCTCCCTTCCTGCTGCCTAGGTGCCCCCTCAACTTGGCCATTTAGTGGCCAAGGAAAGATGGCAGGTGGCCAGGCAGTGTCCAACTGTCTTTCTGCAGGTGGAAGGACAAAGACAACAATAACCACCACCAAATTTGGCTGTTTTCACATTTGCCTGATTTTTAAGCACTCAGCCCAAATTCACTTGCAGGTTATGTTGGCTTTGCTTATCCCAAAAAATTATGGAAGAAAAGAGACAGGAAAGACTCAGTGAGTTGCCAAGGAGGGGGCAAATTTCATATCTGCCTGCCTCATTTGGGAAGGAGGCTCTAATCTAGCAAGTAAGAACTGTCAGCTGCTCATCTTCTTTCTGTAGTGCTTATTACTCCAATAATAAGAGGCAAAGGGATTCTTCCACTCTCCTCAATGGTAAATGAAGTGCATAACAAGAAGGATCAGAGGAGAAGTGTCTTTTTCTCTCAAGGGTGCATTTATTTTCCTTTTGCCAAAAGAAAAATGTTCCCGTTATGTGTCCTGCCCATTTTCTTTAGAAGCCCTTCCCACTAGTTGTGATAAGACCAAGGGTACATTGAATAGAAATCTAGGGAGAGATGAGAAAGTTGGGAACCACCACCTAACTATGCATACCCAGGAACAACAACAACAACAACAACAAAATTATGGCAGGAAAAAGCAGCCCAGGAAACATGGATCTGTAGTCTATTCCTACCTTTCCCCAACCCACTGTTATTCAGCTGTGTTAGAGGTCCCATGGGAATTGCAGTCCAAAACATCAGGAAGACACCAAGATAGGGAAGACTGGTCTCTGGCAGTCTTCTTTATCTTTAGTACTCCAGAAATGTTGGACTCTATTTCCCTGAATCCCTGACCAATGGCCATGATGTCTGGGGCTTTGGGACTTAAAGTTCAGCCCATCTGGAGGCTGAAAGACTAAGAACCACTTGTGTATATTATATATGGCCACATAAGCAGAAATAGAAGTCCAGGTGACTTAAAAGCTACTGGATCCTCATTGCTCACAAGGTTGTCAATAAGCTCAGCCAAAAGAGGTGAGGAAAACTGCCCAGAGGCTATCGTTTTGCCACAGGCTTAGCCTTTCTGGCATAATGTTTCCCTCTTTCCTGCTTTTTTCCGCCAGTATGTGTTTGTCATGAAATTTGTAAACAGGCTCCCTTCCATCGCTTCTCAAGGAAAGAAAGGCTTTCCCTAGGGGGAGACCAAAGGCAGGATGTGGCTCCATTGCACATTTAAATGTACACTGCCTGTGTTAAGCTCACTTTGCTCAACCTCCTAACCACTTGCAGTACCTGAACTGCTGTAAAAAGCTTTGCAGAAACTTTCCTTCTCACTGCCAAATGCATAAAAAATGGGCAGGCAGCATTTTCTTTGCACCACTTTTCTCTAAGGTTATCGTCACAAGAGAATGGCCTCCGCATATGGTCAGAAATATGCAAACTGGGCTGAATCAGCTTTATTCAAAGAATTCCTTTCTGAAATGTG
Source organism: Urosaurus nigricauda (assembly GCA_034509955.1). Taxonomy (NCBI): domain Eukaryota; kingdom Metazoa; phylum Chordata; class Lepidosauria; order Squamata; family Phrynosomatidae; genus Urosaurus; species Urosaurus nigricauda. The sequence goes on from JAOEGL010000001.1 coordinate 41,356,872, forward strand.
ATCTCACTTATTGTAGTTAGCCTCTCTTCTTCAGAATTTTTTTAACATAAAATACTGATGATGTTTGAGAAGAAGACCTTTGTGTCTTCTGACATGTACAAATCTCAACTTCAGCACTCTCTAAGGTCAGGTAGATTTGACAAAAATATGTAACCAATATTCTCCTCCTGCTTGAATTCAGTATTTTAGAATTCTGAGAAAAGAGAGTCATATGACAGCAAAACAATATCAGAGATCAAGAATCTTTCCTTGACTGTACCACTCCAGACTGTTTCTGTATTTTAACACTCCCCATGCAAAAACCCTTCCTGTGTTTAAAAAAGAAAAAAGAAACAACAAATTAAAGAGAAAGTGTAGCCTAGGCCTGATGCCTTTGTTTTCTATATGCAATAGAGGGTTGTTTTCGTAAAATAAAATAAAATAAAATGTGCAGATATTAAAATATATAATCCACCACTTGTATTCTGGCATATAGTCCGACATGTAATCTGTTGCATGATATATCTGAATGTGGAGATCACATGGGTGTGGGTGGGAAATCTTTTGGTAGATTCCTGTAACAGATCAACAGCATCTGATTGCCAGCTGTTTAACAACATCAACTTTGAAATATCATTTTCTACCTCAACTAGAGTGCTGAAATGAATAAAGTTTTGCATAGGCAGTGGTGGACTTCTCCATCAAAGAAAAACAAATTCTTAGGCTCTGAAGGGGCTATTCTGTTTTTCGGTTCTTAGGACCTTATCACATGAGGCAGGGTAATCACATTTGCAGCAGGTTTATGGCATCCACAGTTGAAGCTCATTGAATGACATTTCCCCACTTCTGTTGTTTTCCCATGAGATACCGTTTTAAATGTGTGTTTTTTTTGTTTTTTGTTAACACAAACAATCCATTAATGGCCTCCTTTCCCACTTTTTTGTGCTATCATTTCCTGTGCAAAAGTTCAATTTTGCTGTTATGTTGATTTGGGGTGGTCAGTGGGCATGGTTTCGGTGGATAAAGGATGGATATTACAATCTGATTTCCTGCCCCCTATCTTCTTTTTGAGTTCTCTGGCCCTGTTCAGGAGTCTTTCTGTCACTGTAACACTATAAAGCCACAGTGTGCTAACACTGTCATTCTCTTTCTTTTTCTCACTCTCTGTTAGTACACCCTGCAGACCCCACACTGTATTTGGGCTCCCCATATTTCATATCTCATTTCTGGAGATAGTATGTTTTTGAGAGATTGGTGACCTTTAGGAATACTGCTAGGTCAGTTTCCCAGGAGATAAGGAATGTGTCCTGAGGCATGTGCAATGGGGCAATCAAATCTAGATGGGTGTATCAAATGTTCCTTCCTTTCCTCCAAATCATCTACATTTCCTATTTCAACTTAAGGCAAAGGCTGTCCTTGCACCCAAAGCAGTAAGTCAGACCTCTCTTCCAACCCCTGTTGTGTTCCAAGCCAAACATCCCTCTCCTGGGATATCCTGATCCAATAACTGTTTTTGTCACAAAAAAGTTAAAGCCATCAGGCAGTTCAGAATTGTCGATTCCTGGGAAAGGACACCCAGCCTTTGTTACCTAACAAGATAGCCCATTGCTTGGAGACAGATCTTAGGTATAAGTATTGGTTCTCAAACCTAGCCTCTTTGCACATAGCTGGCATACACCTCTTCACTCTGTGTATATTCTATGTCACCTTCAGACCTCCCAGTCTGAGCCACTCCAGCTTTCTATGCATGCTCACAGTACTCATACAGCTGTCCCAGGCTGTCCTCCATGTATCCAACTGTACTGCCTTCAGACCTCCCATTCTGAGTCCCACTACTCCACGGTCTACTCATCTGAAAGGTAATTATAACCCTGCTGCAAACCCCTGAAACTCTGCTATCCCTTTCCATATTTCCATTTCAGCTAACTCTGAATGCTGTATATGGGTGAATTGCTATTGTGTGACATTTGTCTAAATAAAACTCTTAATTCACTCCAAACCTTACTGGTATAAACAGTTGTAAAGAGTCCTAAAAGTTACTCAAGCCTTTTGCAAAAGCTAATTTCTCCAACAAAGTAGCACTGTCATATTTGGTGGGGATCCCCAGTCCCCCATCTCTCTCTCACACACATACACACACGCACATATGACTGAAAATGTAAGAGGAAAATGCAAAAGAGTCTTGCAGTTTTAAAAAAAATCATTTGTTTCACTTATCCTCTGCCTCTTTCTTCAAACATAGTAATCACTGTCACAAGAATGCCAAGGATAGATCAGTAGCTGCTTACTCTCCTCTGTCAGCAATAAGGTTGGTTTGCACACACGCACACACACACCTCACTGCTGCAAGAAAAAAAAAGGCCTCTTTAAAGGTAAGACTTTCCATTTATATCTCTGTGGGGGGTGAATGTGTGTATGTGTGCTGAATGAAATAAAAGGGGCAGGGATAATATCTTCAAGGAAGTAGTGAGCAAGAAGTCCCAAATTCTATGTATAAGGTTTGTTTTTGTTTTTTCCACAGACCCTGTGACCCCAGAATGGTTCCCAAACTGCACAAGGAAAGTGAGTAATTTTGATTTAATTGTGCTTTTACACACAAGAACACTACAGTGGAGCACAGTCTTGTGCGGTAAGGCTGTTAGTCTTTTGTCCTTTATACCTGCCTCTTGTTGATGAATCATGGAGTTCACGTAAAACCCAATGAAGAGGTCAACAATTCACTGGCTTATATTTCTTCATTGTCAAAGCAAAATAACTAATACTGGTCATAGCTTTGTGTACTGGGCAGCTTCTGCATGGAACGCTCTGACCAAATGTTTGTGGGTTTTTTTTAATCTCTTTGGTACCAAATCCCTTATGAACAAAGATGTCTTTCTGCCATAAAGAATAACCTGGGTGCCCTTTGTTCTGGTCTTCAGAGCCATCAACGTATGATGACATCTAGTGCAGAACTGGAATAGTGTAACTTAAGATACCCAACACAAACAGAAGCATTGACTCCTCATGCAAGTTGAGCCTTCCTGATCTAAATTCACTCACTCTTAGGCTTTTCCTCTGGGATAGCCAGTCAGCCAAGAAGCCAGAAGAATATGACTGACAAACCTTTAGTTTTTGGTGGTTGAGTGGGAGAGGATGATTAAGTGCAGGTAAGAAAGCTATGATGCTGAATGAATACATGTATCCTTAGATTGCATTTCAGATTTTACATGGGTAGTTTTCCACCTTGTATTTTATCCACGTGTTGAAGAGATCTCAGTGAGTTTTCAGTCTGCAGTGTCATGATGGAAGAAACTGAGATGGCCCAGGGCACATACATTCCCTTAGTTGCACTGCATTGATTAGGGCTCTCTTAAGCAAAGTAGCCAGGATATCTGAGAAACCTATTGATTGCTTGCTTTGCTCCTTTCCTGCCTCTGTTTCTCATTCACTTTTCTGCATTGCCATAACAAACCCCCAATAATGTGTACATCACAGGGATAGTCTTTCACAGTTGTAAAGTATCACTTTGGAGCCCTTTTCCCCTTCACCTGAAGCATCAGCTCCAACTATTCTTATTTCCCAAGGACAACTCCTGTTGTGTTCTTTAGTACTCTTGTAACAATTACCTTTTGAGAATATTTTAAAAAGGGTTTCTAACTAAGTGAGTGAGCTCCTGTGTGTACTTTGATGTCTTTCATAAAAAATTTTCTGGACCAGGCTCATGAACCATGCAGCAAATATGGGGACAGGTATGGAGGGGAACAAAACATAAATGCAATTTATTAGCTTTGCTGATGAGGAGACATCTTTTTTCCCTTTAAAAGACTATTAAGTAAAGTCAGTCCAGCAGCTAAATTTCTGTCACTGGCTAATTGCAGTATCACATGCATAAACTGAAATCTCAAGTCCTTTGGGAAGTTTAGCAATGTTCTTTCCTTTTCCATTCCAAGACAATATATGGTGAAAGAAATGGTTGGGGTATATATACAGGTTTAAAAACTGCTGCATAAAACATGACCTGCAAGGTCACAGTGTTGCTGCCTTCAGAAGGGAATTGGACAAATTCATGGAGGAGAGGTCTACTGCTACCTAGTAGACAGAGGCCTGAAACATACGGTCACTTTAGGGCACCCTTGTCACATGTTAGGGTGTCCCTGGAGCGGAGCCAGTAGACACTCTGCAATACTAGCAAGTGATGAAGGAATCCTGGCTCTGCAGCGCCATACACACGGCATGCGGAGTGATGACGTCGCAGCTGTGCAGCAGCCAAACAGAGCTGTGCAGCTGCAACATCACAGGGGGTGCCCTATGGTGCTTTTTGTTGTTTGCACTGCAAGTGCGACGCAAAAAGGAGCCGCTTGTTTGAGCTCTTTTTTCCACTGCACTTTCACCGCTGCATCTGATTACTGCAGCAAAGGTGCACCGGAAAAGGAGGCGGCTTCAGACCGCCCTTTTTGGGAGGTCTGTAAAGCCCCCCCTATTCACAATCTTCTTCAGCATGATGCTCCAAAGGGATATGGCAGATCACGAAGAAGAAGATGGCATCTATATACTGATACTGATGGTAGCTTGTTTAACCTAAGCCGTCTGAAGGCTCGCACAAAGACTCTAAACTGTCTAGTCCGTGAGCTGCTTTTCACTGATGATGCTGTCCTTGTTTTCCATACAGAAGTAGCTCTGCAGTACCTAACATCCTCCTTTGCAACAGCTGCAGAGCTGTTTGGGCTGGAAGTCAACCTGAAGAAAATGGAAGTTCTCTACCAGCCTGCACCACAGGAAGAGCACTATCACCGCCATATCACCACAGGCAAATCTGTGCTTAATCCATTCAACAGTTCACCTACCTGGGAAGTATCATCTCCTTAAATTCCAAGATTGATAAAGAGATCGATCACAGATTAGCAAAGGCATATAGTGCATTCGGAAGGCTTCACAAAAGAGGCGAAGCACAAAAATCAATGTGTACAGAGCCATTGTACTGTCCATTCTCCTCTATGGGTCTGAAACATGGGTCATCTATCACCAACATCTACGACTCCTTAAACGCTTTCATCAGCGCTGTATACGAACAATCCTAAATATACACTGGACTGACTATGTGACGAATGTTGCTGTTCTGGAGCAAGCAGGGATCACCAGCATTGAGGCCATGCTATTGAAAATGCAGCTGCGCTGGGCAGGATACATTTCTAGGATGGAGGACACTGCCTCCCCAAAATAGTACTCTATGGTGAACTCACCATGGGTCAGCATAAGAAGGGAACCCTAAAGAAGAGATACAAGGACTCCCTGAAACAACACCTCAGGCTCGGTCAAATTGATCACCAACTATGGTCTGCCCTGGCATCACATCGGGAGGCATGGAGACAAACTATCCACAATGCTTCAACCTCTTTCAAGAACAAGCGCTGAACAAGTCTCGAAGAGAAACGAGAATGCAGAAAGAACCGCAACTTGGAAACATCACCCAAGGAGACTATCTGCTGTGCTTTCTGTAACAGGACTTGTTTATCTTAGATCGGCCTTTTTAGTCATCAATGCACTTGTAGAAAGCATGGGATGAGTTCTTCCTGAATCTTCATTAGTGAAGAAAATCCAGAGAAAGAGAGAGAAAGCCCCAGAATGACTATTATATAACCTCTTGTATTAGAGACAGGATATTCCTGTATACCGGTTCCTAAAGATCATGAAATGATCATGAAGTGGAAGGTGTTATTGCTTGTGGCCTTTTTATAGGGAACTGGGGCCTGGCCACTGGGGGAACAAAATGCTGGACCAGTTAAAACTTTGGTCTGATGCAAAAGAAGCATCCTTATATTCTTATGTTCCTTACTCTGACATGAATTTCTGTTCAGGATGGCTCTATTTTAGTCCCCTTTAGACTCTGCAAAAGGACCCCAAGAGCATGAAAACAGACCACAGAAAGATCTGCATTTTCATTAATATTTGAAGAGTTAGTAAATGATTGACCTTACATAACCAGAGAGAGTCCAGGAAAACATGAGAAAATAAGATTCTAAAAGAACCAATCATAATTCTGAGAACTCCCTAAATTTTGAGTAACAGTCTGATTTTGGTTGCTCAAAACAAGAAAATGAATAGTATTTAATGTGATGTGAGGAAACTGTGATTATATAAAGAAATATGACAGACAAATTTCTGGAAGTGCCAAAATTTGGGTATGAGCCTAAATACCAAAACTCACTGATGAAGCGTGAAGTGCTTCTCTCAAGGGAAGCACCTTCACATGGAACTTGTAAGACTGGCCTAGATACATTCCTCAAAAATATGCTACTGGAAACAATCCTCCATTGACTGGAAGATGGAATGAGTGACCTAACAGAACCACAGGAACCAAAGCTAGGAAAAAGCAAACAACCCCTTTATACGTTAAAGTCCCCAGGCAATTCTGCATCTCTCTGCAGAAAGTCAAACCATTATGGATTTGTTCTTCACAGAAAACTGCTGACTTTTTGAAGGCCAAATACTATTTTCTTCTCTTTGCTAGGTTTTGTGTTTTGTTTTTGTTTTTTTGCCGCAGTTTATTGATTGAATTCATCTTGTTATTATTAAATTATTGTAGTTGTTTCTGTTACTCTTACTAGGAACAGATTTTATAGCATAATCACAGCAAATAAGCCATGTATGTGGGTTCTCACAGGACAAAAATATATGGTTAAAACACATTCATAGTTGTTGCTGAAAGTAGCTGTCCTGCCCCTTCTCTCTGGGAAACCTGATAATAACATGATGTCATTACTTTGAAGGTTTTCTTATTTCACCTCATTGACTGTCCCATGCAGGAGTGAGGAAACTGACAACTCAGTGATGCCACATCACAACTCATAAAGATAGTTTGTTTGGTTCTTTATTTTTCTTTGGGGGGGGGGGGGAATTAATTTTTTTAAAAAAATAAAAATAAAAAAATTCTACAAATGTTTTCACATTCAGGGTGGAAAGATACTCTGATTTAAAATGTAGGGATATGAGAGAAACCAGATAACAAATTCATAAATCCTGACTTTCAGTGCTTAATCCTTGAAAGTCTGAGTTTGCATCCCTCAGTATTATTTATTAATTAAGATACTTAAAGGTAAAGGTAGTCACTTGACATGAATGTCAAACAAACAGCTTCATTTATATACTGCTTCATACCCTTAAGGAGTGTCTAAGCGGTTTACAATTGTAAGCTATTTGCCCCTCAACAATCTGGGTACTCATTTTAGCGACCTCGGAAGGATGCAAGCCTGAGTTGAGCTTCAGCCCTTTGCTGGTCTTCAACTCGCCACCTTATGGTTTTGAGTGAGTGGCTGCAGTACAGGCATTTAACCACTGCGCCACCACGGCTGATGTCTAGTCATAACTGACTGTAGGGGGTGGGGCTAATCTCCATTACTAAGCCAAAGAGCCAGTGTTGTCCGAGGACTGCTCTGGTAGTCATGTGGCCAGCATGACTGCACCAAACACTGTTATCTTTGTGCCAAAGTGGTAGCTATTTATTTACTTGCATTTGCATGCATTTGAACTGCTAGGTTGGCAGAAGCTGGGACTAGTGATAGATCTCAGGAGATCTCAGTGTGGCTTACAAATAGCATTAAAACAGGTTAAATTGGTTGAAAACAGTTATAAAGTATAAATAAGGTAAAACATATGAAACAGTATAATGGGTTAAAATAGATTTTGAATTTTTAAAAAGTTTTAAAAATTATTACAGTTGTTGGTTCGATTAATAAGGCTCAAAGGCTTTGGTGAACAGGCAAGTTTTAACTGGGGTCTGTAAACTTTATCACACCAATCTTGTTCTCATCATGATCATGATCATGAAGGAAAGTGCATACATACTGGTTTGGGAGCATTCCCTACTGCATGTCCCTTCATTAGCATGACTGTACTGTTAGTGCCGTTATACTTTCTTCCACTCTTGTCCTTAACCCCACTTCCCTAACCTAGGCTCTACCCAGTGAGCCTTTCACATATGTGTGTGTGTGATCTTGTTTTCTTAACAGAATTCTGGAATTATGTTAACTCGATGAAGATGATGATGATGATGATGATGATGATGATGATTAATTATTATTATTTCTAGCCCACCCCTCTGAACAGGCAATCAGGGTGGGGTACAACAGGATTAAAACAACAACAATTCAAATAGAACAATCCCATCCCCAACTCCCACCCCTTAAAATAAAATTAAATCAGCAATGAGTTAAAACATATCAATATCAAACCTAGAAATTCTTGAGCTGTATGGGTGGGCTGAAATCATGGAGGAAGAGGGCTGGAAGAAGTCTAAATCTTGAATTTGGAGCCGGGAGATGTTAAACATTGTCTGGGAAGGCCTGCCAGAAGAGATGCGTCTTTAAGGCTTTTTTTGAAGCCATTGATGTATGAAATGAGATGCATCTCATCTTGGCAGGTCATTCCACAACTTGGGGGCAATAGCTGAAAAGGCCCTCAGGGAGGTCTGCGTCAGCCTGGTTTTCATAGGCTGAAACAGGTTCCTCCCAGAGGACTGAAGTGTGCGGGGGGGGGGGTTCATACGGGAAGAGGTGGTCCCTAAGATAGGATGGACCCAAGCCATGTAGGGCTTTAAAGGTTAAAACCAACACCTTGTACTGTGCCCGGAAACTAATTGGCAGCCAGTGGAGAGACTTAAGCACAGGTGTTATGTACACTCTCCTAGGTGTTCCTGTGACAAGCCTGGCTGCCATGTTTTGAACCAGTTGTAGTTTCTGGGTTAAGCACAAGGGTAGCCCCATGTAGAGCACATTACAGTAATCCATGGTTTAAAACTCCATGGTTTAAAAATAAAAAGAAAAAGAAGGTTTTTTTAAAAAGCTGTTCTGGAATAGTGAAGCGGAGGTGGGAGGGAGGAGAGGAGGAGACACTGACACTCTGGAGAATATCACACAGGAGGTTTACCATGGGTAAATTGCCATGAAAAAGTCCAAAAATGTGGGGAAAAAACACGAGCGGGGTTCACACCCCCGAGCACTTCTCCCATCAGTAAATTGTCATGGAGGCATCAGCACTCGCTTGTCCCATGAGTAAAGAGTCCTTCGAGCCACCATTTGGCAACAACAGAACATCCCATTATTGCCAAATGGCAGCTCCACAGAAGCTTTACTCATGGGACAAGTGAGTGCCGATCCCTCCATGACGAGAGAAGCACATGGGGGTGTGAATCCCAATCATCCTTTTTTCACAATTTCAGGTGGTTTCATGGTGATTTACCCATGGTAAGCCTCCCATGTGATAGTCTGCTATGTAACTGCACATTCCTGGAATTACAACAGGATAATTTATCATATCTGATAACTAGTGCAATTGGGAACCTATTGATGGATTCTCCCTGTCAGTGGCAAGGTGCAGGCCCACAACAATGATGGAAACATATATAGAAGGGGTGATGGGGAAAGGGCATATATAAATGTTTATATATGATATATGTATTGAAGAAACGGATTATTTGGAAGATTGTGCTGTATGTTTTAAAAATGTAATAAAAATTATTTTAAAAAAAACAATTAAAAGAAAAGGCAGCAATAAGAGGAAGGTTTTGAACTTTTATGGTAATTCAAAAGCTGTGTGTGATAAAGTCCCAAAGCACAAGAGTGTTAATGTAAATTTGGCCTCAATGGGGAGATTATTATTATTATTATTATTATTTATATAGCGCTGTAAATTTACACAGTGCTGTACGTACAATCGTAAATTAGACAGATCCCTGCTCTCAGGCTTACAGTCTAAAAGAGACAACACAAAAGGAAGAGGGGAAGGTGGTGGGAAGGGGATGAAGTCCAGTGGTTCTTCTCTCCCTCTAGGGCCAGGACCAAGGCAGATGGACTGGAGGGAGGGCACAGCTTCTTAATACATAGTTATAAGGAGGCATCCTGGGGCAAATGGCACAATCCTGGGAACGCTTCCCTAAACAATATAGTCTTTAACTTAATTTTGAATCTGGTTAGAGAAGTGATGAGGTGGCCATGTGGGGGAAGAAGGTTCCAGGAGTGCGGGGCAGCAAGTGAGAAGGGACGAATCCAGAACGGGGCAGTGGAAATCCTCGGCTGGGACAGGAGACCTTGACTACCAGAACAGAGGGTACGAGAAGGAGTGTGAGGAGAAAGAAGTTCAGACAAGTAAGGAGGGGCCAGTCTGCAGAGGGCTTTGAAAGTCAATAACAAAAGCTTATACTGGATGCGGAAGGGGAAGGGGAGCCAGTGAAGGGAGGATAAAAGAGAAGAAACATGGTCAAAGCCATGAGAAGATGTGATAATACGTGCAGCTGAGTTCTGGACAGAGATTAAAGGATGGAGGTGAGAGAGAGGAAGCCCTGTCGAAAGAAGGTTACAGTAATCTAGTCATGAAACCACTAGGGCATGGACCAGAGTCTTGGCAGTGGAGGCTGAGAGGAATGGACGGATTTTAGCAATGTTGTAGAGAGAGAATCTACAGGTCTTGGCAGTGGCCTGAATCTGGGGAATAAACGACAGAGAGGAATCAAAGATGAAACCAAGACTGTGGGCTTGCTGAACCGGTTGAATAGAAGTGCCATCAACAGAAACAAGAAACTGAAGTGGGAAGATGAGAAGTTCTGTCTTAGACATGTTGAGCTTCAAGTGCCAATGCTGCATCCACTGAGAGACGGCAGCCAAACAAGAGGAGACTTGCTGTTTAAGCCCCAGCGAAAGGTCAGGGGTGGAAAGATACAGCTGAGTGTCATCGGCATACAGATGATAGAATAAACCAAAAGAATTGATGAGTTTACCAAGGGAGAACAAGAAAGAACAAAAGGGGACCCAGGACAGAGCCCTCAGGAACTCCAACAGATAAGAGAACAGATGAGGAAGTCTGACCACCTGTGACCATGGCAAAAGATTGGTCTGACAAGTAAGATTTAAACCAACTGAGAACAGAGTTGGAGAACCCAAGGTCAGAAAGTAAGTCAAGCAAGAGACAGTGGTCCACGGTGTCGAAGGCTGCAGACAAATCTAGAAGAATGAGAATAGAGGCCATTTGCCTTGGCCTGCAAGAGATCATTTGAGATCTTGGTGTGGGCCGTCTCTGTAGAGTGCCGTGGGCAGAAACCAGGATGGAGTTGGCTTCAAGAAACTCAAGACAGCAAGAATAAACTACCCGTTGCAGAACCTTAGAGAGGAAAGGAAGAAGAGAGATTGGATGATAGCTAGACAAAGAAGAGGGGCCAAGAGAAGGTTTCTTCAGAATTGGGGAAACGAGAGCATGTTTGAAGTCAGAAGGGAAAGAACCCGAAGAGAGAGAGACAGATTAAAGATATAGAGGAGTGAGGGCAGAAAAGAAGGGGTTATAGAGATTAGAAGATGGGAGGGGATAGGATCAAGAGAACAGGTTGTAGGTGTGAAAGAATTTAGCAGCGTAGAGAATTCATCCAGAGAAACAGGTGGAAACACAGAGAGTTTATTAGCGGAAGGTACGAGGAGATTGGTGGTAGGGGGCAAATCAGGAGGAACAATTTGGGATCGAATAGTAGTGACTTTTGTGAGGAAGTAGTTGGTGAAGTCGGTTAGGGAAAATGATGAGAAGACAGGGGGAGAGGAAGGTTTTAGCAGTGTATTGAAGCAGGAGAACAAACGCTGTGGGTGCCTCTCGTTGGCGCAGATCAATGATTTATAGTAATTCTGTTTTGCCATAGACAAGGCGCGTGAGAAGGATAAAAGAACAAATTTTATCCCTGGACTTTTTCTAAAGGTGTTTGGCTGCTCAAGAGCAGGACCGGAGAAACCTAACTGTGGGAGAGAGCCAGGGCTGACGCCTAGACATAGAGGTGGACGTACGTACAGATGCAGGGGCAAAGCTGTCAAGGGTTAAAGAAAGAGTGGAGTTGAATACAGACATTGCTGAGTCAGCAGAGTCCCCAAGATTTAGAGAAGAGAGAGAAGAATCGAAGGTCTGACTGAGATGATCAGAATTAACAGACTGAAGATTACAAAAAGTGAGTTGAACAACATGATGAGGGGGTGCCACAGCTGAGAAGGCCCTCTCCAATGTCTCAAAACAGGTATTGCCCTCACTGGTGGGACATGGAGGAGAGCTCCCCCAGCAGTAATACATGGAGAATCTAATCATGTTAGTTCTGAACTAGGATTAGTTACCCCTCAACACACACTTTGTCATAGTTTTTTCATCTTTAATACCAGCATAGCTGGCAGGTATAGTACAGTTCTTTCCATGATGGGAACTGTTTAATTTGGTAGAAAAGGGGAAGGGTTTTGTTTCTGTCCATTTTTGAATAATTTTCCAAACCTTGCACATTTCTTTATATTCAGGGTGAATATATTACTTACTCCTGCATTTATTTTAAAAATAAATACAGGAGAAAGTAAAACTGTCAGATTTTCTCATTCCTAATTGCAAGTTTTGACATTACTAGAAGAAATTTGGAGAAGAAGAATAAAAGTCAATATGAAATATGAAGTAAGAATTTGGGCAGTCCTCGAATCAGCTCATGGAATTCTTGGGGTAAGTGCTTTGAGGAAAAGGATATACTGTAATCTAGCCTTAAACTGTTGGAAATGAAAAGACAGAAATAGAGATAGGGACAATTAGGAAGAAGGGAACATGGAAGATCTGAATAGGGCTTTGGGGAGCTAAGAGCGTACACAATTTGAAACTGAAGTGTTACTGTGTATTATGTGTGGAAATGGGATTTAGCTAGATCTTTGTTTATCTGTTATGCAATAAATCTTTATTTATTTATTTATTTATTTATTTTCTACACCTCTGTCTGGATGTTTTAATTTAATAGGTAACAAAGAGGACTGGTCATGCTTTATCACACTGAACCCAACAACCAATACATTCATATGTCCAATAGAGTGGTCACCTTGACGTCTGACTAAAAGACCCAGTAAGGATTTGAAGGATAAAAAGGCAAGGTGAGTGATAGGTGCCCAAGGGGTAGAACTATGGGGCCAACTTTGATAGAGGTTTCATGAAAGTGAATTATACACATCTATTCCTGGCCATAATCTCACTAATTATTATGAAGTCCATGTTAACATATAGAATCATAAAGAGAAAAGTGTGACTCCAATTGTAGGCCCAATTAGAGCAAACCAACTTAATCAATGGAATTTATGTAAGTGTTGATTCACTGACATAATGAATTGATTCATTGATTCTACTGCCTAAGATAGGGATGTGATGATCATTCTCATTCCAGCTCCCTAAAAATTCAGATTTTTGTTTCTCAGGCCCCTTTAAATTTCTGTTTACAAGTTGAGAAATATGCCACCTTCTTTAGCCAGATGTGAGAATCTTCAGATGGTTCATTTGCAAATGAACTAATGAGGAAAGCATGCCCATTTGAAATTCAATGTTCTGGATGGTTTTACAGTTAAACAGCAGGGGTACAATTGAGTCTGTCTCTCCCATGGATCTAGCTTTGTTGTTGGCACGTACCTTCGTCATTTATGACTTATGGCAACCCTAAGGCAAATCTATCCCAGAGTTTCCTTGGCAAGATTTGTTCCAAGGGGATTTGCCATAGCGTTGTTCTGAGGCTGTGAGAATGTGACTTCCCCAAGGTTACCCAATGAATTTCTGTGGTCTAGCTTGCCTGGTGCTTTTTGGGGACATTTTAGATCTCAAGCTCCAGGAGCTGTAGAGATTTCAAAATCTGTATGTTTATATGTGTCCCTTCAAGCAGCACGGTTTCGATGATCTAGATGTTGTCAGATGGCAGCTTCTAGTATTTCTCAGCATTGGCTACACCAGCTGGGGATGCCAGGACTTGAAGCCCCAAAATAGCTGGAGGGCCATATGTTATGAAGAAGTAACAGGGTGGTCAAAAAGTTTCATAAAAATGAGTCCAATTTGATTGTTCCTCATCCTGCCCATTACCTCTTCCAGGTATTCATTCAAAGGAGACACAGTATCTTTAGCTAAAGCTATTTTTGAAGGCTTGGAGAAATGTATTTGGGAGTCGTCAGCATATTGATTGCACCCTGCAAAGCCGGTTGATCTCTCCCAGTAGTTTCATGTAGCATTTGAGATAGAAAGGCACCTTGTGGTATGCCATATAACACATGGGGGCCTTGCCTGATCTAAACAAATAGCAGCCACCAAATGTTCTGGCAACTGGCATATGCTGAATAAGGCAATTGTATCCTGTCCTAATTGTTACAGCTACAAATATAATGCTAATGGCTTGTGAAATTATAGCCATCTATGTTTAGATATGTACTGTTTTGAAACTCTGAATCTCAACAGGAAAACTGTCACTGGCTTTTAGCAACGAGGAACTGGGTCCTAAGTGGATTGATTTAAGACATGCTGGAAGAGATGTGGTTTGGTGTTGTAAAGGAAAACTAACAAATTAAAGTAAATTATATAAAAGAAGCCAAGGGAATAATAGAAGACAGTTCATCTTTTTTGTCCTCTCCTCACCCCCATTTTCAGAGGATAGCATCTCTAGGTTCAAAGCAGGCTAATTTCCCTCCCCCCCCCCCGAATTCATCAGCATCTTCACCTAAATGCAAGGTCATGAAGGTCATACAGCTGACCTCACCAATGTCAAGAGAGCTGTGGTTGAGAGAGAGAGAGACAGAGAGAGTTACCCTCAGATAGGATCTGTCAGTCAAAAAACAAACCAAGGCTTTAAATCTACATTATTAACCACCCTAGCATTTATCAGTCCTGCAACACTTCAGAAGAAAACTCGCCTTTGCTTCCAATTCATTTCTGGCTCCCACGACAACAGCCTGCTTGCTTTGGATGAAATGCACTGGGCTAGAGCCTTCCACAGCTGAGAGCTTTTCAGTGGCCCAGACTGAGGCAGCTGCACTCTTCCAGATACACTGAAGAGAGAGTTACAAGTACTACCTTTCCCTCCCAACCTCCCTCGCTTCCATTCCCCAAGGAATCTAAGCTTTGAAGCCAATCCATAAGAATGTGTTTAATTGCCATTGAATTCTCAGTGGACACCTTGAATGGATGAGGGGAAGGGATAGGAGGAAAAGGAGCACAGGGGATGAGCCAAGCACTATTCAGACAACACTGAGCAAATCAATAGGCTGAGTGAGACAGATAGGCATAGGCGGTGCACTGCAGGGCAAAGGAGACCACCTGCATTGGAACAAAGGCCTCTCTCCAGGCAAAGAAGTCTATCTCCTCTCCAAATGGACCATCTTCAAATTTTCTTTCTAGTTAAGGCAAGATTAAAGCAGCCCTACATTCTTCTGTAACGACTCTAATATTCAGTATGTGATTCTGTTTTTATACATGTAGGAATATAAAATCTGTAGCATACTCTTTCTGTGGCAAGTGTGAAGATATGCATAAAGAAGGGAAAGTGAGAGACTTCTGTCAATATTTATACCAGTTTTTATTTTTTTAAAAACAGTCAAGGCATAGGTCCACATTGGACCATAAGAGATATTCCAAAATCCATGTCACTACAGTATTTTTAACCAGGACAATAAGAATGTCATAAAATACTGTATAAGATTTCAAGTCCACCAGAGCTCTTCATCAGGATAAAAGTTAAATAGTCGAGGACTGAATCCCTGTCATTTGAAGATGGGTCTTTATGGAAACAGTCCAACCAAACACAAAGTCAGGCAACCTAGTTTGACTTTTACCAGCCTTTGTTTACCTAGAAGCCATCTAAAATTAGTATCTTTCAAATTAAACTTGCACACATTTGGTGGACATGTTGATTAGTCTCATGAAGGTATAGTAGTGCCTTTATACAGAAAAAGTCACTTATACCCAACATGAAATATAAACAACTGTTTTCCTCTCCACTGTGAAATTATACACTTTATTCATTTATTTATTACATATATTTCTATAGTTTTTATATTTTTATTGATCATGCTTCCAGGATGGCTTACGTAAAAAGCATAGCAACAGTGCAATCTTATGCATGCCTACTTAGAGAAAAGTGCCACTGAGTTCAATAGGATACTTCCAAGTAAGAATGCAATCCTAAGTGGCCATTGGAATACCAGTAGTAGATACCATCTTTCACAATATCAAAAAAAGTCCTTTTGGGGGCTTACACCGGCATGTGAAACCAACAGGACATTGATCTATGGCCACTGCCACCTACTACCAGTCAATCCAAAATTCCATTCATACTGTGTTCTGTTTCTCCTTCACGTGAAAATACAATAAGGTCTGGTGAGAAAAAAGGATACTGCCTCCACCTTTCTTCAAGAGGTGGGAAGTAAACAAATGGCATACAACTTCCTTTCCTTACCTTCTTTCAGCATCCCCACTTTGAGGCATTTCATAAAGCGACATGCCTGACAGGATTTGCGTCTCCGTTTTGTGATTTCACACTCATTGGTAGCTGGGCAGCTGTATTCAATGTTCCCTGTAAAGTGCAAATAAAAGAAAGGTAGTTACTGAAGCCTTGCACTAAACAGAAGGGAGAATGCTGTGGTACAGGCATGTCCTGAAGAAGTGTGATCTTTCTGAGAATAAATAAGACTCATGAGTTTCACCAGAGTATAGTCCATATACTGGGATCATACCATGTAGGGAGACTAGAGTTACCATTTCCATACATACATGTAGGTATATTCACATCTTTACCATGAAAACAGATTGAAGAAAAGATTGGCTAGAAATACCAAAGAATGGGGATCAAAATGCTGAAACATGAGTGCACACTACATTTTCTGTGTATTCATGTGACCCATCCTCTGAGGAGCCCCAATTTTATCCTCAGAAGGCTGCTGTGAGATCAATTGAACCAACAAATGATGTCTAGCCCAAGGTGAACATCTTGGCTGAATAAAATTTTGAACTTGAGTCTCCTATGTGCCTAGTCAGAAACCTTATACACTCCACCAGTGCTTCTCAAGCTATCTGATGCAGGGGAGTAGCAACTGTTTTTTTGCCCATGTGCCTGAGATTGGCATTATATTTTTGTCATTGGGCACAATTTTTCTTTTCTCTCCTGGAAACCTGCCAAGGACTGGCAGCCCATGCCTCAGGGACTGGCACCAGTTCAAGGATCCCCACTTTGAGTAGCACAGCATTACACCATACTCACTCTCAATCCAAGCAAGTTTAGAGAAAACATTTTCAGCAAAAAGTCCAGTTCTTACAGCAAATGGTAGGGCAGGATTTGGAAGCAAAAGCCTTTCACAGTGCACACTTAAAGTGCTGTGATTCTATTTAATAGTAGTAGTAATAATAATAATAATAATTTATATCTCCCGCCTCTCCCTACGGATCGAGGCGGGCTTACAACATGATAAAATACAATACAATAAAATCACAATTAAAACAATATCACATTAAAAACAACATATTACGTCATGGGGCCTATAACTTCAGGGGAAGTACCATACGGGAGAGTTAGATGAGATCAGGTGGATATGCCCGCTGGAAGAGATCCGTCTTCAGCGCTTTTTTAAATGCCTCTAATGTAGGTATCAGACGGATCTCCTCCGGCAGGTCATTCCACTGCTGAGAAGGTAAGGCGAGACGTAGATGTTAGTCTCATATGTTGGTGATTTAACAACTTTTTATCGGTAGTTCTTAGGGTGCGGGGTGGATTATGTAGGGAGAGGCGTTCTCTCAAGTAACCTGGGCCCGAGCCATATAGGGCTTTAAAGGTAATAACCAACACTTTGTATTGCGCCCGGAAGCAGATTGTCATTCTGTTGTCATGCAGTCCTAGGATTTACAGTTGGGGGGTTATTTAGAATTCTCAGCCAAACTACAAAGCCCAGAATTCCATAGGTTGCAGACCTGGAAGTTATAGTTGTATTATAGTGCTATAATTGTGTAGTAGGAATACCCAGCAGAAAGATCAGGAGGGCTCTCAGACAATGCAGAGCTGACTTACTACACTTTTTAAAAAGTGAAATAACATTACCTTCCAAAACGCCACTACAAAAGTCAATTAAATCCAGAATGCAACTACACTGCAAATGACTCCCCCCTCTCTTGCTCAATCTCCCTCTCCCTCCTTCTCACATACTCCCTCCTCCCTTTCATGCCCACAAACAGCAGCATGTGCAATTCAACAACATTATATAAAAACTGTTTTAAATTATCTTGGTCCTGATTAATGCTGGGAATCACCAGTCCAATTAGCAAAGTCTTGCAGTATTTTGATGTGAGTTTTGATGAACTTGTAAGTCAACAGGGTTCCATAATTATGGGGCAGGCAGTGACTAATCCCAGTTATTTGACATCTGAAACAAAATCGCCTGATTATAATCTTGGCTGAACAAATTCCTGTATTGATTGACCACATAAGGGCCATCCCACCAAATAATAGTCTTCGTGTTGCTAACTATTGTGCTGGTGTGTGTATGAGTTTTGATTGTTTAACATCATTTTAACTTTTGTATCTTGTGGATTTTTAGCAATATGTTTTTTTTTAATTTGTTGCAAGCTGTTTTATACAATTTAATTTTATGTTTTTGCCAAATTCTTAATATTGATTTTTTTCAATACAGTGGTTATTGAATTTTTTGTTTGCTTCTGTTTTCCCATAATATAAATATGCATGCCATCCAAATTTTAGGTCATCTCCCTCCAGTTCTAATAGTCTATTATTTTCCAGGTTAATCCAATCCTGAAGCCACGTGAGAGCGCAAGCTTCAAAATATAATTTGAGATTTGGTAATTCCAGTCCACCTCTCCCTCTAAATTCCTGTAAGATTTTCATTTTGACTCTAGGTTTTTTCCCATTCCATATACATTTAGTGAGATCTTTGTTCCAGACTTGAAAAGGTTTATCTGATGTGATGATTGGAAGCATTTGGAACAAGAACATTAATTTAGGTAAGATAGACATATTGACTACAGATATCTTTCTTAATAGTGATAGTCTCAATTTACTCCATTTTGTTAAATCTTTTTGGATTTCTTTCCAGATTTTATTATAATTTTTGTCAAACAGGACACATATAGGAAATGGAAAAGTGGGGAAATCACCAAAGAGGAATTCAAACAAATAGCCAGCATGTGTAGGGATAAAGTCAGAAAAGCTAAAGCGCGAAATGAACTCAGGCCTGGTAGAGAGGTTAAGAACAATAAAAAGGGCTTTTTGGATATGTCCGCAGCAAAAGGAAGAAGAAGGAAATGGTTGGGCCACTGCGTGCAGATGATGGCAAAATGCTAACAGGGGACAAAGAAACGGCAGAATTACTCAACACCTTCTTTGCTTCAGTCTTCTCAGAAAAGGCAAAGGGTGTTCAACCTAAGGATAATGGAGCAGAAGACAGAATAGGAGAATTTCAGCACAGAATAAGTAAAGAGATAGTACACGAATACCTGGTTAACCTAAATGAATACAAGTCTCCAGGACCAGATGAACTACATCCAAGGGTGTTAAAAGAACTGGCAAATGTAATATTAGAACCACTGGCAATAATCTTTGAGAACTCCCGGAGAACAGGAGAAGTTCCAGCAGACTGGAGGAGGGCAAATGTTGTCCCCATCTTCAAAAAGGGAAAAAAAAGAGGATCCCAACAATTATCGTCCAGTTAGTCTGACATCAATACCAGGAAAGATTCTAGAGCAGATCATTAAGCAGAGAGTCTGTGAACATTTAGAAGGCAATGCCATCATCACAAAAAGTCAACATGGGTTTCAGAGAAACAAGTCATGTCAGACAAACCTGATCTCTTTTTTTGATAAAATTACCAGCTTGGTAGATGAAGGGAATGCTGTGGATACAGTATACCTCAATTTCAGTAAGGCCTTTGACAAAGTTCCCCATGACATTCTTGCAAACTGCGGTCTAGACAAGGTAACTGTTACATGGATTTGTAATTGGCTGACTGGCCGAACCCAAAGGGTGCTCAACAATGGCTCCTTTTCAACCTGGAAAGAGGTGACCAGTGGGGTCCCACAGGGCTCTGTCCTGGGCCCAGTGCTATTTATTAATGATTTGGATGACGGAATTGGGGGCATACTTATCAAATTTGCAGATGACACTAAACTAGGAGGAGTAGCTAATACCCCAGAGGACAGGATCAAAATCCAAAATGACCTGAATAGACTAGAAAGCTGGGCCAATGCTAACAAAATGCAATTCAACGCAGAGAAATGTAAGGTTCTGCACGTAGGGCAGAAAAATGAAATGCACAGGTATAAAATGGGGGACACCTGGCTAAATGAAACTACATGTGAAAGGGATCTAGGAGTCCAAGTAGACCACAAGCTGAATATGAGTCAACAGTGCGATGCGGCAGCCAAAAAGGCCAATGTAATTTTAGGCTGCATCAATAGAAGTATAGTGTCTAGATCAAGGGAAGTAATAGTGCCACTCTATTCTGCTTTGGTCAGGCCCCACCTAGAATACTGTGTCCAGTTCTGGGCACCACAATTAAAAAAAGATGTGGAGAAACTGGAGCGAGTCCAAAGGAAGGCAACTAAGATGGTGAAGGGTTTCCAGACCGCCTTAGGGAACTGGGGATGTTTAGCCTAGAGATGAGAAGGTTTAGAGGTGATATGATAGCCCTGTTTAAATATCGGAAAGGATGTCATATTAAGGAGGGAGCAAGCTTGTTTTCTGCTGCTCCAGAGACTGGATGCAAATTGCAGGAAAAGAGATTCCATCTCAACATTAGGAGGAACTTCCTGACAGTAAGGGCTGTTCGACAGTAGAACACACTCCTTCGGAGTGCAGTGGAGTCAACTTCCTTGGAGGTCTTTAAGCAGAAACTGGATGGCCATCTGTCGGGGATGCTTTGATTTGGAGTTCCTGCATGGCAGGGGGGTTGGACTGGATGGCCCTGGTGGTCTCTTCCAACTCTATGATTCTATGATTCTATGAAACCTTGGTGAACACCTGGAACACCGATCTCCCCAAGGCTCTCGACGTAATCGCTCCCCAGCATCCTTTCTAGCCCACTTCAAACCGCAAACCCTGGTTCACAGAGGAACTCAGGGAATGAAGCAGGCTGGACAACAACTAGAGCGCAAGTGGCAAAAGACTCGATCCTCATTCAACAGAACTCGCCATAGGCAGCACCTTCGCACCTATCGGGAGGCATTGCGTGCAGCGTGGAAATCTTTCTGTGCTGCACGCATTGCGTCTGCAGAGTCCCGTTCTGCAGAGCTGTTTATGGTAGTTGGGGAGTTAATGCAGGTTTCCCCTGTGTTCAATCCCCTTCTTGACCCGACAACGGCCTGCTGTGATGCATTTAACAACCACTTTGCAGACAAAATATCTTGGATAATGGCCGACTTGGACGCCAACATTTCTCCAGTGCCCGTAAATGAGGTAACCAGCAACTCCACAACTGTCATTTTGTTGGATGCGTTTCAATCTATAAGTACTGATGACGTGGACAAGCTCCTTGGAAGCGTGAGGAAGACGACTTGCCCTTTCGATCCATGTCCATCATGGCTGGTCGCCCAGGGAGGGGATACACTGAAGACATTCCTCCGGGATGTAGTCAATGCATCCCTCAGGGACGATTCTATTCCATCCTGTCTGAAGGAGGCAGCTGTAAAGCCTCTCCTGAAGAAACCTTCCCTTGATCCCCTGGACAGAAGTAACTACAGACCAGTTTCCTTGCTGCCATTCCTAAGCAAGGTGATCGAGAGAGCAGTCGCTTCACAACTCCAAGCTGTCTTGGATGAAACTGACTTTCTTGATTCATTTCAAACCAGCTTCTGAGCAGGATATGGAGTTGAGACTGCCATGGTTGCTCTGACTGATGACCTCCGCTTGAGCATCGACAGGGGTAGTATGACCCTGTTGGTGCTCCTGGATCTCTCAGCGGCTTTTGACACCATAGATCATACCATCCTTTTGGACCGGTTGGGGGAGATGGGTATCAGAGGCACTGCTTTGCAGTGGTTTCATTCTTTTCTCTCTGACAGGTCCCAAAGGGTGAGGCTTGGGGACAGTTACTCCTCTAAAATTGACTAAACTGTGGTGTCCCTCAGGGTGCCATCCTGTCCCCGATGCTATTTAATATTTATATGAAGCCTCTGGGTGAGATTATTCAGAGGCATGGAGCTCAGTGTCATCAGTACGCTGATGACACTCAGATATACTTCTCCATGACTAGATCATCTGCCCAGACCTCAGATGGCATCTCTCCTCCCAATTACTGTCTCTCAGCGGTAATGGATTGGATGAGGGAAAACAGATTGAGGCTAAATCCTGACAAAACAGAGGTACTGACAGTCACCAGCCCGAAACCAGGTCTGGGAATACATCTTCTAGTCCTAGACGGAGTCACACTCTCCTCGAAGGACTCTGTTCGCAATCTGGGGGTACTTCTACACTCATCACTTCACATGACGTGTCAGGTGAATGCAACAGTCAGAAGTGCCTGTTATCAGCTTCGGCTGATACGCCAGCTGCGCCTTTTCCTGGAAACGAGGGACCTGGAGACTGTGGTACACACATTGGTTACCTCACACTTGGACTACTGTAATGCACTCTACATGGGGCTATCCTTGTGCCTAACCCGGAAACTTCAATTATTCCAAAACATGGCAGCCAGATTAGCTACTGGTACACTGAGGAGAGATCATATAACACCTGTGCTTAAATCTCTTCACTGGCTGCCGATCAGTTTCTGGGCACAGTACAAGGTCTTGGTTTTGACCTTTAAAGCCCTACATGGCTTAGGTCCAACCTATCTTAGGGACCGCCTCCTCCCATATGAGCCCCCTCATACACTACAGTCCTCTGGGAGGAACCTGCTACAGTCTATCAAAACTAGACTGTCACAGACCTCCCAGAGGGCCTTTTCTGCTATTATTCCCAGGCTGTGGAATGACCTGCCGGATGAGATGTGTCTTATTACAACCTTGGATGGCTTTAAGAAAGCGACCTAGAGACATCTCTTCCGGCAGGCCTTCCCGGATAGTAGCTAATCTTCCCCCTGCCTGAATGATGTCTAGCTCCTCCTATCTCCCATTGACATGTGGCTGACACATTTGACCTTGAGATTGAGTGTTTTTTAGATTCAATACTGTTTTAATTATGACTTAGTTTAATCCTGTTTTAAGGGGTGGGAGGTGGGTATGGATTTTATAGATTGTAATTTTTTAACTGTATATGTTTTTACTTGTTGTACCCTGCCTTGATTGCTCGCTCAGAGGGGCGGGTTAGAAATAAACATTATTATTATTATTATTATTATTATTATTATTATTATGGACTCATCCTACTTCATTATATGTATTCTGGAAAGTGTATGCTTTTGTCCATGAAAGTGTGTGCTAGAAATTTTAGCCAAGAGCCTAGATTCCAGGCTATGATGTATAGTCTTGTGATGATCGAGCAACATTGCTGACATGATGTGCAGCAATGGTAGAGAATTGTGGCGGTATGCAAAAGAGCTTTATGTAAGACATTCCATTGCACATGGGAGCTTCCACTGCACAATGTAGCAACATGAAAAGTGGATACATTTTTCTGACTGGGCACCAATGGCTTTCCACTGCTCTCTGTTCTAGATTACAAGTGTGCAATAGCTCTGTTGAGGGTCCTTACCCACTCTCATTGCATAAGGGCAGCCTATCCTGCAAAATGCTGTGCTGTTTTAAGTTGCAGCCATTTCCAATGGTCATGCTGCTTCTTCTGTTTATTCATTGATTACAATGGTGCAGCTACAATATCACACTGCTTCTAGGAATATGACCAGTTCATGACACCTGAGTTCTAAACGGTACAATTGTAAGGCAGTTTATGACATCGTAAATTCCCAACAGAATGCCTAGTCCATTCTAGCGGATTCATTACCCTGTTGGTTTGAAAGAGGAAAAAAGCTAGGAAAGTACCCCCTAAAATCCTATGACCCTCATACCACCTTCTGTTGTGAATGGCAGTAAGGATAAGATACTGCAGCAGGGATTGTTCCTTTGCTGCAAAAAGTACCTTTTATTAAGGGAATGATGAAGCTGTTGGTTTTGTTTTCTATTACATTTATATTTATATTTTCTCCAAGCATCAACTGGTTCTATCTTCTGCATCAGTTCATGGAATTACTACTACTACTACTACTACTAATAATAATAATAATAATAATAATAATAATATCAAGATGTGCCTATTTTCATATGTGTAAAAAATCTATACATTTTGCCATGTATTTCCTCCTAATATATGCATGCTAACAAACATATTGCCATAATAATTGCCTTTTGGTTTGATTATGTCCCTACTATATGCATTTTGCATGCATTTCCTCTAATTAATGCCTTTTTCATCACACTATCAGATCACCAAAAAGCACTGTAGAATTCAGAGAAATACAGAAGCTAAAGCATGGTTGCAGTAACTATGAATTGTTACAGTTGATTAGGGCAGTGAAATTATGATCAAGTAAATTACTCTTTCATCAGTCTATTAACTGGTGTGTTCCATGTCAATGGTGTGGAAAATCCACTCTGGGTTTTCAGCTGGAACTTTAAAAAAAGTTATGCAAGGTCCTAAGCCTTATCCCCAAAATAGGTTTAGCACCTTGGACAACTTCTTTAGGGTTTCACTCTCCTTTGCCCCTTCCACACCAGAAACAGAACTGCTACAAAGGGGAAGCTGGCCTTTGCTTGGAGGATCATATAGGAGTAGCATCCAAAGATGTTGTCGACATGACCCAGCCTGAGTTGCATGCACGAGGACCCTGAGCCCAGCAAGGGAGAGATGAGCAGCATCAGTAACAAATAGGCACCCATGATAGCCACACAGCAATTCAAACAGATCTACCTGTGCATCAAAAAAGATCCAGTGCCTTATATATGTGCTGAGCCTCTGCCCTCAAATATACTTGAATAATACTACATTGTATCAGAATCTGAGCTAACTATGTATGAAGATGGCAGTTACCATGGGAAACTCATTTTCCCAAGAAAAATTCTCTTTAAACCTCCTAGTATATACATGATAACATCAAATGGAAAATTTAACGACAACACAAGATGTTTTTCTGTCACTGATTTTCATTCTATTATGTTGAATATAGCTTTGTCAGTCTTGACGACTCTTGCAGGTCTTTTTAGTGTTGTGGTTGAAAAGCTCCCACTTTGGGCAGTAAAGAAACACTTGAGTGAAGCAACGCAGATTAGTATTTAATATAAAAGACAAACATCTTCTGTGAATAATTCCCTGACATGGCGGAGGAAATCAAACAGGAAAAGAAAAGTGCAAGAGAGGACCTCCACACTGAGCCACCTGCTCTCCCATTCTCAGACATTGTCCCTGATGGGGAGGCCTACCATGGTCAGAAAGGTCTACTGCTCCTTAACAAGCATATGCCCTGGGTTGCCACCAACAGCTACCACAGCCTCCAGCAAGCCAATCAGAATCACAAATTCTTGGCTAGAATGTGGTGAACTTATTTGTTATCACTGGTTTCACAGCCTTTACCTTTACAGTAAACTACATCCTCATGAGCATAGCAGAAGAATGAAGTGCTAAAACAAACAAACAAACAAACAAACATTTATTCTAAAATCAAAATTAGTAGTAGTAACAGGAGCCAAAACCAAATATTTGGGTCTCTTTTGGTTTGATATCCCTAAACAAAAATAAAACAAAATAGGCTGGTTTGGCTCATGGGTTCAGTTTTAATAAGTAAAGACTCTTTTTTGATTTGAAGAAGTTGTGATTGGAATGGAGAAGAGAAAGGAAATGTAATCCAAGGGAGGGAGGAATCCTAATTTTTAACATAGGTATATTGGCAATATCTTAAAACATTACTGGCCTACAAGTGGCATCATTTTTGTTGATTTTCTTAAAACAAATAACACTGAACATTCCTGAGGTCCTTAAATTTCAATCTGAAACCTGGAATAGATTCACCACTCTATTAACATGGAAGCCATCATCCACCACTGCCTCCACCTTTATTCTTATAGAAAAAGAAGAAGACACACATGACACAGTCAGACACAGGCCAGGGTGAAATTGGCTACTGTCTTCAAAACTTTAGCAAAGTTTTCTTCTGTGTTTTTGTTGTTGTTTCTGTTTTTTTTCTTCCCTCCAGGTCTCTCAATTTCTTTTATGGGTCCTGAGGCTGGCTGCCAGCAGAACAGAGCCGCCCCGGCTGCCTTGCAATTTCTGTAAGTGCCCTGTGATAAAGTGATGAGATTAACTCATTGGGATTCCAGCAGCCTTCCACTGGCTGGCAGTCATGTTGCCACTTTATTCACTGTGGACTAGGGGTGATCTAGCAGACAACGGCTAAAAGAGCTCTGGGGTGCCTTCAGCAGCCAGAGCAAGAAGCTGTGCATGCCAATAAGTAGATGCAACAGAGGCATGCATCCTTGCATGTTCATAAATGTGCATGTGTGACAATATACTTTGAGCCTGGCAATGATCCTGTTTGGCCATGAATAACTGAATTAACATGATTTTAAAACAACAGCAGCAGCAACATAGGAAATCTACTTTTTAAATCATGAACTTCTCATTGGAAAACTGTGCCAAATCTAAGAAGCAACCTAGGAATCTGCACACAGAGGCCCCAGAGCCCTCCTCAGGCACAAAAGGGACCAAAGATGTGAGATTTCAGCCCTTGTGAATTGGCAGGCCATGCAAGAACCCTGAAATGACCAAAGAGATACCAAGGCAGAGAACCTGGCTTGAACCGAGCAGAACTGAACCTGCTTCTTGCCTGGAGTCTCCACAATTTTGTGCACATAGATCAATTCATCATAAGGACAAGATTTTCCCCCTCCTTGCAAATGCTTTTTGGCAGCTGTAATTTCTCAGCTGTACAGCTCCAATGATCTCATCATTCTAACTTCCTACATACATACACAAACACACACACACACATACACCTGTGTTAGTAGTGGGTAGACAGACAGCAGGTTTACCCACGGACAAATAGCAACGTGTCTGAATGCAGAACTACATGGAGGCAATCAAGCAAATTTACCACTAATTGTTTTTAAAAAGAGATTTCAGTAATGATGATGCACATGTAGCACAAATCACACAGAATTCTTTCATCATTGGGACAAACTGCATGGTTTTATAAAAGAAAAGTAGAAAGCACAGCTCAGTAGTGGTTTCTGGGATGTGAAATAAACTGCATCCCTCCTTATCATGCAGCCTGGCAACATATTGCGTGAAAAGTTCCTAGCCTAAGCTTAAGAGCACCTCTGAGTCTCCAAGGGAGACTTTAAAAAACAAAACAAAACAAAAACTATAATTAATGCACCATATAATATGGATAACAGCTATTTTAACTTGAACAACAACCCCTTAAATGTGGCTTTTTAACTCACATGAGATGGTGAGTGCATATTCTCCTCTTCCACTGAATCAGTGCAGTATTTAAGATGTCCATTAATGTGTTACAATCACCACTGATGTTGCAGAGAAGATACAACATCTAAGCTCTCCTCTTGAGGACAGGACAGGGGAGGGTGGCCTCTCCAAACCACAGAATATGATATTGTTATTATGAATAATGTTAATATCTTTTGGGGGGGGGAGGGGGTGGGCTATGTGGCCATGTTCTGGTAGAGTTTATTCCTGATGTTTCGCCAGCATTGGTGGTGGAATCTTCAGAGAATGCTGGCATGGAAGTGAGTGGGGTATATATACTGTGTGACCCTTGGTTGAGAGGAAGTGATTTACAGGTTAATCTCTGTGTTGGTCTGTTGTTGAATGGCAAGGCCTCAGGGTGCTTCTTTAATTAGTAATTAGTAATTAATATCTGAACAAGCTTAATGTGGAGTTAAGACATCATTCATTGAACAAAAAGAAAAAAATATGAAGACAAGACTGTTGGAAATGATGAAGAATGGTTTGTTCCTCCATGGCAGAAATTTGGACTGGATGATCCTGGAAGCCTCTTTCAACTCTAAGATTTTATCTTATGAATCAAACAGTGGTTCTTACTCTGTCAGTAATTGTTACTGCTTATGGGAGTTACAGCTATCCAATCAGATACCAAGGATTTTAGCAGAAATGTCTGATTATGTATGGAACCAAGTTACTGTACTTTCAATTTCTGTTGCAGAAGAAAGAAATTTGGGGAAGGCAACTTCTCCCTGAGATACCATGGAAGAAAACTGCTGGTGTGTGTGGGTTTTTTTAAAACAGTTTAGCAGTCTTCATGTTTTAAGCTTCTGCAAGGGAACATTAGTTTCAAAGAACTTTTATCTCATTCTGAATTATAGATTTAATAATACAGTGGGCCCTTGATGTCTGCTGGGGTTTGGTACCAGGACTCCCCTTGGATACCTAAATCCATGGATGCTCAAGTCCCATTATATACAATGGCATAGTAAAATGCTGTCCCTTATAAAAATGGCAAAAATCAATTTGCTTTTTGGATTTAAAAAAAAAATATTTTCAAGCTGTGGATGGTTAAATCCATGGATGCTAAATCCATGGATACAGAGGGCCAACTATTGCTTAAAATTAAAGCAGAAGAAATTACTAGGTCAGATTTTGTATTTATACTTTAGTTTTGAGGTGGTTGATTCTTTATCACTGAGGATCAATGGAGGAAAAAGAGTTCATTATAATATCTTTGGGATGTTATATAGTAGCACGTTGGAATTGACACATCTAGGCTGGAAAGTGGACCAGTGGGTATAGGAAGGAGCTATTCTCCCCTTCCAAGTGATAATCAATGATGTTTAATGATATTCTAACGTCAGTGGAAGAGTTGCAACTAGCATTGAATCACCTTTTTTGATGCCAGCCATCAAGTGGAGAGGTTTTTGGACTGGCACCGCCCTTCAAGCATGAAAATCCTTTCTTGGTAATTTTTTTTAAAAGGAAGGGATAGTTGTTTAAGGAGTGAGAAAACTTGAATTTGCTGTATCTAAAGCCCTCTGGACTTCTAACGCACCTTATGCTGTTATATTTGATAAAGTGAATTTCCGCTTGTGGCAACCCAGGAATGAGAGGCCTCCAGTCATCTTTTTAGTCATGGGCCTGCTCTGGTCTTGCAAACTCAGGACTGTGGCTTCCTTTATTGAATCAATCCACCTATAATGTAATCTTCCACTCTCTCCTATTGCCTTCAAATGTTCTCAACATTATCGTGTTCTCCAGTAAGTCATGTTTTCACATGAAACCCCACAACACAGAATGAAATTTAGATGTGGTTTATTGCACTTCTACCTCCCTGCCCTGCCACAGCCTGCAATTGGAATAGTTGAGTATTTTCAACTCAGAGTGAAAAACAAGGGAGGACAATGAACTGATAATTAGTTCTGCTAATACTTCCAGCATGCAAATAAGTGTCTAGCAAGATAATGATGAAAAATAAACTTTGAGATCAGCATGTTCCATTCTTCCACTGCCTCACTCCCTAGTCAGTTTGCTTGGTTCAGTTATATGTTTAATCTGTGGCTCTGAATCAGAAATATCACACATTCTCTTATCATTGTAACTGCCAACCTTAACTTCTCCATCCTTTTTGACAACTTAAAATATTTCCTCTTTTCCAACTTAGCAGGAGGTTAGGTTTTTACCACAGAACCACTTGTAAAACTCATTCTGTGCTTATAAACATAGAAAGACCTTTCCTGGGAGGAAGAACTGTTCCTCCTTCTTCCAAAGGGTGTCACCCCCTCTCACAGAGGCATAAATGAATGAATCTTCACAAAGAAACAAAAAAAAATTAAAAATTAAAAATAATGGCAAAACATTAGAATCCAACTTTGGCAATGCCATCAGCACCAGTTTCTGATGACAACATTTGACTCATAAGGCATTCTTAAATGACAGCTGTGGTTTGGATATAGATTATGAGTTTGCCAATAAGTGTCAGTAGCAAGAATCATTTCACAAATATCTGAAAATCAGTGTGCTTATAAGTACACATGCACATGCATGTGTGTGTGCACATGCACATAAAAACATGTCTAATTTCAGCAAACTCCCTTCCAGTTATAGACACACACACACCAGGTTTTTATAAACTTCATGACAAAATTTAGAAATTCTCAAATGTTATAGATCTGACTTTCTTGAATGTTAGCAAAATGTCATTCCTACATAATAAGGTCACAATTCCCATTGTGATTCCCTATGTTCCCTCTGGGAGGCAAAGCATGTATGTATGTATGTATGTATGCATGTATTTCTGCTTTCCCCACCCCACCCCACCCCCCCCCAAAAATTGGGACACAAAGTGGCTTACAAATTAAAAGACCCATACAATTAAAACACATACTTAGGTGAGCATTACAATAGAATTAAACTAGTACAGTTAAATTAGTACAGTTTAATTTCCCACTCCTCCTTACGTCTCTGAACAGTCTCTCCTTCCCCTGAGATCAACTTCTCATTTTCTAGTTGGGTGCTATATTTACTGAAATGAAGCAAGTAGGAATTCATCTTGGGCTCCTTCCAAAAACACCCATAGTTCATTGTTCTTTTTCATCACTGAAAAGAATGTTGTGGCAGTGGTGGGAAATCTGCCTCATTATATGAATGAACTGACAAGTATATCAATTAAATGACCGCAACTACTGAATGCACAAGAAGCAGCTGAAAATAAATGTACTGGATTCAAGAAGCTCATTAACAGTGAGATGCACATAAAGTACAGGAAGAAAGAAAGAAATGTGTGAAGGTATGTAGCATTAATTACTATTTGTTCAGATTAATCAAATAGTAATGGATGGGAAAGATATTTCAGTTTTCATGTCCATCATGGGTTCATATCTACCCTGAGTCTCAATCTCCCTCACATTCCTGTAAATTCAACATCCCGTTCCCCACCATCCCAGTCCCTGGGGAAAATGCTGGGATACCTTCTGCCTCCAAACAGAGAACCCTGCTTTTCCCCATTTGCCATCTCACTCTAAGGGGATGAAAGTGGAATTCTTCACTAATTCCATTCTTGAAAGAGGTGGGGAGTAATTTCAGCTTCCTTCCTGCTGTGAAAAAGTCTTTAAAAACTGTTCAGCTTTTAAAAATTATTCACAGTTTAAGATTTATCCAGATGAAATAGTATGAGGGTGGTGGAAACAGAAGGCAGCATTTCCTACATGGAAGAATAATATTTATGCACTGTAATATTATTGTCTATGTAGAAAATACTGTTCCCTGCACAGAAAATGCTGGCTTCTGCACATGAAAACTGTGTGTGGATTTTGTAAAGACTAAGTTCCAAACTGAGAAGGTTCTTTCTGTCCGGCATTCTGATCCAGTTTTCACATAACTGAAGAAACACATTTTTGACCATTTTCTAAACATATTTTTGAATATTCTTTTTATCCCACTTGCATTGCTCACCCTCCCAGATCCCATACCTTGAATTGTTCTCTTGAAGAAGGCTTTGCATGCTTCACAGGAGGCCACTCCATAGTGGTATCCTGATGCAATGTCCCCACACACTAGACACAGCCTCTTGGGAATGGCGTTGAGCATATACTCGCACTTGGTGGGTGAATCTTCCATGATGGCACTGGCACAGTCATCATACCGCTTGCGGCAGGGCCCGCCTCCAATCCCTGTGCTGCCGAACATGGGGGGTGAGTCCAGGCCATTGGGGTGGCCCCCCATGGTGAGGCCGTAACCACCGCTGGCATCAGATGAACCACTGGGACTGTGGTGACTGATGGCATCAATGCCAGATGATGGGCTGGATGGCTCAGTCTTGATGAAGGAACCACAACTGGAGGTGAGGTGCCGCTCATCTGTGGACATTCTGCCTAGCAGCCTGTGGGTGGCAAAAAGAAAACCTTATTAGCTGATAGGGGGGAAAAAACAGATATAGCTGGAATTGTGTCCACCTTGACCTTTGAAAGTGTACACTGAAAACTAATGTAATATGCTCAATATTTATTCATGCATACAGATATCTCAAATGCAGCCCAGAAAATTTCTGTGTTAAACCAAGGAATGAGGGTGGGGGTGAGGAATTAATAATGTAATCTAATTTGCACTTCCCAAGCCAAAACAAAAATTGAAATACAGTTATTGCATGATATTCATATTTCTGTAAATGTTGCAGTTCAGAAGGAGTACTTTAGGGAAAATGTGCATAAAATTGGTATCATTTTTTTGTGCAGAATTAAAAACTCACAAACAGATTCAGTTTTAAAATGAAACAAGCTCAATCCCAACTAGAGTAGATCCAGTGAATGAATGGGGATTTGATAAGTCAATACTTATAGTATGTAAATTCAATTGATTTAGTGGGTCTGCTCTGGGGGAATATCGGTCTAAAGCCTTTGATGCTTTTTAATTTACAAAAAAGGGAGAGATATAATAAAGGTTTTGAGAGCCAGCATGGTGCAGTGGTTTGAGAATTGTACTAGGGCTCTAGGAGACCAGGATACAAATATCCACTCAGCCACAAAAACCCACTGGCTGTCCTTGGGCAAGTCACAGTCTTGAAGCCTACAGTGAAGGCAATAGCAAACCCATTCTGCACAAATCTTGCCAAGAAACACTGTGATGTTGCCTTAAGGTTACAAAATAAAATGAAATAGATCTCCAAACTGTAGCTGATCATAAATGAAACACAATTCAACAGTAGTTTCTACATTCCATGGAGTGAGAATTACACAGCCATCCTGTGGTCTGTAGTTTTATCAAGTACTTTTCTGCCAGAGAACTCAAGTACTGTAGTTCAGCACTCCACCTAACTACAAATCCCAACAATCCATAGGGTGGAGCCATAGCACTATACCTATGTCATGTAGATATACCCATAGTTTCATTTTATTATCCACTGTTGGCTTGAAGAAGGGAGCAGAGAGGCAATTTTCACCAGTTCCTCCTTTCTGCTGCATTTTCTCATATTGTTTCTCTGAACTGTTCCAGAAGGCCTCCCAACCTAGAGGATTTTGAGAGGTGATAGGTAGTGTCACCACAGGGCAGTGGTTTGTCTAGAATATTCTGAGACCATGGTTCAAATTCCAACTGAATCATGGAAATCCCCAGGGTGACCATTTTTGTTTTTCTTTTTAATTTTTTTTAATATTTGCATTTCAAAGGGATCTCAGTTACATTCAGTAATGTTCTAGTATAATAAAGGCAGGAAAATAAAAACAAAAGGATGAAAAATAACCACAGTGGCAATAAGTTTCTATAAAAGTTGACCAAATGTCCAAGTATAAGTCCATTTTTAAATTTCATCTGTACATCATTCTTTTGAATGTTGCAAGTGTTATCAGTCCATTGGATCACCGGTGGAGAAAATATGTCTTTCCAGTAACAAAATATCAATCTTTTAGCAGTCAAAAAGTCATGAAAAATCCACTTCCATTGGCCATTTGTTAATTTCCAAGAAAAAGGTAAATAATTCAAAAAGCCATGCACATCCATGCATATCAGGGAACTTTCCAAATCTAAATTTACCCATGTGGTTACTGTCTCCCAAAATGTAATTACAGTGTGCCCTTGTTATCCATGGACTTGCCATCCATGGATATGAGTATCCATGGATGGCAAGCCCACTTCCACCCCCAAAGTGCTGGGAGGGTGGAGAGGTGAGGTGAGACACAGTGCAGCACAATGGGTCAGGTGGGCAGACAGACGGGGCCCATGGAGAGTGGGTGAGCAGCAGGGCGGAGGGCCTTAGAGAAGCAGGACAGGACAGGGAACTGAGACCCCCAGACCCTTTGTGCGGATGGGCTTTGTGGCCAAAAAGGGGCCCTGGTGGGGATGAGGCTGGGGCTCCGTAGCCCTCCTTCTCCACCTTTGCTGAGCTCCCTCTTATCTTCCTCTTCTCGGGACATATCCATGGGGCACTGGGGTGTGATTCCTTCCTCCCTGCCTTCTCTTTGTCTCTGGCTCAGGAGTCCTGAAGGGGGAAACACTGCCCCTTTGCCTTGCCTAGCTGTCTCTAATGGCAGCTCAGTAGAATACATGCACCCCCATTAGGGAAATTGGAACTTGAGCATCCACAGGTTTTGGTACCCACGAGGAGGGGTGTCTGTAACAGATCCCCCACAGACACCGAAGGCCGATTATAGTATAGGACAACTCCAGAACATATACACTAAAGAAGCATTAGCAGTATTAACACCTCCAACAATTTGCTGATTTAGAAATCCCTTTCTTAAATAGATGTTCTGGCAACCAATATACCCAAAAAAGCAATTTCTGCTGTATAAGACATAGTCAGAGATCTAGTTATGGATGTTAAAACCAATTATCATTGAATAGTCAAAATTAGTTATTCCAATTCACTATTCCATTTTTGCTGTAAACCTTGCATGTCATATTTTTTATTGATAACAGAAATTGTGTGTGTGTGTGTGTTGGCCCAGAGATGGTGTAGTGGTTTGGAGCTCTGGAGACTAGGGTTCGATTCCCAGCTAAGCCATGAAACCCATTGGGTGACTTTGGATAAGTCACATGCTCTCAGCCTTAGGGGAAGACAATGGCAAACCTCCTTTGAACAAATCTTACCATGAAAAACTGTAAGTCAGAAATGACTTGAAATCACACAACAACAACAACAACAACAACAACAACAACAACAAAGTTTGGATATTTGTTGGCCTCAATAAATGTCTCTAATATTAAGGGGATTTCAGATGCACTTAAAGCTGCAGGGCCAAATCTAGATGTAAACAAATATTTCAGTTGTATATATTGTCATCTAGCTAACAGAGGTAGTTTAAATAGAGGTAGTTTAAATCACTCTTGCAAAACTGAAAAAGGCAAAAAACCATCAACACCATCATGGCCAGCCAAGATATGAGGAGGAGGACATGGCTCCTCAGGAGCAAGAAGAGTTGGAGGCTAGACCAGGTCCCAGTTCTGCCATGCCAGACCCCAGCCCTGACATTTCAGCCCCAGGAGTGGGAGCCCAGCCAGGCTGTAGCACTGTGGAGCTTCCTTCAGAGGCTAAGCAGCTGAGTGAGGTTTCAAAGGAAGAATCCAGTTTGGAGGTTCCCTCCTTTAAGGAAAGGAGGGATGAGAGTGCTTGTGTGCATCGGTCCTGCAGGCTTGCAGAAAAGCAAGCTGTTAATAAAGCACAGCTTCCAACAGGGAGGGTGTCTCCTACTTAAGCACCTGTGAGACACCATCCCTTTGCCAGAATTTATTGAAAGTCTCTTGGTGTGACTGTGTGCTGGCTTCGTGTCTCTGGAACTCTGGTTTGCCTTGATCTTGGAACGACTTGGACTTCTGCTGCTTTCTCCTTGCCCTGACCTCGGACCGGACTGACTTCTGTAACCTCTCCAACCCTGACCTGGGCTCTGGCTTTTGAACTATTCTTAGGATCAACATTTAGCCTGATTAGTTTCTGGGCGCAGTACAAGGTGTTGGTTTTAACCTTTAAAGCCCTACATGGCTTGGGTCCATTTTATCTCAGGGACTGCCTCTCCCCGTATGAACCCTCCTGCATACTTCGATCCTCTGGGAGGAACCTGCTACAGCCTGTGAAAGCTAGGCTGTCGCAGACCTCCCAGAGGACTTTCTCCGCTACCGCTCCCAAGCTTTGGAATGGACTGCCGGATGAGATGCTTCTTATAACATCTCTTGATTGCTTTTAAAAAGCTCTGAAGACGCATCTCTTCTGGCAGGCCTTCCCTGAAACCTCCTAGATCCCGGCTCCAAAACGGGACCTATTAATTGAATCTGACCCCTTGCTTGATGCTATCTCTTTCCTCAACTAAGAACCATCGAGGATGAATTATGCTTTTAATGTTGTTATTGTTTTAAATTATAGTTAATTTAATATATTTTTAAGGGGTGGGTGGCTGGGAATGGGTTGATGAAGTGTTTTAATCTGTATGTTTTAATCTTGCTGTACCCCGCTCTGATTGTGCTTCACAGAGGAGCGGGCTAGAAATAAAGATGATTATTATTATTATTAGGTTTGTGGAACTGCCTTATCAGTTTTGGTTGATGTGTGCTGGCCGCAGTCTGGGACAAACACCAAGAATCTGATTTAAGGCAACAATCCCTTTATCCCACATCTTCCATAAAAGTGTTTCCTTACCATTTTTTTTAAGGAAACTCAAATAAAGTCAATACTGTAAAAATAAATGGCTAGTAAATTTTCTCTCAGCATCTAAAGAAATAGCAGTTGACTGATCAATTCTATCCAAGTTTAAAGCAAGCCCAAAACCAATGGAATATCATCAGCTCCCTGCCTGTTTTTGATTAATTCTGCCAGGTCAGGATTTAGAAAGAATAAATTATTTCATTATGAAAGCTATAAACCTAGAAGGTTTTCAGAGATGGTAACAGGGAGAGTCAGCATAGTATGGTGGTTTGAGTGTTGGACTAGAACACTGTGAGACAAGGGTTCAAATCCCTACTCAGTCATTGAATCCCCCTGGGTGACCTTGGGCAAGTCACATTCTCTTAGTCTCAGAGAAAGGCAATGGCAAACCTCCTCTGAATAAATCTTGCCAAGAAAACCCTGTGACTGGTGATTTTCAGATGGGGGGGGGGGGGAACCAGGATTAAAAGGCATAATCCCAGCACGATTGTGTGATCACACTGAAGATTTTCAGACAACATCGTGCTCACCCACTTTTCCCGTGAAGAACCCAGCATATTTTGGCAACAAACCATTCATGGGGAAGTCCCATGAATGATTTCTTAATAGTGCAAATGAAGCATGATTGCGAAAGTGCAAAAGTTAATCACACTTCATTCACGCTATTGGAGAAGCAACCAGGGACATTTACCCAGACTCCATTTCAGTGGAGGCAATCCATTCTCATTGCCAGAAACAGCTTTGCACTGGATTTCTGTCTTCTTTTGAGACACTTGATTAAAAGAATGTGGTGAAGTAATACATTTTATATTATTTTATTCTGTGTGGGATGGGAACATGATTTGCAGGTATGTGCCATAGCACTGAAACAGCACATGCATGAAATGATAAATTCCACTATCCTAATGATTCATTCATGGATATGAACGCAATCTCAATATTATTTTGCATTTATGTCACAATTATCACAGGACTGCATGACCGTGTGAAAATATCAAGTGCTGTAGTGCTACTGTTGCATTAGCGTTCATTACCATGATTATTGCTGAATCAGCCCTGGTGTGAAAATCTTGATAGAGTCAATAGAAGACATAGAAAGAGTAGAAAGAACTTTTTTGTTTACAAACAAGTTAATAGAAGGAAAGAGAGAATGGGAAAGGAAAGAATTTGCAATCATCTATACCCCTTCTTCTCCTCATATTGTATACATACTCAAGTTTTCCAGAATTCACAATGATTCTTAATTCCATACTTCCAATTGTTGCATCTTATGTTGTACTTTGTCTCTTTAGTCTTGGTAACTTCAGATTACATTAAAACTTAAGAACCTACATACTTGTATATTTCGTCATATTACCGATTCCTAAAGGGACATATTATTTCAAATTCAAAATACTTATGTAAATTACATAAATTCACAGTAAATATACAGGAGCTTCCAACATTCCATATTGTTGTCGTATGTTCCTTCATAATTTTCAGCTTTCTTATCCATTTCCACTATTTCAATCATTTTGTGTAACCAGGCATCTATAGAGGGAACGTGGTCTGATTTCCACATTTGTGCAAGCAAAATTCTTGCAGAAGTGATTATATATAATTTTTTTCATAATTTTTTCTAATCATTTATTTGTTTATCTTGCAACATATTTAGGAGATATAATCCTGGGGTATATACAAGGGAAATTTTTAAGACATTGCAAATTGTAACATGAATGCTTTCCCAGAATTTTGCTGTCATTGGACAGGTCCACCACATGTGGTACCATGAGCCATAGGTTTTTTTGTTTTGTTTTGTTTTGTTTTACATTTCCAACAGTTGGAATTGTTAGATTTATAAATCTTGGCCAACCTGGCTGGGTTCTTATACCACCTTGTTTCCATTTTGAAGAAATTTCCCTGCAGGTTTTGATTTTTTATAAATTTATATGTCACCTGTCTAGATTGTGTCCATTTTGCTAGCTGTATTTACTTCCCCATGTTCCAGGCCCAAGAGTAGGAAGAACTTTTTAGCCATGACACTAGCATCAGTATAACTGGGTTATTATGTGAAATTAATCAGCTGTAGATCTGGAATAGATGAAACTCTATCAGGAAGTGGGAGAAGAAAAGAAAGGCTATGCTATCCACTGTGCTGGGAAACAAGCTCACTTTGGCTTCTTTTCTTTCCCATCTGTTACCTAGCAGTGCAGCAGCCATTCCATAATGCTACCTGAACTGCATCTGATGAAGTGGGCTGAGCTCCATGGAACTTTATGCCAAATAAATTTTGTTAGCATCTAAAGCACCAGAACATGTTTGGTTTTGGGTTTTTGTTTTTACTAGCTGAACTATTCTCACTTCAGCTTTCACTTTAGGAAATAATGCCTGAGTTTGCTTCCCTTTCCCTTTCCCCCTTCCCCTCCCCTCCCACTTTTATGTCATGTCTTTTGAACTATAAGCATGTAGGCAGAGACTGTCTTGTGCATTTCTTGTTGACCTGTAAGATCCTCTGAGTCCATTAAAAGCTGGGTAAAAAAAGAAAAGGAAAGCATGCCTTCCCACACTTCATAATTACCAATATTTACCAATAGCTCTTCACTTTGATAGCTACATAAAATGTCCATGCTCAGAGGCAGCATTGTTGTTTTTGTTGTTGTTGTTGTTTTGAACAACAAAGGCGCCTTCATGCCCTACTTCGGTCTACTTTATCACACTAGGGGGCAAACAGGATTTAAACGAGAGTTAAACAGAAAATGTCTTGTGATAAACATAGGGCATTTCCTGTTTAACTCTCATTTAACTCTAGTTTAAATCCTGTTTGCCTTCTAGTGTGATAAAGCAGCTAGAGTCATTTGCTCAGCCATAGACAGAAGAAGCTGAGCAAGATGAGCTTGGCCTATTATATAAAACCTTAATTTTTACATATAAGTTACATTTATATTCCAGCTCCCCCCTCCCAGTCAGCCCAAGGTAGTTCATAGTCCACCTTCTTCTCACTTGATTCTAACAATAACTGTATGAGGTAGGTCACACTGGGAGAGACTGACTCAAACTGAGATTCAAGGCTCAATGGGTACTAGAACTTTGATCTCCCAAGTCCACCACTCCAGCCACTACACCACACAGATTTTCTTATGCTTCATATTCTTCCTTTGAAGGGTAATCTACAGTATTCTCATCATTTAAAAAAAAACAACACAAATATTTCTTGTTTTGCTCAATCAGTTCAAACAATTGCAAGTATACAAAAAGTACATGAAATAAGAACACAGCAAAGTCCTGTGAAAGTGTCATCTATTTTCCTAAAATACATCAATAAAGAAAAAAAATCTTGCTTGGCTCTGGTTACTCCTTTAGGAACATGAACACAGCAAGATTTGTTACTCTTCTCCTACGAACTGGTAAGAAGCTCAATTACTGTTTCTGGCCCCAAATAATCACCTTAGAGTTCTTCAACATTTCATTCTTTTCACCCTTCCCTCAACCCTCTTTTAATCACAGGTCATTTCCTATAATCCCTTAAGTATCTCTATTGCCCTTCTTTGGATCAACTCCAAATTATCGTATGTATTTCCTGTAGCCAGGTGCCTAGATAAGAAGGCAACACCTGAAACGCAGCTGTAATGAAGGAGCAAAATGAGAGGCTGTTTCCTAAACATGAAGCCTGAACAGTTTGCTATACAGTTAAACATGCCATTTGTTCTCTAAGCCATGTATCATGTTGCAGACTGATATCTTTTAATAGCTGCTCCTCCTCACCCCGTCAGATTTCTCTCAGCACATCACATTAGCCTCTTTACCGTGATTATATCCATTAGCTTCTAAAAACCTTCTGGCTACTTTTAAACTGGGGTATCATCCAAAGGACTGCTTGCAAAATGTTTGCCTACAGGAGCTTCTGATAGACAAATCTCACTTTTCGTAGTGTCAGCCACCCAACCTGGAATGCTCTTTGATTTGGTTATTATAATTTCCTTAATATTTTAGCTCCATTGACAAAATCCATCTGTATGAGCCTAAATTCTACACCAAGCAACTTCCAAAAAGTGTACTTCACCTGAGTACGCACCTTGAATCCAATTGTGGGAGAAAGGTGGGATATAAATCCTTGAAACAAATAAAAATAAAATAAATTATGTTGTTAAATCCTTTAGGACACAAGTTCATATTT
This sequence comes from Urosaurus nigricauda, assembly GCA_034509955.1. Taxonomy (NCBI): domain Eukaryota; kingdom Metazoa; phylum Chordata; class Lepidosauria; order Squamata; family Phrynosomatidae; genus Urosaurus; species Urosaurus nigricauda. The sequence goes on from JAOEGL010000001.1 coordinate 41,396,853, forward strand.
TCTCCATAGGGATTTAAAAGCATAGACCACATCCTGTGAATTAGTGAACTGACTCAGAGAGAAAATACCTTTCCTTGATTCTATAAGATCCTATGTTCCTGTATTCTAATTCTGGCAATTCAAATCCTCATGTGCATATTGGCTAAATTCAAAAATGTACCTTAACTTCTGATCTCAACATCTTTCACATTAATTTCACAATTTTCAAAGTGTCTGCAATGGAACAATCTATTACACAGCAAGCTTTCGGGAGCTGCTATAAGTCTTTATGTAAACATATATTCTGATCACTATGAAATCACCTATTTATTTCTGTTCATAATGTACAAGCTATTTTGTAAGAATATGAAGCCAAATACTTTCTTCTTTCATTAAGTTTTGTTCTTCCTCATCTTAGTGTCTTTTAACCTCCACCCTCCAAGAACAAAACATTCAATAATATCCATAGTTATTTTATAACTGTAAATAAGGGCAGTGTTTTAAAATGCAAGGCAGATGGAGGAGAATGTTTTTTTGTAATCCTGATTTGTGTTAAATGATCACTTCAGAAGTTGGGGCAGATTCAAAATTGTTTTTCTGTCATTTTCCTTATGCACTAACTGGTCATGAGGACAGAAAGCTTTTTAAAAAATGAATTCTGGAAATCTGAAGGTTCTACCATGATCCCACAAGCTGTATTTGTGCACTTTGACTGTCTCATGGCATTGATGGACATATGTTTCCCACACCTGCAATTCTAAATGACAAATGAAATATGCTTCTTTCCACTTTGGCCTGAAACCTAACTAATGCAGGGTGCTAAAGGAGAACCAAACATTCTTGATGTGAATGAGCACAAGAAAATTTTCTAGAACATCTGACCAGATGTTTTCTGTTCTTGTCTCCAAAGAGAATGTCATTCTAGATGAAAAGGACTGGAAATATAATTGGGAAAACTGAAAGTACATCTTGGATCTGGTAATCCAAAACAGTCTTTTAAAAGTAAGTAAAGTAAGTCAATTAGTTTCTAAGGTACAAAGTGCTGGCTGTTACCTTTAAAACCCTACATGGTTTGGGTCTAGGTTACCTACAGGATTGCCTTCCTCATATTTTCCACCTCATATACTTAAATCCTCTGTGGAACATCTATTTCAGTCAACCAAAGCTACACTGACAACTGTTAGCGAGATCACATTTTCTTTGACCAACCCCAGGTTGTGAAATGACCTACCAAAGCAGATTCATCAGCTAGACATGCTGTCTACGCTTAAAACAGCAGAAAAGATCAGCCTTTTCCATCAAGCCTAACCAGATTATTTTTAAATTATTAATTTTAAAGCATTGATAGATTAGTTTTAATGTGTCTTGGTTTTATATACACTTTTAACTGGTGTTATATGTTTATTCTGTTGTTGTTCTCCAGTTTGAGCAATAGGGAGAAGAAAGTAAGAAATCAATGTTGTCATTATCATCATCATCATCATCATCATCATCAGATTAGCAATATTTTAGTGCATGGAAATTATATATATGAAAGGTTTATGTATGACAGTTGATGACAGCACTCTTATAATACTGACATTAAATAAAATGCTTAAAAGCAGCCTATTAAAACTGAAACAGTGCAATCTAAATCAGAGAACACTGCAACAGGGGAAAATATACATAGTGCTTAGCAGCAAGCCTTTTTGGTTGTGGCAACCCACTCCAATTATGGTATATCCTCTCCAGGGAAATCTGCTTGGCATCTACTTTGCTGACTTTCTTACACCAGGAAAAGAGCTTTTTATTCAGTTAAGCCTTTAATCTTCTCATACTTCTGCTACTATGTCATTTGAAGTAGTTTAATTGCAATGATATTTCAGATTTTCTTGTGATACTTGTTTTAGGCTCATCTGCTTATAATTGATTGCTCTTTTTATATTTTGTTTTGATTTTTCATTGAAAGCTAATTGCTTTAGGGCAATTAATAATTCTTGCAAATAAATATGTTTTAAAGGTTTCTTAGGAATTATTATAATATGGGTTAATAAATGACAGGTTTCCATTAAACTCAGCAGCTTCTGTATTTGGAAATAGATGACATCTATAGCATCCAGTAAAATATCAATTAAAACAAGTACCAGCTTTAAATGCAGGCTAATGAGACATATGGAGAGGTATAGAGGAATGACCAATAACTGATATGCACACAATAGTGCAGCAATTCAGAAAGCAAACATGTGGGATTGATTTTATTGTCTACCTTCAGGCCACTTCATATTTGGTGTTTTCACCTATATCAAAATGATTTGAGTTCAAAAAAAGAAACAGGTACACTTATATAGCAAAATAAAGACCTACATCTTATTAAAAAGATGTTCTCACCACCCTAGGAACTGAATGGGACACCCCTTCCTGTTGCCATTTTGAGGGAAAAGAAGATACTTGGGGGTACTACAAGGTTCTAGGGTGCTTGGGAGGTGGCAGTATTTTGAATGGTTTTATGCATTATGGGACTTTCTACATAGGCAAAAATTTCCCCTAAAAATAAACTTTTTTAAAATGTTGGGAGTGCTGGAGGGCTTTGGAGGAGTGTTAGTGAGGGCCAGACACCACATAAGTGGAATTCAGGAGTTACAAGCAGCCCAGCTTTGCCATAAATGATGCATTCTGAATTTGTAATAATCATGAAACTGGATGGACTGGATGAAGATCCAAAAGAAATTTAAAGGACTGAAAAAGTAACAACTCATGCACTCAATCCAATATTTCACAAATGAAAATCATGGCCATGCAACATCAGAATGTGGTCAGGGTGGCAAAAGTTATTAATGAAGAAAAATCCCACAGACTAGGAGAAGCTGCTGCAGGGTGTTTTTTTTTTTGTCTGAGTCTACTGGAAGAACAAGAATCCTCCCTGATTCCCACCCACTGCTAATATAACTGAGTGCAAAATACTTTTGTACTTTAACCTCAGTTTGCACCAATGGAAGTAAGCCAAGAAGAAGCCAGGAAAGTGGATGGAGGATTGTGAACTGGGACATTTTAAAAGCCACTGAAACAGTGGGATTACAGAACATTAATTTGAACTGTCCCATCCACATCAAAACAGTCTGACAGTATGCTGATGTTGGTCAAGTTCCTAACACATGTAGTAAGGATGGGTTTGTGGACTTTGGAGAAAGAAACAATGCAGCTGTAAAGTAGCAGTCTACAAAATTAAAAATTAGAAGCCAGAAAGTCAGCTGATTACCAGAAAGATTCTTTTATTTTTGTGTCTGTGATATGTATGCCTGCAACAAAAGAAAGCATGAAGAAGCTGGTAAACTTATATACTTTTCTTGGTAGTTTGCAGCACCTTGGACAGTTCCAAGCTTCTCTCACTGCAGCATATTAACTAAATGGCTCAGTATCAATAAGGAAGTGTTAACTAGTCTTTGCTGCACTGTTTGCTTAAGAAACTGTTAATTAAATTGATTATGCATTACTGGCAATATAGGCAATTGCTTAAATGTTCTGCAGAAAGTTTGTCTTACAGCAGATCAATTAGTAATTGTTAAGGCCAAAGCTATTAAAAATTAGTGTTTTGTGAAAACACTACTGGTGAAATTCACAGGAAAAAAAACAGGTTTACAGGAGAGCACATGCAGTACTTTTCCTTCATATAATCACCTTGGAGTAAACAGGTAAAATAACATGGCTTTCAGCCACTTTGAAAGCAAGGCATTTATATCGATCTCCAGGGAGAGGCAGGAAATATAAACAAAACATCATCATCATTATTATTATTATTATTATTTGACACATGTCTCCAAAGCGAGTGGAAACCAAAACAAAGCCACACTCGGGGACTAAAAACAGGGTCAAAGAGAAACTGGGATACTCCAGCTTAGCCTGGAAAAGTGTGCTTCTTCGTGACTGCATATAAACATCCTGACCTGAGTGCAGGGTTGCAGCAAAGCAAAAAAATGAAAGTGCAATGACTGAAATGGGTGTAATTACAACATACACAAACCAGACAGACCAATTGGGGACATGGGGTGAAGGGGGCATGTATTGAGGGGCCTCCATGATTGTGCTTTGCCAGTCTATCACTTGCACACTGGTGCACCGATATACAGGCAGGGCATTGCACATGCAAATGTGTGGCTGATCAAAGGGGCAGTCATGGAATGAAATGGCATGTGGGCAGACATGGGAGGTACTTAGAGGTCTCAGGTGGTGTGTTTATGTGATGGTGCACATGTACGGTGGGAAGAAAACAACAACAAAAATTACCCAGCAGCATGGCTTTACGCTGCTCTGTGTGGTCAGGCTGTGCATATTCGGCCCACTTTCGGAGCAGGGATTGGACTAGGTAGCCCTTGTGATCCCTTCCAGTTCTAAGATTTGATTCAAAGATACAAGGTTGAAAGCAAGCTTGGGAGTTTAATTTCTTCCCAGTACCTCTGGACCAGTGCTACTCAAAGTAGCATTCTATATCTCCATATCTGATGTGGTGCTAGTCTGTGAGTCATCAGCTGCTGGTCCACAGTGTTTCCAGGAAAGAAAGAAAGAGCTGGAGACAAATGAAACTGTGGAAGCCAGTAGGCACAAATATGACAGCAGTCCCTGGTGTCAGATAGCATGAGAATCACTGCTTTACATCACTCAACATACGGCTTCTCTCTACAGTGTCTCGAAACTTTGCAAACAGTTTAATAATAAGGGAATGAAAGAAGACAGAGCAGAAGACACACAGAGAGAGTGCATTTCTCCCTCATGGTACTTGGGGAAGAGACAATAAGGAGAAGTGAAGACTGATCACTGGAGGGGGGGGGGAACTATTGAGAAAGAGAATGGGAGAAAAAGCACAGAAAAATAGAAGGGGCAGGAGGAATAAGGGGTTTATAATCCCGGGAAAACTTGATTTGATGCTTCTTAGAGAATGTAACATTCATTTTCTAACATGGATGTGAAAATCTTTGTCTCAATTTTGCTGTATCTCTCTGAATGATATTGACATATTCTTCCCATCCTTCTTTCATATCAAGTTGCAAGACTCGGTTTTTCCTTTCCACAATTTTAACACATTTCCCCCCAATGTTCATATTTATTTACGCATTTCCCACCCCACCGACTAAAACATGTTTCATTTTTTTTCTATTGTATACTTTTTTTGCTGTTTCCACTTTAAAACGCAAATACTGCTTTCTGAGAGTGTTATTTTTCCAAAACATCTATAAGCCTCAGAAACATTTAAAATGCTTCAGATGAGTACATTTCTTCTTTCAGCAAGTCTCAAGAGGTGCAAAAAAACAAACAAACCACTATTATTAACACTGTCAGTTCCAATGAAATTATTTTCTATTTCTTCTTCACAGGTGTGTGTGGGCCTGGTCTTTTCAATATTCTCTCTCGATGTATTTTAGCCTCTGTTTTCTCCATATCTAAATATTTTTCACCTAATGTAATGCTGCCTTAACTGCCTTGACTATTGCTGAAAAGTGGAATATTCAGGATGAAGCCTTGACGGTTAAAGTGGTGTCAAATTGCTTTATTTCTGCAGTGTGGAAGAGCAGATAGTAAACTGCCAGACATAAATTGGTGTAGCCATCCCAGTACTGCCAACTCTGGCTTTCTAGGGATTAAAGCAGAAATCCTTCTAGCTCTTACTAGAGATGCCAGAAATCATAGACAAAATCAGAATTGGAGGAGACGACAAGAGCCATCCAGTCCAACCCTCTGCCATGCAGAAACATACAATCAAAGCACTCAAACACACAATCAAATGGCCATCCAGCCTCTGTTTAAAAATTTTCAATTCAGGAGACTCTAACATACTCTGAGGGAGTTGTGTTCTACAGTCAAACACCTCTTAGTTCTTCCTAATGTTGAGGTGGAATCGCTTTTCTTGTAGTTTTAATCAACTGCTCTGCATCCTAGGGTGCATCTACTGTGTTCTAGGATTTGGGAAAGATCTCTGCCAACTGAAGGAAGCAGTAATGTCTGAAATGGACAAATGGTCTGATCAGAAAACTTGGGAAGTTACTTTTTAGACCATGGCCACACTGGTCATGCTCCCCAATAGCAACATTTTAAAGCTCTTGGTCTGACAAAGCATCAAACCAGTGTTGTTAAGTTCACTTACCTGTGTTTAAAATCCATACAAGAGCTGTCAGTAAAAAACATGAAGCCCTGTAGAAACCAGAAAGAGCTATGATGCGGACAAACCAGGATGGCATGTCTCTACCACTCTACCTATTTAGGAATGCTTCAAAGAATTTGCCTCCTGAGCCACATTGCATTTGTTTGTTCCTCTCCACCTCCACCTCCTGTACTGTAAGCATTTTACTTTGAGACTTGCCATGGGGAATGGAAAGTTTATGGCTGGACCAAAAGAAGCATCCAGTTAACCTAACAGTTTTCCTGGCTGGCAAAGCATGTCTCGAGACAAGGCTCCAGGGAGGGCTCTGGCCAGCGGCCTGAGAACTGGGTTATATTAGGACTATTGACATGGAAGTTGGCTGAGACCCAGTTCTTCCAAATGAATCAAAAGAATTGATTTTTTTTCCCAATGGAGGAGGTAGAGGGGGATAGCAGGCCTTTGGGTACAGACTTTTGAATAAAAATAGATTCAGTAGCTTAAAAACAGAGAGAGATGGCTCTGTTCCTTTAATCTATTGTGTGTTATCAGATAGCAGCTCTAGATCCATAACCCAGGTCGTATTCCATAGAAGAACTGCCTCCCTTGGTTGCTTTCAAAGCAAGCAACGACAAAAAAGTCCTTACAAAGACATCTTCATACCCTGCTTCTTAGCATTCCATTCAGTGCCACCGGTGTGTTTCTTCACATTTAAGGGTCACTTTCTTTTTTGCAAATGGACCACAAACAGACAATTCACTTAACAGTGGCAAGCCATCATGATGATTTTTGTACTCAATTTTATCCTCCAGTACTTAAGACTGGGCTTGGCAGCCTAAGTCTTGACTGTGCTCTCAGGATGGGAATAGGAATCGGGCAGTGGAACTCAATCTTTTCACCCTTGGGACCCCCCCCCCCTTTTTCATCTAAATGCAGACATTGCACCCTGCCCCCTCGACATAGTATATGAATAAAATATTTTGTTTATTTAGTGTGCATATTTTCATTTGCACATTCATGTATATTCATATTTTAACATTTTATAAAGACATAATATTGTTCAAATTAAAACAGTTTTCTTTAAGTAAATTCAATATTTAACTCAATGTTAAAGTTGATATACAAAAAAGTTTGGGAAGAAGAGGAGAAGGAGGGATCAGGGTCTCCAAGTCTCGCATCCCTCTTGACAAATTCTCTCTCTCTCTCTTTCTCTCTCTCTCTCTCTCTCTCTCTCACACACACACACACACACACTCGTGGTTCCACCCCACATTGTGAGAACCACTGGAATGGGGAAATCTTTCAGTTTTGCTTTCTCCCACATTCACAGTTGTTGGTTTTTTTTTAAATTCAAGTTATTTCCATGGCAAATGTAAAGAAATTTGTGAACTCTGGCATAATGTAAAAAACTAAAATGAAATTCTCCCCCATACACAATTCCCAAATTCACAAGGTAAATCCTTGTTGCATTTGTTTGTTTTACAAGCACTAAAGATGAGAACACTTACAGTAGAAATGAAAAAAAAGAGATGACAACCCAAATTCAACACCAGCATGGTTGAATACACAAGGATTCAAACCCAAGTTTCAAGAGCCAAGTGGAGAGTAATCAGTTTTTGATTCTCCAACATTCACTTAAAAAAAAAAAAAAGCAACCTGAAATTTTTTCCAACCCAAACTTGAAGAAATTTCTCAGTTTATGCTAAATTCTGGTCAACAAAATTTTTATCCTTCCTTTAGGCTGAGTTAAAATAGGGAAATGTTTCAAAAATACACAATGCCTTACAGAAGTATTCACACAAAGATGCCTTTAAATTTTCCACACCACATGATTATCACCCAGAAATGAAATGTTACCACTTGATATACACAATAATATATTAAATGTTACTACAAAATAAAAATAAATTAAAACAAAACAAAACATGTGTTAGGAGACACAAGTTAGGAGAGGCTGAAGTCATTTGCTTTTGAAAGACAAGATTCCCCATCTTATGCACTGCTGAGTAAACTGAGTGCAAATATTTTTGCACTTTGAAATTGGTTTGCATCAGTGGACATAAGCTAAAGAAGGAAAGTGGGAGGATGAGACAGAAAGTGGGACATTTTAAAAGCAGTTGAAAAAGTGGAACTCTCCCTGTCAAACTGAGGCAGTTGGAAAATAGGTTTTTCTAAATGATACTTAGAATATTGCCTAGAAAAAATTGTCCATTCTGCAGATAACAATTTCCTAGGGGACTTTAAATTGCTAAATATCCCTTTTATTTCTGTTAATCTAATAATATAGTTAATATGTGTAACAAATTAAATACTAAAACTCTAGAATAGTAACTGAATAAACTGGGCCTATCTTTTAAAATAACTGTGCCCACTTAGTGATAATGTCAGGTAGATAAAGGTGGATACTTTCGTAGCATTTTGCTATGTGATTTTCTGTTAACTGGAAAAAGCACCAGTGTGATGGAGACACAAGGATCTCAGGCAAACCTAACAGCACCAGAACAGGAGTAGTAATAAAAAGAAAAAGATAGTAGTGAACAGAAATTAAAAATATAAATATTCCTGTGGGGATTTTCAGGAACTTAATCCAAATCCACTTCACTTAAAAAAGAACAATCTTTGTTCCCTAAATCCGAACATCTATACATTTGACACAATCTTATAAGAAGCTGCAAAGTAGCCACATCCTAGATGATAACTGCAATCTTGTTTCACATCTGGCCCCCAAAATTATGACAGGCAATTAGTTGTTTTCAATTATGGTGTGTTATATATTCTTTTTGAAGCATTAATTCTGAAAACTATGAAAGCCAAAAGCCTGGGTTGTGTACTTAGGAGTGGCTATATCTAAACCAGACTAAAAATGAATTTAACGGCACTATTTATGCACTATGCACACATTGAAAGAAGAAAATAAAATGTAATATTCACTATCTGGTCTGCAAAATATGCTTACTCACTTTTTAACTCATAATGGAATAGACAGCTACATATCAAGACTGAAATTATCTTGACACAGTTTTATTTTAACAATACACTGGTTCTCTGTACTCTTGCCTATTTTTACTAGCTCCTTATTTTCCTAACCTCTGTGGAAAGTTTTTTTTAAAAGGTGTGTATTAAATATAGAATGCTTCTAATTTCATCCCCTGACCTACTTGAACAAACATAGCCTCAAAACAATTACCTGTATTTCAGAATTAACTGTATGTTAGAACTGAAGCTACACAGAAGCATAACTTTACATTGTTCACCTTCAGCGATTATTTCCATTGCTGTTTCCTCAACATAAAGATGTATGGGGGGGGGGGGGGAATACTATACTATCCATTCAGTTGTGTGGATGTGCATGCTATAAAATATCCTATACTATACACATTTATGAGAGAGAGAGAGAAAGAGATCATTTGTCTTTCTGTCTGTCTAGACATGTTAATTTGTTGTTTAGTTTGCCATCATGAATGAGAGATCTCCATCAACTACCCTGCTCAGGTTTTGCAAATTCAGAGCTGTGGTTTCCTTTACTGAATACATCCACCTGTAGTGCAATCTCCCTTTTTTCCTACTGCTTTCCACTTTAACAAGCATTATCCCCTTTTCCAATGTGTCCTTGACACCACATTTTATGTCCAAAGTATGACAGCCTCAGTTTTGTCATCTTTGCTTCTAGTGAGAGTTCAGATTTGATTTGATCTAAGAGCTATTTATTTGTCTTTTTAGCTTTCTGTGGTATCTGTAGAACTCTTCTCCAATACCATATTTCAAATGAGTTGATTTTCTTCCTGTCAGCTTTATTCACTGTCCAGCTTTCACAGCCATATGAAGAAATCAGAAATTCCATGCCTGGAAGATTCTGACATTGGTATTTAATACATCTTTATACTTGAGGATCTTATCTATTTCCTTTATGTCTGTCACACTAATATATACTGTATATGTACACCCTTCTTCAAGTCCTTTTGTGAGAGGTACAATAAGAGAACTCTTTTGGCTGTCATGGTCCAACTCTGGAATGATTTCACCATACAGTCCCTTTCCCCAAGCTGCTATTTTGGGCTCCAACTCCCATCAGCCCCAGTCAGAAAAGATCAAAGATGATGGGTACTATTAGTCAAACACTCCTGGAAGGTGGTAGCTTGGGAAAGGCTGCTGTAAAGATTCACCTGTCCTCAACATTTCAGCCTTTTGGGCACCAAAATAAAAAATAATAAAAGTAGACATTATACATTTTGCATTTTAAAATTATTAAGCATTCCCCCCATTGTTATTGCATTTATGTTATGATCCATGTGACTGCACACTACCTTGAAATTCAGAACGAGATGTTGACTGGCACTGAAATGTTTCAAATAAGGAAATAAAACTAGTGAAATTTCTCATTAGAGTTCCTCATGCTTCTACAATCAGTTGTGCCCTAGCCTTATTAGAAATGGCTCATCAAATGGATCAAAGAAGTATATTTATCTGATCTGCAGACAGTGGGCATTGGCAATTCCATTATTAAATCATAGTCAAAGCAAAATTCATTCTCTTCCTGTGATAACTTTGTAACTGTAAAAATTGTGGGTGGCACATGTTGCTTTTTGTTTGTGCTGCAACAGGGCTGCCTAAAATAGTGGCCTAGGAGTTCCAAAACACAACAAAATTCCCTTTGGTCACATTCTTTTTAGGTGCACTTATAGATTCATTTTTAAATTTGTTCCCTTTCTTACATCGAGTCTCTCTTTGCACAGTAGGCACATCTTTTACAGGTATTTGGGGCTTGATACTCCCACTAGCTCTAGCCAGCACAAGGGCTCATGAAAACTGTAGTCCAACCTCAGGAAGGCTACAATTACCCCATCCCTGCTTCACAGAAATTAAGTTATGGCAAACCAATGCAACTGAAAATCAGCTCAGTTTGCACAGGTAAGTTAATTGCCTAGTGATACTGATTGAAGAAATAGCATTCTGGTTTTTCAGTCAAACTCCCAGATCACTTTCAACCTGAGAGATATGATTTTGTGAAGTCAAAGGCTTTCACAGCTGGCATCCATAGTTTTTTGTGGGTTTTTCAGGTTATGAGGCTGTGTTCTAGAATAGTTTATTCCTGACAGTTTGCCAGCAGCTGTGGCTGGCATATTCAGAGAATGCTGGCATGGAAGAGAGTGGGGTATATATACTGTTGGTTGAGGAGAAGGTATTGTTCTGTTGTTGAATGGCAAGGCCTACATGGGTGGTTTTCATTTCCTGGGTCTTGATTTTGTTGTTTTTCAGGATTGATAGCCAAACTTTGTTTACTTCAAAGGTTTCTTATTTCCTGTTGAAATTGCCCAAGTGTTTATGGATTTCTATGGCTTCCCTGTGCATTCTGACCTGATAGATATTGGCATGGTCCAGAATTTCAGTGTTTTCAAGCAGCATTTTATGCCCAGAATGGTTTATAACATGTTCTGCTACTGTTGATTTTTCTGGCTGACCCAGTCTGCAGTGTATCTTGTGTTCCTTGATTCATATTTGAACACTGCGTTTGGTGGTCCCTATGTACACTTGTCTGCAGCTGCATGGTATGCAGTAAACTCCTGTGGCCATGAGAGGTTCTCTCCTGTCCTTCACTGAGTGCAGCATTTGCTGGGTTTTCTTCACTCTTCTTGGTTTTTCTGGGTCTGGCAGTCCTTCTGATGTTTGAGCTGGAGTAACCATTATCCTGTAGAGCCCAGTCTAGGTGCTTCAATTCATTTTCTAGGAAGTGGGGTTTACAGATCGTTTTTGCCCGGTCTACCTCTCAACCAACAGTATATATGCCCCACTCTCTTCCATGCCAGGATTCCCCAAAGATGCCAGCCACAGCTGCTGGTGAAACATCAGGAATAAACTCTTCTAGAACATGGCCTCATAGCCTGAAAAACCCACAAAAAACTATAGATAAGATTTTTGGTTTTTATCTACCAACGAGTCAATTCCAGCTTATGGTACAAATCTATCTTTTTTGTTTTTGTTTTTGTTTTGACAAGATTTATTCAGAGGAGCTTTGCAATTGCCTTTCTCTGAAAACAGGCTGATATTCTCCCTTCTGTGTACTAGACAGGTCTGCCCCTGATTAGCTTCCAAAAACAAGACACAACCTGTTGCTTTCTGGGTATTTCAGTAGCACAAAAGATGGGATGCATATGGGGAAAATTATGGAAAGGAGGGCCATAGCTAAAAAGAAAGGAAGAGCAATCAACAAATCAGAACCAATGCTATCATCAGGCAAACATGAGCTAATTGCCTCTAGCATCAGATTTGTGGTGTCATGAAAGGGCAGCAGACTGTTAACTGTTAAATCTCTTGCTATTATAATTTTATTTCTAGGGAGAGGGAGAGATGCTTTTGGCAGTTTCTTCCTCCTGTGCTAAAACAAGTGGCCTGGTTTAGGATACTACACACCTTAACTTAGGGAAGCCATGAAATATCTTGGGCCTGTCCTGATCCTATTCACCACTATTAGTTGGGGCTTGTTTCCATTCTGTGCCTTCAAGTAAACTCTGACTTAGAGCAATTCTATGACAGGGTTAGACAAATCAGACAGGATCCGGTGGCTTCAGAGTATTTAGGCAATGCAAAAGAAAAATATGGAAAGAGTCATAGTAGAAAAGAAAGAACAATCAACAGAACACAATTGTTATTGTTGTTGTTGTCATATTAAGCTAAAGATGAATCTTGAAACCAGAATCTTACTGCTTTTTCAAACTAGGGGGCAAACAGGATTTAAACAAGAGTTAAATGTTTATCACAGGACATTTCCTGTTTAACTCTCATTGAACTCTTGTATAAATCCTGTTTGCCCTAGTGTGAAAAAGCAGTTAAGCTAAAGATGAGAAGTGGATGTGATCAAAATGAGGAGAAAAAATAAATTATCCTAACAACAGTATTGTAACCCAAGATAGTCTTATCAAGGTCAAGGTGGGAATGGAGAAGATCATGAAAAGAAGATTATAATGATCAAAATTGATAAAGATCAAGACTTTGATCCAGAGCACTGTGTGGAGAGCACTGAGTATAATGACACTTTTAACAGCTCTTTTCTTTTCCTTTTTCAACACTGCATCCAACAAGCTGCTTTGCAAAACATCTAAAGGTATTATGTCTTTCAACATGGTACCAGGAATATACTGTAAACCTCAGTGAATCCACACTTCCTGTGCTTAAAGTTAGCTAGAGGACAGCCCAAGCCATTAATTGGAGCCTTGCTAAAACAGAAATAATAGGGAAAGGTGAAACCTGTACCGGCCAACTGACCTGATTTGGCAGTCCCAGTTAATCCTCTGCCATCACACTTTTTCTGCTGCTTTTAAACTATCCCAGTTTCTCTCTCCCACTTTTCCCCTTTGCTTCAACTGCTGCAGAGTTAAAAATGCAAAAGTAGTTTGCACTCAATTCATCAGAGAAAAAGGAAAATGCAGAATTTTGAGCTTCCCAGCAGGGTCAGACAGGAGGAAACAGTGCAGCCTCTCATAGCTTCCTCATTAATAATTTTTACAGTCTTGACTACACTAAATGTTGACTAAACATGTCCCAGTTTTCATCTGTGACATATTGGAGGGTAGAGAAATCCCATTGCAAATGCTTCATTTATTCTAACACCAATTGGTTACAGAAAGAAGACCAAGCTTAACCATTGCACCAAAGATGTAGTAGTAGTAGTAGCAGTAGTAATAGAAGGGAAATGACTGCAGGGGTTTGCTTTAGATCTCGCTTTACATCCTAAAATGGACAAGCTTGTTGGATGTGAAGGTGATCTGTCACCCCATTGATCGCCAGGGTTGATTCAGCTGATCTGGCTGGCTAGGCGGGTGTCCCCTTCCTCTCTCATCGCTCCATGTGCATCCCTCCTGAAGCTACGCGCTTGGTGGAAGAGGACGACCATCCCAGATAGAAGGAGTGTACCATTCCTCTTTGGACAAGCTTGTTTTCTGCTGCTCCAGAGACTATGACACAAACCAATGGATTCAAATTGCAAGAAAACAAATTTGATCTAAACATCAGGAAGAACTTCCAGATGGGTAAGAGCTATTCAGCAATGGAATTGACTGCTTTGGAGGACAGTGGATTCACCTTCACTGGAGGATTTAAACAGAGGCTGAATGGCCATCTTTTAGTGCCATCCTGTCCTCGATGCTTTGCAACATATACATGAAGCCGCTGGGAGAGATCATCCAGAGGCATGGGGTGGAGTCTTATCAGTATGCTGATAACTAGAATCACAGAATCATAGAATCACTCAGATAAATTTCTTCATGTCTCAGTCATCAGCTTTGACTTCAGATGGCATCTTTCCTCTCAGTGACTGTCTTAAGGCAGTAATAGACTGGATGTGGGGAAACAAACTGAAGCTGAATCCAGACAAAATGGAGGTACTTACAGTATCAGCCCTGAACCCAGGTATCGGGTTACAACCTTCTGGAAGGGGTCACACTCTCCTCAAAGGACTGTGTTCGCAGTCTGGGGTGCTCCTACAGCTGTCGCTTCAGATGACAAATCAGGTGAATGTGACGGTCAAGAATACCTGTTATCAGCTTCAGCTGATATGCCAGCTGCACCCTTTCCTGGAATTCAGGGACCTGAGACTGTAGTACATGCACTGGTTACCTCATGCCTCGATTTCTACAATGCACTCTACATGGGCCTACCCTTGTGCTTGGTCCGGAAACTTCACTTAGTTCAGAATGTAGCAGCCAGACTGGTCTCTGGTCCATCCAGAAGAGACCATATAACACCGATCATAAGATCACTCCACTGGCTGCCCATTAGTTTCTGGGCCCAGTACAAGGTGTTGGTTATTTCCTTTAAAGCCCTAAATGGCTTTAGTCCCACCTATCTTCAGGACTGCCTCCTTCCATATAATCCTCCCCACACAACGGACTGTTGAGGAAGGTTAAGCTGAACATCAGTGACTGGTGTGTATTGAGGTTCATGGTTGAATGTGGGACTAGATGGATAAAATAAAATAAACCTGCCAGTGGTGAACAATCTAAGAAAAACAATTAAAAGTAATGCATATTAATACATATTTAAAATTCAAAGCAACAATATATAGCAAACAAGTTAAAGTAAGCATAAGATAATAATCATGTAATATCTGGGAACACTTCCCTAACCAATATTGTCTTCAACTCAGCTTTAAATTTGGCTAAAGAGGTGATGAGCCATGCTTGTGTGGGAAGGAGGTTCCACTAGTGGGGGGCATGAAGTGAAAAGGGGCAGATCCAAGCCAGAGAAATGAAAATCTTTGACTGGGATAGCAGTCCTTGATTACAAGATTGGAGGGCATGAGTGGGAAGGTTAGGAGAAACTAGTTCGGACAAATAAAGAGGGACCATTTTATTTTGGTGCTTGAAACACAAAAATCCTCCATGCATCTTACCCACTCCCCTGAAGTAAATATCCAGTAATTACAACTTAAGTAACTACCAATTTTCTGCTCTTTTCATCATGACACCAAAATCACTTCCTACTCAGGGGATGGGGGAAGGATGGGAAAGTGATGTGTGTCTATCTTATTTATTTTTGATTTGATATGAATCCCACCTTTCTCTGAATGTCAGCATGCAAGGTGGCTCACAACATATAAAAATAAAACACCATAAATTATAAATGTATTCATTCATTCAAAACAGTAATTAAAACACCACCCTAATAATTATATTAAAAGTCCACCAATTCTCATTAGACACATTTAGTTACTAAAAGCCTGCCTGAATAGAAAGATCTTTTGCCTGTCAGTGGAGTCAATGGGAAGAGAGCTAGCCTAATTTTGGGTAAAATGCTCCATAATCTAAGCACTGATATTGTTCTGTTTTGATGTTATGCTTTTAACTGCTGTAAGGTGCCTTAAGTAATGCCTGATTTCCCCCATTAAAAGGATGGAGTAAAAATTCTAGATAAGATTTTGAACAATTAAGCTACCTTTTGCAAAGATATATCATGTATTTTTCCTCATTTATTGACAGCTTAATCTTCCAAATTCCAAAGAAATAAGAAGTCTGATACCTCTGCCATCAAGCCATTTAAATTCCCTAAGAAAAATAAAGTTGAAAAATGTTCTATGACAATAATGTGAGTATTATATAATTTGTATGTTAGGATCTAACACTAATTATGATGCCTACATTATTGGAGCGGGGGTGGGGGTGGAATTGTTCATTCAGAGGGGTGGGTTATAAATAAATATTTATTACATTATTATTATTATTATTATTCAAGTAAATTGGCTATGACTGTTTACAAAGCATTCTAACATTACAATGACTTCACAACGAGCCAAGAAACTCCTTGGCAGATATCCTTGTCAAATGGCACCCCTAATGATACATATCTTCTCAGGATATTCAAGTGAAACATTTCCCTCATATGATTTTACACATGCATCTAGAATTGGATTTGATGGGCTATTTAAGGGATGTTTGCTTTCCTGTTGCTAAATGTGGAAACGAACATGCTGCCCTTGGTGAAAGCGATTAGGAAGACGGCTGCCTCCAACAAGGCAAAGGGGGGGGGAGAGGGAGGGGACAGAGACTGCTTTGGAGGCACCCACCCTCTTACACATCCCACCCTCCTTGCATGTCCTCTCTGCTGTGTGTGTTCTGCTTGCCCTTGGAATGCTATCACTTATTATCACACTGACTTCTCCAGATGGGGCATTTTGGCTATTGATCTGATAAATAAACAGCCTGCTCGCTCGATCAAAATGTTATTTTGCATTTCAATTACTGTTCACTAATGCAACCTTCATCCCGCCAAGAACGCTGCTGGCAATGACACTCGACCTGGCACAGGCGCTACGAGCACAGTCAGTGGCCATGCCTGCCGCAAGTACCTAACAGGATTACCCCTCTCCCCATTCATGGAACTGGAAGAGGAGGTAAAAGGGGAGATGGTCCCACAAGAAAAATGGAGAGGTAGGGACAGAAAGAAAAGCATGATCAGAAAGATCAAGGAAGAGGCCACACACACACACCAACAAGGTTTTGCCTGACATTTACCTAATTGGTGAGTTCATTAGACCCCCCACTAGGCAGTTGAGAAGCTGGATTGAGTCCAGTTTGTTACGACATCCAGGAATTCAATGATATAGGGAACTCAATTTGTGGTTATGGGCCAGCAATGTAAACACCAAGACAGAGGGGGCAATTTTTGTTTTGCAGCCACTACTGCTTCTCTCTTTCTTTTCTTTCTGTTTCATATGCTATTTTGGGATCAGAGGTACAGCAAGATTTTAAATTTTAACTGTATCTGCCTCTCAACACTGCCAGGGTCTGGACCAGGGAAGTGATTCTGCTATGGTTTGGTGCCTTGCCATGACTGCTTGGGGGTGACTGCAAGGTGAAGTGGCAGGCTCACAAATGTTTATTTATCAACGGAGTTACATTGTGAATGACTTTGAAGGACCAAGCTTGAAAGGAGACACTCATTGGTTATAAGTAACTCTGCTAGAGACAACAGGTCACACAAGCTGGAAATTCTGGAAAGCAGGTTCTTAAGAACAACCAAATCAAAGAAGGCTTTCTTTGCCCAAATAGGGACAGGGCAGTAATTAGCTATGAGCATAGAGTAAAGTCCACCATGGAACTATCTTTTTGTTGTGGTGGGACTGTGTACTCCTGTGAGGCAAGAGGTTATGCTGCTGGTAGCACTGCTTTTGGTATGATCTCCCACATCAGACAGGCTTTTCCTGAGGAGCCAGACTAAATGTGCCAAACAGCTACTGGGCAGCAGCAGTAGTGGGGAATGATGTTGGTGGAATATCTCAGAGACAACGGCATTGGCACTACAGCTAATACTTAGTACTGCACAAAAGCAGATACCAATAAACTATATATGAATGTATTTTACTGTGAAACCCCTATGAGACAATTCAAAGTGGATCAAGAGAAGTGCTAGAAGGTGAGACTCCCAGGATGGAAAGAGTAGAGAACAAGTATGAGTGTACTGTGGCCAATGATGCAAACTGGATTCAAACTGAAAGGACATTCAGCTTCTGATGTACTTCAAGGTGAAAGGGAAATCCAAGCTGAACAACAGATATTAAAGGAAGCATGGATCATGGGATGACTCATTAGAAAAGAGAATAATGTTTGGTAAAGTAGAAGACAACAGGAAATGAGGAAGACCACATTACAGGTCGATTGACTTAATCAAGGATGCTGTGGTTGCCCTGAGTTTGCAGAACTTCAGCAGGGCTTATTGGTAACTTCAACTTGGAGGTCTCACATTCAAAGGATTGCCATAAACTGAAGTCAGTTTGATGGCAATTAATAACAACAATGTAATAAAGCTCAACTGCTAGTCAGAAAAGCATAAGAGCCTATGTGGAAAATGTATAAGCCAGAGACACCTCAGTAGGAATATTTTGTATGGGTGTTCTTAAGCTAATACTATTATTTATTATTTTATTGTTTTACTTATCTATATCCTGTTTTCCCCCAGTCCCAAGTGGCTTACAAAAGGTTAGTTAGATACATATAAAATTTCGCATCATTCAAAAGTCAAAATATGGTGTAATTAAACTATTAATGGCACTATAAGCAATTTAGAAGTGTAGAAAAAGAAGAAAAGAAGACAACACATTTGTAGTTGTGTGTCTTCAAGCTTTTTCCAATTTATGGTGATCCTAAAGCAAACTTAACACGAGTTTTTCTGAGGCCATCTAAAGTGATCACCCAGTGGGTTTCCATGACTGAGTAGAGAATCAAACCCTGATCTCCAGAGTTCTAGTCCAATGTTCAAACCACTACACCACCCTGGCTAAATATAATATAACATAGGCCCTATAACAGCACATTACTTGTATTAAAGGCCCTTTCCCCAATGTTGCAACACTCTGAGCCAAATTGAGGAGCTTTTGGTGCTTGGTTTTAAGGGAGAACCATGATTTAGTGAACACAGCAGTAAAACTTGGTGGAACAGAGAGAACCAGTGGAATACTACCCTCTCTGAATACAAACTCTACCAGGATGAGAGGAAAGTGTGTGCAGGAAGAGGTATCACTTGGGATATCATCAAACTAATACTCTGTTGCTAGGAAATCCCCCACCTCCAACTTCTGCAAAGAAACAGGGAAGCCATGAATTGTTTGTTCAAAGTCAACAGGGCAGAGCATGGGGAGGTGACACACTGAAAGGCAGAATACTCTGGGAAGCCTGTCCCAATCATATACCTTCATCTAAAGGTCTGAGTAAAGTGGACCCTATGAGCCATATGAAGAACTTGGGGAGACAAAGTACAGCCCCAATTTTTTAAAAAAAATCTGTTGCTTCTCTCCCCACCCAATTCCTCCAATGGTTCAAAATCATGGCAAAATGCAGCCCTCTCATATATTTTTTTTTGGGGGGGGGGGGAGGGTTTGAGCCAAAACAAACAAACAAAAAAAATGGTTGAAAAGCAACTGAAATAAAAAGAGGAAGTGAACAATGTTTAGATTCTAAAGCAGGAATGGGGATCATGTGGTCCTCCAGATATCACTGGTCAGCATCTCCCACTATTACCAATGGTTCTGCTGGGATCAAGGCTGATAAGAACAACTTCTGAAGTGCCACATGGTTCACCTCTGCTGTACAAACCCTGCTTTCCTGTCCAGAGTCCCCAGACTACCTTTCAGGATCAGACTCCTTCACTTTCTGAAAACATGAGGAAATGTTGCTTGGATTTAGAGCAGACAATATCTATCAAATAAGTGCAACTTTGAAGTCATGGGGTAGATGCTGATGGGATTGTGTAATTAGGGGCAACAAAGTAGAGTGCTATTTGATTACTATCTTTAGATTGCAATCCCAGATGTGTCATAGAAAGACAGCAATATGCCAGTTTCATGAAAGCAAAACATGGTCTGCTCTCATAGGCTGCTGAAATTTACTTCCTAGCTTTGATTCTTTTTCCTTTTAAAAAAATAAATAAACCCGTAACTGCTCAATAGAATATAAAGTTAATAGAATATCAGTACACAGCTAACTAACAGAAAGGCCTGTATGTATTTGTTTACTGTATTTTAATGCACTTGTGACACAATTTTGGTCTGTCAACATGTCTCATATGAGTAGGGCTTGAGGCAGAGGTGGGGGGAGGCAGGGAGGGACTTGCTTATAAACTAAAAATATGAGGCACACAAGGGAAGAGGAATAAAGAGGAAATGTTCTTTGTTCTTTGAGCCTGAACAAAGTGGAGAAGTCTAAGCAGACAGTCTCCCAGGAGGCTTTATATCCAGTTAAACCAGGCTATTTTTTCCCTTGCTGGTCTTTTCACACTTAGTAGCAACAGACAACTCTTGTTCTTTCTGTTGATGGAGCTAGAGAGCTCCATTCAACCTCACATGAGTGGACCCATGCGGCCAGGGCAGGCGTATGCCAGGCCCTCAAATTTCAGGCCAAAACCTGAGAGCTAGGGGCAACTCCTTTTGCTGTCACAGAAAAACAGTGATGATAGCTTCAGTGATGTCATTTATCATGATGCATTAAGCATCAAGCTAAGTTAGAGATTATTTACAATTCATTTTTTTTTTAAAAAGAAGAATATTCTAACAAGTGAGGTAAATACCCACACACCTATTTTTCAAAGCAGCACTATTACCCTGAGATTTCCTCCCTTCAACTTGTAGACTGGAGAAGAGGGGCCAGATTCTGAGATCTGGCAAGCCTACACACAATGAACTTTACCTTGATTTTCTTCCCTCTCTCCCCTCTAATCTACTGTGCTGCAGTGGTGAAGGAGACACACAATGGGTCAGGGGTGGGAATTCTACAGCCCGTGGGCCACATGCAGCTTGTAGGAATCTCCTGATTATCCCTGGATGTCTTCCCATGGAACCCACAGAAGACTGAACCCCTGAATACCTCCAGTGGACATGATTCTCAAGGATTAATGAGCCCCTTCTCTTTTTTTATCCTTCCCAAACCACATTTCACAAAACTGATTTAATCAGAATGAGAAGTGTGACCCATTGGGAGCAGAATGTATGTAAAAGGGACAGGTCTGGCCCATCACAGACTTTACATGGCTGCCCATATCTGCCATGGAGCTGGGGGAGGGGAAATCCATTCTACCAGTTGCTCCCATGGAATAGTCCAAAGTACTCTGTTCCCTTTTTTAATGCAGTCACAGAACTGCAGCCCTTTCCAAAGAAGGAAAGGAGTGAGGCAGAGAGTAGTGATGCAAAGAATATTGAATATTTTCTCATTCTTGATAAGTGAAGGTGTTTAGTTTTAGAAATTGTAAACCATGACAAGATATTTTTGCCCCTGCATGAGACTAAAATCTGGATTGCCATCCCTACTGCAGAACAATACTGGGTCCAAGACTAGTCTGAAAAGCCAGTCTAGGGAGGTTGAAGGTTTGTACTATTTCTGATGATCTGACAAGATGTTTAGCAAATATCTTATTTACAGCTGACATCAGCTTCTTTCCTCCAAGCCCAGTTATTCCCTAGCTGTTTAACAAAACTGGAAAACTGCTGATTAGCTAAGGGTTAAGAATAAACAAAGCCGCAGGAAATTGGCACATTATATAAATGAAATGCTTGGTATAATACACTGAGCTGAGTGAGATCAATATGATATGTGAAGACAGAGAATCTATAAGCCCTCACCCGTCGAGTTCACCTACAGTGTAGATTCCAGCTAAAAGTACTTCAGACGGGATCTCCACCTTAAGCCCAGCTTCTTGAGTTTAAAACTGAGGTTGTATAAACATATCTATCTATGCTGGTAGACTCCCATAGGGTAAAGAGCAGTGTGAATTATCATTTAATGCTGTATTTATCTTTCTTTTATCCATTTGAGAAGCTTAAACCTTTTTCTGTCTCTCTATAGTACATACTATAGTAGTGGTGGCTATGCAAACCGCCTTTCTTTACTCCAAGAAACCTGTTCTGGATGGAGTTGCATTCTGTCTGAAATACTAGTTTTACAAGGATACACTTTGTTCTGGCTTTGGCATTTGTAGTACAGAAGTTGTCACTGTCACAGAATGGCTCACCATTCATGACAATTCCTGGACAAGAATAGGCTGGTCACAATAAGCCACTTTCTGGTAAACCCTAATTCAGCCCAGATCCCAGATATTAGGGCCTGGCCTCTCTTCTCTATCTCTCAATGTGAAAAGAAAGAATTTCAGGCTGAGGGCACTGTCTTGAAAAGTATATGTATATATACTTTCCTTGTGTTAAGACTTTGTGTTTTTACTTGGAAGGCAATCTCTATGTAATTGTGGTCAATACTTAACATAGCAGCTTAATGATATTGCAGGGGCTATCTTTTGTAACATCACTGGGCATCATGTCCAGTGATATCACAAGGGTCGCTCCCTAGCTTTCAGGATTTAGACCCTGAAATCTTACAGTCTGTTATAGTCATGACCTGAGACCAGTAAGGTACTTAATTTCTTTCCCACAAACAGATCACAAGAAGAGTAAGGTTAAGAGGTTAAGAGGTGATATGATAGCCCTGTTCAAATATTTGAAGGGATGTCATATTGAGGAGGGAGCAGGCTTGTTTTCTGCTGCTCCAGAGACCAGAACGCGGAGCAATGGATGCAAGCTGCAGGAAAAAAGATTCCACCTCAACATTAGGAGGAACTTCCTGACAGTAAGGGCTGTTCGACGGTGGAACACACTCCCTCGGAGTGTGGTGGAGTCTCCATCCTTGGAGGTCTTTAAGCAGAGGCTGGATAGCCATCTGTCGGGGATGCTTTGACTGGGAGTTCCTGCATGGCAGGGGGTTGGACTGGATGGCCCTTGTGGTCTCTTCCAACTCTATGATTCTATGATTCTATGAATTTCTTCCGATTTGATCAGATGTCACCTGAAATACTATGTCCATTTCTGGAACCACTGTTTAAGAATGGCATGAAGAAGCTGAAGGATGCCCAGAGGAGGGTGACCAAGGTGGTGAAAGGTCTGGAAACCACACTGTGCGGAAATAGTTGAGAGAGCTGGGTATGTTTAACCTAGAGATCAGAAGACTGAGATGTGATTTGATAGTCATCTTTAAATATACTAAGAGTTGTTAGGTGTAAGCTGTCATGAGAAATCCTGATGGATGTGCTCCCTATAGTACTTTTTTATTTTTAAGAATTTGAATGGTTGGAAATATTGGATGATTGCTGCATTGCTGCAAGATGTGTCAGATTTACTCTTCTGTTTTAAATGGCATCTAATTGTACTGATTTTAATTTAATTTAGGTATTGCATGTTTATTGGCCTAATCCAATTGACAGCCCCATCTAGAATAGAACCATTGAATCCATGGGTCTTTATATAAGTACTTACCTGTCATTGAGCAATTCATTCCAACAGGTTTACCCTGGAAATCAGATTTAGTCTGCTATGTCTTTGTTCTATTTTTATTTTAATTATATTGCACTTTTCTCCTGAATTGGATCCAATGCAACTAATTTAACTGCACTGTAAACCATCTAGGGATAGATGTTATAAAAGGTTGTTATCTGAGCACCTTAAAATTCAGATCAATAAAGTTAATGAGTGAAAATGAATAAAATGTATCCATCTACCAAAAACTTAATTTTACTTTTCTTAGCCCCATGACATACAAAAACAGATATGAAAGATAAGTAGAGATCACGCTGGCAATACATTCATTGCTGGGGTTCTTTGTTAGCATGCATGCATGCTTGTATTTGCGCACACACACACACACAACTAGTGACTGTGGACTGGTATGGTAAACCAAAGCCAGGTGATCTAGGAAGCCAGCCTGGAACAGATGACTACAAGAAGCAGCCACACATAGGAAAATAGATAGTGATGGCAGATGGTTTTCATATCAGTGAGGTGAACCCATAGCAGATTTTAATCCAAACTTCCAAAAGAAAATTCTAAGGAGCTGAATCCTATGATAGTCCCAGCATCTTGGCTGGCTCTTTTAAAGTTCACGTGCCCCAGTGACATTGGAGTCATTAGAAATAGAGATCCAGGGGCTTTATAAGAGGCAAAGAAAGTAAACAATTCAGCCTTGTGTGGGGAACATTTTATAGCACTCTTAAGCAGAGATACTCCCTTATCTTCATTCTGTCTTTCTTAGTAAACTGGTCTGATTGCTTCTTCCCCCTTCCCCCAATTCATACTAATTGGAACACTGTGCACTTTTCTGATTTCTGTAATATAAAAAAATATACTCAAGAAAA
Source organism: Urosaurus nigricauda (assembly GCA_034509955.1). Taxonomy (NCBI): domain Eukaryota; kingdom Metazoa; phylum Chordata; class Lepidosauria; order Squamata; family Phrynosomatidae; genus Urosaurus; species Urosaurus nigricauda. The sequence goes on from JAOEGL010000001.1 coordinate 41,421,091, forward strand.
TACAAAAATAAAATATTGGAAACAGGCATCAACAGCTAAAATCCATTAAAATGTGGATTTTTGGATTAAATCCATACCAAAAATTGTGTATTTTGTGAAAAGAGCTCCAAATAATGCAAATAACTGTACATGTTTTTAAACAAACCTACAAACTGATGTGGAAACAGGAAAGAACAGACTTATACACAAACACATACAAGACTGATGGACTGGAAAGAGACTGATCAGTATGACCCTATTCTTGAGTAGCTATGCAAGAATTCATAATTCATCTATTCAGTTTCCTGGGCAAAAACAAATAACATTATTTTAGTAGCATTAAATAGGTTTCTTACACCTTTGTAAGTCCAGCTGGATGTGCTGTGTGTGATCATTAGTTACAGAAAGGAAATAGACACTCATTTTACACAGAAACATGAGTTTTATATAAATTATATTTGTGGAATTATAGCAACCATGATGTTTGGGGGGGGGGGGGACTGGCATCTCAGTTCCATGCCATAGATGAGATTTCTCACGAAAGGTGCCAACTAAAAATGCAGTTTCATTACACCAAGATGACCAGACTTGTGTGAAATGTCTGAAGAAGTGAAGTTTTTTCACATCCCTAACCTATAGCAACTTCATGTAACAAGCACCACCTTAAAGAGGTATTTCCACACATAGATACAGACATCACATGTCATGGGGTCACCCTTGCTGGAAGAAGGCGGTGTGTCAGAACTAACAAGTTTGCATTTCCTGCGTTATAAAACTATCACCAAAAAAGATCCGCTGAAGTCCATTTCCCTGGAAACTAATGAACAGTGGGTTTGGGGGCAAAAGGTTGAGATTTAAATCATGCTGATAATTTGTACTAGAGTTTCATATAAAAGCTCATATACAGGTACTCTGAAATTGGACAGATAGAAGGGACCTTACAGATCAATCTTATTTTTTCTTCTATTATCCTTACTCTATTTCTGTATCCACTTGTCCATTACACATTTCTCAAGACTCTTCTGACCCCAGCTTCCTATACGTCTGTTGCTGTGCTCCATCTTCATCTGTTCTGGGCAGAATTTGCATCTGAGTCCTGTAGTGTTCTGACCTTATCTGCAGCACACTGATTCAGCACTTTAAGTTTCTATCTATATCTTTGTGCTGTACACAAAAATTGACAATTTGGAATCATTGCCTAGCTCCAACTTCAGATTGGTAAGAAAGAAACACATACACATAACTGAAACTGCATCTAAATGACCTTAAGGCAAAAAGTGTCATAGGAATTGTAGGCATTCAAGACTACACTGCATACTGAAACCATAACTCGTATGAAACATACAAAATGTGACACACATAATACATACATATGAACAGGGCCAATCTAAATATTGTGTTAAATGCACCTTTCTTTTCCGTGTGTTGAATTTTAAACATGTAACTATCATAGAATCATAGAATCATAGAAATTTAGAATTGGAAGAGACCACAAGCGCCATCCAGTCCAACCCCCCTGCCATGCAGGAACTCCCAATCAAAGCATACCCGACAGATGGCCATCCAGCCTCTGCTTAAAAACCTCCAAGGAAGGAGACTCCACCACCCTCCGAGGGAGTGTGTTCCACTGTCGAACAGCTCTTACTGTCAGGAAGTTCCTCCTAATGTTGAGGTGGAATCTTTTTTCCTGCAGTTTGCATCCATTGTTCCGAGTTCTGTTCTCTGGAGCAGCAGAAAACAAGCTTGCTCCCTCCTCAATGTGACATCCCTTCAAGTATTTAAACAGGGCGATCATCATATGTAAGTTGTTGGTATTATAGTCTTTTGTGGGTTTTTCGGGCTATGTGGCCATGTTCTGGAAGAGTTTTTCCTCATGTTTCTCCAGCATGATATGTATACTTTTAAATGTTGTAAGCCACCACAGTTGCCTGAGTGCAGAGAGGTGGGATATAAATTTTTATTATTATTATTATTATTATTATTATTATTATTATTATTATGCATCTCTGGCTGGCATCTTCACTTGTGAAACATCAGAAATAAACTCTTCCAGAACATGGCCACATTGCCCAAAAAACACAAAAAACTATGGATGCTGGCCATGAAAGCCTTCAAGTTCACATTGTTGGTATTATCTATTTTATCGTCTATTATATAATATTATAATATTCATTTATATTCCACTTTTTCCTAATAATGGGACCCAAGGGAGCTAACAACCAACATGGATTTATTTTATATATATTTTTAAGTACCAATAAAAATATAAATATAAATGTTGTTTTAAAACATATCAAGTTAAAACTGTTAAAATTAATAAAAAGTCTCTATATAAAACAAAAAGGCAGAACACCTCATCGTTAAAAGCCAGTCCCAGTCTATTTCTAAATTCCATGCTTTTACTTGCCAGTGGACAGAGAGCAAGGAGGGACGTATTTTAGGTCTCTAAGGAAGCCTGGAAGCAGCCAATAAGTAGGGCCTCTCCCTTGTTTCCCACCAAGCAAGCCTGAAAATATGGTAAGACAGAGAGAATGGATTCTTCTGAGGATCTCAGAGTTCCAGTGGGCTTGAAAAAGGAGGTATAGTAAGCTGATAATTATCAGGATGATAGTAGAAATGAAGCAAAGGAATGGTGGCTGGTGATTTCTTGGTCAGTGAGGCACAAAATCCACTCCCAAATTTTGAATTGCTTTGAAAGAGCTCTCTGAAGTGCTGGACTTCAAAAGAGCTCTCCAAGGTGCTGAACTTTCAAAGAATTCTCCAAGGTGTTGAATTTTACTGCAGTTCCGTAGTCCCTCTACATTCACTTGGGTTAGAAGCACAGGACCCCTGTGAAAGTGAAAACCCAAAAATAAATTTAAAAAAACCACTTTTTTAACCCCAGGGTATACCTCTCTAGGAATCTTTAAGTCTTGCAGAGCAACTCTATGATCAAAATCCAACAGGAGCTGACCACAGCATTGCACAGGAGGACCTACAAATGCCTAGACAAATATTTTCTCTAGGAATCTCTGGTCCTCCAGCATGTCTTTATGGTCAATATCTAAAAGATTTGTGCTGGTTGACCTAGAGGTACCTAAAGACAACATATCAATTTAATCTGTGGATAATCGAATCTGCAAAAGTGAAAGCCAGAAATGTAGCAGAGCCAACTGTATTTCTATAGATAGACATAAACACTACATAACTGAAAGTCTGACAGAAGAAAAGATTTGGAAGAATTAATAAGGTTATTTTTCCTTGAATTTAAAAATCCAAACTACAAAATTAGAACCAAGTGGACTAAGGTCTAGACTCTAGACTAAAACCTGGATATAATGTTCTACTGACATGGGAGCATCCAAATCAGGCTGGGAGACAGGGATATTTAAGCTTTCTAAATGCTACAGTCCCAATCTAGATTGGGCTCACCATGTCTGCTATTTATATTGGAAAATAAGAGTAATTATTAAAGAAAAAATTGTTATTCTTCAATATTAACTTTAGGTGTGTTAGGCCTCATCTGGATAGGGAATCATAGCATGGGGATGGGTTAATATTTCTTTCTAGGATTCCAATTTAAATTGGGCTCCCTACAGTTAATCTAAACTAAGGACATAGCTGGTACTGTAGCTACTCAAAACAACTTTCTGGGCTTTGGAATTTGTTTTCAGTAGAACAACTGAATGAAGATTTCTTTCTCTTCACACAATATCTTCTTATGGTTACTCAGAAGCTCCCCCTCATTTCAGTAGAGAAGATGAAAGTAACTTCGTTGTTGCTGTAATTTTGTCAGGACTCCTCAACAAGCTACTGCAACCAGACTTCTATTAGAGGTTTCAGCTCTACATTCCGTGTACTTCATATATATGTAATATATCTTTTAAAATATGACTTGCCCTCCCAACTAGCCATTTCCCCTTTTCCGGGACTGTGGGGTCTCCTTGAAGATCAAAGCAGATAAGAATAATGGAAAAGGAAAGAAGGTTTTAGGTTATGAGGTGTCGAGTATCCTGTCAGATCACAGTTTATTTTAATCAATCGACTCAAAAAATAGCAGCAGGGAGTAATTATTAATAATCAAGGAAAATTGGATTATTTCTCTGCAGTGCAGTGCTGACTGGAAAGAGATGGAGGTGCAGAACTAAAGTTCATTGGTGCAATCCACAGAAGCAAAAGCGCTGACTGCTGCAGTTTGTCAGCAAAGATGGAAAGAAGGAAATCCACTAAATATGCTGTATTATATTGTGCAAAACCAAATGTTACACGTTTTCCAAATGCTTTCCAGGCACATCACTTCTGTGTCTAAGCACAGGAAACTATCTTATAGCAGATAAGGCTAGAGGAATCATTCAGTAATTTACACAAACATATATTCAGATATCTTTCAAAGTTACACTTTTCAACATTTTGTAATGGAGTTCTCCAATCAAACAATGCATACATTAGGGAGAATCCACATGAATATTTCCATCCATGAAAATCATAGTCAATGATGCATTTGCATTAAGAAAATTGCTGGCATTTTCTAGCACCTGATTAGTTTTATACAAATGCTCACATGTAAATAGCTTTAAATAATATTAAATTATTTTAACCCATTTTTATCTTCTTTAAAGTTGTTAAATTGTTTAATAGGTTCTTAGCCTTTAAAAATTATTTTTATTATTTACACTGTTTTAAATTAATCTGATTGGTTTTATCATTCACTACCCTGAGATCTTTAGACAGAGGGTGGGACATAACTATGTAACTAAATTAAGTAAATCAATATATTTCATACAAAAATGCACAAAAAATGATCTAACCTTGGAATAAAATGAACTTTAAATTTGGAAAATTCTCGGGGGGAAAAAAACTTCCAAATGAGAAAATGGAAAACTGAGAAAAATTGAAAGTGAATTGTTTCTTTATTTCCAATATCAGGTTAGACTACAGGACCATAGTACAGTGCTGTCTTCTCTAAATGGTCAAAGTGCTCTAGGCTCTCAGGCAGATGTATCTCCCAACACGTGCTACCTGATCTTATTTTACTTGAAAGGCAGAGAAGGAGTGAGAAGGGGAAGACAGGGGAGAGGGAGAAGGGAGAGGAGGAGAAGAGGAAGGAGGAAAGAGGAGAGGGGAGCGAAAAGGAGGAGGGGAGAGGGAATGGTGGGGGGAAGAAGAGGAGGAGGGAGCACTAGAGAACAACATACATACAATTAAAATAGATCAAAATACAACAGATAAAAAATACAATAGATTCAATGCATAACACCAATTTAAAAACACAACGCACCAGTTAAAAGAGTATATAGACCCAATATATATTAAAAACAATCAATTCATGAGAAGGTGACACTGTTTCCACCATGAAATGCAGATGCTCAACCACTAAGTCTGGTCCCTCTCCACAAGAGTCAGCTCACCCTTCGCCACAGCTTGCTGGCAGGGAGAGCCCCACAGATAATCTGAAGCAGCAGCTGTGTGAGAAAGAGGGTGACATCACTGGCTGGCTCCATCTGGAAACATGCTCACTCAAAAGGCAACAGATTTGTTGGACTAGAACTAGCAAGCAGTATGTTCAAATCCCCACTCAGCCATGAAGTTCACTGGGTAATATTGGGCCAGTCATGACCTGTGAGGCTAACCTACCTCGTGGGGTTGCTGTGAGGATAAAATGAGGAGGAGTACTTTATGTGCTGTTTTGAGTTCCTTGAAAGAAAGATGGGATATAAATGTAACAAATAAAATCAATAACTAATTGACACACAAAGTCTAAATCATTATCATCACTTTCTTTGGAGAAATACTATTCATTTGAGCAGTGCTGCCACACATACCATCCATAACAGATAGACTCTTATATGATGACTGATAGACTGTGGCCAACAAAAATAAGGGCAAATTTTATTGCTTTGTTAAAAAGCAAAAAACAAAAGAATCATTTGGACAAATGCCTAAGATGTTCAAGAGCACTAAGTATAAAATGTCAACTTTCTTCTGCATGAGTTTCATGGATTTTCCCCCCCTTTCAGTGACATTGTAATTTCATTTGGTCTTTTGTTGAGGGTCTCCTGTTTGCTGCCAGTAAAGTATCTGTTTTAAACATGAACACTGGGGAAGACCCTTTTCATGATGAATATCCTTAGCTTGTTAAACAATGAAAATAATCAACCAATCAAAGTAATCTGCCTATGCAGCAGAATATGGGGGGGGGGGGCTGTTATTTACCATTGTTCATTGGTGTATAATGGAACTTCAGCATCAATTTCAACAGTGACCCACAATGATATCCCCCCCCCCAAAAGCATCCATCGTGGAAAAATATTCTGTGCTGATATAGTGATAATATAACTTTTGTTTAATATTCTGCTTGCAGACAATTCTAGTGTTTCACTTGGAAGAAGCTCTATACACACATTCACACAAAGAAGAATAAAGAGAATGGACTATAGAATAGATGAGGGGAAATGAAGTAGACAGAATTCACACTTTTGGTTGGGGTGCAAAGAGTTAATTCTGTTTTCTTTGCTAGCCATTATTTGTGCAACGCTGGCTGGCAATCAATCAAGCTTCTGCTCCCCCTGCTTTTATATACACACATACATACTGGAAACCACTGTCGAAATATCATGCTCAGGATCTCAAAGTGGCCTCAACTCAACCCTCCACCCCCACCAAGCCTCCTCCCAAAAGGGGCTTTCTGAGCTTGTTTTGCTAATGTATTCTCAAACCAAATTAGAGGCCCTGACTCTCGGCGAAGTTCGTGAGTTAGTTGCCACGATGCACTGAATTAAAGATACCATCTTGGACTCAAATCAGATTAGAGCCCACACACACACACATGCAAAAGCCCAGTTTCTAATCAATTTTATAAAGGGCCATCAGTAGAGATACACTAATGGTATTGAGCTGAGATCTTTAAACTAAGTCTGCACAAAGACTGCAGAGATAAAGCATGCATTGTAATAAAGAGAGAGAGCTGCTTCCTTTCTCAACAAGATCTCGATGCACATGGGGAAAGCATTTCAAAACACCAAACTGCCCTCCTGACATAGAAACATTCTGATCAGTCCCCCTCCCACCCACCCCTGTTGTTGATGCCATATATGCACACACATACTTTTGCCCTTCAGTCAGATCTCTAGGACATTCCGCCTCCTCCTTTACAAACTGAATACGATACATCCAGAGTACATGCACTGAAGTCAATTTAGTCACAGCAGTTCCAATATTCACTGGATTTGTAAACGAATACCTTTATTAGAACTGACCCAGCTTCACCTGTAACTCAAGGAAACTACTTCAAACTGGATGTGCAAAAATGTTTTTAAGGGAAGAATAAATGTTGCTCATTAAAAAAAAAATGGTGACTGTCACAAGAATGATTTAAGGCCCATCATACAAACACAGAAGTGTAGAAGGGTCATCAGGACCACTGCAGGAACCCACTACTAAAGATCTTCTGAGTAGTTACTATTTAACCTTTGGTTTTTTTAAAAAAAATCCAATAAAGTACTGCTCACCACCTTCTAAACTAGCAGTTCTTACCATCAGCAATTTTCCCTAGTGTTTAGTTGAAATCTCTTTCTTCTAATTTGGATCAATTGATTTGGGTCCTCCCCTCTGAAGCAGAAGAAGATTGATACATCTTCCACATGACAATACTTTACTGTGTGACAGTGTTTTATGTATCACATCTCAGAATTGTTTTCTCCAGGCTAAACATGGACAACTCCCCCAACATTTCCTCATAGAGTTTGGTTTCCAGACCTTTTACTGCCTTGAGTACCCTCCTCAGAACTGTGTTAGCCTTTTCCCTTTCTGCATCATTCTGTTCATTTGTCTTTAGCTTGTGATCTTTCACAATCGTAAGGAAGAAAGAGGAAGGACGAACTTGCAGTTTTAAGTTTAATACGTTAGTATCTTACAAGACATACTTGGGATAAAGAAGCATTTCTTCTGGGATGTCTTAGTGTAACCATCATTATGTTCCCCATCATGTTCAATGGCCTTGTTCTAGCCTCAGTCTATCAATGTTAGGAGATGACCTGTGTGAGTTGTCTTTACACTTGGGTTCTTCCAGACCATAATATATGGCTTTTTAAATGTTCAGGGCTCTCTCCCAGTGCGGGGTTCCTGTTCTTGTGTGCTTTCACATTGTTTCTGGTTTATGGGCCTTCAAGTTGTTCCTGACTTATGGCAACCCTAAGGAAAACTTATCACAGGGTTTCTTGGCAAGGTTTTTTCAGAGGGTCTTTGCCTTAGTCTTCTTCTGAGACTGAGAGAATGTGATTTGCTCAAGGTCACCCAGTGGATTTCAATGGGTAAGACAGGATTCAGCACCTTGTCTCCAAAGTTGTGTGTAGTCCAATGCTCAAATCACTACCCCACGCTGACTCTCACATGTTTCCTACCTCTGCTTTATAATGTTGGAAGGCTCCTCAGTTGTCTGCCTAAGAAGCAGCAGTTCTTCCTAAAGCAGGGAAGACATTAGCTAGCTAGTGACCTGTCCTTGGTCCTGATCAGCTCTGCTTAATTCTGTCTGATTCTGTTGCAATGTAGCTTGTTAACTGAGTCTTCACTGTGTCCAATTTTCATCCCTGCCATCCCCACTCCAGCAGGCTACAGAAGAAGTGACATCACATCACTACAACTCCTAGAATTCCATTGGCCATGTTGGTTGGGGATTTATACTCTAAAAATGTAACTTTTTAAGGTCTGGTTTTATCCATATGTTTCTGTTTGCTCAAATTCTCATCTGTCCCTCACCCATTCCAAATTATACCAAATGTTGAAATTGCCTTTTCACACACAAATCTGCAAAGAAAGTGATGTCAGGAGTAGTCACATTGGAGGAAGTAGATACAAAACTGGTCTTCAAACCAGTCAGTGACAAATGTTTAAATAAATCACATCTCCTCTGGAGAAGAATTCTACCAATACTGTGGACTGCTCAAAAGATAAATAAATAAGCAAATCAAGCCTGAACTCTCCTTAGAAGCCATGATGATTAAACTGAGACTATCATACTTTGGACATATCATAAGAAGACATGACTCACTAGAAAAGACAATGATGCTTGGTGATGTAGAAAGCAGAAGGATAAGAAGACTGCATTCCAGATGCAAAGACTGAATTAAGGAAACAATAGCCCTCAGTCTCTAAGACCTGAGCAGGGCTGTTCTTGGAGGTCTTTCATTCATAGGGTTGCCATATATGGAAATCAACTTGATTGCAGCTAACAACAACAATAACAAAATACTGAATGTACTGCAGAGAACCAGTGTTGTGTAGTGGTTTGAGTACTGTACTATGACTCTGGAGACCAGAGTTTGACTCTTCACTTGACAATGGAAATGCACTCTGAGTTACTTTGGGCAAGTCACACTCTCTCACCATCAGAGGAAGGCAAAGACAACATCCTCTGAACAAAATCTTGCCAAGAAAATCCCATCATAGGGTTGCCCTATGCTGCCATCCGTTGGAAACAGCTTTAAGGCATACAACAACTGCAGATAATATTGAGAACTGGAAGAACAAGCCCTCTGTGCTCCCCACTCATCACTCTTTTGTGGCTTTTTTTTTTAATTTGTAGCCTAGGGCCCATTCACACTAAGAAATTGTAGGACTTTTATTCTGTGTTAACTGCCATGGTTCTTTCCTATGGAATCCTGGGACTTTCAATTTATGGAGGGCCATGTAGAATTCTCAGCCAGAACACTCCAGTGCCTCACCAAACAAGAAAGCCTAGGATTCCGCAGAATGGAACCATGGCAGCTGAAGTGAAATAACAGTATTATAATCATGTAGTGTGAATGGGCCCCAGTAATTCCTTTGATTACTGAAAAAATTGTATTAACTAATATTTTACCTGTTCTAGATATATATCTTTTATATTATAGTCAGCCCTCAGTATCCACATACTTGCCATCTGCAGATTCAACCTTCCATGGACAGCAAACTCTCATTGTCCCCAATTGTGGCATGTGCACCATTAAGGACAGCTCCCATTGCCCTTAGAGACAATGATGTATTTTTGCACATTCTGAAGTCAATATAATACAACAACACAACTAAAATGGCAGACCATTAAATTCTGTCTTTGTTTTCATAGGTATGCACTGTCAAGTCATCTTCAAAATAAAGAAATGCTATCCTGTATTTATTTATTTGATACATTTACCCACCTTTGCTCTAGTGAACTCAAGGCTGTGGATACATGGCTCTCCTACTCCCTTCCTTTACCTTCACATCAGTCCTGTAAGGTAAGACTGAGGACTGGCCCAAGGTGACCCAATGAGTTTCATGTCTCAGTGAGGGTTTGAAATTCAGTCTCTCAACTCCCAGTCCAATACCTCATTTGATACAAAATGGATCTGAATCAAATGAAGCAACATGGGTTGTTAATGTACAATATGGAAGATCATGGGCTTTGAGTCACTGTTAGCATTAAGAAATGCTTAAAGAAATACGAAACTAGACTTCTTGCTAAATTTCACAGGGCTAGCATAAGACATTTCATTGCCTCAAATAATGGAAAAGATGTCACTCTTATTATGGGCCAAAAGTATCACTCTGACATGTTTTTAAAGATGGGGACAGCCACTGGCTTTTTTTCTTTTTAAAAATAAATAAATAAAATGGAGCAGGTCTAACCCCCCCCCCCCACTTCTACACATGCTTTTCTTAATTAGGGTCATGCACACTACAGTAAAACAGCATAGGACCTTAATTGCCTTTAACATGTTGTCTAATTTAAGTATAAATCACTTTTAAATGTATTCAGATACACTTCAGTTAACAAAGTATTTTAGCACATTACTACCTTAACAGAAACTTTGGTATGAGAGGCATAAATAATGTGGAAAGAATTTGGTGAAGTTTCTGCAGCACACACACACAAAAGAGCAGTTCAACATATTTCAGCTAATTTTTTTAGCCAAAACTAAATATATGCACATGTGAAATGAAACAATCAGGTTAGATAAGCTGTGCGTAAACAGACAAAAACACACAGAATCCTTTAGAGACCACTTGAGAGTTTTTAAAAAAAATGAATCCAGAGATGAGGTTGGCTAAAGGAAGATACCATACTTGCCCCGCTCAGCCTTTTACTACATTGTTTACCTGAGACGAATTGCTGCAACCAGGCCCAAAAAGTCTCAATTTTTCCAGCTCTCCTTCACCCTCTTCCTAATACTGATACTACTAAAAAAAGGGGGGGGGGGGAGGGGAAGCTTCCAGACAAGGAGGGAAGGGGTAGTCGTTGGGGATCATGGAAAGACTGTAAAAAGAAGCTTCTTTGTCAAAGGCTTTAACAGAGGTATGCCTGTATGTGTTCTGTATATGTACTTTTCTTCTGAGCTCCTGCTGTTTATATACTCATCTTAAGACAACCTGTCCTTATTGTGACTACATACATACTACATACATCTATAAATATATTCAGGGCCATTTTAAACTGAAGACAACAAATGATAGCACCCAAGGAATGGCAGCTCAAAAAGAGCTGGACAAAACTCAAACAGGTAGATGGATTGCATTCAGAGGCGGACTGTTCATGGCTCAGGAAAAAAAAGGAATTGAAAGAGAATCTTATCTACTTAACTCCTGTTCCAATTTTTGCTTTTTAAAACTACAATACTGTATTTTCAAAAACTCATCTCCTACAACAAGTGAAAAAATGACATCTTCAAAGGTAACTTAACATCTTCAAAGGTAACTTAAATAAAAACTTTTTACTACAAAAGATTTATCTTCGTTAGTGGTTGCTGCTTCACTTTTAGACTGCATTTCTTCATTGCAGCATGGAATATGTCTTTTTAGTTTTTTTCTAGCAATATAAAACACAGCAGAGCCTATAAACTGCTGTATTCGAGTTCTTTCTGACTTACATGCCCTAAGGTGACCCTCTCATGGGCTTTTCTTGGCAAAATTTATTCATAGGAGGTTTGCTATTGCCTTCCTCTGAGGCTGAGAGAATGTGACTTGTCTAAGGTCATCCAGTGGATTTATACGGCCATGTGAGGATTTGCAGCTTGGTCTCCAGAGCCAGAGGCCAATGCTCAAACCACTATACCAGTGGGCCTTACTGGGCACTAAGGTATTATGAATGTACCATCACAGCAAGAATACACTAACCATACCATTTGGGATAATTTTACACCTCTTGTTACCTGATCTCATAATTCTTTCCATTTATAAAACTTGCCAATTTTTAGGCTTGCTTTCCTCAGGCTATTTTATTTTCATTTTATGCTTTATTCAGTTTCATTTTTAATTCAACATTTTATTGTGCCTTAAAGACAGAACAGGTTAGTGAAGCGGAATAAGCATACTAATAAATAAAAGAATAGATAATGGGCAGTCCTGTGGAGGACTTCACAAACCTACTGTACAGGGTGTGCTGAGAATTAGGGTAAAAACCCGTTAGTAAAAGTATGCAACAGAGGCTAAGAAATAACTATTTAAGAATACAAGCTCGTTTTTTCTTAAAAGATCAAAAGGACATCTTGAGATGTTAAGGTAAAGAGACATACTGTGACATTCTGTGAACTAACAAAATGAATTTCCATTGCATATACAAAATGAATGAAATTTTGATCAATCAACTGGATGTCCCTCTATAGCTGAAACTGTTGCACACTGACAATGAAACAGATACCCAGCATTAACAGACCCAGTCTGCACCAAATAACACCATGAGGGGGGTGACACCACTGCTCCCCAAATATCTGTCTTTGGGTAGAAATAGGCTGTGATGTTCTCCTGAATCCCTTTAAAATGCTGAAGCAATGGTGTGAATAGGGTGAGGCTCAGTGGAAGGAAAAATGAGAGGCCCCAAGTTTTTAATTTTTAAAAAAAATTATTTGTTTTTAAATTAAATTTGTTCAACTTCACATTAAATTTGTTCTTCCTAAATTTTATTAAAAACGTCACATCTCTTTTCACTTTAACCACATGAAACATAGGTACATTTTTTTTGTCTGTGTATGTTTGTTTGTTTTTAGACATGAAGAGGTTGGTGTTTTTTGTTGGTGTTTTTCTGTCTTTTTTAATATATGTATTTAATGAGGGTTTTTTTTGTTTAAAGAAACAATAAAAATATAATATATAGAACAAGAAACATAGGTACATGTAAATAATTTTAGGCTATGTGTATGAGAACCAGCATAGTATAGTGATTTGAACACTGGACTATGGACTCTGAAGACCAGGAATCCCTGCTAGAACTGGATGACCTTGGCAAGTCACACTCTCAGCCTCAGAGGCAAATGACAAATAAAATAATAATTAATAATAATTAATAATAATAATAATTTATTTATAACTCGATCCTCTGTAGAGACAATCGGAGCAGGGTACAACAAGTTAAAAGGCATAAGTTAAAACAACCCCATAACCCACTTCCAAACCTCCCACCCCTTAAAAATAGATGAAATGGCAAACCCTGTCTGAAAAAACTTGCCAAGAAAACCCTATAATAGGGTTGCCTTAGGGCCACCATAAGTCAAAAATGACTAGAGGGAAACAACAACAGCAATCATGGCATTGTAATTTAAAGGTATAATTGTAATTCTGCTAGTTGTTTATGTCACGGCTATTGCCATTATATTTGGTAATAAATGGGAATTACAATTTATGAGTAGCATTATTATAAAAATATCACTAAGGATTCTGTATGGTGTGGTATGGGAGGAGGTCAATGCAGGGGGTGACTCTATGTGTTACCACACCACACTACACTACACTTGTGTGTTACCACACTTTTCTGCAGACTTTCTGTATATATTTATTTTATTAAAAAATATTATACATTCAACAATTTAAATTTACAATCCAACAATCACATTTTGTTCTACTTTACATCATAAGAAAACTGTGTATAAAGGAAGTAAAAAAGAAAGGAAAAAGAAAAGAGAGAAAAAGAAAAAAAGGAAATATAAATACATAAACATATGCATTCTCCTAGGATCAAAGTAAACAGGTATCTCGAGGGTGAGTATGTTTCCAAACAATTAAGATTTTTTAAAATCTGTTAGTTTATTTGTCTTCTCATATTCCATCTGAAATCCATCCTGATGTTGTGATTGGACTCTTCTCATTCCATCCTTCTCTTTCAAAACCCACCTTTCCTCTACTTTCCTTCCTTCCTTAATTCTCCTTCCATGTCTTCCTCTATCCCTGACTTCCATGTAGTATGTTATATTTTTAATAAACTATACATTGTCCAAAGAACTTTGGTTAGTGGATAGTTTTAAAATGTAATACATATATGCCTGCATAAATACATACATACATACATAAATCCCCACACACCAGATTCTTGACCAGTTTGAAATAACAACTACCCCCTAGATTTTCCTGCTCACTCCATTAAGCAGCCACCATCTGTTGTCATATTTGAAACCTCGGATGCAAAGCCTAGTTTATCCATGGTGCAATTTTAAAAGGCTTCTTATGGTATGAGGAAATTGGCAGGTTTCAAAAAGGTTGAACCATCTTTCACAACAGCTTTTAATTTTCATCTATTTTACTTGATTTGTTCCAGAGTCCACCACCTCTCCACAAATCTCACAGCAGTGAATATGGTATATTGCTTAAGTAAGGAATGCACAATTAAGCAATTAATGATATACTGCTTAAATGAGGAATGCACACTTTTAAATTCCGATTCTCCTTTATACTCATGACAGGAGTAATTATCAGCATCCATCAATCATTTTACCAATGTCTGTCTCTCCTTATAGCCTTCAGTAACTTCTGTACAAAGCATTCTAGAGCTTTCACATTCACTTCTATACAGATGCTATTTCTCTGCATTTTATTCAAATGCTTTGTATATAAGTCTGAAGAGTTAAGATTAGAATTTTGGCTGCAAAAGATTTGGTTCAAGATGAAGGTGGTAGGTAGCCTACATCGCTCTCAGCATCTTCCATTATCAGTTTCACATGCATCTACATTGCAGAAATAATGCAGTCTGACACCACTTTAATGGCCATGAATCTAAAGGCTATGAACCTGGAATTCTGGGTTCTGTAGTCTGCTGTGGCACCAGAGCTCTCCAACAGAAAATGATAAATATCTCACAAAACTATAAGTCCCAGAATTCCAGAGCATTCAGCCATGGCAATTCAATCAGTGACAAGCTGATTTAATTCTACAGTGTAGATGCAGCCTCAGTTTGGTGGCACAGCTACTGTATGTATTTGCAGTCCAGATATCTTTAAATTCTCTTTAAAATCCAATTATTTATTTAATTGGAAGTTGCAGGAAAAAAGAATCATAGGTTTCGATCCTAACTAATGTGCCACTCTGGGAGTGATTCTACACCTGGAATGATTGCATTGATGAAAGGGAGGGGCATTCACATTTATTTCCCCTCCTGCACCGTTTACCACCTCTCAAAATCTGTTAAGTTGGAACGCCCATTTGAAGAAATGCTATAGGAAATTGCAATGGAAAGTGGAACTGGTGAAAATTTCATCCCTACCTCTTTCCTCAAGCCAGCAGTGGAAAAGAAATTGAAACTGTGGGTACATCCAGATCACATCATTAAAGAACTTTTATACCAGTTCAACTGCTATGGCTCCATCATATGGAATTTGTAGTTTGATGGGATGTTGAAGAACAGTATTTGAACTATAATAATTGAAGTCTCTAAGTACCTCATAAAATTACAAATCACAGGATTCTATATGTTGGAACCAGGGAAGTTAAAGTGCTATGAGACCCCTATAATTGTGTTGTCTCTCCATGAAATATAGAATATAGAAACTCTGATCCTATTAATGCAGATTAAAATGTGTTAGCATTATTTGGTATCTGCGTCATGCCTCTAAATCATGTTCCATTTATCATCAGCTACAATTCCAAGGTTTTTGTGGGTTTTTCCCCACAAGTTTCACTACCAGGACAGGTATTCCACATACTATATATATGTACAGTATTTTATTGTTTTTATATTTATGTATTTCCTTATTTTATTTTATTTTTTGCCTAAATGCAGAATTCCAGCTTGTTTCTCTGTTGAATTTAATTTTCTTAATTTCAAAGAAGCATAGCTTTCCATTCCATCAAAGTCATTTTTAACTGTATTCCTGGCTTCCCATACTTGGTTATCCTTCCCCATTTGGTCTTAATATGGCATAATGACCTCTCCTGAGTCTTGCCCTCTGCTAGGGGTTCCCTGGGCTTTCAGCTCTTCCTCTCTGCCTGATGTGTAATTTTGTCTCTGCACCCTTTGCCTATCTCAAGCGTGCATGTGTGTTTTAAATCCCAATAATAACACTCTTTGCAACTTCAGCAAGTTCACACTTCATCTCCTCTCATACCTCATTTGGCATTTTTGTCCTCTGTGCATTTTACCAGTGCAAACTACTCCCCAGTTACTACTCTGGAGCTTCCTCCAACACACTCCAAAGTACTCCCAAAGGGCTCGGGGAATCGTTTCATGCACTGGAAGCATGAAATCTGAACTCAAAAGGAAGCAGCTGGTGAGCTGAGTCAATAAATGCACCTGGCAGAGTTTTACAAAAGTGATTTATTTTGGGCTTCCCACCACCAGCCTTAAGTCAGCAACTAGTGGCTCCTGGGCCATTGCTGGCCACTGAGGGGCTGCCACTTGCCTTGCCCTCCTCTCCCCTTCATTGCTTGAATCAGGTGAATCAGGGCTATGCAAAGACTACAAAGGCCATTCAATTCAACCCCTATCAAGCAGGAATACACAATCACAGCACCCCTGACAGATGGCCATCCAGCCTCTCTGTAAAAACCTTCAATGAAGGAGACCCCACCATTCTCTGAGGCAGTATGTTTCATTGTCAAACGACTCTTACTGTCCGGGGTTTCTTCCCAATATTTAGGTGGAATATCTTTTCTTGTATTTTGAAAATTATAATGCCTCTTTGATAAGTCTTTCAGAAGCATCAGTTTCCTGCCTAAGGTTGCACTCAGATGGTCCTGTTTACAATGCATACCCTTTAAAAATGCTTGCTGAACCAATCAGATAACAGTTTCAGCATTTTTCTATTCACATATACACAAGGTATCACTAGAAGGTACCACTAAAAGCAGGAATCTTCATCCTGCATTAAAACAGAGACTACTCAGTCTTTCATATCAACTCGTTTCAGTGTAAAAAGACATTAGAGGTTTTCTGTGAAATCCTCTCTTGTTTGCTTGCAAATGGAATGGCATCAGCCAGCAGAACAGAATTCTCTTCTCAACTCCCATCCCTTATTCCCCCCCCCCCCCCAGTTTACCTGTACTGTCCCACTCCAAAATCTGCTGTAGAAAGTTGGTACACTCTTCAGTGTCAGTTAGGAAGATACAAAGTTCTACAGTGAGGGGGCAGGAGGAAAAGATCAGTTGCACGAATGGAAATTTGGTCATGCAACATTGGGTTTCTAGCCCTCTCTCTTGAAACATGTGCAGAATTTATTTTTAAACAAAGGGGATTTGTTTTTATAGTTTTTTGTGGGGGTTTTGGGCTATGTGGCTGAAGAGAACTTTTCTAGAACATGGCCACATAGCCCGAAAACCCCACAAAAAACTATGGATGCTGGCCATGAAAGCTTTCGACTTCACATTGGATTTCTTTTTAATTGCAAGGAATATCAACTTCAACACTTCATAGCTGAATGAATCCACAGCTGCAGTATGAGGCATGGTCATAGCTGAGACATCATCATAAACATCATAACTATCTTCAGAATCTCAAAGGGAAACCTGTGAATTCCAGCTATGATCAGACAGGACAGGTTCCTAGTCCTTTCTATTGTGATGAGGAAATGGGTACCCTAAGAAATATGGGTGATCATTCATAATGATGATGCAAAAACTATATTGAAAGAGGGCAAAGGGAAAAAGAAGAAAGGAGAAGGGAGGAAATAAACTATTAGTTTAATAGACTAGAAGAATCATCTGTGCATAAACTTCTACAAAGCATTATCAGGCATGCAAAGAATTATATATGCAGAGTTGAAATCAATATTTCAAAATTGTATTTGTTTATTTAACAGATCAAGCCTCAACTTTCTCTGAAAATCATGATGACAAAGATGACAAAGATGTTGTATTTTGGCCACATCATAAGAAAGCATTAGAAATGGCAATAACGCTAGGAAAGGCAGAAGGTAGCAGAAAAAGAGGAACACTGCACAGCGGATAGCTAGAATCGATCAGGGAGGCCACAGGCCTGAATCTGGAAGACCTAAGCAGAGCAATGGAGGATAGGAAGGGGTCTTGGAGATGTTTCATCCAAAGGGTTGCCATGGGACCAACTCAAAGGGAATTAACAGCAATATAAAATTTAAAACAAATCTAGAAGACCAAGGTTCAAAACACACTGGAGAAATAATTCAGTTTGAGACCACTTTAACTGCTGTAGGTCAATGCTAGGGAATTCTGGGAACTATAGTTTTGCGAGGCATTTAGCCTTCTCTGTCAAACAGCTCTCTGGTGCCACAATAAACTACAATTCCCAGGATTCCCTAACACCGAGCCAGGGATAGTTAAAGCAGTCTCAAAATGGATTATTTCTGCAGTGTATTTTGGACCTAATAGAGGGCCTATATAGACTGGCACTTTGTGCTGGCCTGTGGGCAGAGTTAGGGTGCAGTGTCCTCACACTGGATGTTCTAACTCTGCCCCTAGGGCACCATTTTAGCATGCACCAGTCTACATGGTGCACACCATCATGTCGCAACTCTGGCACTGCATCTACATGATGCAGCACTGAAGGGGTGTCATAAAACCACGCTGCCATGGCTATGGCACCCCTCAGAGAGCGCAAAATGGAGCTGCTTTTTGCACGTCCTTTTTGTGCTTTCCAGAGGCCAGATCAGGGCCACAGCATGAGGTTACCACAGCACCAATCCAGCCATTAAAGGGGAGGCTGCAGACCACCCTTTTGGAACGGTCTATATAGCCCCATAGTTTTAAAACCATGTGCATTAGCATTTTAAGATAAATCAGTAAGGTAGGCCTTTAATAAATAGCCATACCTTTTTCTTGGCACTTAAATGAAACCAGAATGAGCATCCATAGGACTTCCAAAAGGAAAGCATTCCACCACTGGGATGCCATAGCTGAGAAGGCCCTCTTCAATTTCCTCACATAGTATATTGACCTCACTGGTGACCAAGGTGGAACGAGAGCATTATTTCCTACCCATTATAGCTCAGTTCTCAGGCAGACACATAAAGAGAAAGCCATTCCCTCAGGTATGGAGGCCCCAAGCCATTTAGGGCTTTAAATATCATCGCAAGCACCACAAACTCAAACACAAAGCTTATTGGCATCCAGTGCAATTCTTTTAAGTGCCATAACAACAACAACAACAACAACAATAATAATAATAATAATTTATTTGTATTTCCTGCCTCTCTCTGTGGGTCAATTATATGATGTTTGTATTGTAATCTGGTCAGAAATCAAAATGTTGTATTTTGCACTAGCTGCAGCTTCCAAATCATCTTCAAGGGCAGCCCCATGTAAATGTCATTAAAACGGTCTAATTGGGAGGTTATCAGTGAATGAACTACTTTCACTAGGTTATCTCTGTCAAGGAAAGGTTGTAGCTGGAACACTAGTCAAAACTGGAGCCAAGCACTCTGAGCCATAGAGTCCACAGATGAATCCAGTGACAATGATGGGTCTAGGTGTGTTCCCAAGTTATATACCTACAATCTGGGGTGACTGCACCCCGTCCAGGGCATACTGTTTAATCAATTGCCAGACCCAAGAACCACCAATCCAAAAAGGCTTCATCTTATCAGGATTCCTCTTCAGATTACTGGCCCTCGTCCAGCCCATTACAGCATCCAGGCACTGATCCAACATATGCACAACCTCAGTAGATCCTGACAAGGAGAAATAGAGCTGAGTGTCATAAGCATACTAATGACACCCAGCTTCAAAGCTCCAAATGACCTCACTCAGAGCTTCATATAGATATTGAAAAACATGTGGGGTAAATAGAACCCTGTGGCAACCTATAGCTAAGCAGCTATAGGGCTGAATAGGAATCCTTCCGTGCCACTCTCAGGAAGTTGTGGCGTAGAGGAAATAAAACTACTGCACAACAATGCCTCCGAAACCTATCTCTCAGAGCTGTACAAATAGGATACCATGATCAACAGGAAGAAAAGCTGTGAAGAGATCCAGGAAGATCAGCAGTGTAGTATTCCCCTTGTCTTTCTCCCAGAATAGGTCATCAATCAGAGCAGCTAAGGCCATTTCAAAGCCATACCCTTGCCAGAAACTAGAATGATATGGGTGCAGATAATTCTTTCCTTCAAGAACGCCTGAAGTTGTCTAGCCATCACACACTCGAGCACATTCTATTTGCCACATATGCAAATGCTGAAAGAGTGATAAGTTCTTCTATTCACTGAATAATACAGAGAATGCATTTTTCTTTCTGGTGCTGCAATCTAAGCATTTTATCCCAAAAAGGGAATCCATTTCAGTTAACTCAAAGTTATTTTCCAAGACAGGGGCAAACAGTTTCTCTTAAAGGCCAGAAATCAGGGAGCTTCCATGCATATTCCACTTGAAGGTGGGATTCCTCATGTAACAGGGATTCCTCGCCTATTATTACAATTTGCCTGTTTATAGCTGTATTATCCTTGAACTCTTCTCAACCACTAAATCGCTGTATTCTATTGAAATCTTACCTCTATAACTCTGGACAGAAAAAAAAACCTTGAATTCTAGACTTCAGCCTTAAAAAGCATTACAAACGCTATAAATGAAAGAATGTGGAGAGATTTTGTAGCACTAGCTGAAAGAAAGAAATTGGAAGCAGTCTACTTCCTCAGATCCACTGAAGTCTACGAAAGCTGCTGCCAATTTCTTTCTTTCAGTTAGTGGTGCTAACAAGATCTTTCCACATACTGATTCTACAGACTAACACAGCTATATCTTTGAAGTCTACCACTATAAAAGAAAGTAGATATTTTAGTGTTAAGTGCAGACTTTGCTCGTCTCCACTGAAATCAAAGCTGCCTTTCAAGTCTTTGTCAATGGGATTTGGGCATGATTTACCTGGAAAAAAAAATAAACTTCCATTCAACACATAGCTTGTGCTTTTAAACAAGCACCTCATGTTTTCAAGTTGACCATTCTGTTACCATAATAAAAGTGTTTAATTCTGATGAGGAGTAAAGGTCAGACTATGTCAGAGAAAAATTTCCTGACTTTTTTTTAAAAAGAATTTTATTTGTCAAAAAACAAAAAATCTATTAAAAATCACTTTTCTATTAAAAACATTCTATTGAAACATCACCCACCACTTCTAACTGTATGAAAACAAAAAAACTAGAATCATTTGATAGCTTTTTTAAAAAAAGAAAATTTAATGGGAAAGAACATAAAGGACATTTTGGGCATAAAGGAAATGAAAAAACATTATCTCGTTAGTAGGGTTAGAAAATGCAAAGATACATATAAAATTAGTGCAAACTACAGATTCTGCAATATTTGCGCTACCACTGATTGCTTATCAAAAATACTGGGATTTCCTGAAATTGTTCCTGGTATTGCCACAGCTTCTTCATTCAGCCCACTCTCTTAAGCAATCTGCTGGGGTCAGGAGAAGAATGACAACCAGTTGGATCGGGCATAAATGCTTAAAACCAAATATCCACAAAATGATTTATATAGTGGGGGAAAGAAAGAACTAATTGAGGGAAGGTTCAGCATTTTCAAGTCTCATTGATTTTAATGAAAGAGATTTAGGGTGTAATCCTAAAGTTGCTTAGCGGAGAAGGGACCACTCCAATCCAAAACCCCATCACCTTGTTTGGAAGGTGACAATGTTGGTGGAACCGATTTTCTGCTCCTTTGCTGCTCCACAGGGCTTAATTCTAATTTTGACTTAATTCCTACAATTGGAGGCAGGAGCTGAGATACTGTTGAATCTAGTATATCCAGGTGCTTTGGTCTCCTTCCCAACCCATTGTCACACACATTTTATCCCTCAAAGTTAGGATCAGAAGATCCATTGCAGGAACTATTACAAAGGTTTGTAACCACGATGTTACAAATGGATATTTGGAGGCACCCAATGTTATCAATAGCTTACCGTGCCCATGAATCAAAAATAATGCAGACTTAAGTTATACATACATAAATCAAATGATAAATGTGAATAGCAAAGCAGAAATATTTTTCTGGCATGATCATAAAACACAGAGAAAATATGGCATGAAAAATGGGGTAACCACATATTAGGAGAAAAAAGCCCCTGTAGAATAGGATTGCTCGAGCTCAGAAATAAATTCTATGTTGTGTATGCAGGTAATATTAGCTATTTTAATCATGTCTTTAATAATGTTGGTGTTCAATTCCTTTTTAATGTTTGTAAATTAATGTTTTAGCTGAATCTTTTAAAATTACTATAAGCTGCTTCAGATCCCATTTTGGGAGAAAAGTGGGACAGAAGTGCAATATAAATAAATAAATACCTGATCTTGAATAACATCAAAATGTGCCTAGGTAAACTACAACATACTATGTTTATTCCATAAATATGTGTTCATTTACTAAGGACAGAAAACTGCACAGGACAAAAACTGGTAAATATAATAATTACCAAACCTACAGTCTATAACATCCAGAACTCATAGTAAAGCAAACTGAGATTCAACCAGTTAGAGAATACATCCTGCTGGGCAGAATTTTGAGATGGCAAGAGAAAGCCCCTCAGAGAATCTAATCTGTATGCGTGTATCAGGCATTATGATTCTGTGCCCAGGGAAGGGATTAAACAATCATCGAAGTATGGCACAGGAATTTCTATTTTACTTTTCAAACCACAATGTAATTTCATTACCTCTCAAGATTACATTTGTAAAAGGAAATACCAGGACTGACCCTCCAATGTAATTCAACAGCTGAAAAGTCACATACAGTGTGCCGCTAAGTGTCCAGCCACGTCCTGTAGGGGGCTGTCTGGTTCTTCTGCAGTCACATTCTATGGCTGTTTCAGCACATGGACCCAAGCAGTGATCACAGCTATTTAGCACAAGTTTGCAAATCTGTTAGACTGCACTACTCTGTATAGATTAAAGAAGAAAAAGGAGCTTTTGTCACCTCTATAAAATAACAAGTTTTCTTTCTGCTAACCAGGTGCCTGGATATTTCCCTCCTGACTAGGCAATGCCACGTTTTCCATTATGCCTCTTAGGAGCCCATCTTATACTATATTTGCAACAAATGTACATTTTATAAAGTTTTCATTGTTCTTAAAGAAGCACAGATTTTCACTCAAAATATGACAATTCTGTGTATGTATAGTCAGAAGTATATAATTAAGCTTACATTGAGGAATACGTAAGGTTGCAAGCCTGTGTTCTCTTAAACTGAGAATATGCCTCTTTCAACATAGTAAGACAAATCTCTAAAGATACATAGGATTTCATAGTTCATTTTTTCCTCTTTTCTTTGCATAATGCACATGAGTTTCTCGCAGAGTTTAGTTCACACATGCATGCCACACCCAGGGCCATCTTTCTATTGTCTTTTTTCTTCCCAGTCTATACAATATTATGTCATGATGACAGACCTCGTTTGACTGTTCAGTGAAAGATTAAATGAGGTCTCTAGTTTTTCTCAATCATCCTGATACCCAATGCTATCTAAGAGAAGCCTTACTCAACCATTAAGCCACCAATTATTTGCACATTTTCTTTATGCAATATACTTAGAAGCAGACTGCTAAATATTGTGATTATTATAGTGCATGGTACTTTAAAGCAGTGCTACTGAGAGTGGTCTGTGGACCTGTGCCACTCCTCAAGCCACTAGCTGCCAGTTCCTGGCAAATATCCGGGAAAGAAAGCAACAATTGTCACCAATTGGCATAAATATAGCACTAGTCTCTGACATATTATGCACTGTTTTACAGATTACGGAAAGACAGGCCCCTGCCTTAAGGGGCTTACAGTCTCTAATTCAACACAAGTAAAACAGTGGAAGAAAAGACACTAAGGCAGAAATAAACAGATTGGAAATAGTTTCATGTATTCAGACTAACTGAGGGGCAAAACAGACTAGTTCTAAACGCTGGCTTCCCAGCACCTTGGGGGCATGGCATTGAGACACTGCATGCCCCCAAGACATCAAGACATCACCTGGCTGCCCAAACGTGGTCCAGCTTCTGGGTGCTCTAGCGGCATGGTGTTTATATGCCACATGCTGCAGGAGTGCCGTAAAGCTGGCTTTTTGCTGGCACAGAAAGGAGCAACAATTTGCCACTTCTTTTTGGTCTGGCAAAAAGGCAGATTTGGACCGAGGCATGTGCTTGCCGTGGTCCCAATCCAGCTTCCTCAGAGCCACCCCTTTGAGTTGGTCTGTTCCACCTCTTAGTCTTATTGCATTACAGAGTAAAATGAGAGGCAGTGAGATAGATGTGGCTTTCTATTTACATCTCCGCATGCCCTCGAAGCACATCCATTCTATTTCCACAGAAACTCTAATAAACACATGCTTTTTGTCATGCTGGGAAAATCTGTTTGGCAAAAGCCATACTTTTACAACCATCTCCTTCTGGAGGAAGAATGTTAGTATAACAATGTCATGCAGAGATGTAAGCAGAAAGCCGCTTCTATTTTGCTACCTCTCATCTTTCTTTTGTAATACAACCTAACTCTTATAGTCACACATGTCATATAATAACCATATTAGGGCTGCAATATTTAGTCAGCTAATCAAGTTAACTGATGGAAACCATGTTGCTTGATTTTAAAAAGCACCCAAATAATTGGGAATTTTTTTTTAAAAAAAATAACAATTCTTAAAGCAAATCATTAAAAAATTACAGGTAGTAAATGATATCTTAAACGGAATGTTCCTGCCCTTTCTCCCTCCCTCACTTATGCAGAGAGAGAGAGAGAGAGAGAATCAAGAATGCCTCTTTTAAAATAGTGCATGCTATGAACCAAGTATGTATCACCTTAAAATGAGGGTTTTTCCCCCTCAGAAGATTTATTTTATTTATTTGAAGATTTGAGAATTATCAGTTTACTCACTGATTAAAATACTTATAGAATCAGTCAACCAGTATTTCTTTAACAGTGTCATAATGTTAATCGGAAATCAGCAAAAATAGGATAAAATTGCAAATCATTATCTATTATGTCTAGAAAATTTTGGAATCTCTCATGTTGCCATTTCCCTCTCTACTGTAATGTTAGTTGTACTGAAGTAGTCAGCATAGAGCAAAGACCAGTATGTTGTTACACTTGTTCTCTAAAAATTAGCTACATCCAATGTCGCACAAATGGATGCCTGCTCAGATGACAGGATTTCTTGCACTCATCCATTCTGTGTTCTCTGTGTACTTTCCATATCTGGTCCACACGTGGTCCCAATTCTCCAGAGCAGATCTGACAATAATGCTGGGCCTGCCATGGGGCGAGAGAAACATTTCTACTGGCAGTTCTCATTCTGATAGTCGATAGAGAGCATTATGTATAATGCAAGCATGCTCCTGGTGTTCCTGATTTGATTTCAGCCTCTTGTAGGTTCTATCCTTTCTAAGTGCTCGAGTACAACAAATCTGTCACATTTTCTTGTGACACAGCAAAGGGGCAAAAGAACTACAATACCACAAGGTGTAACAATGGTGTTGTTAATATGAATGGCTTTAAAAAGGAAACAAATATATTCACAGACAATAGCGCTATGTATCATAAGAGAATAGCACACCCTTCAATATTTCACAGATGAAAACCAGGAGACATGTAGCCAAGTAACATCACAGTGGCAAAAATAAAGGAAGGAAGGAAGGAAGGAAGGAAGGCAAAAGTTATGAATCAGGAAGAACACAGAACTTAGGTGATTATCACATGGAGCCTTACCGTCTCTGAAATGTGGCTAAATCATCCATGAAGTGTGCGGGTGTGATAGCCAATGACACTTGCCTCCCATGATTTCATTGTCGTTGAGGTGTCCTGCTCCTCTCCCATTATCAAAGTGTTCACAGAGCAGCCATTTCTCCAATACCAGAAGTTCCCATTGTTGGAAAAATGACTGCTCCGCGAATGCTTTAATGACGGGAAAGGAGCGGGACGCCTCAATGACGATTAAAACATGGGAGGGAAGCATCATTATCTATCACACCCACGTGCTTTATGGATGATTTAGCCATGTTTCAGGGACTGTAAGGCTCCATATGATAATCCCCTTAGAATAGACTGCAGCAATTTGTTTTGGCCTGTGAATACTGGGTAGAATAAAATTCCACCCTTTCTCTCCTCCTCTGCTTAGTCATTTGAGTGCAAACTACTTTGAACTCGGCAGGCAGAAACTGAAGTAAGCAGAGGAAGAAAGGGGAAAGTGTAAGGAAGAGAGAGAAACTGGGACATTTTAAAGGCAGCTAAAAAAGTAGGACAACAGAGAATTAACTGGGACTGTCCCTGCCAAATCATCACAGTTGGATGACATGGAATTAGGCTATTAGGGATACAGGTCATGATGACTATAGGCTATCTCCAGTACTAGAGGCAGTAGCTAGGGAGCATGATATGGAAAGTTCTGCTTGTGAACTTCCCATAAGCATCCAATTGGCCATTTCAAAAAAATGAATGCTGGATTAGAAAGGCCGTTGGCTTTGATCTGATCCAATAAAGCTCTCTTTATCTGTTACTATAGCACATCTATTACACATGTTAGTACATGCAATTGATTATAGGCTAAAAAGGTACAAAACTCAGGAGATTGTTTTACCATATCCAGTGGGGATGGTGTGTGCACTTGCATTCTGTGATATGAAGTTAGGTGAAAGGGATAAAGCTTCTAGGAAATGGCTGTCATGTTCATCTTGTGATTTCATAACTCCAAGTGTCAGCAAGTGAACAAGCAGGAATTGTTTGGCAATGGCATACAGCAATATTTATTTACATTCAAAACATTTAAACCACCCAACAAGCCAAGTTATCTGGGCACGATACAAACTGAAACAGGACACACAAGGTAATAAGAAGATAGTAGCAACGTAAGGAAAACAAAATTAAGAAGCTGGTAGGCCAGGCACAAATCCAAGACTAATTTACTTTGAATCCCAGAATCCTCTCTTGAGGTAGGAATTGGTATGGGGCCAGTGTGATGTGGTGGTGAGCGTTGGGCTAGGACTTTGGAGAACAGGGTTCAAATTATACTCTGCCATGGAAACCCACTGGATTACCTTGAAAAGTCACATTCTCTCAGCCCCAGAGGAAGGTAAAGGCAAACCCCCTATGAACAAATCTTTCAAAAAGAAAAAAACCATGATAGGTTTGCCTTAGGGCATGTAGGAAATGACTTGAAGGCAAAAAAGTGTGGAGTGAACAAAATAATAGTACTATGATTAACAACAAAGTTAGGGCTCCTCTGCACTATATATAGGTCAGAGTAAATAAAAATATTAGGAAGACTAAGATCAGCTGACAATTGCTCTTGAAGCTTTCTAATATTTTCAGTTTTAGTATTTATATACTAAACTGTAACCCCTCCAGGGCAGGAGCCATTGTGAATAGATTTATGTAGTTGTGCATGGATCTGTAAACATTGTGAGTGCATGAGAACCCAAATGTATTTCAATGAGAACTCATAATTTAAATCCCTTTGAAGAGCACTGTCGAACTAACAAGTGACTGCATCAAGAACACTTTTGTACAAATGCATTTGGTTACAATTGCTGTACCTTCAAAATGCTTTCAAATGAAATGAATTATCTTCAAAAGAGCTAAGAACTTGTAAAAGGCAATAGCTGTATGACCCCTGCTAATCCATCCGATATTAGGCTCGTTAGTCATCAGGATAACAACTGTATTTTGCAAATCAGGCACTGTTATCAGATAAACCAGTAAGACCCAGAACAATATCTAATAGTCCAACAGCATCAGGACCAAGATATATAACTGCTTCTGTACAAAAAACCTCTCTTCTAATCCCTCTTAAACTCAACAAGACTGATTGGTTTTTATTATTCATGAATTAATTTTTAACTCTTGGGCCAACAGGGGAATAGAATCTATAACATTTTGAACAGATTGAGGCAAAGAAGCTTCTCGCCAACAGAAAAAGAACAGCCAAGTTCTTATTTCATTCATTCTTCAGTCAACAATTAAAGAGTTTTGGGTCTGGTTTCCCCTAGATACCTTATTGAGAATTGAAAAGAAAAGTGAAATTAACTGGAAACATAATACCGTATTATTTGGCATAAGTATACCTCAAATATGTTCCTCATACATAATCCTCAACAAATTTATGTGGATTAAGTATATTCTGCAAAGCAATACACTGTTGGAAATCAACTACCCAGTTTTTATCAAGGCAGAAAAGGATGAAGAACTGTGAGACAAGGTCATTAACAGAGGAGAAGGGTTATAGATATGGGCTTCTCAATTTGTTTTTTTCCACAACAATCTTCTGAGAATATGAATTACAAAAACAACTGAAGCTGTTGTTGTTATTAAATTATATCTGGCCTTTTATAATTTAAAAAAGGAAAATTGAAAAAAGAAACATGATTTGATACATTACTAGAGCAATACATACAATCCTGACACATTAAAACTACACAACCCCTACCCTTCTGAGTTCTGATCCAAATAAAAATAAAATGTCTGGATTTATAATCCTCCATCAAGCTACTGGATAGTTAGCAAAACAAATGAGTTGTATATTTGGCATCTTTTCTTTTTAGTTATAACCATATTAAAAACTCTCAAATGCTTCTGCAGTATACTACCTGCCCTCTGCAATATTTCCTCCATATCAAACTATATCTACCAATAAGTTACAAGTGCACTTTATTTACACATTATACTACTTTGCCTTTCCATAATCTTTTACACAAGGATCTTTTATGTTCCACAAGCACTGATTCAGAACTACTTTTAAGAGAGATGTGTAAGGTTTTGTTTTTGTTAAACAAGTTTTTATGTTTGATTATATAGATACACGTAGATTTGTGCATATATAGATTTACTAGTGCATTTGTATGAGATGTAGAAAACCAGATACTATATATGCATACTTGCATATACTAAATATATACACACATTGTGTATAGGTCACACTGATTTGCATTTATATTGATACTCATATAGTGTATACATTTGCAAGCAGTCGCAGCAAAGAAAGTCAGTCTACAAAAATGCATTTATCTACATTACGCAGATGTGAGTGTGATTAAAAGAGATTCTTTCCTATCATTCATATGAGGCCTCTATGAGAAGCAAGGTACAGCCATATACGCACTTCATCTAAAGCTAAATTATCCACTGTCATTTATATAAAATGTATGTCTGTTTAAATCCATCTGTGCCAATTGTCATTATGTCCCAAGGGATGTGTTTCTATAACCTGTTAACCCAGAAGGCGTTCGTGTGAGATGTCACGGCAAACCTTTCTAAAGGGTATTAGGACATCAGCTCACAAAGCCCACTCTGGGATTACTTTTCTGCTTGAAAGACAATTTTGGACAGTAGCAACACCTTCTCCCCCTGCCTGGGGTCCCAGGTTAGACTGCATTGCAGACTGCATTGACTCTATTGTCAAAGCATAATAAGCCAGTTAGCTGCACAGAGGGGGCCCTTCTTCTCTTTGGATGCTCTTTTCGACAGAAGGGACTTGTATGCCAAATTGACTACCAAAGTGTGGCAGGCAGTGGGCATTAAGATTTTTGGTTTCACAGGAATTGTTACTCAGCATCTTCACTTCAAGGCAAATGCCCCTACTTCTCACCCACTCCTGTCCCGACTAGCAAAAAAGGAGACAGAAATAGAAGCATTTGAAATGTTGAATGAAGCAGTAAAAAGAGAGGAACGGAGAGAATAGATATGCCCACAAAGACAGAACATGAGTGGAGAAATATGATAAAGCAGAATTTTGAATTCTACCTGCATCTAAACTATTTACAAATATCAGCAGTTGTTGAATGAAGCAGTTTTCACATATTAAGTGTATAATATGGATATAGAAATTCAAAACTAATGAATCTATAAGTCAAAAACTATTTTGTTCCAGTGTGTGCATTCAGATTTTTTTTAAAGGACATCAGCAGAATTCCACGAGAATAAACCCCATGACTAACCTAATAAGTACCATAGAAAAATGTAAAGAATATCCTTAAAATGAGCCGTCTTTTCTGAAATGAATGCCCAAGTTCTCAACAACCAAATGCAAGGCAATCAAAAGATTTATAGCAATCCATGGCACACAATGTTTCTTTGCATTTAAACAGAAGAAAATTTCATTCATACAAAACCAATTTCAACAAAGTACATCAAAGCAACATGTGTACTAGAGTAAAATAATGACGATAATATTTAATTAATATTATAAAAATCTATTTTACAAAATATGGGAGTGACAAAAAATAATATTTCAGTCCTTTATCTGTATTAATGGTTTTTCAGGGACACAGCAATCCTTAAAAAAAATACCTACTCTGAATAAAACCCAAAGAAAAAATAATAATTTTGGAAGCCATCCTTATGACCCTATTTTTGACTGGATATAGCAGTACAGTATATTCATGGGGAAGAGTTCACAATGAAACTTCAATTTCTACAGAATATTTAAAAATCTACAAAAATGTGTGGTGGGAGGGGATACTTGAACTAAAATAAAAACATTTTCTTGAAAATATACACAGAAGGCATATAGGATGGATGGATTCTACTATTAAAACAGCTAGTGTATATATGGTAAGAGATTCTATCCGTTGTCACTACAGAAGATGCTTCCAACTAGAGGACCTACAGACTATCCAGTCGCTATTTGATACATATAAGCAGACATATGAAAATAATTTTAACTGGACAAGAAAGGAATACATGAATAGGGGGATCTACACAAAGTGCAATAGCCTGACTATTATACTTCCCTTTCCTCCCCCACAAACAGGATGCAACAATGATGGAGATACCCTAGAAAACAATGCCTCACCGGCAGTGCAGAATCGGACAAGATACGCCGCCTCTCTCTATTCTCAATCCATTCCCTTTCACACTAAAAAACAAAACAAAAACAGCTTGGTCATGGCATGTTACTGCAACTTAAATATTGAACACAAAAGGGGCAGAAATAAACCTGTAGCATGATGCCATTTGCATGAGAAAAGACAAGAAAACCCCTGGATGGACACACACTCAAAGTCTGTGACTTTCTGAATGGATTCTGTGTCTATTATGTGAGAGATGCTTAGGGTCAAGCA
Source organism: Urosaurus nigricauda (assembly GCA_034509955.1). Classification (NCBI taxonomy): domain Eukaryota; kingdom Metazoa; phylum Chordata; class Lepidosauria; order Squamata; family Phrynosomatidae; genus Urosaurus; species Urosaurus nigricauda. The sequence goes on from JAOEGL010000001.1 coordinate 41,452,247, forward strand.
TATTTTGAGCAAGTTGATTAAATCTTGAAGCTAATTTTAGCCTAAGATGAGTCAAAACAAAAACTGCACGTGAACATTTCCTCTTGGATGGGAAGTGGGAGAACTTTAAAAAGAAACCAAAGTGAACAGAGTAGGAGTGAGGGATGGAGCAAGGAAGGGGAAATCAGTCACAAAGCCAGTACAAGTTGCATGACAAAAACCTGCTTTTTGCAACTTGCCTCCACAAAAGTCCAATTCATGGCCATGTTGTTGGAGGTGCTGATGAGCACCCAAATGCTCAGCAAGCTGACAGGTGTTAGCACATTCTTCTTTCATAAAGGACAAAGCATAAGGTCCAAAGCAAAGAGAAACCTGAGCAAAAGAGCAAGGTCATCACTATGCAGTAGAAATCTAGGAGCAGGAAACACACCAAGGCAAAAAAGGCAGGACTGACATGGGTTAAATGGTGCCGACTATTCCTGTTTGGCTAACATAAGGTCAAGTCATGTGCAGTGAAAGTTACAAGTCCTTAATCCCCTAGAGCTTGTTTGCTAATTACATTTGCAATTACAAACATGGCAAAGATATTATTCTACAGTATGTTCCACTTCAAGCAGGCATACTTTTCTAAGAGATCCTCATCTCCAGCAGCCCAGCTCACAAGTGCTATCTTGACAGACAAAATAAACTGGTACTTAAGCTGGAAGGGCCACTTCACACACAGCATAAGTGCTTAAGAAGAGGCAGAAAAGAGCTTTAAAGATATAAGGCCAAGCCAATACAGCAAAGGAAGAAAAATTACCATGGAACGGCTGCTACAAAAATAATTACCCATAAATAAAGTTTTCTCCAAGTCTGTGTCAATGCTTATAAACTGCAAATCCATTAGCCGGGGATTTCCCATTTCATCTTAAACATGTGTAAAGTATGTTTCAATTTCCCAAAATAATTCTGACTATACCTGCAAACTATGAGAAATTTAAATACAGCAGGTTTCAGTCTAGTTGCTAAATTTAGCTATGACTGGCACTGACTATGCTGAACTATCCAATAAATGCATAAATATCTACAACTTCTTCACTATTGTAATTTCTAAAAGAATAGCATGGCACTATGCTGTGTTTTTGGCACAGTACAGACACTGAAATTATTTTTCTGCACATGTATGTGTATAGAACTATTGTTTTTAAAATAATTATTTTGCAATTACCAAACAAAAACAAAGAATGCCAAATTCATTTTCAGTGTGATCTTAACATATTTTACTCTTAATTATGTCTTATTGAAATCAATGTTGCTTACTCCCCAAAAATTAGTGTAGGACTGTAGTCTCCATAAAGTAAGCTAGAGGAGCATCTCTAAAGTACCATACATTTCTCCCCCAGTACAGTTGCCATGAGCACTTCTCTACCCAAAGTGCTGGACACTGAACATAATGGGCAGAACTGTCTCCCTTGTCTTGTTTTTGATACTTCTTTCCCCTGGTAAATGCATCCTGAGCATTTATAGTTGCTTGGAAAAAGCTAGTTATCACTACATTAGTGAACTCTGATTCCATTAGTGTTTAAAGTTACAATCCTAAAACACATGTACTAGGAAACACAGTGGGATCTATTTCTCAGTAATCATCAATGGGATTCAACAGTAAATCTATATTTTCTCTCTATATATTAATTTTTTACTGTTAGCAATTATATCCAGAATATAAATGTTTGAAGTTATCAGAACTCTTGCACATATGAAATTTTGCAGTGAAGGGAGTCAAGAGGTGGTGGTTAGCAAGACAACAGGGAAGCGGTTAGTGGGGGGCAAAAATTAAAGGCAGAAGATTTTTAGCAAAACAGACCCTGCAATTTGTCACAGTAACTTTCTCAGATGCAACCCACCAAAGTCCTCTCCCTCTCAGGCGAAATGCAATAGCTATTGATTGCTTTCAGTCAATCCAGTGAAAAGATCCCTGTCCTGTTGTTGTTGTTGTTTTCCCCCTAAAATATTAATAGTACATTGGTTTTTCCATAATTTTCAATAACTGATATGGAAAAAGCAGAATCTCAAAGGCAGGAAGAATGGTTAGCATTTTCATTTAACATCCAAAACTGGTCAGACTCTTGATAAGGTACCCAGCGGCACAAAAGGAAACCTGTTCAAAGAAGCCAACTAAGCCTGCTAGTTTGCATTACAGCTTCTTTTTGAATTATACTGTCAGTAAGAAAACACACAGAGGCACAAATCCCTATTGTCACTGTCCAAGAATACCCCTCTTAACAGCTTCATTCAGTCTTTATGTTTAAAATTTCTTCCCACTCACAGAACTGAAGAGGTGGGCAAACGGGGAGAGACACCCCTCCAGATTCCAAATTTCCAGTGCCTGAACTCAAGCAAGTTCCTCTGGCCTTTTTGACAATGATTTTTCTTATCACTGCCACAGTAAAGGACTACAGTCATCTCTTAATATCCAAGTGACATTTCTTTAGTTGATGTAAACAAAAGGATATAATAAAAAAAACTAAATGCAAAAGGAATGTAGTTATGCATCTCCTGTTTATTCTTGTTTTGAAGGAAATCACACACTTCTCTCTCATTCTGGGTTTTCATACTCATAAATGTCAGCTATTGTTTTGTGTCTTTTCTTTTTTGTGACCGATTATTTTCACATTTACCAGGTCAACATCTCTGCATCTTTAATCAGCGGGAAAACATATCTGACAGAACACCAACAATGCTGCAACTACTATTATTGTTATTATTTGTTATTATTAATACTGTATACTAACCATTATCTACTGTACTCTCCTATAAACACCACTGATTATGAAGAGCAAGGGATATTTTCTATAGTCCAGAAACATCAGAGGCTCCAGAAAAAAAATGAAAGAAAGAAAGAAGACCAACTTTTACTCATCTGGGGCTGTGATTAATGGCAAAACAAACAAAAAATGCTGAATTTCACTTGATGCTTTAGGTTTCTAAGTACCTCCTCAAAAACTGGGATGTTACACAATTGCAGTCATATGCATATGTCTCAATGGCATGCATATTTATGGCATGCATGGAGATCTGTATTACATTGTCACTTACCCCAGATAAGTATTAGTTCAGTTTCACTAATTTTATGCTGTCTTAATCTGCAACGTGAACTGAAAATTGTTTATTTTGTATAATTGTGACACCAATGATTTCAGTCTGGAATCTCCTCCATTGCTACAGACAGGAAACTTTCCAACACTGTCTTCATGATTACAATTTATTACTCCAAAAATCTGTCTACAGAGATGAAATTAATAAAAAGATATGCAAATGTCTAATCATTCAGGGGCAAGTTCCTGCACTTCAGGAAGGAATACAAGGTGATTATCAATCGCCATTTTCAATTCACGTGTTAAGGTGTTTTCATCAAATACATCTGAGGTAAGGTGACAACTTTCCCATCCCCAGGAAAGTGAAATGCAGGGCATTTTATCTGAACAGAAGATCACTTCCTCAGTTCAGTCAGGCCCTTGTTGGGGTCACTAAGGATTTGGACTCAGATACCAGCTTGCCTTCCAAGTCCTGCATGGATTACTTTTGTTTGTTTCTTTGTTTCTTACATACATTTTCTCATACAGAGACTGAGAGAGAGATCATAAGTACCAGAGAAGTTAAACCATGCACAAAGTGCCAACCGTTTGCTCCTGCCACACACAAGTTTACGATAAAGCTCCTTTGCAAAAGATGAGTGAGATTTTTTTTCTCCAGTTTACAAACTAGAATTATTAAATGTTTGCTTCTAAAAACAATAATCATTACAGAAAAATTAAAGAAACAGCTTTAAAATAATTGTGCAAAACGATCTAAATGGCCAGTAGTATTGTGAAAACTTGTGGCAAACTATACATGTATGCAAACATATAATTTAAAAAATTCCTATAAATACAAACATTTTTGTTGTTGATGATGATGATGATGATGTGCGCCTTCAAGACATTTTTAACTTATGCAACCCTAAGGTGAACCTATCATGGGGTTTTCCTGGCAATGTTATTTACATACACTAAATAAATTATTGTTCACATGATGGCAGTTAGACTGAACCTATACCTATTCCAGCAAGAAGAGGGTAAATAAAAGTTGCATCATGAAATAATTAGACAGTATTTGTCAGAGTTCTAACTTTTTGCCTCATGTTTTCTCCAGTTGCCCGTTTATGATTACTAGCTCAAAACTATAGTATTTTTAAAACCTTGTGAATCAAATTAAATAGTACATCATTGATGGGTTTTTTTAAAAAGAAAATGCAAAGCTAATGTCAATTTAGATAAAAACATTTCTACAAAAAAGAGATTTATGGTCCTACTGCAATCCTATGAGATGTGACACCATTGAGTTCAATGGATTACTCTCTGATAACTGGGTATATAATTGCACCCGTAATAACTGAAAGAATATTACACCGCCACCCTTCTGTTATGCATCAATACTTTAACTGGCACCAGTCCTTGGTCCGCTTTTGTTTCTTTAACTGGAAACCAAGCAAACAGTGAAACAGAGGCATAACATGGTTTCTGACTCTTTTAGTACTATCACATTATCAAGCTGTTAAGAAGATAAATACTTCATTTTGGTCATTTTGTTTGTTGGCACCTGCCTCTCTCATTCTATGTCAGTTGTGTTTGGTGGGATAAATAGGGAAGGCTTATATGTCAGTGGCTTCAAAAAATGATTTTCTTTTTCAAGAAAATAACTTTTTTAAAAAAAAAATCCTGACTTTAGTAAAATATCAAAGGGTATACAGTCCTTATTAACTCTTGATCCAGTGTTTCGTTAAAACTGTAAACTGAGAGTAAAAAGGATAACTTTCAATCCTGTGGCAGGTAGGACCGAGTGCAGTTAACACAAGCCAGAAAACACATTTTTTTTTTAAAAAAAAAAAAGAATATATTTAGTTGGCATGAAAGAGAGTGGAAACTAAATAAGAAAGGATGAGGGTTACAGAAGAGGGGAACCAGACATGAAAGAAGAAAAAATGGACCAAAAATAGATATATTCAATTAAACTATATGTATTTTTCTAAACTATTGTGTAGTCGCTACAACTATATCACTTCCCTCAAAGTGGCACAGGCAAGGTCTGGGATCTGTTGAGAGCACCAAACACACAAAAGAGGACTTGGCTTGTCGAAAGGGGAGAAGCAGACTTGAGAACCAACTGCGCCAGAGGAGCGGACCTAGATGACCAATGAATGCCATTCCCATGCCTACACTCCATGCAGGGGTGGCTCCCCACCTATTTCACTGAAAACATCCCAAGAAAACATCATCATCATCATCATCAAGGTACCCTTCAGATCATCACACAAAGAAAGCTGGGATGGCGAGAGGACAGACACTATAGCAGGTGCTGATCTCTCTGTTATTCTCAGTCTCAGCTTGGGATACTTGCTCAACTGACTGCCTCCTCTGTCTCTGAGTGCAGAAAAAGTGGAGGCAGTGGCAGGTGATGTGCAAGAGGAGGTGATAGATAGATAGATAGATAGATAGATAGATTCTATATTACATCCTCCTATCTATCTATCTATCTATCTATCTAACTATCTATGTTTCCTTTCAAGAAGAAACTTTGTGCTGCAACTAGCCACAAGGCACCTCCATCCCTGAGTTAACAGAGAGGCAGGCAAACTTTTTAGACTTTTTAAGCTCCGCTCTGGACTCCCCACAACATACTCCGACTCCCAGAATTCCAGACAAAGAGTTAAAACCCAAACCGGGTTATCTCTCCAGTGTGGATGCAGCCTAGAGAGGAGGATGGACCCTGCCCACCCTGTCCAAAGAGAAAGAAAGAAAGAAAGAAAGAAAGAAAGAAAGAAAGGGCACCTACTGGTTGTGGTAGCTGAGAGGGTCTGAGATGCAAAGTTCGGAAATGTCCATCAGTTCTGGCTGAGCATTCCCCACTTGGCCGAGAAAGAGAGTTTCACACTCAAAGAGGAGGAAAAAGAGAAAGAGAGGAAAAGGAGGGAGGGAGGGAAAACAGGGGATCCAGCCCAGAGGATGAAGGCCAGCAAGGAAAGGAGAAGAGGAAGAAGAAGAGAAGGGGGGGGGGGAGAGAAAGAGAAGAGAAAGAGAGAGAAGGAAGGAAAGAAAGAAAGAAAGAAGGAAAGAAAGAAAGAAAGGAATGAGAGAGAAAGACCGGGAGAGAGAGAGAGAGAGGAGGGGAAGCGAAGTGCGGCGGTCGCCGGCTGCTCCAATGGCTCTAGCGAGGAGCGAAGGGAGAAAAAGCCAAAGGACTGGAGAGCTCTTTAGACGCCCCTAAACTCCCCCCATTTGCTTTAAGATGGATTGAGACGGATGGCTGGATGGCCCCGCTGCCATTGGCTCCCTCGCAGGGGCTGGGCTTCGATGGAGGAGAAGAAGGAGAAGGGACAGCAGCGCTGCGCAGGAGGAGCAGCAGGAGGAGGAGGAGATGATGATGGAGATGATGGAGATGGGGAAAGGATGGAGGCGAGAAGGCAAGGGGACCACCGCCATCCCCCCCAGATTAGATAGATAGATAGATAGATAGATAGATACAATAGAGAGAGAGAGATTTTATGTAGCCCCTTTGAGACTCAGTCCAAAAGGCCCTTCCTTTGCAGCATGGCTAACGGGGTTGGTTAGTCAGACGTTGGGAAAGTACCACCACCATCATCACCATCATCATCAATCATCCTCTATGATCATTATTCTTTCCACCGTCCGAATAACCCTAAACAACACTTGCATTTCTCTTCCTTACTGCCTCCTGACCTAAGAAAGGGCACCTACGGAAGAAGCCTTCAGTCTCTAAAGCTCCTGCTGCCAACTTCTTTCTCTCTCAAAGGGGCTGCCTAAGTCCTCTCTCCATACTCTGTTCCTCAAATGCATCTGAGGAAGTCGGCCGAAGCGTAGGAAAGCGCATGCATGCTGCCAAATTCTTTCTTTCAGTGAGGTTTGTTATAAGAATTCCCATCCTTTCGAAGAGTTGGACGGGACCGAGAAAGAGCAGGAGGATGCCCAGCCTGGAGAAGAGAAGGTTAAGAGGTGATAGGATAGCCCTGTTTAAATACTTGAAGGGATGCAAGCTTGTTTTCTGCTGCTGCAGAGACTAGAACGCGGAACAATGGATGCAAGCTCCAGGAAAAGGGATTCCACCTCAACATTAGGAGGAACATCCTGACAGTAAGGGCTGTTCGACAGTGGAACACACTCCCTCGGAGAGTGGTGGAGTCTCCTTCCTTAGGGGTCTTTAAGCAGAGGCTGGATGGCCATCTGTTGGGGATGCTTTGATTGGGAGTTCCTGCATGGCAGGGGGTTGGACTGGATGGCCCTTGGGGTCTCTTCCAAATCTGTGATTCTGTGACTCTATGAACAATGCCACCAAGCCCTTGACTCCAGCATGAACCCCACCCAGGGTGACCAGACACCCTCCTTTTCCCAGGACATGTCCTCCATTTCTGTCTAAGGGGAAGGCCAGAACTCCTTCATCTTGAGCACGGCCTCTCTAGATGAGTGTTTTCTTGTGGTCAACTCCAACATTTTTCTCCAACCTCCCACATTTCGTGGTGCCTTGTCCTCCTTTGTGGCCAGGGCAGCTGGTCCCAGATTTCCACAACAAACTACCATTCCCAGATTTCCATAGCCTTGAGCCAGGGCACTTCAAATGGTACCAAACCGGATTATTTCCCCAGTGTGCAGGATTGCAGAAATAATCCAGTTTGACCCACACTTAAACTGCCATGATGGCTCAATATTATGGAATTCTGGGAATGGCACTTGGTTGTTACAGTTCCCAAGAGCAATGGGATTTAAAGCGGGGTCACGCCTGATTATTTCTGCAGTGCGGATGCAGACTTGCGAATCATTTTCTTTCCTTAAAAAGCGGGAAGGCTTAAACACCCCATTCAGTCCAGAATTAAAAGCAGGCGGCAGGGAGAAGGCACAAACTTTCAAAGATGCTTTTATCTTCCCTTTACTCTCCTAGCATGCCTACCCCAAGCAGCACTAGGAATAAGAAGACTTAGGTCCAAAACACACTGCAGAGATTATCCAGCTTGAGACCACTTGGCTCAATGATTTGGAGTTCTGGGACTTGTAGTTTATTGTGGCACTACAGCTCTCTGATAGAGAAAGCTAAGTGTCTCACAAAACTACAGTTCCCAGGATTCCCTAGCACTGAGCCAGGGCAGTTAAAGTGGTCTCAAACTGGGTTATTTCTGCAGTGTGTTTTGGACCTTAGTGCCTTGATCTTCTTGCCATGTATCACTTTATGAGAACCAGAGTGCTGGCCCTTGACTCTGGAGACCAGGGTTTGATTCCTAGCTAAACCATCAAATGCACTGGGTAACCTTGGGCAAGTCACATACTCTCAGCCTCAGGGAAAGACCATGGCAAACCTCCTCTGAACAATGTGAAGTCAAAGGTTTTCATGGCTGGCATCCATATTTTTCTGTGGGTTTTTCAGGCTATGTGGCCATGTCCTAGAAGAGTTTCTTCCTGACATTTCGGCAGCATCTGCGGCTGGCATCTTCAGAGAATGATGAAGATGCCAGCTGCAGATGCTGGCGAAATGTCAGGAATAAACTCTTCCAGAACATGGCCACATAGTCTGAAAAACCCACAAAAAAATCCTCTGAACAAATCTTGCCAAGAAGACCCCATAGCCCTTAGGGTTGCCATAAATTGGAAGGGACTTGAAGGCACACAACATACACATTCACACACTTTATGTATACGCCACTTTTGTCCCAAACTGGGAATCAAGAAGGCTTGCAAAATAGAGGGAAATACAGTAAAACAATTAACTAATTATTAAAGGAAAAGCATGATGTAGTACATATACAACTGAGCACAAAAGTTAGAATCCTACAAGCCATTGCATTCCCTATTACGATGTATGGATGTGAGACATGGACAGTTAAGAAAGAAGATAGTAAGAAATGCATTCATTTGAGATGTGGTGCTGAAGAAGAATGATGAGGATCCTATCGACAGCCAAAAGGGCAAACAAATGGGTCCTAGAGCAGATCAAGCCGGAAACCTCCCTGGCAGCCAAGATGACCAAACTGAGGCTGTCATACTTCGGACATATCATGAGAAGGACGGATTCATTGGCAAAGACAATAATGCTGGGAAAGATGGAGGGAAGTAGGAAAAGAGGAAGGCCACATGTCAGATGGATTGACTCTATTAAGGAAGCCACCATGCGTTTTATGGGGTTGCAGGAATTAAGCAGAGCAGTGGAGGACAGAGGGATGAGATGTCTCATGCATAGGGTCGCCATGAGTCAAGATTGACTCGAGAGCAGATAGCAACAGAAATGATGTAGTGGTTTGAGCACTGGACAATAACTCTGGAGACCAGAAACTGTATCGGACACATTTTTCCCCTCATTATGGGCACTGGAAGGGGACTCTCGGGTCCGCGCAAGACAGAGAAAAAATGGATTTTATCACTCACCAAAGTGTCCTCACCAAGCTGTTTCCATTCAGTGCTGAGGCAGGTCCTTTGTCTTGAACGGAAGACTTCTGACCTGAACATTTAACGTGCCTCAGCACTAAATGGAAATGGCCTGGCACCAGGCGCCAGAATGGGGCCATTTTGAGGATACTTCTGTGTGTGGTAAAATCAATTTTTTCTCCGTTTTTCGAGGCTCCAAGCGTTCTCTTCCAGTGCCCATAATGGGGGGGGGGGGGGACATGTCTGATAAAGTCCCAGGTTTCAAATAACCGCCCTGGCAACCCAGTGAGTGACCTTAGGCAAGTCACATTCTCTCAGCCTCATATAGCAAAATTTTAAAAAGACTTCTGAACAAGTCTTGTCAAGAAAACTCTATGATGGGGTTGTCTTAGGTTTGCCACTTGAAGGCACACAACAATAACTTTGTATTGTCATAAAAATAATGGAATTGCATGTCTAGGCAAAACAGGAGAGGAGGAATTGTGAGCTTCCAGATGATGTTAGACTCCCTGTAGGAAGCAGGGCCAATTGTTAGAGATGATGGGGTTGGTAGTCCAACAGTATTTGGGGAAGATTGCAGATTCCCGTGAGGAAAGTGTCAGTACACTCATTTATGAAAAGAAATCCATTGTTTCTACTTTTAAACCTAGATGGGTAGGTTTACTACAGTATATTCCAATTTTATTCTTATGTAGACTTTACATTTATGTCCCACCTCTCCTGGAATGAACTCAAAAATGGCAATGAAGTCCAAGTGGTTTTCCTCCCTCACTTTCTTCTCTCAGCAACTCTGTAAGATAGGGCAGAATCAATGTGAAAAAGTGACAGTCCCAATGTCACCATTTCAGTGCTTGCTCCCAAGGGGCAAATATCTGTATCTTCCTGGTGAATGGCTGGACTAAAACTACCTCCCCTAACTTGGCTCTCTCTAGATATTTTGGACTGCAACTCCTAACATCACCAATTGGTTAGCTGGGGTTGTCAAGAGGAGCAGTCATGCAACACATTTTTACTCCAGAGATGGCTACTGTGGACAAATTTACACTGACATTAAAGTCTCTGGCAGAAAACCTTAATGACCCCCTCAAAAACCATGGCAACCCCCACCAAAAATCAGCTGAAAATTCATTTTTGCCCCCCTCACCATATGAGAGAAGATTTTAAATTATTTAAATGACCAAAAATCAGAATCATTAAAACGAGCTTTGGGGAAATATTATGTGCTGTTTTGGATGGCTCCCCACCCTGAAACAGCCATTCCTCAAAAAGCAGCTGGAAAGATGTTCCAAAGTGGCCCATTGTCTCTTTCAGTTGCCCAAAATGATGGTTGCAGTTTTGCACTGCAGTCCCCCCAAAATACAGAGGAGCTGGCGGTGCAGCCATCAGGTTCTGGAGCATACCCACCTCTGCTGTGCATGCTCAGTACTGAACCCAGGACCTTTTGCACACAAGCTATATGCTCTGCCACTGAGTTATGTCTCTGTCATGCTACAGATTACATGCATAGGACTGTCATACCCCGAAAGTCATAATGACATAGGATATGATGTCCAGTCTATGTGCTAGTTCCAGAATAAATTTCAGGATTCCCAAGAGCCTGCATGGTGTAGTGTCTTGAGTGTTGGGACTAGGTCTTCCGGAGACCTGCTCCTTGCTCAGTCATGGAAACCCATTGAGTGACCTTGGGGAAGTCATATTCTCTCAGCCTAAGAGAAAGGCAATAGCAAAACCTCATCTGAATCAATCTTGTTAAGAAAGCCCTATGAAAGAGTCACTATAAGTCAAAACAGATCTGATAATACATAATAACCACAATAAAAGTTGATTGGCTCTTGAAATTACTCTCAAAACCACATGCATGTGGATGAATTCCATCAGGATGGCACAACATCAAAAACAGCTCAGCAGCTTTGTTGATCCAGTCTTGGGTTATCAAGGTCCAAAACACACTGCAGAAATAATCCACTTTGAGATCACTTTAACTGCCCTGGCTCAATGCTGGGGAATTCTGGGAGCTATAGTTTATGAGACATTTAACCTTCTCTGTCATAGAGCTCTGGTGCTACAATAAACTAAAATTCTCAGAATTCTCTAGTACTGAGCCAGTGGTCTCCAACTGGATTATTTCTGCAGTGTATTTTGGACCCAAGCCATCTTGAACAAGTTTGTGCAGATGAACACACACCCAAACACGAAGATACTCATACTCTCATCCCACAGAATAGGAAATCCCCTTGTACTGAACTAAGAAAATATTACTGGGAGGGCGGCACATGAGCCCAACAGTGCAATCCTTGAATTGTCTTTTGAATACTTTCCCAGGTAAGCAGGTATAAGATTACAGTGTAAAACATGATGTGTGTTTCTTTCACACAATTGGTTGAGTAAGGAGAAGAATAAAACAATGGGGCAACCCCAGGCCAGCAGAGTCAAATGATATAAATAATTTCAGTTCTTTAGAAATAGATTAGATTGATTAGATATGAAGATGTAATTTGATATAGAGTACATTTAATCCTATGCAAAGAGCTTCATTTTGAATAACAGAAATTGTGAAGTGACTAGGCCCTATCGCACTACACTGCTATAGAACTATTAATCCATGTTAATTGTCATAGCAACATTCTGTGGAATTGTGGGATTTATAGTTTAGTGTGGGCCAAGAGCTCTCTGGCTGAGAATTCTAAATACCCCCTCCCTAAGATGCAAATCCCAGGATTCCATATAATGTTACCATGTCAGTTAAAATGGAATAATAGTGCTGTAACAGTATAGTGTGATAGGGCCCTCAAAGTGTGATAGTGCCTCAAAGAGCTAGCATGGCATAGCGGTTTGAGTGTTGGATTGTAACTCTGGAGACCAGTGTTCAATTCCCAGCTCAGCCATGGAAACCCACTGGATGAACTTGGGCAAGTCACACTCTCTCAACCTCAGAGGAAGGCAATGGCAAACCTCCTCTGAACAAATCTTGCTAAAAAAAAAAACCCTATGATAGAGTCACCTTAGGGTCATAAGTCTGAAATGACTTAAAGGCACACAAACAAAAGGAGGATAGATTGCAATTTTTTTTAAAAAAAAAATAGTGCACAATGCTGGTGCAGAGGTCTAAAATATACTGCTGCATGTCTTTACACATGTTGCCGATATATAAGAACAGACTAGTTTGCCTGAGGAGGAGTTACCTGTCAGAGAATGGAAAGTGTGTAGTGGTGGGAGGAAATAAAATGGTAACAATATTAAAAGCAGCATGGAAACTGGTGTGAAAGAAAAATCTTATGTCTAAAAGCTGAAGATTGCCACCTAACAATCTAACTTACATGTCATCTTTCCCCCCATCTCCCCAAAACTAGAAAAGGCAACTTAAAACAGTAAAATGGCATATAAAATGAAAACCATAAAATTGGATATCTACGGTTCCCAGGATAGTGTCCCAGAGACCATGAAATAAATCAAAAATTCTCCCCCTCCTCTGAGTTCAGAGAGAGAGTGGGAAATCCAATTTCAGAGAGTACTTCCCTGCCTGCATCAATGGTGGAACAAGTTGTCAAAAGCAGAGCAATTTCATGCAGTCCATGGAGGCTTATTCCAACAAAAACCTGTTATTCTTTAAGGTGTCATAATACCTTTTGCTGTTTCTGGGTATGGAATATCCAAAGTGCTCTTCACATACTTTCACTGTTTCCCTTCAGGATGGGGAAAAGTTTACAATTTAGATCACCCCCCAAGGAGTGATCTAAATGTTTCCACCCATTTGTCAACACTCTAGAAGAAAAAGAAGCCCAGTAGGGCTTAAGAAAAATTGGTTCAATACAGCCTCTGGGCATCCCCACCTCAACATAAGATTGTCCTGAACAATAGGACAGTGAGTAGAATGCAATAGTAGAACTTCTATGTAAAATATTACAAAAATACTATTTCAAAATATGACATATTTGTGGCTATGTGTGTGTGTGTGTAGACAACAAAGTGGAACTCAGCTAAGTGGACTGCAGGAGGAGGAAAAACCAAACAGAAGTTTCATTTTGCACATACATTTCATTATAGTTTATAAAGAGTGATGTGCTAAGTCTTTATGTCTAAAAGTGGCTTTTCTAGATAATTCATTTTAAATGGGGGATATTACATAATACAGGATTTTTTAAAAGTAAGATTTTTAGTAATTGCTGTTCCATATAATCCAATCCCCCCTCCCACCCTTTTACTATTTTTGCAGGATAAAATCTAATAGGATGCCCAATGAAAATATCTGACTCCATAAGCATATAGACTGTAATACATTGTTGTTGATCGGTAGAACCGGCTGCTGCAAGAAATTATAATGGTAAAGAGAACAGATGCATATGATAAAGTATGCCATAGAACACAAAAGCCTAAGTTGAAATGAATGATTGATTAGTCTGTAAATTATCATGTGACTTCACTTTCCCTCCCTCCCTTCTCTTTATACTGAAAAAGATCTTGAAAAGAGGCCAGACATCTTTTAAAGGTATACCTCACCCATTCTAAGGTACCCAAGTTCACCCATTGGGTTCCCATGTCTAAGTGAGGATTCAGTCTGGTCACCAGAGTCATAGTCCAGTTCTCAAACCACTACACCATGGTGGCTGTAACATGAAGATACTATAAATAAGAAGGCATTCTCTCCTGTCAATATGCATTGCCTTACTTCATACAGCACTGAAAGGCATAAATTGAGATTTCCAAGACTGATAATTGCAAGACAGATCCATGCAGGAATATATTGCTCCTGAGAGTATGCGGGTCCTAAGAGTTCCCAAATGACTGGAGACCTTACATGCAGAGATTTGCATGTGTTCAAGTTCCCCTTTGAGTGCATGGGGATAGGGCGAAAGGCAGAGTCCCAGTCTACACACTGACAATAGGTTAGGAGAGGCCTGGTTTGAATAACCCTGTTGCATTCTAATAACCATTTAAAGTCATTTTACTATACATTTGTGACCTAACAGTATTAATTTCTAAGTTGGTAATTCATTGTTGCTGCTGTTATTTGATGTCAATTCATCCTTTATTTATGCAGCCCTATGAAGAAGAGACCTCCAAGATTCCGTCATTGTTCAGGTCTTGCAAATTCAGAGCCCTGACTTCCTTGATTGAGCCAATCTATTTACAATGTGGTCTTCCTCTTTTCCTACTGCTTTCTATTTTACCAGTCTTTTCCAGTGAATCATGTTGCCTCACAATATGTCCAAAGTACAATAGCCTCATTTTAGTCATATTGGCTTCTAGTTAGAGGTACATCTTGACTTGCTCTTTGCTGTTGCTATGTCCCTTCAAGTGGCTTCTGAATTATCGTTGATCCTTTTCTAGGGTTTGCTTGGCAAGACTGATTCATAGCTTTTCTGACACTGAGATCACCCAGTGGGTTTCTGTTGCTGAGCAAGATCTGAAACTTTATCTCCCAGAGCTCTGGTCCAACACCCAATACATCATATTGGCTCACAGCTTTGGTGGCCCATGGTTTGTGCAGCACCACACTGATTGTCTTGATTGTCTACCTATGAGCTTCACTATCCTGCTTTCATAAGAATAAACAGAAATCAGGAATGCTATGGAATGCATTAATTCTGATTTGGGTATTTAATGATACTAAATTGGTATCTTATTTACTACATACCTTTAAAGGGATATGTTTAACACCTGTAACAAAGTAAGAGTTCTGACCTATCACATATATCAAAATAATGATCTATTAGCTATATGCTGTGGATTAATTGATGCATTTTTTTTTCATGAGCAGTTAAATGTGACTACCAAATTAGTTTAAATTGTCACAATGAAAGGAAGAATATTTAATATTCATTATTCTTCCTTTTCCTTCCCCTCAGTCTCCCCTTTCACCATATTACTGATGGGGTAATTTATAGTACATTTTCTTATATGCAGATCATTTGAAGATAGCTCCCATCAGCCAACAGAAGATAAAGTCACATCTAGAACCCTGCAAAGAAAAACACAGGTGGAATTGATTCTGAGCTAAAAACAGCTTTCAGGAAAAGGGTCAAGCACACACTCCTACCATTGCTCTGTTTAAACTCACAGCTTCTTGAGATTGATTTATATTTAAAACAATAAAATATAACGTGTTGTTTTAGAACATGTTTATATACCATCGATTTATAACATGGGTGAGGGAGAACCAACCTTCCTGTCCCTTTAAGAACTTCTATATCTACCAAAAGACTCTTTAATGTGTTATAGCAAAGCAAGCAAAACATGTAGACTGGACAACTGACAATCTCTGGACTTAAATTCCCATCAGTAATAGCCAACAAAGGCAAAGATGGCAGATTACGGGAGTTAAATCCCAAATCCTCTGGAGGGCCATAGTTGCCTATGTATGATGTAGATGCTTCAATGCATGGGAAGCATCTGGTACAGAAGAGAAAGGGGCATCTCTCAAGTGCCTTCCCTGGCATAAGCAAAGTGTCTTTGTGATCTGGCCATATCTCTGAAAACATAGATGTACAGTAAATAAAAATTACAGTTATGCTACAAAAGGAGTTCTGTTAACATGTTCATATGCCCTGTATTAAATTACTGTCATAATGTGATGTGGTTGTACCTTTATTATTTTTGGAAAGAATCAATTAGAAGTAACTCATTATTTGTAATTAGTTACTTCTGAGCTCCAGGCAAGGGTGACCTGGTTGAGCAGTGGTTAAATGCCTGTACTGCAGTCACTCACTCACAAGCCACAAGGTTGTGTGAGTTCAGTCCCAGCCAGGGGCTCCAGGGTCAACTCAGGCTGGCATCCTTCTGAGGTCGCTAAAGTGAGTCCCCAGCTTGTTGAGCAATCTGAAACTGCCTGAGTACCCACAGCCATAAAACTCAGTTATTAGACCACGTAAGCAGAGACTTGCATGCCTGGCTGTCTCCTTCTTACACGCAATTCTACTGAAATGAATACAGAAGGTGTTCCATGCCAGGCAGATATAGGGCCCTATATTCTCAAGGAATCATAGGTTTGCCCCTTGTTGGAAGAATGGTTCCATCCACAATCCCTTCCAGAATAGCTGAGCTGCTTTGGAAGCTTCAACCCACAGTACTCATGTATCTGTAGGAGAATTCATAACAGAGTTCACCCTTCAGAGGGAGGGGGGTTGACACGGGTAAATGCCCCCCACTGTTGACATGCTTGTCTTCTGCCACTTTGCTGAACTTCCAAGAAGGCAGGCTTTGGTTTCCCAAAGTTGAAGTTTTTAATTTGGGGGTTTGACTTTTATCAGGACCTCGGAGAGAGAGCCATCGTGTCCCCTGATTGGCTGGCACAGAGTTCTTGTGGCCTAATTAACTGATAACAGTCACACAATGGAGGTTTGTGCTCAGATAATGGACTCCTGCTGACAGAGAAATGCCCACACAAAAAGGAGAGGAGGATTTCTGAAAAGGCTCGACAGGACCATTATTGATAGAAAAATTAATATTACTCTTATATTTAATAATACTTTTATACTCCGTGCAAAAGGACAAATGGAACTTCTTCCCTCACCCACCCACCCACCCACACTCAGGTCTTTGACTAGCTGCTGCCATCTTCCAGAAAGTGAAGGGAATACTGTGCTAGCCTTTCTACATTTAACAGCCTGGACAGCCTGAGGGGCAGAAGAAAGAATTCAAGTGGAGTGAGGAAACAGCAGCTTCTACATATGGCTGGACATCCCATCATCCCTCGCCATTAGTCATGCTCTCTATGGCCAATAGATGTTTCTGGTTTGTTCATTTGACCCAGTTCTGCCTTCCACTTTTCAGCAAAATCTGCCAACACAATGGAAAAATGGAAGTACTGCAAGGAAAGAGATCAAGCGCAGAGAGTCAAGCCAAGTGTTAATAGAGGCATTGTGAAAGTCCAGAAAGCTAATTTGGACAAATTAGATCTCTGCTTTAATCAATTAATCATACCAATTGATCAACAAATGCTTTCAGCTTTAATGTTGACATAACTTGCAAACAAAAAGCATAGACTTTGGATTTCATCCTAGTGAAACATCCATATGTGTCAAAGATGGAAAGTTGGTCAAGCTGCTTAAATTTACACCTTTGCCAGTTCAGTCAAGAGAAGTCAGACTTTTACCCCATCTCTGTCAAGTGACAGAAAGAGAGATGGACATTAAAAATTAGAGGGAATCAGACCACATCCTATTTCAAGGTTCCTGGAAGAAACACCCACCTAACCGGAAAGAGATGAGTGTGCCATTGCCTCTCGTTTCCATTCAGCAACACAAACATAAACCCAGCACTTAGGGAGTTATTTTTCAGAAAAGTTATTTTTTCAGATTGACTCCCAATCCAAAAAGTATCTTTTCCAAGTGCTGAAGAAAATGAAGAAGAATGCAGGCTACAGCTCTTCTCGTTCCATCACCCAAATCTAAATATCCAAAAGGAGGAATGCCAAAGAATAACTTCTCTTACAAGAACTTTCTCTCAAGAAGATGTGCTAAGCAGCTCTGTACTTTGATTGATATCTGAATAGACTAGAAAGCTAGGCCAAAGCTAACAAAACGAAATTCAACATGGAGAAATGTAAGGTACTGCACTTAGGATGGAAAAATGAAATGCACAGATATAGGATGGGAGGCACCTGGCTGAATGAAACTACATGTGAAAGGGATCTAGGAGTCCAAGTAGACTATAAGTTGAACATGAGTCAACAGTGCGATGAAGCACCTAAAAAGGCCAATGCAATTTAAGGCTACATCAATAGAACTATAGTGTCTAGATCAAGGGAAGTAATAGTGCCACTCTATTCTGCTTTGGTCAGGCCCCACCTGGAATACTGTGTCCAGTTCTGGGCACCACAATTCAAAAAGGATGTGGAGAAACTGGAGCGTGTCCAAAGGAGGGCAACTAAGATGGTGAAGGGTCTGGAAACCATGCCTTATGAGGAAAGACATAGGGAGCTGGGGATGTTTAGCCTGGAGAAGAGAGATTGGGAGGTGATATGATAGCTCTGTTTAAATACTTGAAGGGATGTCATATTGAGGAGGGAGCAAGCTTGTTTTCTGCTGCTCCAGAGACTAGAATGCAGAACAATGGATGCAAGCTACAGGAAAAGAGATTCCACGTCAGCATTAGGAGGAACTTCCTGACAGTAACGGCTGTTTGACAGTGGAACACACTCCCTCAGAGAGTGGTGGACTCTCTTTCCTTGGAGGTCTTTAAACAGAGGCTGGATGGCCATCTGTCTGGGATGCTTTGATTGAGAGTTCCTGCGTGCAAGGGAGGTTGGACTGGATGGCCTTTGTGGTTTCTTCCAGATCTATGATTCTATGATTCTATGTAGATAGATAAAATAAAGACTCTCTTTCAGTTCTGCAAGGTACTGCAAGACTAACACAGATGGCACAGATGGTTCACATACTACTACTACTACTACTACTAATAATAATAATAATAATAATAATAATATTTACTGCCTCTCTCTGTGGATCGAGGCCGGATTACAACAGAAATAAAATTACAATGAAACAATAAGAATTTCTATCAACCCCAAATCCCTCCCACCTTTAAAACAATAAAAATACACATTAAAATTCCAACAAGAATGCAATTTAAAATAAACAAAGTGTAGAGGACCATTAAGGCAGATATGGGTATCCTTCGTGAGATGATGTTGGGAAGGCCTGCGGGAAGAGATCTGTCTTAGATGGTGATAAGACGGATCTGTTCCGGCAAGTCATTCCACAATTTTGGAGTGACCAAAGAAAACGTCTTCTGAGAAAAAAAAACTAATCTAGTTTTTTTTTGTGACTATAATAAATCCTTACCAAAGGATCTGAGACTGCAGGGCGGATTGTGTAAGGAGAGACGTTCCCGTAAGTAGTCTGGACCCAAGCTATGTAGAACTGCACCCAGAAGTTAATTGGCAGCCAGTGAAGAGATTTCACAACTGGTGTAATGTGGTCAAACCTGGATTTACTGGTGATCAGTCTGGCTGCCATATTTGGGATCAGTTATAGCTTCAGAACTTGGCACAAGGGTAGCCCCATGTAGAGCACATTACATAAATCAAGACAAGAGGTTATAAGTACATGTACCACTGCTACTAGGTCCCCCTGGTCCAGGTAGGTTTGCAGTTGGCATAGAATCATAAAATTGGAAGAGACCACAATGGCCATCCAGTCCAACCCCCCTGTCATGCAGGAATGCTCAATCAAAGCATCCCTGACAGATGGCCATCCAGCCTCTGCTTAAAGACCTCTAAAGAAAGAGACTCCACCACCCTCCGAGGGAGTGTGTTCCACTGTCAAACAGCCCTTACTGTCAGGACGTTCCTCCTAATGTCTATGTGGAGTCTCTTTTCCTGCAATTTGTATCCATTGTTCCGCGTTCTAGTCTCTGGAGCAGCAGAAAACAAGCTTGCTCCCTCCTCAATATGACATCCCTTCAAATATTTAAACAGGGCTATCATATCACCTTTTAACCTTCTTTTCTACAGGCTAAACATCTCCAGTTCCCTAAGTCTTTCCTCATAAGGCAACTTTATTTCAATAGCACGAGCTTTCTTTTTGCTAGAGGTTCACACAAAAGTCAACTTAGTAACATCACACACTTGTGTTTATTCTATTTTAGTTTCCAGTACTCATTACTTCCAGTACTTGCTTCATGTTCTTTTTTGGTGGAGCCCTAAAAGAATATGGTTCACATATGTGTTTGCGCTATCAGTGTAGGTGCTAGCTTCTAATATACTCAAAGCATTGATGCTTTACCAAAGGGGAACCATGTAAATCTGTACCTTTCAAGTAGAGTGTTAAATGCATATAATTTAGAACTTGCCACTGTTAGATTTGGCTGCCAAAACCCTAAGGAAGCATCCAACTTACTGAACTGTTTGGCATTGGCAGACTGGAATATTATTCCTCTTTGGCTGAGAATTTGAAAAGTTCTCTTTTGATAGCTTTGTTGATGATCTTTGGATCCAAATATATAGATGCAACAGGTTATTATGTTTTTCTCCAATGACAAACGAGTTCACAAACTCTTAAGCAAGCCTATTTTACAGAGGTCACTCTTCTGTTTCTAGGGCTTTCAGATGACAGTCCTATGATTGAAGTCAACCTCCATTGGAAGAGCTGCCCAATATGAGTACTATTTAGAGATAAAGAACCACAGGGAAGGAGAGCAAAAACCATGAAGTTGCCAATCAACAAGGAGCATCTGGAGAGCGGACTTAGCAGCCATGCAGTTCCTTTGGCTGACATGAGATATAGCTTCTAGTGACATAACAAATATTCAAAGAATTATTCAGCCTTGATGAGATGTGGCTTCTCAATGCTGCAAGAAACCTTGGCAAGGAAAATTGTGCCTCTCCAAAAGTCACACCCCCAGCACTAGATGAAAAATGCATTTTTCACCCTCCCAATTCATCTCTACACAATCTGCAAAATAAAAAGGGAAGTCAAAACCAAAAGCCAACCTCCTGCCATAGGTGCAAGAAGAACACAGCCATTAAAAAATAAATCTCCCTACTCAGTAAGAGTGAGGGGGGCAAGAGAGTGCAGAGTTCTAGAGTCTAACAATATTCCAAGGCCACTATTAAAAAGACCAAAGACAATGGCAGCACTCTGAAACTGAATGCAACTTTTCTTCACAAGAGCGTATGTTGTCACTGATACAGCTCATCCAGGAGCAGTAGCCCAATATATGCTTTCAATATACGCCTTCAGGTCACTGATGTCAAAAGGCACCCAAAATGCTGACTTTAGTAAGATTCTTCTCAATCCATCCCCAGAATACATACAATGTCTCTGTTTATTTAGTGGGTTATTTGTAAACAATGCTTTTGTGAAGAGCTATGCAAGGTTTCCAGCACTGTTTCTTTCACTGTTTCTTTCTTTGATCTCAGGCATTCTCTGATGATGTCTTTGGCCCAAAACAGATAGGCAAAAAGCACCACCTTTGGGGCAATCCAGGGGTATGGCATGCGCCCAGTAAGGCAGCACAAAGCCAACCTTAAAAGGACTGCGGGGGGGGGGGGCACTCCTTGTCGATGGTCCATTCCAGACCACAGCAGCAGTTCTGCATCAATCATGGCTGCAATGGCCTCTGGCCTCTCCAAGCTGCCAGTCTC
The DNA here is from genome assembly GCA_034509955.1 of Urosaurus nigricauda. Classification (NCBI taxonomy): domain Eukaryota; kingdom Metazoa; phylum Chordata; class Lepidosauria; order Squamata; family Phrynosomatidae; genus Urosaurus; species Urosaurus nigricauda. The sequence goes on from JAOEGL010000001.1 coordinate 41,473,760, forward strand.
TTTGACCCCTAAGTTTGCACTACATTGAATTTTCAGTGGATATTTTCACCAGGTTCTTCCATCCCTTCCTGTCATCATCATCATCATCGTCGTCGTAGTAGTAGTAGTAGTTATTTCTATTTGTTTACAATGAATCTCCATGTGGTTTTTCCTCTACAGATTCAAGTGAGAAAGGATTTAATGCCCCCCACCCCCCACTGGGGCCCAAAAACTGAATGAAGAACTTCTGATGAAGCTTGTCCAGTGCAGAATACAATGGGACTATAACTTCCCTCAGCTTGGAAAACTGTGTGTGTATATATCAGACCACTTGGAGTGAGAGAGAGAAGGAGGAAGAGCACCTTTTTGGCAGCCATTCTAAGTGGTAAGTGTGTGGATTTTGAAAATCTCTTGGGGGAGTGTGTCTGTTGCAGAGGAGGAGGAGCTTCTGTGAGTCACATCTGTGAGTCACAAGTGGGAGGAGCTAGGAGACTAGCTGTAGAGAACTGCTCAGAGAGCCAGCTGCAGACCACTTGGAGTGAGAGAGAGAAGGAGGAAGAGCACCTTTTTGGCAGCCATTTTAAGTGGTAAGTGTGTGGATTTTTAAAATCTCTTGGGGGAGTGTGTCTGTTGCAGAGGAGGAGGAGCTTCTGTGAGTCACATCTGTGAGTCACAAGTGGGAGGAGCTAGGAGACTAGCTGTAGAGAACTGCTCAGAGAGCCGCGCGCCTAATGGCGCGCGAATTCCCCCCCCCAAACAGGGTGAAGCACAACTTAAGGAGTAGAGGAGCTGTAAACTTTGTTTTTTAGAGGTTCTCCTTTGGATCTCCCCCTTTTTAAAAAGTGCTTTGAAGGGTTCCCCTCCACCTCAGAGGAAGTGAATACAAGTTAGAAACCAGGGCATCTGTATAAAGTAACATTCCCAGTAGGTTGAAATCACTGATAGAGTTTGGTGAAATAGGACAGGACATCAGGGGCCTTTGACATTGGTGTTTACCGGGGGATATTCTTCGAGGAGGAAGCCCACAGTCCTCTTTTAGTGATTCCTTAATACTTCTCAGTATGGGCACCGAGGGAGCGGCTGCAGTCACTTGCAACACTTGTGGGATGTTTGTCTTTTTGCCTACAGATGTGGCGAACTTCACATGCCCCAAGTGCAAGTTGGTAGCCCTCTTGGAGGAGAAAGTACAGCAGCTGGAATCCAGGATAGCGACATTTCAGCATGTCAGGGAGCAAGAGGTTTTCCTCGACACAACGGAAGGAACGATCTTGGAAGGAGACCACACAGAGAAAGTCGCTGGGGGTGAGAAGGTCACTTCATGTACACAGGAGGCAGACAGCTGGAGGAATGTCACACAGAGAAGCAGAGAAATCAGAGATAGCAGTAGAGGCTTGCAGCTACAGAATCATTTCGAAGCCCTTTCACTTGTCAAGGAGGATCAGGAAGAGCAGCATGGACAGACTTCAGGGACACAGCAGGGGAGCCTGGGAGTTCCATCGCAGGGAAGAGTTGCTGCTAAGCCTCAGCGGAGGCGCGTGGTTGTGGTGGGGGACTCCTTGCTGAGGGGTACAGAAGCAGTGATTTGTGGGCCCGACAAGATGTCTCGTGAGGTGTGTTGTCTCCCTGGAGCAAAGATCCGTGATGTGACGGAGAGGCTGACAAGATTGGTGAAATCTACTGACAAATACCCCTTCCTTTTGGTCCACGTGGGAACGAATGACACAGCAAGACACAGCCTTCACAATATCAGAAGGGATTATGAGGCTCTGGGGAAGAAGCTGAAGGAAATGGACGCACAGATTGTCATCTCGTCTATTCTACCAGTAGAAGGGCATGGTCCAGGAAGAGAGAGGAAAATAGCAGATATCAACAACTGGCTCCGCAGATGGTGTCGCCGAGAACAATTTGGATTCTTGGATCATGGGCTGCGGTACCATGAGGAAGGACTTCTAGCAAGGGATGGGCTACATCTCACGCCAGTTGGAAGAAACGTTTTTGCCAACAGTCTGAAGAATCTGATCAGGAGGGCTTTAAACTAAGCGACCTGGGGAAGGGAGACAGCAGTTTGGAAGGCAAAACGGCTAGAAAAAATAGTCAAACTGACATAGAGGGAAGAACACAAACAGTGCAAGGACCCAACAATAGGAGCCAAAAAAACATGCACAGGCATCAAGTAAAGGGGACACATGGTCTTAGATGTCTCTACACTAATGCACAGAGCATGGGAAATAAGCAAGATGAACTTGCACTCCTAGCACAACAAGGGAAATATGATATAATAGGCATCACTGAAACCTGGTGGGATGAGTCTCACGACTGGAATATAGAAATAGAGGGATATAACCTTTTTAAGAGAAACAGGCCAAGCAGGAAAGGAGGAGGAATAGCATTATATGTCAAGGATATTTACACCAGTGAAGAGATCCAGGAAATCAATACTGAAAGCCAGGTGGAGAGCATCTGGATAAAAATTAAAGGAGAGGGAAACAACAGGGATGTTACTGTGGGAGTCTACTACAAACCCCCAAGTCAGACAGAGGAAATGGATGATGCCTTTCTAGAACAGATGACCACACAATCAGGAAGGAGAGATGTAGTAGTGATGGGGGACTTCAACTATCCGGATATTTGCTGGAAGTCAAACTCAGCGCTATCCTCAAGATCTAGAAAATTCCTCACTTGCCTGGAAGACAATTTCATTGTCCAAAAGGTGGAAGAGGCAACAAGGGGATCAACTATTTTGGATCTGATCTTAACCAACAGGGAAGACCTAGTTGATGGGGTGCAAGTGGTGGGATCCTTAGGTGGAAGTGACCATGTCCTCCTGGAGTTTGTTATACAGTGGAAAGGTGAAGCTAGGCATAGTCAGACACGCATTCTAGACTTTAGGAAAGCTGATTTCAATAAACTTAGAGAAATACTGGGGGTGATCCCATGGTCAAGAATACTAAAAGAGAAGGGAGTTCAAGATGGATGGGAGTTCCTCAAAAGGGAGATACTAAAGGGACAATTTCAGACAGTTCCAATGAGGAAGAAAAATGGGAGATGTCTCAAGAAACCGGTATGGATGACTAAGGAACTTACAAATGAGCTAAGTTTTAAACGGAACATGTATAAAAAATGGAAAAATGGGGAAATCACCAAAGAGGAATTCAAACAAATAGCCAGTACATGCAGGGATAAAGTCAGAAAAGCTAAAGCGCAAAATGAACTCAGGCTTGCTAGAGACGTTAAGAACAATAAAAAGGGCTTTTTTGGATATGTCCGCAGCAAAAGGAAGAAGAAGGAAACAGTTGGGCCACTGCGTGGAGAAGATGGCCAAATGCTCACAGGAGACAGAGAAAAGGCAGAATTGCTCAACACCTTCTTTGCTTCAGTCTTCTCAGGAAAGGCAAAGGATGCCCAACCTAAGGATGATGGGGCAGAGGACAGAATAGGGGAATTTCAGCACAGAATAAATAAAGAGACAGTACAGGAATACCTGGTTAATCTAAATGAATATAAGTCTCCAGGACCAGATGAACTACATCCTAGGGTATTGAAAGAACTGGCAAATGTAATATCAGAACCAATGGCAATCATCTTTGAGAACTCTTGGAGAACAGGAGAAGTCCCTGCAGACTGGAGGAGGGCAAATGTTGTCCCAATCTTCAAAAAGGGGAAAAAAGAGGATCCCAACAATTATCGTCCGGTTAGTCTGACATCAATTCCAGGAAAGATTCTGGAGCAGATCATTAAGCAGAGAGTCTGTGAATATCTGGAAGATAATTCCATAATCACAAAAAGCCAACATGGGTTTCAGAGAAACAAGTCATGCCAGACAAATCTGATCTCTTTTTTTGATAAAATTACTAGCTTGGTAGATGAAGGGAATGCTGTGGATATAGTATATCTTGACTTCAGTAAGGCATTTGACAAGGTTCCCCATGACATTCTTGCAAATAAGCTTGCAAAATGTGGGATAGACAAGGAAACCGTTACATGGATTTGTAACTGGTTGACTGACCGAACCCAAAGGGTGCTCACCAACGGTTCCTTTTCATCCTGGAAAGAAGTGACAAGTGGGGTCCCACAGGGTTCTGTCCTGGGCCCAGTGCTATTCAGCATCTTTATTAATGACTTGGATGACAGTATCGAGAGCCTAGTTATCAAATTTGCTGATGACACGAAATTGGGAGGAGTAGCTAATACCCCAAAGGACAGGATCAAAATTCAAAATGACCTGAATAGACTAGAAAGCTGGGCCAAAGCTAACAAAATGAAATTTAACACAGAGAAATGTAAGGTCCTACACATAGGGCGGAAAAATGAAATGCACAGATATAGGATGGGGGACACCTGGCTGAATGAGACAACATGTGAAAGGGATCTAGGTGTCCAAGTAGACCACAAGTTGAACATGAGTCAACAGTGTGATGCAGCAGCTAAAAAGGCCAATGCAATTTTAGGTTGCATCAATAGAAGTATAGTTTCTAGATCAAGGGAAGTAATAGTGCCACTCTATTCTGCTTTGGTCAGGCCCCACCTGGAATACTGTGTCCAGTTCTGGGCACCACAATTCAAAAAGGATGTGGAGAAACTGGAGCATGTCCAAAGGAGGGCGACTAAAATGGTGAAGGGTCTGGAAACCATGCCCTATGAGGAACGCCTTAGGGAGCTGGGGATGTTTAGCCTGGAGAAGAGAAGGTTAAGAGGTGATATGATAGCTCTGTTTAAATATTTGAAAGGATGTCACATTGAGGAGGGAGCAAGCTTGTTTTCTGCTGCTCCAGAGAACAAGACTCGGAACAACGGATGCAAACTGCAGGAAAAGAGATTCCACCTCAACATTAGGAGGAACTTCCTGACAGTAAGGGCTGTTCGACAGTGGAACACACTCCCTCGGAGGGTGGTGGAGTCACCTTCCTTGGAGGTTTTTAAGCAGAGGCTGGATGGCCATCTGTCGGGTATGCTTTGATTGGGAGTTCCTGCATGGCAGGGGGTTGGACTGGATGGCCCTTGTGGTCTCTTCCAACTCTAAATTTCTATGATTCTATGATTCTATGATTCTATATGTTGACTTCTTATATCAACCTTCATCACACTTGATGTACATCTAAAGCAGATTAGGGTAACATGTGGTCTTTCAAATATTGTAGGACTACAGCTCCCATTATCTTTTACCATTGATGGCTACAATGGCTGGTGGAAGCTTTAGTCCAACATTATTTAAGGAGGTGCTACCTGTACCTTCTCAGAGGGTGTCAATGGCAAACCTCCTCTGAAAAAACTTGCCAAGAAAACTCCATGGCTTTGAGATCACCATAAGTTGGAAACCAATTGCAAGCACACAACAACCACCTGTACTTTTTCTATTCCTGATCTAAAACTTCCACATTATGGGGAAAAAACTTCAAACAAACAAAAAACCAAAAACAAACAGCTTCATTTATATACCACTTCATACTGCCTAAGGAGTGTCTAAGCGTTTCCAACTGTAAGCTACTTGCTCCCAACAATCTGGGTACTCATTTTAGTGGCCTCGGAAGTTTGCAAGCCTGAGTCCAGCTTGAGCCCTTTTGCGAGTCTTGAACTCACAACCTTATGATTTTGAGTGAGTGGCTGCAGAACAGGCAATTAACCACTGCGCCACCAGGGCATTACCACTTTTCTGACACAATGAGGAAGAAAGCTGATGACTTGACATCATTTTTGTCCTCTTAAGTATTGCTGCTACATATAGTTTAGGAAGCAGCTAACCTGCCATGATGGAAAATTATCATTCTTGATTCAGCATCAAAGGTTGTAGTATTGTATTGAGACCAGAATCCTTTTACTTAACGTTGGGCAACTTTTGAGGCTATAGGGGCTATTTTTGCCATTCCCTGGACCTTTGCCAAGTCTCCCCTATCTGATTACTTCCAATTTCTGAAAAGCCTTTTCTTGTTCCTCTCTCATAACAGAACAAACAAACCTAACTCACTTGAAACAATGAAAAACAAATGGAAAAAGTGAGGATATGAAAATAAAGCATGTGTGTGTGTGTGTGTTTGTAAATGTATATAACAAATACAATAAATCTCTAAAATAATTGGGTATTCAAATTGAAACGACACAGTCAAAACTATAAATAGCTGCTTCACTCTCCAGAGGAATTTTTTTGGGGGGGGGGATCTATACTCTAGTGTTGCCTTTGTCTAAAGGAAATATTGGGTAACATAAGAATTTCCTTGGCCACTGATGAAGAATTTCATTTGCCAGTTCATTGGCCACTGCGAAACACGTCTGGCTTCTGTTTGTATGAAGAATCTGATGAGACTTTGGGCCATATATTTTGTTTGGAAAAACAATTTATGTCTTATGGGCCTTCTCCCATTTTGCTGTTCTTAATTTGGACTGTGCCACTTTAATTTGAATAATTTATTATTTTAGAGATGTGTTATGTTTGTTATATAGCTCTAAACACAGAGAGATACACACACACAGGCTTCAGGGCATGTGGGGAAAAGTGATTTCTAACTTGATTAGCTAGATTTGAGGGCAAGTGGATTGGTGGGTCAAGGGGGCTAGGAAGTGAAGAAGCTGCATTCAGTCCTATTTGGATTTTTTAAAAAAAAGTCTTTCCCTGACATCAACAAAAAAACAGCAAGGAGGGGGCCATTCAGGCTTCCCTAGGGAAAGAGTTCCAAGATCTAGGGAGCCACCAAGAAGGCCCTCTTGCGTTCCTGCTAATGGTAACCATGAAGGTTGTGGGACTGATAGAAGGTCCTCTCTGCAGATCTGAGGGTCCACATTGGAGCATATAAGGGGATGCCATTTGGCCAGTACACTGGGCCTAATCTACATGAGGCCACATTTTCCATGTCTCCTCATCTTCTCATCACAGCAAATTCTCATCATAACCCAGTCTTCCTTTATGCTGTTCTCAGAGATGATGAACTGAGAAATTCACTTTACAGTCCCCCCACCACCATTCCATCCTCAAATGACTAAGCAATTTTGTGATGGATTAATTTTTCCCTTTTTAACTTTTATCACAAAATAATGGCCAACTTCCCAGGGAGCTGACAGAATGACTGGCAGAAATTTCATTTGGTATAATATACATGAGAAACTAGAGTCCATGTCAGCCAGTTCTGATTGTGTACTTGATAATACAATAGTGCAGGCATATAAGGGTAACAAAAGTAGACTCAGGGAGTCTAGGGTAGTTGAGGATTTCTTTCAGTTTTTGTTTTGTTTTGGTAATCTCTTGTGAATATTCTACAGAAATTCTGAGGGAAAAGAACAGAGGAGGACTAGGGGTTACCCTAAGAACAGAGGAGGACTAGGGGGATCCCTATCAACTGTACATGTCCGAATCTGCCCTCTGCTTCAAACATTTCCTTATATAGTGGGCACTTGGTATCCACTGGGGTTTGGCTGCAGAACCCATCATGGATACCAAAATCCTTGGATGCTCAAGTGGCATTATATACAGTGGTATAGTAAACTGTTGTCTCTTATTAAATTGCAAAATCAAAGTTTGCTTTCAGTAATTTTCTTTTTGGGAGATGGGGGGAATATTTTCAAGCTGTGGATGGTGGAATCTGTGGATGCAGAATCTGTGGATTCAGAATTTGTGAATAAGGAGGGCTAACGGTATGATCTAAGCAAATGCAATATGGTCAGAACGTTCATTTCACACTGGAACTGCATTGAAGCAAATGTAAAACTAGGTTTTGTGCATTGGCAGGGGGGTTGTCTAGGTGACCTTTGAGGTACTTTTCAACTCTATGATTCTAAATATTGTAAACCCAGCAAAGGAGCAACAACAAAAAAGAGGCACTCAGAAGCAGCAACAAAACAGTGAGCCCTGTACAAACAAGGACTATTGATTAGCAAGGCTTTTAATTTATTTGTGTTAAATGATGAGATGCGATAACATTTTATCTTATCTCATAGAATGCCTTACAAAAGGCTACAGTTCAGAAGAAGGCAAGTCCCATTGAAAAGGATGGAAGTTGTTGCTTACTTGCATGACATCCATTCATTTTAAAGAACCTTGCTCAGCAGAAGTTCCCAGCTGATCATGTCCAAGGTTAAATAAGCACTAAGAGGAAAGTGTAGATTTAAAGAAAACCCAGCTTGTGTGCCCCAGACAATGAAATTCACTGTTGTTAAGTGGTCTAGTGGTTTGGGTGTTGGACTAGGACACTGGAAAACCATAGTTTGAATCCCTGCTGAGCCATGAAAACCCACTGGGTGATCTTGGGCAAGTCACACACTCTCAGCCTAAGAGAAAGGCATAGGCAAACCCCTTCTGAACAAATTCTGCCACAAAATCCTCAATATAGGATTCAAAATTCAAAAATGACTTGAAGGCACACAGTAATGAGGGCAAATTAGTGCACCTTGCAAATGAGCATATGATACTCTTTCAGTGGATAATAATTAGGTATATTAGAGCAACAAAATAACTGCAGTTTTCAGGAGAGTAATACTTTATGGCAGAATTCAATTCAAGGCAAAATTAAATCAAGCAATTACATTACAGATTTGCCCCACTTTAGTACATATTGCAAGTTAGACTGAAAGGTATGCTGTTATCATTTAATTACACTGGATGAGGTTTTGGCCTGGATTTTCCAAATAATTTTGTCACAAATAAACAATTTGTAGTCAAGCAGAGATTACTCTCACATTGTGCAATGTTCTGCTGATCTCATAAAATGGTTAGTAATAATTTCTTATGAGCCATTGTGGTTTAGTAGTTTGGGTGTTGGATACAGCTCTGGAGACCAGGGTTTGAACCCTGTTCAGCCAAGAAAACCTACTGGATCACCTTAGGCAAGTCACACCCTCTCAGCCTCAGAGGAAGGCAAAAGCAACCCATCTCTGAACAAATGCCACCAAGAAATGCCATCATGATAGGGTCGCCATAAGTTGGAAACAACTTGAAGGCACACAACAACAAATAATAATTTCTTTAGGTGAAATCTCAAGAAAGCCTAAACTAGTCACTCCATTTCAATCACCTCTCCCACACCAAGGGATTTTTCTTCCCCAATGTGGTGCCTTCCAGATACTTTGGGATTAAAACTCAAATCACCTCTTGCCATTGTCCATGCTGGAAGGGGCAGATGGGCACTGCGGTGCCAGATATCTGAAGGATACATGTTTGTGAAAGGCTGGTTTAACTGGCTAGATACATGCAATGGTGTTCAAATATCAGCTGATGTACAAACTCCCCTGATTTCTCTTTTGATTGGCTGCAGATAACATGGCTCAATTATCCATCTGTATCAGGAATGGAATCATCTGTCCCTCCAGATGTTGTTAAACTGAAAGTCCCAGCAGCTCTGGCCAGTACAGTCAAAAGTGAGGGGTGCTGGGAACTGCAGCCCAAGAACATCTGGAGGCCCACATGATCCCCAGCCCGATCTATATATTATTATATGTATATGTTATAGATATTACAATATGTCACCCCAGTGATTCTGTCTAATGTGAAGCTAAAAATCATCTCCCTACCCCAACAATGTCCAGTTGCAGATCTCTGCGTGTGTGTGTGTTTGTGACAAAAAGTCAGAAGGAGAGAGTATCTGTGTGTATTCACATGCCAAAGGGTGGGGTGCTGCCTCCAGTGATTTCCGGGGAACCAAAGTAGCCCTCCAACCACCAGAATTTCTCCAGGGCCCCTTTCACACAACACAATTATACTGCTATTATTCCACTTTCTAGCACAACAAAATTTTTCACACAAAAAAATACAAAGTGTGAAAAATCCATTCTATGGAATGGTTCTATCCTATGGAATCTTGGGGTCTTTAGTTTGATAAGTCACTAGAACTCTCTGGCTGAGAATTCTAAATATACCCCACTTAAGTGCAGATCCCAGGATTCATATAATGTTACCATAGCAGTTAAACTGAATCAGTGCTATAACTATGTAGTGTGAAGTGGGCCCTGATCTATACAATCACACATCAACTAGACATCATTGTTCTAGTATCCATTAAAATTATAAGACTCATGCATTCTTTCCCTTAAGCCTCCAAGATAAAGCAGTCTACATCTCTAAAGGGATAACACAGAATAAGGAGGCTCAAATCTTTCATTCTATTCTGAGATCTATCATTTAACTGAATGAGCCGTTTAGAACACAAGTCACTTAACCTCCCCTTGCCTTCATGGGGAAATGAGCATTTTAATGCTGCCCTCATAGCACATGGCAAGGATTAATTAATTAATACTTGTACAGTGAGTAAAGCTGTCAGGGAATGATGGGTGATGATATATGTCACAAGCTGAAAGACCCATGGGAGAGAAGTAGGCACTGAATAAGTGAACGTTCTGCTGTGCATTCCTGTAATACTGTTGGGCTATGCCGAAGGAAACTGAATAGCTTCTTTCCATAACACACTGCTGAGATGCCAGCCGCAATGAAAACTGAAAGGGTCACCAGAAGAGCAAGACCACTAAGAGAGCATCAAGTGGGATTAAGAGAACAAAGATCTGCAGCAACAAAGTATAAAGGACATGGCAGGAAGGTGAAAGGGGTGGCAGGGATATGAAAACACCTCCATGATGAACATATAGAGCCTAGACTGATCAGCGGAGACAAGGCAGAGGAGACCTAATTAAATAAAGGACCCAATTTCCATTTCATTCTGTTATTCCAAAATAAATGTTGATGTTTTCTCCCTGGTGGTTATATTACCATGTGTTTTTGCACAAGTTTGATAATTTTTTCACACTTTGTAATCTTTTGTGAAAAAATTTGTTGCAAATGAAACATTGATAGTTGTGCAAAAAAACAACATGATTTGTACAGGAATGAGTGTGAGGGTTTGCACACACAAAAATCCTTCAATGCAAAAAGAAAGTATTCAGCCATTTCCTCACTGAGTTGTTCTGGTGTGTATTAAAACACTATTTCTAATTAAGGATGAGAAAATTCACAAGTCTTCTTTAACTCCTATTAAGAGAAAGCTAGATTAGTTTAAATCAACATTGGCTCATTTACAACAGCGACAAAAATGGTTATTTTTAAAAATAGCTGTGAAAGCCAGAACAAGGCTGAAAAAGACAGCTGCACCAAAGTATTGTTGCTAACATGTTTGGGGGAAATCTCTCTATCAAGCACATTTTTATAAAATGCCTTCTCACATTTTCAAAAGGGTACTTAGAACTTTATCACTCACCTCAAAGCATTGCAACTCAATTCAATTCAAGGCTGTTTTTCAGAAGTTATGTTTGGAAGCCAGCCAGTGGAGTACTGTACAATTCAAGATGCAAAGCCAAGATCTAGTGTGGTGTAATGGTTAGAATGTTGTGAATAGGGCTTGGCAAGTCTAGGTTCAAGTTCTACTGGCAATAAGGGACAATGTGTTTTTAAGACAAGATGCACAGAGAGGATGCACCTTCTTTTCAAACCAAATTGGGCTCCTGGAATTGTTCCATGTTATAACAATAGAGGGCATGCTTCCTGCTCACCTTATTTTAAAGGGGAAATTGGAGGTGCCAGCAGTATTGTAGCAGCAAGTTGAGTACTGTGGCAGAGAGTTGGCTGTTTGAGGGAACACAACCAAACCATTCCTCCAAGCTCCCCATCCCCACTCTAACCATCATAGTGAAACAACTGGACTCCAATACTGACAAAACAAGTAACAAGATTTTAAAAAAGAAAGAAAAGAAAAGAGAACAGAGAGGGATAGAGAGATATGTAGACATCATCTATTCCAAAAGCCGTTGGTCTTTAAGGGTGAGGCGGAGGAGATCACTGATTGTACTGAGGATGACTTTAGTTTAAAAGCCATTTTTAAGGCAAGCTAGTCACCCAGGACCACTCACTGCACCTTGGACTGATTGAGAAAGACAGCACAGATTATTTATTGATGGCATTCTTCTTCCTCTCCTGGGGCAAACCCTTTCTGTGCAGAAAGATTTCAGAGGGATGGGGAGCTTGTGGCAGGTGCTGCTTGAAATCATCTCCATTTCCTCAGCCGGGGTCTCATGAAGGTTAGTGTGGTTCATGCCCAGAATGTTCATAATGCCATACAGAATGTACAAATATCTCAGGGGCAGAAAAGGCTACTGAGAGCATCAAGGCAGCCTCCTGGGGAACAACAAACATGCCAGTTACACTCAGAAGGGGCCAAATACGTTTCTCTGAGTTCCCCCTGGGGAGAAACATTTGTTGGCAAGGGCTTTTCCACTTGTGATTTAGCTCTTTACTTTAAAAACAAAGAAAAAAGAAAACTTTTTCAATAGCAAACATGATTCTCTGGGGATTAGGAAAGTGTTTAACGGGGTTGGTGAGATAGGAAGGAGGGGAAATGGAGCAGGATTCCAGCTGAAAAACCAGATAAGTTATTTGGAACAGGGCGATACAAGGCAACCCACAGCAGTGAAACAGAGTTTGGGTTTACTGCTTGTTCAGAAAGGAGAGCTAAAACTCAAAATTTCACCTGCCCAGAAAAAACTTAGTAGCCAAGGGTTTTCAGCTGGGGGTAGATTTAAGACTGGAAAACTTACTTTTGGGACTATACTTCCCAAAATGCTTCCTCTACACACCCAGAACCTGGATGATTCTGGAAGCTATCACCCTACCACATCTTATTTTACAAAAAAGAGCCCCATTCAAAATAATCTCCAACTTTTAAGAAATGATTTTTTTAAAAAATAAATAAAATAAATAAATAAAAATAAAAAGGAGGACTGCACATAGAATATTGAGGTGGAACTTTAGCCTTATATCGAGCAGCATTTCAGTACAGACATGTGGTATGGTCTGTATGGTATCACAGGCTGTAAGGAATAAGAAAGGGCACATGCCAGACAATAGAGAGCCCTCCCTCCATACCAACTGCCATCCTCCGGCTTGGGAGGGAGAGAAGAGGCAGGCCCAGCTCCATCAGGGCTTGCCTGAAGAAAGAGAGCCCTCCCTCCATGCCAACTGCCATCCTCCAGCTTGGGAGGGAGAGAAGAGACAGACCCAGCTCCATCAGGGCTTGCCTGAAGGAAAGGACCCTCCCTCCATGCCAACTGCCATCCTCCGGCTTGGGAGGGAGTGAAGAGGCAGGCCCAGCTCCATCAGGGCTTGCCTGAAGGAAAGGACCCTCCCTCCATGCCAACTGCCATCCTTCGGCTTGGGAGGGAGTGAAGAGGCAGGCCCAGCTCCATCAGGGCTTGCCTGAAGGAAAGGACCCTCCCTCCATGCCAACTGCCATCCTCCAGCTTGGGAGGGAGAGAAGAGGCAGGCCCAGCTCCATCAGGGCTTGCCTGAAGGATATTATTTAGATATTTAATTTATTGCTTATGTAAATCATTTATGTATTTCGTGTATTTGTTATGCACTTTTGTAAACCGCTTTGATCTTTTTTGGAAAGGCGGTATATAAATAAATTATTATTATTATTATTATTATTATTATTATTATTATTATACTATGATCCTCCAACCAGTAAAATACAAATTCATCAAAATCCCTCCAACTGGTAATACAGTTCTTGCAAACAGAGCATCATTTTTCCAAAAAAGTTCCTCTCCATCTCAGAACATAATTCCTCTATGCACAGAACCTGTATTCACAATTCCACTTAACCATACACATGGGGGGGGGGTATGACATGGGCCTTAAACTACATATTTGTGAGTAGGACTCTCTTCTTTAGATGTTTACATTATCTGCTCAAATACCTGGGGGGGGGGTGCATTATGAATGCAAGGCCAGTGGAACAAGGCTATGTGACTTCATATGTTAAAGGAAGTGTGAGTAGAAACAACAGAATAAGCTTAGAGACAATGATTTTTCAAATCCCTTTCAAAGTTTATAACTTTGTTGCCACCCAATCCTAGACATTAATCCAAATATTTTGGCAGTTAAGGGAACAGAACACAGTATTACAAGTTGGAAGATAAGATAAATCCTCATTTGCGTCTCCCCTGGAACTAGAACACATCTAATTGGAACATTAGGTGACACCAAAGGGAACAAGATTGAGTACAGCAAGTTGCATCCAGTAAGTAAGAAAGGGGTTTTACAGACTGCCCAAAAAGGGCAGTCTGTAGCCACCCCTTTCAGCTGCAGATTGGGGCCAGACCAGCCTCACCTGCAGCCCCAGAGGCTCCAAACCGCCGCTTATCCAGGCTGTGGAAAATGGGCAAAACGCCCCTTCTCCACAGCCTGGAAAGGGCTGTCCTTGGGACTTCATGCCCCAAGGACAACCCAACTGGCAGAGGCAAGGGAGAAAGGGGCCTCCTGTCTCCTTTCTCCCTCACTTTGTTCCCGTGGCAATCTGGTTGCCGCGGGAACAAAGCACTTCCAGGAAAAGAGCTCCATTTTGGAGCTCCTTTCAGCACTGCAGAAAGGGCACCCTAGGCGCCCTCCAGCAGCACCATGACGTCAGGCACGCACCGGTCCATCTGGATGCAGCACACACTGAGATGTCATCAAAGAGCACTAGTATGGATGGTGCACTTTAAAAATGGCACCATCAATACGTGTTAGGGCTGAGGAGCGTGCAAATGCTGCATGCTCCCCAGCCCTATTCACTCCTCAGGGACAGCCCAAAAGGGCCGTCTGTACCATACCAAAGACTGTATTTGAGAGCTGGTTTCCTGGCAATAGGTCAGCTATGTTCTGCAGAACCTGGGAGAACTCCCGTGCTTAGCAGATATTGCTATAGAATGCTTCAGGACTCCAAGCCAGACAGACTTCTGTCTGACTTCTGCCAGGATATCAGTATTTAGGTAAAGTTATAATTCCAAGCTCTGGTGCTGTGGCTTGGAATCAACCAACTGGAAAACTCTAGAATGGCCTCAAGTTGCATCTTTTGCATTCTTTATGCTTCCAGGCATATGAACTAGTGTTTTAGCTGATACATAAGTGGACACTTTATCCCATATCTTCCAACACTTCACAGATAAAAACTGGGTCATATGCAGCCAAGCAACATCAAAGCATAGTCATGATGGCAAAAGATCCCAATGAGGAAGAGCAACCAAACTAGATGAGGCTGCATCAGTTTGCTGCAAGATACCATCCCCTCCTCTCCTCTCCCTACTGTTGAATTTATAGAGTGCAAACTACTTTTGCCCTTTGAACTCAGTTTTCAGCAATTAAAGTAAGCTGAGGACAAAGAAGGGAAGAGAGAAAAACTGAGACATTTTAAAAGCAGCTTAAAAAAATAAAACAACAGAAGATTAATAGGGACTTTTCCTGCAAAATCCAGACAGTTGTGTGTGTATTTGCCTTCAAATTGCCTGCTGACTTATGATGAGCCAATGAGTTTCACAGTGTTTTCTTTTGCAAGGAATCTTCAGTGGTGGTTTGCCAGTTCCTTCCTCTGAAATATAGCCTATAGCACCTGGTATTCATTGGCAGTCTCCCATACAATTACTAACCAGGGCTGAGCCTGCTTAGCTTCCAAGATCACTCAAAAATTTTGGACTCATCTCCTCTTCAGGAACACATTGCCTCTTTGGAAACATCTGCCAAGAAAGGTGCCTCCTCTTCTAGATAGAGCATAGAGTGGGAGAGGCCGAACTCCAGAGCCTGGACCTCTACCACCAACCCGTTCTGTACACAGTTTTGTCATCAGTCTCATTGACTCCCTACTTCTGCAAAAGAATTAAGGGAATAAAAATGGGATCAGGAGACTATCCATATTCTCTGGTGTTAAATGAAGCATGCAGGTCATAGCTACTAACCCAGCCCAGAACCCAGCTGGTGAAACCTGTTAATGAATGAAGATTAAAGTAAGCAAGCAAAGACTATCCCCCTTCACCTATTTAATCCAACGAAGCAGTGGTACTCAAACCATTTACCCTTAGGACCCCCCTTTGCGTCTACATGTAGACATCCCCCTCCCAACTGATGTAGTATATGAATACAAATATTTTGTTTATTTAGTCCATGTATTTTCATTTGCACATTCATATATATTCATATTTTAACATTTATAAGGAAATCACATTGTTCAAATCAGAACAGCTTTATTTGAGTAAATTTAATATTTAACTCAATGCATGTGTAAATTTTACACATTAAAAAGTTTGAGAGGAAGAGGGACCAGAGCCTGCAAGTCTGATACCCTCCTTGATCAACTCTCACACACCCCTACACTGCACTAAAGAGAAGAGAAAGAGGGTATTAGCTGAATTCCTACATACCAGAGACAGCATTTATTAACTTTTGCATACATAAAAAGAACTAATATTCAGTTTTAGGATTTATTTGTTAATGCCTGGTTTGGTAGGGGAGAGTTACAGAAAAAGATTTCCCTAGAGATGTCATGCTTTGACTTTATAGGTCATTTTGACTTTATAGGTCATGCCCAGCACTTTGAACTGTACCCAGGAATAGATGAGTGGCCAATTAACCTGCTGTAGCAGGGTCATTATATATTCTCTAACCAGCCCCAGCAAATTGTCTGGCTGCAGCATTTTGGATGCATCCAGCACATGCCGAATAGAATACTGTACGTGATAAGCAGGAGGCAGAATTTTGTGCACACATATAATGAATCTGTGCAAAGTGGGTGCCTGATTAAAGATACTACCCTCCTCCCCCCAACCCTGTATGCTCACTGGAATATATGGACAGAAGGTGTTACCAAACGGTATGACATTGACAATACATTGCTTCAAGCATATTTTTATGACCGACAATATTATGTTTGGTGAAGGGTGACTTTTAAAAGGCTTGATAAATATTTAAAAATATAGCAGGAATGTTCCAAATATTTCGTTCCTTTCCCAGCCTCCTTCTTTCCACATTCCACTTCATCCTCTCCATCCTGCCACGTGTACTGAGGTATTTGCAGTCTAAGATCCAGATGAAACTAACCTTATACTGTAGTCATAAATCTGAATTGCAGGAATGGTGCTTGCTACTCCCAGAAAAGGTGCAGGGATGTCCTTGGACACTAGAGGGTGCTCCCCATCTCAAAGACAGAGTCAATGTCACACAGAGACGGAAAGAGAGAGAGACAGAGAGAGAAGGCACACGCAAGTCACGAAATAATGGAGACAGTTAAGAAAATCCTTATTTCTAGCAGTTGGAGAAATACGAGCAGAGAAAAATTAGAATATGAATAATAAATAAATCCGGTCATCTATGTCTCCCCATCCCCAGCTGCACCCCACACAAGCTAGAGTTCTTTGTCCCATTTGTCCTCTGCTGCCTGCCTGCTCAGTCAGATGATTTCCAATTCACTTTTATTCTTTCCACCTTGATCTGGAATCCAAAGCAGCAAACAGTTTTTCTGCTTGACAGAACTCGGGGGGGGGGGGGGGAGTGGAATAGAGAGAAATTCCTATTTCAGTGGGAAATTCCCAGACCCCCAAATGGGAGTTGATTTGCAACCTTTGCATATGGGGAGTAGATGGGAAGTACAGCTAAGCTGCACTTCTTGCTTTACACTCCTCACTTGCTGATATCATTTTAAAAATTGGGAATTTTTAACCCTCAGAGAGTTAATCCCTGAGGTAGGCCATTGTAACCCCAAGGATGAACCATTTTGGTCCCCTTTTGTGGCAGAATCCACACAGAACTAAGCTTACAAGACTAACATTCCAGAGCGGGAAGCAAACATCTCCAAATTTTAGTCACTATCCATGTAATTTTTTAATAATAACAAACAAACAAAAATCCAGTTTTTTTTAATGCCCTAGAAAATGTATTTATTTTTGCCCAGTTTTACCACAATCAGCGTAGCATTTTTGTTCACTATTATGTTCCTTTGAATTCACTCTGACTGATGATGTGAGTTTTTCTTGGCAAAGGCACACTTATAGAGTGTCTGGTATATGGGTCACATGGAGTAACACCCCAGGAGGAGATGTACACCTGATGGGGCAGTACACTATATGCAACTGATGGAGCTGCTAGGCAAGCAAGAAAGAGCATCATGTCCCTTTCTTCCTTGTCCTGCAACCATGCCGGACCCCAAACAGTCCTTTGGAGGCTGTGACACTACCCCCTCAAGTGGCAGAGACTGCTGGGAGGATGCCTTCTGTTTGGGTTCCAGCTTGGCTGCAGCCACACCAGACATCAAGTGGCCCTCTGCAGCACTCCACACACCTCCCACTGTCTCTTGCACCCAGTAACACCAACTCCAGGGACACCACTGTTTCTTGGCAAGATTTATTCAGAGAGGTTTGCCATTGCCTTCCTTTGATGCTGTGAGAGAGTGACTTCCCCCCCCCCCCCCAAAACAGCTTCATTTATATACCACTTCATACCACCTAAGGAGTGTCTAAGCGGTTTACAACGGTAAGCTACTTGCCCCCAACAATCTGGGCACTCATTTTAGCAACCTCAGAAGGATGCAAGCCTGAGTCGAGCTTGAGCCCTTTTGCTGGTCTTGAAATCGCCACCTTATGGTTTTGAGTGATTTAACCACTGCACCACCAGGGCTCCTGCCCAAAGTCCTTTCCCATGACTGAACAGGGATTTGAACCCTGGTCTCCTGAAATCCAAGTCTAATACTCAAAGTGTACACCATACTGGCAATTGGGACCAAAAAAAAAATGTTTCACCCATCTGTGATGCAGTAAAGCAGAAGTGATCTGTTATAGTAGGATGTAGTTTGACCCCATTCAGGGCAGCCAAAAATGTCTTCCATTGTAGGTAGAGGGGGAGGGTGTCATGAAATACGCCACACAACAAGAGATATACTGAAAACTTTGACCCCTAGTCCTCAAGGAGCCCTGATGGCACAATGCTAGTACTGCAGCCATGATGTTGTAAATTCAATCTAGAGGAGGGTTCAAAGGTCTACACAGCTTTCCATCCTTTCATAGATTGGTAAAATGAGTACCCAGCTTGTTGGGGGCAATTGGCTTACACAATGTAAACCACTTAGGCAGTGCTAGTCCACTGATAAGTGCTATAGAAATGTATTTGATATTGCTATTGCTATTGCTGCCAGAAAATATGCCACGACCCATTCAGTGCAGATTTCTCCCATCACAAGAAAGTTAACTTATAAAGAGAGCATAAAGGTAAAGGTTTCCCCTTTGATGTGATTGTCTAGTCATATCTGACTGTAGGGAGTGGTGCTCATCTCCATTACTAGGTCAAGGGATCTAGCACTGTCAAAGACAGCTTCGTGGTCATGTAGCCAGCATGGCTGCCCAGAATACTGTTACCTTCCCATTGAAGTGGTACCTATTTATATATTTGCATTTTTACATGCTTTTGATTTGCTAGGTTGGCTGAAGCTGGAACTAGTGAGGGGAGCTCACTCTATCATGCAGTGCATGGGTCTCAAACTGCTGATCTGTCAATTTTGCAAACATCAAAGTCAGCATCTTAACCACTAAGCCACCACATACTGAGAGCATACTGAAGACTTAATGCAGTTCTTGTACTGTCTGTTTATGTGCAAACTGAGCATAGGGGAGCAGCAAGCACCAAGATAGCCAGTGCTAAATCTAGAAAACACTAGTTCTGACCAAGATATTATGCTGCCTGAGGAAAGGTAGCAAATGGTTCTATTCACCAGCTAGTACCCGGTGATGCACAACATAGATAGTTCTGAAAGCACCCCTCTCCCATTGCTAGCAGGATAAGGGTTCCTTCTAGGGTTCCCTAAATGACCACACCCCTTTCACACAATACCATTATTTGGTGTTTTTCCAGCTTCAGCATTGACTTCTTTTCATTCTAAAAAGTGGAAATGCCTTTCCCAGGGTTTATTTACTGACAGAAAGAACTTTAAGATAAAATATACTATGGGCCTTTGCCTTTGGCTCCATCACTCTGGAGGTTCTCCAGTTCTCATGATAACAAAATAAACAAAGAATTGCACAAAATCTGCTGCTTGAGGCTACATCCTCACTTTGCCTAATGCCTTGATAAAGTAGTACTATTTCTTCAAAAATCAAACAGAGAGAGAGAGAGAAAGACTCTTCAAAGGAGTCTCCCCAACTATCTCTTCAATCTCTAAAGGTGTAGGTGGAATAGGTCAAGTAGCTAATAGCCACCAGATATCAGAAGTCTTCTTTGCTAATTTCAGAAAGCATCTTCCAACCATTGGTGCTCATTAAAACACTATTAGTGAAAACAAGCCTAGAGAAAAGGTCATCTACTCACTAGATATCATGCAGCAGCAAAGACTAGTCAATGGAGGTTCAGTTGTTCAGCTTACTGAAATGTGGTACTTTCTTTAGTAACTAAGGATTATTACAAATTACCATTTTACTATGTATCTGCACATGATTGATTTTTTTTAAAGATCCACTTGGCAAAGTAATATAAACAACAAGCTAACGGAGAGTTTATAAATACAATCAATCCAATTCTGCCTACTGAACCTGGAATTTATGGCCCTCGTGATTTAATGATTTTATTTTATTTGGGGAGGGGGTTGGTTTATTGGAATATATGTCTTCTTGAACAGAATCAGCACAGTGTAATTGTCTGAATGTTGGGCTAAGACTCCAGGTGACCAAAGTTCAAAATTCCACCCAGTCATGGAGAGCCATTGGGTAACCTTGAGCAAACCACACTCACTTTGCCTCAATGGAAGGCAATGACAAACCCACTCTGGGCAAACTTTGCCAAAAAAAAAAAAAAAAAAAAAAACCCATGATAGATCCACAACAGCAATAGTAGCACTGACAACAACAACTTCCTTTTGAACATACAGTTCTAAACCCTAGCAATATAATTTTTTTCCTTCCTATGGATTTTACGCACAGGAATACAGTATCTGTATCGCAACAGCTAGAGGTAAAAGACAGGGGCTGTGTATAAGGGGATTTCAGCAAGAACAGTTTATCATACAAACTAATCCTGTTGAAATTCCCTCTTCCATCTAACTTAAAGATACACATGTGTTGTCTTTTTTGTACCTAACCTCTCTAAGTGTATTCAATTAGTGTCCACATTTGTAATGGGCTTCTGTATGCTCATCAGGCCTATATTATCTTCAGTGTCAACGGTTCTAGCTCACCCATTATTTTCCACATACCTGTCCCCACTCATCCCCTGTATATATAAGAGAAGAAGCAAAATACCCAAATGTTTCAAATTATATACAACAGGAATCGCATTTTCTGGCAATGGTGTGAATCCTTTAGGAGCTAAGGTTCTTCAGGAGCACTGATGGTGCTAAATAATAACTCCCATGTCAGTGGTCAGTTTACTGGTTGCATTCCAGCTTTTAATTAATGCAGTTTCATATCACTTTAACTACCATGATTCAATAGTATGGAATCCTATGTAGTTTGTTGTGACACCAGAGCTCTCTGACAGGCAAGGCTAAATAGCTCACAAAACTACAACTCCCAGAATTCCATAGCATTGACCCATGGCAGTTAGAGTGGTGTCAGACTGCATTGATGCAGTGTAGATGCAGCCTCATTTAAAGCTCCCATCTCTCCAACCAACTGGGTCAAGGACTAATCACTACACCACATTTGGGAAGGGAACAGTTTGGGGAAGGCTGGTGTACATACTTAGACCCAAACTATGTTTCCCTGGATTTATCTTTAAAAAAAAAGTCTCCTTAAACTTTTACTATGAAGAGAATAAAAAAGTTGTGGGACCCTAAGCCAAAACATGCTTTTTATCTGAATTTCCCAGTTTCCCACCAAAAATCCTCGTCTCTTTGCACTTGAAGATGTGATCGTAAATATTTTGGTATTTTAGTACATTATAATGCTGTGTTTTATTATTTTGCTGTTGATTACATTTGTCTGATGTTCCGCCCTTGGATGAAAAGGGCATTATAAATAAAAGTTATTATTGACTACAAATAGTACTTTACAAAGGATATAGCAACCATGGATGATCCAATTTTCATTATGAAAACCAGACCCTGAGTCCAATTAGATCCCTACATTTACTCTTTCTGCATAATAAAATTTCTCAGAATCATGAATAATACTATGTATAGCTCACCTTGAATGAGTAATGTTATGAACAAACAACGTAGGGCCAGAAGCAAAGAAACATTTGCTTCCAGTGCAGAAAACAGAAACAGAACAATTGTACTTTAAAAATACAGTGCTTTTAAGTTGAGATTTTGAATATATCTTTATATACATTTTATAAGCTTTATAAATTTAGATTTGTAATAACTTTCCTGTAAAATGTTGCTAATATACACATTCCTTGATCTCTGAAATGGCATCTCTAACATCATCAGTGTCAACATTTATTCCTCTTCTGCTTTCCACAAGATTCTGCATAATTTGTTTCACAGGTCATCAAATCAACATAAATAAATACAACAATAAATAAAACAGAAATGATTTCAAATAACCCTAATATAAATAAATTTTGTTTGTTGCTGTGTGCCTTTAAGTCGTTTCTGACTTTTTGCAGCCCTAAAGCAGACCTATCACAGGGTTTTCTGGGGCAGAGAGGGTGTGACTCAGCCAGGATTACACAGTGGGTTTTTCCTGGCCAAGCTTGCCCAGTAGCCATGCCAGTCCCTCTGGGTTTACTGCCCCTCTGGAGTGTCATCCAGTGCAAACCACAGTCCCCGCAATCCCCTAATGATCCCTCTTTAGATGCATAAATAATTTTTATAAAAAGACAGTCACTATAAACTACACTGAATAAAATTATATAAAGAAACTGACCTAATTCATCATTTCAGAACTAAACAGAAGACTCATGAGCCCAAATACATCTTCATTCCACAGAAAAGCAAGATGGACTCTCCACAATTAACCTAAAAACATTTTGGTTAGCATCCCCATTTCTCACTTGTGGAAGTCTTCCTCCTAGATCTCATCTAAGTCTCCGCAGGGGAGAGACTGGATCCTGCCGGAGAACAATACCCATATATTATAGCAATTGAGCAGTTTCCTATGAGCAGATGTAAGAGGCAAGCGAGAGCAGCATGATGTTTTATTTCACAACACGTATATATGCCACTCATTGACAAAAGTTCCCAGCACAGTTTACAGTAAAGAGAACTAATACACAGAAATTAAAACTATTAACATGTACACTGATGTATCATAGAAATACATAAGCAACCTCTAAATGCAACATGTAAATCAGCAGCAGAAAATAAAATAGGTACTTTTAATTGTTTTAACCATGTGCTTATTTGAATAGAATTGTTTTTTAATTGTTGTCCCTTCATTGTACCAAGTTGACCTAAAATTGTATTTTACAAAAGTTTATTTTTAAAAAAGCTTAGTTGTTTGTTTGTTTGTTTGTTTACAAATGTTTACTAAAAATTAAACAAACAATTGGTGGGCTGCTTTGGGCTCCATGTGGGGTGGGTGAACAAGACAGGCCATAAATGAAATAAATAAAGAAAAAATTATATTAATTCACAGCTGCATTAAAAATATCACAAGCTCTATAAATTACAGATCACTAAAAGGATTCAAGGTCAAGGACTAAAGGGAACATGGAGCCTGTTTATTTATTTGGTACAGTTACATCCCACCTTCCTTCCACCATGGAATTCAAGGCAGCAGACATGGGGTTTCCATGTAACCACCTACCCAAGCAGTTACAAAACCCAAACCTGTTTAGCTTGGTAACTTGTCCAAGTTTGTCTGAATTCTTGAAGCTAGAATTTGAGCAGGAAGAGCTTTAAAAAAATCTCCACAGTTCAGTTTCTCACGTCACAGTTTTTGCAACTTGTAATAATCAAAAGGTAAAAATCTCACCTTGTGAGTATAGTATACTGTAAGCACCCAATAAACAAAATATGCAAATAGTCAGATGAGGATCCATAAAGATGAACAATTGTATTCTTTCCCAGTAACTTCGGTTCTACTTCATTCCTCCCTGTTACTGTTAGCTTAATATAGTCAACCATGTATTTGTAAAACCTACATGTTTTCCAATTCTGTCACATTCTTAAGCCCTGCACTTTGCCACATGCATTAGAAATTACCTCCTTAAAAATAACTGAATAAGAAGTGAATTATCCAGAAGTTCGGTGTCCAAAGCAATTACTACAGCAAAGATCTGCAGTGTTTGGTTCTCCTTTTAGCCTGCGTACACTGGCTGACTAATTAAGGTTCCATGCAAAATAAGTTAAGGGTACCAATACATAGCCCTATGCAATTACTTGATATACATCTCTATGGGACTGGGCTTGGGGCCCAGTGGTTGTTAGACACATGAGCAGATTAAGCAATTAATTGATATGCGCCTGTGTGGGAGACAGGATGTATCGGACGCAAGTGTATTTTGTAAAGTGCATCTTGGGAGATATAAGATGATAGACATGGCAATAGAAGATTGAGTTCAGAACAGTGGAGTTGTGTTGCTTCTGTTATGTTGCAAAGACATTATAGCAATTACATTCACTATTTGGCCGAGAGCTCTGCAAGAAAACACGATGTAGTACATGCATATTTCATGCAATACATTTTACTCTCTTGGGACAGAGATATGTACAGTACTAGGTCTAGACAAACACACTTGTGAAGCTTGGCCAGCGGTAACAACAACTGATCCACCATACCAAAAGCACTAGTAGGTTTGTAAAGCTGTCACAGCTTGTGACAAACCAACGACAAGTTGTAACCAACCAAAATTGCAATCTTCCAAAGAAGACAATTGGAAAAGTCCTGTAATGACATGTCTACAATCTCTCTCCATTTTTTCTTTTTTTACACCAAGAGCTGTGAAATAATGTTGCAGTACATAACATAATGTAAGGATCAGAACAAGGCTGAAGAAAGTGTGGCCCTTTAGATATTTTAATACTGCGTTCCCATGAGCCAGCATAGGCAATAGCAAGAAATGATGGGTGTTGTATCTGGAGAGCAACATATTTCCTAATCCAGGGCTAGAAAACTAGGGGAAAGAACTGTTTAGTCTTTCAGACAATTTGAAAGCCCTTATCTCCCCACATGAGCATACTGAAGCCTTGCAATCTTCAGGAGAGGGCTTTCTCTCTAATCATCCTCAGAAGTGTGTCTGGTGAGGACATGGGAGACAGTCTTCTCAGTGGCTACTCCCAGGCTGTAAAACTCCCTCCTGAGGGAATCTCAGTTGGCCTCCTCTCTGTTCTCCTTTTGTACAAACTTTTTACTGTTTTTATTGTTTTTATTGTTTTACTGTATTTGGTTTGTTTTTAACTATATGGATTTGATGTTTTAATGTTTATATATGCTGTACACCACCCTGATCTATGGAAGGGCGGTATAGAAATAAACCTTATTATTATTTATTTATTTATTTATACTGGCATTCAGACTTTAACTAGTTAGAGTAGAAGAATGTGCAACAAGGGTGCTGTTTTTAATATACAGTATGTTTTAATGTGTTTTTAACTCTCTTAAATTAATATTTTAATTGGATTTTTATTGAATGTTTTTTTTTTAAAAATGTACAACAGATTGTTTCAGCTGTTCAGTTTTAGAATAATCCCTTTAAGGAAAGGAAGATGCACAAGGACCACATTGGAAACATACGATGGATAATGGACAGCACCAAGGAATTTCAAAAGAAAATTCATCATGTGCTTTATAGACTATAGCAAAGCCTTTGACTGCATAGATCACAAAAAGCTATGAGTGGCTCTTAAAGACATGGGAGTGCCACTACATCTGATAGTCCCAAAGAGAAATCTGTACTTAGGATAAGAGGTCACTGTTAGAACAGAATTCATAGAAACAGAGTGGTTCCCAACTGGCAAAGGGGTCAGACAAGGATGCATTCTGTCACCCTACTTGTACAACTTGTATACAGAAAACATCATAAGAATAGACTCAGAAGGAAAAGGAGTGAAGATAAAAAAAAGATAAAGGTTTCTCTTTTGACATGATTGTCAAGTCACATCCGACTGTATGGGGTGGTGCTCATCTCCGTTACAAAGCTGAGGGAGCCAGCATTATCAAAGACGAGTCTGTGGTCATGGGAACACTGGAACGCTGTTACCTTGCCACCAAAGTGGTACCTATTTATCTACTTGCACTTGTACATGCTTTGGAACTGCTAGGTTGACAGAAGCCGGGTCTAGTGATGGGTGCTCACTCTGTCACACGGCACTTGGGTCTCAAACTGCTGACCTGTCGATCTTGCGAATGAAGACAGGAGGAAGGAATGTCAACAATTGTAAATATGCAGACTATACCATATTACTACTAGAAAACATCACAGATTTAGAACATTTACTAAAGAAGGGCAAAGAAGAAAGTGAAATGGTAGGCTTAATGTTGAACATAAAAAAACAAAAATAATGACTATGGAGGATCTACACACATTCAACCTACCCAGTGAGGAAACTGAAATAGTTAAAGAGTTCCATACCTAGGATCAAACATTAATCAGAATGGTGACTGCAGCCAAGAAATAACAAGGCTAGGAATGGGAAGGACAACTATGAAAGAATTATAGAAGATCCTAAAGAGTAAAAACATACAACTGTGCACTAAAATCAAAATTGTACAAGCCACTGTATTCCCTATGTACAGATGTGAGAGCTGGATAGTGAATAAAGAATTTATCACATGGGAAGCAAAGCACCCATGGATAAACAGGGTTTAAATCCTAAGAATATCCTGCAAGAGAGTGCTTGTTTTTAGACATGTCAGATGATTTTTACATTTATCCAACATTAACACCATTTTTAACTTTGAGATTTTCCCGAAGTTAAAAAGTGGTGCGATTTTGCAGCTTTCTACATGCTGGAAAAGAGTGCTGAGGATACCTTGGGCAGCCAAACAGACAAACAAATGAGTCCCTGAACATATCAAACCTGAAATCCCTCTGGAAGCCAAGATGATGAAAATAAGGCAGCCATATTTTGGCCACATCACAAGAAGGCATGACTCACTTGAAAAGAAATTAATGCTTGGAAAGGTGGAGGGCAGCAGAAAGAGAGGCAGTACTGGACATCACTTCATTAAACTAACACAAATTAGCTCTAAAAGTGAGATGGTGGAAAACCATCCCAGATGTTGGTCTACAGCTGCCCTTATTTCTGACTACTGATGGGGGGGGGGGGGAATGGGTGTTTCAGTACAAAATATCTGGAGGGCTGAGGTTCTCCACCACAACTGTAATGCAAAACTAACCTTCCTCACCCTAAGAGTGCACAGCTGCTTCATTTTATATACAGCAGAGGGGTAAGTAACTTCAGCAGGACCAGAGGCCATTTTTCTGTCTCTAGACCCATTGGTCATACAGACTGGCAAAAATAACCAAAAATGGAAACAAGTTTGAATAGCAGGTCCCCACAAACACACATATTAAAGAGTGCTGAGGTATATGTGACCTGTTTAAAAGGGGATGCCACTGGTCCTGGAGACACCTTCCCCCCACATTTGGGGGTGGGGGCTAGGAAAAAGGGAAACAGAGAAGGTGGACTCAAGGGTTTACAAATTCAGTCTTGAGGGCTTAACTTTTAACCTACAGTATGAGCCAATTTTAACCTGTTTATCTTAAGTTTAATAGCTCTGCTGATATGCCACATGCAACAAAATATTCTGTACAGAGTGTCTCCATCCCTTGTCTACCAGCATGCATAGTTTCCACGTTGGCCTCAGAAGAAGCTCACCCTATCCCTCACCTCCATCCTTCCCCCAACACCCTGCTTGACATAAAGCCATTTATTACTTGCTTTCTTGTCCTGCTAAGGGGGCAGCATCCTTTCTTTCCAGCCTGGCTGTACAAGAAGGGCCTTTCCTCCTCCCCACCATATTCCCAAAGTCCCCAAAACCTAAGAGGTTAATTTTGGATAGGCAGATAGGCAGACGGACATAAAGACAGAGGTATCCACCCCAGGGTAAATTAAGCATAAAAGCTTCTTTGTGCTATTTAGAGGTAAGGAGGGGAAAGAATGCAGTACGTATATAATATGCATCTTTTGGGGCGGTGGCATGGCTATTAATCGTCTTGAGCTTGCACCGCTTGCAGATTGCCACTGTGTGTCCAGATGATGAACAAGGGAGCCTTCCTCTTTTTTGAGAAAACTCCTCAGAGGAAGGAAGAAGCTATAGAGGAAGACTAAAAACTCAATGATAGCATGTGAGAGAGAGACTGAGCGAGAAAGAAAAAGCACACAAGTGTATTCCTGGGTGATGTTATTCACAGGCAATGGTGAACAGTAAATAAGACAGTGGAATTTGATTCATGAGGACTGACAGGAAATCTATAGCAGGTGGGTTCTGTAATCTGCTTACTACTGCGTACCAAAATGGAAGAACAACAGGCCAATTACTTGAGTCCTGGCGGCTTCTAAGCGCATCCTTCAGCTCTGGCTCTGTGCAGATCAGGGGGGCTAACAGAGCCAGAAGGAAAAATCCTTCCTTCTTGTTGAAATCACAGCTCCGTGCCGGAGGCAGCTTCAGTGAAGAAGAACCCTTCCAACTAAGAACTGCTAGCTGAGCTAAGCTTGTGTTTTGTGACAACTTTCTGCCCAGGACCTCCTTCAGATAGCTTTTGCTCTGGGTCCACATCTGGAACAGTTTTTAAGGTGGCTCAACATTGGTAGGCAGGTTATTATCAATTGTGCTTCTCTTCAGCTACTTGCAGGAAAGGCAAATGACTTTTCCTATCCATTATTATTGAAACACTCTTCAGTGTGAAGACTCTTACAAGCACAATCTGTATGTAGAAGTGTCCTCCCTATGTTCAGTGTAGCTTACTCCCAAGTAAATGTGCATAGGACAGAGGCTCAGTGATCCTACCCAGAACAAATGTCATCCATCCTACCCAGAACCCATGTCTGTGGAGAGAAACAACAACAACAACAACAACAACAACATAATAATAATAATACCCTAGTCCACTAGTCCACCCTGTTCTTGAGTCCATACAGTATCTAAGCTAAAGCTGCATGTTTTATTCAGTTCTTACCAAGCCCTGCAATCATAGAATTGGAGATGATCTTGCAGGCCATCAGTGCAGAAAATTCTAAGCAGGGCTTGAAAAAGTTATTTTTAAAAAACTACAGCTCCTAAATAGGACGATGAGAGCTCTTGATTAAAAAAAAATAGTATGCCCAAATCCTGATTCAAAGCTAGAGAATCCCTAGTTGATCATTCTCCCATCTCTGATAGGTTCCAGTG
The DNA here is from genome assembly GCA_034509955.1 of Urosaurus nigricauda. NCBI lineage: Eukaryota > Metazoa > Chordata > Lepidosauria > Squamata > Phrynosomatidae > Urosaurus > Urosaurus nigricauda. The sequence continues at coordinate 41,502,713 of JAOEGL010000001.1, forward strand.
AGGTAAAGCCCACAATCACCTGGGTTATTGGCTCAGCTTTCTAGCTGTTCTTATATTCAAGATAGAATTATAGAATGTTAACATGCAAAGAGCCAAAAGGGCTATGTAGTTCAACTCCCCAACAGAATTAAAACACCCATCCAATCTCTGTCTAAAGATCTCAAAGAGGGAAAGCCCACCACTCTCCAGGCAGTCTAGGGTAGGTGTTTGCATGGATCAAAATATTCCAGGAGGATTTTAAAGTATTCTGGTCCCAGAGATGGCCTGCCCTTTCTTGTTACCTGAGACTGTCTATTGCAATGCCAGATGCCTCCACCAACAAAGGTGAGAGTTTATTGCTCTTTGATCAGAATGAGGCAACCAGCATCAATCACCTGGCTGGGCACTTCATTCTGACCTCAGAGTGAGCAATTCTTGCTAGTGGCGGCAGCAGATGGCAGAGTGGGACACATTTTAAATAACTGCTCAGCACTGCAGTGGAGGATTCTGGATTGTCCAGGAAGATCCAGAGCAAATGATGAGATTTTTAACATGTGTTTCAGGGAGGGGTATATAGTATATTCAATGCTGAATGGTCAGACATCATTCAGACAGTTCACACCAGCAATGGTGCAAGAGGAACTGCGTAAACTCAGAAGTGAAAGTGCTGTTGAAAGTTGAAAGTTCTGAGCTGGAAGAGCTCATGGCTCATCCACCCACCAACACTCCTCCCAGATTCCTGTACCATGGTGCACAATCCACATGACCAGGGGATTCTCTGGAATTTCTGGCCTAATGTGGAGTAAAATGAGACTCTTTTTACACCAATTAATCATCCTGGAGCACAGATTGGGGCCATGTTTCACCTATTTAGGGCCAGTGCATCATCTAATCTAACACTAAGTAACGGAAAGCAAAGTCAATGTTGGATCAGATTGGTCTTAAATTATCTCAGATAAACTCCTTCAGAAGATTACAACAGAAAAGTAAGGCAGGTAAGGACATCAGCCCTATATTTGAGTCAAAGCTTGGACAATTATCCTGTGATCATCGTGACTGGGGGGTTCTGCATGCTTTTCCAAGCTCTGGTTTTGCTTCTTCTTCTTTTTTTCACACTGCACATGCCCACAAGTTTGAGGGTGCAAATGTGTGTAGGTACATGCCAAATGCTCCATCTTGATTTGTCAGGGACTGTCCTGATGGTGAAAAGTGTTGTCCTGCTTTTTCAGTTGTGGCGCAGTGGTTAAATGCCTGTACTGCAGCCACTCACTCGAAACCTTAAGGTTGCGAGTTCAAGACCAGCAAAAGGGCCCAAGCTCGACTCAGGCTTGCATCCTTCCTAGGTCGCTAAAATGAGTACCCAGATTGTTGGGGGCAAGTAGCTTACAGTTGTAAACCGCTTAAACACTGCTTAGGCGGTATGAAGCGGTATATAAATGAAGCTGTTTGTTTGTTTTTTGTTTTTTAAAATATCCCAGTTTCTTTATTCTCTTCTCACTTTCTTCCTTTGTCCTTACTTGCTTCAGTTGCTGCAAACTGAGTCCAAAGTGCAAAGGTGATTTCTAAGCAATTCAGCAGGGGGAGAGGACAGAAGGGGAAGAATCCTGCCCCTTCCAGTAGGCTCAGACAAAAGCAAACTGCTGTATTATCTCCTCGCTGATGTGTTCTTTCTCATTAATAATCATTGCCATCTTGATCACATACTGAAGGCAATCACACATGTGACCTGGTTTTCATTTTTGAGACAATAGGAGTCTGACATTTTTGTAGTTCGCACAGTATGTACACAGAAGTGTGTGCAAATGAATGTAAGCACAACCCCAGACACTGCCACTGACATAACACGTGGCCTTTGGGGTTCAAAACACTGAGCACCCCTGCATTCATTAATAGGGAACTGGCTCCTTCCTCTTTCTGAACAGTAGGGATACAAAACAGCAGACAAAACAGCAATGAACCTCCGATGGAATTACCAGAGAATCCTTTCAGTAGAAGAATATACTGGGTGTTACCATCCTTACTATGAGACCTTCCTCCCCCCAATACACACACACACACACACACACACAACCCCACTACTTGTTATCTGTCAGTAAACAGTAATTAAAGATGTGGCCTGTTTGATAAAGCTCCTGCCCGCCCTCACATAGTGTGCCCTTTTGGACGTGTCTAATTAAAATCCTGATGAGAAGATGAAGAAATCCCAGCAGCCAGGCATCTGCCGACTCTCCCCACACTCAGCCTCTTCATTACCAAAGACGAGGCAGAGAGATATAAAGGACCCCAGGAAACACTCTGACAGACCAATCGATATGGCCTTTTGTGGGATGTGACAGGCCATTCCGGGCTGCCTTTTCAACAGCACATGGGATAACAAGGGTATCACAGCATGGGACTAATGGGCCAAGGGAGATCCAGACGTCATGTCAAACTGTTGCTACTTTTAGGAAGAAGGGTTCAAGTAACTACGGCAGGGTTTCTCAACCAGGTCTCCCCAGAACCCTAGGGTTCTGTGAGAGGTGGCTGAGGGTTCCCTGAGAAAGTGTGATTGGAAAGAGTAAACTTTGTTTTTGAGCAGTAGATATAATATTTTTAATATAGGGGTCCTCTAAAACCAGAACATTATTTCAAGGGTTCCTTCATGGTGAGCTACAGTGTTTTAGGACCAGCTCCAAAAGCAAGTTGAATAAGTTCATCTTGAATTTTCCCAAGTTCATCTCTTGAATATCCTCTACACTGAAGCTCAAGTAATGCTGATCCTGTCATCATTGCAGCACAAGGTTAAAACATAAAACTAACTAAAATATGAATTATTTTATGTTTTATGCAATTCTTTTACAGCTGGCCCTCTGTATATACAGATTCTGCATTCACAAACTCAAAAATTTCCACTCCTCCAAAAAATTTCCAAAACGCTAAGCAGGATTTTGCCATTTTAGGAGTGAAACAGTTGGGCATAAGCCCAATTCCGGCTTGGGGCATGGTGATCATATGACATGTGCCCCAAAGCTGCCCAGAAGCCACCTCAACCTGGAAAAGCCACTTTGAAAAGGAGCAGTAAAAACACACTTCTTTTCAGATTGCCCTCTGGGACCACAGCAGCAAGGCTCATTGGGGCTATATGCATCTGTTTGCCATGGCTCCAGGGCAAGTAATTCTGGGGCGGCCCTAGTCTGCCCTTTTTGATCTATTTTGCCCCTAATATAAGGAAAATGATTTTGCTATGCCATTGTTTATAATGGGACTTGAGCAGCCACTGATTTTGGTATCCACAAGGGGTCCTGGGACAAACCTCAACAGATATCAAGTGTCCACTGTATTTTTATCATTATTATATTATTTGATTGGGTCCAAGTCCAAAGTAGTTTATTGTTAAGAGCTAAAAGCCGTTACAATACAAAACAGGTCCAGTCAATATGAGCAGTATGTACAGTATATTCTCTCTCTCTTCCCCCCACCCTTTCTCTTTGTATACACACGTACACACATACCTGTCTACCTCTGCTTGCTTTGTCAATAGGAGTATAGTGTCATATAATCCCTAAATTGGGTATACAACAACTTATCTATCATATCTGATATTTATCCTTCTGTGTCCTCTCATCCATCTTTCCACCTCTTTCCAGAAGTCACTTTAAAACAGTGGAAAGGAGTGCATGGACTTTGCATGCAAAAGGCCAAACAACAGCAGCTAAAAAAGCCAATGTGATTCTAGGCTGCATCAATAGAAGTAATAGTGCCACTCTATTCTGGTTTGGTCAGGCCTTGCCTGGAATACTGCATCCAGTTCTTGGCACTATAGTTCAAAAAGGATGTTGAGAAGCTGGAGCATGTGCAGAAGAGGGTGACCAAAATGGTGAAGGGTCTGGAAACCATGCATTATGAGGAAAGACTTAGGGAGCTGGGTATGTTTAGCATGGAGCACAAAAGATTAAAAGGTGATAGGATAGCCCTGTTTACCGGTAAATATTTGAAAGAATGTCATACTAAGGATGGAACAAATTTGTTTTTTGCAGCTCCAGAGAACAGGACCCAGAGCATTGGATTCAAACTACAGAAAAAGAGATTCTAAAAACATTAGGAAGAACATCCTGACAGTAAAGGCTATTTGACAGTGGAATATGTTGCCTTGGAGTGTCATGGAGCTTCCTTTGGAGATTTTTAAATAAAGGCTGGCCATCTGTTGGGAATGCTTTGATTGTAGCTTCCTGCATTGTAGGGGGTTGGTTTAGATAGTCCTTGTAGTCTCTTCCAAATCTATGATTCTATTACTAGAACATGGAAAAGTTTATAGTTAAACTACCACTCCCAGAATACCCAGCTGACATGATCGGTTTTTGTGCCACTTTGTACTTTGACTGAAAATGAAGTGATTGCTAATGAGGGGGCCTCTATTGGGATTCTGGGAATCATAGTCTAAAAAAGGATATTAGTCATGCTTTGAGCCTGACACAATTTCTACCTCACAAACCATATGGGGTTTCTACTTTTCCAACCGCTAGAAGATTGATGCCACTACTGATAAGACCCATCTTCTGATTGTTACCTAGCATACCTTCCAACTGTCCCAGTTTCTATGGTACTGTCCCAGTTAATCCTCTATCATCCCATTTTTTTCCAGCTGTTTTTAAAATGTTCCAGTTTTTCTCTCTTCCCACTTCCCCTCTTTGTTCTCAGCTTAATTCAGTTTCTGCAAACTTAATTCAAAATGCAGAAGTTTGCAACAGGGGAAGAAGACAAGAGGGAACAGAATATATACATTTATTTATAATTCCCTTTTCTTCAAAGGGCAGAACATCAGACATATACAACAAAATCTTCATCAGTAACTTGCCCAGTCTTGCCCTTCCCAGTAGGTTCAGGCAAAAGCAATCTACTGAAGTCTCTCCTTGCCTATGTGTAATTAAATTTCAGGGAGTTTTAATGATCTAGCCATGTGCAAGAATCTCCACACGTGATTACATCTTTAAAAGTGTAACTTGCTCACAGCTCTTTTAAAAAGAGTGGGAAGCGAACAGGCTCTCTCTTTTTTTTCCTGCATGGCAATTATAATCAGAAAATGTCTTTGTTAAAACATTAATTCAGCCATCAGAGGCAAAGTGACCAACAGAGCTTTAGTAGAACAAGGGGTGCCAATAGTAACATTGCTGCAGGGAAAGGAGGGGGTGGGAGGAAAGAGATGGGGAAGGGGGGGTCAGCACAAAGCTTTGAAAGCACCAATGTTTTGCATCTTCCCTCCCCCCCAGCAGGAGGCAGTAAAGGGATACAGCTGATGGAGCAGAGCTACAGCCTGACCTCCTGTCCCAGTGCCTGCATTTGATGGAATGGCACAGGGTGCTGTTGCAGCTAATAAATAGAAGTAATTTGATTAGCATCCCCTAACTAGCGATAAGATCCTGACAAACCCTTTTTAATGCATTTCTGGAGCAAGATGAAATTGTTTCATTTGGGAAGCAGCCTCTCCCCACCACACACACATACTCCCACTTTCCCAAGGGGAGTTGCCTCCAAGCTCCTTTAGTGAGAGGTAAAAATATGCCAATCATTAATGAGGGGAGAATTACAGAGACTTTAATGCAATCAGAAAAGAGGAGCCCTGGGGCAGCTGGGGAATAAAACCTGCCCTTAAATCAGAGGCAGGCTGCTGGAGCACAGAATGAGAAGCAATGCTCTCTCCACTTCCACCACACACATATCAAAGCAAAGACAAGCGCAAACCCAAACACACACCTTTCCACACGGTGGCCAGTACAAAATAGGTCCAAGTAAAACAAGGAGTGTTTAATGCTCACCCACTTGCACCAACTTGTTAGTCAAAACATACTGATGTTAATTTAAAAAGTGGGAATACAGGATTCAAATTTTATCTTTGTGAAGGCTGTAGGTGTGCATCGCAAATGCACCATCCTTTTTCTAGATGATGACAACAGCTATTGCTTTAATTGCTTCCTTCCATGTTTAGACAGACCAAAAATTGAATTTCTCTGGACAGTGTACAGTTGTTGTTTTTTTTAAAGCTCACATGTATATATATGATGGGATTTTGGCCCTGTACACACCGGCCATTAAGGCCAGCACTAGGGCAGAGTCGGGGCGTAGCATCCTCACAACACATGCCCAACTCCACCCCTAGGGCACCCTGATGCCATGTGCTGTTCCACACGTCATGTGACATCATGGCGCTCCTCAAGCACTGTAACCATACAATACAGTGCTGAAGGGGCGCTATATAGCTGCACCAACACAGCTCTGGCACTCATTATAGGGCACAAAAAGGAGCCACTTTTTGTGGATCCTTTTTGCGCCTTCAAAAGGCTAGATCCGGGCTGCGGCATGAGGTTGCAATATCCCCAATCTGGCTAAGAAAGGGGGGGGGAGATCCCACCATCTCTTAAGTGCTATATATACAGGCACATAGTAGCATTTAATTTTACAACCAGGTGTTATCGCACACAGCCCAACTGGGTGAGCGCAACCCAACCCATATGCAGCTTGCCATTTTTGAAAAGCCACAGAATAAGTTCAGGTGGGATCCAGGCTGCATACGAGTTGTACTCACCTGGCCACAGCTATGTGTGATAACACCCATTTTTGAAATTAAACACAACTGTATCACATCGGGGATAATTCACTTTAAGTACAATGCAATAATCTCTTGTGACTTGCCCAAGGCCACCCAGTGGATTTCCATTGCTGAGTGAGGATTCAAACCCTGGTCTGCAGAGTCATAGTCCAGCACTCAAACCACTACACTGCAGTGTAGCACCTAACAAAACCACAGTAACACCTGCAAAATAAATAAATAAATAAATAAAAATCAGGATAAAACTCTAAAAGCACTTACAATGTTTATACAGTGGGTCCTTGGTATCTGCTGGTGTTTGGTTCTAGGAATGCACACATACACACACCGTGGATACCAAAATCCATGGATTTTCAGTGATGTCCCTTAAATAAAATAAAATCAAGGTTTGCTTTTTGAAATTTGTATGTTTTTAAAGATGTTTTAAAGACATGGATGATTGAATCCTTGCATTAAGAATCCATGGATATGAAAGGCTGAATGAACTTATAAGTCTGAAGGCTTGCCTCCAGAACATGTCTTCTCCAACCTGAGAGGGAAAGGGGACCCTGTGATCTCCCCCCACCCCCTGACCAATTTGCCACGAGGGCCAGCTGGAGGACACTGAACAAACTTGCCCCCCCCTTGGAGTTTGTCTTAATTATTTAATTTACAGTATCTTAATCTGCAAGGAACGTTTATTGTTAGTTTTTCTTTTTACTTGTTTTGGTTTGTTAATTATGTATTTTTTACTGCTATTGATTTGCTATGTATTTTTGTTCTTATTTACTGCTATTGTTAATTGTTATTTTATTTTATTGTTATTGTTTAATATATTGCTATGTTACATCTGCTTTTTATTTTATTTTTATTGTTATTGTTTTGTATTTCCCTCTGTTGTATGCCACCCGGATTCCCAATGATTGGGAGGCATATAAGTTGTTGTTGTTATTATTATTATTGTTATTATTCCCTGGGAATTTTTTTTAAGGACTTTACATAGAGCCAAAAAGAATGCAAATGAAAATGTAAATGGCATGGGGGGATTAACTCTAGCTGTCCCTCTGTTCAAACCTTCTGATCCCACCCACTGGGGATTGCACTCGTACTGCCTATCAACTGCACTTTATTTTTATTATTTTAAAAATTTTAACTGATGTCAATTTTAACTAGTTTTGATTTAATCTAGTCTTAAGGGGGGGGAGGTTGGGAAGGGATTTGACTGCTGTTTTATTCTTGTATTTTTTTAATTTGCTGTACCCCGCTCCGAGTATTCTATTAGAGGAGCGGGTTATAAATAAACATTATTATTATTATTACTACTACTATTACTATGTAGGTGCCGGGTGAACCTCTCTAAGGAGGGTAGCAACAGAGTACCATAAGGTGTAACTACAAAAAGGATTCTCACCCTCACTAAAGCAAACAAATTGCTTTGGTCTGTAGGTGGGAAGCTAGAGGAATCCTCCTGGATCTTAAGGTCTAGGTAGGTAAATTACGTAACCCAAATCTGTGTATTAATGAGTGTAAGTAGGAGTGTGTGCAAAGTACTAACCTCCATTACCCATCCCATGATAATGAGGAGGCTCTAAATCTGAAAATGAGGAAAATCTAAATCTGGGTGATAATGAATTGAATAAAGCTATGGAGCGATGGCTGGTAGGTTCCAGGTTAGGGTGTGTGAATCTGCTCTGGGTTCTAGTTCAGACTATAAAGGAGATATCTAAGGTGCAGTGAAAGCTGGAAAATTAAGAAAACTGATAGGAAGAGAATCAGTACATTTGAAATGTGGAGCTGGAGAAGATCTGGAAGCCATGAGATCCTAAAAAGACAATGGGTGCATTCCCACTATGACTTAAAGTGAATCGCTGATCAGTTTATATGACCATTGTTCCCATTTTAAACCAGTTCTGATCCTACTTTAATTGATTCCTGTCGTGATAAAGCAAGGCAAATAAAAAAAAAAACCAGTTTTTCCAGATACTAGTTTCTTAGCGGTTCTTTTTTAAAATAATCGATTCCGGAGCACGTTCAACAAGGAGGAATGACAGATCTGAACTGCATCATTCTGGAGGGGAGAGACTAATGACACGGGTGTTTACCATCCCTCCTTAGTTTTTAGTGCACCATTCTCCCCCTCTCAGCGCTGCCTTTCTTCTTGTGGTGTGACCTATGGGCGCATGATTTTTTAAAAAAATAAAATTGAGAGAAGCTTCGATTCATTTATTTTCACTGATTTTGCAACTACTTGCAATCAGTGAAACAAGTAGCTGCAAAACCAATAAATCAAATATCAATTTCTTAAAAATAAAATTGACAGAAGATTTGATTCATTGGTTTTGCAACTACTTGTCTCACTGATTGAAAGTAGTTGCAAAAACCGCTGAATTGCATCTTCTATCTATCTATCTATCTGTCTGTCTGTCTGTCTACCTATCTATTATACACACACACATATATATTTATATAAAAATTGTTCCCAAGCCTGGCTGCCTGGGCCGCCACTTATGTCACTGCTGACTCACAGATGATTGACATGCATTTTGAAGGGGTGCAAACTAGTTGGGATGATAATTGTGCCCCAAAAAAAGAGATTACAAGAGGATAATGAAAAAAGTCCAGTTTCATAGCGGGAAAACAGACCTTTTGAAATTGATTACCAACACGGAGTGAAGGCGAATTGGAAATCGGTTTAAAGTGTAAATGAACCCAATGAGGGTCTTAGAGGAAATCAAACCTGCAATCCTAACTGGATTCACCTCCCCACTGATGTAAAAGCTATCAAACATCACTGGGGTTACCTAACTCAACAACAATAGCTATCTCAATATTTTTCTGTGTGTGCTTGATTAGTTAGTCTGGTTCTAACTGGAAAGTTCTGAAGGTCCTACATAAGAATCTTGGTGATCCAACTTGCCTTACCATCTTGGGGTAGGGCCCAGGCCCCACATGCCCTTCCCCCATTGCAGGGTCCATGCTCCCCAGTTTCCTTCTGTGTCCTAAATAATACATCCTTCTATATTCATTGGGATATCGTTTCTTTTCTTCCTATGAATCAAATTACAGTGAGCTCATTCTTATGATGTGAGTCCTGGGTTTCTTCCAAATGATGGTCTCACTCCACTGTCTTTCAGAAAAGGCCATCCTTCTTAGCAGAGATGGGCATAAGTAGCCACATCTGATTCATCTGTGCTTCTTGCCAGTCTCTCTGGAGATCTATATGTTGAGCCATTTCAGTGTAACTAGTTTACCATTCCATGTACAGCTCCCATAGTTTTAGGACTAAGAATGTTATTCAAATGAAGGTGTTGTATCTGCTATATCCAAGTGCTATATTTAAAACAGTTAGGTACTGTCGTTCAGAGAAGACACTCCTCTCTTTGAAGGAATCCTCTATTTGAATGGCTGTGCGCATGAAGAATCATATTTGGAGAGAGTTTGTTGTTGTCGCTGTTGTCATTGTTGTGTACCTCCAAGTCATTTTTTACTTGTGGCAACCGTAAGGCAACCTACTATAGTGTTTTCTTGACAGGTTTATTCAGAGAAGCTGTGCCATTGCAATCCTCTGAGGCTGAAAGAATTGATTTGCCCTAGGTCACCCAAAGTTTTTGTGCTTGAGTGAGGAATTAAATATCCAGAGTCAAACCAGGCTTTCTACTCAGGGAGAGTAGGGGCCTTGAATTTTCTCACCCAAAGTGAATACCGCACAGCCAACTAAGCAGGTTGCTCACCATCTCCTCTGTGGTGAGCAGTATTGTTTCTACTTACATGGCACTTATCACATCTAAATTTGTATCTCTGCCTAGGAATTAACATATGCAGATTTAATGTAAATCTATGTCCTCTTTGCTCCTCTTTTTGGGTGATTTATTTCCTCTCCCTTTTGTGAGGAGGGGTACATAACATGGTTATGGTGTCAGAATTTATGCTCAGTGAATGTTGTTGTTTGTAATGCGAGACAGACTAGTTATTCTAGCTTAGTGCCAAGCAGCATGGGAATCAGAGCAGACCTGTGTCTTTGCATTATTTTTAGAGTAAAAATATCAAATCTAAGTCCATTTGTAATTATCCAGGAACATGGTTCTTAGCAAATAATTTTGATTGTACTGATACACACAGTCAGAAGCTGCAACATTTGCAATATCTGTTCTGAAAAATCCACGTTGAATCTACTTAAAAAAACAACCCTCCTTTTATAATAATAATAATAATAATAATAATAATAAAATTATTTATATCCCGCCTCTCTGCACTCAGGCAACCAGGGTGGCTTACAACAAAAAATATATATATCACATCCCCCCAACCCCCCCCCCCTTAACAGACATGCAGGTATCATCAGGTCAGATCTATTGGCAGCTGCTTCCATCAATCCCATCAATTGCCATAGGCAGGCTCACCTTCACTATACAAAGCTTCCCATTGAGGCTGCACCGTTAAAATTTACAGTCAACACCACATCATGCACTAGAGCAAGGTGTGACCTTTGTGGATCACTGACCCCATGTAGCCCTTGGGGGTTCTGTATGCCCCAGACATCCATGAATCCCCCAAAGCCCAATGTTTTTTAAAAAATCAGCTGGAAAAAATGTGAATGCAAATAGTCTCTAGAGGGTGTATTCCATCTTATATATGTTGTTTCAGAACCCAACCTAACTCAAAACAGAAACAAAATACACAGAAAATACTAGAATTAACTCCTAGCTTCCCAAGATGTCATTTCTGATTGCTGTCAAGTCTTCCTAAAATTGCTTCCATTAATGGGTGTTTCAGCCTTCTAAATGTATTCCACCTGCTGAATATCCTACAGAATCTTGCCCAACTGCATACCATCCAACATTTCACAGAAGAAAACTGGTACCTGTGTGGCCAAGCAACACCAAAGGTGATTAAGACAGCAAAATTATTAATGAGGAAAACCACAACAAGCTAGGTGTGGCAGCAGCAGTTTGCTTTTGCTTAAGCCTACTGGGAATGGCAAGATTCCTACTTCTCCTGCTGAGTTAACTGAGTGCAAACAATTTTTGCACTTTGGACATAGTTTGTAGCAATTGAAATAAGCTGAAAACAAAGGGGGAATACATACATTTTTGCAGGAACAGGTGCAATGGAGGTGTGGCCCTTATCTACCCCTTCTAGGAGTGGGTACTTTTTTCCATTCCAATAAGTTACACTGGCTGGGACAAAAAGATCAATGTATCTTTCAAGACAATTTTTGTCTCAGCTATTCTTTGTCTGTGTTTAAAAAAAGTATTGTTCATATGGGGGGGGGGGGTGTTGCTTTTCATGACTCCATTAAATTGTTACCTGAAGAGTTGTAAATACTCACCTTGGGTATGAGTTAAGTACAGCACTCACACACACATGTACAATACTTTTTTAAAAGCTTTTTTTTTTACACCGGCAAAGAACAGCTGGGACAAAAATTGTCCTTTGTGGAGCCTCCAATAAAATGTGACTCTAAAAGACTGAAACTTTCGCTGGCAGTTTATAGTTTTTGTGTAAATTTAAAACCAAAAAAATTTACAGATTAAAGCAAAAAACTGGAAGAACATTCTCATGAGTATGTAAAATCATGCGAAGGGATTTTGTAACACCTTTGAGACTGAGAGAAAGGAGTTGGTAGCATAACTTCATGCATCTGAGGAAGCAGACTTAATTCTACAAAAGCTTTTGCTACCAACTTCTTTCAGTTAGGAGTTTATCGCATTACCATTTCTCTCTGGATATAGATGCGGGATGTATCTTTAAGAAGGCAGATATTATCACACTGCCCCATCGACAGGCAGTAAGCAGCCTATATGCAACCCAGGCTTCTTTGTGTTTCCCCTGCAGCTTTTCAAGAAGGGGAAAATCCCGTTCTTAAAAAGCTGCAGGAGACTTCCGGTGGCATGGCGGATCGTGGACCATCTCTTTGATGCCGGTCCGAGAGATGATCACCATCAGCGAGGTTTAGAACAGACCGGGAGTCGCAATACCCGGCAAAAATTGTCTCCGAAGTGGAGGAAAAGCTGTGGAGCTCCAAAGGAAAGCCGTATTTGCCCGGGCGTTCCCGATTTCAACCGATCCTGTCGGAGAGGACGGGGAGAAGACCAGCTGCGGAGGAACGGGACGCGGAGGGCCGTGGCAAGGAGTCACCACACTCGCAGAAAGGTAGCCGCTTAAGTGGCAATAGATCCGCCGCCGCTTTTTTAAAAAAAACATCAGCTCTAACCGAAACAAAACCATCTACCAACTAATGTTAGATTTATACTTTCTATGTTCGCGATCCATCTCCAGATAAGAGGGAAACTCCATAAAAGACTGGCTTGGCAATTAAGCGAAGATTGCCCTCCACTCCGAATTGGCTGAGAGTTTTTGCTTTCAAGCCGCTTGGAGAGGGAGGGTTAAGGGGAAAAAAAAAACGGAGAGACTGAGAGACTGAGCTTGAGACAATGTATCTACTAAGACACACACAACAATAACAATAATGGATAAGAAGTAGCAGATCTTGCGATTGGACTTAAATGTGGCATACAACGTAAATTGAGGATAAGATATAAAATAATTAAATTGGAGATTCGGAGACACAAATGGACTGATATTCGAAAGGGGTGCTTTTGCTATCCCAATAATTAACTTTGTTCAAAGGATATAATAGTAATAAGAATCACAATAATCATAATAAAATAAGGAAAAATTATCTGGATACTTATCTGGAAGAGGTAATCGAAGGAATTGAAACTGACTACAAAACTTTTTTACAGGACTTATGACACATGTCTGGACATTGATTTCTAATTAAACCGGATTGTGATAATTAATAGGAAAACTTGCAGTCTATCAATTTTAGTGAAGTGGATATAAACGAACTGAAAAGGACTGTTACACTGACTGACGACGAAAAAATAGACCCTAAAAAAGAATCTATTCTTCCAACGGAGAGACCTAAATTAAAAGGCTGGGCGAACTGTGGAAAGTGTTGGAGTGGCGGAGAGAGAAGAGTTTGAACTTTAAGACTCCTATTGGACTTTTTTTTCCATCTTCTCCTCTTATTTTCTCTGTTAAGATCTGGGTGGTTTCTTGGATAAATTGGGTAAATTGGATAAATTGGAACTGGGAGATTTAGAATTACACTGTGAATTAAACCCCCCCCCCTTTTTTTTCCTTCCTTTCTCTTTCTCCTTTTTTTTGTCTCCGCTTGCTCTTTGTCTCCGCTTGCTTCTCCCTTCCCAGATATTCCCCTCCCTCCCCCTTATCTGATCTTTAATAGACATTACTTATTTTTCTTTCCATTTTTAACTCTTGGTATTCTCTAAACTTTTTGAATAATGTGAATTCGCTCATTGTGGGGGAGGAAATAAGTTAAAGACATTTTAAAATTTTGCGAACTACTAGGACTACTTTAGATTAACTGTTGTGAACTTTGCTTATTGAGAATTTTGACTATTGTTTGAGAATTGTATTCGTACGCTTTTTAGCTGTCGCCATTACTATTTGAATATAGATATTTAATAGGGGTAGAAAAAGAGACAAACCTTGGGCACGTCCTTGAAAAAGAGAAGGAGTCTACACTCTAAGCGAAGCTAAAGGAGGGGGAGGGAGGAAGGGAGAGGGAAGAAAGGAGGAAAAAAAAGCCACAGTTATACTCAAGATATAAGGGGACAGACCAGAGAGGAGAGAGGGAGGGGAGGGAGAGGAGAGGAACAGGAGAAGAAAAAAGGGAAAGGAAAGAAAAAAGAGGGGAAACTATAAACTAAAACATCAATACTGAAAATTGATCCCGACTTAAAAATACCATTAACTAATTAAAACTAACTAAATTTTTTAAAAAAAAAAAGGAGAGGGAACAAAAATAATAATAATAACAAAAATAAAAATATAATAATAACAATAATAATAAGGAAGAAGAAACAAATAGACAACACATTACTCAAATTAAATAACAATCTATTCAAATAAATAAATAAACATTAAACAAATAAATAAATTATAGAAAATAAATACAATAACAGTAAATTCACTAATAATAACAACAACAACAATAAAAAGACGCGAAATTAGACCCTCACTTTAAAATTTATTGTTACCCCATTATAGGTTATTGATACTTTACTACAGGAACTGAAGCTAGTGGTCATTCACAATTTAAGGCGTGAGATTTGAACCTGAACCCTTTTTTAGCGACTACCACTATTAGTGATTACTCATTGTATCACTACGTTTATTATTGTTACTATATTCTTTTCCCTATTCTCTTCTCTCTACTGCCCCTCCCATTATATCAGTAAAACATGGCATCTGGGAGAAGGAAACAACAAACACAGCTTCCGTTCCAGAGGAGACCCTCCCTAGAAAACATGGAAAAAACCTCAGAACAATTTATGCAAATTATGGATGAAATAAAACGCTCGAAAGAAGAGGTAAAGCAAGAGATGAGAGAGATAAGGGATGAGATGAAGGCAGACCTAAAACGGGAGACGACCTTGATAAGACAAGATCTGGGTAAAATTGATAGAGATGTAAAGAAGGTGACGAACAAAGTAGAGAAACTTGAAAATACCACTCTTAATTTGGGGAACCAACTGGACGCTACTAAAAAGAACCAATACGAAGATCACGAAGCTATCTTGAGGTTAGAACTTAAACAGAGAGAATCCTGTGTAAAACTTCGAGGGGTGCCAGAACAAGAAAATGAGAACTTAGACGAATTTCTGATTCCTTTCTTGGAAAAATATCTGGACCTACCTCCCCAACAAACTAAATGGGAAATTGACAGGATGTTTAGATTGAACTCCAAGATTGCTAAAGAGAAAAAACTTCCCAGAGACATTATTATTTACTGGGTCAGGAAACAAACCCGAGACATGCTTCTTCAAAAGAATTTCAAAACGAAATTGGTTATACAAGGTCAAGAAATTCACGTTTTCAAGGATGTGCCAACGAAGATCTTACGAAAGAGAAAAGACTACAATTTCCTAACGGACCAACTGAAATACTACAAAGTTCCTTACAGGTGGGAAGAAATAGAAGGAATTACAGTGACATGGAAACAAAAACAATACAAGTTAAATTCAATCGAAAAAGCGGGAGAGTTTTGGAAAAGATTCAGGAAAGAGATTGAAAAAAGTAAAGTAAGAGACCGCAATCCAGAAGTACAAGACGAAGAGGAGAGAGAGAACCAAGACAAAAGATGGGATGAGTACCAGAAATGGTTAAATGAGAGGGAAACAGGAAAAATCGACAGAAAGACTGAGAAAGTTGACAGAGATGCGGAGGATGAGATAAAAGTGAGCGAAGTAGAAGAAGAGGAGGATGAAGTATCTAGATCAGATTTGGAGGACTCAAGAGGGGAAGGAGAAACAAGAGAAGAAGAGGAGTCAAAGGACGAGTTAGAAGAAACCTAATAATCTAAATCAAAGAGCAAGGTAAAAAGTATAATTGTTACATTTTTATTTCTTTTTTTTTCTTTTCTTCTTTCTCTTTTTCCTCCTTTCTTTCTCCTCTCTCTTCTTTCTCCTTTTCTCTTTGCTCTTGATTAATTTTCAAGTCTAATTTGTACCCATAATGAAGATTATAACGTGGAACATTAAGGGGCCGAACTCGCCAACCAAAAGGAAAAAAGTATACCATTATCTCGAAAAGGAACAATTCCAAATAACATGTTTACAGGAGACACGAATTCGGGAAAAAGACAAAAAACTCTTAAAAAATTCAAGGTTAGGGAATGAATTCACCTCATCTGCAAGAAACAAAACCAAAGGGGTGGTGATATATGTTAGAAAACCTATTGAAGCCAAAGAAATATTGAACGACAAAACAGGCCACTATGTAGCGGTCGAGGTGACCCTTAATAACAAAAGAACACTAATTGTAGGGATCTATTCCCCCCAAAATAATAAAGGTAAATTTTTCAAAGAGATCCATGATAAGATATCCCAACTTGATTTCGAAAACATAATTCTAATGGGGGACCACAATGGGGTTATTAACCCCCAATTAGATAGAAATTCGGGGAAAAGAATTAGACATGATCAGGGTAAACTCCCCAAAAGTTTTTATAGGATGTTAGATGATTTGGGAATGTTAGACACTTGGAGACACTTTAATGGCCAAAAAAAAAGACTATACATTTTTTTCAAATAGACACAATTCATTATCAAGAATTGACTTAATAATAGCTACTAAATCCATGATCCAGGATATTAGTAAAAATGAAATTAAGCCCAGAATCTTCTCTGACCACAATCCAGTAGTTATCTCCTTTAAAGAAAAAAATTTAAATTATACTTGGAAACTAAAGGATGAACTTTTAGAAGATACAAATATTGTTAATAAAGCTAAAGAAACTATATTAAATTTCTTTCGAGAGAATTACAATGGTGTAACGAAAACAACTGTAATATGGGATGCGAGCAAAGCGGTGTTACGTGGGTTCTTTTTGAAACAGGATGCAGAACGGAAAAAAAAGAAAAAAGAAAAATTAACACTATTGATAGAGGCTTTGCAAGAAAAAGAGAGTAAACTTAAAGAAAACCCTAGTAGTAGAGAATTAGCTAGAGCTATCAACGTATTACAAAAGCAAATATCCTTAGAAACAGTATCTGATATAGGGGAAAAAACTTAAGCTAGCTAAACAGAAAACATTTGAACATTCAAACAAAATAGGGAAATGGCTAGCTTATAAATTAAGGAAAGAGAAGGAATCAAAAATAATAACAAAAGCAAAAAAAAAAGGATATACTATTAACATCCCAAGAAGAGATTAAAGAAACCTTTTATGAATTCTACTCGAATTTATATAAAGAAAGCCCAATAGATATGGATAAGATCACCAATTACTTTAATGATTTGAAGTTTCCAATCCCAGACAAATACCAAGAGAATATACTGAATAAACAAATTACGATCGACGAAATAAAGGCAGCTATTAAGAAAGCAAAGGTTGGGAAAGCACCTGGACCTGATGGATTTACATCCAAGTATTACAAAACTTTTATAGAGGAATTAATTATCCCACTTCACCATACTTTCAATTCTATCTTAAGGGAAGGGATCCCCAACACTTGGAAGGAAACTGACATAATTCTTATACCGAAAGAAGGAAAAGATAATGCTGAACCTAAAAATTACAGGCCGATCTCCCTCCTAAACCAAGATTACAAGCTGTTTACATCTATTTTAGCAGAGAGGTTAAAATTATGCTTAAAAACTTGGATCGACGAGGACCAAAGAGGCTTCCTTCCAGGAAGGTTTATGAGAGATAATTTGCGGATGGTCCTTAATGTATTAGAATACTATGATAAACATATTGGAGAGAAGCTAGCTTTGGTATTCATCGATCTTGAGAAAGCTTTTGATTTCGTAAATTGGACGACCTTAAAGGTCTTAATTCAAAAAATGAATCTAGGGGATAACTATTGTAACTGGATTAATGAAATTTACAAAAATCAAGAAGCAAGGATCTTAATTAATGGGGAAAAAACGGAAAAACTAGTAATTAAAAGGGGTACACGACAGGGTTGTCCCCTGTCTCCGCTTTTGTTTTTACTAATCATTGAAGGATTAATCTACCAAATCAAAAATGATAATAGAGTAAGAGGATTTAAGATTAAAAATCATATCTTTAAGATTAAAGCGTTTGCGGACGACTTGGTAATAATCTTAGATGATCCATTTTCAAGTATTTCCCCACTATTAGATATAATTAACAAATTCGGAGAGGCAACAGGATGCAAAATTAATATGGACAAATCAACAATAATGACCAAGAATCTACCCCAAAAAGAAAAACAACTATTGGAAGAAATTTCAGGTATTAAAATCCGTAAAAAGACAAAATATTTGGGAATAAATATTCCCCATAAAAATGTTAATCTCTTTGAAGAAAACCATGCGAAGATATGGAGAGAGATAAGGAAAGATCTAATTAATTGGAATAAACTGAATTTATCCTTACTAGGTAGAATCTCTGCTTTCAAAATGTCAGCTTTACCTAAAATCCTGTTCTTTTTCCAAATGATTCCTGTGATAATAACAGACAAAACCTTTAAAGACTGGAATAAGGAACTTTCTAAATTTATTTGGAACGGGAGGAAACCTAGGATCCGTCTCAAAGTACTACAAGATTCAAAGGAAAGAGGGGGATTGGGAATCCCAAACCTGAAAATTTACTATGAGGCTTGCAATCTAACATGGACGAAAGATTGGGTAAAATTAGATAATAGACTACTGGAATTGGAAGGAGAGAATTTAAGGTTTGGGTGGCATGGATATCTTGGTTATGGAAAACTGTAATGTAATAAGGGCTTTAACGAACATTGTATAAGAAGGCCACTTTTGAAAACGTGGAAAAGGCATAAATCCAAAATAATGAACAAATTACCATTGTGGCTATCGCCCCATGAAGCTTTTCATAGGACAGAAATGTTATATAAAGAAAAATGGCTAACTTATAAATCCCTATTAAAACTTCAAAATAACTCATACAAATTTAAAACTCAAGAAGAACTGCAAGAAGAGGGTTATAAAATAAACTGGTTCACTTATAGACAACTTAAAGAAAGATTCCTAAAGGATAATAAAACTATAGGTTTCGAAACTAGCGAATCTGAAATAAGTAGAATTTTATTAGGGGGTCCGCAAAAATCAATACAAAAATTATATAACGCTCTTCTGAAAATAGAAATGGAGGACGAAGTTGTGAAAGAGGGAATGATTCAATGGGCCAGAAATATTGGTCATCCCCTCGACCTAGATCGCTGGGAGGAAACTTGGGCCAAAATACCAAAATATACAGTCTCGCAAAACCTGAGAGAAAACTATTACAAACTATACTTTCGGTGGTATATGTCCCCCGCAAAACTATCAAAAATTTATAAGAATAGCAGTAACCTATGTTGGAAATGTGGAGAGAAAATAGGAACCTTTTACCACTGCTGGTGGAGTTGTAAAAAAGTTAAGAAATACTGGGTAATGGTGAACAACACAATTGGTAGCATGTTAGGTACTAACTTACAAATGAAACCCGAATTTTATTTACTGAATATGACTGAGAAAAATATAGAAAAAAAATACGGTAAACTACTCTTTTACCTAACTACTACAGCTCGGATAACATTGGCACAGAAATGGAAATTAAACCTTATACCTGAGAGAGAAGAATGGCTATTGAAACTATTCGAAGCAATGGAAATGGACATTCTAACACAGATGCTTCAAGAGAAACAGACAGATGATGTATTAAAAGACTGGCAACCAGTAGCGAATTATCTAAACAGCTTATGGAAGAGATAGAAAGCTTAAGGATGTTAATGTGGAGTTCAGATATGTGCTGTCTCCAAGATGGGTTAAAAATGAAGGTATATAGTTTCATGTTATATGGATTTTGTGAATGATATGTAAATATTAATGATAACGACAAAGAATAACAATAATTAATTTATAGACTTGTACTTAATTAAGGGGGCAAAACTAATCTTTCGATTTATGAAAATGGCAAGTTAGATATCAGACACAACTAGTTACTTTGTTTTTTCTCCCTTTTCTTTTCTTAGTAGAAGAACTATAATTATATTATTTCGAGTATATTTTAAATGATACAGAGAAATCTAAGTGAGTCTTCATATAACTTAGAATAAAGATTATAATAGCATATGTAGATAGGATCGCCATTACCACTACATTTGTGGAAAGTCAAAAAACATACGGGGAAGGAACCAAATTGACAGAGGTTGGGAAGGAAGTTAGTATGAATGAAGAAGGTTTTTGTACGTGCTAGAAGGTATAGAGTAAGTGAGTGAGGGATAGTGAGAAGTGAATGGAACGGAATAGGGAAAGATGACAAGATAGGACAATGTGGAGATGGAATAAGGAAGTATGAGAGAGATAAGTCATAGAAAGCTTTTTGGGAAGGTGTAAGTAGATGTAAGTAGAAAATAAGGAAGACCAATAAATGAAGGGATAAAATAAAGGAATTACATGAATAATATGCTGATATTATTGTATTAGAGAGTACATGGCATGCATATTGTATGGTAGGTATTTGTAAGCATGTATGTATGTTTGTAAGTTTCAAATTTTAATTAATAAAAATTAAAAAAAAAAAAAGCTGCAGGAGATGCCCAGAGAAGTCCAGGTGGCATACAGGATGCCTACTGCCCAGTGACGGGATAGTGCAATAAGATCTGCCTTCTTAAATATAAATCCTGCATCTATCCAGGAGAAATGATAGTGTGATAAACTCCACAGTCTCAAAGATGTTGCAAGTTCCCTTTGCATACTGATCCAGGCTGACACAGCTATGTCTTTGAATTCTTTTGTTGTTTTAACTGCCCTTGAGTCAATCTCAACCGAGGGTGATGCTGTGGATGAGATATCTCCAAGAACCTGCATGAGACCAGAGTGGGAGTGTCGTGATTGTACACCACCTGCCTCCACACCAGCATCATGCCGGTGTCACACCGGCCAACCAACTGCATGGTGGGCAGTGTCACACCGCATTTTGGGCACAGCATGTAGACACACTGAGCCAAAGACCCATGGAAAAGCCATAGCAGCACCAGAAAGGATGCTGTTTCTGTAACACAAAAAAGAAACTGCTTTTTTTGTGGTTTCTTTTTGCACCGGGTTGGGGGAGTGACATGTGGTTGCTGTATCCCCAACCCAGAACTTCCTGGGGCAGTGCAGCATTGCCTCTTAACAGCAGTCTGCCAGCTCCTTTAGTTCCTGAAAACACCTACCTATGAGCTCCTTAATAGAGTTCATCCATCTAGCATGTGGCCTTCCTCTCTTTCAGCTTCCCTTTACTTTTTCTAGCATTATTGTTTTTCCCAGTGAGTTGTGCCTTCTCATGATGTGTCCAAAGTACAACATCCTGTTTTGGCATCTTGGTTTCCATGGAGGTTTCTGTCTTGATCTGTTCTAGGACCCATTTGATGTCTTTTTGGCAGTTCACAGGATCTTCAGCATTCTTCTCCAGCAGCACATCTGAATGAATTGATTTTCTTCCTATGTTTTCTCTTAACTGTCCTGCTCTCACATCATATGATGGGGGCATCCAAAAGTTTTAATGGTCACCTTTTTAAAAAATTGACAGAAAGTTTGTTTTGATTTGTAGTTGTTAACTTATCTCTATGTAGTCACGATCTAGATTTACACATTTTTCCTAGCATATCTTGACCCTCCAAATACCAGATATTGTAAAAGTCTGCAGATTGTGCCTGACAAGGATTTTACACTTTGGTCACTTCTGGCAGAGCTAGTCTCAGAGATAAAGGACACAATGAGTTGATTTTCTCAGCAGTGTGCACTTAGGGACAAATGATGTCATTGACAAAATTTCATCAATATGCCATAAGAACTTCCGGGTGATAGTTATTATTTTACGATACCCCCTCGTCAGGCACAATCTACAGGCTTCTACAATATCAGGTATTCGGTGGGTCAAGATACACTGGGAAAAATGTGTAAATCTTGATAATGACTACCAGAGATAAGTTAACAACTACAAATCAAAACAAACTTTCTGTCAATTTTTTAAAAAAACATGACCATTAAAACTTTTGAATACCTCCTCATAAATGGTAATAGGGAATACAATGGCTTGTATGATTCTAACTTTTGTGCTGAGTTCCACATCTTTGCATTTTAGAATCTTTTCTACTTCTTTCATGCTGCCCTCCCCATTCTTAATCTTCTGATTTTCTGACCTCAGTCCCCATCCCTATCAATGATTGATCCCAGGTATGAAAATTCTTTAACCATTTCCACAAGTAAAAGTGACATGAACCAGCAAAGCCTGGATTCCCAAAGCAATTTTCTACTTCTTTCTCCATCATCCAATAGCACTAAATAAATGTGCCAAACAGGTATATTAGGCATCTGAATTTCCTTGGGGTGCCAATATAGAAAGATTATTTTAAAATTTAAAAATGATTTTGGATCATTCCCATCCTGTAATATAAGCAACTTTCCCCCAAAAGAGGAAAGGAGAACAGAGTTGAAATGCCAGTTCAGCCATGGAAACCCACTGGGTGACCTTGGGCAAGTCACATTCTCTTAGCCTCAGAGGATGTCAATAGCAAACCCCCTCTAAAGAAACTTGCCAAGAAAACCCCATGGTAGGGTTGCCATAAGTCAGAAATGACTTGAAGGCACACAACAACAATAACAACTAAAACATGATACATTCCTAAAACATTGTAGATTCTTCTTCTCTGTCAAGAATGGGCAACAGCTCTTGTCCTTCAGAAACTGATGTATTGCAAGCTCCATTATTCCCAACCACTGGCTAGGGGTGATGGGAGATACATTCTAATATCTTTCACACCCATCTCCAACAGGACTCTTCAATAGCTATAACACCTGAGCTAAGAACACAGTTTCTGCTCAGAAAGAGGTACAAAATGTGTCACACTCAACAGCCCTATACACAAAGCTGCCTCATCGTAAATGACTCCTCATTCTGGTTTGTTATGATTAAAAATGCTCGTCTTCTAGCGAAGCCTTGGAGTGGAACCCAGCTGGAAATTGAATCATTAATATTCCCCTCTCCTGTCCATTGCTACGATTTCTTACCTTTTCACAAGCAATTGCAACTACCGCAACAGTTTATGCTCTGAAATGGAAGGAGGACAAAGAAGCCTGAGATCCCAGCTCATGAGGCACTGTTACGCTTTCATCAGTTCTCAACCATGTCTGGCAAACCTGGCATACCTGGAGACAACAGAACACTACACATTCACAGTATATATTTATTGCACCATGATTCCACCTTAATGGTGATGGTTCCATCCTATGGAATCTTGGGATTTGCAGTTTATGGAGAGACATTTAGAATTCTCATCCAGAGAGCTCTAGTGCCTCACCAAACTACAAACACTGGGTTTCCATAGGATGCAACTATGGCACTTTAAGTAGAGCCATAGTGCTATAACTGTGAGGTGTGAAAGGATCTTGTTGTGTTTCATCATCTTACATTTCTCATTTCTAGCTTGCTTGTCAAAAGAGACTCTGAAGAATCCAACAGGCACTAAATCTCTCTGAGTCAACCCCTGCTCATTCTATAACTCAAGGAGAGAAAATTCAAACATGCATCTGAGGAAGTAGGCTCAGTCTATGAAAGTTCATGCTACCAACTTCTTTCTTTCAGTTAGTCTCAAAGGTGTCCAAGGTCTCCAAGATCATGGAGAGAGAACATCGGAAAGGGGAAGCTCAATATCATGAGTCCAAGGGTAACCCTGAAAACAGAAAAAATGTTAACAGTTGCTGCAGCAAGCTAAACATATATCTATTTGAAGGCCATCCTCTCTCCCTAGATGCTTCCCCTTTGCCCTGAGGACTGGAGAAGAAAGCTCAGGCTTCGAGATCTGAAATCCCTAGGAATGCAACTGAAAATGCTTGATTTTTGCACCTGTCTCTATCTTTGGGAAATGCAATAAAATGCAAAATTCACAAGCAGCGATACCTTCATTGGGTCAACTCCAAAGCATAAAATACATTATTTTGAAGCTTCACTGGCTTCTTCATCAGGCAAAGATGTTAACAATTATACAGGAGAAAAAAGGTAATGAGTTAGAGGCCTGTGTTCTGTCTCAGATGTTATTCTGTTGTCAGTTAAGATGATATTGCAATTTTGAAACTAAAGGCTGGAATGTCCTGATGCAAGGAATGCATGGCTCCCCCTAAAAGTGCCATTCCTCCTTCACTGTGGTAACGTCTATTCAAATCTGAACTGATAAAAGAATAACTGAAGCAGAATGTAGGCCTGTGACTTTAACCTGTCACCTTTTTTATCCTGTATGATTTTTAGTATCTTTTTCTGATGAAGAAGTCGGTGAAGGTTCAAAAGCTTCCATAAGGTATTTTAAGCTTAGGAGTTGGTCCAATAAAGGTATGAGTACTTGTGGATTTTGGACTTTGTTATATTTTACTGCATGGCTACCCCTGAATATGCTTTCCATATTTGGAGTGGTCTAAATACCCTAAAGGCACCAGATCCAGTCAGATCTTGGAAGCTAAATTGTGTCAGCCCAGGTTAGTACTTGGATGAAAGGCCACCATTGAATGCCAGGCACCATAGGCTGTTAGTCAGAGGAAAGAACTGACAAAACCCCTCCTGTGTATTATTGCCTAAGAAAACCCTATGAAATTCATGGGATTTCCTTAGGTCAAAATGTGACTTGAAGGTACATGTGCATATACTCTATATTTCTTATTGGAGAACCTTTCTCCTACACAATTTAGCCATAGCTGATGCTCTTCTAAAAACTGCAAATGCACACAAGACTTTTATTTTATAAAGAGATCTTTACACCAAATGGGGGTTCTCCACTTTTCTACCTTATTTGTTTCATAAGACCTGCTCAAACTGTGACTTCACATTTTATACCAGTCATCAGAAACTTCAAAGGGGGAACAAACAAAGATTTTGACCTTTGCAGATAGCTGAATTTGTGAAAAGAGAGGGCTAATTTCAAACAAGGCAACTAAGTCCATTACAAGGCTGATCTGCTTTTACACTGCTGCCCACAGCACTGCTATCTGCAATGAGATTAGGGCAAAGCTAGGCGATGCAGAAAATGCATGATTGCTGATGAAAATCAGTCTTTCATCTTCTCATTCTGCCCTCTTCAAAGTCAGTACCAAATATTAATGAGTGGCACAATGTCATTGCAGTGAATGCTTCCCTACTCCACTTCACTAACTACCAGCAGCAAAGATGGAGAACCTCTCAAATGATGACACTGTGTTGAGTTTTACTAGTTGTTATCACAGTGAAGTGAGAATGGAGGCATGAAGCTGCCATTACTAGGGAGAGCCATGTGTTCTCTGAATCATGTCATTCCAGACTAAATTTCAAAATTTCACATACTTCATGAGGTCTTCATGAACAGGGGTAAATCCAGAGCTTAGAAATGTTTTTAAGAAGACAGAAATCTTATTTGTGGACTGTTAGCCCACATGCTAACAGTAGTTTTCAGGAGCTATCATACATTTTAGTCGAACAACAACTTTTCCAAATATTCCTGAATAACCTAGTAAAACTGTGTAAGAAATCCAAAGTAATTTGATGATAGCAATTCTGTGTGTTTACACATAGATCTATCTCAGTTATAGGAAACTTGCATCTAATAATAATAATAATAATAATAATAATAATAAATATTTATACCCCACTCTTCAGCCAGAAGACTATCAGATTGTTTAATTAGACATTTCCCTGCCCTCAGGCTTATGGATGCATGAATGACAGAGATTACTCCAAAGAGAAGTGGAAGGAGTCAATTCAGAAAACACACAACCAACATATTCTGTACTATATTAACTCTCTCAGTATTTATCATCTATTAAGATAATGTAAAACATGGAGTAAATATTCGATCCCCTAATAATAGTCTTTGCTACTTCTTTGCTCAAACTAGTTTTTGTGGAGTCATCTCTTGAGGAGGAGATGACAAAGCGCACACATTTTCTGCATGGCCTTGCTTCGAGAGTGTTTTCCTCTTCAGCTAAGGTGGCCTGTGACTGGGCAGAAAAATCACTCTCCACCAAATGCATCTGAGGAAGTAGACTGAAGTCTAGGAAAGTGCATGCTGCCAACTTCTTTCTTTCAGTTAGTCTCAAAGTGCTACAAGATCTCTTTATGCCAAGAGAAAAGTTCAACAGAGGGGGAAAAGTAACAGATGCAGAGAGAACTCAGTGCTCTTCGTGCCATTAAAAGCTGATCCCAAACATCCTTGTTTCCTACATGATAGGCCAGCCCTTTATTTACATGTATGAAAAATTTCTAGGTTGACCAAAGATTCTCTCTATATAAAAAACATGGACTATGTTAAGGTACATATCTTCCCACTTAGGTTATGGTCAGAAGGCTGTACTCCACCCCACCCCAGGTGTTTCCAAAGATCAGCTGGTTCAGGTCTGACCAAATGCCTGAGCACAGGAGAAATGTGTTTTTCGGTTCTCTCACCACAACCTGCATTTCATTATTCTCCTCGTGCTAGGAGAACATCATCATTCCATCCTGTTAATATTAAACTTCTGGGTGTTGGTCATCTCAGGTGCTACTGGTTTTCACAACAGAAGAAAAGCAGGGGGGGGGAATGAGGAAATCTCACCTGGAATGGTCTTCCTTCCCTAGCTAATTATTCCCATCATACCTGAACCCTGGCTGGGCTCCCACTTCTCCTCTGTCCTCAGCTAGCATCTCCCACTCCATCCCTCCTCCTCCCCCACCCACCCCACCTCCCCAAGGACAAGCAAAGTTATTACAATAATGAATTAGCCAGGCTGCTTACCGCTGCCAGTGGCGAAGGCAATTATCCCACTCTGTGTCCCCAGCCACTGCTCAGCTCCCTCATAAAGAGAGGCTTTTGGGGCTGCTTTGTGCTTTGATTGGAAATGAAGAGATTGCTAATTAGGGAACCCCTGCTGGGACCAGGCTGGCAGAAACAATGGCAAAATGGACAGAGCTTGAGTCCATTTCTGGAATGGGGGAGTGGAGGACACCGGAATTTGCATGCCTCTGTAATGTAGTGCATCCACACGCACACCATAAACAATGCGGAGGACAATTTTATAGAGCTTTTCACCTTTTAAAGCATTCTCATTTGTTTATGGGAAGTCTATAATTTGCTACATGTTTGCATAGGTCAGTGCCTATTGTTTCTATGCATAATGTGTACCTGCGCACACACACATATAGTCAACATGAGTCACATTCCCTTGAAATGCACCCCCTCCCATTGCCAACAGCTTAGTTTCTGCCCCTTTTATTCCCACTGCTTAGCTTTTTTCCAATCTAGTTTTTCGATGGAGGATTCCATAAGAGTTATTATGAACATGATCCTGCAGAACATACCTCAACTGGTTTTCCTTTTGGCCAAAAGGAAAATAGAAACTACAGCACTGAAGAAGGGAATTACAAAAGTGGGGGGGGGGGGGGAACAAGCAGACAACAATACCTTCATCCTTAATCCCACCTGGATAGATTCTACTTTCCCCTATCAAAATCAGATTGCCTTGTTTTCAGATTCTCTACTGTTATCAAGACACTGTCCAATAAGGGTACATAACCCTTGGACAGCTTCAGTCTATGCCACAGTCACAACAGCAATCACTGCATGGTTTAATAGGGTGGAGACACCACGTTTTCTCACTTTTTTTAAAAAAAAAAAAGTCATTTGGGATTCTAACCAAATATGTCAGCACAAGAGAAATGTTAACAGGAAACATAAATTCTCTCCCTGCAAGAAATGCAAAAATTGAGGAAAGGTGTTGAAAAGAAGAAACAGTTGTGCATATCTAACACAGAAAGGAAAGAAAAGGAAATCTCATATAGTCCTGACAACCCCTTTGATCTGTTTAAGGTAAAGGTAGTCCCTTAACACGAATGTCTAGTCATAACCAAGGATCATCTCCATTACTAAGCCAAAGAGCCAGTGTTGTCCAAGGACTGCTCTTATGTCATGTGGCCAGCATGACTGCACCGAACACTTTTACCTTCCCACCAAAATGGTATCTATTTATCTACTTGCATTTGCATGCTATCACATTGATAGGTTGGCATAAGTGGTACTAGTGACAGTAACTCACTTCACCATGCAGCACTCAGGCCTCAAACTGCCGACCTTCCGACCTTCCAATTATCAGAATTGCAGTGTTTGTATAGGTTAGTGCTTACTGTTTCTCGACATAATCTAGACATAATCTAGTTGAAGACAAGAAACAATTGTGCATATTTGTTGGAGGGAAATGCAGAAAGTCCCACATAGACCTGATATTTTATTTGATCTGTTTCACTGGCTCAATCCTTGTGGATGCTCTGAGAGCATTACTGTAGATGTTGTGTGAATGACTACTGCTTTCATAAGGGAATAATTCAGATATTCTTTCCCCAGCAATGATTTTGTTGCCAGGTTTGGAGGTACCCCCACCCATGTTTTCCTAATGTGCTATCAAATGGTGGTTGTGAACCAACAACAAGCATTGTGATTCTTTACCCAGTAGATCTGGTTTTGTTTTGCTTTTCAGTAGGATTGAACAGATAGATTTCTATAGTCATTGTTGTCTTGATGGCAGTTGGTATCATCCTTATCATTTCTACCCTACTTTATTCCCTTCATGGCATGCCTATATGGCCAAATGAAGAGGTTCTCCCCCTGTTCCACTCCATCCTCATGGCAACCTGTCTTCAAAACACAGGGCCAAACCTCGGATTTGAGTGCAGACTGTCTTCATTATTTAAGATCACCAAACCTACCCTGTTTCTCCCTTAAATCTTCTTTTTAAAAAAACTTACCTTTTGCTCTGGATTTTTCAAGAAAACCCAGAGCACACTCTAGCAACACTAGGTATCTGTCTACACACACATCCCTGCTGTGTCACTCAGCAGTGCTGCCACTGGCACAAGTCACTCCCTCTGAGGTCCCACTTCTGAGGGCTTGTCTACACTGGCCAGAGTACTCCAAGCTGCTCCTGGAGAATTCTGATCCTGGAGCAGTTACAGATTCACTCTGTTGCCTCCACAATCTGTAGTAATGGTGGGCAGCCATCTACATATTGGTCCCTGTTGTGTTACCCAGTGCCTCCGCTGATGGTGTATGTCACTTCCTCTGAGGTTACAACAAGCTGCTCAGCCAAGGAGCCCAGCTGGTGCAGTGGATAAATGCCAATACTGTAGCCCCAATGTTGTGAGTTCGACCCCAGGTTGACTCAGCTTTCCACCCTTTCGTACGTCAGTAAAATGAGTACCCAGCTTGTTGGGGGCAATTGGTTTATGGATTGTAAACCCCTTAGAGTGCTCAGCTCACTATGAAGCAATATAGAAATGTAAATGCTATTGCTATGAGATCAATGTTGGGTCCCTCATTTCTGAGGCAGTGATGCATGGCAGAGGCACTGGCTGACACAGCAGAGACCATTGTGTAGACAGCCACCCAGCACTGCTACAGACTGTGTATGAAATGGGGGAATTGAGGCAGCTCTGGGGCCAGAATTCTCCAGGAGCAGCCAGAGTATACTGGCCAGTGTAGATGAGCCCTTGGAAGTGGAACTCAAGGGAGTTAATGGTCATAGGCTTTTTGGTGTAGCTTAAAAATCTCATTTCTTAAGTTAAAAGTTGTTGCTCACAGTTTTGCTGTAAAAGGACTAGCCTAGACAGCAGCAGGAATGTACCTTTCCAAAAAATTATAGATCAACCATTGTTTGTTGGTGTCCCCATCCCAGCAACCCAAGGAACAGCCACAAATGCAGTCAGTTATCACAGCACCACGCTCAAAGGGACTGTGTCCATATGATTTCAACTAAATGCAGGTTCTGTGGCTTCAGCATCAGCCACCTTCTTTCTCTTTCTCTTCTTTTTTCACTTTGCTTGCCCCATTAGCCTGAAAAGTTGTGGAGAAGCCAACAACTTTGAGCCTATTTATAATCTTTGGGTTGGCCTAATAAGAGTACAGTATTGCCCTTATGTGGCTTTTGGAATTCATCTTTTGGCCCACAACATTACTAGTTTTGTTTTGCTTTCATACAAATACGTGTATGGTGTTAGGTTATGATGTGATTGTTTTTACTGTTATTGTAGTTCACCATAAATTGCAATGATTATCTCAGAAGGAAGTCCAGCTTTTAAAAAAAAAACAGCAACGGACCAAAAGCACACATATGATGACAATTCTCTAGACAGCTCTTGTCATGCAGATCTCTGTTATAAATATAAGTAATTTGGGCATCTTAGCCATACTGTGACAGATACATGCCAAAAGTGCAAAATTTGAACAGATGGTGGCTTTCAGCTTTTACAGGTCAAGCTTGAAAAATTATATTTTCTACAAGTAATGAGAGGTTATTTCTACATATAGAAAGAGACGGAGATATATTGTTGCCAGTTTATGCTGAATTCAAGATAAGGTTGAAATAATTATTATGAAGAAGGGTTGCAAACTGGAAACAGGGAAGATAGTATCTGTATGTGTGGTCTCCCTGGGCATTCAGTTTTGCAGTGTTGTGATATCTCTGAGTAGGATCTCAGGGCCTGGCTCCAACTCCCCAGTTTCATGAGTCATCCCCAATCAGAAAACGACAGAACAGTCTGCTCAAGCCATCCACGGGCTTGCCATCCACGGGCTTGCCATCCGCGGACCTGAGCTCACATGAGCGGCAAGCCCGAAGGGACAAAATGGTCTGCGCATGTGCCACACATGCGGCGGTGCATGCAGGAGCGTGCTGCCATTAAAATGAATGTGACTTGAAGTCCCACATTTTTTTGCATAGAGTGGGGGCAGAATGGGTCACCCGCGTATACAAAGGGCCCACTGTATAAATTTGCTAGCTTTGGTGGGCTCAGTTCCAGGCAAGAGAACAGGGCTGTGGGCAAATCTCCAGTTCATGTATTAAAGCTGCAGGTTGTTATAGTTGGCAAGGCCTAATTGATTTGCTGCAACCTGCAATACCACTCCAGAGGGTTTACCTATTTATTCAATTAGCTTCCTTCTTCCATCTCAGTTCTAGTGCCAGAGCTCACTCTCCACTCTGCTCTGGATCCATCTTTTGGCTAGAAGCAAGTAGGCTAGATTAAATTTCCTTATGTGGTCTCTCTAAGTATATAGAAGGTATAACCACCTCAGTTCACCTTGCTTCAGGAACAGCCCCTTTAGCTAAGATTTTTCTGTTAATATCCAAACTCAAAAATACATTATCTCTATGTTCTATTAATTTCCAAACATAAAAATGTGTTGTCTCTATGTGTGTCAAAGTATGAGCAGCTGCGGTTGCTAGTAAATGCATATTGTTTTATGACATCACCAGAAGCCATCATTAAGTCTCAGGTTTTAGCCCAGAAACCTCAGGGCCTGGGATAATCCTGAACTGACAACCCTATTTCTGAGGCCCTTTCACACTTCGTAGCTATAGGGTATCCTGGGATTTGCAATTTATAAAAAGGTACTAAGAACTCTCAGCAGAGAGCTCTAGTGCCTCAGCAAACTACAAGCTCCAGAATTCCATGTGATGTTTCTTTGGCAGCAAATAAATCAAATATAGTGCTATAATTGTGCTGTATGTAAGGGCCATGAAACACACAGTAAAACTTGAAAGCCCAGATTATTTTTACTGATAGCCATAATCACCTTACATACCGTCATGTAACAGATTCAAAATGGATAATGTAATTTTTCTTTCATAACAGTCCCCAAATTTCTAGCATTTCAATAACTTCAGCTGAGCATTTAGAAACAAAGAAAATGATATGCAGGTTGAATCTCCCTTATCTGAAATGCTCTAAAACAGAAGTGTTTGGGATTTCAGTTTTTTTCAGATTTTGGACTATTTGCATATATATAATGAAATATCTTGAATATGGGACTCAACTCTAAACATGAAATTTATTTATGTTTCATATATACCCTATACAGATAGCCAGAATTTTATACACAATTTTTAAAATAATTTGTTCCTGAAACAAAGTTTGTGTACATTGAAGCATCAGAAAGCAAAGGTGTCACTATCCCAGCAACCCATGTGGACAATTTTGGATTTTGGAATATTTGGGATTTCAGAATTCTTGACAAGGGAGACTCAACCTGTAGTAGAATCATGCAATCCTCACTTCATGAACTTACTAAAACATTGTATGTGTACAAGGAAGCCTTTCCATGTATCTACATTTTGTATGGTGCAGGACTCACCTTAGGTGTATGTGTGTGAAAATCATTCTCAAGTTTGACACATATGATGACACCAAAAAGATGTTCAGTGCTTCTTCGGAGAAAAGCAAATGAAGTAATCCTGGCTTTTGAAAGTAACATTTGAAACAATTCCAAATTGACAGTATCTCCACAAGTTTGCAGAGATCAGAACACATTAGATTTTACTAGATTATAGCAGGATGATTTGCATGCTATACACTTAATTCCTCACCACTGTTATATAATTCAGACAACTATTTTGCATGTGAAAAATACTGTATTTTAAATTGATTTGCTTTTTATGGAAGTTTCACAACATACTACTTAATTAAAATGCATTAATTGGAGCTTATTTTTGTGATTTATTATAAAACGTTTATTCCACAGAAATATCTTTCATAGTGACTGAAGCCCAAACCCTTCTACCACCAATTTTTATCTCTGCCTATATAAAGAAAAATGTCTCATTACAAAAGGGAGAGGTATGTAATGTGAAGGTGGGGGGGGGGGACATTCAGTCCTCCTCATATTGTTAGACAGAACTCCCTTCATCCCTAGCCAGCATGGTCCTTGATAAAGGATGATGGGGATTTCAGTCCAACGGAATCTGGAAGCCCACACATTCTTCATTCCAGCCATGAGATACATTTTGTTGTTAAGTGTCATTTGAGTCAATCTGAGACAAAAATAGGTAGTAGAAAGGTTTGGGCTTCAGTCACTATGAAAGATGAGACATCTCCAAGACTCCCTGTCCACTGTTCTACTTAGTTCCTGCAAACTCATATCTGTGACATCCTTAATAGAATCCATCCATCTAGCATACAACCTTCCTCTCTCTCTGCTTCCCTCCACCTTTCCTAGCATTATTTTTTTTCCAGTGATTCATATCTTCTCATAATGTGTCCGAAGTACAACAGCCTAAGTTTTGTCATCTTGGCTTCCAAGGATATTTCTCACTTGATCTGTTCTACCACCCATTTGTTTGTCTTTTTTGTTGCCCACAGAATCCTCAGCACTCTTCTCCAGCACTACTACTGAAATAAATTGATTTTCTTCCTATCTTGTTTCTTAATTGTCCAGCTCTCACATCCATACATCGTAATAGGGAATACAATGGCTTGTGTGATTCTAACTTTTGTGCTCAATTGTACATCTTTGGATTTTAAAATCTTTTCTAGTTCTTTCATAGCCACTCTGAATCTTCTTCTAATTTCCTGATGGCAATCTCCATTACTATTAATGTTTGATCTGAGATATGACAATTCTTTTACTATTACTATTTCCTTATTGTCTAGGATGAATTTGTGTAAAATCTCCATGGCCATTATTTTTATTTTCTTTATGTTCAACAGTAAACCTGCCTTTTCATTTTCTTCTTTGATCTTTCATAGTAATTGTCCCAGGTCTTTCAGTTTTTCTGCTAGTGTTATAATGTCATCTGGGAATCTCGGAGTATGGATATTTCTTCCTCCTATTTTCACTCCTACATATATATCATTATTCTGGTCAGAAAGAGTGGGTCAAATGCATCATACTTGCTCAGCCATAAAAAGCTGGTGGTGGTCAGGAGACAACTGCCTGGGCAGACCATCTCACAGTTTAAGATATTAATCCCAAGGTCTGAAAACTGGTGAACTGTAAATCACATTGTACCTCTGTGTATTATGGACTTGCAACTGATAGTATAATATGTTCATCAGGAGAATAAGGACAATCCTAATCAGTAGTTTACAGATTCACAGCTGGGGGCATGTGGAACAACAGAAAGTTTTTTGATGCAGTTTTAATAAACCACAAGGATCCCGTTTTAGTTAGTTCAAGTGCCATCATCTTGAAGAATGGTTTTGAAGGCACATGATGCAATATTACATCATATTCAAGTAAATGAAGCTTACTGTTGTAAAGTAGAGGGCAAAAGAGAACCTGAGCTTTTCAGAGGAAGAACAAAGGATAAATGCATCAAAGAAACATAAGAGTTCAGTAAAAATATCCCACATTTACATCCTTTTTGGGTTTTCTAGGATAGGTTATGGTGACCACTGTTATCCTTAAAGATAAAGAGCCATTAAAAAGAAAAGTGGGGCCTTGAAGCTGCCCTTCAATAGTTAGTTCCCAGAGAGAGTAGAATGAGTAGCTAGGTGCACAGTAAGCAGCAGTCAGTATTGCATTTTACACTGATTATTTACAACAAGCAAATGCTTCTTCTTCCCCTTCTCCTTCCCAGCAATCAGTCTCCTACATACGCTCAAACTGTTCCACTTTGCTAGGCAGTATGATTAATCCTATGTTGTCCAACTTCTTTAACTGCCTTGGGTCCCCACCAGGGAGAAAGGCAGGATATAAATCAAATAAATAAATAAAACAAAACTGTTTTTAAAATGTCCCAGTTTCCTTCTCCTCCTCCCACTTTCCCCTTTTCTTCTCAGCTTACTGCAATTGTTGCAAACTGAGTTCGAAGTGTGAAGGTAGTTTGCACTCAGTCATCCTGGATGGGAGAGGAGAGGAGGGGGAAGAATCTTGCCCTTTCCAAGAGACTCACCAAAAGCAAACAGCTTCAGCTTATTCTAGCAGTCCACAGTAATAATTTTTGTCATTTTAATTACATTCTGTTGTTGCTTGGCCACATATGTATGTTCCAGTTTTCATCTATGAAATCGTGGAGGATATACTCCTATTTTCATCTGGTTCATCAATGAACAATCTCAGTCTCTGCTTCCTGCTTATGGTAGGCTGTTATCTGTGCATCCTCCACCTTGTGAAATTCCCCAAGTTTTCCTCAGCAAGCATTGTACAATGGATTTTACTTCATGTGTTAACTTGATCATGGCTAATGAATCCAAATACTTTCAGCTTCTTTTTTAAGAACCACTGGAAACTAAAGTAATTAATGAAGTTGTGATGAAACATTGGCTCATCCAAGACTAAAAACTGCAATGACATTCTTTATGAATGAGCCTTTAATTTGGCTCTCTTTTCCATATAGGCTATTACTAACTTTGACACACAATTGATGCTCCCTATCCAAATCTGGCTTTGTGAAATGTACTGGTGTTGTTAATTGCCATCAAGCTGGCTTTGACTTATGGTGGCCCTATGAATGGGAGACCACCAAGACTCTCTGTTATCAACAGCCCTGAAAAACTCAGGGCTGTGGCTTTGTTGTTTAACTTAAATCCAAAACATACTGCAGAAATAATCCAGTTTGAGACTGCTTTAACTATTATGGTTCAATGCAAGTGAATTTTCGGAACTGTCGTTTTTTTAGACATTTAACCTTTCTCTGTCGGAGGGCTGTGGTACCACAATAAACAACAATTCCCAGGATTTCCGAGCACTGAGTCATGGCACTTAAAGTTGTCTGAAACTGGATTATTTCTGCAGTATGTTTTGGACCTTAATCTACCTGTGTTGTGGGTGTTCCTCTTTTCCTTCTTTCTTCAACTTTACCAAGCATTCTTTTCTAATGAATCATGTTGTTTCATGACGTATCCAAATTATGATAGCCTTCTGTGGAGAGTTTCTAAGGAGAGTTTGAACATTTCTAGCCGACCCACAGAATCACAGAAACATAGAATCAAAGAGCTGAAGGGGGCCCTATGGGCCATCAGGTTCAACCTTCTTTCCAGTGCAGGACCAGGTTATGATGGTCTCTGCAAAGAATGCTCAAAAACTTGGCTGCATAAATCTACGTCATATATAGAATTTTGGCTATAAAGCTCTTCCTGCATATGGCTCTTTTATGACGGGGCCTTGATTTCCAAACACATGATAACTGCAAAAAAATCACCACATGGAAGAATGCTGTTCAACTAAATCAATGCTGATAGAGACAAAACGACAGGCACAGGGAACAGCTAGCAGAAAATGTAGAAACAGTAGGAGAAGGAGTCCAAAAAAAAAGGATGATAGGAGATGAGTTTCTGCAGAAGACAGAAGGAAGACAAGTGAGGAGAAAAGCACAAATAACTTTAAAAGAAAGGTCCCTATGCTCGGACAAGAGATTACTGTTATTAGCATAGCATGCAGTGGGAAGCAGTGGAGACTTCAAATCTCAAAAGTAACACTGGCAGAGACTGTCTTGAAGCATAAAGCCCTTTCTAAACACTGGGATTATAGGAGGCAAGCACAAACTGCCTTCTTTATATACCTTCCAACTAAACCACAGTAATGAAGACATACACCTTGTCAGGTGTATCTGATATTTTACTGCCTGCGGCAAAGCAGCACCTCACTCATCGAAATCAATGTGCATGCACCCTACTCCAGTCGAAGAACTTTGGTACCTGTGGCAGAAAATCTCACAGTCTTCTTTTTCCATCCCTGGCAGTAAAAATATGTTAATAAGAAAGTAAATAATTAACAATTGCCTGCCCTTCTATGCCAGCCAAACTCTACAGCCACTTCACTCTGTTTAAGGATAGAGACAGCCTTTCACCTTCACAAAAGAATATGCCAGGATTTCAGAATTGGGGATGGAGCATCTTCTCCCCTTTCCCACCACCCCCACCTTTGGCTTTGTGTTTCTCAAGCTCAAAGCACATGTTCTAACAAATACAAAGGGACATTAGAAAGCTAAGCAAAGGGAAATGCTCTTGCTTCTTGAAGTTACTGGAAAAGCTATTGGAATATAAAGTTGCTCATGGGACACTAGAATTCTGCTGACAACACAAGAAAGTGACATGAAGATCAAAATGAAGTTATTCCCCAGGGTCTAGCCATCTATTCAAGTAAAGATCCTCCCCCCAATACACACACACCATAATTGAATATCACTTCCATTCTTTTGTGGTTTTCCTAGCAGATTTCTACAGAACCCATATGATACACTCTCTACAGATGATTGCCTAATTCAGCCATTACAAAATGTGCTGCCTATAGCATCCCTGCAGCAAGGCATAATACCAATAGGCATAATACAGCAGATAAAAAGATTTATTTATTTATTTATTTATTTAGGGGATTAATATCCCATCTTTCTCTCAAAATGGGATTCAAGTAGCAAATCTTCCCCTCCCACATTCCCTTGTGAGCCCTTTATCCATGCCACTCAGGGCCCATCCAAACAGGCCAATTGTTCTGCCAAGTGTTGGGCTATTCTGTGATTTCATACCTTGCAATGCCTCACAATGTGCGTTCCCTCTCAAACGGCTTCATTTATATACCAGTTCATACCAAAACAAACAAACAGCTTCATTTACATACCACTTCATACTGCCAAAGCAGTGTCTAAGTAATTTACAACTGTAAGCTACTTGCCCCCATTGAACTCGCAACCTTATGGTTCTGAGTGAGTGGCTGTAGTACAGTCATTTAACCACTGCGCCACCAGGGCTCTCCCATATCCAGTAATACCCTAAATCCAGGGTTGGCAAAGAGCAGCCTATGGTCAGCAAACAGGTTCTGGACCCTACTTTTCTTGTCCCCGAAGCCTACCACTGGTTCCCACCCCCCCCCCAAATTTTTTAATGATATGATTAAATGATATGATTTTAATGATATGACTACATTAAAGCCCTTCGAAAACATAAGAACATTTGGAAACACTCTCAACCCACCCCCACAAGCACCTCAAAAACCAAGCTTGTTTTCTGTTGCTCCAGAACATGGAACAATGGATGCAAGCTACAGGAAAGGGATTCCACCTAAACATTAGGAGGAACTTTCTGACAGTAACAGCTGTTCATCAGTGGAACACACTCCTTCAAAATGTGATGGAGTTTCCTTCTTTGGAGGTCTTTAAACAAAGGCTGGATGGCCATCTCTCAGGAGTTCTTTGATTATGAGTTCCTGCCTACCAGTAGCAGGGGGTTGAACTAGGTGGCCCTCGTGGTCTCTTCCAACTCTATGATTCTATGAAGTATAAACCTGTATCCTCCCAAATACCTCTGTTTCCTTCTGCAACACTTCTTACTAATAGCTGCAGGAAGGGACAGGACAGAACTGCAGAGGCAAACAGAAGTATTTGGTCTGACTGGGTGAAGTGAAGCCAGGGGAGGGATTGGCTCCTGGACCACATACCCATTTCTGACTCTAAACATACCAGAGTTTCATCCACTGTTTTTCTTTCGGCTTGAGAAGTATTTAACAGTCATCTGAGCATTCTTTCCTTCCCTCTCTGCCATCTCTCCCATTAAAAAGAAAATCTCCCCACCAATCTTCTAACCCGCAATATTACCACTTCAGGACTGGCACTTTTTAAAAAAAATACTTATATGGCAAAAGCATTGTACCATGTTAGTACTGAACTACATCTATATAAAGTTGAGCTGGGGGGGGGGATTGTGACTGCAACATAGTGCAAAGGATGTGTTAGCCTTGTCCCTGGAAATGTAATGTGGGAAAGAAGGTCAAAGGAAAACTTCCAAGACAAAAAATCATTCACTACCTCATCAGTGGGACCACTCAGAAGCACAGAAGGATACAGCCATGGGAATTTACCCCTACTTGTATGAGAAATCCCCTGAACAGAAAAGAGATATCCCCTGCCATGGGTTTTTAAAGTTGCAGCTAGTGCCAGAATTTCATGAGAGAGATCAGGACAGGGGGCATGTTGTATGTATATATTTTTTTTAATCCCAGTAAGTATAGGGACATATTTATAACTCTCAAGACTAAAACGAGGATCCTCCAGGCCATCATATTCTCCATCACCACATGAAGATGTGAGACCTAGACAGTGAAGAAAGCCAATAGAAGAAAAATCAACTCATTTGAGATATGGTGCTGGAGAAGAGTGCTAAGGATACCATGGACAGCCAAGAAGACAAACAAATAAGTTCTAGAACAGATCAAGTCCCTGAAAACCAAGATTATTAAATTGAGGCTGTCATACTTTGGACACATCATGAGAAGGCATGAATCATTGGAAGAGATGATGATGCTAGGAAAGGAATAGGACAGTAGAAAGGAGGACCACATACCAGAGCTCATGGACCTGGGTTTGCAGGAGTTGAACAGAGCAGTGGAGAACAAGGGGACTTGGCAGTGTCTCTCATCAACAGGGCTAACATGAGTTGAGGTCAATTCAAGGGCAGTTAACAACAACAACTATGCCAAATTCAGAGACTTTAGGCCAGTTTGGATGAGCCCTCATACTGTTCTACATCCCCTAAGTTAGCCATTTCCACTAGGACATAGCAGCAAATTCTATCCCATTATCCCTAAGGGATACCTGTCAAGACAGTTGCTGTACATGGAGTGGAGTGGACACCATCTTGTTCTTTGCCTCAAGTAGAAAAATGTCTTGGGCCAGCCCTGCTCTGCATCTCCTTCTCCTCTCCCCCATAATGTTAAATTATGCCTGATGGGAGTTGCAGTCAAAGAATATCTGCAAGCCTCCCAACAACCTGACCTGCATAAACACTGGAAATTCACTCTGGTGCTAGTTATTGTACTGGAGGACCATGTTGTGCATTAATAGTTCTTTTTTAAAACCTGCAACATTTACACTGTATTTAGTTAGATATATTTTCCTTCTCCTCACTTTATGGATGATCTTTCAGTAAATGAGAGCTTGTTCCCATTTGAAAGGATAGATTTCTAAAAGGGAAATATTATTTTCTCCTGCTCTCAAAGGAAATATCAGGGTGTGTTTTTTCAAAAAAAATAAAATCCAGCAATGTTTCAGTTTGAGGGGGGAAAACCTGTAAGTGTTTCTCAAGCTAAATACCATCACCAGTCCATCTGAACGTATCTTTACAATACATTTTTCACAATCGGGGTGTATATATACACTACCTTAGAGTGGAAAGCAATATGCTTGCTAAGTAGTAGCAGAGGAAATGAAACAATTTTACAAGCAAAAACAGAAATGAATCCCTGTATTATTTTTTAAAAAAACAGTAACACTCATGATACCAGCATGGTGTAGTGGCTTGAGCACTGGACTACAATTCTGGAAACCAGGATTAAATTACCCTCTTGGCTATGGAAACCCACTGGGTGACCTTGGGCAAGTCACACACTCTGAGCCCTAGAAACCCCTGTGATAGATGTGCTTAGTATCACCATAAGTCAGAAGCAACTTGAAGGCACACAACAACAACAACAACAACAACAACAACAACAGTAACTGGGAGCAACAACAGTATAAGTAGCCAGATGCAGGGAAATGATTACGCTACAGAGATAGTCTGTGTCTCCCCTCTTTGTTTCAAGCTCAAATTAGATATGAGCCTATTCATATATTAGATTGATGTTTCTTTTTCCAAACAAAAGAGTGTGGGAGAAAATCAGTCCAGATTGGGACTTTCAAGGGAAGGAAGCATTAACTCTATGACTTCAGGTGTAGTTTTAATCCATATCAGCTTTGCCTCCACTCTGACACTTGCTACTACTATGGGAAGGAAAGTTTCCATGGCCTTAATGTGGTTTTTCTGACTAGTACAAACAGCAGGTATGAGGTGGGATCATAATATAGTAATTGTTCTGCATCATAGACATCACAAGCTGGGAGAGTAGCTACAGGGGAGGCAAAGTGAGGGCACTGGCTGCCTTATAAGAGTTCTGCCCCAAAATGAAATATTTCTTCAGTCCCCAAATTTCCAGCACTGTAGTAACTTCAACATTTAATCAAGTATTTACAAATACAAATTAGGCATCCAAAGAAAAGGGGTAAGCAAAATTGCCAAGGGGATGGGAACACAGCAAACAGAAGAATTCTGTGTGAAGTGAATTTAAGCATCTGACTCTCTGCAATGCTGGAAATTTGGAAACCAACAGCAAATTTCATTTGGTGGACAGAATTTTTATCGGAGGGAGGCAAAGCCTTAATTTTGCACCCGTCCTCAGAGTGGGAGGGCCTTGTGGCAGAAAAGATATTAATTTGTTTCCCAAAAACTATGCAGGACTTTACTGCCTCTTTCAGAGGCAAGCAAGAGGAACAGAAAGAATGCTTTTGGTTTGAGACAGAAACTAGTAGGAGCATGTGGGGTCTGCATCACCCCCTAATAATTTAAAACACATAAAAAACTTGAAGTTTGGTTTTAACAGGTGTAATAGTTAGAGTATTGGACTGAAAGATTAAGTTCTCATTCCCCACAGAGCCATAAAATTGAGTGATCTTGGGCCAGACTCCCTCTCTCAGCCTGACCTACCTTGCGTGGTTTTTCTGAGGATAAAGTGAAGAGCAAGAAAGCTGGATAGATCCATGTTAACTCATATTTAGAAAAGCAGGATATAAATGTAATTAATTAATAAAGCAAGGGGCCCAAATACCCTAAAGGCCCCAGATCTTTTCTAATCTTGGAAGCTAAGAAGGGTCAGTCCTGGAAAATACTTGAATGAGAGACTGCCAATGAATGCCTGGTGCTAAAGAAGAAACTTTCAAGAGGAAGAAACTTTCAAAACCACCCCTGATCCTCCTTGCCTAAGAAAACCCTATGAAATTCATGGGGCACCATAAGTCTAGAGGCAACTTGAATACCACACATGCTAAAGTAAGAGCCATAGGAGGTTGACCAAGAATGACCACAAAATAATAATTTCTAAAGGCATGAAAAAGGAAACATATATTAAAGTCGACAGAAAAGCAACTCTCCTTCATTTGTATTCATAAATCCCATCAAAATAAATAAATAATAATAATAATAATAATAAATTTGTTCTTTCTACCAGACTTCTCTACATTCATACTATGCATATTTGCCTACCTACAAAAAACAAGTGTTCTGAAGCATCATCTGACTTTGTTTTAAATATCTCACTGCAGTATCTATTTTAAAATTGTGAAGTGATTATTCTCCCCCACCACCACACACACACACACCCTGCCACTGAACTGAAGTTGTACAGCAGTTGAAAATGCTGATGGCTTAACTGGTTTCATTTTTTTCCACAGCAGCCCTGAGGGGGTTTAACTCTTTCCACTGCACTGAGATCTTGCTTTTGGAGTTCAATGTTTAACTCGCACTGGGAGACTCATAAATATTCGGAGTCACTCTCTCCCTCTCTGTTTGATTAGGAAATGAGCCTTTAACTCAATGTAATCCCCAAGCCATTAACAAAAAAGCCCTCAACAGCTCCACTATTAGAATTTCACTTCTAACCCACAGAGGACTGAATTAGATTAACATAACTACCAGCAATCTGAGTTTATTTTCTGTTCCAGAAAGAAATGTGTTTTCGGGGTGGGGGAAGTGAGATGGGGTGGAGAGACAGAAAGCATAATGAAATGTAAAAAATTGAGAGATGATAAAAAGACTGACTGATGTTCAGGTGAAGAGATAACAAGAGAAAGCAAAATAGACAGCTGCATATTCGTTTAAAAATTTGTGGCGTGCAAGAGCTTTCTTGTCCTTGTTTTAAAAACTAGTGTAAGCTTTTAAGCTTTATAATTATTTAAGTAATACCAGTATATCCATTCCTACCATCCAGGTGTTCATCTCATCATTTTAGGCTCATAGACTCATTTCGTACACTTGTACAAAAATCTGCCTGAAATGCGGCTATGGCAGAATTTTCAGGAGTTGATGAACTGAGGAAGAAGGGGCAGCAAAGTGGGTCAAACAATACAACTTTATAGGCATAAACAGGGAATGAGACAGGGACAGTTTTTCCATTCCTCAAAATCACAAGCAGACCCAGTGAAACAGCACAGCTGAGAAGTAAACACAAACCTGATTAACATTGGTGAAGGTCTGTGAACAATTATTGTAGTAGTAGGGACCATGCACAATGCACAAAAGTTTTCCTATTATTATTATTATCCAAAAACTGGATATGGAGAGCACCCCTATGCCCTACTCCATTGAAGTGCTAGCAGATGATATTTATTTGTTTATGTTCAAAGACGACGAAAGAATCTGCTGGCTGAACAGGAGATACATCAACAGTTGTACACATACAGAAATAGGTGTATTTTCAAATATATTCTTTAATGTGCCCAAAGTGTCCAAATAATACAGGCAGATAAATTTTAAGAAGATTTACTTTATAGTATCCAAACTCCCAAAGAAGGTTTTATTAACCATTGAGATTGGCAAATATGTCTATAGGACCGTCATACAATTTTGCATATGGTTTGTAGGGAAAAGATTGTTTTTTACAATCTTGCAAAATACATGGTTTTCAATTTAAAAAAAAAAAATCAAATGTTATCATAATTTGTAACAGAATCTAATCAATATGTTTAAAAAAAAACACAAAAAAACCCTGGGCTTCTGTTTACACAATTGATGACCGT
Source organism: Urosaurus nigricauda (assembly GCA_034509955.1). NCBI lineage: Eukaryota > Metazoa > Chordata > Lepidosauria > Squamata > Phrynosomatidae > Urosaurus > Urosaurus nigricauda. The sequence continues at coordinate 41,546,100 of JAOEGL010000001.1, forward strand.
ACCATGACAAACAAAGAAATAATATATGGATTTTTATGTGCAGCCAACATAAATTTCCTTTGCATAAAATTATTAATTGTTAAATACAAATGCAAAAATAGGAGCAAAGTATTTTACAAAATGCTTGTATGGGCTGGATTTTTTTTCTAAATGCATCTTAGATGTCATATGAAACATTCTTATTAAACTTCAGTAAAGCAGAATTTGTGTTTTTTTTCTTATTTATATGGTGCTGGGAGGGTGGAGGGGATTATATATTGACTCACCCAAACATTGCAAGAGGAAGTTTGGTTAAATAAAAGAAATAATAAATACATGTATGTACAGCAAAATGAATGGATTACAATACACATTTATTCGTAATAGTTTTTAGTTATACATTATAACTACTATTAGTTATTTCTTGACATTTCATTGAAATCAGTTATGCCCTTGATATAGTTGAAATCATATCAAACTTACATTTTAAATATTATTCATTTTGTTCCACTAATTTCAAAATTTTAGCTCACTTTTCTCAGTCAAAAGTTGCCAGATGAGTTTATTTAAGAGAGTGTTTTAGGTTTTAAAGATGTATGTGGAAGAAAAACATTGTAATCTTCATGGAAAAGAAATAAAGTGTTAAAAGGAACAACTAGAAAGATGATGTATCCATGTAGAATTCCCTTCACTGTCTATAAAATGTAAGCAAATGCAGCATGGAAATTACAAAGTTCTAAACTAATTGTTGTTGTTGTCATGTGCCATCAAGTTATTTCCAATTTATGGTACCCCAAGGCAAACCTATAGGATAATATAAATTACTATACATTCTCACTGGCTTGTCAGAATAAAACCCCAGATCACATAAAGATTAAATGCTAATTGCAGGTGTTCTGTATATCTTTTAGAGTTTAAGATAACCTGAATTTTTGTCTTTATCAGAGACATATTACAAAAGGCATTTTTGTTTGTTCACTGCTTAAAACAAGCTTTTGGCTCACAATACATTCATCATACTGACACAGATGTCACTAAAGTGTCTTCTCAAAGTCATGCGTTCCTTTTATCACTGTGGAAAGACTTCATATACTAATTAGGGACATTTTTTTAAAAAAAAAAGAAAAAGACATGCACATACGCATGCTACTAAAAGCTCAGCATCAAAAGCATTCAGTAATATTCCTCTTTCTCATCGTCTACTAGAGAATATTCATACCAGACTTTACTGGTGAAGTTTCCCCATTTTCAGACTTTGTATCAATGCTGGAAAACTTATCACCTGTCCTTGACAAGTCCTTAAAATGACTTACATTGAAGGCTGGCCTTTTGGCATCTCAGCCATAGGAACTGTTTACACTCTACAAACAATGCTATCTGGCACAAACTCCCAAGCATTTGCTTAAAGACAAAAAAAATGCTCTGTGATCAAGCAACAAAAACTGTCCCGTCATTGTCAAGTTCTGAAATAACTCACTTTGACCTTCCTCCCTCTCCCAAAAAGTGAAGATATACTCTCTCTCTCTCTCTCTCTCTCTCTCTCTCTCTTTGATATCATAACATCCCATCCCTCTTCTTGCCCTGTTTAGGTGTATGCTCCCATAATTTTACACATTGATGCAGTGGGAGGGAGCAGAGGAGACGCTGCATCCCAAAAGAAAAGGTCAGCAGAGAGGTACTTACATGACTGAGGTGGAGAGATGAACCTCAGAAGCCGGGTAGAATTTCCTTTGCCCCCTCAGGTGTTTCTAATTGCCGATTAGATATCTTTTGGTTCCGCCTGCACCAGCGGAGAGTCCCCCCTCTGCGTCTCTGTCTCTCTTTGTGACTAAGGACACAGTACTCTGAGTCCCAACCTATAAATAGATTCCCAGCTCCGTGATTGATATAACAGGCAGCTGACAAGGGAGGGGGAAAAATATAAGCAGGACTTAGGCAAAGCGGCAAACACTGAGCTTTTGACTCCATGCTGCATCCAGGGAGGAGACCCCCATAGTCACCCGTGGGCACAGCAAAGGCAAAGTGCAAAGCAATTACTTCTCCAGCAGCAGTATAGCAACTTGAAGCAAAATGAACAAAATGAAATGCATGAAACACAAAATCACATATATAAACTGGGCAATGCCAGGGTGGTCTGTGGCTTAATAAATGTTCTTATTGCCAAGGCCTCAGATAGAGTCAAAGTAGACTTACAAACTGGGCATGCAGATTCCTGGCCTTGCTTTTGGGAAGTTCTTCTTCTCAGAGATTTGACACTGGCTAAGTCCTGCTCAGAGGCCCAAATTGATTTGACTCCATTCAACACATCCATGGATTAGAAAACACCCTGTCTGCACACCTGGATATTGCTGAAGACTTGCTGGACTACAGCTCCCAGAATCCCCCAGCCAGCATGAATTTTGGTCTACCCTAAAAATGTATTGAGATTAAAGATTAAACCACTGAGCAACTGGATGCAAACAGAGGACCCAGTTCCACTGAGAGTTATGGGCAATTTGACAAACCGCTGAGGATGAATTGAAGGTGAGAAGGGTGAGATGCCCCAACCTTGTGTCCTTGTTATTATATTGAAATTATACTTTCTCACATCTACCAATAGTTATCCCCAGAAAAGGCCTTATGTACCCAACAGTTCCCAGACCTCCTACCCTCTAGAGAACATCATTACATTTTGAATGCTGTTGTTGCTGCTGCTGCTGTTGTTGGCCCCATTCCCACTACATTTTGATTCGAAGTGTGACGCAGGCTATATGACCCTCGTTCACACTCGAATCGATTTCTGATCCTCATCAGATCGATTAGTGGAGGAAAGGACCGGGTTAAAAGCAAATAGCCCGGGCTTTCCTGACACTAGTTTTAAAGTGGTCTTTTTTGGAAAACACGATTCTGAAGCGTTTCCAGTAAGTGGGAACGATGGTCAGAATCATGTTTTGTTTTGCTTTTTGGAGGGGGGTATTGATTGCAAAATCAATCTTGTGCATTTGTGATCTTGTGCATTTGTGATCTTGCGCATTTGCGATCAGTATAATGAAGAAAAAGAAAAAAAAACACACACACTTGCTCTTGGGGGTCCTTCCTTCCTTCCTTCCTTTCTTCCATCCTTCCTTCCCCGCTTCCTTCTTTTTTTTTCTTTTTCTTCATTATACTGATCACAAATGCACAAGATCGCAAATGCGCAAGTTTGCATTTGTGATCTTGTGCATTTATGATCAGTATAATGAAGGAAAAGAGAAAAAAAGAAAGGAAGGAAGGAAGGAAGGAAGGAAGGAGGAAGGAAGGAAGGACCCCCCAGGAGCAATTGTGCATGGGTTTGGTGTTTTTTTTCATTTTCTTCATTTTCTTGTGCAAATGCACAAGATCACAAAGGCACAAGATCACAAATGCACAAGATAACAAATGCACAAGATTGATTTTGCGATCAATACCCCCCCCTTAAAAAAAATTCTCCTGTGGGAAGGGGATGGGGTGTTAAGCTCCAGTGGGAACGACAAGCGTTCCCAGCTAAGAAAGCGGTTCCAAACAAGGTCCCTTTTCATAGTGTGAACAAGGGGCCTTTTGGAATCGCTTTCATAAGCGGAGCACAGCCCGGTTCCAATGTGGGGTTTTCCACAAGTGGGAATGGGATCGTTGTGTGCTTTCAAGTCATGTCTATTTTATTGTGACCCCAAGGCGAACCTATCACTGGGTTTTCTTGCCAAGCTTTGTTCAGAAGACCTTTAACTTCCTCTGAGGTTGAGAGAAGGTAAAGGTCTTCCAGTAGGTTTCATGCCTGAGTGAGGATTTGAACCCTGGTCTCCAGAACTGTAGTCCAATACCCAAAACATTACACCATGCTGTATACAATCCAGAAAAGTGCTTTAGCATCCATTCTTGCTTACCGCATATATTTAATCATATCAGAGTGGCCAGACTTTTCAGCAAAGATAGCAGGGAACATGCTCAGGCAGCCCCCAGGGCCTGACAAAGTATTCCCACACCATGGGAAGTTTCATCCAGTAGGGGAAGACTGGTCCAGCCGCACTGGTTTTTCACAAGTCAAGCAGATCTGCCCTACTATGTCTTAGCACACTAATGTCCTCCTAACCTGGATGCTTTGGAGTGCTCATTTTGTTAATTCAGAAAGAACTTGCATACCATATCAGACCTTGGAAAAGTTACTTTTTGGACTGCAATTCCCCCAGTCTCCCAGCCAGCAGGGGGCCTGTTCTATGCCACACTACATACAAGTTCTAGTGAAATAGCAAAGGAGATTCTAAATGGTGTATCACTGCCTGTCTTTTAGCCTCAAAAGTCAACCAATAAAAAGATTAATCTTTACCAATTCCATCATATGGACTGAGGAGGAAGGAAATGGTAAACCTCCTATGAAATCTTGCCAAGTTGGGAACAACTTGAAGGCACACAACAACAACAACAACAACAACAACAACATCTAGAAATCTCAGAGCAGGGTGCAAGCAATGTAGTACACTAGACTTGTCCTTAGTTTCTGAAAAAACTGCATGGTTCTCAAAAACCCTGAAACAGATGAGAAAACTTATTGATGCAAAATTCCCCTTGACTACAAGCACTTATTTAATTCTACTAATGGGAGTTTCTGATAGAATAGCTATATACCAAAATTTACCAGTTTTATTCACTTATCGTGTATTGCAAATTTCTTGCTAACAATAATTCATTGCCATTACCATTCCAGTAATTAGTGATTTGTTAGGTAACTTCCTACTTCTATTATTGTCTTAGGACCTTATCACACCATTTAAATAACCTGGCTTACCTCTTCTGAATTGAAGTGTAATTCAGACTGCAGACTGCTCCTATTGCAAGGATTTTCCTGCCAAAGCTGCCGGGCGAGTCCAGCCTGGCTGCAGCCCAGGTCCCAGGTTTGCTTCAGAAGCCTCATTTTGAAACCTGGAGCTTCCCGACTTCAAAAAATGGCTGCTGAAGCATGCTGGCTGTAGCCAGACTGAACTTGCCCAGTGTCTTGGCAGCAAAGTCCTTGCAATAGGAACCAGCTGCAGTCCGAATTACACTTCAGTTCAGAAGATGTAAGCCAGGTTATTTAAGCGATGCAATAAGGTTCTTAGTGAGAAAAGTTGTAATTCATAAAATAATGGCATACACTGGAAATAATCTATTCAGCATTAACATTTCCATCTAAAATAGCCTAAAATGTTCTTCAAAACTAACTAAATGTAACTTGAGATATTACTGATTACATGAGGGGATATTTACACCATTCCAACTTGTTATATTGCTTCTGAAATATGACTTTGTTGTACCCACATTGGTACACCATAGAAAAATGTAATGAGTCGCAGGGAATACGTTACTTGTAACTCATTAGTTCCCAGCTTTTGGCTTGAGAACATCACAAAAAAGATTTTTAACTCCACAAAAAATCATTTTTATCACAACTCGCAGTATGTAATTTTCAATGACATGGACTACAGCTCTGCAAGGAAGTTTAAGAGCCTGTCATATAAGCCTGAATGTGGGATAAGGTAAGACATATATTCAGTCCTCAGTTTCACGGATGGATGGATACACACACACTCTCTCTCTCTCTCTCCATATCTATACAAAGCAATTAAAATGGAAGTTAATAAAAATTGTTAAACTGATATTATTATGGAAAATATCATTGTAAAGTCGAAGGCTTTCATAGCCAGTATCCATAGTTTTTTATGGGTTTTTCGGTCTATTTGGCCATGTTCTAGAAGAGTTTATTCCTGACATTTCGCCAGCATCTGTGGCTGGCATCTCTGAATGTGAAACATCAGGAATAAACTCTTCTAGAACATGGCCACATAGCCCAAAAAACCCACAACAAACTATGAAAATATAATTGTTTAAAGTTGCAAGTGGTAAATGAAATATGGAGTTTATCATACGACAGAATTTGGGGGTATAATGCAATGGCAATCCGAAAGCATCATAGGGTTGCCCTTTATTGCAAATGAGTGTATCTCCTGCAATTTTGGGCAATGGGAAGTAATTCCGAATACAATCATGGGGTTTCACATAATTGCGTATTAAAGTATCTCACGCAATTTCAGGCAAAGGGGGGTCATTTTCGGGCAATGAGAAGTCATTCTGAACGCATTCCAAATGCAATTAGATTTCACATAAATTCACTAAACTAGCAAATTTACGTGAATTTGAATTGCCTCCATTCGAAATTGGGAGAAATTCCTCCCATGTGATAAACTCCTATGAAGAGGTGTATTGTTTTTCTTTGCTGCCTTTTAAAGAAACAAGTCCAGATGTCCTTGGTGCTAGCAAACCATGTTGGAATAATAAATGGAAATTATTTCCATTTTTTTAAATAAAAGTTAAGAGGTCATCAGAGGCTGAGCCAATTAACACTTGTGTTTATTCAAATTACCCTCTTCTCCTAGGGAACAGAGGAAACTTTCTTATACTGTTTCTGACCATATGTTTAACTAGCCCAACACTATCACCTCTAACTGAGGTTCCCAGGTCAAAACTATCCTTAGCACTGTTGTTGCATACCAAAACATGATACCTAGGGATGATCACATGTGATATCATGTGCCATGTTACAAGGATGGTGCTATATGAAACAGACCCCTAGTGATGTCCTTAGCCATGATATATTAGGCATCAGCCAAAATTCCAGAGAATACTATTCAAAGAAAAAAATACCATGTCAATCAAATGAAGGAAATACATAAGCACACACTTTTCATGACTGCACTATCTCCCTGAGATTCCTTGGTCAACCTGAGGAAGGGACGAGAGTGTCCAGCCCTAACATCTGGGAACACTACTTTTGACTAGCAGGAATGGTTCTCCAGGGTTCCCAAGAAAGATCACAGGTATTCTCCTCATATTCTTCCATCTAAGTACTAATCAGGACTGAAGCTGCTTCACTTCTAAAATTAGAGAAGAATAAGGTGTTATTCCTTGGCACCTGACCATTTTCAGAAGGCTTTTGACATTAGACTGACACTGGGGCACATAAGACCAAGGCAGGGGCCCATGCCACCATAGCACCACAAGTTGCCCATCTCTGTAGGAAACAGGCATACATTTTGATTGTATACAAAAATAATGGCTGAGATCCTAAATCACTTATTTAGTTAGTAGAGTAGTCCCTTGCTATCTGGGGGAGCTCCATTCAGGACCCCCTGCAGATAGCAAAAAATATGGATGCTCAAATCCATTGTTTTCAATAGCATGTGCATACAGGCCAGGGCTTTCTCTCTGTGGAAGCTCAAATCCGCAGATGGCAAGTTTACAGTTGGCGCAGGTGCACTGTATATTTAACAAGTGCCAGAAGCAGATGGAGGGGATAAGATGGCTTACCCTAGGATTTCCTGATTCTGAGGAGAATATGCTGACTGCACTGCCACCTCCCACAATGGCTCAACAACTGATGTGCAGTCTGCACCTCTCTCTCCTCCTGCGAGGACACCATTATTTTTCCATTCTGCCACAAATGCATGCACACGAGTGCACTGTTGCTCCACCAGCAGCTGCCAATTATCTCCCCATTTCATGCATTGGACACCCCGCATAACCAGCCACTCAACTGCATGATCAAGCAACTGCCTCTATGCCACATTGTGATCCCAGTGACACACTGGCACAGCATGATCATGGTGCTCCCTGTACTTCCCTCTTTCCTCCCATCACCCCTTGGCCCTTGTTGGACTGGCCAGTTTGTTAATGTTTTATTGAATCTACTGTATTGTTGGTAACCTGAAGTGTTTGTCATCATTTCTTTCACATGAGATGTGCAATGGGTTGATGGTGCAACTGACCACTCATGTGCTTGTGCAACCAATTCACAAACAAGTGACAAAAACAATTATGGCCAGCAATGGTGCTGGCAGCTCACCCAGACTAGGGAGCCTGCTTCTGATCATTTCTGCTGCTTGCCTAGCCCCTCAGTCTGTCGCCACACCAGCACACAGTCCACATGCAAGTGCAATAATTCATTCTTTCTGATTTGAAGCAGAGCAGTGTTGAACCCCAGAGTATGGCTTGGGTCTGTTCTCCTCCTATTTTGGCCACGTGCGTTGTCTAAACAGGTGAGTTCCAAAATGGAATGGGGCTGTAATCATTCAGCCCATATGGACAATACTTAACTAGCATCTCCTGGCCCAGCCTCCCCATCCTGATTTACGCGCCATCAGCATCTGCGAGCAACAAAGATCTGTTCTGTAGAACAGGGAGCAACAGACTGTTGTTTCCAACCACCTCCTGCCAATGATCAAGCAGGATCCTTGTGACAATTCTGCCTCACACCAGAGATCACTGGTGCAGGTTGGAAACATTAGTCTGCTGCACCTCGGTCAACAGGGGAACAGTCCTCTGTTGCTCACAGTGGTTCATGTCCAGTAAAGTAGGATTGGGGGACTTTTATAATAATGACAATAGCATTACAATTATGAATACACAGGTTTTGTGAATATGCATCAGTTACAGATCCATAATTCTAAATTATGAATCTGTAACTTCAGTACTGAATTCCAGTATAAATCAACACAGTATATTTTGGTGAAGAAAGAAGCCAAAGCCTCAAAAAAGATGTGGGTCTTTAAACTATGACTTATAAGTCTTCCTAGAATCAGAATGATATTTCAGTAGGTTGATACAGAGGAAGCAATACTTCAGCCTATGATGAAATCACTTGGTATCAGGAGGGAAGGGTCAGGAAGAGAAATGGAAAGACTGTGAAAATGATAAATCACAAAAGAGAGACTAGAACATTTTTTAAAAATCACTATGACTTGAAGTTATTAATAAAAATCCCAATGGACTATCTGTAGATTGATACATTCTAATATATTTTCCTCTTCTTTTTATTTTTTTTAAAATTAATTTATTGGTTTTTTAAGTTGCCTTTCAAGGTAAATTACTTGCCAACAATAGTTTACAGCAGTATCACATTTATCTAAAAACCAGATACAATTTTTAAAAAAAATTATATTAGGGATGTACATTTTCACTTCATTTATCTGACATCTTTGCCTTAGTTATTTCATTCCTGCAGGCAAGGAATAAGAATTTTAAAAACTTCTGCCTGACAGAGGTTGTTATAGGGCAGGGAGTTGGCACATTTTTCAGTAATATTTCACATTTAAAGACTTTTTGCACAAAAAAAGTTTTGAATGTTATACAAAAACAATGTTTGTGAGCAAACAACATGTCTCTGTACAAAATTGTAGCTTTTTGAATAAAAAAAGAGCATCTTGCAAAATTGTGGTGGTTCAACCCTTTATTGCAACTATATGAATTAGAGATGTAAAAAAAATCCTTGCAGATTTTCTTGACCTGAGAAGAAATGGCACCTCAACACATGATCACAAAAATGGTCAACTGTCATTTTTCCACATTTCAGGACTTTAAAAAAAATATGTGGAAAAATGACAGTTGACCATTTTTGTGATCATGTGTTGAGGTGCCATTTCTTCTCAGGTCAAGAAAATCTGCAAGGATTTTTTTACATCCCTAATTCATATAGTTGCAATAAAGGGTTGAATCACCACAATTCATTCAAAGGCTGATTGAAATAAAAGGTGTTCAGTACAGTTGCCATTCAAACCTATTCCAGGCTCTGAAATTACTGAAGCGGAAGGAACTGATAACATCAAATGACTCCATGGTAGAAAAAAGATAAAGAGATTCGGGATATGTAAAGGAAAATTTTATTTATCAGATTAGCCCAATGCATTTTGCCCAAAAAGTATTTGTGTGGTCTTTCTCTGGGGTAAACCAATTCAAAATTGATCTGCAGGAACTAGGCAAGGATCTATTTCTCCTTGCTATACCTGAGATTCCAGGGCCAAAACCTAAGACTTAGCCACAACCTATTGTGATGCCACAAGAGATGGGGTCGGATGATGTTACAAGAGTGATGTTATAAGGGGCATCACCCAGTGATATAATTAAATATGATACATTCAGATTCAACCACAGTTTCATACAGTATATTCTTCAAACAAAAAAACTAAGTCCAACAAATGAAGGGAAAACATATGCATGGACACTTTTCAATACAGCACTCTGACCCTGAGATTCCTCACCCTCACCTTGCAGTCCAGAGAAGAGAGGCTAGGTCCTGAAATCTCTGAACCCTCATCTTCAGAATTCACCTAAAAAGCCTACAAGGGGGGAGGGGGGGCAATTTCCCTGAAGGGGGAGAAATTCCATAGATGCAACGCACCTAAGAAAAAGTCCTATCCCAGAGTACATTCCAACCCAAGAGTTCTCACTGAAGTCTTGAGGCTTGAGGCAGCACATATAAGTGTAGTTCCTTCAAACAGCCAGTGGTCACAAACCACTTATGCCTTTAGAGTTGGGTAAAAAGATAAAGGTTTCCCCTTGACATGAATGTCCAGTTATAGCCTCCTTAGTAATTCCTGACCTTAAAAAAGCCCCCCAAAAAGTTCTGCATGAAAATGGTCAGAAATCTCTGGGGTGGGGCAGGATATGATTGTGCAATTAAATGCTATTGGGGAAAGAACTTTTTTTGGAGAGGGTGTTTGAAATACCCTGCTTTTAAAAATGATATCACTTTGATGATATGACCCTTGAAGTATAGTGTCTAGATCAAGGGAAGTAATAGTGCCACTCTATTCTGCATTGGTCAGGCCCCACCTGGAATACTGTGTCCAGCACCACAATTCAAAAAGGAAGTGGAGAAACTGGAGCGGGTCCAAAGGAGGGCGACTAAAATGGTGAAGGGTCTGGAAACCTTGCCCTATGAAGAATGCCTTAGGGAGCTGGGGATGTTTAGCCTGGAGAAGAGAAAGTTAAGAGGTGATATGATAGCCCTGTTTAAATACTTGAAGGGATGTCACATTGAGGAGGGAGCAAGCTTGTTTTCTGCTGCTCCAGAGAACAGGACTCGGAACAATGGATGCAAACTGCAGGAGAAAAGATTCCACCTCAACATTAGGAGGAACTTCCTGACAGTAAGGGCTGTTCGACAGTGGAACACACTCCCTCGGAGTGTAGTGGAGTCTCCATCATTGGAGGTCTTTAAGCAGAGGCTGGATGGCCATCTGTCGGGTATGCTTTGAGTGGGAGTTCCTGCACGGCAGGGGGTTGGACTGGATGGCCCTTGTGGTCTCTTCCAACTCTAAATTTCTATGATTCTATGATCAGCCATTTCTTCTTTCTCTCTTTCTTGGCTGTTTCAAGTCTTTAAATATCTCAATTCTTCCTATCTTGTGGGAATGGACAAAATCAGGCAGAAGGGGCTTGAAGTTCAAGAGAACAGAGCCAAAATTCACATTGTTCACAATATTTCTCACTGCACTGAAATGTTCGGTGTTTCCATTTATATTACAACTATTGTCTGAATGGACAATTGCACCCTCCAGAGGCTTTGTGGGCACAATTAGCCAGTTTTACACTGGATTTTTTTTTCCAGCATGAAAATATCAGGGGTGCATGAGCAGACAACTGAGGTCTGGTGGGAGGGCAAATGTCGCCCCTGGACCCAGCAAGGTTGCCCATCCCTCCTCACAAATGTGAGGAGAATTCCAAAAGCTAGAAATAGATTAATCGTTTATCCTTCACTGCAGCTCTATAGACTAATCAACCAGGCAGCTAGAATTTCTGTTACAAATCGAGGGCAGAGTTAGGCAGCTTGGTCTTTTGCAAGGGGAATGCATTTGTAACGTGTGTTTCCATGAGTAAAGGTTTCTGAGTGAAAGGTCTTCCTCTATAATATTAAAGAAGGATTTAAAAAATGCCACATTTTCCTATATAGCCTTAGGTTATGAAGATACAAAAAGGGAAGGAGAAGTTTAAAAGTATGTCTGAAAGGAAACGCTGAAGACTTCTTTTGGGCTGACCTAAGGGAAATCAAGCTGGAAGCATTAGGAGGTTCCTTGCTCTCAATCTACACCATCAAAATACACAGGTCAAGATGGTGAAGTTGATTATTCTATCCAGATATGACACTTTGTTTCTTGTGATGTGGAGGAAGGAAATTTCTAGTTCACAACCTCCATGCTAATTTGAAATGCTTCTGTACCTGTTCTCATCATGGCACTTGTTATCCTCTCCTAACCAGAACCCCTTTCTATTATATTTGGCTAGTTTCATACATAAGGTGGCATTTTGCACATTACACAAGAGATGTGCACCTGTTATTTAAGTGTGAAGACAACAAAACTGTGTTCACTGCTTACCAAAAGTGGTTAAATAGTTACACTCTGCCAGGTAAATTCTTGTCAATATGCTGAGTGTGTATAAGGATTTCCCTCCTTCTGTCAATATATGTTTTAATTCTAACCCTATGAGGAATTGTTATTGCAGTCAATGATTCCACTGACTCTAGTAAGCTTTTCTTTTGGCACTTGAAACAAGATTTCAGAATTAAAGAGAGATTAAAGCTCATTTAAAGCATTCTGAAATGAAGCAGAAATGGTGAGTAATTGTGCAAATGACTATCACGCAATTGCGCAATAAAGTGATATCGGAAATGCATTGTCACTGAGATCCTGGACGTGAAAAAGATGTATAATAATGCTTCTTTGTGACCACTTTAATGGCGGGTTTGTGCAACATTGTATGAAATCGTTACACATAATTACACGATTTTTCTGGGATATTCATGGGATAAACTCCTGATCACCTTTGCATGATGAACTCCTATGACCAGTTTGGGGCAATTCCCCTTTTCCACTGAGGCTCGCTAAAAAGTTCCCCCTGATGTTCTTCAGAGAGATTTTCAGGAGTATGCAGGTATGCAAAATGGGGAAGAGAAAGATCCACTGGACAAGCTACCTTAGGTGTCCTGATCTGGCTGCTGTACATAGTGCTCCCCTTGAGAATGATTCAGAAACTGCAGCTAGTTCAAAATGCAGCATGTAGATCGTTGACTAGAACTTCCTATGGAAACCATACAACACTGATATTAAAGAAGCTGCACTGTCTGAATTCAAAGAGCTGGTGATCACATTCAAAGCCCTAAAATGTGGGAACTTGATACTTGAGGGAGCACCTCTCCCTATATACACCTACCTGTGGGATTAAGGTTTGTAGGAGGGCCCCTCCTCTGTCCCCATAAATGGTGGGGGGTACAATGTAGGAGGACATAGGAAAGGACCTTCTCAGCTGTGGTGCTCCAGTTACGGAATACCCTTCCATAAAGGCATGATTTTGGTGTCAACACTGGTATCGTTCAGGTGCCATGTAAAAACATGGCTTTGTACTTAAAGTCTTGGGGACCTAATTGATTCCATCCAAATTTGGGTATAGGTTTTTTTCTACTTTAATTTTTTATTACACTAATTTAAAATTACATGTTTGTCATTGCCATAAACTTTGCATGACGAATATACAAAATTAATAAATAAAGAAATTTAGATATATTTTTAAATTGTTTGAATCTATTTTAACTATTTTTTTAAATATCTTAATTTTAACTTTTAAATGATTTAATATATTTTGGAACAGTTCAAATTATTTCTGTTTTCTTTCATTTTTTTTTCAATTTGTTGGAGTGATTTCATTGTACAAACATCTCCCCGGGACCTTATGGTATAAGGTGGCATACAAATATTAAAAAGTAAAGAAATAAACAAACCTTCTACTTACACAGAATTTGACCTTTGGTCCTCCAGATATTTTAAATGCTAGCTCCCACAATCCTTCATTGGGTGGGATTCATGGAAGTTTTAGGCCAAAACATCTAACAGCCCCAAAGTTCCCCACCATTGATATAACCCACAGTTAGTGGTAGAGTTTTAGTGGAGCCTGTAACTAGAGTTTTTAACTTGATTTTATAACTTTTCTGCCCTCTTCTGTTTTCAAGAATAGAAGCAATCCTCATTCCTTTTATTTTGATAGTAACTGATATTTTCATCCATTCCATTTACTTATTGAAGACTCAAGCACTTACAACAAGAACACACAATACTTCTGTGAGACTATGAATATGTAAGTAACGTTGGAATTTTCCGATCTTGTGCCTGGGTAAGCCAGTGGCTTATCTGGCAGCAATTTTTCCTGGCTCCTGACCAGATTAAAAGGCCAACTGTAGAAATGGGCCCGAGTTATGAGACCTTAGAGGGGGAGCAAGACTGCATTAAAGGAGGATGTGGCTCTCTCAGCTTAATATAGAAAAGAGTGTGGAGACAAGCTCCACATGCTCTGAGATGGTCGACAATTTTTTTTAAAGAAAGCCCAATGGAGTTGTAAACACTCTCCAAAATACAGGGCCATATATCATAATCTATGATCTGTAGTTTGGAGAGTGTTTACAGCTCCATTGATTTCTTTTGAAGGCCTCTGAAAAAGGCCTTCTCGCATTGAGGCCAAAACATACTGAGCTTTTTTTAAAAGTAGTTTTTTTAAAAAATAGTGAATAAACAGTTGATCATCTCAGTGCACATGGAGCTTGTCTCTTAACTGTTTCCTGCCTCTCAATCTGCTTTTCGGTACTCTCTTCTAAGCTTAATATGCCCATTCCCTGCCCCCATACCCGTTCTAAGACGAATAAGACTGGTTTTGTCCGTATACTGTCTCACATCTCTGTGGAAATCTTTCAAGCCACCTTCAATCAATTTAACTTCTCAGAACATTAAGGAGATTATCACATTGTATTTAAAGTGACTTATCCTTGACAGGATACAGTTGTGTTTAATTTTAAAACCAGGTGTTATTGCACGCAGCCAGGGTTGGGTGAGTGCAACCCATATGCAGCCCAAATTCTGGCTGTGTTTTTCATGTGGCTTTTCAAAAATGGGAGCTTGCCATTTTTTAAAGGTCACAGGATATGCGTGGCTGGGATAAGTCCTGGTTTAATAATAATAACAACAACAACTACTACTACTACTACCCCACCTCTCCAATAGGATTGAGACAGTTTACCATAATAAAACATGACTGTATCTGATTGGAGATAAGTTGCTTTAAATACAATGCAATGATCTCCTAAGACTAAAAAAACAATACGAGCCTGTCCACATCACCACCAAAGCTGATATTTACTTGAAATAAATAACCATAAAACCACATGACTTCAACCTTGAGTTGTAAGTTCAGGATTGTCTCAGGCTCTGAATTTTCAGCACCAAAACCTGAGACTAGAAACAACTCCCAGTTGTATTATTAAATAATATGCATTAAGTACCAATTGCAGTTGCTCACCTGTTTTGGGAGACAGGGAAAACAATATTTAATCAAAGGCATTTGATCCTGTCCAGTCTTGGAAACTAAGCAGGATCAGCCCTTGTTAGTACCTGAATGACAGATTACCAATGAATACCAGGTGCTGTAGGCTATATTTTAGAGGAAACAATTGGCAAAACTACTTCTGAGTATTCCTTGCCTAAGAAAATCCTATGAAAATCACAGGGGCACCATAAACTGGCAGGTGTCTTGGAGTGACATACATACACAGACACTTGCTTCTAGCCAGAAGGTATGTAGCCATCGTCTATGGCACCAGAACAACTGGAAGGGAAGGAGGAAGCCATGTAATAAGGGATACATAAATGCTTCTTCCTCCAGAGAGTCATTGCAAATGCAGCAACAATTCCATTAATCCTTGCAAATTGTAGCAAGCTGTTGTTCTCCTAGATCAGCTGGAGATTTGCATCCAGCCCTTTCCTCTTGCCTACAGCTGCAAAACTGAAGAATTCGCACCCTCTTCTCCCACCTAAAGATGGCCTAGGAAAACTGGAGACTGAGTGCCAGGCCATGAGATCTGGCAGCCACTCTCATTCATTTGACTTTATGATTACTTCTTTTACACCCACCTTTTTCTTGTGGTTATTCTTGCAGTAAACTGCCCAAATAATGCCTTCTAAATATATTTGTCCAATATAAGGATTGCATTTTTGCTTGCACTAACTCCCACCCAATACAGGCCCAGGCATTAATAGAGCTGATTTCCAACAGGTACATCTGAGATGTGTTGAAGGTCATACTCAGAAAAGAGATCTGGTTTCATATTCTCAATAACCTTGGAGATGTGAAGGGCAGGGAAGGAGCATGTCTTGAGTTGTTTTTGTTCTTTTAAGCAAACACCTATTGTAATAAGGTACAAGCAAACTATGATACAGGACGGGGGAGTGGAAAGATAAAGAAATTTAAATGTTAACACAGTTCTGATGCCAGAACAAATGGGGGGGGGGGGGAATCTGTGCTTGAACATTATAAAAGTTAATTCCCCTGGAATAAATAAAAAAGATGAATATCTAAGATGATCTTAAATAGATAACTTCACATCAGAACCTGAAGCCAATACTGAGGTTGGGTTAACCCACCTGGAAAAATCAGACCAGTTTTTAAATAGAAGTTTGACTTACTAGCACTTGAATAATAATAATTACTATTATTATTATTATTATTATTATTACAGAATTTGTTATGTATTTGCATTGCTTTTATGTGAGTAACTGATGTATTGGAATATCACGTGATACAAATGAGTCAATTGGCCAATTACACTAAAAACAAGGATGTGTAAAGAACCTAATTATCTCCAAAGAAAATTTGCAAATTTTACCATATCCTTAATTCCTAAACCAATGAACAAACTAGATCAGATTCATGCCCCAATATTTTCACTTTTCAATGTATTTGTTAAAACTGGACAGTGAAGGAAGCTGACAGGAAGAGAATCAACTCATTTGAAATGTGGTGCTGGAGGAAAGTTTTGTGGATACCCAGGACTGTCAAAAACAACCAAAACAAATATACAGGTCTGAGAGCAAATCAAACCTGAATCTTTCCTAAAAGCCAAAATGACTAAACTGAGTGTCACAATGTGGACAGGCCATGAGATGACTCATTTTAAAAAGACAACAATACTTGGTAAGGTAAAAGGCAGTAGAAAAAGAGGAAGATGGTCTTAGGACTCAGTGTACTTCAACAAAGAAGCCACAGCCCTGAATTTGCAAGAAGAACACACATCAAAATATGTTGTTAACAGGTTGTCTTGGAGGTCTTTGTTTCATGGCATCATCATAAGTCAAAGCCAACCTGATGGTATCTAAGAACAGCCTGCCCAATGCTATAGCTCTTATTCAAAAATGTACACCAAAAAAATAGAAGGAAAAGTGCACACAGACATCCATACATTATGGAAAGTGAATAGTGAAAAAATAACATTTGCAAATATATAATATCCAAGGAAAAATAGCTTTCAGAAATGTGTACAGTTGGAAAAGGCACACACAAACTGAAACTGATTGAAAAGGGTATGGAAAAATGAAGAGTCATCTTGGTATAGTGGTTTGGGTGTTCGACTAGGACCCTGGAGAGCAGGGTTTGAATCCCCACTTGGTCATGGAAACTCATTGGGTGACATTGGGAAAGTCACACTCTCTCAGCCTTAAAGGAAGGCAAAAGCAAACCCTTTCTGGACAAATCTTGTCAAAGAAAACCTTGTGGTCATACATTTGCCATAAATTGGAACCAGCTTAAAGGCATATAGCAACAATAGGAAAGTGTGTACATTAGAAGAAGCACACATATCAGAATGTACATATTTTGGGGGTGAGTTTTGACAAACAAGGTTTGTAAATGGATATGGAATTAAGACAAGGAAACTGACTGGGAAAAATAAGAAAGTCTCAATGTCCACTATGGACACTGTTTTGAAACAGATTTGGCTGATACAGCCTGACAGATTTATGCATCCCTATTTTAAAATGTGCTGCCCCCCAAAATAATTACATATCAGTGATATTGTGTCAAATTGGGCAAGATGAATTCCTCATAACTTAAATGAGTCAGCAGTCTAGCTTTGAAGAAACTAAACTTTGGCTGCTGGCACACTGCAGAGTTAATACATTTTGACAACACATTGTCTGCCACTACTCAATGCTATGGGATTCTGGAATTTGTAGTTTTGTGAAATATTTAGCCTTCTCTGTCAGAGAGCTCTGGTGACACAGCAAACTACAGATCCCAAGATTCCATAGGATAGAACTTTGACAATTAAAGCAGTGTCAAACTGTCTTAATTGTGGCAGCAGTCCAAATTACAGGTTGTTTCCTAAGCCCTGAATAATCATTAGCTGCCTCTGTTCAAGAATGGTTGAAGCTGACATTGCAGACAGGAGCTCATAAAAAGCACATTTTGTATCACTGGAATTATCATGAATCCAAACTAAGAGCCAGATCTGAACCTCCCAAATGGTCAAATTGTTACCCAGAGGGAGTGCCTGCTGGATTGCTTAACAATCACATCACCAGGTTACTGAAACACTACCATGGCAATCTACCTTCACAGGTATATTCATTGACATAGGTATATTCTCAGTTGCTGAGCCCAGTAGTTACAATATAAATGATTTGGGATATTAGCTGGTAAAGCTACAATGCAATCCTCACATTTCCCCAATTGCAACATCTTCATTTGAACAGCAATGATTTGGTTTTGTTTCAGAAAGAAACTACCTCCAAACATATTGTGCAGTGTATTGAAACATATCAACAAACTGAAGCTACATTCTGCATATGGATAAAACTTTGTACACTTGTTTATTATTTATTCAATTGATATACTGCCTTTCTTTCACTATGGGACCTATGGACTTACAGCACTTAGTCCTTTTGAAAAAAGGGCCCCCTCCCCAGTGGATACCAAAATCCACATATGTTCAAGTCCCGTTTTTCTTAATGGCGGCACATGCATGCACTGACATTAAGAAAAAGAGGGGCTTGCTCTCCACAAATGGTTGAAGGGCAAGCCAGCCAATATGGAGGGTGGACTATATACAGTACTGTACAGTAATTCATTTGCTCAGTCCCTGATCTATGTGTATCCATCTATGTGAAATCACTCTCGGTCATTAGTCATTAATGTCTTTTCCTTCTCTCCCTTTTGTAATTGGTCCTTTCACACTGCATATTTATAGCACTGTGATTCCACTTTAACTTCCAGGGCTCTATCCAATGCAATCCTGGGGTTTGTTAGTTTGGGGATACTAGACCTCTCTGGCACAAAATTCTAAATACCCTTCTCTAAACTGCAGATCCTGAGATTCAAATAGGATGCTACTGTGTAAGGAGCTTATCGCTTGGGCAAATAAGGCTGCTTACCCCTTCTGCCTTCAATTCTAGATCCAGGATGCACTCAGATATTATCATGCCTAAATCACCACTAGTCTAGGCAGGATGCTGCCACCCAGATGCATCCCAAGTCGAAGTCTCACTCAGCTGGCCAATTTTTTAAGTCAAAAGCTCCCTAACTTCAAAAAAGTGCTGGCTGAGTGAGGCTTCAACCCAAGATGCATTCGGGTGGTAACATCTTGCCTTGATCGGTATACAATTTAAGTATGATAACATCTGAGGGCATCCCGGATCCAGAATTAAAGCTGAAAGTAGTAAGCAGGTTTATTTGCCCAAACGATAAACTCCTAAGTTAAATCTGAATAATAGCACTATGAATGTATAGTGTGAACTGGCCTCAAGATATTCAAATTAAAGTAACAGCAATATAAAGCAAGAATTGATATTCTACCATAACTTTGATTTCTCCATCTCTTGTCTTTCCAGTGCTAAGCTCTTGTGATAGGCCAAGAAGACTTGCTTCATTTAGTTTCTCTTTTTGATATACTAGCTTTCCCTTCTCCTGCCACTACATCCTCCCTCCACTTGTTCTGTTTCTCACTTACTTTCCTCCCCCCTTTATTTTGACCCACAAGCAAATGCACTCACATGTCAAAGGCAGTGGGAAGTAACCTAATTAATAGTCATTTGATAGACTAACCACCCCCGTTGTCCCACTGGCAATTCAACAATCTGCTCTGCAGTCAGGGAAATAGATCCATGCTCATTAACCAGAACTCTGGGAATTTTGGGACAAAAAGAGATGGGAATCCCATCTAAGCACATGTTTTTCATGCTGTGCTAACAATGGCACCCCACACACTTCCCAGCTCTGCATTCATGGCTTATTTCCTTAATGCAACTGTTTATCTTGGTTTCTCTTCGTAAGAATAGTGCTCCTAAGAGCTTGACTTAAAATTGATTTAACCAACAAACTGACAGCCAGTTCGTGCTGTGCTTTTGTTGCTGTTGCTGCTGGTGAGCTAGTTGCTTCTGGTGGTTTTTTCTTCTTTATTAGGGGTGGGAATCAAATGGACCTCCCAATATTATTGCACTGCAACTCTCAGCATTCCTCACCATTGTCTATGCTAGCTAGGGCTGCTAGGAGTTATGGCTCATCTGGAAGCCTGCATGCAAGCAATTCCAATTCCATGCTCTAGCACACTAGAGTTATAAGATTCTGAAAAACCTGTGGCTCTCAAGATGTAGCTAAAATCTAATTTTAGCCCAAGACATTCTGGTAAATGGTGAAGTATATTGGAAGTAGTTCAACATCTAATGAGGGGACCAATGGTTTCCCTCCCCTTCACTACAGGAATTGCAGCTACAATTGTGGAACCAATTGTATTGAAGTGCTGCCAGTTTACTCAACATTTTTTAGTTGCAGATGAGGATGCATCGATGACCAAGTGAAAAGCACATCTGTCTGGACGTAGGAGAAAAATCCTTCTATGACACAGCTCTTGAACTGAATTTCTGTAATCTTTGATTAAATTCCAACTGATGTCTTAAAGTAATGGTAACCAAACATCTGTTTGTAAATAGCATGGTATAATGATTTGAGCATTTGACTATGACTCTGGAGACCAGGGATCAAATCCCCAGTCAGGCATGGAAACCCATTGAATATTCTTGGACAAATCACACTCAGCCTCAAAGTTAGAAATGATTTGAAGGACCACAGTGACAACAACAGGTTGCTATTAGATGTGAATGTAGTTCTATGACGGAGTCATCAGATTGCAGCATCTTCAGGTACTGCAGGTTTTCTTGTTTTATTGACTTTATTGGACAAAAGTCTGGAGAATGTCTAATCCACCGTCCCAATACAGCAGACATGACCAGCTTCTCCATATCTCAACTTTGGCCCATTCTCCAGCCACTAGGCATGTTGTGGGTTTTTAAAAAAAAAAAAAAAACTTTCGTTGGTGCTCATGGAATCATCATTTAAGCCCTAACTGCTGAACACAGAGGGGGTGGTCTTCAGGAGTTCAGAGCCAAGGAAAGAAAGGGTTAGTCTTTTCTTTTCTTTGTGCTGTAATTCCACACACCACTGCAGGCTTTTTCTCAAGTCTTCATTGGCTTTTGACGTAAATAAAGAATATGTCCAAGTTGTTGTTTTTTTTAAACATTTATCAAATACTAGCTGTATCCAGCTGCACGTTGTTGTGGCTCAGTCTGGAAAAGAAAGAAAAGAGAAAGCGCACATTTCTAAAATATTTAATTTCACAATGCTCGTGGGTATACAATCTTTTTTGTTGTTCCATTGTCTGTGTAGATATAGAGAAATAGCTCCTTTACTCAGCCAGTCATGATTCTTATAATTGGTTTGAATATTGGGAAATACTTTTTCAGCCAATTCTTCTTTTGACGTCACTAAATTGCAGAAGTTATGAGGCAATGAAATTCGTCCTGAGGTCGGATCATCCAGCACCTTTCCGTTGCCAATTTTCAGCAATTGATGTGAGAATATTTCAGCTGATCGATCGTTTTGCAGCTAGACACACATATTTGTAGTTAATTTTAACATCTTTCTGTATCACCATAAAGTAAAATATTTCAGGCAAGCCTTTATTTCATCCGCTGGTGTCGATCCAGGAATTACAGGTAATGTTTGCCTGAAATCTCCTGCAAGCAATATTATTGTGTTCCCAAATGTTCTGATTGCTTCCATACAAATCTTGCAATGATTGATCAAGAGAGATATTTTTTGTGCGCCATTGTGAATTTATCCCAAACAATAAGTTTGCATTTCTGCAATGCCAGATACTTTGGAAATGTTGCACATGAGAATTTTAATGAATTTCATGGTCAATGGCAATTTCAAAACAGAACAAGCAGTTTTTCCACCTGGTAGCCATGTTGCAGCCATTCCAGATGATGCAAGAGCTAAGGCTATGTCATTTTGAGATTGAATTGCTGCCAGAATAAATCTAATTAGGAACATTTTACCAGTTCCTCCTGGCGCATCTGAGAAGATTTCTCCGTTATTGATAGTCTGAAATATTTGATCGTAACTGCCTTTTTGCTCAAGTGTTAGCTTAAAAATATTTGATTGCACATACAACAAAAGATCACCTGTATTGTAATTTTGTTCATGACACATCAGCAGATCAGTTTGGTGATGGCATTCCCAATTGATTGAGAACTTTGTTCATGATTTCTAAGCACAAATCTTCAATCATTATCAATGCTTTGTTGTAGATTTCTGCTGTGAAATCCATATTACTCACTGATAAATGGCGCAGCTCAATTCCAACACAATGTCACATGAAATAATTAAATCAAAATGAAAATAAATCCAAATCTATGAAAATTCAATTTAACAATGCAACTGGAAACATTGAAATGGAATTGTAAAATTTGAAATTTGGAAATCGTAAATGGATTATAAATCAGAAACACTGAAATGTAATTGTAAAATATTTAGTATTGCACGTGTTGCTTTTATGTCCAACAGATGGCTCTGTTTTTCAAAAAAAGCATATTTTTAACATGTCACAGGTGTGACATCTATATAATAGTAGCTATATAAAAACATAAAACATGCGTGTATAGAAATGCAAGGTTGTGTCAAAATTTCAAAGCAATTGGTGAAGAACTTTTGGAGATTTAAAATTTTGAACAAATGAACATTTACATTTTTATTTATATAGATTATTTCTATATAAATGCAAACTAAACTTTTTTTGAATTGTTAGAGAAAGTAAAAAAAGGAAATTGGAGGCACCAGATCCTGTCTGATCTTGAAAGCCAAGCATGGTCAGCCCTGGTAAGTACCTGGATGGGAGACTGCCCACGAATTCCAGGTATTGTAGGGTATATTTCAGAGGAAGAAGGAATAGCAAAAACCACCTCTGAGTTTTTTGTTTTTTGTCTAAGAAAACTCTATAAAATCCATGAAGTCATCAAATGTTAACAGGTGACTCAAAGGCACATAAACACAAAAGATATTCATTTATCAGAATACATCCAGCTTTGTGATAGATTTGGGTGAGCCACACAAAAAAGGGCAGGGTCCTGTATTTTTAATAATTATGTAGAAGCAGTGTTGCACAGGAATAGGTGAGTCTTGACCCTCAACTCCAATCCTAAAGGGCTAGAGAAAGAATCTTGGGGGTGAAAGCACTGGTTAAAAAAGTAAGTGCTCATTTGTTAAGCATACTGTAATATACAGTCTAACTCCACTCCATGAACATAAGTCTTCAGTAAGATTCAGAAAACCTTTATTCAGAAAGCAGAGTATATCTCCGTATGTAGTTGTTGTCAGGAGCGAAGAATTCTTTCACTTACATCTTATACTTAACGTTCAAACAATTCACACTTTTTAAAAAAAGCTTTCACCCCATTTGTCAGCAACTCAAAACATATTCTCTTCCCTGGTCTTGCCCCTTCTCCCCACCCCCAGTTGTCATTTCCAACAAGAATGACACTGAGGAGTAATAGCTCCTACTTCTTCCCCACATCTGCTCATTATCCAACGCCACTACTGATACACATTTTTTTTTCTAGCAACACCAATATGATAATATAACCCATCATCCCATATTAAGGCACATATGTCCCAAACACAGCAATTAAACATGACAGCAATTAAGCATGGCAGGACTATGTTTAGAACATGATCCTGACACATTCTCTATACCACTGTGGTAAATGCTTAAAATATCATACGTAATGATATCATCGGAGGCATCCACCATGATATCACAAGGGTCATACCTAGGTCTCAGGTTTCAACCCTGAACTCTCAGGGCTTAGGACAATCCTGACCTGACATCTTTATAAGGCCACAGATGCAGGTGTGGAGAAGGGTAGCAGTGGCACTCTTGGCATGTGTTAGAATCATAGAATCAAAGAGTTGGAAGAGACTACAAGGGCCATCCAGTCCAACCCCCTGCCATGCAGGAACTCCAAATCAAAGTATCCCCGACAGATGAATATCCAGCCTCTGCTTAAAGACCTCTAAGGAAGAAGACTCCACTACACTCTGAGGGACTGTGTTCCACTGTCGAACAGCCCTTACTGTCAGTGTTCCTCTTCAGCACTCCCTTCCCACAATTTCCTTCAATAGAAAACAGAGCTTTATTTGGCACTTGGCCTGTACTTGCACCTCCTAAATTAGTCTGCTGCCTTTCGTTCTATTAGGGAATATTGTCCTGGTGCAAAGACAACAACGGGTCTGTGTGCCACAGAAGCAGTAAATCCACCTTTGGTTCTACAGCAAGTTATCCCACAGCTGCTTCAGTTGTATGAGAATTCTCCTGGTGCCGAACCTCTGTTGGAAAGAAGGTTCAGACTCCTAATCAACCCAGAACAGTTGGAGGAGTCATAGTCATAAAACTGAGAGTGGAATCACCACCCTGTGACATGAGATCACCAGCTGCCCCTCAATTTGACTGCTATTCCATTTGGCCTCTGAAACCCAGTAACATAAAAAGCTCCTTTATATGGAGTCAGACATTTGGTCCCTCTAACCCAGTACTATCAAATCTAACTGACAGGAGTAGCTTTTCAGCATTTCAACCAGGATGCTCTCCAAGCACTATCAGGAGATACCTGTTATTCCCTCATGGATCTCCAGTCCAAGGACTAACCAGATCCAGTCCAGCTTAGCTTCTGAAATCAAATTAAATCAGAGGGTGGTATGACGGGAAGTGCCGTCTTATCCTTCATCTCAAGTAACAAAATTTCTTGAGTCAATTACAGGACCCCTATCGTCTTTTGCATCTGATTGACATCCACCCACTATGCCAACATGTCTTAATCCAAACCTGCATTTGTTGTACTGCTCCATGTCTTCCATCCAACTTTGGCCCTTTTCTTTTGAGGTCCATGTATCAGTGCATCCTTCTTTTGCTTTCTTTCCTTGTCACTTCTCTTTCCCACTGGCCCTATTCCTCTCCTCACCTTCCTGCCTGCCGACCCACCCCCATTCTTGTACCTCATCTCAATGCACAATGTATTTATCATATGATGAAGTCTTTCATCTACCACATAAGGCTCTGGCCACAATGAATGGAGAAAAGGCCAAGGAAAGGAATTAAGGGAGAATTTACAGGAAGGTAAGAGAGAAAGATGGAGACAGAGGAGTAGGTATAGGAAGGGGAGAGAGAGGGGCCATAAATTCCCTTCTAATTCCAAATAATTCCGATTACACGGATGAGTAGTTTTCAATCAGAAAGATAATCTCAAAGATAGATGGCAGGATAATTGCTCGTCGGCGCGACGTAAATATTGTGTCGTTTCTATTAATCTCAGCGAATCGGGTGTCAGAGTTGTCACTCATTCATCAAAACAAATTAAAAAAAACATATTAAAAAGAGAGAGATGCCAGGGAGAGGGGAGGGAGGATGTGTATCCAACCAACAGCAAAAGTGCCGAGTGCTCAGTAATGAATGTTGCTTACTTGCTATTTGTATTTTTTATTTTAGAGAAGCCTGAAGTAACCAAGGCTGTAGGTCTTTATTAACCTTCCAGTTGGAATGGAAACAGCCACAGACGCATACTGAAGAGAGGAATAAGCCACTGCAAAGCAGTAAAGCAGTCATTACGACTGAGAACCAAGTGCAGTGAACAGAACCTTTCAGAATTTGTTGTTGCTGCTGTTGTTGTGTGCCTTCAAGTCATTACAGACTTGTGGCAAACCTAAGGTGAACCTATCATGGGGTTTTCTTGGCAAAATTTGTTCAGAGAAGATGTGCCATTGCCTTCA
Source organism: Urosaurus nigricauda (assembly GCA_034509955.1). Taxonomy (NCBI): domain Eukaryota; kingdom Metazoa; phylum Chordata; class Lepidosauria; order Squamata; family Phrynosomatidae; genus Urosaurus; species Urosaurus nigricauda. The sequence goes on from JAOEGL010000001.1 coordinate 41,571,849, forward strand.
CCTGAGGCTGAGAGCATGGGACTTGCCCAAGGTCACCCAGTGAGTTTCATGGCTGAGCTAGGAATTGAACCCTGGTCTCGAGAGTTGTTGTCCAAACCACTATGCCATGCTGGCTCTGTATATGGGGCTTTTTAGGACCTCATGGGGGGGGAGACATATGCTGAAGGGCAATACCTGAGGCAGAGGCAGTCAAATGTGTAAAAGAAGGGTAGGGCAGAGCTGATTTTGCTATTAAAATGTGGGTTTTTAAGGCCACAGAGTTTTGTAAGGAATGCCATTTTACTATCTTTGGACTTTATCACACCAAGCTTGTAATGTGCCTCAATCACATTATTCTTGGAAACACAAACATACCATGTTGGGAACAGTTCTTATTGCACAATTCTTCCAAATCTCCATGGTGCTGCTTCTCTCCTAGCATGTTTTCCACATAGCAGCCACCATAGCCCTGCATCCCTGCCCTATCCCCTTCCCAGCATGCCTTTTGATTTATATTCCTTTTTATTTCCTTTTGGTTTTTTTAGCACAATTGTGAGATCATGGCAATCCATTAAATAAAAAATGAAAAAGAAGGGGAATGAAAAACAGCCTGCTTGGGAATAGTGAAGGAGAGGGGAAAAGGAGCATAATCACGCCTATTTGCATCATGTGAATGCCTGCTTATCAGAACAGCTTTGGAAGGAACATATGACATTCTCTCAATAGTGGAAAAGCAGTGTGGTTGGAAGCTATTGACAGGTTTTGCCCATCAGTGAAAAGAGGCACTCCAGGAGCAATTATTTATTATTATTTCTATTCTGCTTAATCTCAGGGAATCCAAGTGGATTACAACAGCAGATGGACTATTGACCAGTTTCTAGACAGACACAGTGTGGTGTCATAAGGTACAGCCACAGATGGTACTATCCTGTACTCATCCAGTTTTCAAGTCTTATGTAATAAATTCCTTTGTCTGCCATATATCTATTATCCCCTCCAGATGGATTTTTTTAAAAAAAACCTGGGAATGTCAGGTTTTGCACCAGTGGTTTCCAATTTGATGGTGGAGATCCACATGGCATTTACTTCATCCCAAAGTCTTTCCTGGAAGGTCACAGCATAACCAAGAATTTTCCATTCCCATTCTTCAAGTCAGTTTAAATAAACCCAGTATTTTCTGAAATGAAATGTATCTCTACTTTAAATGTTTGTTTTTACATTCTTGGGACTAGCCAAGATGGCTGCCATCATTAAACATAACTATTGTTTCCAGGACACAGATTCAATCAAGATACCAAGCAAGGGAAAAGAGAATGCTAGCACTAAAACAAAATCATCCTAATGCTTAACTAGTGAAACATTCAAAGACATAGCTGTGTTAGTCTGGAATATCAGTATGTAAAAAGGGATCTTACAGCACCTTTGAGAGTAACTGAAAGAAATTGGTAACATGAATTTTTGCAGATTTGAGCCTACTTCCTCAAATGCATGGAATAGAGTGGAAAGTCCAGGGACAGACCTATCTAGCCATCTGTGTGTGGAAATGTCAATAGGAATGCAAAATATCACACTCACAAAGTTTTGAGAACATTCCCACACAGAGACAGCAATATAGGTCTGTCCCTGGACTTTCCACTCTATTTCATGCATTTGGGAAAGTAGGTACAAGACTATGAAAGTTCATGCTACCAACTTCTCTCTTTCAGTTTAAGTCTCAAAGCTTCTACGTACAAGATCCCTTTGTGTACTAATGTAACACTGTTAAAGCACTTTAGCAATCTGATAACGCCTGAATCATAATAATTATTATTATAACAACAACAACAACAACGGTTTCAATAGAAATTGGTGAAAAATCAGTTTCTGGATGTGACACAAAGACACAAGGGAAGAGGAGAAAAACTGACATGTTTCAAGATAGAAACTGGATGCAACTTGTAAATAAGCAGACACTATGAGAACAAAAGGAGACATTCTATGTTGTCTGGAGACATTCTGGAGACATTCTCTGTTGTTAATGATCCAATCAAAAGCAGAGATGGCAAGTGTCTTTTGGATCTTTTTGCACACACAAAGGTTCAGACAGGTCTGATACTGAAAAAGTATACAAGAAAACAGAGAAAACATCACATAGAAGTTATTTCTTATTATCAGTATAGACAAATAGATAAGATTGGTCCATTTGCACAAAGAACTTAGATTTGCATAAAGAAATAATAATGCTTTTTTATAATCTAAGGAAGTATTGATGGCCAACATTTAGCTTTGAGCTGGGATAATCTTGTTTCCATTATGCAGCCAAACTGGTCACTATGAATGCTTTCCCGCCTAGAGTTAAGCTATACATGTTAATATTGTGTGAGTGTGTGTGTGTCTGTGTGTCTGCAAAAATGAATGGGAGGGATACATAGCTAGGGTCACACAGAGCCAACAGTAGTCTCAGTTGATGTAACTATTTACCCACTTCACCAGAAACCTCATCTTGCCACCTTCAATATTATATTACACTACATTACAAATGTAACAATTGCATTTAATGAAGTCAAATAATGATAGAACCATAACAGACCATCTCATATTGTATTGCCCAAGACCAGCTTTGGGCAAAGACCTGGATCACACACCGCCATTTCAAGTACAAATGTGTTTTCTCATGGCTTATGAATCTTCCTTCAACACTGGTGGTGAGTTACTGTCTTTAAAAGCATACAAAAAAAGATACATTAAGCTCGATTTTAACATCATTTCTGTTTCTAATGAGCTTTGGGTTGATAGATGTACAAACTGCACAATAGAACTTTAAAACCATTTGCTTTAGAAAATTTTCAGTGTTTTGACTTCTAGAATCAAACTGAAAAGGAACACTGTCCTCTGCAAAGAACAGGACACGAAATAGTAAAAACAGCCCCAGTAGCGTTTCTTTCTCCAAATGAAAATAGAGAAAAGATAATATTTCACTCCCAGGTGTTTTGCATTTTGGAGTCCTTTGAGAGTGTTTGCTAGGATTTGTTATGGGATGGAATTTCATGGGACTCCCAAGGAGACAGCAAAATTTCCTCAGAGCCTGGAATTTAATCTATTGCAAAAATTTATTTTCTGAACTACAACTCCCACAGTCCCCTAGTCATTCCCCGCCATTTGGAAATGCTTTTTTCCTGGAAGCTCTGGCATTTCTATATCTTCTCTGTCGATGAGGACTTAATTTTCTGTTCGTTTCTATCATTAATTCTCTTCACAAACCCTCTGGGAGGAAGGAAACCTGTGCCAGGTGTACTTCCAACCTATCAATCTAAGCAACGCAATATCCGCTGGGGGATTTCAGTTGTCATTGTTCCTCTTATCTTGCCGTCTCATAGGATGCCCACTGCCTGGTGACATGTCGTTCCTTTCCCCTTTTCGTCCAGGATGGAAGTGAACTTGTGTGCCTGGCATGGGGGCTGACAGACATGAGCTGAAGGGCTGTCAGACCCTCTGAAAAATTACTAGGCTGCCCCTGTGTCAGATTTCGGGGCCTAACACTGCAGCTTTCTGTCTGCTCTGCGGCAACTCTAAATGGAGCCTTTGATGGGGAGCCAGGGAGCTGTCATCAAGGGGTTAGCCTCCAAGGCTAAACTCTGCAGGTATAAACACCTGGAGACCATGTGCCAAACCATGGAGAATAGCAGGATTATTGTAAAGCTAGATGCTGCCCAAGGATCCTTCCCCAAACCAAAAGTGGAACCAGAACACAAGTGCTGATATTGGTAAAGTAGGGAAAGAGAAACCTTTCTTACTCATATCTGCCTTTATGGATAGTAACTGAGAGTAAAAGAAGCAAACCCATGGAGAAAACACATGGGCAACAACTAAAGTGAAATGTGAAGGGGGGGGGGAGGACTCTAAAGTGCTGTTATCAAATGAACAACAAACTGGGACTCTTAAATGGGTGCATGTTGAACTGCTGAGAATTCTAAATGGGCTGCTGTCACACAGCCTTGCTTTTAGAACAATAATTTAGCATTTATATAATACTTTGGAAGTGCTTTAAAACCACATAAAATGACCTCCAAACCACCGGGTGACCCTGGAAAAAGTAGAACCACTAAAATAATGCATCAACAGGGTTATGGTATGAATAATAAAAATTTAGCCAGTTTATTTATGTGTATTTACTTTAAACAATTTATTCAAAGAATGTCATTTTGGATGTTTGGGCACAGCATATATATATGTAGGGTCTTTGGAGTTTAAAGGCAATTTCTTCCCCATATGACCTATTCCTAATACCATTTTTTCCTTAGCCTGTCAACTGCTTGCTATTTGCTTTCATCCCTAAGTCCCTTTCAAACCGTATTTCTTTTCACTACTTCTTGCCCTTTCCTTAACATGGATGTTTGTGATTTTGCACAAACTGAGTGCTATTTTATTTCTTTCTCATTTTTTAATCTGTTCAAGGCCATCTGCATTATTACTCGGTCTTCACTCACTTGTGTTTGGAACACTCCCAATTAAGTATCATCTGTGAATTTAATTAATGGACTGTTTACCTCCTCTTCCAGAGCACTAATGAAGAAAATTTATCACACCAGACCTAACATGGGTGCCTTCCCCATCTCACTGGATCACTCTTCCAGTATCTCAGTGAATTCTTGTCACCATCTTCCACAGAAGAGATAGCACAATTCATCCAAAAACACCTTGTGTCCTTTTGAATCCATATAATTCTTTTAAGCAAGTTCTCTGTCTTCATAACACCACTTTCTCAGAAATCTGTACTAATTAATTTTGAAAAGAGGGCTTTTGGATACAGACAGCAAATACAGGTAGGTTATAGCAGGGTTGAGTTTCTGGACTCATGATGTAAATTGAAACTGATGTAAACAAGGGAAGGCAATTCATGGAAACCAGTGGGATGGGATCCAATTGAGATAAAGCTACAAAATTAAAGATTTTACTCAAATCATCACAAATGGTAAAGAATTTATTTATTTATTTATTTATTTATTTTATATGCAGCCTTTCTCCTTGAAGGGACCGAAGGCGGCTCACAGATTTAAAAAGCATTACAATAAAATTTAAAACAGTTAAAATCACCTTAAAATAATGTAAAATTACATTTAAAATATAGTGGAAGTTAAAAGGCAATACACATGTTCAATATAAAAGCCACTGTGGCATGCTTATATTTTAAACACTTGCTTAAATTAAAAAAAAAAAAAAAGTCTTAGCCTGCCATTGAAAAGCAAGCAGGGATAGGGCTACCCGTCTGTGGAAGGGAGTTCCAGAGGGTGGGAGCAGCCACTGAGAAGGCTCTCTCTCATGCCCTCAACAAATGAGCCTGGGTTGGTGATGGAATCACAAGAAAGCCTTCCCCCAATGATCTTCATGTTCTGGCAGGTTCATATGGGGAGATACGGTTCTTGAATTAATCTGGCCCTAAGCCATATTATCATTCAAAGCTGCAAAACCAAATACACTTAGAATCATAGAATCATAGAGTTAGAAGAGACCACAAGGGCCATCCAGTCCAACTCCCTGCCATGCAGGAACTCTCCATCAAAGCATCCTCGACAGATGACCAGAGAGAGAAGAAGGAACAGCAGCTTCTTGGCGGCCATTTTAAGTGGTGAGTGTTTGGTTTTTTAAAATCTCTTGGGGGAAAGATTTTACAATAGTAGAGAAGGGTCGCAAAATTACAAGAGAAACTTTAAATGAGGTTTGCAGCTCTCTGCTTCGACAATGCAAGCAGTGTATTGCTGCACAGAAATGATAATTTAAACATGTTACATAAAATTGTGATTTAAGGCTACATCTGCACTGCAGAAATGGTGCATTTTGACACCAATTTAACTGCCATATCTCTATGCTTTGGAATCCTGGGATTTGTAGTTTGTTGTGGCACCAGAGCGCTCTGACAGAGCAGATTAAATATCTCACAAAACTGTAAGTCCCAGAATTCCATAGCATTGACCCATGGCAGTTGTCAAACTGCTTTATTTCTGCAGAACAGATGCAGCCTAGGATGGCATTTGTAAACATAGATTAAATCATTATTATAACATTTATTCTTCAATATAAATGCATTTGCTTATTCTTTAAATAATCACCACAGCTGCTATTAGCTGTTAAAGGATGTATAAAATTTTGGATTACATGCTGTATATGTCACTAACAGCATTGCAGTCATTATAAAAAGAAACTTTCTAACATTTTAACATTACACTTACTATTAAGGTTAGAAACAACTGAAGAAAAGTATTTTTAAAAAAGAAAGAAAGAAAAAAGAAAGAAAGAAAGAAAGTGCATCACCGATCTGTTAGAAACTCTGCTCTCAACAGCCAGACAACCCATGAAACTGAAGAGAAGAGGCTTTGCTTTCAGTGGAAAAACACCTCCCTAAACAAAGAGTTCCACAGCTACTGCATCACAATCATGATTCGACTGAAAGAAAGAGTATTTATAGTCTTCAATTTACTACTACTACTACTACTACTACTACTAAAATAATAATAACAGCGGAGTACAGAAAAAAGTTAAAACAACAGCAGTTAAAATATCCAATCCCCATCCCACCTCCCCAATAAAAGAGAATTATATCAAGCAACAAGTTAAAACATGGTATAAAACAAAACAGTATTAGCAGCATCAAGCTAAAAGTCCTTGAGCTATATGGGTGGGCAAAGACTAGAAAAGCTCTATGGCCAGAGTTTGGAGCCAGGAAGTATTAAGCATTTTCCGGGAAGGCCTGCCAGAAGAGATGCATCTTTAGGGCTTTTTTATGGCCATCAATGGATGAAATAAGACGCATCTCATCCAGCAGGTCATTCCACAGCTTGGGAGGTGACTGCTGAAAAGGCCCTCTGGGAGGTCTGCAGCTGCATGGTCTTCATGGGCTGTAGCAGATTCCTCCCAGAGGATCGTAGTGTGTGGGGGGGGGGGGGGAATTCATATGGGAAGAGGCGGTCCCTAAGATAAGATGGACCCAAGCCAAGTAGGGCTTTAAAAGTTAAAACCAACACCTTGTACTGTGCCTGGAAACTAATCGGCAGCCAGTGGAGAGATTTAAGCACAGGTGTTATGTGCTCTCTCCTAGATGTACCAGCGATAAGCTCGGGTGCCATATTTTGAACCAGTTGTAGTTTCCGAGTTAAGCACAAGGGTAGCCCCATGTAGAGTGCATTACAGTAGTCCAGACATGAGGTTACCAGCGTGTGTACCACAGTTTCCTTCCTTTATATCCAGGAAAGGGCGCAGATGGCGTATCAGCCGAAGCTGATAACAAGTACTCCTGACCGTCACATTCACCTGACTAGTCATGTGAAGCAACAAGTCAAGAAGCACCCCCAGACTGCGAACAGAGTCCTTCAAGGAGAGTGTGACTCCATCGAGGACTGGAGATTGTATTACCAAACCGGGTTTCAGGCCTGTAACTGTAAGAACCTCCGTTTTGTCTGGATTGAGCCTCAATTTGTTTTCCCTCATCCAATCCATTAACACCGCAAGGCAGTGATTGAGAGGAAAGATGCCATCTGAGGTCTGAGCAGACGATCTTGTCATGGAGAGGTATATCTGAGTGTCATCAGCGTACTGAAGACACTGAGCTCCATGCCTCCGAATGAACTCACCAAGTGGCTTCATATAAATATTAAACAGCATCGGGGACAGGATGGCGCAGTTAAGCTCGATCTTTGAAGAGCAACTGTCCCCGATGCTCACCCTTTGGGATCTGCCGGAGAGAAAGGACCAGAACCACCAAAGTGCGGTGCCACTGATCCCCAGCTCTCTCAGCCAAACCAAAAGGATGGAATGGTCTATGGTGTCAAAGGCCGCGGAGAGATCCAGAGCACGAGCAGGGTCACACTACCCCTGTCAATGCTCAAGCAGAGGTTATCCGTCAGAGCAACCATGGCAGTTTCCACTCCATATCCTGCCCTGAAGCCGGTTTGAAATGGATCGAGATAATCGGTTTCATCCAAAACAGCTTGAAGTTGGAAGGCAACAGCTCTCTCAATCACCTTGCTGAGAAAAGGCAGCAAGGACACTGCTCTGTAGTTGTTCCTGTCCAGGGGATCAAGGGAAGGTTTCTTCAGGAGAGGTTTGACAACCGCCTCCTTCAGGCATGATGGAACAATGCCTTTCCTGAGGGATGCATTGAACATATCCCGAAGGAATGTTCTCAATGTGTCCCCTCCCTGGATCCATACACTGGACCTGGACCGAGGGAGCATGTCATCTTCCTAGTGCTACCAAGTAATAATAATAATAATAATAATAATAATAATAATAATTTATTTATAGCCCGCCCCTCTGAACTAGCAATCAGGGTGGGGTACAACATAGTTAAAAGCAGCACAAGTTAAAATACAACAATCCCATTCCCCTCACCCACCCCTTAAAATAGAATTAAATAGCTAAGAATTAAAAACATAGTACAAATAAAACATAAAAAAGTAACTGCCCAAAGCTGTAAGAAACAATTTCGAAGGGGGGGAAGAGGAACTAGGAGAAGGAGTCAACAGTGGGTATGTAGCCAGGAGCTTGTCCACATCATTGGTACTCACCTATTGAAATTCATCCAGTAAACTGACAGCAACGGAGTGGCTGGACACCTCACTTATGGACACTGAGCAAATATTGGCGTCCAAGTCGGCTCTGATTCGAGAGATTTTATCTGCAAAGTGGGTGTTAAACGCCTCGCAGCAGGCTGCCGTAGGTTCCAGTAGGGGATTTGAGGCAGGGGGAACCTGTGTCAACTCCCCCACCACTTTGAACAACACTGCCGGGCGGGACTCTGCAGACGCAATGCGTGCAGAGCAGAGGGATCTCCGCGCTGCACGCAAAGCTTCCCGATAGGTGCGAAGGTGCAACTTGTGGCGAGTTCTGTTGGATGGGAAGCAACTCTTTTGCCATTCACACTCTAGTCGTTGTCCAGCCCGCTTCATCTCCCTGAGCTCTTCCGTATACCAGGGTTTCCGGTTAGGAGCGGGCTGTGTTGATAGACACAAGTTGGGTCCAAACCGAGCCCCAAGCACATAGAATCATAGAATCATAGAGTTGGAAAAGACCACAAGGGCCATCCAGTCCAACCCCCTGCCATGCAGGAGCTCTCCATCAAAGCATCCCCAACAGATGGCCATCCAGCCTCTGCTTAAAGACCTCCAAGGAAGGAGACTCCACTACACTCTGAGGGAGTGTGTTCCACTGTCAAACAGCCCTTACTGTCAGGAAGTTCCTCCTAATGTTGAGGTGGAATCTCTTTTCCTGCAGTTTGCATCCATTGTTCTGTGTTCTAGTCTCTGGAGCAGCAGAAAACAAGTTTGCTCCCTCCTCAATATGACATCCTTCAAATATTTAAACAGGGCTATCATATCACCTCTTAACCTTCTTTTCTCCAGGCTAAACATATCCAGCTCCCTAAGTCGCTCCTCATAGGGCATCGCTTCCAGACCCTTCACCATCTTAGTCTCCCTCCTTTGGACATGCTCCAGTTTCTCCACATCTTTTTGGAATTGTGTTTGTACTGAGCATCTTTAAAAATCCACATAACCAAACAAACTTTCCTGATGTACAACAGGCAAATTGCAGTTTATGACTATTTTGTCTGTTTTTGTCTTCCACTTGGTCAGCATTCATATTCATATTTTAACCAGTTCTATTCCATTTCCATAATGGAACAGCAGCTTCTTAAGAACAATGGTGCTAGCAGTAGTTGGTCTATGGTTTGTGAGTTCAGATGTAAAACAAATCCTAGTTAATCCAAACTATGGTTTGCAATGGCACTTCGGATAATAGTGCCAAGCCCTGGTTAATTAGTAAATGTGACTTCAGTTATGAAAAGAAACTATTGATCTGCATTGTTTCTGAATAGAACCACCAAAAATGAAAAGCAGCTTTAAGTATGAAGATGAATAGAAAATGTTTCCAGCAGATTTCTCATGGAAGAAAAGCAGCATTCATTAAAGTGATATTGCTTTGGAACTAGTAGTTTCTGCAAGTGATGTTTGCTTCTCAGGGCCAGCTTCAAGATCGCTGGAGTCCTTTTGTAGGGTATTGCCTTGGGTCCTATTACTCTAAAAGATAGGGGACAATGGGGGGGGGGGCACTGGCAATGCCTGTATCTCCTTGAAATTTGAGAAAATTATACCTCAAAGGAAGCCTGAGAAATTAGTGTAACTGTGGGGATCTTTTTATATATGTCTACCAGTAATAACTGCAGAGAGAGTTCCAGCTTCAGTAACTAAACTGTTTTATTTAGAGATATGCAAGGGTGCACAGACACATAAAAAACCCAAGACAATATTAAGACTCATACAAGGCCATTGGAAGGAAAGGTGTGGAAGGTTGGTAAGAGAGAAGTCGGGGATTAAAGAGAGGGATAATTACTGATCCTGAAGAAAAGTCCATGGAAGATGCAGTGCTGCAGCCCGCAGAGTTTAGAGTAGTCCAGACCATACCTGAGGGCTACTCAGAGGGAACTGTGAACAAAGTGGTTAGGACTAGGGTGGATACCCCATTTTATACCCTTGAGGGATGCTTTGTGTGATCAAAGTCCTTGAAGGCTTTCCCAAGGGACTGATAAGAATCTCGAATGACTTGATGGTTTTAACACTGGAGTGTCAATCCATTGCTTAGGTATGAGACAGTCTTTTGATGATCAGACAGGAAAAGGATATTGGAACACTGTCATAAGGTGGGGTAGAGGGTATGATCTCTGACTGATTTATAATTGGGACTCCCTTTGTTTTCATAGTAAGTGAAAATGCACAGAGCGTGGGTGGAGCAAGATGATCATAGAATCATAGAATCATAGAGTTCGAAGAAACCACAAGGGCTATCCTGTCCAACCCCCTGCCATGCAGGAATTCCCAATCAAAGCATCCCTGACAGATGGCCATCCAGCCTCTGCTTAAAGACCTCCAAAGAAGGAGACTCCACCACTCCCCGAGGGAGTGTGTTCCACTGTCAAACAGCCCTTACTGTCAGAAAGTTCCTCCTAATGTTGAGGTGGAATCTCTTTTCCTACAGTTTGCATCCATTGTTCCGAGTTCTAGTCTCTAGAGCAGCAGAAAACAAGCTTACTTCCCCCTCAATATGAGATCCCTTCAAATATTTAAACAAAGCTATAATATCACTTCTTAACCTTCTCTTCTCCAGGCTAAACATCCCCAGCTCCCTAAGTTGCTCCTCATAAGGTATGGCTTCCAGACCATTCACCATCTTGGTTGCTCTTCTTTGGACATGCTGCAGTGATCGGCAAACCCATTTCCTTAGTTCTATCTGGGCCACCACATGTCCTTCAACTAGTGTGACTCCTACACATACATAACTTCTAGTTTCTGCAAGTCATTGCATTGACATCTCTAGACAACTTCAAAAAAGCTGTCAAGACGGATCTCTTCCGGCAGGCCTTTCCAGGATAGATAATCCTGGCCTCAGGAACCCCTTCTTCAGCAGTGTCCCCAATGTGTTCCCCCTGAAACATAATTATATTTCTGCCGTAGTTTACTGTTATTCTGTAATGTGACAGTTATTGTTGTTGTTTAAATTGTTGGCTTTAATCTGATAATTGATTTAATAGCTTTTTAAGGGGGGAGGGAAGTAAACTTTGATGTATTATGTACTGGAATTTTTATTATTGTTAGCTGCACCGATTGCTCTCAAAGGGGCCGGATGTAAATTGTTGTTGTTGTTGTTGAAACATGTTCAACTCTAGAACTTAATTATTCAACCATATATCCAGTGGGAGGGTAGGATAAGCTAACAGCCCTCTTCTACCTCTGTCCATGAGTGGGCATTCCCCACATCAGATGTGGTTGCAGTTTTCATCTTCATTTTCCCAGAATGCAAAAACCATCACAACATTTGATTTCAGTACACTAGAATATTTGTTTTTAAAAAGCATGGCCATCAATAAAAAAAAGTCTGCAAGACAGATGACAGCAGCCATATTTTGTTTTGTGCTTTTGAACTTAGAAAAGACCAGAAATAGAACATATTTCATGAAACGAAAGATGGTGGCTGCAGTAACAATTAAAAAGCCCTCCTATAGTTGTCACTGAAGGCCTGAACTTCAAACATGTCATGTGTTGACACCTGCTCTAAGACAGACTGAGTTTCCCTTATCCAAAATGCTTGAAACCAAAAGTGTTTGGGATTTTTCTGGATTTTGACTTTTTGCATATACATAACAAGTTACCTTGGAAATTGGATCCAAGTGTATATACAAAATTCATTTGTGTTTTGTATACACCTTATACACATAACCTGAAGGTAATTTTATACATAATATTTTCAATGATTTTGTGCATGAAACAAAATTTGTGTACACTAAACTATCAAAAAGCAAAGTTCTCACTGTCTCAGCAACCCATGTGGACAATTTTGGATTGTGGAGTATTTTGGATTTTGGAATTGCAGATAAGAAACACTCAGCCTGTACTTCCTTCTTGCTTTATGCCTCTAAATAATTTATTGCAAAGACAAAAACAAAACACAGTACTGTTTTCAAGAATTATGTCCTCACAAGGAAACAAACCCTCTCAGGTTACTCCTGGAACTTCCTGAAAGTGGGATAAATAATATTCTTGTTTGCAACATCTACAAAATACACTGAGTCAGATACAATGAACACTTTTGCTTGGCCTACTGAACTGTTAAGTTCTGGGGCACCTTCTAGAATGCATCAGGAGTGTATACAGCAAAACTCATCTGCAGATGAAAACAGAACACACAAGAATGTTACTCAGGACAGCAGGACTTGCTTGAGGCCACAAAGCTTGGGTGTTGACAACTGAACTGACAAAACAAAGCAACATCTGACACCCACATGAAACCTGCCTGGCTTGCCCTGAGGCCAGCCTCAGAACAGAGAAGTCTCTCCCACTGGCCAGCTCCTTCCGCTGTCTTTTTCTCTATCTCACCCTTATCAGGCTGATGATAGAATTATCTCTCCAGACGTCTTACAAGGAGGAAGTTCCTGCAAAGAGCTCTCAGCATCCAGAGGAACTCCGCAGCTTTGGTTACAATTGTTCCGCTTAAGCAGCCTGTTGGTCAGTAATCACATCGCTGAAAGGTACATCTCCAAAACTGGGGAGCAGATGTTCCACATTTCTCTGGCTAAGGACCCACTCCAGCCAGAGAGAATGAGAAACAGTGAGTGAGAAATCCTGCTGTCTCAGGCCAAGTTTCTCAGTTTGTAAGAGGGATTAATGGAGACATTTGACAGTCATATAATTTGGCAGGATAGAAGACTACACCCAGAGGTTAAATCCATGAATGGTCAACAATAAAGGCACAAATAGAGAAATTACTTTTTATTGTTTAAGCCATCAGGCCTTTATAAATCAAACCATAGATGAAGACAGGAAAAACAACAACAAAGAAAAATTAACAAATGAGAGGGGAGGCAACCATCTTGATTTTAAAAAGAAATAATAAGCAGTATAGATTTGTAAATTTTTTGTAGGAGATTGAGGATGATACAATGGTTCTGAAAATCCTTGATGGAAGATGAGAAATTGATTGGTATTGTAGAACTGTACAGAACTTCAGCTGAATAGAAAGAGAACTTATCTTTCAATATAATTCAACGCTAGGATCTTTTTTAAAAAAAACCCTCATAGAGCCATTAGAATCATAGAATTGTAGAGTTGGAAAAGACCACAAGGGCTTTTCCAACCCCATTCTGCCATGCAGTAACTCTCCATCAAAGCATCCCTGACAGATGGCCATCCAGCTGCTGTTTAAAGACCTCCAAGGAAAGGGACTCCACCACACTCCGAGGGAATATGTTCTACTGTCGAACAGCCCTTCCTGTCAGGAACTTCCTCTCTTTTCCTGCAATTTGCATCCATTGTTCCGGGTCCTTTTTTCTGGAGCAGCAGAAAACAATCTTGCTCAATATGACATCCCTTCAAATATTTAAACAGGGCTATCATATCACCTCTTAACCTTCTCTTCTCCAGGTTAAACATCTCCAGCTCCCTAAGTCTTTCCTCACAGGGCCTGGTTTCCAGCCCCTTCACCATTTTAGTCACCCTCCTTTGGACATGCTCCAGTTTTTCAACATCCTTTTTGAATTGTGGTGCCCAGAACTGGACACAGTATTCCAGGTGGATCCTGACCAAACCTCCTAGCATTGAAATAAATTAAAATAAAATAAAATGCAGTAAATGCAGTAGGAAGATCACACAAATGCCTATAAAGGAAATTATTCCTCTACATAATATAAAACACCACATCCCACTTTAGAAATATGGCACCAAAATGCAGCAAACAACAAACAAATCAAAATTAATTTGCTGGGTGTTTTTTTTTTAAATGATGGTGAGGTAATTCAGAAAATTTGGCCAAAATGGGTATCATCAGTTTATTTCCTATAGACATGAAGTGGACAGAATAATTTAAAACCCACTTAGTGAGGAAGATCTTCAATTAAATCCATGTCACAAATACAATTAGTTTAGGGAAAATATCCAAAGGGGTAACTTGCAAACAGAATCTAATATGAACCTAATCCTACTGTTTTTTTTAAATTCATAATCCCCAACCCCAATTAGTTGATTTAGTGGGGGGGGGGGGTGGGTAGAAAACAAAGCCCTCCAAAATTTAGTATCAGCTTGAAAATGCTTGATAATGCAAGAAAAGGGTGTCTCATATTTGCTCTGTCCTGTCCTATGCCTACAACTCCCCAACATGGTTGGACAGAAAGCTACAATTCACAGCATATAGCAGGGATAATGCGAAACATCTGACCATTCAAAGAATGACTTCAGTTGCTATGAGGAAAGCAAACCCCTATCCTCCACCAAGCATGACCATTCAGCTGGTCAAAATTCCTGCCCAAGCCCTTCAAGTGGCAGCTGACAATTGTTAACAGCAAGTGGCAGCTAAAGAAAAGGAGGGAGGGAAAGAAAGCTAGCAAGGAAGAAAATATCTGCAGTTGTGTGCCCAGCTTGTCTTTTAACTTCCTGAAGAGATCAGGGACAGCCCCAACAGATCAATTGGAGCTTCCAACTGGTCTGTCTCTCAACAACTGCCAGGGCTGCCAAGTCTGTTGACTGTCCTATCACCTATGCTAGAACTTCACTTCCTCCCCAGCATGTGGGCACAAAAGAATCACACAGGAATGGCAGAAGATCAGAAAAAGAATGCTTCCTCCAGTCCAGCTATTTCTTGAGGGATTTGCCTTTTATTTTCCAATCTGTATGTAAGAAAAGTTCCCTAGAGTTCCCATTTTGATCATCTGAACGTCCAAGGCTGTAACCAAACTAGACAATACTGTCTAGTAAGACACATCAACTTCAACTTAAGCTTTAGAATTTCAGGAAATTTCTATGACACCTTTGTATATTTATTATGTAAAGTAATTAGCTTATGCAGTTAGATACTCTTTAGGGAGGTTATTCATATCACATGAATCTGGGGTGAGAAATGGAAGGGAGATGAGGAAGATGTGTCCCACAGAGTGCACTTCACCACCTCTGACAAATACATTTCCTGTCTAGACACATGAGTTATTTCCTGTCTAGACACATCAGTTATCACAGACATATCAGAATTTAGGCTTAGATCTCTTATCATAGACATTACATAGTTTAGACACATAGAATTTGTCACAGAATAGATAGGCAGGTTTACAGCTGACTATTAAGAAAAAAAAGAAATAATGACCACAGATGATTTACATAGCTTTAAAGTAGATGGTGAAATAGTTAAAAGATTTTCCATACCTTGGATCAGTCATTAATCAGAATAGAGTCTGTAGTCGAGAAATCAGAAGACGACTAGGACTTGGAAGGGCAGCTATAAAGGAACCAGACAAGATCTTGAAGTGTAAAGATATATCAGTGAGTACTAAAGTTAGATTTGCCTATGCCATCATATTTCCCATTTCTGTGTATGGTTGTAGAAGCTGGACAGTGAAGATAACTGATAGGAAGAAAATTAACTTATATGCAACATGGTGCTGGAAAAATTCTAGTTACCACAGACAGCTAAAAATACAAATAAACGGGTCTGACTGCACATCAAGCCTGAACTCTCCCTAGAAGCCAAGATGACTAAACTGAGACTGTCATACTTTGGCCATATCGTAAGAAAACATGACTCACTAGAAAATACAATAATGCTTGGTAAGGTAGAAGACAGGAGGAAAAGAGGAAGACTGCATTCCAGATGGATAGACTCAGTCAAGGAAGCCACATCCTGAGCCTGCAAGGCCTCAGCAGGGCTGTTCAAGCTAGGGTGACTTCGAGGTCTCTCATTCCTAGGACTGCCATAAGTCAAAGTCAACTTTGATAAAATCAAAGGCAACAAGTATACTGTGCTTTTCGGTTGGCCAATAAAGGTATCACTGATGGATTTTTGTTTCAACTTATGGCAGTTAACAATGACAAAGACAATAGCAGGTTCTAAAGCTCTGCTCAGGAAACATATAAAAAAGAAGGAAGAAGGTGGTGTCAGTTTTATGAAAATTATGAAGATTAAATTGGGATGATCTTTTTAAAAGCAAGATCACAAACTCAGCAGTGATACTATGCCACATTTAGTGACTCAAGTAGTGAATATTAGGCTGCTGCTGAACAACTGGAACAACTTATTGGATCCAATAGCTATACCTGTTTCTTTTCCTGCAGTACTACTTTCAAGGAAGGGCTATATGTATTTTCCTGGCTTCCTGCTTTCAAAAATTGTCTGGAACCAAATCTTTTACACAAGTGATAGCTTGCTTTGCACAACACACTTTGGCAGCAAACAGCTTCTACAATGTGATTACCATTTCATCTCTCTCTCTCTCTCTCTCTCTCTCTTGCTCCAAGGCCCAGGGGTCAAAGGTCACTGTCTGATCCACTGAGCCACCCAGTCGCTGGATCGCAATGTTATCAAATCACCATTTATCTTTGTTACTGTAGTAAGTGTCCAAGGGAAAACAGCCCCCAAAGATCACGTCTGTTGGGATAACCTATTGATTTGTGTCATATTCCAACCAATCCCTATTTTATTCTTGTTCAGGCAGGGGTCAAGATGGGTTAAAAATAACTCTCTCCATCTGAGGTGTTGTGATGGAGGAATTTTAAAGTCAGACTACATAGTCTTCCCCTTGAGGGAGGCTACAAACAGTGCCAAGTTGGTGGCTTGTATAAATTAACATAAAATCACCTGTTAGGAAGTATTGCAAGCCAGGATTATGTGGGTAATAGGTTTTTCATAAGATTTTATAATATTCATAATCTTTTGTAATCTTTCATAATATAGCACAATCTACAGAAATTGATGTATGACAAAAGGTGTGTGTGTGTAACAAAACCAGAATAAACTGTGTTGACCTCCTTCTTGATCCTCTCCCATGTAACCTTATTTAAAATAGCTTGAAAGGTATTCATTGTTGGAATTCAATTTCTCTCTGGTCTTCTGGATGAAAGAGTGTGTCATGTGCAAGACAAGGGGCTGCCCTTGAAGACTGTCCAGAACTTGCAGCTGTCACCCATGTATTGATGGGTGTAAGTGCCTAGGCCCAGAAATAGATGTAAGGCCCTCCATCCATCCCAACAGAGAAAGGGAATGGCAGTGTGCGAGGGAATTAAGTCAGGCAGATACTACCTAGCTTTCTCTCCTTTGAAGGCCAAGGAGAGAAAGATAGGTAGTATCTAGCTGACTTAATTCCCTCCCAGACTGCCATCCCCTTTCCTTTTTCTACCATAGGATGGAACCATAGCAGTTAAAGTGGAATAACAGTGGTATAATTCTTCAGTGCAAATGGGGATGTTACCAATCAAATTTTGCAGAAGTTTTTGGGAGGAAACCCTTCACACTATTAACATTTTATAGTGCTATGTTTTATCATCTATTTTTGATTATATATGTTTGATGTTCCACCCTTTGGTGGAAAGGTTATGAATAACCATTGTTTGTTGTTCATCATCATCATCATCATCATCATTCTTCCAGACAAATTCTAGCCCTGATTTCTGGCCATTACAAAGTTTATGGTGGCTAAGAAACAAACCTACTGGAAGTCAGGTACCACAGTTACCTAATGAGAATCCTGATTTTTAAAGCTCAGAGAAAACCCAAAAAATATGAAGGAGGAAGGCAGCCAAGACCAATCACAGCTGAGGTTCTGTGCTTGCTCTCTCTCTTTCTCTCTCTGTCCCCTTCCCACTCCCCTCCAGTGGTTCTGCGGGCGATTACTCCGAAGCATCCAGCCGTACCAAAATCAATAAACAATTTCAACGCAGCCCAGGGAACTTTGCCACACTTAATAAAAGTCTCCAGTCACAGTTATGGCTTCATTTCACCTTAACGTCTTCTTTAACTGTCCCTTCTTTTCAAGATCAATTAGAGACATGTGCAAAGAGAATCAAACAAAAACAAAGCACAAGGTCAAATCAGCTGCCGGGATGCTCTCTGTGTCTCTCTCACCTCAGAGGGAAGATGTGGAAATCAAGTGCAGCAGCACCGAGGCACTAAGGACACCTTAAGTAGAAAAGCTGGTAGTAGAAATCCAGCCGACAAACCAGCAAAGAGTGATCGTGCAAAAACGGATGGGCCCCTGTGCTTCTGTCATGTCAAAGAAAATGCTGAGTGGAGGGGTTTTGTCTCACCCTTGAAGTATTGAGACAGCAGCAGTTGTGCTGATCGCCATTCCCTTATCACTACACAACACTTTTTAAAAAAATGTTTTGTTTGAAATTCTTCACTAAGAATCAGATTCTATCCACAACTGAATTTTATTGTTCAGTTGCCCTGCCTCATGCATGGGATTTGAACTGGGTGTGTGTATGTCCCACACAACTATTATTTATACAGCAGCACTGACATACAATATAAAACAATGAAACAGACAAAACACCCTTTCAAAGGCCTACAATATTACAATAGAAAAAGAACAGAAGAGAACAAAGGGACCAAAGCAAATATAACAATTAATTTTTAAATTTCTCAAAAAATAATCCAGAAACAAATATGAAAACCAGTACATTACAATGACAAAAAAAGATATCCAAATACATATTATCTGAATATACAGAATTATAAAAGTAAAATTAAACATAAAATTCTGAAAGCTTGGGGGGGGGGGAGTTTGTAATAGATTTAAAGCCAGAAATGGAAAGAAGTGTCTGCAAATATTTGGGGAGACAAATCCAAGAATATGCAGCAGTAAAAAGAAAATGGTATCTTGCAACTCTCTTACGTCTTCCTACTTCTTCTACCTTTTTTCTCTCCAGAAAGGGTGGTTCCAGAGAGAAGGTTCCCCTGCTCACAATTAAAAAGCACCATGCAATTATTCCATAGTTATTCCTTTATGGGTTTTATCTGGTAGGAAAAAATAAAGCAAGGGAAACCACAGATAAACAGGAGAAAACTGCAAATTGATGGTGACATCTGGACATCCCATGAATCTCCATGTATGAGAGAGTGGAACTACATAGTAAAACCTTCAGTTAGGAAAAGTGTTGCCACTTATTTAAAATAGCAATAAGAGACAGTCAGAATTCATAACAGGCAGGGCTGATGATCAGGAAACAGCTATTAACAAGTTTGTGATCTACCTAAATACCAAATAAAAGTACAGATATCAGTTACATTAGCCAGGTATTTCTCTATAAAATTAATATATTGTCCACATTCATAAATTACATGTTGCACTCATTTCTGTCTCTAAAATCAATCATTTCCCAACCTTTGGGCCTCAATTTGTTTTGGGCTTCAGATCCCAGAAGCCCTGGCCAAGTTGGCCAAACGTCAAGACTTGTGGGATCTGAAGGCCAAAACATCTGCAGGACCAAAGGTTGGAAACCACTAGTTAGGAAGCAAGGGGAGAGGAGGAAAAGATAGAATAGCAGCTGGGTGAAATAGGTGAAATGCTGGTAGCTGTCCATGTGAAAGCATCTTCAGATGGACAGTTCTCTCTCTTGCTGAGTGAACACAGCTTTAAAACAGGTTTACTGCAAGGATGATGTGTGTAAACCTTATAATGTTGTTCAATTGCAACTCCCATAATCCTTCACTTAGAACAGGCTAAGGTTAATAGAAGTAGCAGTCCAACAGCATCTGGAGCATCAACTGCTCTTCATTCCTTTTCAGCTTGATGTCCATTGTCCAGCAAAACTTTGAAGTGATTCTTCCAAAGTCAATTGCAATTTCATTATTTTCAAGTAATTCCACAGTAGTATTCACCTGTAAGAACCATATAAAGAGTATATGGAAGATATAAGGAAGATATAGTGTAAACAAATGTGCTCTTATTTAGCTTTATTCTTGTGTTTGATTTTAGTAGTTTGAGTTTAGTAGTCTGTGCCTGGTATTATTTTTGCCACAGGAATAGCAGAAAACAAAGAGAAGAGAGGCATATTATCTTGTCTGTTTTCTCAGGCAGCAAACTGTCTTGAGCTAGCCGTGTACAAGTACATTACCGGAGGCTTCAGATATAATTTGGTTAGTTTAGGTCAAGGTTTTAAACGGGCTATTTCTATCTGTCTTTCCAGTTGCAGGAACATTTTCCCATGTTGCACAGGATGCACAGTGAAACGCTGAATTGAAGACAATCCTGTTTAGGGAAGCATTCCCTGACCTTACATTATTGTTAGCCTATGCTGTTTTAACCTGTCTTGTTTATTTTATTTCTTCTAATTTGATATATGTATTAATCTCTATTGTTTTTTGTAGAGTGTATGCCACTGGCAGGTCTTTATTTTATTTCATTTTAATTGATCATATGTACAGCGCTGTGTAAACCTACAGAGCTTTATACATAAAATAATAATAATAATAATAATAATAATAATAATAATAATAATTAATAATGGTTTTAGAAGTGATTTTTTTTCACTGGTTGCCTTCCTAGCTTTCACTCCCATGCTCTGGAGGCTTCTGGGACTTGTGGTATAAAAACAGCTCTGCTGCTTGACAGGATCCACTTCATAACATGAAAACTTTGAGGCTTCATTTTTCACCCAAAGGTATGCATTTCCTCACAAGTAACAAAGGAGGCTGCATGGAACTATCAGAAGCATTAAAGCCACAGAGAGTTTGACAGAGAAAGACTCAGGCTGCATTCACACTGCAGAAATAATCCAATTTGACACCACTTTAACTGCCATGGCTCAATTCTATGGATTTCTGGGAGCTCTGGTGCCACAATAAACTATCATTTCCAGAATTCCATAGCATTGAGCCATGGCAGTTAAAGCAGTGTCAAACTGGATTATTTGTGCAGTGTGGGTAGATTGCATCCACTGGATTTTTTCTGCAGTGTGGATGGAGGGAGGTAAAGCTTTGGAAAAGCATCCCATCTGAAGCACTGACAATTAGCAATTAACAACAAAATAAGCCCAACAGAAGAAATAGATCTCTTCTGCGGTGGGGAGGTTTGTTTGTTTACTGGTTTGTTGGTTTGTTGCAGGAAAAGTGAGGTGCAAGAGATGGAACCACCAGACAGGCAGAAACAGAATTCTAGTTTTCTTCTCTTGGCAGTATTAGGAAAAGGGAAATCCTGAGCATAGTTCAGAATCCTTGGCTTCTTTCCCTTTAAGGTTCAGCTTCATGTTCCCAGAAGAGACATACAACAGGAATATATTTATGACACTCTGGAATATTAAAGATTTACAGAATAATAAACTGAGAAAGAATTTATAACAATAATAAATTTTCAAGAAACTGAATTTCTTTAAATAGAGAATGATAGGAATCTAAAGGTATTATAAACTGGAACAATAAAATTTCTTTTGAATTGTTTAAAAAAAAACCTTGTTTGGTGAAATGAAAAGTGGAACCCTAACCCCTTGAGGTTGCTTGCTAGATCTAGTAGAGATGCACCTTGAAGTGGGAGTGCTTCAATGCATAGAAACTCCCACTGCATGTGTAAGAAAGTCCAAAGGCATGATACAATGGCCTACAGACTGGATGAACTGGACAGGGAACAGGCCGTTCCAGATTTACAGCATGTGAAGCTCTATGAATCCCCTGTTGAGGTGAAGGATTAGGTCTCTCCAGTGGTGACTGAATGGGCCAGAATAATCTCAGAGCAGCCTGGAGTATTCTGGCCCCCATGTTGCCCCAAAGATACCTTGGGCATTCAATTGTAACATTGGATAATTGTTTGCATATGCATCCCACTGAGCCACCCTGTGATGCAGCTGCCAGCACAAGTCCATCGCTCTGAGGTCGGAATGAGATGCCCAGTGTCAATCACATGGTAGAGTGCATCATTCTGACCTCAGAATGAGCAACTTGAACTAGAAGCAGCATCAGGTGGCACAGCAGGACACACTGTAAACAGCTATCCATCACAACAGAAGGCTCTGGATTGTCCTAGAAGATCCAGAGCAAAAGGTGACTTATTTAAAACCATGGTAGGGGATGGCAAGCCTGTGGCTGGGTTGGGTTGACTGTAGTAGCAGAAAACAGCAAAGACTTGGAATGACTACTGAAGTACATCAAGAAGAAATGCAAAGGACAATTTATGGTTGACTATTAAGAAAATAAAAATAATGGCATAATCATCATCACCAGATTTATTTCTATTCTGCCTTTTCCGGTGGGGAATCAAAGTGGATTACAGCAGTCAAGCAAACAGCTTCATTTATATAAAACTTCATACCACCTAAGCAGTGTCTAAGCAGTTTACAACTGTAAGCTACTTGCCCCCAACAATCTGGGTACTCATTTTAGTGACCTCAGAAGGATGCAAGCCTGAGTCGAGCTTGAGCCCTTTTGCTGGTCTTGAACTCGCCACCTTATGGTTTTGAGTGAGTGGCTGCAGTACAGGCATTTAACCACTGCGCCACCAGGGCTCTTAGATTAGTTGTTGTTGTTGTTGTTGTTGTTGTTGTTGTGTGCCTTCAAGTCCTGTCCTGTCCTGTCCAACTTATGGTGACCGTAAGGTGAACCTATCATGGGGCTTTCTTGGCAAGATTTGTTCAGAGGAGGTTTGCTATTGCCATCTTCTGAGGATAAGTTTGACTTGTTCAAGGCCAACCAGTGAATTTACATGGTTGAGCTAAGATTCCTACCCTGATCTCCAAAGTCCTAGCCCAGTAGTCAAACCACTACACCATGCTGGCACGCATAACTTTAAAGTAAACAATGAGACATTGAGATAGTTGAAGTTTTCTGATACCTTGTCCTCAACAGAAGGAAAGATTGAAGTAGATAATGGTTGAGTGCATCAGGACAACTGTAAGGACAACTGGAAAAAATAAAAAGGAAAAAATTCAGAGCACATGGTGGAAAGAGGTGACAGACCATACAAGCACAGGCACTATACAGTACAGGGCATGATTGCCAGAAATATATCTGCATATTTGCTAGAAAAACACCCAAGGATGGTATTGCTAGAAAATTGGATCAGTGGAGCACAAGACAAGTACAACAGCATGTCATTCAATCATTCATCGATTCATTCAAATTTACATCTCACCTTTCTACTAAAAAGAGAAGGAGACTAACAATTACTACTTCAGATAAAATATATCCATTAGATATACGTTAATAAGAGAGGGGCAGAAATAACAGCACCCACCAGACCAAAACTCTTTCAGCACTAAATCAATCTCAGTGCCAAAAGACTTTTTGTATAAGTCTTCACCTGCTGGTTGAAGGACAATAAAGATGAAGCTATGCCTAACTTCCCTGGGTAGAGAATTTCAAAGATTAAGAGTAGCCACCAAGAAATCCTTCTCTTGTCTTCCAGCAGAATGTGCCCACTGAAGGTGATGGAACAAAGAAAAGGGCTTATCCCAAGGACCTTAGAACCTGTGCAGACTCATATGAAAGAATGCAGATTTTCAAATAGTCTTTAGTTGCATGGCGTTTTCTAGCTCATAATTAGCACTTTGAAATTATGGCCAGAAACTGGTAGCCAGTGAAGCTGTTGTAACAAAGGAATGGCATTTCCCTGTAATTAGCCCCCGACAACAGCCTAGTCGCAGTGTTCTGGACAAGCTAAAAGCTCCATTTTATACTCCATACTATAGTGGAATTGGAGAGCTTTTAGTTATCACTCAAAATCTTTATCCACTATCAAACATCAAAGAAGAGGCTTCAACACATAAGAAATTCCATGCGGAAAGACAGCACTGTTGCCATCTCACAGTAAGAGTTGCATATAGAATTCCACTCCTATATGCAACTTTGTCGTGAGGGAAGCAGCAACCTTGACCAGTCACTTCAGAGCCCAGTTATATCCATAATGATACTGTCTCCACCTTTCCCTTCCCCTTCAGTATGAAAGATGAGTGGCTGCGTGGAACGAGTCTCTGAGCTGTGATGGGAATCCGTCTCGCTTGGCTGCAAAAAATATATATATCCTGGTACGGCTGTGATGAATCCTTTCATTATTCATCTGCAATTGCTGCGCTGTTCCCATTGCTTCCTGCTTTCTCTGCCATTCTCTCTTTTTTATATATAAATAAAAATGAAAAAAGGTTAATGACAAATGCTGACAATGATTGCCTTTAAAGAACACGACCAGAATGTAGGAAGAAGAGAGATCCTACATGGAGGTAGAAACACAGACAGGAAGGATAAGGCGGGGAAAGCCAGATGGGGGAAAGGCAACATTTGATCCCTTCTGAGTTACAAAGAGTGAAGGGAATTGGACATTGATCATGGAAGCAAGATTTTGCCCACTAATCAGTTATGGATTTCTTTTTAAAGTCTGATGGACTTGAACTAGTCTGGCTGCTGCATCCTGGCACTGAAATAGGGGGAGTGATCATTCTCTCCTTCAATCTGTCCAAACTACAAGTAAGGGTAACTCTTCTCTAAGGATCATCCCAGAGTTTGAAGATCAATGAAAATATGTGAAGTATATGGCAAAATAACAATCCTGAGAAATGGAAAACCATCTCAATTTTCCATGCCAGCCTGTTGTTATCATGTTATGTGCTTGGTGTATTCTCAGTGTTGTTCCCATCTTGAATTGCCAAAATTGTCAATCACTATTCCCAGCTCTTATTGAGATGGATCAATCTGTTATCTAGGCTGGAACATCGGTTTCTCATTTTTCAGTCTGCTTGTCCCAATCTTGATTTTTTAATAAATAGTTTGATTCAAATTTCTATGTATTTAGGGGCATTTTAGTAAATACAGTGGGCCCTTGGTATCCACTGGGGTTTGGTTCCAGGACTCCCTGTGGATACCAAAATCTTTGGATGCTCAAACCTCATTAAATACAATGGCATAGCAAAATAGTGTCCCTTATATAAAATGGCAAAATCAAGGTTTGCTTTTTGGAATGTGTATGTGTATATATATTTTCAAATCGTAGATGGTTAAATCCATGGATAAGGAATTCATGGATAATGAGGGCTGACTGTACATGCTTTTTTTGTTTGTTTGTTTGCTGTTTTGTTTAATGAGCACAGTTTCGCAGACACTTTTCAAAATGCATGTTTAATATTATATCTTACTACTATATGCCTTTATGTGCACTTTTCATCAATATGTGTATAGTATAGAGAGCTGGAGGACCTAATGATGGTAGTGCATATGCTGATAACCTCAAGGCTGAATTTTTGCAATGTGCTGTACATTGGGCAACCTCTGTATCAAGTTCAGAAACTTCAATTAGTGGAAAACATGGCAGCCACACTGGTCACTAGTACATCTAGGTGTGATCATATCACACCAATATTAAAATCATTGGCTGCCAATTAGTTTCCTGGCAATATACAACAACAACAACTACTACTACTATTATTATTATTATTATTATTATTTCTATTTCCCGCCTCTCCCCTTGGATCGAGGCAGGATTCCAGCATAGTTTAAAAACAGTATTCAAGATTAAAAACAATCAACTAAAAAAAGTATCCTAAAATCATCATACAAACAGTAAGAACATGATCCAATAACACAATACAGTCTAACCCCCAAGCAGATCACAGATATACATAGCTGCCAATCCAATATTCTGTGTTCTGGTTCCAGGTAAGGTGTTGATATTACTTTTAAAGCTCTACATGGTCTGGATCCAGGTTATCTGTGTGATTGCCTCCTGCCATATAATCTGCCCTGTACATTCAGGTCCTCTGGGGAACATTTATTCCAGTCAGCCAGGATTAGGTTGGCAACTGTCACCCAGAGGACTTTTCCCCCCCCCAATCAATACTAGGCTATTACTAGTCTTTACTGCAGACTTATCCATGGGTCATATCAAAATCCATAATTTTGGCCCTCGAATCTGCTCTCGACGTGAAATCAATTTATAGCCAAGTATTCATAGTAAATCTGTTGCTTTTCCCTACCTCGATCCATGGGAGAGGTGATTAAGAAATACTATTGCTATTGTTGTTATGTATTGCTGAACTGCAAAACTCCATTAGAACATTCAGAGAAGCACCAATTTCAAAGCACTGTGTTTTGTGTCATGTTTATTTCTGAAGTTTGAAATGAGATATGCTTGTATGACAACATCTAGAAGGCCACATATTCCCACAATGCTGCTACAGGTGTATAGAAGCATTCTATGTAGTATGAAGAAAACAACCATTTTATTTTCAGCTGACTAACATCTTTTGGAGACGGACTGACCAATCTCACTTTAAAAACTGCAACAATTTCATGAATGGCTTATCAATTTTCTCCTTTTCTCAGATTATGTATCCCTCCTCAGCAGGGACAGTTGCTGTTAAGCTATAGCAAGCTTGTTTCTCCTAGTGTGGTGGATATTCACACTACTGTTAAGTTCTTAGTAGATCAGCCCTGGTGGCGCAGTGGTTAAATGCCTGTACTGCAGCCACTCACTCAAAACCAGAAGGTGGCGAGTTCAAAACCAGCAAAGGGCTGAAGCTTGACTCAGGCTTGCATCCTTCCGAGGTCGCTAAAATGAGTACCCAGATTGTTGGGGGCAAATAGCTTACAATTGTAAATGAAGCAGTTTGTTTAACAAATTGTAAGCCGCTCTGATAGTCTTGGCTGAAGAGTGGGGTATAAATAAAACATTATTATATTATTATTATTATTAGTAAGTTTTAGCATTGCATGGGCTTGCAAGTCTTCAGCTCAGACTTGGAGCAGCATCCTCCCCAGATCCAGTCTGAGGGAGGATGGCTCTCAAAGTTACAAATGACAACTCCAGGATATTTTGCAAAATGAACAAATAATGGTATTGCTCTTGTTTAAAAGCAGTGTACTGGGTACTGTGTAAAGTTCAATACCAGTAAGCCTCTTCTTTTCTCTCTTGACAGGGGAATGTTCACTACAAATGTTCCTGAAATGCTGTCTTAGGATCCCCACATTCTCAGCAGTACTAATTTGCTCTCAGCGGCTTGATCCCTGAGTCCCAGAACTTTCAATGAAAGCTAAAAATTTGCTTCAACATAGCTTTTGGCCAATCAGTCTGTGGAACATGTTTTGTAAGGGGAACAGCTCTGTCCCCCTGACACCAAGCCCCCATCTGTTCCACTAAATGAAGAAACATGACAAGCTTTTTACTCAAAGGCTCTACAGGAAGGTACATTGATTATTCCAAGTTAATGTTTCCCCCATCTATAATAGGGAAAAGGAAGAGCAAGTAGGCAGAATAGATGGTATCCGGCGCCAAAGGAGAAAATCCATGTGCTTATTTCTATGTTTGCATCTCCAGGCAGGACTAGCCCTCTGCAGAGCTTCAAGTAAAATTGTAATCCATCAATTTGTGTTAGTCTACAGCTACAAGGCTATGTATGCAGACATTCAGCTACTATTTTCTTTTTAAAGCATTTCATCTCATAATGCCTCTAATGGTATGTTGGAAAAACAATAGGATAGTACACACTCACACACTATAGGATGGCTATAATCTCAAAGATTATTTAGCCAACAGGATGGCTGAAGCTTTGGGGAGGGTATATCTTACTGGGGTCACGTGGTGGCGGCAAAAATTGTGTAATCTGTAAAAGAAGGATAGGAGCCACTCAACCTTTTTAATTTCTCACATTGTGTCACAGGGATGACATCTCATGGACCAGCACAGGGAGGTCTGTTTCATGATGTTTGGCCAATAATGATTCTCCAAGAATGTTGATGCCTGCCTCTTCAGCTATATTTACAATCCTGATAGCAGGAAATGATTGGAAAATTATTCTAATGTTGTTTGTTCACGTGTCTCCCTTTATTTATATGGACATGGGAGTGAAGATGTAACCATCCCATGCAGCAATTTAATGCCTATTTACCCAGGATAGGTCACTGAAATTTAGCTAACTCTAGTATTCATCTGCTTGCTTGCTTGCTTATTTTCTATATAGTCTCTAAGATGCATGGTTGGTGTTAAATGGTCCAGGGACAAAGAGACAAAGCAAGAATGTTTTAAGCCATCTTTGGAATGGAAAAATGTGAGATGGATGTGTGGATAAAATGGGACCTAGAAGTGTATCTTGTGCATAATTCACCAGCACTTCTTAGTTACAATGGTCTTTAATCTCTCTATGAAGTCATTGGTAACAGCCATCAGGTGATTTGAAGCAAAGTGTATTATGAGTTTGCTGATGACAGCCAGCTTTATTGCTGTATCATATCTAAATCAGATGTATCTCTACACATTCTGGACCAGTGCCTGGATGCAATGAGGGAGTGAATCCTGAGACAGAAGCCTTTTTTTTTTTCTGTGTTTGTAAAATGAATAACTAGCTCTACTAAATAGGATTGCACTCCCTCCAGAATAACAAGTTCACATCTTAGAAGTTCTCTTGGCTCCACCATTTTAACTAAAGACACTGGTGACTTCAGAGGCGGTGTGTTTTATCAGTTTCATGTGGTGTGTGTGTGTGTTTGTGTGGATGGGTGGGTAGATATGCCTTCAAGTCACCTATTGACTTATGGCAACCCCATGAATTTCATGTAGCACACTGTATTCATTGGCAGTCTCCCATTCAAGAACTAACCAGAGCTGCAGAGCTTCCAAGATCAAACAGGATCTGGTGCCATTAGCGTATTTAGGCTCAATACACCCAAAAGGCACTATAACCCATTTGATCTTGGAAGCTCTGGTTAGTTCTTGAATGGGAAACTGCCAATGAATACCATGTGTGATAGGCTATATTTCAGAGGAAGGAACTGGCAAAATCACCTCAGAGTATTCCTTGCCTAAGAAAACCCTATGAAATTCATGGAGTTACCAAAGGCAGACAGGGATCTTGAAGGCACACACACACACACACACACACACAACTTTCTTGGAGACATCTTGGCCAAAGTGGTCCATGCTCTGGAAACCTCAAGACTAAACGACTACAATGCACACCATGAGAGGCTGCTCTTAAGGCTACTCCAGAAGCTGTAGCTGGTACAGAATACTTTGGTGAGGTTTGAGTGGGGCAACTACCACCAGCACATAATACCACTGTTGAAGGAATTGTCCTGGCTGTCTCTTTGCTACTACACTATGTTTAAAGTTTTAGGGCCTGATTAGCTGAGAATTTGCACCTTCTACCTTATAGTTCCATGTAATCCTCAAAAGCATCTAGAGTATCTTCTAGAAACACCCATGATTCTCATGTCCACTCTGAAATTGTTCAGAGCAAGGCAGAAGCATGATGACACCAGCTATGTTCAGTATCCTCTAAGAATTCAACAAGCTCTAATTGTGGGTTTGGGCTTATGGTGAAAACATGCCTATTTTTGCAAGCTTTCCCTACTATTTCAAATAGTCCAACTATTTTCAGCACATTTTAATATAAACATTGTATTTTATGTTTACTATATTTTAAAACAAAACTATTGTAAACTGCTTAGATCTATCCAGATCTAAGCAGTTTACAAATATTTATACTATTTGATAGTACCCAAATAGCCTGAGTTTGCTAGAATCCTGTTGGTATCCTATGCATGCATAAGTTCCCTTATGGAAGTGGCTAGATGTTTGTGTGATGCAGAATGTTCAAATTCAATTCAAACTTGCAGAAGTGAAGGATAAGTTGCAAAAGGGGTAACGGCAATGGTACTCCAACACATCTGGAGGGCATCAGGTTGGCAAAGGCTAAGCCTTTCAAGTTCCAAGATAAAAGAAATTTAATCTCAAGAGGGATACCTCGAGCCAATCTTCAATTAACTGTGGTAGATTAGTGCCAAGAGGCAGAACCTAAATAAACCCTCCTGTCTTTTCTAACGTCTAGGCCAGATAGCATCAAACATTCAGCTGCTTAACAGATACCATTCTGGGGGAAATGCCAGTGTCCTTCATTTTTAGAGTGCATGATGCAAAGAAATCTTCAACCACATGAAGTCCCAGTTCAGATGTAATGAGTCATGTGCTAGCACACCCATTTCTGCCTCACATCTTAATCCAAAAACAATGTGCTTCATCAGACTAGTTCCCGCTGATTTCAGAAGTGACTAATTGTGGCTTGACTTGGTTTAAAGCCCTAGTATCCAAGAATCATTCTCAAAACAGTTTCCCAATCTATGAGAAAGCTACCAACTCCACCAAACATGAAAATATCAGTCTAGGCATAAGAGGAAAGAAGAGTACATGAAATGACACAAATTTTCCCAGAATCATTACTCTCTAAACAAGGACAAAGTCTAAATCACACCTGCTCTAGATTTTACCTCATGCTCCATTCTATAGAATCCCAATTTGATTCAGAGCATATATAGGGAAAAGTGGGATATTAATCAAACAGTTATACTTTTTTTAAAAAAAAACCTCACCCTTTCCTCTTTCTATAATATCCTTGTTTCAGTCATGTAGATTTTGTTGGGACTACCCAATCTCCCAGGATTGTTGAAGAATCAAAAGTATTATGTGCAATAACTTGTATACACTTTATGAACATCTGAATACTGAAGGCTAGCATAAACAGTTGAGAAGAAAAAATTGAGAGCCAGTATTCACAGCCATTTAATTCTCATTGCTTCATATCCAGATAGAGGATTTTGGGCTAAGAAATGGTGTGCTCAGGACTATAGACTATACCAGTTTCTATTCCAATTTCTGATAGTCCATACCAAATCATGTAGTGCCAAACAGCTGTATTAGAGATGTCCCTTTAGATAATATATATGTTAACATGCTCAGATTTAGCACTATCATTACAAAGAGAAAATATCATCAAATAATACAAATCCATGTCATGGTTAACAGAAAAGCTTTATTTAAACATACTCAACAAGCTGCTATCTAAAAGGTATATTCTAAAATAAAATTCCAGAATCACAACACAGCATTTATCACTAGACCCAAAGGGAACTTGCAAAGGCCTTGAGAATCAAAGACTTGCCAAGTGTCAGATTCACCTGCAAATGACTTCTGTGAAGAGACAGGAAGCCTTGCACTGTTTCCCAAGAGTAAAACTCCAGTGGAAGTGCTTGTTGCATTACAGAACTGGCCAGGGGATGTTTCAACATCCAAACATAGGAAATGTCCCAGCTCCGAACAGTTGTCGTTTACTAAGCTTCCACACAATTTAGTCCTGAGAGCAGGCTCAATAATTGAAAGTGAAGACGCTTAGAATAAACTTTCACACAGACACCCATTTCTGAGTGTGGTTGTGTATCACAGGCCAAGACATGTGTTTAATGTGTACGAGAGAGGGAGAGAGAGAAAGCATGTGTGCATGCTATCTCTCCACACAGAAAATTAATATATCAGTCAGAAAGATTCTAGCCTGGCCTCTCCAATATTCACAAATGTTTATTTTCTACATGGAAGAAAACTGTACCACATTTGTGAGAACTAGACTTCTGTGCAAGCGCTTCTGTTAAGCTCATTATCATGAAACCAGAATGCCCCCACAGCCGTAGCAATCTCCAACTGTGATGTGACTACTGTGATATTACCTATAAAGTAAATATTGGACAAAATATTGCAACAAAACACATCAGAATCACAAAGCTAAATGTGGTACCTGCAAATTGAGATCCCACTTTGGGCATATCCCATTTTGGCACTATGGCTCAATTTTTCTGAGAAAAGATAATAAATGTAAGATATCTATGTAAAAGACAGAAGAGGAAAACGTAATTAGTCATTATGTTACAAAAAAAAGTGCTCAAGCAAAAGCTACCTCTCCCCCAGTTTTCCACTTAAGAAAATTCATTTTCAGTGTGTTTTTCTTCTTCCAAGATTTCAGCAATCAACTGATATTAACAAGTTGTCTTTCCTGAGCAGGATGATTTTGCTTACAAAATGATACTACACATGTGAAAAGATGGGATGAAGCAGGAAGTAGTTGTGTGAAAACATCAGAATTCAACCTGTGAGGGTACGCTGCACAAACACTATGTATCATTATGCAGTAGACAAAATCATCAGCACAGACTGGTCTTTCCCCATTTCCACTATATAGAAGCAATTGGAGCATCAGTAATGGACAATGTGTTTGGCAAGATTCCTGATTTTATTACAGAGTGCCTACTTACTCCATTTCCTACACTTCAGGTTCAGATCTAAAGCAAGCTAGACGTAATTAATGAACATTTGGCTCCTTAAGCTGCAAAGTAGTTTCTTTGGAGGTGGGAAATACTAAGGAGACATGTGAACGAACTCACATGAAGAACCAGTACCCATTAAATGGCTTGCTGCACACAAAAGGGGAAGGTAGCTATTAGAACTATATAGTGGATACTGTGTACAGCAAGCCATTTAATGGGTACCAGTTCTCCATGTGGATTCATTCACATGTTCTTGGCAAATATGGGTGGTGGCAGCAAAAGACAACCATGCTATGAAGGCCAGTGCACGAACCAGTGAGTATAAGTTGCACAACACATGAAGTTTTGACTAGCCTGTCCACATCAAATGCAAAAAGCTACTCAGTCAGTCTGATGTTCAGAATTTTCTTCCAATCTTTTTTTGCTTGGCATTTACAAGGAAAGGTCTACCACAGAAAAGGGTGCACCTACTTGACAGGGGATTAGCCATTCTGAGACTAAATCAGAGAAGTAACAAAAAGAAAGAAATTAAAAACCTCAGTGTGGTGGAGCGGTTTAAGCACTGAAGTATGGAGAGAAGGATTTGAATCTCTGCTTGGCCATGAAAACCCATTGGGTGACCTTGGGCAAGTCAATGGCAAATCCCTTCCAAAGAAACTAGGCAAGAAAACCTGCGAAAGGTTTGCCTTAGGGTTTTCCTAAGTCAGAAATGACTTGAAGGCAAATAACACACACACACACACACACAGCACTGTCAGATCAAACTAGATAATCTTGGTATTCATAGAGGCCAGGAAGATGCTTTCGGGATCGCATGAACAGGACATGAAGCCAACAGCCCTCTTCCAGCAACTGGGATTCAATTTTTTCCCCCTCTGAATCTAAGGTTGGAAATAGCCATTGTTACTAGTAAACACTGACTGTTGAGCTTCACACTGCTTCACAAATTTGTCTTTAACAGCATTCTAAATATATGGTCATAAACAAGTCTCCTTGTAGACAATTCCATCGATTATGCACTCTGGACTCTTTCATACGAGGCTAAATTGGAAGTATAATTTAAGGTCAATTCGAATGCAATCATGGGTTTTACGTTATTGCGAATTAACTCTTCGCATGCAAATTCGGGCAAGAGGGAAGCCAATTCGAATGCAATCATGGGTTTTACGTTATTGCGAATTAAAGCTTTGCATGCAAATTCGGGCAGGAGGGGGTTATTTTCGGGTAATGGGAAGTAATTCCGAACGGAGCAGGGGTTCATGTAAATTCGCTAAACAAGCGAATTTACATGAATCCGCATTGGCTCCATTCGGAGTTGGGAGAAATTCCTCCCCGTTTGAAAGAGTCCTCTGTGATAAAGTACTTCTTTTTCTTGGTCCTTTCTCTATCTCATTGGATAACAAAGTTTCAAAACCACATGAGTAGAATGCTTCTCCTTGTCCAATTTCTCCACATTACACATAATTTTATCATAGAACTGAAATACATCAGAAGTCCTCATCAAGTAAGATGTATCTGAGCATAGCAACTATCTTTCAAAGGTGCACTCCTCACCAATGCACATCAAAATGTGTATTAAATATTTACAATAAAATATTTATCCATGTCCCACCAAAGGGGCTAGAATGATCCATGTTTTGATGTGATAGAGCCATCTATTGACAGATGGTAGTTAACAGTTAGAACTATACGGTGGACTTGAAGCTCCCCTAGCCCTACAAATTGAGCCAGTGAATTGTCACATAAATCTTTTTGAAACAAGATAAGCAAGTAGGCTTAGCTGAGTTCACTTTCTTTTTCATCAGGACACTTGGTATAGAAAAATTAAGAGAAAAGCTTAGATCAATCTTCAAAATTATGATTTGGAGGATTGAAGAGCATTATATCTGAATCGTACCACAGGGTGAGACAAAAAACAAAAGTTCACACCAATTTGTCACATTTCTGTTTATATACAGGGACCTGTGAGTTCCACAACAATGCGATCACAAGTATTTTTTGAAGAATTTGGCAACTGTCCGAGCGCTGGTCACACCGCTACGTTAATTCCCTGGTGGCGCAGTGGTTAAATGCCCATACTGCAGCCATTCACTCAAAACCATAAGGTGGTGAGTTCAAGACCAGCAAAAAGGGCTCGACTCAGGCTTGCATCCTTCTGAGGTCACTAAAATGAGTACCCAGATTGTTGGGGGCAAGTAGCTTACAGTTGTAAACTGCTTAGACACTCCTTAGGCGGTATGAAGCGGTATATAAATGAAGCTGTTTGTCCCGCCTCGATCCTCCAGGAGAGGTGGGGGTAAAAAATTTATTATTATTATTATTATTATTATTATTATTATTATTATTCCTTCTACTTTGCTGCTTACCACCTCCATTGCCTTTTCGTCCAAACTAGTCATAATAAAATAAATCTGAAGAGTCCTCACTACTTCTGTTATATATTCCAGTCACAGAATGGTGGCTATTTTGCCAAAAGAATGTGTGTCTTTAAATCAGTCTGAAATTTACTGTGTGGCATTCACAGGGCCCTGTTTACATGGGTCACATGCTAAACAATTCCTGCAATCTGAGTATCTGACCTGTTAAGTATACTAATGGCTGTGAATATCCAAAAGTACTTTACAGTCATCCCTCCTTTTGGGGGGTGATCCGTTCAGGCCCCCTTCGAAAAATGGAGTTTCACATGTATTCAAGCCCCATTGGCTTGAATATAGGTGCAGGTGCATGGGGGTGTACAGGCACACGCCCCATTCACTCTCCCTTCGTTTGTCCCTTGCACAGAAGTGAGGGATGCAAGTCCAGAGACTGTGAGAATGGAGGGAGGACTGCACGTTAAAGTTACAAATTAGCAAATTTGGGCCTATTTCTAGATTCCTTCAAGGAATCAAGCATTTTACAGCTATTGTATGAGGAAATATATTAAGAATTTGAGAACATAGCAAACAAAACATGGAGCAAGTGAAAAGGAACATTGAGTCTTACCTGTGATATGCAGGTGGGAATATCCTATATCATGGGTTGATTCCGTCTTTACCAAGCTCAGTTATTAAAGTATTAAATATAATGAAATATACTCCTACAATGATCAGTTCTGTATCCTGGAAATAAACATTTTAAAAAACAGGAAGAGCTTCTTAAGATCTGCAAGACACAGGCTAATACCCATAATGCAGCAAGAGTTCATTTGGGTAGTAAAATGGGTGGCACTCACTCATTATCAATATATTTATTTATTTGTTAACAGCAATGAAGTTATGATGGTGGCTTTCTTCAAAGACCTTCAATTCTTCACCATTCAAACGAATAGCAATAGCACGTACATTTCTATACTGCTTATCAGTGCGCTTAAGCACTCCCTAAGCAGTTTACAATGTGTAAGCTAGATGCCCCCAACAAGCTAGATACTCATTTTAGCAACTTCGGAAGGCTGAATCGACCCTGGAGCATGTAGCTGGTATTGAACACACAACCTTGTGGTTTGTGAGTGATCTGCTGCAGTACAGGCAGCAATCACTGCACCACCAATGCTCCTTGTAAACCCTTGCAATGTGCATCCTTTGTATATATCAACAACAGCTTTTGCTACTTAGGCAATTTTAAGGTGTATAAAGAGAACAGTCTGCTTATGAAGATCCAAGTCTGTGCCTGGAATAAATAATTACTGCTAACAGTTCTGAAAAAGGAAAGGGATCACTAACAAAACTGTAGTAGTAAGGCATGTATGAGTTGCTCTAACAAACCCAAATCATCACATGGGTAATCGTGTCCAGGGTCACCTTTTGAATATTTTTGCATACATTTAATATATTTTCCTATGCCATCATGCAATTTCATGAGTTAAGGCAAAAAGATCAAAGCATTATACAAGCAAATGAAACACATTAATCATCTTTCTATATCTAAGGAGCACCACTTTGCTTCCAATAGCTGAATTCCATATGCAAAGGAGCAAGAAGTGATTCCATTCACTCTGGCCTTGTACCATAAAGTGCCACACAGACAATGGGATGCAACCAAAGATACAATTCTGGATACACACCTGGGTACAGCTTGCAAAAATGAAATGTCAATAGAGACTTCAAATAGGTAATGTCTAAAAAGCACTAAAAGCTGTACTATAAAAAGTGCTAAAATACAATGAGTTAACAGTTGTCCAGACTCCAAAAATATGATGCTGGTACCTAGGAATTTGGACTATTTTGCAGCCCTGTTTACCTATACTGAAGAATGGGGATGGGGGAAACGTGTTGTAGGGACAAAGCTCCACTCCAAACACTCCCATACACACACACTTTCTCTCTCTCTCTCTCTCTCAATACACACACACACTTTCTCTCTTTCTATATATACACACATATGTACGCACACACACTCTCCCTCTCTATATACATATAGACACACACACAAACACTCTCTCTATATATACACACACACACACTCCCTCTATATATACACACACATACAGAGGGAGGCAGATAAAACTGAAGAAAATGTCTAGCCTTCCCTGTACACATTGTTAAGAAAGGAAATGTTTAATTTCTTTAACAGTTTGAATGCAACATTAAGCTTGAGCAGTCACAGGCATTATGATGCCAATGGACTGGAGTGGCTAGATGTCTGTGTGTGTGTGTGTATGAACAGAGCTGGAATAAATCCTTTGAGCTTCTGCATGTTCAAGTCGCTCATTCTCTCCAATACACATATAACATGGACCTATAACACATATTTTAAAAATTCTGATCTATCCACAAATGCAAGGCCCAAGGCTCCTAGAGAAAGTGGACACACTTGCAAAAAGACTATTATGAAATGACATTATATTTAAAAAGCTGTGAGAATATCAACATAGGACCTAGCTTAATGTCTTGGATAGATTTCTACTCCAGCTTTCAAAACAGAACAGCTATGGCTAATATCCTATTTCATTGCCATTTGCATTCAGGTTTATACACTGCAAAAGCTTCCTAACTGGACACATCTGTGTATTTATGGTTCTGCTGGCTTGTGTAGTAACATATGAAAGCTAGGTAACAGAGAAGCTGCCTTAGTTCAGATCAATACTAGAGTACATCCATAGTACACGATGAAAAACATGGAAGGAGAATGCTGCATAAAAAAACAGCCTGGAAGGGAATATATCTGCCCAGAATGTTGACAAACAAGTAGCTTTGGAAGTATTCCTAATGTAAAAGTCAAGACACCTAGTTCATATAAAGCTTACACTCTGCTAACTTCCACTATAATCAAGGATACATACTAGCCTGTTTTCAGCGATTATTCTCACCAGGGACAGAGGCTCTGCCTCTTGAATTAGAACTCCTCCTGTTGAACACAGGACTATACAACAATGGGTATTTCTGAGGAACAAAGAGTTTTACAACATAGACAGGCATTTGCAATAGCCAATAATATCTGCACATGTACAGCCAGCAGCTCCTGGGTCTGAAAATTAGAGTGCATAACAGATACTTGGACAGTAACAGCAGAAACATTATTATGTATGGAAACTCCAGTTTAGATTATACATTTTTACATGGAGTTACAGACACAAATTGCAGTAACTGTGGAATAAAACAGATCACATGCTATCACTGGAGAGTTATTGCCAGACAAGGTGCCTGATGAACATCCAGATAGTCTTCAGTCCAACATAACAGCCCAACTAGATGTGAAGAGAAAGAGCTGCCTCCTCTTGATGCAGTGAAGGACCATATGTGGTGGCATTTTTTTAAAGCTGCCTCAGTTAGTAGTGATGGGGCTTCTTCCTGACAAATGGATTCTGCACATCCAGTCAGTTCTGGTGCCTCTGAGAGTGTGTCGGTGGTGGGCTAGTTTCTGATGTATCTCTGTGGATGGATAAAGCAGCTGGAACACCATAGCAGTAGGGAGAGAAATATAACAAAGTAATGTCAAAAGAGGGTACATAATTATGATTTTGCATATCAAAATGTGTGCCTAGCCAATCCTTCCAAACATTATCACATCTTTCATTCGTGTACTTTCCTCCCAGTTTATGGGGCACCTAAAGGGCAGGGATAGCATGAATCTTCCACAGCCCTCTTTCTTTCACCAACTTAATTTTTAAGTGTTATCCAGAAAATTGCATTTTCTTCTGACGAATGCCCTCCTTCTATGTTGCCGAGAGGGCTCTGTCCAGTCAAACACAGCAGAAGCACGTGGACATCGTTACAAACTCTCCTTTTTAACCTGATCACAAACTACAAGAGGGAAAAAATCCCAATACTAGTTGAAATCATTCTCTAGTTAACTCTAGAACTTCTGAAAATCTCATAAGATGCTTTATGCTAGTCAACTAGTAGCAGTTCCAGCTTTGTATACCAATTCAAAGATTTACAAACCATCTTATCCCCTCTCTATATACAGAAATAATTAAAACAATACAATTATTGACACAAAAGCTCCAAATATTACATTGGAGGCAACAAAAACAATAAAACAAGTCACCAGGTTGTAAATCTGTAAATTCTAAATTGCACGCACAACACAAAAATTGGAATTTTGTGCTCGTGTAAATAAAATGCTGTTACCAGGAACAATGAAACATGCATCTAACTCCTCCTTTTTTGTATTTCATTCTGCTATAAAGCTCGCAAGTTTCAAAGAATACTCATCCTGCCTGCACTTTTTTGCAGCAAGGAAGAAGAAATCACACTGGTTCCCTGTGAAAAAGTAAATTATTTTTAAGTACAGAGATAGCAACCACTCTAAGCCCTATATGTATTTTGTGCATATTGCAGAAGAATGCTTCTGTCAAAAGGGTAATCTACACTTCATGGAGGAAACTGAAAGATATATTCCAGTCTGCCAGTGAGTCAGCCCAAACAAACTACTCAGTATCTACCTCTGTGCCACACAAAAGCAGGGGAGAAACAACAACAGGGTTTCTTCAACCTACTGAGAATATGGCTGAAAGAAATGTGGCAGGTCCAGGATATATTACTTGGCAAGCTGCTTATACTAACAGCTCCTCCTCTCAAAACCATAGACTTAGAGCATGAGAGAACACAAGGGCAACTCCATCAAAATGATGCTCAGTACCTTAAAAGGTAAGAGGCATTATATGTGCCATTCCTTTTTTTAAAAGGATACACAGAAATAGGTGTTCAGGAAGACTTAGTCCAGAATCAGATTCTTTGTGTTTGCTTACTCAACAGAGAATATTCTGGATCTTGACTAGTGCCCAGTAACAAGCAGGGATCTCTTTCCAGCTCTTCCAATTCATGCCTATGGGTGGAGATTATGACCCATTCAGGTATGAGGCAGCTTCCACTCATGTGTTTCAGAAGCATATGGAAATGCAAAATGACTAAACTGGAAATATCCAGCTCTGCCATTTTGAGTCCTGTGCTGGCAGAAAAACAGGATACAAATTAAATAAGTGTGTCAGAGGTGATGTCTCCATGGCAATAAGGTATATGGAGTCATTCCATTTTCCCCAGCTACTGCAGAGACACTAGTTCACAAAGACAGCACTTCAATGTTGAGTCTAGGCACAGTCCCACTCATTCCCTATAAACAGTCATATAGCTTATGTTTGGGCAACAGACCATGAACTGCAATACAGAGCCCAAGAATGGTAATTCAGAGTTTTCCACAGCAAGGGGGCTGTGGATTTTAGATATATACTACTAAATATCTCATTAGGCTTCTTAAATAAGAACTCCGATGGCTGCTTTAGTTCCAGCCACTGAATGCACACTTGCATCCTCAGTGGTCTGACTGTTATCATCTAGAATTGAGTCAAATTTCACAAAACTTTCTGTTGGTGGGGAGGGGGAGGGGTCCACGACTGAGGAAGATTTGTTGCTGCATGTTTAAGAAAGAAGCTAAATTCATCACAATGACAGGGGAGAGTGTTGGCAGAGATTTGAGCTATTTATTCTTTTAGGAAAATCCTATAAAGAATGACATGAGGAAGCCTCTATCTGCAGTCTTGTTCATCACATTGGTGAAGAGTCCGATAACAGATGTATGCAGGAGTGTGATTTAGTGCTGGGAGCTGGCCCCTGATGTGTATTAATACATCGGCAAAGCAGAACGAGCCTCTCTTCATCACTCATCTCTATAAAAGAGGTGGAATCCGAGATGGCCCGATGTTAGGCAGAGCAAGCCCATTTGTTCTGGTGACTGATGGAGCCAGCTCAGGCTGTGTCCTTCACCTCTGCGGGGCACTCAGGTTGCATAGAAGGAGTTCAATGAAGCAGGACCTGGTCAACAAGTGAAATGAGAACAATTGGGCTTAGCCAGCGTTGCCCGCTAGGGGCATCCACACTTATACAAACTCTCTAATCTCAAGTCCTGGGCCGAATTCTGATTCACCTCAATCTTTAACTGAAGAGACG
Organism: Urosaurus nigricauda; assembly: GCA_034509955.1. NCBI lineage: Eukaryota > Metazoa > Chordata > Lepidosauria > Squamata > Phrynosomatidae > Urosaurus > Urosaurus nigricauda. The sequence continues at coordinate 41,612,531 of JAOEGL010000001.1, forward strand.
AAAATCTGTCACATGCTGTTAAATCTACAATGAAAAAAAAGTGAGGTCCACAAAGTAGTCAGGCAAGGAAATAACCAAGTCAGTGAAAGCACCTTGGTGGAAGAAGATGAAAGAAAGTCCAGTGACCAGGCATTTATATGTCCCTTGCAATATTAATATTTGCTTTAATAGCAGCACAAGCACTCACTCTTCTCACCACCACTTCTCACTCTGTCTCTCTCTCTTTTAATTTTTCTTTTTCTTTTTAAAGAGAAGCCAGTGTAGGTTCAGAATTCAGAACAGATTCATCTTCAGGTTTCCAGGTACACCTTTTGCCTTACCCACTTGTAATCTGATAACGGTCACTAGCACTCTTCTCTAGTGATCAGGTTAAGTGCAACTCCTTGAGCCTTAGAATATCCTGCCACAAATCAATTACTTGTATTCCTACTGTTTTGTTTTCTTTTCCCATGTGTTGTTAATATTTTAAGCCAGTTTGTGTCTCCTTTTGGACAGAAAAGGAAAATTAAAAAAAATCTAATTTAATCCATTTGCCAGGTTGCTTGGGGGAATGTTTTTGGGCTTTTAAGTTGGGTCCAGCTCAACGTGACATGAAAATTGCCACATCCCTAGACACTGGAGAGGGAAAATAGGGTCTCATTGTGCTGAAATCTGGAACATGAAGGAGTAGGGCACATAGCTTTGATCTTCTTCAAAGCCCACAGCAACACAAACACCCAGTTCATTGGCTTCCATAAAAAGGAGCAGAAAGGCCAGTGGCAATCATGGTTTTGAGTTGACTGAGTAGGCAGAAATAAGTTTGAGAATCCCTTTATCAAAGGAACTCTGGAATTTCTGGTGGTTGCCGAGAACATTCCCTCCAGAGGAAAAAGGCTGCATCCACACTGCAGAAATAATAACGATAATAATAATAATCCTTTATTTATACAGTGCTGTAAATTTACACAGCATTGAACATACAATCTTTTAATTAGACAGCTCCCTGCCCTCAGGCTTACAATCTAAAAAGACATGACAGAAAAGGAGAAGGGAAGGTTTGATACCACTTTAATGCATAACCACACATAATACAGTTTGATACCACTTTAACTGGCTTGGCTCAATTCAATGGAATTCTGGTAACTGTAGTTTTGCAAGATATTTATTCTTTTTTGACATAGAGCTCTAGTGCCACAACAAACTATAAATCCCAACGTTACACAGCACTGAGACATGGAAGTTATAGTGGTGTCAAACTGGATTATTTTTGCAGTTCAGATGCAGCCAAAATGTTATAGCTGACAATACAGCATTGATGCTACCACAGCTACAAGGATCTAGTTCTTTGGAACCTTTGGTCTTACTGCTGTCTTCCTTACTAGTGGACAAAAAGCTACCTCAGTTCCTTCCAAAACATTTGCAAAGACAGTTCTAGATATACAAATCTATGTTAAAAAGAAGGATTTTCTTCTACATTGGGACAATCTAGATTGCCTCGGCATGTTTCTTTTATAACCAGGAAAATCACATTTTGCCACTATAGAAGAAAATACGGCCAGAGAACAAGGAAGCCCTCTCTGCCCTCAAGGCACAATATAATTCCCCTCAATGAGCAAGATGCTCTTTGCCTAAAGGTATTTTTATTCCCTGATGTGGCTGAGACTGACACAAAACGGAAGCCAAAATCCAGCTCCTACTTCAATTTATATTAAAAGGTTTCTAAAGGGCCCGCTTCTGGTGGTTGGACTGGACAAATTTCTGTGTTCAAACACACATAGTACTAAGGCAAACTAAATTCTATGCCAAGGAAAGACACATTTTGCAAAATAGTAATGACAATAATAATAATGATTATGTAAATTAAGCCAAGTTTGCAGAAGTTTACAGTGGGCCCTCCACATTTGTTGGTGTTAGGGGCGCATTACCCCTATGCAAGTGGGGGGGGGGGTTGCAAATGTAAAAAAACACAGTTTTTTAAACCTAAGAGAACATTTCTCTAGGAATCTTAAGGTCCTCCAGCACAACTCTATGGGTAACATCTGGCAGAAGCTACCACAGAATTGCACTGGAGAACCTAGAGAAGTGTTTTCTCTAGGAATCTCTAGGTCCTTCAGTGTGAGTCAATGGGCAAATTCTGTAATAATCACATTGGAAGACCTAGAGATTCCTATAGAGAACATATTAATCAAATGCGCTAAAGTCAAAGCCACAAATGTGGGGAGTCAACTGTAATTCTTTTGCAAAAGGATTATGCCCCAGCTTGCCACTGTAAGCAAGGAGAACGGTTTCAGAAGGAACCAAAAAATAGATATCATGCCACTTGGAGCTTTGCTGGATCTAAATTATTCACCAAACGTTCTTTCCACATTTTCAAACCTGTTCTCTCCATCAAAAAAGCAGTAACTTGAATTGCTGCTTCGAATAATATCTTTGGCATTTTTACACTGTAAATGAAGATTTTGCATAAACCTTCCATAAATGCCTACCTTCGGAGTATTTTGGACTGGAAACCCTTAAGACTTTTCTGAACATCCAGGTCTTCTCATACATCTCATACACTTACTCCTTCAAAACTGCAGCCCACAAAAATCATTAACCATTTTATACTGTAGTTTAGCCAAATTACCTGAGGTTGGACTGGAAAGGGAGGCTGTTGCCATTACTGGCTTTCGCTTCCTCTTGATCTCCCTTGAGAATGGAGGCCCCAGATGTATATTAGTCTGCCTAAACAAGGGAAAAACCATATTGATTAGGGAAAAAAAAAGCAGAACAAGGTAGTAAATACCACCCTGGTGGCTAGCTTATAAAACAACTTTTTAACAAATGAGGTTAAATTCAGGTTTTGTTTTGTTTTTTATGAGAAATCCTCCAAAGAACAGTGAAGCAGGGCAGCTTATGTAAAACAGATTCATCTATATACCGCTTCATACTGCCTAAGGAATGTCTAAGCGGTTTACAACTGTAAGCTACTTGCCCCCAACAATCTGGGTACTCATAGACATCCCCAACACAATCATGTGGGGGGAAGAATTAGTTTGAGAATTTCTTCAATGAGCTTAAATGACAGTAACAAGCTTAAATTATATTTTTAAAGCTCATGATTAGTTATAGTTATCAATGCACACACAACCCAATAAACCTCTTCAAATGGAAACTCTAGTTAGCCTTAACTGTGGGTCAATGATGTTTTTTGCAGCATTGGGATTGGGGTAATGATGAAGGAGGGATGGAGAACCACTGACTGTCAGTGCTGGATTGCATAGTATTTCTGCACTAAACAGTGCAATAAAGCATGATCTGGAAAAAATTGGATAATACTAGGTGATCCTGCTGTAGCTCTGTGTGCTTTTGTATAATAGCCAAGAAAAGCAGTTGCCTCCTGAATCATTTACTGAGCATAACTGCAAAACTGAAAGAAAGTAGGAAAGTCAATTAGCTTGACTCACCAGGTATCCTGGCAGGTTGAAAAAGCATAAATTTCTAAATTTCACATCAAAATGGAAATCATAAGTGGAGGCTACTGAAAGAAAAGAAAAAACATCCCAGGATAGAATTTGGAAGAAGCTTTGAAGAGGCCTCTAGAAGATCCAAAATGTTTTTGCTTACTTATGCAAGATTACCTGACTTAGTTGTTTCATTTTACATGTGTATAGTACTAGTTTTGAATAAATTGCTTGATGAAACATGAAATGTTCTTTTTTTCTTCTGTGCTGCATAAAAATATCTCTGTCTCCCCCCAAGCATCTGTGGACCTGTCCCCAATGGTGGCACATGTAGGTGGCTGCGCCACTGTTAATTCTCATCGTTCCCAATGGTGGTGCAGCCATGTACACGTGCCACCATGGGACATGGGCTTTCCCTAATGATGTACAGTTTGCTTACCTGCAACTGTGTTTCTTTGAGTGGTCATCTATGCCCTCACAAAATAGGGTACTGCCCCACCAAGGAGGGAGACCAAGCTGGGGCCAAAGGAGGCAATGGTGGATATAGGTGATGGAGACCCTTGATGAATCTCTTAAGGGTTGGTGAAGTGAAGACAAAAGAGGCACTTAGAATGTTTATCATTAAGGGCTAGTTTGTCGGGGCAGACAGCATTTTTTTGAAGACCAAGGTGGAGGCCATAAGAGGCCTGTGGAATAGTGAGGGGCCCATTGGGGCCAAAGAAAACCACACTAAGAACTCGATGAACTCTAAGAAAAGGGAAGCTCTTTCAGGGAGAAAGAAAATAAGACGAAGGAATCAAATAAAAAATGACATCAAAGTCTCCAAAGGAGAAATCTACTTAGCCGTTTGGAAGAAATGTTCAGCAACCTGAAGATGTTTCTCTTGTGGCAGATGAAAGAGAACTGAAGGAGGAGCTAGATTGGAGGAATAGGGCATACTCAGTGTACGGGAGGGGCAGGGCTACTGCCAATCTGCTCAGCTTTTCAGCTATCCGAATGGAGTCTCTGCGCAGGCGCAATACCCTACTGTGTGAGGCACAGAGACCACAAAGAAGAAAGCATGGCTACATGCATGCACCACCACTAGGAACAACACAATTTTGAGCATCTGCATATTTTGGTATCCATGGCGGGGGGGGGGGGATCCGGAACGGATCTCCCACGGATACCAAGGTCTGACTGTACTGTTTTGCCCTGATCCTGGGTGACACAACAATAAACAATAAAGAACTCATATACAGATTAAAAAGTCATGATTTAAAACTAACTGGATAGGTGTGCCAGAAGAGACATGGCTTTAATAATAATAATAATAAATGTTTATTTATATCCCGCCCCTCTGGATAAGCAATCAGAGCGGGGTACAACATTTAAAAAACAAGTACAATTAAAATGAAGCAACCCAATCCCCCCTCCCATCCCTAAATTAAACTAGAATAAGATTAAAAACAATAAAATAAAACCATAAAACATTAAAATGGCTCCAGCTAAAAATAAATAGGCGGCCTTGAAAATATCAGATGTCTCAGTGGGTGAGGCTGGATGGACAATTAGTGGTCACAGAGTTTAATCATTGTCTGGGAAGGCCTTCTGGAAGAGATGCGTCTTGGCAGCTCTCTTGAAGCCATCCAAGGTTGTGATAAGGCGCATCTCATCCGGCAGGCCATTCCACAGCCTGGGAGCAACGGCAGAAAAGACCCTCTGGGAGGTCTGTGCCAGCCTAGTTTTCTTAGGTTGTAGCAGGTTCCTCCCAGAGGATCAAAGTGTGCAGGGGGGCTCATATGGGGAGAGGCGGTCCCTAAGATAGGATGGACCTGAACCATGTAGGGCTTTAAAGGTCAAAACCAGCACCTTGTACTCTGCCCAGAAACTAATCGGCAGCCAGTGGAGAGATTTAAGCACTGGTCTTATGTGCTCTCTCCTAGATGCCCCAGTGACTAATCTGGCTGCCATATTTTGAGCCAGTTGAAGTTTCTGGGTTAAGCACAAGGGCAGCCCCATGTAGAGCGAATTGCAGTAATCTAAACGTGAGGTGACCAGAGAATGTACAACAGTTTCCAGGTCCCTCATCTCCAGGAAAGGGTGCAGCTGGCGTATTAGATGAAGCTGATAACAGGCACTTCTGACCGTCACATTCACCTGACTAGTCATGTGAAGCGATGAGTCTAGAAGCACCCCCAGACTGCGAACAGAGTCCTTCAAGGAGAGTGTGACTCCGTCTAGAACCAGGAGTTGTATTCCCAAACCTGGTTTTGGGCCGGTGACTGTCCAGACTGTCTGGATTTAGCCTCAATCTGTTTTCCCTCATCCAATCCATTACCGCTGCAAGGCAGTCATTGAGAGAAGAGATGCCATCTGAGGTCTGAGCAGATGATCTGGTCATGGAGAAGTATATCTGAGTGTCATCAGCATACTGATGGCACTGAGCTCCATGCCTCCGAATGATCTCCCCCAGTGGCTTCATATAAATGTTGAATAGCATCGGGGGCAGAATGGTGCCCTGAGGGACACCACAGTTTGGCTGAATTTTAGAGGAGCAACTGTCCCTGAGCCTCACCCTTTGGGACCTGCCAGAGAGGAAAGAACGGAACCACTGCAAAGCAGTGCCTCCAATACCCATCTCTCTCAGCTGGTCCAAAAGGATGGCATGATCTATAGTGTCAAAGGCCACTGAGAGGTCCAAGAGCACTAACAGGGTCACACTACCCCTGTCGATGCTCAAGCGGAGGTCGTCTGTCAGAGGAACCACAGCAGCCTCGACTCCATATTCTGCCTGGAAGCCGGTTTGAAATGGATCAAGAAAATCAGTTTCATCCAAGACAGCTTGGAGTTGGGAGGCAACTGCTCTCTTGATCACCTTGATTAGAAATGGCAGTAAGGAAACTGGTCTGTAGTTGTTTCTGTCCAGGGGATCAAGGGAAGGTTTCTTCAGGAGAGCCTTTACAGCCGCCTCCTTCAGACAGGATGGGATAATACCTTCCCTGAGGGACGCATTGACTACATCCCAAAGGAATGTCTTCAATGTGTCCCCTCCCTGGACGACCAGCCATGATGGACATGGATCGAGAGAGCAGGTCGTCTTCCTCACACTTCCAAGGAGCTTGTCCACGTCATCAGTACTTACAGACTGAAACTCATCCAATAAGGTGACAAGGCTTTAATGTTGTTTTAAATGCAGTCAGTTTTTCAACTGTCATATTTCTTCCAGCAGGTCATCCTGCAGTCTGGGGGAAGCAAATGAAAAAGTCCTTCAGGAAACAGTTGCCAGTATAGTCCTGGCTGGTTGGAGGACTTGAGTGTACAGGATAGATTGTATGGGAGAAGGCAATGCTGTAGGTACCACTAGTACCACTAGGGAGCCCTGATGCACAGTGGTTAAATACCTGTACTGCAGCCATTCACAGGCATAAGGTTGTGAATTCAATCCCAGGGCTCCAAGTGTCAACTCTGCCTGGCATCCTTCCATAGGTTGCTAAAAGGAGTACCCAGCCTGTTCAGGGCAATTATATTATACCTTGTAAACTGCTTAGGGAGTGTTTAAGTGAACTGATAAGCAGTACAGAAATGTATTTACTATTGCTATATTGCACTATTGAGCCTTGACATATAGAGATGAGAATATTGACTGAAAGGGAGAAAATGTAAAGGGAATGTATTTACTTGCCTACCCAATACTAGGCTGGAATATCAGTATCAGTGTATTTGGGTCAGCAATACAGCAAAGAAGGTTGGCAAAGAAATCACGCCCTCTTTCCTTCAAATGCATGTGATGCAAACAAGATGGAATGAAAGATTTCAAGGAACTCTCTGCACTAAAGAGACACTTCTAAGAATTGATGTTTAATTGCAATTGACCTTCAGAGTGGCAGCCATACAAAGCACTCTCTTCACAACAGAGAGGGACCTCATTTGAAAAACGGACTCTTTTGTTATTGTAATATCAAACTTAGGAATTTCATAAGCAACTAAGAGAGTTTTCAAAGAACCTGAGATATCAGTCGCTCACTGCAAACTCACACACTACTGATACAATTGAAGGTTCTTCCTTTACCCCAAATTCTGAAAGCAAGCACGTGGATTGTGCTAATGAAAAATACTACAGAAGGGAGAGCAATTGTTAATCTATTGTCTTCCAAACGAATTGTTCAGATATCTTCATGTAAAAAGAAATCCTCAGTACAAAACACTATTTATGGTATTGGTACCAAGGCTGAATTCGGCTCAGCTGTTTCTGTTATATTTACAGCATCGTCTGCAAATGTAGGTTGCATTAAAGGTGCTTTTTCCAAGCCTTGAGGTACCACCTGGGGCTATTTCTGATGCCTTCAAAAGGGTCAAAATTATTAGTAAGAACAGAGATCCTCCACCTCTTTGAAAAGACACAAGCCAGCTGAGCACCTAAGTCTGATCTGCACATCACAGGTGCAAAATCACTACAAGTAGTAGCTCATCAGCCCCACCAAACATGGCATCTTTGCATGCAAGAATTAAACCATTATAAAGTACAGAAAAGTATCTATGTATTAAAAGATAACCAATTCAAAACCTTGCCTATATATGTACTAAAAAGACTGGCATCCAGAGTAGCATATTCAGAACATAACCCTGGCGAAACGTCAGAAAGGAACTCTTCTAGAACATGGCCACATAGCCCGAAAGCGCCACAAAAAACTATAACCCTAAGAAAGTTGTCTTCAATGTCTTTTCACCTGAAGCCACTGTTGGCTTAAAACAATATGCAATGGTACTAATGTCACACTAATTCACATCTAATCATAAGCAACTTTCACCTGAAGCCTCTGATTTTTTTGTGTGCTATTACTCTATTATTAATTTTGCTTTTTTATTACTTTGTTTGCTCTGACCATTATACTCAATGCCACACTGCAACCAAAAGACATCTTTGTGATTTATTCCATCTACTTTCCCAGAACAGAGCCATTTACTCTGTGGTAATAGCATTTCAGAGAAAGGAATATTATGTGCAGACAATGGAATATTATTATTTTGGGGGGGAAACTCTAGCTAGTGCTTACACACCAATATAGACTAGCAAGAGGACCTATTTGCCTTAAAACATCATCATCATCACCACCACTCCTTTTTTCCTGCCTCTCTTCAGGGCTAGGGGCAGGGTACAGCATGTTAAAATACAGTACCATAAAATCATTAATACACTCATAAGAGTCCATATACAAATTTAAAAGGTCATGATTTAAAATTGCCTGGATAGAATTGACATGAGTTAACACATGCAGCTGCCTATGGGTATTGCTTCATTGGCTGATGCTACACTATGATCCATCCACACCTGCACTGCATCCAGTGACAAGGTCAAATATTCATATTTGTCTTCACGTACCTTGGATCTGAGAAATTTCATGTTAAACTCAAAATCTTATCACATAGATGGACCAGGAAAAAGTAAGAATCCTGACAGAGACATGGTTCTTCTTGGGAAACCTTGGACAATTTTTGAGAAACAGCATACTGTCATCTCAAATGGCCAGCTAATCAACAATCTGCTTTATCACACTAGGGGGCAAACAGGATTTAAACGAGAGTTAAACAAGAGTTAAACAGGAAATGTCCTGTGATAAACATAGGGCACTTCCTGTTTAACTCTCGTTTAAATCCTGTTTGTCTCCTAGTGTGATAAAGCAGAATGTCCCACACCAAGGAAAAACAGCCAATATACAAGACCATGAAAGAGAAGTAAGATGCCATTCACAATATGGAGGTAGAAAAATGGTTCTGCGTTCTCACTGCCAAGTTCTTCATGCTTTCCTCTAAAGAGAAAGCCTGTCAAAACAGAAGCCATGACAGACATGGCATGATTAGTAAATGCTTTGTGCTCTTAAAGAGCAGCAATTACAGGCATGTGAAAAGAAAGGAAGCAGTCCCCAAGATGCTCTTCTTCACATGCCTCCCGAGAGGCGGCAGGCCATTAAAATTCCATGATGAAGAATCAAAAACAGCCTGGGAACAGCCAGGAGGCAATACAGCAAATTAATACACCAACCATCCCCAGGGAGGAAGGTGGGGAAAAAAGCAGAAAACACTCTTCACTTTGCAAAATAGAATTAGAGTCACCAGGTACACAAGCACACACACACACACCTTCTAATGATGGGTGTGGAATTCCCAGTGCTACTTCTGACACTTTGAGAGAAGTCTCAACACATCAGAGACAAAAAGCAAGAAAGGGAGTCTTGGTATATTGCAATTTATACAGTCTTTTAACTCTATCTTCCAAGGAAGTCTCTGCACAGGGCCTTCTCCTTGACACTGAAGAGCCCCTCCTTGCACACCCATGGCTTCATATTCAGCAATCTGGCTTGCGGCTCTGTTTAAATGAAGCAATGGGTTACAAGACAGTCACTATGCTACCAAAATGAATGTACCAGAAACCACTGGGGAGATACAGAAAATATGGAAAGCAGGTTTTTAAAAAACCTGAATTTGCCTGATAACAATCTTTTCAGTTGGATAACACATCAAAAAATGGCTTTCCAAAGACAAACAAGGCTTGCAAGAACTGTCAGTTTGAAAAGGAAATAAATGAAATGCCCACTGAAATGCCAGGGTTGCCCAACTAAAGCCCAGGGTACAACATTTGTTGAAGGCTGTTTTATTTTTCCTCCTAGTACATAAAGCAGAACACCTTCTGAGAATCCTACATTCAAAAAAGCTGATCTTACTAGTGTGTTTCATTCATGGGTTCATAAGTTCTAATTGTGGGATGCAGTGCATTTTACAACAATTTTTTTCCTCAAAATTACATTACAATTTTAAAAAGAGGCACACACACAAAGTTACTAGCTTGCCTTCTCTGACACAGATGTGTCAACCATACAGAGCCTGGAAAAATACTTATTTCCATTTACAGTACTAATGTTTTGAAATTATCATGCAGAGGCCTGAGACACTACCAGCAAACAGAGGATAACAAATCTATTACAGTCAGCCTTTCCCTTATGCAGGGGATACGTTCCGGACCACCACCACCACCACCCCATGTAAGGGGAATTCTGCATATGCTTGAGCCCCATAAAAGGCCATGTGGCTTGTGCTCGCAGCGGTGCGCCATGGGCGCGAACGCCATTACCGCTTCCAGATTGACAGAGGCTTCTTCCAGAGCGGACCTCCAGCATATGCTGGAGTCCATGTAAGGCGCACCCGTGTATAATGAAGGCGCACTGTACAAGGCCTATCTAGATCCTAATTACTGGCCTTTTAACCAAGAATGCATCACAAATTAAGTCCCTGTCATAAAACAAGTGTCTTCACATTTGTTCACACCTTGAACAATACATTGCAGGGCAAGAATATACTCAGAAGACAGGAACAAATATAAACCAAGTATTCAAGGAACTAATTGTTTAAAGGATATAAGTCATGCCTAAAGTTGAGCAGAAGACAACTTTCTTCCGCTTCAGTGTTACTGACTAGTATGATTTGGAAAAAAAATTACCTTTTCAACTACAGCTATGTCAATTATACTCTGAATAGGAAAGCAAAGTGACCACTTAATTCAAGTTAAAACCATCTTTATTCTTCAGCATAAGTCCATTCTCTGAATATCTCGCCTCCAGTCATGACATTCTCCCAAAACTGTAGAATTATCCGGCCCTTAAGACGATGTTGGAGTGAAACTTCCAGAAGCCCTAGCCAGACTAGTCAATGGTAATGAATCCTGCAAACTGCAATCCAACAATATTGGGAGGACAGCATGATTCCCCTGCTATTAATTGTAAGTGCCACCTCAAATAGATTCATAGAATTTATCACATTTCTACTGATACGGTAGTTCAAGTTATGGGCCTCACAACTAGATTTAGGCCTAAGAGTAAAAATGACTTTGGGGTCAGGTAGACAGGCATCATAGAGTGACCAGAGGCTGCTCTACCTGCGATTGCTTGGTGAGTGCCTGGGGGCCATGGCAACCACACAGCCCGCTCTTAAAGCAGACCATTGCTGAGGTCCCAAATGGGCCAAAGGCAAGGATCACTTTTTCCGCACTCCTTTTTCTGGGGGCCCTGGAGCAGCTTCCAGCCAATCTGGGGGCAAGCATCGTCTGCACACCACGCCCCCAGAACAGCCAGAAGCCGCTGTTTTTGCCCATGTGTTTCAGGCCTGAAATTCAAAGGAAAACCCCTTTGTGATTTCACATATTCTTCACTGAGGCACAGTATCCTGTTCTGTTGAATTAAAATCTTTGGTTCACACAGCAAATTATGTGAAGGGGTTATTTTGGAATTTTGCATTTTCTAATTTTTGTCAGACAGCAATCCTCAGATCTACATTTAATAACATACAGAGCCTTCTTACATCTCAAGTCTTCTTCAACATTCCTGTATAGTTATTCCCTGAGTTGTATTTCCACTTGTGATGTGCAAAACAAGCTACCCTTAATCTTTGGGATCTAATTATTTTATCATGTGTACATATACATGGTTTTAACTGCTTCAACTTGTTTTCATTTGTTAACTAGCATGTATCTATCTTTAGAATAATTTTTTGTTTAGATTTTTAAAATTTTATTTATTTATTTTTGCACATCAACCTGAGATCTTTGGATATGGTGTATGTGTGTGACATAAGTATAGTTAATACATACCTACATACCCAGACTTCCACTATCCAAAGTCATTGGACCTCATCTACCACCTTGAAGATAAACATACCAAGGCTTTCTGTATTCCCATCCATCTCTCCTGTAAGAACCTTAGTCTTCAGTTAAAAGATTTAAGTTGAGATAAAATAAGTTTTAATCCAAATAAGTTTTCAATAACTGCAGCCCTTATAAATCAATATGTCACTGGTTGCTCTACCAAGTTACAGTAAAAGATATAAAGTAGAAATCACATTTCTGGCGTTATTGTACTCTATTCTGACTACTACAGTGGGTCCTCCTTATCGACGGACTTGCCACCCATAGATTTAAGCAAGCCCACATTAAGGAGGAGGAGGAGGAAGAGGCAGGATGAGGAGGAGGAAGCCCCAGACGAGGAAAAGGCAGAAGGAGGCAGCAGGAGGAGAAAGAAGCCACAGAGGAGGAGGAGGAGGAGGAGGAGGAGGAGGAGGAGGAGGAGGAGGAAGAAGAAGAAGAAAGAGGCAAGAGGAGGAGGAGGGAGCAGGAGGAAGAGGGTGAAGGAAGAAAGAGGAAGAGACGGGAGGAAAGGAGGAAAAAGAAGTGGTGGCAGCATAAGTCCAGTGCCTCAGGTGAAGGCAGGGAGGGAGGGAGCATGAGGTGATGTCCCATTGCCGCTAATGGTGGAGCAGCTGCATGGCTGCAACACCACAGAAGACAATGGGACTTGAGCATCTGCGGATTTTGGTATCTGTGGGGGGGGGGGCAGAGGGCGGAACAGATCCCAGCAGATACTGAGGGCGCACTGTATAACCAAATTTAATACTCACGATATTAACAGATTGTGAATACTGAATCTGTAGTGTACGTAGCTAGAACCTGGGAGGAAACATTTGTTCTAATGAAGAATGAGTGCTTTAAATACTAAAATAACTACATTATTCAGGTTACCTGTACTGTGAAAAGGTAAAAGGGTAGGAGGAGTTACTCAGGTGCTTGCAATGCAAAGAAGAAAGCCCAACTATTTTCTTCTCCAACTGAGGAACAGTTTTTTAAAACAGTTTTGAGTCATGGGGGGAGCTATTCTGAGCCACAAGACAATCTATAAATTTACAAGTGAAAATAAATTAGTACCTTAGTGTAAGAACAGATGTTTTGCCCTACCCACCATCAGGAAGTTAGAAATGATGAAACAAACTCTATGTGGAGAGGAAAGAAGGATAACACACACACAATTATCCAAAGTTAAAGAAACAAAACTGCCGCCACCTTTACAAAACTCCAGAGTTTTGTGGAACAGATGCTAGTTTCCAATGTGCAGAGGTTATGGAAAATTAAGCAGAACATGTTACAAATGATGTCTTCTTGGACACTCCAAGTAGGGAGTAGCCATTCCACAGCAGGTCCTCCAATAAACCAATCTTTTATGAATTCTCATTAGGCACAAATACTGCCTACAAGTTAACTTTTATGCCCTGTGTCTAGTAAACTTTGTTACTAAACAGATGCCAAACAGTAAAAACATAGCAGAACTTTTCTCATTAATATCTTCCACTGCACAGTAAAGACCCTTTTTATGAAGTTTTGGAGACTAATATTGTTTTTTAAATCTATTTTTAAAAGCATGTTCTTATTCTAATGTGTGCTTTAATGCTCTGTTTTGCTCTGCTGCTTCTTTGTTTTGGAGTTGTTGTTTACCTTAAGGCTGCTTGATTTTTTTAAAGTTTACGGTTATTAACTGCCTTGGGGAAAGGCAGGTAGAAATGTTTTAAATAAAACTATCTGAACAGCCTATTTTCTGACAGACGTATCTCCTAACCTGGCAGATATTAATATCACTTCCCACAACAAAAGCAGAGCATAATAGTTACCTGGCTGTGCAATGCGCTGGAGAGCACCTTCGGTGAGAAACATCAGCAACAACATCCAAGGAGTACAGCGGGGACAGTGGATTGAACTAGAAATGCAAGAGAAGTTTGGTTAACAGCATATCATGTGACATTATCTGAATAAAGATGACTGAATTATCCTCATCCAGTTACTCAGAGTACCTGGATTCCTCTAGAGTACAACTCACAGCAAGGAAGTCTCTGATAACAGGTCATATTGTTATCTCTTCTTAAGCAGATAGGTCAATACAACTAGGAGTCAGGGCTTAGAAAAATAACTTTTGGAACTATACCTCCAACACCACTTTGAGAGTTGTCATCCAAAAACTAACTTTTCTAAACTCTGTTAGGAACACACCTCACTCCACCAAGTCTTTGAGGAAACACTGTTCTCTCTTTTTCAAGTGATTAAACTACCTCTAAGAATAAACCTATTCTCATTTATACAGTGTTATCTATATATCAGGGCCTCAGCCAACCTTTGCCATAAAATCTTTACCATCAAAATAAACCACCTGAGAACTACTTGCACATGTGTGAGAACTGTGTTCGCTAGAAGGTGGAAAATGAAGAAGAACCTGTCAACGGAACAATGGCTGATTAAAGTTCTGGAAACAGCGGAGATGGATAAAATGACTTGCTGGATATCAGGAAATTTGGAAGAAAGCATTTAAGTTACTAACTAAAGAGAAACGGAAGACGATGGGATAAATAATTTAGATTTAGACAGAAAAAGAGGTGGATAATTATCCTTTAATTTCATTTACTTGGTGTATGTAGATACATAGGCCAAGCAGATATATGTATAAAATTTAACGATAATATAGATTTCAAGTATATATAGTGTAAGATGAACAATAAGCAGGAATGTGAGATAAAACAAACAATATAAAAACGCTTAAAGAAAGTATTTAAAATAGGAAGATTAAACGAGATCATTGTTATATGTCTTTTAACATATTTGTACGTTCTTTGTATATATGTACCGTGTTTCCCCGAAAATAAGACAGTGTCTTATATTAATTTTTGCTCCCAAAGATGCACTAGGTCTTATTTTCAGGGGATGTCTTATTTTTCCATGAAGAATTCACATTTATTGTTGAACAAAAAAAAATGAACATTTATTATATATTGTAAATATATATTTGTATACAAAAACTTTGCTAGGTCTTACTTTTGGGGGAGGACTTATATTTAGCAATTCAGCAAAACCTCTACTAGGTCTTATTTTCTGAGGACATCTTATTTTCAGGGAAACAGAGTATGTACTTTGTTTATTATGTCCTTTGATGTCAACGTGTCTGTTAACTGTATGTTGAAAACCCAATTATAATAATAATAATAATAATAATAATAATAAGAGAACTACTTGTACAGAACTTCAGCATCACAGAAAAACAGCATTTGCAAATAAAATAAAATAAAATAAAATACAGAACCTGCTCTTAACAGGGATGAGACAGAAGTCATTTCTTTTTTCAATAAATCAATATTTTCCCAAATTCTGTTAACACAATATTATATGTTTATTTCACTACAAAATTAAGCTTCTTACATGCAGAAACTTTATTACAACTAGATTTTATTCTAAAACATAATTCAGCACCACTTTTGAGATCTAAGAAAAGCTAAAAGCCATGAAAACACTGAGTAGCGTATGTGACAGAATCCTTCTGGGACTGGGCCACACAGATTAAATGCTTGTAAACTCCTGCACATTAAAATCTTGGTGCATGGGCTAATCTAACATGTCAGTGAGACAATTAGCCTCCTAAGGCTTTTCCCTGATGTGGAACTTTGCCCGTGTAGGTGAGGATTTCTACCCAGCTGGTGATGTTTAAACATATAAATATATTTACACTGGTTCAGTTGCAAAAGTGTTGTACCATGTACTCTCCTGAATATTTAGAACAGTTCACTCTTCAATATCCTTAGCAAAGGATACTGACAAAAGGCATAATTTCTAGCAATGCAACTGTCATTTCACCCTTTACTTTCAACAGAACTTTGATATAATTTAAACAGGTGGAATAAGTCTGTACTGTAACACACATCATAAAGATTTTCTTTATAGAGCACATTTTCTCTTGCTTAAATGTGGAAGGATACTTCTCAAGTCACTAAAGATTCATTTCCATAAAACCCAATGAACTAAGAAAACAATAGAAAGAATTAGTCCTGAAATGTTCAAAATTTATAGGAATGAAAATTACAAAATTTCAATTCCCTTTCAATTGGATTAACACGTTTTGTTTCAAAGTATAATATTACAGGCATTCAGAAGAGAGAAGATTCCCTTGAACCCACAGCAAGAACTATTTCTTTCATTTTACTAAACATTCATGCCCATCACTTATAAGAGGAAATATTTGAAAAGTCTGTCAAATAAGACAAGTTTCAGAATGTTCGTGGCCAGGTGTGGGAAAAATCAATTTTAGAAACAAAATGGCACTTGAGGTGACAACAAGACAGTGACACTGAATGAGGAGGAATACAGCCACAATGTGTTTGACTTTAAAAGGAGATGTTTTCTTCCACTTAAAGAGAAACAGAAGCCCCATTTCATTGTCTGACAGCATCAGTGTTTATTAACTAAACCACTTTACATGCCTAAGAGTTGGTTCATTAACCTCTTTCACTGGTGTAACTCAGTAAAGGGTGCAAGTGAAGTATTCAAATACAAATGCTCATGGCTCCCTCTCTCTTTACACAGACAATCAGGCACACAGAAGCACACTGACTCAAGAATCCAGGAATATCAGGCCTCTTTGCCTTGCATGACTGAATAACATAGTCACAGCAGCTATAAATTATGGCAACACATTTGTTCAAGAAGAAAGTTTTATTTATTTAAGTACTTGGCTGCATGCTTTTTAAATAATGAGAAAGTAAGATGGCAAAGTAACTAAAGGGCTTAACTGCAAAATGCTGAAATCCTGAGGTGCTGTTTAGTAAACAGAACTACTGTGGCCTCCTAGTTATAGCAGGAGACCAAAGAATGGAGCTGCCTTACCTCTTGTACACAGGCTGCAATGTAGAAGGAACTGAAAGCCAAGGTTCTGTTCTTTCTAGAGGGACAGAAGTCCAGTGAGAATATACAAAGAGAGCAAAGTAGATCCTGCTTACCTGGTTGCGATCTCTCATTCCCACTGATGGCAACCAGAAACTAGAAAGATGGTAGAAGACAAGAAATTGGAGGAAGCATGAGACAAGAATTGGAAAAAACAAACAAACAAAAACCAAGGAAAAGTAGGTGCGAAGAGAAGAAAAAAGATTAAGACTTCCTTGAAACACAAGTGTGCTAAAGACAGGTTTGAGATAAGAGGAATTAATGACTAAGGGAAAATTAATGACTATGGGAAAATTAATTCAGTGAAGCACTATCAAGGGAATCTACGTAGTCTTTAAAAGCTAACCGGGTGGGGAAGATGATGCCACCATATTAAGAAATATTTGGTCCACCCACCAACATTCATATGTGAAGTATTTCTATCCAATTTGAGCTGCTATTTGAGAAACAGAGCATTTATTAACCCATCCCTTTAATTAAAATCTGGCTACTACTTCTGATATTATCTCTGTCATGATGGGGCAACTATAGCCATCCCCTAGTTCTGAACTTCTTTTATTAATTAGTGGTGGTCCTTTATTCATTTGGTAATGCACACTATTAAGGAACAAGGGAGATAATTCAACTCACAGGGAGCAGAGAAGCAACTATTTTCAGGGCCATTGGAAAAGGGCAGGAAATACAGAAGGAAAAATATCTTATCCCCTTTTGAGGTGACAATGCTCTAATAAACTGCAAGGATTCCCTACCAATAGTTCTATAAGAAAAGCAGGGGCTAGTCTCATTCTCTACCATGAGACTCCAACTCCTAAGACTATTGGAGCTTTGTCAGTAGGACACATATGCTTACTCTTTTTGGCAGGAATCACCAATGATGTGGCTAATCCTCTCAGTGCCCATAGCACTCATGATGGTCTCCTGAAACACAAAGTGACAACAAGGGGAATACTGAGTCTGGAACCAAATCCATTTGTTTATATCTGGAATAGTCCCAACAGAAAATAAATAGAGGGCAGGGTGGAAAGGTAGCTTTAAGAGAAATAAGCATCATGGGTATGAGGAGATGGCACACATAGTCCACACAGTATAATCTATAGTCTGAAGTCCTTCTATATTCAGTCAGGATTCTGATACTGAAATAAGTCTGATGGGGAGGATGTTCAAGAGATTACCTATAATTCCTCTCATCTCAGGATCTTTTAAACTGAACCTTCTATTCTCCACTTGAAATATAACTGGGACCAACCCAAATTTAGACAAAGAAGTGTTCCACTATTACAAGTAGTCTGAGCATCAGACACAGTACATCCCCTTCAGAACAAGCCAGAACAACATTTGTTGAGTTTATGTTCACATACTGCCAAAATATCATCATTAACTTCAGATCAAATAGTTATAAAATGTGACTAGAGCAGCCCTGTAAGAAGTTAAGCATCATGTTGACTATAGGAAAACAGAATAGACATTCATGCTCCCTAGAGAGCTTTCGCTCCTTCTCTTTTTGATTCCTATGACAGCATTTTCTAACCTGTTTATCAGTCCCAGTATGATCAAGAAGGCCCAAACTCAATACAAATTTATCATTATTTATTTAAGTTATAAGATAATAGGCAGTCCTTGACAAAAACCTTTATGTGAACATCAGAAGCCTTAGCTTGCAATACTACATACTCATACCTAAGAGTAAAAACTACCCCTTCAGTTTCCCCAAATGCGGGAAACTCGACTGCATAATTTGTGGTAGCTACAGGACTTACTTCTGAGCTGACATATATAGGATTGCACTGTTAATGCAAATTGTCCAGAAATAAGGAGGTTTTTATTTCCTCTTGCTTTAGGTAGATTTTGCTAAAAAGCTGTATTATCAATGCAGGTATGCCTAACTTACTACTTAACTTCCTATGCCAAAAGAGAAAAGACAATCACAACTCATTATTGAGAACAAGGGATGATTCCAAATTAAGCTGATCAAAACTATACCAAATTCCAACTGCACTTCTTTTGTTCCAAGCTTACATGAAATCTAGTTATTCTGTTACAATGAGATACAACTGAAATGCTTTGGATAGTCTAGAAATCATATGATTTATTATATTCCACCCTAAATCTCAAGCTATTTATTTTAATCATACCTCTTAATACCCTTGCCTACCTAGACATGTCTTTGAGATTTCTTTAGATTTGTAACCAAGAACTTTGGTCTTGTTGTCTAGCCCTCAGCATCCAAGGCAGGATAGTGTATGAGTAGGAACACATTTCATGTTTGTTTGTTTTACTTATATTTCTTTCTCGTTCATTCATTTAAGCAAGACATGAACATTTAAGACCCCATTTTGCTCTTTTAAAGTTCTTGCTTAAAACAAATAACTTGGCTCCTATCCCCTCAGAGCTTAACCTACAGTCAGAACCAAATGCCTTGTTGGAAAATATGTCAGAATTCCTCAACTTACAAATCCTTTCATGTAAAAGCAAGTGAGATAGTGTTAATTTTACTTTCTCCAACTGCAGGTATAAGAAAGATATTCATTCATAATCACCTCCACTTTTAGAAGAAAATTAGTAAACAAGCATCTCAAGAACTTCTGGTATAATCCTATGCTAATTTGGGCAGCTTCCTAAAAGTTAGGTCTTTCACATAAATAAATCACAAAAAAAGTACTTCAGAAAGAATAGTGACATGTCATTAGAAAACAAAAACGTTTCTATCAGTACAGAACATTGCACTGAGTGTGTACTGTGTGTACGTAGACATGTTGAGCTCTGTGCATGAGGTCATTTGCGATACAGAACAAATTCCCCCAAGACCAGGATTGGAATCTGTTCAACAACAACACTTGTGGTCTTGTGCACAGGAAACCTGAATACCATCACATGTAAGATCTGCAGGAAAGAAGTGGCATGGATGAGAGATGGGCTATTTGTTACAGCAGAGAAATTATTAACTTAAAGCGCCATAATATTTAAATTTACGGTTTATTACTGTGTAAATTACATGCCGTACTTTGGGTAATTAGCAGCTCGCTGGCGGGGAGCTTTGAATGAAACTCATTATTTATTATTACAATTTAGAAGAGGATGGAGGTGGGGGAGTAGTGACCTCCACTGCAAATGACATAGATCCCTTTAAGGTGATGAAGATGAATTAAACAAGTAAATATTATTCTTCTCATTTTGGTTCATTAGAGGCATCTCCAAAAAGCTTACAGCCCTAGGCCCTTACCAGTGGCTTGACAGTCTGTGCCCAAGACAGTCTTCACCATAACAGATGCTGTATTTCATAACTCTTTGACTTACCCAGTTAAGTAGAGACAATAGGTACACAGAAGGTGTCAAACACATAAACAAAGAAGAAGAAGAAAAAAAGTGAAGTGCTTTCTAAACAACTGGCTGCCAAACTGCAGGGGTACAAACTATCAATGAAACCTCCAACAGACAGATATCTTTTCTTCAGGTAGAAGTTGCTATCCTACTGCAAAACATCAAGATACTTTCAGGGACAATGAAAGCTTGTGGCTCACTGACTCAAAATATGTAGAGCTGCCAACTCACATAGGACATGAGATCTCTTTTACTTCAGGAAGTCCCTATAAGCAAAATGGATAGACAGACTGGTTTCATACCAAATATCTTCATCCCTTTCCTGCCTAAGACTTGAGAAGCCAAGATTGCAGAACACTGGCTTTAGCAGAGAGAAGAGTGGCAAGAAACACTTATGATGTGGAATACAAAAAACAAAAGCCCTGCAGCTAACAACCACACAACACAACAATTAATGGATTACTTCATTAATAATCCACTAGGTTTTATTTATTTATTTATTTAGAGGATTTATGTCCCGTCTTTCTCCCACAAGGGGATTTTGTAGGTTTTACAAAAGCTTATTTCCTCCATCCTAGATATTAATAAATTAATTTATTAATTTATTGTATTTATTTATATTCCGTTTCTCTATTCCCCAAATAGAGACTCAATTTATATCCTGCTTCCATACAATTAAAAACATACAAAAAAGAGCATTAAAATAGAATTAAATTATCTGTGATATTTTAAAAATTCACACTTCAGTAAAATAAAATGAAATTTGCCTTCTTTATTCATTTTTGGATGCCCCTGTTTCCTCTACTGCACCAAAAGCATTGGAATTTTCCCCCTTTCTCATGCATTTTGATATTCAGACAAACTCCCATACTCAACATGATTTTATTACTATTTCAACTTAAGTTTGTTGCCTTAAAAATAGCTTTAGCATGTCTACTTAAAAATAGATCAAAGCTCTTTTATGAGTTAATATACAAGGTGAAGTGATCTTCATTTAGTAGCAGGTTCTTCTTGAAGTTATAAATCAATCACCAGGTTTTTCTTGAAGTTATAAACCAATCACCAAACAACAAATTCCCAACCTCTAGAAAGCAATACCTTGCTAACCAGCCTTCTACGACCCTTCCTGAGGCAACGAGTAGAAACACTGGGTAGGCGGTTCAAACGAGTATGAAATCCTGCAAAGAAAGAACAGAATGCTGAAGACCAAAGCTTAGCAGAAACCATGAAACACAGTCAGCTAGAATGCAGCACAATAACCTAGGTTATATTCTGATTACCAGGTTTACTTCTGATATTTTGTGGAGCTCAGGTAGGTTATTAAACCCCTTAGCATGCTTACAATACAAGAAATTAATTACATTTGCCTATATAAAAAAAACGGCCAAAGATTATGGGCAGCCACAAAACAAGGTAGCATTATGGGATACAGCACTCTCTTCTGAAAAGAGAATGCTGAAATATATATTGCATTTAAAATATATATATATATATATATATAAATAAAACATAATAAATAATATATTAAACATACTAAACATAACAGTACTTAATAAAACATAATACACACATAGTAATTATTATTTTTATTTTCCCCTCTAATCATTCATCTCTCAACTCAATATATATTGCATACTTATATATGTTAGTAGCCTTACATTCAGCAAAATTATATAAAACCTACTTTGATGAACTCACCCATGTACATTAATCAAAATTCACACATCCATTAATGTCTGGAACTATTAATGTTTGCAACAATCCCTAAAATACTCTTACCTCTCGTAGCAGGCCGAGAGGGCAGAAGGAATGTTGGATCTGAGATTTTTTCAAGGTTGGAATCCATGTGTTCCATATCAGACTGACGATCAGTTCCCCATTTGGGCAGGAAGTTAGGGACTGTGAACCCTGAGACACATTCTCCCTCATAGAACCAGTCACTTTGTTCATCATCACCTAAGAGCAAACAAACAAGCCAAAACGTTCAAACGTCCCAATACCCTGGACTACCATTCTGCTACAAACTCAAAAGTCAGTTATCTTTTAATGGTAACAATGAATTAAGCAGCATCCTTTTTAAGAAGAATATTCTTAATCTGATGTACCATGCTTACTCACATAGTTAGGATGAAAGGACAACCTTCTATTACATGTATTACATCATGCCTAAACATAATAGTTTTAGTGTTTCAAGGTGATCTTGTCCTTTATGTTTGAGGGCATATAAAGACACCATCAAACTGTGAAGTTAATGTCTACAGTAAGATATATTTTTAGAAACTGTACTGCATCACAATGTAATTAAAACAAGCAGACAAAAAAACCCCAACAACCTTAAAATGTCCTTAACTAATAACTACACACACACAAGCGCACACACAATCCTTAAAGCAAATCATACTTAATGCAATATTAAAGAGTCATTTCAGACATTTTTTAAATATTTCCCCCTTACTACTATGAAATAGACTGAGAACAGCTTTGTTGTTTTTAAGCTAGATGACTATGAAACAACATATACATTTCAAAAGACAAGGAATTAATTGAAAAGGATTTTTTTATGAAATGGTAGAACACCATGTATGTGGTGTGTGTGTGTGTGTGTGTGTATGTTGTGTGCCTTCAAGTCATGTCAGACTTATGGTGATCCTATGGCAACCCTATCATGGGGTTTTCTTGGCAATATTTGTTAAGAGGAGACTTGCCATTGCTTTCCCCTGAGGCTAAGAGCATGAGACTTACCCAAGAAAGATTTTCAGACCAGTGCTTACCATGGAATAAGCGCTGGTAAATCGCTGCTAAAACGTTGAGGATGCACATGTGTGTGAAAGTCTGATTCACTTCCTAAACATCAGGGAATCATCGGCTCCCCTCCAGCGTCCCTGAATTGTTCAGGGAGAGGCAAATTCCTCTGAATGGAAACTTTGCATTCAGAGGAAATTGCCTCTCCCCAAACAATTCAGGGATGCTGGAGGGGAGCCGACGATGCCCTGACATTTAGGAAGCGCACCAAGCTTTCACACATCCGTGCTTCCTCCACATTTTAGCGGAGATTTACCAGCTCTTAAGCAATGGTCTGAAAATCTCCAACGTCACCCACCAGTTTTCATGGCTGAGCAGGAATCACACCTTGGTCTCTAGAGTTGTAGTCAATCAACACTCAAACCACTATACTATGCTGGCTCTAGCAGAGGATACAGTACCCTTGTTTGTGTTATTGTGAGTGAAATAGTGCTTTTTAACAATGTCAGGGCTTTCTAAGTATAGCAGGAGGGGAGAATCAAGCAGCAGAAAGCGAGAAACCCTTCTCAATGCTGGATGAGAATTTTTCAACAGCACTTGAAATTCACAAATTTCTTCCTAAGAGTAACAGAATGGACTTCAGGTTTTTAAAATTCAAATATGTAGGAAAATATAACTAATAGGATTTGTCTGTTTAGGGAGAGAGTCTGGAACGCTTAGCTCTTAAAAGACTGTTTGAAACACTGCATATTTAACCTCATTCATGGTGTTAAGTTAGAACTGCCACTTTTTTCCTGACTAGCATCTCCCCTTTAACAGCTACATGGAGGAAAGCATGATGTGATTCTCTGCATCTAGCAGCTCTTCCATACTGCAAAAATAAAACAGTTTCACACCACTTTAACGGTCATAGCTCTATCCTGTGGAATCCTGGGATTTGTAGGTTGGTGAGGCATTCAGCCTGATCTGTAAGAGAGGTCTGGTGCCTCACCAAACTACAACTCCCAGGATCCCACAGGATAGAGTCATGGCAGTTAAAGTGGTATCTAACTGCTTTATTTCTGCAGTGTGGATACACCCTGGGAATAGCAGTAACTATTGAATTTAGCCAGTGCAAACAGATGGGAACTCAACACTTCATTTGTAAGAATTTATCAGTGTTTATAAATTTCTTCATAACTAGGATGGAAAGAATCTGAGATTTCAAAAACATCTGAATCAGCAATATTAATTCTTTTCTTCCCAGTAAGAGAAATCCAAGCCATTACATACACTGATGCAGAGGTTACATTTTCTAAGCCACAGAATTTGACAGATCTAGTTCAGGTACACACAACAGAAAAATCTAGTTCCATAATTATCAAGTTTCAAAGAAGCAAAACAGATGAGTGCAGTATTTCATCCCTTTAGTCTGAAAAAAGCTTTTATCTCATTAACTCCTCTCTTGAGCTCTATATATTTAACAAATTTCAGTTCTTTGATTTTTTAAAAATGCAGGCTTCTCAGTCCCTTTCTCTGGCAACAGTGACCATTAATCACACCTATTTTTGCCTACAATTTCTAATATAAACTAAAGAACAGAGTGGAGCACACACCTATTGTTATCTTTTGGTCCCACCACCCACACAGTCACATTTGGTAAGGACACAGATAACAGGTAGGCTTCATAGCTGTTGTTCCAAGACTGTGGAATTCCCTGCCACAATAAGCACAAATAGAACGCTTTATTTCTTTCCACTAACAGATAAATACATTTTTGTGTACTCACACCTTTGATTGTTAACTATATGTTGCAGGTCTTTAAACTGGGCTATGGTTTCTTTTAATCATTTTAAAACAGTTTTAAATTAATGTCTTTAATATGTTTAATTGTTTTTTAAATTTTTGTGTTATCTATTTTTATCTGTATTTTGTTTTAACTTATGAGTTGTTTTTGGTCCCACACTGGAAGAAAGGTGAGATATAAAATAAATTCTTACACACATACCTTGGCGGCCTTCATCATTGGTGAAAAGACCAGTGTCACTGCTGCTGCACACACTGCTAGTTTCACTGGAAACAGAATACAGCAAATTAAATGCATGAACATATGAACTGTCAACTTCACCAAAGCCCAACACTACAAGGAGGGTTCCAATACAGCACAAAACCATGGTAGCTTAAGTCATCTCTACAGTTTGGATACCAAAAGACATTAAAATGTGCAGCACTGGAGTGACCTATCAAGTCAGATGAACATCATATATGGCAGAGATGAGCAGAAAAACTGTTGATTGATCTCTGAATAGTCAGCAGTAGATTGGCAACGATTTGTAACGCCTAAGTGGTTAACCATAAAAGCAACAAATTTAGTATCACACCCTAATTTAACTTACTGCTTAAATAAGACAGTTTAGAATAAGGAGTGGGTTTTTTTTTTGTCAGCAAGGTCTGTGAGCCACAGCTGCAGAATTCAAAAAACAAATTTCTAGAAAAATGTTTTTGCAACAGGTTCCAACTGGTGGATCTTGGAGTTCTATTAATATTACAAAGATCCCACAACCCTAAAGCCTGTCCATCCTGACAAAGAGTGACGGAAAAAAATCAGTAATAAAGCCTTGAAATAAGCCTAAATGAAGAATTAAAGAATTAAATTATTTAAAGAATTAAAGAATTATTCAATACCAAATCTAAATGTGAAGTTTAATGGTAGAATTAGAACCCTTGTAAGGAAGAAACACTTTCACTGAAGAGACAAAAAGTCAGATTTACATACAAGAAATACACAAACCTGTTATGCAATATTTATTTTATATAACAGTTACCTGCTGCCCTTCAGTTTAAAAGCTCAGAAAAAGTGGCTGAAATCCTGTTGGGGACTTACGACTTTATAAATTGATTTTCATCTGTGGGAATTACAACTGAGCAGTTTCAAAACATCTGAATCCAGTAAGGGGCTGCTGTTACATACGGGAACCAGCAAAATGAAAGATGCACATTAGGACACCAGTTAGGTAGAGCCCAATGTACATCAAGACATTCTTGCTGGTGTCCTGTTACAAATCGTCAAAATTCACTATCAGTGTTTTGTTAGTACCTTTGTTACTTAGCTAAGTATATGTAGAGTTAGTTAATGCAGATTGCGTGTAATTGAGTGTTTGACCAGTTTTCATAAAGTAATAAATAAATGAAGTTTTATGACATAACATTAGAAGTTGTTGTTGTTAACTGCCCTTGAGTTGATTTTGACCCACGGTGACCCTGCAGATGAGACATCTCCAAGACACCCTAACCTCCACTGCTCAGCTTAGTTCCTGCAAAGTCATACATGTAACCTTAGTAGAGTCCATCCATCTAGAATGCAGCCTTCCTTTCTTTCTGCTTCCCCCCATTTTTCCTAGCATTATTGTTTTTTCCAATGAGGCATGTTTCACATGATGTGTCCGAAGTACAACAGCCTCGGTTTTGTCATCTTGGCTTCCATGGCCATTTCTGCTTTGATCTGCTCTAGACACTTATTTGTCTTTAGAACTGCAGACAGGGGAAAAATTGAAAGAATTTTTAAAATGCACCATCAATAAAACCAGCTATGATAACATTGGTAGACCTAGGCAAATAAAGAGGTCTTTGTTCAACACCAGAAAAATAATCAGAGCTGATGCCTGGAATTCCTGTCTGGGATGGGCATTCTATAAGTATGATGTGGCCACTAAAAAACCTTTCCAGTTTCTGTCTACTTAACTTCAGAATGTGATCAGAGAAGGGAGGTGGTGAGAACCAGATCATGGCCACTGACAAAGATAAGATGTGGTTTCATGAAAGAGAAGATGGTCCATTACAGCACACGCTACTTAAGGATTAAATGATCACTAGCACCTTGTATTGTGTCCAGATCTGGGGGGCTGATCTGCTATCTTTAGCCACTTCAATTATCAACTATAGTCTACAATAGTAATTCCCTGTATAACATGTCACAATAGTCATGATGGGGACAAAGTGTCTCTATGTTCTTTGGCACTGTACAACGGTAGAAAAATGAGCAAATGGGATGCCTTTACAGAAAAAATAATTATAGTGAATAGTATATTCTCCTGCAGTAGCTCAAGCAATCTGTTAAAAGATAATTAGAGTATGAAGAAAATGATCACAACTGATTGGGTGTTTGCAAGGAGAAATAAGTGATGACATGAGACAAATTTCATGAGCAGAGGCAACATTACAGAATTTCTCAACCTTGCAGTCATTTCTTCCCTCTTACTGATGAAACCATGTTCTAATCAACAGTCTGATATTAGATCAGTTAACTAGAATAAAGAGACACCACTGACATAATCTGATGGATTTTTTTTAAAATGTATTTTCACTTGGGAAGGTAAGGGAGAATTGAACTTTAGGCAGGATGACAATGAATTCATACCAGTTAATTTGATTATTTTTCAATTGACTTCCCTGTCTTTAATTTTTACTTGGATACCAGCTATTTTTTGGTTTCCCTTCCACATAGCACTTTTATAACTATTTTGAAAATGTGAAGTAAACAATTGACTGCATGCCACATAACATTTCCTAGCAGACAATTTTGCTTCTTTCCACCTTCCTAAAGTAATTTGGCAAAACAAATCTAATGTTGTAATTATAAGGACATTCTTTCTTTCTTGTTAATAAAATGAAAAACTATAGTAGTAAAGAACCATAATCTGATGTAGTAAACCCAGGGCATAATCCCTGATCACAACATCTCACGGGGTAATTAGTGAATAAAAGCAGGTAATCAATGCAATTATTACCCCCAACTAGAAGTGATCTACTGAGTCAATGGGAACTTGTCAACAAACAACATAAGTCAACACTTTTGTCAGAGCCAACAATTCAATGATCTACCTTAATTAGGACAACAACTGGATTTAGGCTACAGCCTCCAGCTCTGTGGGATGGATTTCTCTTCTACTTTTATATCACATATGACTATTATAGGTTTATGTGGTCAAATTGTGCCAGCACAACAACCAGTTGCTAAGATAGTTGTTTTTGTAGCCTTATTTGCAAGGTTGCCACTTAGTCACAAAGATACTGGATAGCTTAAGTGACTATGGCCCAGTACAGACCAGTACTTTGCGCCAGTTTGGGGCCAGTTTTAGGTTTTTGTAGGGCTGGGCGACTGCACGTGCCCAGCCCTACAAATGCCGCGCTGTTGCCATTGTTGTACGTGCCTGTCCATACAGGACGCATGGCAATGACGTCCACGCGGCACAGCACCCAAACAGCCCCATGCCATGCAGATATCATCATTGTGTGCAAGACAATGGTGCCCCACGCACGGTGGAAAAAGAACCCGCCATGAGCCACAGGGTTCTGTCCTGGGCCCAGTGCTATTCAATATCTTTATTACTGACTTGGATGACAGTACTGTGGGCCTAGTTATCAAATTTGCACATGACACCAAATTAGGAGGAATAGCTAATACCCCAGAAGACAGGATCAAAATTCAAAATGACCTGAATAGACTAGAAAGCTGGGCCAAAGCTAGCAAAATGAAATTCAATACAGAGAAATGTAAGGTACTGAACTTAGGACGGAAAAATGAAATGCACAGATATAAGATGGGGGACAGCTGGGTGAACGAGACCACATGTGAAAGGGATCTAGGAGTCCAAGTAGACCACAAGCTGCATCAATAGAGGTATAGTGTCTAGATCAAGGGAAGTAATAGTGCCACACTATACTGCTTTGGTCAGGCCCCACCTGGAATATTGTGTCCAGTTCTGGGCACCACAATTTAAAAAGGATGCAGAGAAACTGGAGTGTGTCCAAAGGAGGGCGACTAAAATGGTGAAGGGTCTGGAAGCTATGCCTTCTGAGAAGCGACTTAGGGAGCTAGGGATGTTTAGCCTGGAGAAGAGAAGGTTAAGAGGTGATATGATAGCTTTGTTTAAATATTTGAAGGGATGTCATATTGAGGAGGAAACAAACTTTTTTTCTGCTGCTCCAGAGGCTAGGACCTGAAACAATGGATGCAAGCTCCAGGAAAAGAGATTCCACCTCAACATTAGGAGAAACTTCCTGACAGTAAGGGCTGTTCGACAGTGGAACACACTCCCTCGGAGAGTGATGGAGTCTCCTTCTTTGGAGGCCTTTAAGCAGAGGCTGGATGGCCATCTGTCAGGGATTCTCTGATTTGGAGTTCCTGCATGGCAGGGGGTTGAACTGGATGGCCCTTGTGGTCTCTTGTATGATTCGAGGAGCAGGTTCTTTTTAAGCCTCGCGGAGGGTACAGCATTTGTCTGTTGCACCCTTATCTGAGGCAGAAAGGGGTGACCTCTGGCCTCCACTTTTTGCCAATTTCTACCAAACCTATGTCTCTACATAACCTACCTCGCCAGATTTTTGAGGAGATACATCATCACTTTGAACAATTTGAATGAGGTCTGGGATAGGGATAAAACAAAATATAAGACCAATTATAATAATTGGCTTTTTAATACCTTAATAAAGTTAAATACAACAAAATCCAAAAATCAGAAATATTGTTAATGGCCAACCAAAATGCAGAAAATACATCATGCAAGCTTATGAAAGTTTACTGAGTTTTTCATCAAACAAAAATGTTTAAAATTATACAGTAGGAAAAAAGTGGCAATGTTAAGTCAAGCCTATAATTTGTCTCAGATGTTATTTCTGTTGTTAATTAAGATGCTCTAGACGAGATATCAATGCAAACAGAGGCCACCCCCCTCCTTGGCTAGGTGGGTACAAGGGACAAAGGGCAATAAAAGGTAACAAAATTTGAACCAGAAAGGTGTAGCGGTTTGAGCACTGGACTACAAATCTGGAGACCAGGTTTCAGATCTCCACTGTGTGACCTTAAGAAAATCATAGAATCATAGAATCATAGAAATTTAGAGTTGGAAGAGACCACAAGGGCCATCCAGTCCAACCCCCTGCCATGCAGGAACTCCCAAACAAAGCATACCCGACAGATGGCCATCCAGCCTCTGCTTAAAAACCTCCAAGGAAGGTGACTCCACCACCCTCCGAGGGAGTGTGTTCCACTGTCGAACAGCCCTTACTGTCAGGAAGTTCCTCCTAATGTTGAGGTGGAATCTCTTTTCCTGCAGTTTGCATCCGTTGTTCCGAGTCCTGTTCTCTGGAGCAGCAGAAAACAAGCTTGCTCCCTCCTCAATGTGACATCCTTTCAAATATTTAAACAGAGCTATCATATCACCTCTTAACCTTCTCTTGTCCAGGCTAAACATCCCCAGCTCCCTAAGGCGTTCCTCATAGGGCATGGTTTCCAGACCCTTCACCATTTTAGTCGCCCTCCTTTGGACATGCTCCAGTTTCTCCACATCCTTTTTGAATTGTGGTGCCCAGAATTGGACACAGTATTCCAGGTGGGGCCTGACCAAAGCAGAATAGAGTGGCACTATTACTTCCCTTGATCTAGACACTATACTTCTATTGATGCAACCTAAAATTGCATTGGCCTTTTTAGCTGCTGCATCACACTGTTGACTCATGTTCAACTTGTGGTCTACTTGGACACCTAGATCCCTTTCACATGTTGTCTCATTCAGCCAGGTGTTCTTTCAGTCTTAGAGGGAAGCAAAAGGCAAACCCTTCTCTGAAGAAATCTTGCCCAGAAAATCCCATGACAGGGTTGCTATATGTTGAAAATGATTTGAAAGCATACAACAACAACAACAACAACAACAGAAATTTCAGCTCCATTAGCAACAGGAAAGTAAATCTGCTTGAGCTCCAGGCTGCCCTGGCCAGTGAAAAGCTAAAAAAGCGACTGAGACCTAATTTCCTTGAGTTTTTCAGAAAATGTCTAGGGGACAAACCCCTCTCTGAAGCAGTTAAAAGCGTAATTTGAACAACAGAGGATAGCACTGTAGCTTTCCAAAAACAAGTTTTTTGTTTTGTTCTGCAACTTTACAAAAAGATGACACATCTAATCTGCTACTGCAACAAAAGGGGAGGGGACACAGAACTTTGCATATGAAATTTTCTTCCCCCATCGTTCTGGACTATGTGACCTGGCTGTCCAAAAGAAAACAATGTGTCTCTATACTCATATCAAAAACTGTCAAGGAAAAGGTGATACAGGTATCTAGCATTAGACCTCTTAACTTCACCTTGGGACAGGATGGGTAACCGCTTACTTATTGCTAAAAGTTATTTTAGAAAAATTAGAAATATTAGTCTATTGTTCAATGCCAGTCTATCTGGCACTTTTTTCTACTGGAATATAAGACTATCCCTCTACCTAATATCATGTCTGTATAGGCATACTGCAGTATATGTTACAGTCTGTAATGTCAAGACTGTAAATTCTTAATACACCTGGGTTCAATAAAAGCACAAGATGAACCTATCACAAACACTAGTAAAAGCAGTAGGCTCCGAAATTTGTATTAATTCCTCTAGGTTGTCTTTTGCAGCTTTCATTGAGAGGATGCTACAAGTCCCATTACAAAATCTACTCTTGCAGTGAACGTGGGCCCTTCCTATATGTGGGGGATCTGTTCCAGACCCCCCCCCACACACACACACATGGGAAAAACGCATATGATGAAAACTTATTTATTCTTATGGTGGCACACTCATGGCATGCCCACCATTTTGTTCTTTGGGAGCAAGCCTACATATGGCGTGACTGTGCTGTATCACCATCTCAATTCTAAATTATGACATGCCAAAATAAAAGATAAAAGGGTCACCCTTCTTTAATATGTTCAAGGAACATAAACTTGCACAGGAAAAGAAGACTTAATGCCTGATTTGCCTTACCACAGTCTGCTGTTCAAAGCAGCTTTTGGTGCAGCCATGGAAAACATCAGCACATGATTACATGGATACTAATAGAAATCTTCTAGGCAAGGCCTTGTTTGAGCTAGCTATCAGAGGATATAATGTCTATCACATCCTCCTCTACAGATTTTTATAATGTTTGGCTTTTGAAGTACCACCAACTCTTCAAATCCCCAAGATAAAACAGTGGAATAAATCTAAATGAATAAACGGCATAGCTCTTACAGATCTGCAGAACTAGTCAGTCAAGTCTTCCAATCACAATTCCACCCTAAAGATACATGCAAAGGAACCCCAGTTCTTGCACACTGCACATTTACATGGGAAAGCACAACAGCATTTAGTATAGACCAAGCAGTCGGTAAGCACTGATTAATGACCTCCAGTTACAATGGAGGCTACTTACCTTAACCACAAAATAATGAATGATATTGATCCAACAAGCTACTGCTATATAGTGTTATTGATCACCCAATCTTTGGCTAAAATGGCCCTCATTTAGCAGCTGCAGTGTTGCAAACACCTGGAGCAAAGCATACTTATAATTAAATAGTTTGAAAGAGTTAAAGTGAGAGGTGATGGACAGATCCTAGCTCTCCTCCATTTAGTCCTGCTCTTGAGCTATTGTTTGTGTCAGGAAGGGTATTGATTTTCTATAAAAATAAGAAAACAAGAGGCACCTAGGGGCTGCAGAAGGTCAGCCTGGACTGAAGGAGGAGGGGGAACACGAACACTCTGTCTCTGTCACTTTCCTTCTAGGAATGGAGATTTTTTTTCTTTCTTTCCTGGGTGGCAACCTCTAAAACATCAGATCAGCCAGGCTCTCAAATGCCACTTCAGGCTATCACCAAATACATTCTCATCAAAAGGGGAAGGAAGTGAGCTACGAAGAAGGAAACCAGTGGGCAGTCCAACAGCTTAGTATTCAACAAACTATGGAACACATCTACTAATCGGAAAATTCAGCATGGTATTTTAGTTGGAATCTAGCACTACAGTGAAAAGTTAATTAGGGTCCAAAACACACTGCAGCAATAATCTAGTTTGAGACTGCATTAACTTCCCTAGCCCAATGCTAGGGAATTCTGGGAACTGTAGTTTTGGTAAACATTTAGCTCTAGTGCCACAATGAAATGCAGTTCCCAGGTTTACCTAGCACTGAGCCAGGGCAATTAAAGCGATCTCAAACTGGATTAATTCTGTAGTGTGTTTTGGACTTAGGGGTATGAAGAGGAGGTTATAGCATAAGCAACTAAATCAAACCCAAAGAAGCTGGATTCAATTGTTAGACTCTAGTAATAAAGATTCATTTTTATTTTTTTCTATGAACTTTAATTTTTCATAATTCTACTTATGTCCCTCCAAAAATATCGGAGCTTTACAAAATTCATCATAAGCAGAACTGTTTTAGATGGCACAAAGTTTGGAGCTTCCTAGGAATTTCCTAATTCATAATAGGCACCATAGGACTCACTTCTAAGTAAACATGCACAGTATATATATGCAAGCCTCCATTCACATATATAACACTAGGGTTGTAATACAAAACATTCAAGGTTTTATTTCTACAATTTTAACTAGCCACTTATTTTTAACAGCATGCCGATTAATCCTTCTACATTAATATTGAGGTGATAATTCAACCACAAATATGTTGAGAAACTGTAATTTAGCATTCTCTGAAGATGTCAGCCACAGATGCTGGCAAAACATCAGGAAGAAACTCTTCTAGAACATGGCGATATAGCCCGAAAAACCCACAAAAATCCATGTAGTTTAGCAGTTTCACACTGCAGTCTACTCTCTAGAAATGAACATTAGAAAAAAGAAGCAAGGTACTGGGGAACTAAATATTCTAAATAACAACAGTGGAATAGTAATTTTGTTTTGATACTGCTTTCACATTTTAAAACTCATGCCTCTAAGGCTTTCAGTTAAAAGGAAAAAAGCAAAAGAATAACAGGATAACAATTAAGACCTTTACATATTCCAGATGCAACTCTGTAACTTTTTTAATTTTATATTGTTATATATTGTTATTGAAATAATTATTAAATACATCTGCTCAAAGTTTTAAAAACTAATATCCAACTACTAGTGATGATGCTTGGCAAGGGAGAAGGCAGCAGGAAAACAGAAAGAGCCCATTACACATGGATAAACCTTGGGTCAAAACAGACTACAGAAATAATCCAGTTCGAGACTGCCCTGGATCAATGCTAGGGAATTCTACATGCTGTAGTTTGCGAAACATTTAGGCTTCTCTGTTAGACAGCTCTGGTGCCACAACAAACTACAGTTCCCAAAATTACCTAGCACTGAGCCAGGGCAGTTAAAATGGTCTCAAGACTGATTATTTCAGCAGTCTGTATTGGCCCCTAATCAAGGAAGCCATAGCCCTGATTTGCAGGAACTGAGCAGGGCTTTGGATAACACAATGACTTGGAGGTCTCACATTCATAGGGTCACCATAAACTGAAGTCTAACAACAGCAATCTGACTACTGAAGTACTTCTCACAATGACAGGAGGATTAATATTCTCATCAGTTTACACGACTTGCTTTGTTATGGAGAAAGAAATGTGTTAGGGCAAAAATACTCTGTAGCAAAAAGGTATTTTGTCCAAGTATTTCATCATTAAGCCACAACACATGTAAACCCAACCCAAACACTCAGCAAACTCCTGAATTAGAGGAGTCCAGAAACTAGGCAACAAGTTATAATTTAGCACTCACAAATATATTACAGCTGGCCCTCTGTTTTCACGGGGGATCCATTCCAGACACACACACACCATGAAAACGGAGGCTCACGCATATTTAAGCCCCACAGGCTTCAATGGGGCATGCCCCCGTGCGCGCGGCCCAGTGTGCACCATTGCAAATAGCAGAGATTGCCCCTCCACATATAATCAAGAGCATGGATCTCACATCCGTGAGTTAGGAGGGGTGGCTGTATTAAGTCCAGGAACAAACTAAAAGCTAACAAAATGTATATACCAAGAGATGCACTTGCTCCTCAGATATCTAGCAGAAGTAGCAACCTAGGTACTGCTATTGAGAAAATACAAACTAAGGACAAAGACCAGCCAGAGGCCGCAATCAGGCCAGGACCGCGGTGAACACATGGCTTCCTCCCAAAATGGGCCACTGCTTGCAGTTTCAAGCCACGCCAGCCAGGAGTCACTTTAAACTGACTCTTTTTATCTGGTCCTTTGGACCAGTGTTGGAGCAGCTTCTGGCCGCTTTAGGGGCAATAATGCTTAGCCATAAATTCCAACACCAAAAACACATTTATACTATTTGTTTTAAAAATTCATCTCAAAAGAAGATTCAACAGAGAGGAAGTAACATAGCAATCCTTCTATTCAGTTCTGTCAAAAGTTCTCCCTTTGTAGGATTCGTTCCACATGTTATATGAAATGCTTTCCCACAGTTAAAATTTTCTGCAGGAAATCTGTGCATGCACACATGATGACAACTGGAATTGTTACAGAAAAAAGGGGGAAGGGCCACTCTCTTTCACACCCTTTTCAAGGGAAAAAATGTTCTTACATGACACACAAGACAATGTGATGGATACACTGTGATGGATACAGCAAGCAAGCAAGCCTGACTGGTCATGCTTGTTGTAGCTGTTTCTGGTCATACCTATCTGGCAAAACAGGTTTTCTGCAAAGGGTTGCTGACAATGGATACAGAGTTATCTTCCAAGAACAATGGTTCATGTCATACCAGTAAAAGTAGAACAAAAAAAAAAGAAAGAAAAGAAAGAAAGAAAGAAAAAAGAACAAAACTAGTTAGAGAAGAAACTAGCTACTTTTAAACCTGTGAAAAGGAAAGGTGGAGACGTCTCACCATTCAGACATGTTTTCATCAGAACCCTGCTTCTGTTCATCTGCTTCACACTCCATCCTCTCATTCCGCCCTCCCTTGCCGAGGAAGGTTCTAGCCTCTGCTGAGTCACACAGTCCACGAGTGGATGAAGTCCAAGGAGCATTTTCCTTCCAACGGGACAGGCGTTGCTTCTTAGCAGACTTGAACCTGCAACCCTTTTCATAACTCCATTCTGATACTCTGAGTTTCTGCTGAAGGCTAGCAGCCACCTCTGATGTCACACGCTTAACTTTTCGGCGGCGCCTCAATGGTCGGCAAGGTGCATTCTCAGTAAACGAGTCTGACTCATGCCATGAGTGTGGCTTACTCCTGAGAGTGGCACTGAGTGCTGGATGACGTTTGGATCCTGCCATGTCATCTGAGTCACTGAAGTTGGCAGTCAGCACCTCTCGACAGTCCTCCACTACTTCATCTAGACTGGATTCAGAGGCACCACTGTAGCAACAAGCATGCTCTGCTTGGTGTGTGAGGTCTGAACGTCGTTTGCGTCCCCGCCTCTTGCGAAGCTGTCGACGCTGCTGTCTTGGGCTGAGAGTCATTTCTTCCCACAATTCATCTAGCTTGTTTTGCTCAGATGTCTGCTCAAGGGCTGAGGCCAAATCATGCACCAACTCATCCATGGGAAAAATCTATCAACAGAATTATATAAAGAATTAACCCACAGCCATCACGTTAGCAGATCAAATTCATAACACTTATCTTCAAACTATCCAGTCTAACTCTTTTGGGAAACCATCACAAATTCTGATATACTTCATCTGTATACCTAAGTGGCCTCTTTTTTTTTTTTTTT
Organism: Urosaurus nigricauda; assembly: GCA_034509955.1. Lineage (NCBI taxonomy): Eukaryota > Metazoa > Chordata > Lepidosauria > Squamata > Phrynosomatidae > Urosaurus > Urosaurus nigricauda. Next base: position 41,649,048 of record JAOEGL010000001.1, read on the forward strand.
TTTTGGCATACTCCAAGGCCACTTTCCTGCTTATGGGGACTTGAAGAAATAAGACTGTAACTAATTAAAACTCATTTGAAAAGAAAATTTTGTTCTGCCATTTTAAAGTAAATAGGAACAGTGTTATGGAAGTACTGTGAATTCTCAAATTAGTTTAAGCTACACCGAATCGCTTAGGGAACTCTAGGTGACAATTGTATGAGTAGTTCCAAAACCCACCACAACTTAAAATCCAATCACTATGCTTCATTTCCTCAGGAAGTCTATCACACTAGGGGGCAAACAGGATTTAAACAAGAGTTAAACAGGAAATGCTCTATATTTATCTTAGGACATTTCCTGTTTAACACTTGTTTAATTCTTGTTTAAATCCGGTTTGCCCCCTAGTGTGAAAAAGCAGTATGTAGAGATGTGAAGACATGGGAGAAAAATGTCCCTCAGTCGGGGGGGGGGGGGGGGGACAGAAAAAAGGGCCCTTGCCCTAAGCCTTCAGCTCTTGATCTACACAATAATTTCCAGATTGCAGTTACTGTCTCTCAACCTAACCACCTGAAAGGATTGTTGGGAAAATAAGAAGAGGGAGAGAAATAAGAATGTGCATCATTCTGAATTTCTTGGAGGCAAATGGATGAAAATGTATCAAATGATAATATCTAAATAGCCAGGCATGCCCAAAGCCTTTAAAATACAGTGGTCCCCCGGTTTACGAATCCCCCGGGGAACGAAATCCCCGTGACCCGAAACCGGCGGGACCAAAAAACATCCCCCGGGATCCGAAGGATCCCCCAGGATGCAAAGGAGAAAAACCGTGCGGCCCCTTTAAATCGGCCGCGCAGTCCGTCTCCTAATGCGGTCCCCCAGGAAACGAAGACTTCCGGGTTACGAAAGGTAATCCGGAACGGATTACCTTCGTAACCCGGGGGACCACTGTAATTCCTAACACTAGACACAAAATGTAAGGGGGTCAGCATACACATGTTACAGGAGAAAAGAGGGACTAGTCAGTTATGATTAAAGGGCTCATTCATTAAAATATATATATTAGGTTTCCAACATTTTCTGTTCAAAAGATAATCTGCCTAAAAACAGGCAACTTCTTGTTCTTCCATTAGCTCATGGCACCAGGATGGCAGGGCATCCCGCTTACTGTTTTCCTTGCAATTCTAATCCCAGCTGTTTTGTTGTTGTTCTCGTTGTTGCTGTGTGCCTTCACGTTGTTTCTGATTTATGGTGACCTTAAGGCAAATGTATCATGAAGGTTTCTTGGCAAGATTTGTTCAGAGGAAGTTTGCCACTGAGGCTGAGAGCATGTGATTGCCCAAGTGGGTTTCATGAACAAGCTGGGAATCCAGAATCATAGCCCAACACTCAAACTACTATGCCATGGTGAATATGACACTTAAACCACCATGCCACCCCAGCTCCTATCCAGACCATTTACTTTAAGGAAGAGTGTAGTTCAGCCACGAGTACATGCTTGAAGTTCAACCCCTCAGGACAGGGGGGGGGGGGGCAGCCTATAATCCCATAGCCCTAATACCTGACAACTAGACCAGTGTTTTTCAGTCTATCTAATAGAAGAAATTGGCAATCTAATGGAGTCTATCTAATGGAGGAAATTGGTTCCCCACCACCATCATGTTCCAGGGACAGCCACCATATTTGTTCCCAATGGCTACAGAGGTCTCCTTCTTTCCTTCTTCACCAAGGACCAGCCCCAGTCAAGAGACCATCATTTTGAACAACCCTGAGCCAGACAAATATTGTGCTGGACAGGATGACAATCTGTCTCTAGGCAAGGTGACCAGGGGTCCTCCTTTTTCAAGGGCATGTCCTATATTTCAGCCTTCAGTCAAGGAGGAATTCCAAAATGTCCTCCATTCTGAGCATCAATTAAGAAGCATGCATCTACATTTATATGAATGTTTTAGCTTTTTAGCTATTTTGTAGTGTCCTACGTTTTGCAGTGCCTAGCCCTACTTTGGGGTGAGGACATCTGGTCGCTCTGACTCTAAGTACCAGGCAAAGGGATCTTGTAGCACCTTTGAAACCAAATGAAAGAGAGAAGCTGGTAGCATGAGCTCTCCCAGACTTTGAACATTTGCATCTGAGGAAGCAGACTCCAGGAAAGCTCATGCTACCAACTTCTTTCCGTCCTTGGTCTCAAAGATGGTGCTGCAAGATCCCTTCGCTGACTGATTTTCCAGCCTAACACAACTATGTCTTTGAATCCCACCATATGTTTTGAGTTCCACTTTCCTTGGTATTGACTGGTGCTGATGTGAGTTGGGGGCCCAAACCTCTGAAAAGTAAAAGATTCCCCCTTCCTGACCTACATTAAAAGATACGAACATATTTTTGCTACTATGGACCACTGTCTTTACGTAACAGAGAACCAGTAGTACTTTGAGACTGCATCCACATTGGAGAAATAACCCGATTTGGCACCGCTTTAACTGCGCTGGCTCAAGGCTAAGGGATTCTGGGAGTTGGAGTTTGTTGTGGGGCCCAGACCGCTCTGCTCTGGGCCCCACAACAAACTCCAACTCCCAGAATCCCTTAGCCTTGAGCCAGCACAGTTAAAGCGGTGCCAAACTGAGTTATTTCTCCAGTGTGGATGCAGCCTGAGTGTTGGACTATGACTCTGGAGACCACAGTTCAAATCCCTGTTTGGCCATGAAACCCACTGGTGATCTTGGCCAAGTCACACACTCTCAGCCTCAGGAGAAAGCAATGGCAACCCTCTCGAGAGCAAATCTTGCCAAGAAAACCCCATGACAGCTTCGCCTTAGGGTCACCATAAGTTGGAAATGACTTGAAGGCACCCAACAAAAACAATAGACAGATAGCAGAGTTCGATTCTCAGCTCGGACATAAGAACCACTGTGAGTTACACTGTCTCAGTATCAGAGGACGGCAATGGCACACCTGGATGGCCATCTGTCGGGGATGCTTTGACTGGGAGTTCCTGCATGGCAGGGGGTAGGACTGGATGGCCCTTGTGGTCTCTTCCAACTCTATCATTCCATGATTCTATGATTCACCTCCTCTGAACAAATCTTGCCAAGAACCTCCCATGACAGAGGGTTGATGTGAGTCAGAAACCCACTGTGGGCAAATCACACTCTCTCAGCCTCAGGGGATGGCAATGGCAAACACCCTCTGAGGAAACCCAGATTCACAGAGCTAGAAGAGACCACAAGGGCCATCCAGTCCAACCCCCTGCCATGCAGGAACTCTCCATCAAAGGATCCCCAACAGATGACCATCCAGCCTCTGCTTAAAGACCTCCAAAGAAGGAGACTCCACCACCCTCCTAGGGAGTGTGATCAGGAAGTTCTTCCTAATGTTGAGGTGGAATCTCTTTTCCTGCAATTTGCATCCATTGTTCCGGGTCCTGTTCTCTGGAGCAGCAGAAAACAAGCTTGCTCCCTCCTCAATGTGACATCCCTTCAAGTATTTTAAAAAGGCTATCAAATCACCTCTTAACCTTCTCTTCTCCAGGCTAAACATCCCCAGTTCCCTAAGTCGTTCCTCATAGGGCACAGTTTCCAGACCCTTCACCATCTTAGTTGCCCTCCTTTGGACCCGCTCCAGTGTCTCCACATCCTTTTTGAATTGTGGGGCCCAGAACTGGACACAGTATTCCAGGTGGGGCCTGACCAAAGCAGAATAGAGTGGCACTATAACTTCCCTTGATCTAGACACTATACTTCTATTGAGGCAGCCTAGAATCGCATTGGCCTTTTTAGCTGCTGCATCGCACTGTTGGCTCATGTTCAACTTGTGGTCCACTTGGACTCCTTCTCCCTCCAGCGTGGACGCAGCCTCAGTCCCCCGCTGGGCCTCGGCCTCCTCCTCCTCCTGCTCCAGAGTCCTCCCCAGAAACTCCCTCTCCCCCCGAAGCTCACCCGGGCCCCGCCACGTCCGCTCAGGCCTCATCCAAACACAACCAAGGCCTCCTCCTCCTCCTAGGCCTCTCTCTCGCTCTTCTCCTTCCCTTCCTTCGGTTCCAAACGGCACTTCCGGTCCTCGGAGGCGACGGGGCGGGGGAGGCTGGAGAGGCCTCCTCTTCCGGTCGCGTGACATCATGGATCGCCGGGGGGCGGGGCTTGTTGTGAGAGGAGGAGCTGGGGATGAGAAGAAGAACATCCTGCGTTGATGCCGGGGTCGACTAGGGGGCGGGGCTTATGACGTCACGGATCGAGTGGGGGCGGGGCTTGTTGTGAGAGGAAAAAATAGCTGAGGGAAGAACATTGTTGTGGTTGATGTTGTTCCATCCTTCCTGTGTGCCTTCAATAATAATATAATAATAATAATAAAATAATATGGAAACTGTTGGTTTTGTTGTTGTTCCTGTGTGCCTTCAATAATAATAATAATAATATGGAAACTGTTTTGTTGTTCTTGTGTGCCTTCAATAATAATAATAGCAATAATGGTAGGAACTGTCAGCTTTGTTGTTGTGTTGTTGCTACTGTTCCTGTGTGCCATTATTATTGTTATTAATAGCAATAATAATAAGAGAAACTTTTGGCGTTTTAGTTGTGCATGCCTTCTGCTGTTGTTGTTATTGTTCAAGGCACACATGAACAACAACAAAGCTCACAGTTTCTATTATTATTATTATTGAAGGCACACAACAACAACAACAAACGTGATGGTTTCTATCATCATCATCATTAAAGGCACACAGGAACAACAACAACAACAAAGCTAACAGTTTCTATTATTATTATTGAAGGCACACAACAACAACAAAGCTGATATTTCTATTATTATTATTATTGAAGGCACAACAACAACAAAGCTGACATTTCTATTATTATTATTATTATTGAAGGCACACAACAACAACAAAGCTCACATTTCTATTATTATTATTATTGAAGGCACAACAACAACAAAGCTCACATTTCTATTATTATTATTATTATTGAAGGCACACAACAACAACAAAGCTCACATTTCTGTTATTATTATTATTATTATTGAAGGCACACAACAACAACAAAGCTGACATTTCTATTATTATTATTGAAGGCACACAACAACAACAAAGCTGACATTTCTATTATTATTATTGAAGGCACACAACAACAACAAAGCTGACATTTCTATCATGATTATAATTATTATTGAAAGCACACAGGAACAACAAAGCTGACATTTCTATTATTATTATTGAAGGCACACAGAAACAACAACAACAAAGCTGATGGTTTCTGTTGTTGTTGTTGTTGAAGGCGCACAGGAACAACAACAACAAAGCTGATGGTTTCTAGTACTATTATTAATATAGCAACATGGGGGACAATAGCATGGAGTGAGGCAGGGGACAACAACCATTAACATACAAACAACACCTGTTAAAGCATACATCAATTAAAACGCACAATTTAAAAGGAGAAATAAGACGTCCACATATTAAAGCAATCCACGTTGAAAATCCATCGCAACTAAAATTACAGTTGACAGTCATTTGGATGAGCCTGCCTGACTTGTGGCAACCATGAGGCGAACCTATTATGGGGTTTCCTTGGCAAAGTTTCTTCAGAGAGGGTTTGCCATTGCCATCCTCTGAGGCTGAGAGAGTGTGACTTGCCCAAGGTCACCCAGTGGGGTTCCATGGCCGAGCCAGGATTCAAACTTTGGTCCCCAGAGTCCTAGTCCAACACTCAAACCATTATACCATGCTGGTCTTCTGGATCATACAGCAGAAATCCCAGGCAGCGCTGGTTCCACAGTCCCTTCAGATTCCTCACTTTGTTTATATAAAGTCTTTCTGCATCAACTCCCCACCCTAAAAGGTTCCCCAGGTGATTATTTATGAGAATAAGCCTGCAATCCTATGGTACAATTTACCTGAGGGATCTTGATATTCAAGTTGTTTCCAACTTACAGTGACTCTAAAGCTGGGGTTTTCACTGGGTTTTCTTGGCAAGTTTCTTCAGAGGGGTTTTCCTTTGCCTTCCCCTGAGGCTGAGAGAGTGTGACCTGCCCAAGGTCATTGAGTGGGCTTCACAGCCAAGTGTGGATTCAAACCTAGTTCTCTGGGGTCATAGATCAATGTTCAAACCACTATGGCTCTCTTATACTTTATATATGCTCACATTCTCTCTGTCTTTCTCTGTTGCTCTCTCTCTCCTTCTCTCTCTCTCTATATATATTATTAAGCTTTATTAAGTTTACACAGTGCTGTACATACAATCCATTAAAATAGATAAAATAAACCTGCCTGTGGTGTACATTCTACAAAAGTAATTAAACATAATACATATTAATACATCTTAACATTCAAACAATAAAATATAGCCGACAACAAATTAAAATAACCTCTCTCTCTCTCTCTCTCTCTCTATATATATATATATATATAAAGAGCCTGGATTGGATATGGGCTGCCTACTGCCCGGCCATGGGGCTGCCTGATGAGATCTGTCTGTTATAGTTACAACCGGCTGTCTATCTATCCTGATGGGAACTGGCGGTGCGATAAACTCCAGAGGCAAAGGCAAAAACCTTTCTTAAAAAAATCTTACCAAGAAACACTGTGAAAGGTTTGCCTTATGGCAGGTCTGTACAACATATGGCCCACAGAGCGCTTTCATCATCCCACATGCTCAAGCTCACCCCCAAGCCCCTTCCACACCTGGCTTTCTCCGGGGGGGATGGCTAGGCTGGGGAGGTGGAGGACAGGCATCCATTTGCCTGCCCCCCCCCCCAGCCCAAGGGGCAAACTTGTTGGGGCGTACAGATGAGCTGTGTCTTGCACGCACACATGCCGAGTTGATGCACATAACCAGGAACACCTAGAAGAAGATCTTTGTGAAGACTCTGCACGGCTCTGCTGCAGACTCTCTCACTTACTATTAACAAGAAGTTAGTGGACATACCAGGCAAACTGTTGGTTTGTTGATACATAGGCTTTTATTGATGGGATTGCACTGAAAGGGAGAATACGGACATGTTATTTTTCAGGGCATAGCTCAGATTAGAGTTGCTTCATAACAGCGTGCCTTTCATGTAGGTGATTAATCTCACATCAGATTCTTCTAATCAGATGCATGTTCAAACATGTCATGAAAACAGCTCATAAGTTATCTCTTGCCTGACAGCTGAATGAATGCAACATGCTTTCCAGACAGCTGGGTTCATGAGACACTTATAGGTCAATTTATTTAGCTGGTGGTCCAACATCAAGCAATCCTAAACATTCACATTCTCATCAGCTACATAGTTTAAAGGGTACAGCTTTGGGGCAGAGTGAAACACAACCACACCTTACCAGTAGTATATAGCAACCATTAGAATTACACCAAGGACCTGTTTCAACTACCATGAACACAACCATGACTCTCCAACGTGCAATGCCCTGTCATGCCCTTTCTAGATTACAAGAGCCTTGCCTTAGATGGCTAGTGGTTCTGTCCCAGGTTATAGGGCAAAACTGTAGTTCTCCAACCTGGTGTTTATGCTGCAAAATCTAAAACGAGTCCATGCATTCTGATTTTGTTTACACTGCACATTTAATATCCATTCATTTAACAAATTGTAAAAGCATCACATTTTACCTAGGAATCAGGTCAAGAGACCTATCATTCTGTCCCTAAGCTTCAGTTCACCCACATGGCTTACTGGTGTATACAACTGTCCTACCACAGGTTATAAAAATAGCAGTGAGTAGTTCTCTGACTTCCTAACTCTGTGCCAGTGGGTTTTTCCCCTCATATTGAATTTCTGACAGTTTTGTACTGGTTCACTTTAGGTTTGAGCTTTGACAAATCCTTTGGTTAGAGCCTCTTTTCCTTTCTTGACAGATTATTAGTGGAAGCTGACCCGTAGGGATAAAGTCAGAAAAGCTACAGTGTAGAATGAACTTGGGCTTGCTAGAGAGGTTAAGAACAATAAAAAGGGCTTTTTTGGTATGTCTGCAGGAAACGGAAGAAGAAGGAAATGGTAGGGCCACTGCGTGCAGAAGATGGAAAATGCTAACAGGAGACAGAGAAAAGGCAGAATTACTTAACACCTTCTTTGCTTCAGTCTTCTCAGAAAAGGCATAAGGTACTCAATCTGAGGATAATGGAGCAGAGGACAGAATAGGAGAATTTCAGCACAGAATAAGCAAATAGATAGTACAGGAATACCTGGTTAATCTAAATGAATATAAGTCTCCAGGACCAGATGAATTACATCTAAGGGTACTAAAAAAACTGGCAAATGTAATATCGGAACCAGCAGACTGGAGGAGGGAAAAAAGGGGATCCCAACTATTATCATCCAGTTAGTCTGACATCAATACCAGGAAAGGTTCTAGAACAGATCATTAAACAGAGAATCTGTGAATATCTACAAGATAATTCCATAATCACAAAAAGTTGACATGGGTTTCAGAGAAACAAGTCATGCCAGACAAATCTGATCTCTTTTTTTGATAAAATTACCAGCTTGGTAGATGAAGGGAATGCTGTGGATATAGTATATCTTCACAGATATATGATGGGGGACACCTGGCTGAATGAGACAACATGTGAAAGGGATCTAGGAGTCCAAGTAGACCACAAGTTGAACATGAGTCAACAGTGCGATGCAGCGGCTAAAAAGGCTACTGTAATTTTAGGCTGCATCAATAGAAGTATAGTGTCTAGATAAAGGGAAGTAATAGTGCCTCTCTTTACTGCTTTGGTTAGGCTCCACCTGGAACATTGTGTCCAGTTCTGGGTACCGCAATTCAAAAAGGATGTGGAGAAACTGGAGCGTGTCCAAAGGAGGGCGACTAAAATGGTGAAGGGTCTGGAAGCCATGCCCTATGAGGAACGACTTAGGGAGCTGGGGATGTTTAGCCTGGAGAAGAGAAGGTTAAGAGGTAATATGATAGCTTTGTTTAAATATTTGAAGGGATGTCATATTGAGGATGGAGCAAGACTGTTTTCTGCTGCTCCAGAGAACAGGACCTGGAACAATGGATGCAAGCTACTGGAAAAGATCCCACCCCAATATCAGGATTATGTGAAAAAATGAGGGAATGTTAAATGTAGAAGAACAAAACTTGAGGAATGGTTGGCATAGATACTTCCACCAATGTGACTGAGCTAAAGTTAATACAGACAGAATTCAACAACAGTTATGTTTTAAAAAGCCATTTTGAGGATCTAGTCTATATACAAACCTGGGTTATGTCCAAAAGTACCATTATGGAAATGGGGGAGGGGGCGTGGAAAGGAAAGGTGGGTGGCTTACCAGGGTTAATTGAAATTGGGAAATTGTCAATATAGATTTAAATCTAATAAGGAGATAATATCTGAGGGCCATATTTTCCAATGGTACCATTATAAACAATTGGTGGAAAGATATAAATAAAAATTATTTGAGTATGAACAAGGGAAAACAGAATTTGAATTACAGATATGTCCAGATGATGAGGCTTTTTTAAATCAGTAGAATGCATAATTTATTGTTTAAAATGGAGTTAGAAGAGGAACAGATATATGGGTTCAAAACTTTGGCTTTAGTATTGAACTGGAAAGATGGAAAATGTTGTGGCATAAAGTGTTAAAGTTTACATTATCTTAAGAAGAATTGTTATAAAATTATGTTTAGGGGGCATTTAACCCCCGACAAATTGACTAAAATGTATAAAAGGGGGTGAAAATAGATGCTGAAAATGTGAATTTTATTCTGAAAATGATGCTCTGCGTTATGTGATGGACATGAAAAGAAGGCTAATTGGAATATTGGATGAAAAGAATATTGGAAATTAATTCACAATATGATATAGAAGGTTCTTAAGACAAAAGTGAATCTTAAGCTTGAACTCTTTTTCCTGTGGCTAACAGGTGAGCACATTAAGAAACAATAAGAAAATATGTTTCAATGATCATAGCAACAAGGATACCATATTCCCAGAAATGGAAAAGTATGGAGATTCCTTTAACAGATGAATAATATAAAATATAATTTATGGATAATAAAGACATTTAATTTGGCAGAGATGGATAAATTGACTACTCTACTGAGGGAGAAATAGGTGAATAAATTTGTAAAAGAGTGGGGACCTTTCCTTCAATTTATATGTGGAAGAAGAGAAAAGATTATGCTTGTTGGTTTTGAGATTTGATTTGTGAACTGATGGTTTATACTTCCACATTAAGGGTAGAAGTACATACGACACTGGAGAAGCTAAGTGGAAAGATACCTGGGTGCTACATTGACACCAGTGTTGGAAAATGGGAAATGAAGTCCATGCTTAATGTACCTTAAAGTGTTTGAGGTGTATTTATTGTGGAATTGGTTTGGGGGAAATATATTTGTTTTTGTGTTGTATATGTGTATCCCACCTGGGATGTTTATTATTATTTGTATATCGGTACAATTAAAAATAATAAAAGTGTTACACTGCTCCTCCCTTTCACAGTCCTCTGTCCACACAGAGCACATTTTTTTCATTTCCTGCCCATATTTCTAGCCACATTTTCCCCTTTGTATTCACTGATAATTGCAGCTCCCCCCTCAGCTCTTCCCTAGATTCTCATTTGTAAATGTCTTTGATCTGTTCCCTCCAGATCATCAGCAAAGACTCTGAATACAGCTGAGACTTGTGCCCACCTCTGCACTGTTGCCCACAATTCAACCCTTTGCTGTTTGCCATTCTCTTTTGTTTATGATCCTTCTGTTAGCTTTTGATCCACGTGACAGTGACAAGCCAGTATCAATTCATTTTTCTGAGTAGCATTTTTATGAGGCACTGTTATCAAATGCTTTTCTAGACCCCAGATAAATTACATACCTGGTATTCAGTTCAGCCACTAATTTTATGGGTCCAGTTAGAGAAAGTAATCAGGTCAGCCTAACATGTTCTGCTGTGTATAAATCCAAGCTGGTGGTTATTGCTTAAATGTCTGCTAATCATTTATTCTTTTAATATATGTTTCATTGTTTGCTGGAATTTGCCCTAAAATGTTGGTATGTATGTATTTAGTTCAAGAATGTTGAATAAGCATACATAATAGTGTCTGTTAAACACATAGTGAAGCCTTGCATAGGAATAAACACTAACATAACAGAGAGTCGCAATGAATAAAGAACTAAAAAAAAAAATTGGGGAATGTGCATGAGATTTAATTCTTAAGTCATTTTCTCCTGCCCTAGCCTTTCTTAGATATAGATAATGTTTTAGATATAATGAGAGACAAAATTATGTTTGTAAATGAAGTTTGGGTTCAAGACAATTCACAAACTCAGAGAGTCTCAGTTCCAGCACTCTGCATTTAGAAAATACAGTATGTATGCCAGGATTGAAAAGACATTGTTATATTATATATGTGTGACTGTGAAATTGATCAGTAACATTGTATATAGTAACATCATTCATTCAGAAACAAAGGTATTATTTAGATGCTCCTGTATCTTCTGAAGTAAATAAGTCATCTGATTTTCCTGTCTGTCCTGTAACACTTTTAGTCACCTAAGGATTTTATTTGTCCTCTAGCTGATTTTCTGCATCTCATATTCAGTTTACATTTACCCAGCAATTCTGAAAGTGGTACCAATTGTTTTTACATTTAAAATCCCACTGAAGCCCTGGTTCCTTTTGTTCAAAAAAATTGTAGCAGGAGACCAGTATTGCCTTATTCTATATACATTTTGATCTGGAATTTCTACCAATAAAACTGTATAGGGATATACTGATTTCCTTTTTATTTCTAATTTACTGAAATCTGTATATTTTTCACCATGCAATAACAGTTTCTATGTGACTGTCCTTCTGTGTTTTTTTCTGATCCCTATCACATCAATTTTCATTTTCTTTTTTAAAAAAATATATTTCATTCAGATTTCAGTAATATGAACATTTCAAACAGAACTTTCCTTCTTGTAATTCATCTTACATATATACAAAATTTGAAATTTGTCTTCTATTTTCTAAGTTCCAAACTTCTTCCTACCATATAGATGATATAATGATAATTTACATTCACTTCAGATAATCCTGTCATTGTAACATAGCATAAATATAGTTTTTATTTATAAATAATTCAATTATCCCATTACATCTGCTGATGTTTGACAACACATATGTGGATTATTGAATACACTATTTATTTTAATTTTTCCTTGTTTGAATATGGCTTTACATTTGCCACAATCTTGTATGCTCCTTTTGATTTATGTTGTTTGTGAATTGCTCAAAGTGTGAAAAATAAACATATATATAATGGATGAATGATTATTAATACTCTTTATAAGTACAGTGGGTCCTTGTTATCCACTGGAGTTTGGTTCCAGGACCCTCAATGGATAACAAAATCCATGGATGCTCAAGTCCCCTTAAATATAATGGCACAACAAAATGTCGCCCCATACATAAAATGGAAAATCAAGGTTTCCTGTTTGGAATTTATACTTTTTGGAATATTTTCAAGCCGTGGGTGCTCGAATCCTTACAGGAGGGAAATCCGTGGACTGACTGTACATAATCAATTTTCATTTTCAAGCTATCATACACATGCATATGCATATTGCTATGTTTTTAATTGGCCCATTAGTTCACAAATTCTATCTCGTACACAATTTCAAGAACACTGAACATTCAAGCCTTCCCCAGCTTATGCCCTCCAAATGTACGTTTGCTTGTATGTATTGCACTTATTCATTTGCACTTATTTATTGCATTAGCTACAACTTCTGCCATCCAATAGTCCACCTGGCTCGTGCTGATGAGAACTATAGTCCAAGATGTTTTGGTGAGCATCAGCTTGGAAAAGACTAACCTAGAGCAGTGCTTCTCAGAATATCTGATGTGGGGAACCAACAAATTCTTCATACAATATGCCAGGAACTGGCACTATATTTTTGTTCTATTGTTACCAGGTGTTTCTCTCCCAGAAGCACCACAGGCTAGCAGATATTGACTCAGACCAGCACTAGTCCACAGACCGTGTCTTTATGTACCACTGATCCCTATGAATCAATATTTCTAAAGTAGATGTACTTCATCATCATCTTTAGAATCATAGAATCATAGAGTTGGAAGAGACCTCAAGGGCCATCCAGTCCAACCCCCTGCCATGCAGGAACTCACAATCAAAGCATCTCTGACTTAGCTTTATACCAACAATCAATTACAAAATTGATCTACCATTTGTTTGGGTTTTAATAATTGCAGTTGCAATTTGAGAGAAGTCTACTGCTTCAGTTTCAGTTTAGCTTGATCCAAAATGTTTCCTGGTATTTCCTCCTCCTTTCCATCACCACTGTCTTCTAAGGTCCTTTCAGGCTCCGCTTGCTAAGGAAACTAGTATGATTTGATAAAATGGAACCTTCAAAGTCATTTTTCATTTCATTTTTGTACTTACCTTCTTGAGTATATATCCCAAAGTCCCTAGTAACCACATATGCTACATCTGTGGTTTCTTTCCCATCATGCTCTTATTTACCCCTTTCAGATGGTGCCAAGGAGGTTTGGAGATCTTGAACAGAGTGCAGTAAGGGATATAACAAAGTGAGATTTAATACAGACAAGAAAGAAATACTGATTGTTAGCAAACTGATTTGTGAATGGAAGTACAAACATGTCTGAATCATGTTGCATTTCCCCTAAGGACTAGTTTTCAGTTTACAGGTCCTTCTTAATGCATAGCTCCTGAATATAATTGACAGCCATGGCTAGTAGTGCATTTGAACAGTTTCTATGGGTGCATAAGCTGTATCTCTTTCTAGAGGATCTGTCCATAGTTATACATGCTTTAATCACCTCCAGATTAGACTGTTTGAAACTGCAGATGCTTCCAGCTCATATGACACCAATAATGTTTCCTCTACACATCCTACTTATTTCTGGGGCCAGTTCAAAGTGCTAACTATTGCTTATAAAGTTTTAAATGACTTGCAGTCAGAATATCTGAAAGGCCACCTCTTACCCTACAAATCTTGGAATTTATGATATTATGAGAATTCTATGATATTGCTTCTTCAACTTAAAATTCCAGAATTTCATAGGTTGGAACCATGGCAGTCAGAAATGGAATAATAATTCTACTATTATGTTGTGTGAAATGGCCCCATGCTGTGGAACATTCTCCCAAGAGAGACTGGACAAGCTGAGTCTTCCTTGTTGACTTTATTTTTACAGCAAACAATCAAAATATTTTTATTTCATTGGGCTTTTAAATGGTTTTAACTGTAGATTAGTAATACTGATGCTACTTTTGGGTTTTTTTATTGTTTTGATTATATTAGGATTGTGTTTTAGTGCAACAGTACTGGTGTCATATGATCTAGATATTATGTTGATTGAAGTATGCATACAAGCTTTGTCTGTGAACAAAAAAGTAGTCCAATAGATGTGCCTGCTATCTGAGCACCAAGCAGCCAAGCTACAATGCTGTCAACATACCAATCACGTAACTATGTATGTTTCTCATAACTGGGTCTCTGACCACTGGGTTCCTTTCACCTGTTTCTGGATGTGTGGCATCTTTTTGTTGAAACAATTCACAGCAATGTGCCTTGATGAACAGGGGCAGAAGAGGCAATGTCCCTGCTACTGTAATCTCCAAGGGCTCAGAATAAATAATAGCAATAAATTATTTATGTCTATACATCCAGCTAATTTGACTTCCAGCATTCAAGTTACAGTAGATCATCAGGTCAAATCAGGTCAGTAAATCAGAGCAGTAAATCAAGTTAAAATAAACCAGATTAACTTTGAAAACTCACTAACTACCATTCTAATTTCAAGTACACAGCACAGGTGTGTACTATTATAGATGCAATTTCTAGAAAGTAACTCTTGGCTTCATTGTTTCTCAAAAGTATCTCCTTATCTTTTAATTACTTTATACAAATCTGAATATCACAAGCTGCTAGCTTGTGGTAACAAACACACATCCCTCCTATCTTTATGGTCACTTCACCACCTAGAAGAGTATGAGACAGGAGCATAATCCAACAGTTGAACCATGTGATATTAATGTCCCAATATAGCCACAACCCCCATAATTATAAAAGCAAAAGAAAGGGGTAGTCACAGCAAAGAGGTTTACATTGCAATAATACATCACCTTTGAGCATTCCTGGCTTAAGAAAACTCTCTGAAATTCATGGGGTTGCCATAAGTCAACAGGTGACCTCAGACACAGACACACACAGCTATATATAACAAGTTTGCTTCTACTCTGACTACTTTACATTGGCATAATCATAGCAGGTCCCAGATTCTCAGTGAGCTCCCATCAGGACCCTGGACAGTTCTTAAAGCCCTCGCCAAATAGGAGCCCTGGTGGTGCAGTGGTTAAATGCCTGTACTGCAGCCACTCACCCAAAACCATAAGGTTGAGCGTTCAAGACCAGCAAAAGGGCTCAAGCTCAACTCAGGCTTGCATCCTTCCAAGGTCGCTAAAATGAGTACCCAGATTGTTGGGTGCAAGTAGCTTACAGTTGTAAACCGCTTAGACATTCCTTAGGCAGTATGAAGTGGTATATAAATAAAGCTGTTTGTATAAAAATATTGTTTCAATAAAGGACTGGAATAATCTCCCAGTACACTCTACTTCAGTCATAGAATCATAGAGTTGGAAGAGACCAAAACGGCCATCCAGTCCAACCCCCTGCCATGCAGGAACTCTCAATAAAAGCATCCCCAACAGATGGCCATCCAGTCTCTGCTTGAAGACCTCCAAAAAAGGAGATTCCACCACTATCTAAGACAGCGTGTTCCACTGCCAAATAACTGTTACTGTCAGGAAGTTCTTCCTAATATCGAGGTAGAATCTCTTTTCCTGTAGCTTGCATCCATTATTCTGTGTTCTAGTTTGCTTCAATGTGACACCCCTTCAAATACTCATACAGGGCTATCATATTGCCCCTTAACTGTCTCTTCTCCTGGCTAAACATACCCAGCTTCTGTGAGTCACATCTGTGAGTCACAAGTGGGAGGAGCTAGGAGACTAGCTATACAGAACTGCTCAGAGAGCCAGCTGCAGAGAGTTGGAGTGAGAGAGAGAAGAAGGAAGAGCAACTTTTTGGCAGCCATTTTAAGTGGTAAGTGTGTGGATTTTTAAAACCTCTTTGGGGAGTGTGTCTGTTGCAGAGGAGGAGGAGGAGCTTCTGTGAGTCACATCTGTGAGTCACAAGTGGGAGGAGCTAGGAGACTAGCTATACAGAACTGCTCAGAGAGCCAGCTGCAGAGAGTTGGAGTGAGAGAGAGAAGAAGGAAGAGCAACTTTTTGGCAGCCATTTTAAGTGGTAAGTGTGTGGATTTGATCCAAAGGACAGGATCAAAATTCAAAATGACCTGAATAGACTAGAAAGCTGGGCCAAAGCTAACAAAATGAAATTTAACACAGAGAAATGTAAGGTCCTACACGTAGGGCGGAAAAATGAAATGCACAAATATAGGATGGGGGACACCTGGCTGAATGAGACAACATGTGAAAGGGATCTAGGAGTCCAAGTAGACCACAAGTTGAACATGAGTCAACAGTGTGATGCAGCAGCTAAAAAGGCCAATGCAATTTTAGGTTGCATCAATAGAAGTATAGTGTCTTGATCAAGGGAAGTAATAGTGCCACTCTATTCTGCATTGGTCAGGCCCCACCTGGAATACTGTGTCCAGTTCTGGGCACCACAATTCAAAAAGGATGTGGAGAAACTGGAGCGTGTCCAAAGGAGGGCGACTAAAATGGTGAAGGGTCTGGAGACCTTGCCCTATGAAGAACGCCTTAGGGAGCTGGGAATGTTTAGCCTGGAGAAGAGAAGGTTAAGAGGTGATATGATCGCCCTGTTTAAATACTTGAAGGGATGTCACATTGAGGAGGGAGCAAGCTTGTTTTCTGCTGCTCCAGAGAACAGAACTCGGAACAATGGATGCAAACTGCAGGAAAAAAGATTCCACCTCAACATTAGGAGGAACTTCCTGACAGTAAGAGCTGTTCGACAGTGGAACACACTCCCTCGGAGGGTGGTGGAGTCTCCTTCCTTGGAGGTTTTTAAGCAGAGGCTGGATGGCCATCTGTCGGGTATGCTTTGATTGGGAGTTCCTGCACGGCAGGGGGTTGGACTGGATGGCCCTTGTGGTCTCTTCCAACTCTAAATTTCTATGATTCTATGATTCTATGATTCTAGCTCCTTAAGTCTTTCCTCATAAGGCATGGTTTCCAGACCCTTCACCATTTTGGTTGCCCTCCTGTGGACACACTCCAGTTTGTCAACATCCTTTTTGAATTGTGGTGCCCAGAACTAGACACAATATTCCAAGTGAAGCTTGACCAAGGCAGAATAGGCTGGCACTAATACGTCCCTTGATCTAGATACTGTACTTCTACTGATGCAGCCTAAATTCGCATTGGCCTTTTTAGCTGTTGCATCACACTGTTGGCTCATGTTCAACTTGTGGTGTACTAGAACTCCTAGATTCCTTTCACACATAGTCTCCTTAAGCGAGGTGTCCCCCATCCTATATCTATGCATTTCATTTTTTTTTTCTACCTAAGTGCAGTATCTTACATTTCTCCCTGTTGAAGTTCATTTTGTTAGTTTCGGCCCAGCTTTCTAATCTACTAAGATCATTTTGAATTTTGATCTTGTCATCTGAAAAGTGCTGGCAGAGCTTGAAAATCATGGTTTTACCTTCCTGGAATGGCTGTTTGTAATCCCTAAAGGATACTAGGATTCTGCAGCCATATACCACTGATGCCTATGGAGCAAGAGCCCGAGAATGATGGAAAAACTACATCAAACTAAGAGGGGATACTAAGGTCTGGCCTGAGTGGGGTGGCCTGTGGTTGATCTGGCTAGCTCCTCCTCAGGGCAATGCCAGGATTCAAGTGCAAGGGAAATGAAACAACTGGAGGGGAAACAGCAGAAGAAGGCTGTAGCTCCAAGGATGTGATTATGGACTTCCCAACATGGGAAACCCATTGCTGGACTAAAGAGAGCTCTAGTATGATCCAAAGGAGCTACTCTTACCCTGTTTCCCCGAAAATAAGACATCCTCTGAAAATAAGACCTAGTAGAGGTTTTGCTGAATTTCTAAATATAAGGCCTCCCCTGAAAGTAAGTCCTAGCAAAGTTTCTGTATATATATATATATATATATATATAAATTCTTCCTTTTTTTGGTCAAAAATAAATGTGAATTCTTCTTCATGGAAAAATAAGACATCCCCTGAAAATAAGACCTAGCACATCTTTGGGAGCATAAATTAATATAAGACACTGTCTTATTTTCAGGGAAACATGGTATATTCTTAAACCTATGCAAAAGGGATGCTGTAGCATCTTTGAATCTAGCTGTGTAGAAGATGTTGTAGCATAAGCGTTTGTAGACTTGGTGTACTTCCTCAGATGCATGGAGTAAAATGTGATGCCCTTCTTAAAACTGGTTTCACATTATACTTTCAGAAAAGACCGGTTTTCATTCCAGAATCCTCTGTGACACAATAAAATGATTACTATGTTTTAAGTAAAATTTCAGAGCATTCCATGTAACTGGAAAAGACAGTGACCTGTTATCCTGTGTGCCTGCTGAGTGTGCCGGCCAGGTAGATGTGGCTGGGCAGCTTCATAATCCCTGCTGTCTTTCAAATAGATCACACTCTCAAGTTAAGGTTTGTTCTCTTAGAGTTGTTCAAATGGAGTTCCATCTTCCATAAAAGAGGAAATGGGGCCAACCCTATCCTTTGAGCCAGAAGAACAACTTATGTCTAAATGTAGAGGCAAACAATTTGTCCTTAGTTTCTTCAGTAGAAAGATACTTAGCTTTTCTTTTCTCTCTCTCTATCCTGATAGTCTTCTTTGTGTCCACGAAATGCAAGGATGCAAAGTTCTCAGTACTATTAATTGACAAGCCACACACAAAAGCCTGGTCAGCTAATGTAAATAAACTTGAACTGACTTCCTTGACGTTACAAGCCACAACTCTACAGCATTTTGAATGCTTACTATTAGTTTGTGGCAGAAGCCACTCTACTTCCATCTTTGATTCTGGCCCTCTTGAGCCAAAATGCATTGTTAAAACTGCGAAATTTTGGGATAGGCCTTGTTGGCCACCACTCCTCTTTCATTCAGCTAAGCTCTCCTGTGAAAGGCCCAACCATGATTAGCAAGTCAGGTGGGGGCCAATGTGCTGTTTTGCTCTCCCTCAATGGATGCGCCACAAGAACCCCTGATGCTTCTTAACTAAACCTTTCAGGGGTTAAAGTGAAAGATAGAAGGGACAAGAGACAAAGGGAGGAATAAAGTCAAAAAATGTGCCGTGAAGCTTCTTGCAGCAAAATGCAGAGAAAGTCATTTCCAACTTCTTTCATCTTGGAGATGAAGCCACTAAATAAAAGGGCAGTGCAGAACACAAGGGCTTTTAATCTGTCTCATCTTCTTCATAATAACTGCAAATTTTCCCTGGGCTCCTGGGAGTGAGCCTTTTTCCTCTGTCTTTGCCTTATCTCCCCCCTCCATATTTCACAGCCGGCTCAGCTCCCCTCACTCGGCTGCCCCCGGCCTAGTCTCTGCAAGGCCTATGGGAGCCGCCAGCTCCTAGGGCCTCATTGTTCCTGGCTTGGGAGGAAGCTCAGAGAGGGAATTGAAGGCAAGTCAAAGGGAACCGGCATCATTGCTGCTTCATTAATGGGAGCCTTTCAGCAGCAAACATATCAGAGAGAGGTCTTTTCAGAGGCAGTAATTAGCAATTTGGAGCCTTCCCCCCTCAGGAGATGCAGCTGTGATCTAACGAGCGGGAGCAGCACTCGCCTCCTTTTACACTTCATATTTATTGTTTTTCATTTTCTCCATCTTCCTCCCATTGTCCAGACTCCTCCTCGCTACCAGATAAGGCCCTTTTATTAATCGCTCCCTTTTAATTCTTCATTAATGATAATAACTTTCTCTGGCGCACGGAGAGGAGTTAATCTTTCCTGGGTATTGAGAAGGACAGAGCTGAAAGAGAGAAAGAGAGACGGCAGGAAGGCGTGAGCGCTGGACAAAGCAACACTTGCACCCCTGGCTTCTTCTTCACCACCCTGAAGAAGTTTCGAAAGTCTTTGGAGGTGGGATTGGCAGAAACTCTGAAGGCTAACTTCCCGGCTAAGATTAGACGGCTCATGTCAGGTTCAAGCCAAGAGGTGAGGTGGGCACTTGAAACAAGTGCAGGAGGAGACCCACAGAAATCCTTTGGTTCAAGTGGCAGAAGCAATAGCTCCCAGGATGAATAAATTTGGAGAGTTGTGGCACAAGTTGTGATAAGTTGCCAAGCTTGCTTGACAGGTCCTTCCTCCTTTGCTAAAGAGCTTTCCTACCTCTTCCTCCCTGGCTAGCTGGATTTTCCCTCTGAAGTATAATTCATCTACCCTGTTGCATTTTATTTTAATCTTGGTATGTCTTAAATTCTATCAAGAATTCTACCAGGATTTTTACCAGCATCTACTTCAGATAGTGTCTGACTCTGCATATCTCTGATTCTATTTATTGGAGGGAAGTCTTACCATTCCTGAAGCCATATCCACAACCGCTGTGTGGTCCACCAATATGGAGCCTACTCCATGAGCAGATCCTGCAAGCTTCTTCCCTTGCCTTTTATGATTTCAAGCAGTGAGGCATTAAGATGTCTCTTTCCCAGTTTCAAATTGTGTTCATCCATCCTGTGGATGGCAAGTCAAAAGGGAAAGGACATGTTCATTTGGCCACTATTACTGCCAAGCCCTGTTCAGTCAATAGAGAGCTTTATGGAAAAGAAGAGGCAATAGCTGAACTGCAGAAGGATGGAGCTGCCATGGGAGGGGAAAAGAGCAGTTTGACAATCTCTTCCGAATTATAAACATATCCTCTTTAAATACATTTCTAAGGATAACATTTGTATTACGGCGTCCTGTGGTTGCTGATAGGGCCCCGCTTATCGCCTTGGTCTCTCCTCTTTTCTCTGTGCTCTGCTGGGAAAGGATCCTATCTGGATCTGAGCTGGCAATCCTCCACTAGGCAATTGTTTCAGTCCCGGGGAAAAATTAATTTCTGCCTATCGTTAATTGAGAGAATTGTGTGGAAAGCTGGGAGGGGTATGGAAAGAGAGGAAGATCGTGTTATTAACAGTGTCTCTTTCATAACCAAATACCCTGATTTCCATCAGCGAGATGAGAGACTCATTACAGCTGGAAGGTGATTAGAGAACTTGGAGGAGCTATCAGGCTGAGCAGCAAAGTGGTGAGGAATTTGGGATGGACTTCAAGTATCGTTCTTGCCACCTTGCACTACAGAGTTCCTCCCTAGCCTAGCTGACCCTTGACTGAGACTGGCCAAAGCTTGAGTACTGAAGGGGTGGAAAGATGAAAACGAAATGCATACTTTGCATGCCCAGAGATCAATCCCTGGCTACTCTATATAGGGCTGGGAATGCTATGACTGTTGCCAGTCAGGGTCAACACCACTAGGCAAGAGTGGCCAACAGCTTGAATCAATATAAGGCCATTTCCCATTTTCCAGATATGCAGTTCAGAAATCAGGTACAGTGGCTTTTTACCAGATATGCTCTCAGAGTACATACATGAAACCATACATAAAACCATCATCATAAATCCAATTTATGGGCCAGAATAGCATGGGCTCAACCTGTCTGTTCATCCACCAAGTCTGCAAAAGTTCATGCTAAAACATCTTTCACACAGTTAGTCTCAAAGGTGCTGCAGGATCCTTTCAGATCTGGATACTTCAGACTAACACAGTTATGTCTCTCAATTGCACTATATATAAGGAATCTACCTTTTTATAAAACACAGTTCAGATCCTTTACGATTACAACTTTCGGGGGGGGGGGGCTGAGGAAAATTTAGGAAGAGAAAGAGAACAACTGTCTGTGGGTAGGAGGGGGGACTATGGGTGGGTGGGTCACCCTTTTTGGACCAGCAGATATCATTATTTTGCTGATACCTCTTCCCTCACCATCCCTTATTCCTAAAAGCCTAAGAGAAGAAGCTATCATGCTAGTCACCTTTCTTGCCTCCACTTTCTGTAGTGTGTGTGTGTTAAAAAATACAAAAAAGTGGAGGAAGGAAAGAAAGGAGAGATGCAAGGAGTGCATGTGAATGCACAAGGTTGTAAGAGCTAGGCATATATATGTTCAAGGAAAAAATCTGCTTGATGTTGGTGTCTGTAAGGTATACATTCATACACAGATAAAACCATAAGATCCTTCAGTCATTCAACAATAAATGGTAATACTGACCACCAGGTAAAATCAGAGCCACAGGAATGTAGTTTAAAAGAAAATAAGCATCTAAAAATACCAAAGTTTGTAATGTTAATGTCTGTAATACAGTCAGACCTCCATATCCATGGGCTTGCCATTCACAGATCTGTGCATCCATGGATGGCAAGCCCCATTGTCCAAAATGGCTAGTGCATCTGCATGCATGTCATGCTGCTATTAGGGAGAATGGGACTTGAGGTCCCTTTTTTTTAATCCACATGTGGGGGAGGGTCCAGAACAGATACCCTGTGGATATGAAGGTCTGACTGTAAGGTAAAACCTTTACCTTTCTCGTGCTGTATTGTGTGTTATGTTTTAAATTTAGATTGAAGTGTGCTGTGCAATATAGATTATAAACCTACTGATATAAGTCACTCTGGGAATCTTTTTGGTTGAAATAAGGAGTATAATTTTGACTTAAATAAATCATTATAGAACTGTTGCTTTCTGTGGGGATAACAGGATCCAGTATGGCAGCTGCCTTCACCAGCAATTGTCAGCAGAACACCTTTCTCCTGTATCCTAATGGCTATCCAAAAGAAGTTAGGATTGGTCTGAAAATGATAGGAAAAGTTGTGCCAGTTTAAAAAAGGCTAATTAGGGGCTAAACAAACTGGCTTGAAGTGCTGGCGTGGGGGTGGCATGGGGGGGATGGCGTTTGGACAATGCATGCCCCGACGATCTTCCCACACCGGCATCACACTGCCTGCATGACTGCATGGCAGGTGGCATCATGGTGCTCCTTTGATGCTGCGTTCAGATGACGCACAGCAAAAGGTGCACCAAAAAGTGCCACCAGAGTGGCAAGGGCACATTTTTACTGGTTCTAAAAGAAGTGGCATTTTGCCATTTCTTTTAGAGCCAGCAAAATGCTGGATCGAGGCTGCAGTGTGTGGTTGCCACAGCCCCAATCTGATGCTGAAAGGGGCAACACGGAGCCGCTCTTTTGGTCTGGTCTGTTTTGCCCCTTAGTGAGCCTAGTCTGGGGTCTGGGACAAAAGGAGGCAGCTGCAGGATGCAACATTCATATGCAATAATTATCAGGAGCATTTCAGTGTGTCCAGTACCATGTGAATGTGAGTGAAGGCAAAGTTGCTGGAAGGAATAGATCATGTCCTGATTAAAAAATAAAAAAGAAGAAGATAAGACACAAATAGAGGAAGAGGGGAGGACAGATTCAACTTAAAACCAGTCTGGCAGATAGCTTTATGAAGAAAATTGCTTGGAAATTGAGAGAGTTACTCATAGGAGAAAGGACTGAAGTAACATCACTAGAGAATCAAGCAAAGAAAGAAGCATCATATTTAAGCTTGGACCATTCCATCCTACAAATCTGTTATAGCTGCAATTGTATATACAGCTAAAGCAGTATCTTTACTAAAGGGGTCGTGTGTCCTACATTCTAGGGGACAGTCCTATGAAGTCACCCTACATTTGATGGTGGTGGTTGTTATCAATTTGAATTATACTCCACACTTCCTTGTTAGTTGTTGTTGGGTGCCTTCAAGCCATTTCCAACTTATGGCAAACCTAAGGTGGATCTTTCACAGGATTTTCTTAGGAAGCTTCTTCACAGGGGGTTTGCCATTGCCACAAGTCTTTAATATCACAAATTACAATCATCTTCTAAAAGCCAAATGAACAAGCAGCAATAAAAGACAAATTAAATATTTACCGGTACTCATTCCTTGAAAATTCAGCACACAAGAGTCTGTGAGACAACCTGCTCTTTCTTGGAGGGGAGATAACTGAGGCACCATGGCTGAATCCTCTTGTCACATTGAGGACATCACAAGCAGAATCTCCCCAACTGATCTTATAAAAGCATGCATAGTTAAATTAACAAGATTTAATTTTATTCAGATCTATGTTCTGAGATGGAGCTGATTGTAATTTTAGTCCTCCTAAAGACTTAATTTAATAATGATAACTGACACACATCACTGTTGCTGGTGACAAATGGTATAGTTTTATTGGGAACAGATGATGAGGCAGGTGGTCCAACATTCCCTTGCAACAAAAGAGAGAGCTGAGCCTCAAGCAACTAATTCTACCTAGAATATTCATTGGCCAATACCATATCTCTGTGGACAAAAGGATTCTCTGAGTTCACTCCATCCCCATGGTGAAGCATGTGGAAAATGGATTCTCGAGGGTTACATAATACAGAAGCAAAGAAAAGAAATCAAATCATGTAAGCATGATCCGTCTCCCAATAGCAAAACAAACAAACACTGAACTTTTTTCGTAGGATTACAGCACCCTCTTGATCACTATAATGTTATGTAGAAGGCTGTTCTTCTCACCATCTCTCTTCCTCATTAAAACCAGTCCTGTGCAGAACATTTTATATAGTATAGTTAGGACGGATGGCTGCTATTAGACCTCCTGATGGAGTGTATAACCTAGCTCCAATTGTGCTCCAGAGTTCAGGGAATATATATCCACAGTCCTGCTGAATTCCACCTTTTGATGAATCTATTATTTCATACACACATTACAATGATATTTGATCTGTTTCTGGGTATATGTGAGGGACATGTTCAGTTTGCTTGAAGAATAAAACTGATTGGGTTTTTTTTATCACTTCTACTACTACTGATACTGGGGGCATTTGAAAAAAAGCTAAATGATTTAAGAGCTCACTGAAACCCAGTTATTATCCAGCCTTATCCACTGGAACATATCGGAGGTTAATAGGATGTATTTCTTGCTAAATATAGTTAGGATTTCAGCCTGAAATGTTAATGTATGTCTACAAATTAGGACTTTCTTCATGGTAGTATCCTGGCTTTTGGAACACTCATCCTATAAATATAAACTTTCTGTATTTTTCAGTGCCATAAGAATCACTTTTGCATTTTCTTTCAATCCAATCAGAAACAGATCAAATATCATTGTAATGTGTAATGTGTGCATTTTATCAGGACAAGTGGTTGCCTTTCTTGTTATCGATTTTATATAGAGAGCTTGGAAAAATTATTACTTTTTGGATATCTCCCAGACTACATGACCATTAAGGGATTCTGAGTTCAAGAAGGTAGCTTTGTTAAATTTTGCTTTTTAACTGATTTTACTACAGTTGCTAATTGTGTTTATGCTATTGGCTATTTTATATTGGAAGCTATTTTAGGAATTGAAGACCATAATTTTAATAAAGAAACAATGGTGAGATTTCACGTTATTTAACAGGAGAAAAAGACACATTCCTAGGGATGCAGTGACTTAGTGATTAAGACTTTGACTCTGATGACTGCAAGGTCAGCAGATCTCCAGTTCAACACCCAAGCACCACATGACAGTGTGAGTTCCCATCACTAGTCCCAGCTTCTGCCAACCTACCAGTTTGAATGCAAGTAGATATATAGGTATGCATTTGGTGTGAAAGGAATAGCGTTCCATGCAGTCATGCTGGCCACATGATCACAGAGTAATCTTTGACAACACTGCCTCCCTCAGCTCAGTAATGGAGATGAGCACAGCCCCACATAGTCAGACATAACTAGACACATCACATCAAAGGGGAAAACTTTACCTTTGAATGACATATTCCACAGGTATATACAGTGGGCCCTTGTTATCTGCTTGGGGTTTGGCTCCAGACCCCCCCCCCCCATGGATACCAAAATCCATGGATGCTGAAGTCCCATTAAATATGATGGCATAGTAAAATTGTGCCCCATATATAAAATGGCAAAATCAAGATTTGATATTTGAAATTTATACTTTTTTAAAAATATTTTCAAGCCGTGGATACTTGAATCAGTGGATTAAAAAATCCATGCCTAAGGAGAGCCAACTGTATGTGAAAATTAGGCTGCTGTTTGTTGGGGAATAGAGCATGTCTATGTGGCAACTAACCTTGAAGATGTCCCTTTGAACAGTGAGTGAATGGGGAAATGTTTGCATAATGGACTTAACACAAATGTCTAAAAAGTGCAACTTCCAGCCTGATTAGAAGTTATGGTAGTGTAACACCTAAAGAAGATTTCAGCCATAGAGTTTTAAAGTTTTTCTGATTGAATCCATTATTACAATCTCAATATCCAGTCATGACATATAATGCAGGACATCCATTTAATTTCAGCATTCATCCCATTTTCTCCAGAGCAGTTTTAACAGTTGTTTACTTATTTTAATGAGAATAGTAAACTGACTGAATATTGCAGCACACCCCTTTTTAAAGTACCCTTAAGACAGATTAATTATTATAATGCTTAAACAACTAAATAAAATATTCCTGCCTCTTTCACATTATCCTTCTCCACCTGCTGTTGTTTGCTATCAAAAAAACATCAAAACTTAATCACTGCATCCTCTCTGCCTCCAAACTCCAAATTGAGAAGTGTGGTCTGCAAAGAACAGTGACAAAGCACATGCTTTGCATGCAAGAGACAGGGTTCTCCAGTTTAATCTGTAGGACATCCTATTTTAAATTTGTTATTGTTAGCTGCCCTCAATTTGACCCCAACTCATGAATAAGACATCTCTAAGAATCCTATCCTCCACTGCCTTGCCCAGATCCTGCAAGATCCTTGCCCATAACCCCTGTGGTCTTCCTCTCTTTCTTTCTTCCTAGCATTATTGTTTTTCCTAGTGATCCATGCCTTCTCATTATGTAGCCAAAGTACAATAGTCTCAACTTAATCATCTTAGCTTCCAAAAAGAGCTCTGGTCTGATCTGTTCAAGAACCCATTTGTTTGTCTTCTTGGCTGTCCACTGTATCCTAAGTACTCTTGTCCAGCACCACATTTTGAATCGATTTATTTCCTTTCTGTCTGCTTCCTTCACTGTCCAGCTCTCGCATTGTATCGCTGGAGGCAATACACAGAAGAGTTAGACAAAAGAGATGAGGGAATGAATGACATTTGGAATGAGGAGATATATGAAGACGAACCCCAGATTCTAAGAAGTGAAGTAGAATCTGCAATAAAGGAAATGGGGAAGAATAAATCACTAGGAATAGATGATATCCCAATTGAACTGTTACAATGCACAAAGACAGATGAAACTTCAGTGCTAACTGAAATGTTTGCAGTCTGGGGGTGCTCCTAGATCCATCACTTCACATGACAAATCAGGTGAACGTGACGGTCAAGAGTGCCTGTTAACTCTTTTGCCAGCTGTGCCCCTTCCTGGAAGTCAGGGACCTTGAGACTGTAGTACATGCACTGGTAACCTCATGCCTTGGTTTCTGTAATGCACTCTACATGGGTCTACTCTTGTGCTTGGTCCAGAAATTTCAATTAGTTCAGAACATGGCAGCCAGACTGGTCTCTGGTACATCCAGAAGAGACCATGTAACACCAATCTTAAGATCACTGCACTGGCTGCCCATTAGACTTTAGGAGACCTGATTTCAATAAACTTAGAGAAATACTGGGGGTGATCTCATGGTCAGGAAAACTAAAAGAGAAGGGAGTTCAAGACGGGAGTTTCTCAAAAGGGAGATACAGAAGGCACAATTTCAAACAGTTCCAATGAGGAAGAAAAATGGGAGGTGTCTCAAGAAGCCAGGATGGATGACTAAGGAACTTTCAACTGAGATAAGCATTAAACAGAACATGTATAAGAAATGGAAAAATGGGGAAATCACCAAAGAGGAATTCAAACAGATAGCCAGCACATGTAGGGATAAAGTCAGAAAAACTAAAGAAAAGAATGAACTCAGGCTTGCTAGAGAGGTTAAGAACAATAAAAAGGGCTTTTTTGGGTATGTCCGAAGCAAAAGGAAGAAGAAGGAAACGGTAGGACCACTGCGTGCAGAAGATGGCAAAATGCTAACTGGGACAGAGAAAAGATAGAATTACTCAACACCTTTTTGCTTCAGTCTCCTCAGAAAAGGCAAAGGGTGCTCAACCTAAGGATAATGGGGAAGAAGACAGAATAGGGGAATTTCAGCACAGAATAAGTAAAGAGATAGTACAGGAATACTTGGTTAACCTAAATGAATATAAGTCTTCAGGACCAGATGAACTACATCCAAGGGTATTAAAAGAACTGGCAAATTTAATATCGGAAACATTGACAATCTTTGAGAACTCCTGGAGAACAGGAGAAGTCCCAGCAGACTGGAGGAGGGCAAATGTTGTCCCCATCTTCAAAAAGGGAAAAAAAGAGGATCCCAACAATTATCGTCCAGTTAGTCTGACATCAATACCAGGAAAGATTCTAGAGCAGATAATTAAACAGAGAGTCTGTGAACATTTAGAAGGCAATGCCATAATCACAAAAAGCCAACATGGGTTTCAGAGAAACAAGTCCTGCCAGACAAATCTGATCTCTTTTTTTGATAAAATTACCAGTTTGGTAGATGAAGGGAATGCCGTGGATATAGTATATCTTGATTTCAGTAAGGCTTTTGACAAGGTTCCCCATGACATTCTTGCAAACAAGCTTGTAAAATGTGGGCTAGACAAGTTAACTGTTACATGGATTTGAAACTGGTTGACTGGCCGAACTCAAAGGGTGCTCAACAACGGCTCCTTTTCATCCTGGAAAGAAGTGACAAGTGGGGTGCCACAGGGTTCTGTCCTGGGCCCATTCCTATTCAACATCTTTATTAATGACTTGGATGACAGAATTGGGGGCATACTTATCAAATTTGCAGATGACACTAAACTAGGAGGAGTAGCCAATACTCCAGAAGACATGGTCAAAATTCAAAATGACCTGAATAGACTAGAAAGCTGGGCCAATGCTAACAAAATGAAATTCAATGCGGAGAAATATAAGGTACTGCACTTAGGGAGGAAAAATGAAATGCACAGATATCGGATGGGGGACATCTGGCTGAATGAAACTACATGTGAAAGGGATCTAGGAGTCCAAGTAGACCATAAGTTGAACATGAGTGAACAGTGCGATGCGGCAGCTAAAAAGGCCAATGCTATTTTAGGCTGCATCAATAGAAGTATAGCGTCTAAATCAAGGGAAGTAATAGTGCCACTCTATTCTGCTTTGGTCAGGCCCCACCTGGAATACTGTGTCCATTTCTGGGCACCACAATTCAAAAAAGATGTGGAGAAACTGGAGCGGGTCCAAAGGAGGGCAACTAAAATGGTGAAGGGTCTAGAAACCATGCCCTATGAGGAACGACTTAGGGAGCTGGGTATGTTTAGCCTGGAGAAGAGAAGGTTAAGAGGTGATATGATAGCCCTGTTCAAATATTTGAAGGGATGTCATATTGAGGAGGGAGCAAGCTTGTTTTCTGCTGCTGCAGTGACTAGGACCTGAAACAATGGATACAAGCTCCAGGAAAAAAGATTCCACCTCAACATTAGGAGGAACTTTCTGAGAGTAAGGGCTGTTCGACAGTGGAACACTCTCCCTCGGAGTGTAGTGGAGTCTCCTTCCTTGGAGGTCTTTAAGCAGAGGCTGGATGGCCATCTGTCGGGGATGCTTTGACTGGGAGTTCCTGCATGGCAGGGGGTTGGACTGGATGGCCCTTGTGGTCTCTTCCAACTCTATGATTCTATGATTCTATTATTAGTTTCCGGGCACAGTACAAGGTGTTGGTTATCACCTTTAAAGCCCTAAATGGCTTGGGTCCAACTCATCTTTGCGACCACTTCCTTCCATATAATCCTGCCCGCACACTTAGATCCTCAGGGAGGAACTTGCTACAGCCTTATAAAACAAGGCTGTCCACCACCTCCCAAAAGACCTCAGCTGTTGTGCCCAGATTGTGGAATGGTCTGCCAGATAAGATCTGTCATATTACCATCTTAAATAGCTTTTAAAAAGCTGTAAAGACAGATCTCTTCCGGCAGGCTTTTCCTGAATAGTCTTTCCGAATATAAAAAGAACTCTAGAACTCCGACTGCAATTTAGTCATGGTTTATAGTTTGTTGTTATTGTTGTTATTGTTGTTTTAAATTTATTTTAGTTTTTCAAGCATGTTTTAACTCTTACATCATTTAATTGCATTTTAGGGGGGAATTAAGGGTTTTGAATGTATGTTTTTTAATCTTTGTAAGACGCCGGGGCAGGATATAAATAATAATAATAATTATTATTATTATTATTATTTAAAATATGCCAACAAATATGGAAAACAAAGAGGTGACCAACAGACTGGAAACGCTCAATACACATCCCAATACACAAGAAAGGAGATACAAAAGACTACAGCAATATAGGACAAAAGCACTAATCTCCCATGCAAGCAGAATAATGCTCTAAATTCTGCAGCATAGACTACAACTCTCTCCATGGATAGAGAAATTCCAGAGGTGCAAGCAGGATTCAGAAAAGGAAGAGGCACTAGGAACCACATTGCAAACATATGATGGCTAATGGAGAGCACCAATGAATTCCAAAAAAGAATCAACATGTGTTTCATAAACTACAGCAAGGCATTTGATTGTATAGATCATGAGAAGCTGTGGAAAGCACCCAAAGACATGGGGTGCTGCTACATCTGATAGTCCTGATGAGGAATCTGTGCCAAGGACAAGAGACCACCATTGGAACAGAATTTGGGGAAACAGAGATTGTCAGACCAGCACTTAAGCACTGGTAAAATGCTGCTAAAACGTTGAGGAAGTGTGTATGTGTGAAAGCCTGACACACTTCCTAAATGTCAGGAAATCATCGGCTCCCCTACAACATCCCTGAATCATTTGGAGAGAGGCAATTTCCTATGAACGCAAGGTTTCCGTTCATAGAAAATTGCCTCTCCCCGAAAAATTCTGGGATGCTGGAGGGGAGCTGACAATTCCCTGACATTTAGGAAGCACGTCAGACTTTCACACACATGTGCTTCCTAAACAATTTAGCTGCATTTTACCAGCACTTATCCAATGGCAAGTGCTGGTCTGAAAATCTTCAGAGTGGTTCTCAATAGACAAAGTGGTTTCCAATAGGCAGAGGGTTTCTATTACCCTACTTATTTAATTTATATACAGTGGTCCCCCGGTTTACAAATCCCCCGGGGAACGAAATCCCCGGGACCCGAAACCGGCGGGACCAAAAAACATCCCCTGGGATCCGAAGGATCCCCCGGGATGCGAAGGAGAAAAACCGTGCGGCCCCTTTAAATCGACCACGCGGTCTGTCTCCTAATGCGGTCCCCCGGGAAACGAAAACTTCCGGGTTACGAAAGGTAATCCGGAACGGATTACCTTCGTAACCCGGGGGACCACTGTACTGAAAATAATCATAGGAAAAGCAGAATTAGAATCAGAAAAAGGAGAAGTTAAGATAGGAGGAAGGAACATTAACAACCTAAAATATGCAGACAACACCATAATATTAGCATAAGATATTAAGGAATTGGAACAGTTAATAAGGAAGGTCAAAGATGAAAGTGCAAATGCAGGTCTGACGCTGAATGTAAAGAAAATAAAAATAATGACCACAGAAGAAATACACAATTTCAACCTAGAAAATGAGGAAATTGAAGTAGGTAAAGAATTCCCATATCTCGAATCAAACATTGGCCAGAATGAAGACTGAAGTCAAGAAATAAAAAAAAGACTAGGAATGGGAAGGGCATCTATGAAAGAACTGGACAAGATATTGAAGAGCAAAGCGATACCACTAACTACTAAAGTCAGAATCATCCAGGCCATTATACAGTGGGCCCTTGTTATCCGCTGGGGTTCATTTCCAGGACCCTCCGTGGATAACAAAATCCATGGTTTCTCAAGTCCCATTAAATATAATGGCACAACAAAAATGGTGTCCCATTTATAAAATGTAAAATCAAGTTTTGCAATTTGGAACTTATACTTTTTGGTAATATTTTCAAACCGTGTATGCTCAAATCCATGGATAAAAAAAATTGTGGATAAGGAGAGCCAACTGTACTGTATTCCCAAATGCCACTGATATTATTCAATGAGGTTTTGAATTTTATTCCTGACCGCATATGCTATATCTTGTCTCACTATTAATGCCACCCTGTTTCTTCTTAGATTGTCGTTTCCAGATTAAAACACTATATAATAAATCTGATTGAAATTTCCCATGACCATCCACTTGAATTTACTCACACCAAGTACCCTTGTCCCTCCACATTTGCGGCTTTGACTTTTGTGGATTTGATTATTCACAAATTTTATTAATATGTTCTCTCTAGGAATATTCTAGGTCCTCCAGCGCAACTCTGTGGTCAACTTTAACCAAAAGTCGCACTGAAGGATCTAGAGATTCCTAGAGAGAACACTTCACTAGGCATTTGCAGCTTCTCCAACGCAGTTCTGTGGTCAATGTCTGGCAGATGTTGACCACAGAATTGCACTGGAGGAGCTAGAGATTCCTAGAGAGGTGTTTGCTCAGGTAAAAACATAGGACTCTTTCAAACGGGAGGAATTTCTCCCAACTTCGAATGGAGCCAATGCGGATTCATGTAAATTCGCTAGTTTAGCGAATTTACATGAACCCCTGCTCCGTTTGGAAGAACCCCTGCTCCGTTCAGAATTACTTCCCATTACCCGAAAATAACCCCCTCCTGCCCGAATTTGCATGCGAAGCTTTAATTCGCAATAACGTAAAACCCATGATTGCATTCGAATTGACCTTAAATTATACTTCCAATTTAGCCTCGTATGAAAGAGTCCATAGTGATTTTTGTTATATGCAGTTTACACATTCACAGAGGTTCTGTGCCCCTTAACCCCAGCGAATGTGGAGGGATGAGTGTATTGCCATGTTAATACTTCCCAATTCTTGCTTGCTTCTCACATTCTACATTCCTATTGTATCTGTTGTGGAAGTCTGGACTTTCCTTTTACAGCTGAGCATATCCACATTCTTTCCGTCTGAGTTCAATTGCATCATTATTTGTACTTGTCCTTTGCGACACCAAAATCTTAAAATCCCTCCTAAGCCACAGAAACCAACTGGATGACTTTGTGGAAGGCATAGTATCTCAGCCTTATGGCAAGGCACTAGCAAACCTTCTTGGAATCAGTCTTACCAGTAGGATAGGTTCACCACAAGTCAGAGTTAGATTGAAGAACCAAAACAACCAATAGAATACAAAATGGAAAATTAAGATTCTCATCTCACCATCCACCATTCAGGGATTTGGGGGTGCTTCAAGATAAAGCTTTTGTTGCACAGTTACCTTGCCACATTTGCAGAATTCCATGTGTGGCTGAGGTCTCTTCCAACTCTGATTCCATGATTCTAAATAATATGGGCTGCATTGTTTGATAATAATTTAACTGTTATTGCTGAATTGTATGGAATTCTGGGGAAGTGTAATTTGTTGTGTCACCAGAGCTCTCTGACAGAAAAGGGTAAATAACTCATAAAAATTCCAATCCCAAAATTCCCTAGCATTGGCTGTGTCCGCAATGGGGAAATAATCTGGTCTGACACCACTTTAGCTGCCAAAGCTAAGAGCTGGTGCCACAACAAACTGCAATTACCAGAACGCCATAGCATTGCACCAAGGCAGCTAAAATGGTGTCAGACCAGATTGGTTCAGTGGTGCATATACAGTTGTAAAGCCACGGCAGCTAAAATGGTATCAAACCAGATTATTTCTGCAGTGTGCATGCAGCTATAGAGACATGGCAGCAAAAATGGTGTCAGACCAGATTATTTCAGCAGTGCAGATGCAACCATAAAGCCATGATAGTTAAATTGGTGTCAAAAGGGATCATTTCTGCAGTGTGGATGCAGCTGTAGAACCACAGCAGCTAAACTGGTGTCAAACCAGATTATTTCTGCTGTGCAGATGCAGCCACAGAGCCAAGACAGATAAAGTGGTGTCAAAACTAGATTATTTCTGTGGTGCAGATGTAGCTGTAGAGTCATGGCAGCTAAAGTGGTATCAGACCAGATTATTTCTGCAGTGTGCATACAGCTGTAGAGCCATAGCAGCAAGAGTGGTGTCAGACTGGATTATTTCAGCAGTGCAGATGCAACCATAGAGCCACGGCAACTAAAGTGGTTTCAGACTGGATTATTTCTGTGATGTGGCTGCAGCCGTAGAACCACAGCAGCTAAAGTGGTGTCAGATCGGATCACTTCAGCAGTTCAGATGCAACCATAGAACCACGACAACTAAAGTGGTGTCAGACCAAATCATTTCTGTGGTGCGGATGGGGAGGAAAATTGGAGATATGGGGGAGGGAGATGGAAGGGGTCAAAATCCTAGGAGGTTTCTGAACAATCAGGTCTATTTAAAAAAAAAGAAGAAGAAAGAAAGAAAATTAAAAAAAAAACAACAACAACCCTGGAAAAGGAATGATGGAGAAGGGGAGAGAGTCAGACAAGTTTAATGATGTGTGTTCAGAGCTCAGATTGGAAAAATGACAGAGAAAAGCAGCCTGTTTGGGCTCTAATAAATTGTCCTGGGCTGCAGCCGGGCTTCCCTCCAGGCCCCTCATCCTCGGGTCAGGGTTAAGGCATTCTCTCCGGCAACTTAAGCGGATCATGAAGCTGGGAGAAAGAGGCCACTTTGTCTTCATTTAGCCTGCCACCACCCAGGATCCAGGCCCAGGCAAAGGGAAGCCAGGTAATGAAAGCCGGGAGGATAAACCAATTTGCAGCCTGACATGAGAAGAAGGAGTGATTTGTGAAGGAGAGCCCAGGGAAAGAAGGGAGGCCCGGCCCAGCATCGCCACCTCCACTGCATCTCCCAACATCCCCAGTCCCAGTAAATTCATGCTTCATGACCTGCTCCAAAGGGAAGACATTCAAGAAAAAGGAAGGACCTTCCAGAAAAAGAGATGACCTGACCAGAGTAAAGTGCAAAACTCATGTAAAGGTAAATTCTTGCTTCTTAGTCGTACTCCAAAGGAGGACATTCAAAAAATATGGAGGCCATGACCAAAGAAAAGCACAAAATACTCATGGAAAGGTACATTCTTTCTTCTTAGTCATGCTCCAAAGGGAGGACATTCAAGAAAAAGAAAGGACATGACCAAGTAAATCTCAAAACACTCATGTAAAGATAAAGTGATGCCTTTTTGTCATGCTCCGAAAGGGGACATTTTGACATTCCTTTTGGACAGAAGATTGAAATGGAGGACATGTCCTAGAAAAGGAGGATGCCTGGTCACCCTGCTCCAGCCAGCATGGCCACAGAGGTAGTGGTACTTAGGATCCGTTTTGTTTTTGTGTGCCTTCAAGTTATTTCCCACTTGTCGCCATGAGTTGAGATCAATTCAACAGCAATTAACAACAACAAATCACAGTTTTTTCTTGGCATGTTTATTCAGACTGGATTTTGACATTGAGGCTGAAAGAGTGTGACTTGCCCAAGGTCACTCAGTGGGTTTGCATGGCTGAGCAGGTATTCAGACCCTGGTCTCCAGAGTCCTAGTCCAACGTTCAACCCACAACATCATGCTGGCTCTAGTAGCCCTGAAAAAGTAACATTGCCAAATCTAGCAGTAGAGAGCAGTGGCAGTGGCAGTAGCAGCAGCAGTGGAGGCTTGAAGACTCCATATACAGGTTGAGTTTCCCTTATCTAGAATTCTAAAATCCAAAATACTCCAGAATCCAAAATGGTCCACACTGATGGCTGAGAGAGTAACCCCTTTGCTTTCTGATCGTTCAGAATACCACAACTGTGTTTCATGCACACATTTATTGAAAAATAATACGTATAAAATTACGTTCAGGGTATGCTTATAAGGTGTATACAAAACATAAATGACTTTCATGTTTAGACTTGGGACCCATCTCCAAGATCTCTTATTATGTATATGTAAATACAATGGACCCTTGGTATTAGCTGGGATTTGGTTCCAGGACTCCTCGTGGATATCAAAATCCATGGATGCTCAAGTCCCATTCAATACAATGGCATAGTAAAATGGTGTCCCTTATATAAAATGGCAAAATAAAGGTTTGCTTTTGGGAATTTATATATTTTTAGAATATTTGGAATCTGTGGATAAGGAATCCCATGGATAAGGAGGGCTGACTGTATTCCAAAATCTGAACAAAATCCAAAACACTTCTTGTCCCAAGCATTTTGGATAAGGGGGACACAACCCTGTAGGTGACTTTGGTCCAAAACACACTGCAGAAATAATCCAGTTTGAGACTTCTTTAACTTCCCTGGCTCAGTGCTAGGGAACCCTGGGAATTGTAGTTTATTGGGGCACCAGAGCTCTCCGGCAGATAAGGCTAAATAAACTATTGCTCTCAGAATTCCCTAGCCATTGGGCCAGGGTAATTAAAGCAGTCTCAAACTGGATTATTTCTGCAGTGTGCTTTGGATATTTGTAGCACGTGCTGCCAAGCAAGTATTTGGTCCATCTGAAAATGGAAGGATATCCATTACATTCCTATATGATGTAGACTTGGGCTATAACTAAAATGAGGGGGGAAATATCAGGGCAGCCTTTTTTAACATCAGCACTTTATTTGGAAAAGATAAAATTATAATGACCCTGACCATATAAAGAGTGATTTTCAGTACAGAATCATAATAATCAGAGACAGGGGAAAGAAATATTTCATGGGACCCAGTTTCCATTCAAGGCTGCAGGAAAAGTTTGAGCCTAAATGGAAAGTCAAGCTTGAGGGTGTTTCTGAAAACCTGTTTACTTCTCTTGCACACCTATTTGTCCAAATCTTGTAGGGTTCATTGAAGCCAACCTGAAGCCGTGTTAAAACAAAGGAAAAAACAAGTCTGAACCGTAAGTTGCTGGACTTCTAGTCAGTGTATAGTTAAATTAGGACTTGTATTCTTTATTTATTTTTTTTAGAGGCAGCAATTTGTGTTTTCCTGTGTGATGCGCTCTCTTAAGATCTACCATTGCCAAAGTTCCTTGTACATAGACAAGAGGGCAGGATTGCAGGTCAGAGGGACAAAGCATCCCATTAATCAGGGACAGAAAATAAATAACAGTGTTTTAAGGCCAGTTGGTCTGTTTACAAAATGTTTTCAGCCGCTCTGATGATTGGAACTGAAAAGAAAATCAAACATCAGTGGGATGTTTAATTAGGACCAGCTAAAAAGCTGCAAAGTAATGAGCAGACGCTGGGGTTATTTCTTTAGGTTAGGTGTTATGTTAAACAAAATTAGCCAAAAAGAAAGGGAGGGGGCATCCTTGGTAGATAAACCCAGCATGGTGGGCTGTGGTATAATTTCAGGTGGAAGTGAGTCCATGTTATAAATTTTTACTAGAGCCTCCAGTACTTTGTAATGGGATTCCCAGTATATGGGTCATGTGAAAGGAGCTATGACAGTTAAAACAGTGTCAAACTCCATTATTTCTGCAGTGCAAATTAAACCATAAGCACAAGCTGGACTCTTCTTCTTTGGAATCTTTAAACAGAGTTGGTTGGGCATTTCTTAACAGTGCTTCAGCTGTGAATTCCTGCTTGACTGGGGACTGGACTAGATGACCCTTGCATTCCCTTCTAACTCTATTTGTTTCGTTTGGTTTGGTTTGGTTTTTTTGTTTGTTTGTTTGTTTTGTTTTTGTTTTGGTTAAAGTTGGCTCCCAGATGTGAAGCTCAACTTGAGATTTAACTTGAAAGTATCTTGCAAGGACTTGAGATTTGACTTGAGACTTGATGTTGGACTTGAAGTCCTGGCTAACTGCCAAACTGCCTAACTGATCTATTCAGGTCACCAGTAAAAACAGCAATAGAGACAAAGGGCATTTTTGCCTAATTTCTTTTTGAACTTTATAGGGCTTAGTTAATTCTCCATTTATCACTATCTGTGCTTCTTTGTTGTCATGTATTCACTTCCTCCAGTCTATAAAGTTTTCCTCAAATACCATCTTCTGCAACAGCATAAATAGCAATGACCCATTTACAATGGATCCTTGGTATCCATTCGAGTATGATTGCAGGACCCTCTGTGGATACCAAAATCCATGGATGCTGAAGTCCCAATATATACAATGGAACAGTGGAATGGTGTCCCTTATACTTAAATCTGTGGATAAAGGATCCGTAGATAAGAAGGGTGACTGTACATTATCAAATACTTTTTTGACATCCAGAAATGTTAAACCTATCTATTTTTCATTGTGCCTCTTTTAATATTCCAGCACATCCAAAACACATTTGGTATTATCTCTCAAATATTTATTGGATAAAAGCCTTGCTTGATCTTCATGAATAACAGCCTGCAGACCCCCTTTTTTTAAAATCTCCACCAAAATAGTGGCAAAAATGTTGTAGTTGTTATTTAATAAAGAAATTGGTTTGTAATTCTTGGACTCCTTCAAGTCCCAATCTTCTTTACAAATTAAAGCTATACTTGCTTGTCTCCACATGTATGGCATGATTCTTAGCTTGCTGCTGAGGTTATAATAATTGATTTTGGAGTATCTTTTAGTGCTATGCAGATAGCCCATCTGGGCCAGGTGCCTAGCCTGTTTACAAGTTCCTTATCACCTCCACTAGCTCTGCCATAGTTATTGGTTTATCCAGTCTTTTCCTTTGTTCTTCTTTATTACCGACAGACTTTTCTAAGTATGTTTCTATTTCTTGATTCACCATGTTCTTTGGTTTAGGCAAAGA
Source organism: Urosaurus nigricauda (assembly GCA_034509955.1). Lineage (NCBI taxonomy): Eukaryota > Metazoa > Chordata > Lepidosauria > Squamata > Phrynosomatidae > Urosaurus > Urosaurus nigricauda. Next base: position 41,687,735 of record JAOEGL010000001.1, read on the forward strand.
CAAATAAAATGTATGGAAGATTTTTTAATCTTGCCTTTGTCTGTTACTTCTTTTTTTTCTCTGTCTTTTATTTTTACTATCAGTTTCTTTTCTCTTTCCTTTCTTAATCTATATGGAAGCTAACAGCCTGGTTCTTAAGCATGTTCAAAATAATTCTTCAACAAGTTGTGGCATTGTGTCTGCTGGTCTTGCAAATTAATCCACCAATGTTCTTCTACCCCACTTGGTAGCCATATATCTGTTCTGCATCAAAATTTTCTTCACTCAGTAAAAAGTCAAGTCTTTGAAAGCTGACAGCTATTGTTTTAAAAGGGCAAAAATTTCCTTGCAGTTTGAATTCTTCCACAAATGCTGGTGGTGTGGAGCATTTTCCTTCCACCTTTTCGCCCTTCCTTCTCTCTTTCTGTTCCAGGAAAGATCCCTTAGAATTCCTAGTTCATCCAGAGTTCATATCCTATCTTTTTGCCTAAAGGAAAGTAACTTGTTATGCTGAAGTCAAAGATAAAGAAGCTAAATCCTTTATTGTATTGAAATAAAGATTCAGTCCTTTAAGTTCATTCTTCTTTCCCTATCAGTTTCTTTCTTAAGAAAAAAAATTATATTACTTTTATGGGGGGATGCTTTTTAAAATGTACTTCCTAATATTGTCCTCTGTCACAGTTTTAGTCTCTTTAGCCCATCAAATTCTCTTAATACTCACATGATTTATCCTGTAAAAGCTTGCATCAATAGGAAGTTCCCTGTAATCATTAGTTAGGCAGTCCTTGGAGCAATATTTAGTAATCTTCTAACTTTTAAAAGAGTTATTTGCAGCACTTAATCGAAAACATGGTGGCCAGCTGCAGTGGTTATTCTGCTCCCTGTCCTCTCTGTACCACCATTTCCCACCAGATCTCTTTCTAGCTGCACACCTAAGGCAGGTAATGGGCCACTACAAGCTCCCTCTGAGTTGTCAATAAGGAGGAGACAATTTCTAGTAGTCCAAATCACACTGCACTGGACTTTCCACTGTTTGTGGGGGACACCTGGGCATTTCAGCAGAGGTGCACCCAACATGATGCCAGTCCAACCAGAAGTCCCAAAAAATAGAAACAATAAAATTAAAAACAGTTGAAAAGGAGTGTGGAGGTTTTAAAACAGAGTCTGGATGACCACCCATCAGGGGTGCTTTGATTTTAGTTCCTGCATGGAAGGGGATTGGACTGGGTGGTCCTTGTGGTCTCTTCCAACTCTATGATCCTATGAAAAAATGCAAATAATACAGCACATGAAAGGCATTTTGCCCCAAGTGGTCAGCCCCCAAACATCAAAGCAAAAAATGTCTTCACCTGCCTATTGTTACGATATGTGCTTTAATAAAATTTTGGGGACATGTGGACTGTACTATGACTGTACCTCTCCAAGGACCTGCCATCAGCCCCAAGCGAGGAAGTCACGTAGTTAAGCCCACTTGGAAAAGCAGAGTCCCTAGTAAGCAACACTCTATAGGAAGTTTGGGAGTCACTAAACCAGATTTATCACTGCCCTCCTGAGTAAGACAACACCCTCAGTGTCATATCTGATGAGCCAGTGATTGATTTAATGACTCAGCCATTAAGTCAGCTTCCCCTCCGAATTGTATCCAAACCTAAGTGCATTGTACACAGATTATTTGCTCTTGGCTTAACAAAGCCCAGGTAATCAGCACCTTTGTCTAAGCCTATCTAGTAGCTCCCAGATATATTCAGCCCTATATATTCAGATATATTCAGTGCAGGCCGGACCATGCCAGTTTGACCTCTGCTCATAGCTCCCGCAGCCCGTTTCCCCTCATCTCGGCGGTCATGTCCATCATCCTCATCCACATCTATCAGGCTTCCCAGAGGAGACTTCTAAGGTAGTATTCCAGAGGTGTCTCTCTCTTTCAAACCTAACTCCCAATCTCACCCCTCCCTTTTCACTAGCATTAAACGTGAGTGCATGTGTATGCACCATTTTGCTGTGTGTGGTATTTGTGCCCCCCAATATTCTGTGTATGTATACTGTGTATTTTATTGGACTAGTGTCATCTCTCTTGGGGTTTGTCGGTGGACCTCTGGTAGACATATTGGGACCGCGATTCTGGTGTAAGACTTTGTTAGGATCTTCCTCTCTGCATATTTTGAGCTAATTATAATTCCCCTACACGAGAGACTTCCTAACACTATGAAAGTATAATAAGGAGAACACCGGTTTAACTTCTCTAGCAAGGCAATTCCAGAGACTGGGAGCAGCTACCAGGAAGGTCTTCCCACTATACACACCTGTGAGAGTGATGGGACAGAGGGAAGGGCCTTCCAAAAAGATCTCAAGACATGGGCTCACATAGGGACATATGTTGACCTGAGCAGTATAAGGCCTTGTATTCCATTTTAGATATTTCCAAATACCTGTAAATTGGCATAACAAAAATTTATTCCAGTAGAAAAATGCTGTGCTGCACTTCATCAAGTTACAGATACTACGCAAATACAGATTGTATTTGTCCATTGTTCACTCCAGTGCAATTCATCCAGAGGAGATAGTTCCAGATATCAGCATTCAGATATCTTGAGTCAGCAGAAATCCTTCCTTCCCTCTGTTATCCCACTATAGTTCCAGTTTGGGATGAAACCTCAGCACTCCTGCTTTTAGTGACAAGATAAATCATTCACTTATAACAATAAACTATGAGTTTCCTAATATGGATCAGGACAACAACAGAAGTGACTGGGGACAAAAGTGTAAATCTCCTTATTTCCTGACACTAGAATATTAATCCAGATTGGGTGGCCTATGGGGAAAAAACAAGTGTAGCTTCTAACATTCTCTTTAAAGTGTTGTCTAGGTTGACTCTATCATAAACATCTAGAGCAGAAATAACTTCATAGGAAGAAAACACAAGAATAAACCTAAACCAAAGTCACTGCCATCACTTTGGGTTATGTGTAAAAATCCCTGTCTTATTTAGAAGTGTTGTGGATTCTCTTCCTTCCTCTAAATTACGTACAACAACATGTAACTTCTATTAAAAGAGTGTTGTCACTTTTCACCTTGAAAATGATGTCAACATATAATTATTTTTCAGGAGCATCTATATCTCTAGTGAGCTCAGTGTAGAGCTGGTGTTAGGCAAAGTGAGGCAACTGTCTCAGGCAGCTGATGCTGGGATGGGAAGAACACTGGCAGAACCTTAGCTGTTATTCTGAAGCTACCCCTCTGTCATTCTCTCCACACTGTCCCTTGAATCCACAAAGGACCATAACACTGTCATGTTATGGTCTGTTGTAGGACAGACCTCTGTGTGTGCCATACAGACAGTCTGTCTTCTGCCACTCAAACTATCCTGTTATCCTTCTCATATGGTGGTAAATGCCTGTCCATCACCAATACTGAAGTAAGGTGCAGCCTAAAGTCTAATCAGCTTCTGAATGTGGCATGGGCAATTGCACCATCTTGCTCTTCACTTTAGTCATTGGTTAACTCTGGCCTGCTGTTTGCACATTAAACATTTCCTCCCAGGCGCCTAACTAGTCAATAAAGTATTCATGTCAAAAACACATAACTGTCAGCTTCAAAGGAGGGAGGTGTGACAGGTTTGTTTGGGGTTTGGGTTTGTTTGTTTGTTTTGTAATTTTTGTACTATTTTATGCAGGTATACTTCAGTTAATAAAGGAGATGTGTTCCTATATGGTCACCCAGAGCCTGTGTATGCCAGTCAACACATCTGCCTTCTAAGCCTGACACAGTATTCCCCGAGGAAGCGGAGGAATTTCTGGTATGTGACCAGTGGATGTCAATGCTGCAGAACACAACAGACTTCCAATCAAGACCCAAGTGAGCTCAACTTCCAGTGACATCAATGTTTTCTCCTCAACCTAGTTATATGACAGGGTTGACTCCTAGCAAATCATCCAGAGCCAGCACTGGCTGAGAGAGCAGAAGTTGAGGGACATGCTTACATTTGTGGATTTCAGTTGGTGGCCATGAAGCCACCCCATTTGGAGAAATCTCATCTAAAGCCACAGTCCAACCTCTTACAGACATTTTTTGCATGGGTGTGTTAGCTTTCAGAAATTCTGACAGATGCAGGGACAAATTTCAAGTCAAATATCATGCAACACAGCCTAAAAGCACATGGAGTGTGCCATCTTACTTTGATCCCCTGCTACCACCAAACCACTTGGTTGCTGGAGTGCCTTAATGTGACATTAAGGACTAAGTACATACATTTTTGAATGAACACTCCAATGATAGGGACTTGGTCCTACAAGAAATTTTGTTGGCCTATAGGTCTGTGCCACATGCAAGCCTTGGTTAATCACCCTTCATGTTGACCTGTGGCCATTACGTGAAAAAACGGTAGGAGAAGGCTGCCTACTCGGGGGACTAATGTGATTGAGTTTGTGCCCAACCTACAGAATACATTCAGGTAGGCATGGACTAATGAGAATACTCCAAAATCCAAAATTGTCCACATGGGTGTTTGAGATAATGACACCTTTGCTTTCTGATGGTTCAGTGTACACAAACATTGTTTCATGCACAAAATTATTTTTTAAAAGTTGTGTAGAAATATACCTTCAGGTTATGTGAAAAAGATGCATATGAAACGTGAATAATTTCATGTTTAGAGTTGGGTCCCATCTCTAAGATACCGCATTATGTACGTATATGCTAATAGCGGTATTCAAAAATTTTAAAAATTCAAAACACAGAATATTTCTGGTCCCAAGCATTTTGGATAAAGGATACTCAACCCGTATTAGCAGGGGAATGCCATCTCCACCATTCTGGAGTGAGGTGTTCCCTTTGCAAGAAATAAGTAGGTGTTGACTCGCCTCCAGGAAGAAGGGAATAGTCGAATCAACTAGAATTACTTTCTCACCAAGCTCCTTAAGTACAACTTTTATTCAATAAGCTGAAGCAGAATTAAAATGGTATATTACACAATATGTTATACAACAGTGCATTATACCACACTGAATTATCTAGCAATGTGTTCTTCATAATCAAGATCCTGCTATAATATTTTCTCCAGAATAAATTCTGTACTTTTAATCAAAACTTTTCTTCTTGCAGATTCAGTCTTTTTTAAAAATATTTTTCTATGTACCAGGGAGAATGATGAATTATTCCTTAATTTATCAGCTTTCATTTTCCATTGGTGTAGTGGAGCCTTACAAGCCTAAATACTATGCCAATTCCAAATACAGTATACACACAGAATCAGTGGGATTTATCTCAGAGTTGACTAACCATTTAGTAAGTGACTCAAAAGGTCTGGTCTAACTACCAATAGGATTCAATGAAAAAAATGCTAATAGGAAGCTTGTAATTAAATGTGCAGAAACTTGGGAAATCCATTATAATTCTTTGCAAGACTGGACAAGCTGACACTGCAATTAGATGTTATTTACTCCTTCCAATTTCCAACATAGGACAACACATAAAGCACCAAAGTGCAAGTATTTGGCAGACAGTCATCCAGATACTATGTAGAAAGGAGAATCTTAATGGGGAAGGCAATTCTACGGGTTATGGGCCACGATTGACACATAGTTAGCCTGCCTTAGGCTGCGTTCACACTGGAGAAATAAACCGGTTTAAGTGTCATGGCTCAATGCGGTGAAATTCTGGGAATTGTAGTTTGTTGTGGGGCCCAGAGCGGAGCAGAGCTCCGCTCTGGGCCCCACAACAAACTATAATTCACAGAATTTCACCGCATTGGGCCATGGCACTTAAACCGGTTTATTTCTCCAGTGTGGACGCAGCCTTAGACTATGGTGACAACTGTTGCAGGTTTGTGTGTCCCTTAGAATCACCTGTCAACTCATGGCAACCCCATATGTTCCATAGGGTTTTCATAGGCAAGGAATATTTAGAAGTGTTTTTGCCAGTTCCTTCTTCTGAAATACACCTTACATCACCTGGTATTTGTTGGTGATCTCCCATCCAGGTACTAACCTGGGATGACCCTGCTTAGCTTCCAATATCAGATGGGTTCTGGTACCTTTGGGGTATTTAGGTCTGGTTGAGGATGTGTACCTTTGCATGTTTAATTGTTTTGTAGGTTAGTTAGTATGTGTGTCTCTACTGGACCATATTGTTTCTTACTTGGTGTGATTAAAAACCAGTTTTTCACCATCAGTGGTCCCAGTTTCCTTTGCTACAATTCATCAAGTAGCATGAAGTCCAGATAGAAGACAGAGTCCTTTCAGCTCCCCCACCAACTGCCCACTTTGGTTAAAGATTTCCAATAAGCATCAAGTATTGGAGGCTTAACACTGCAGTCTCTGGAGAAGCAGGCCAATTTCACACTAATCTTCCCCATGAAGGAAAAGAGTATCGGAAGCGAGAATTACATCAAAGAGAACTTAATGCCGAGAAGCGGTGGACATAAAAAGGAGCTGCTTTCAGTTTCAAATGAATGAGCACAGCTGGATTAAGAGATCAGGCTGTTCAAAGCTTGTAACACCAGCTTTGGTACCCAAGATTTAGCCAGCAGGGAGCGTCCTGATCTGGGGGCGCCTTTAAAAAGGGAGAGGATTTGTAACTGTGGGAATTTGGGGAGGTAATGGTTGCTTTTCAGCCTGGCCTTGATTTCTCTCTTCTAATAAATACCAACAGCCCCAGGCAGCTGTGTGGTTACAGTGATGCTTAACATAGAAGAGTCCTATGCAGTCTACTGGGAAGCATCAGCTTTCTACATTGTCTCTATTTGAGCACCAGCCTGGAATGGTCCAGGTTCTATTTTCATAGACTGAAACTAGCAAAAGCTCTTCAGGGACGATCTCCAGAGCTTCCTAGTAAATCATATTTTGCACCTCCTACAACTCTTGTAAAGATACTGAAGATGTCTACAGACTTCAGATTCGCTAATACTTTAAATCATTGTGACAGATTGCAGTGCACATGTTCTTGGTTTTTGTTTTTGGCCCATCATATTTTGGCGCCAAATAGGCTTTGGAAGTTTCTGCCAATCTCTTTTGAATATAAGAGGCAAGACGTCCCCCCCCCCCATGACCTTGATTTTAAATTTTCAAAGATGTGGAATCGAACTGTTTTGTCTTCCTTGCTCCCACTCTTCCAAGAGGCATCTCCAGGCTAAACCTAAGACCATCACATCACCTCCTAGAACCTTACTTGAATGTCTTCAGACCCCTCCTCACCACATCTCAAGACAAGGCTGTGATCATGCACCATCAGTGCAAAAGCAGATCAGCCCCATCTCCTCCCCCCTCAACACCCGACTCTTACTTTTTAAATAGTCTTGCTTGATGAAAAGCTCTAGAGCTCTCTTCATTCCTCTTCCCCCTCCCCATTAATAACATTTTGTTAAAGGTGCCACAGTAAAGTAGATTTTGGAATCGCTTTTGGTGGCATCTCTTATTGCCTTTAAATCTGTGAAAGCAGGAAATTTACTGACAATTTTGGTTCCTAAAACAGTCATCCAAACAATAAATTTTTGATGGCAAAATTGAAATGACATAGATATAGATATAGATATATAGATATAGATATAGGAGAGGTCAGTGCCTGAGTTAGCCAAAATAACTTCCTCACCCCCCCCCCCCAAAAAAAAAGTAGATACAAGCATGTGTGAGGAACCACCAAAGTCAGCAGATATAAAAAAACCTCTTTTGGGGGCAAGGACACACACACACACACACAAGAGCCATACTTAGTGGCCACAGAATATTGTGTGTCTGAGAGGAGAGAGGAGGAAATAGCATGGAGAATTGTAAAAGAAAGCACAACTTGCTTGAATAACATTCAGCATAGCACTCCACACTGTCACATTTTGTTCCAGGTGAAGTCCCTTATTGTAAACTGAATAACCTACAATTTGCTTATATATATATTCCACAAACTGCCATCTGAGGCCACCTGCTTAATAGAAGAGCCTGCCTTGTCAGATATCCCTAGCATATGTTCTTAGAGATGCAAAGGGTGAAAGCAGAGGGAAGAGGATCAATGCAGAAATGGGAATGGTTCAAGATGTTGCTGTTGTCCCATGTTAAGCAGTGCTGAAGTGAGTACCATCACTCCTCCCCTCCACCTCCTCTGTCTCTGTTCCAGGGAAACTGACAGGTGTAAATCCCAGGATGAATGAAGGCACTGAGCCCTATAAAGCTGGTGTCTCTCCACGCATCTCTGCCCTGATTGACTTGTCGTCTTGCTGAGGCTGACTATCAGTTGCTCGCTGCCTCCAATTCAAGGTGTGATTTAGTTTGGAGATGAGAGGTGACAGTTAACATTGGTACTCGTCAGTGTAGATCAGACACAGTCACGCTGTCTTCCTTCACCCAGGTTCTCCCTCCCTTGCACTCTATTCTCCCTTTCCTTCCCAGTTGCCCCCACTTCTGTCAATTGCTCTCAATCTCCTTGCCTGTTCATTCCCAGTCTTTTTGTCTCATTGCCAATGTTTCACAATTCCTCTTCCTATTTTGTTCAAGGAGCTCTACAGACCACCCCGAAGACACGGCCTGCAGCTGCCCCTTTTCATGCCAGATCGGAGCTGCGGCAACCTCATGCTGCAGCCCTGATCCGGTCTTTTGAGCATTCAAAAAGAAGCCACAAAAAGTGACTCCTTTTTGTGTCCTCAAATGGGCACCATAACCACAGCAGCATGGCCATATGGTGCCCCTTTGCCATAGCATCATCTGGGCCCAGTGCTGGAGGCACACCATGACACCGTGTGCCACCTGGAGCAGTGTGCAGTTTCCAGGCACCCGGGCGGGGTGGGGGGGCAGAAGCAGGCATGCGGCATCAGGATGCTGCCCCCCAGGCTGGTCTTTCAGGCCAGTTTGTAAAGGCCCCAAGTGACCTATGAAGCTTTGTAAAACTCACAAGCTATATAAAGAGAATCCACTGATAATAATTAGTAACGTTATTACACTGATCTGATGGTGTTACTCCACCAGTGTGGTCATCTTTTACTGACTGTTGTTTCTGTCAGCCTTTCAGAGGTCTGGTTAACAACTCGGGAAGCTATTGTCTGGAACCAAGATAGAATCATGGGACTATAGAGTTGGAGGAGGCCATAAGGGCCATCCAGTCCAACCCCCTGCCATGCAAGAACTTACAATCAAAGCACCCCCTACAGATGGCTGTTATTGTTGTTCTAGTGGCGAACCCCACAAGAGTCCAATTGTATAAATGGGAATGTGGTAAGTCAACACTTAAGTAATTTCCATTGATTTAATGGGCCTACAACAATTGGATCTAACCATTGGATTTAGGACTAGGCACTCGTGGCCCACCTTTTGCCCTGCTAGAATAAGCCCAGTGGAGCTTTGGATGTTGAACGTTGTTGTTGGCCTTGGATTCTCTTGCCCTTGTAGGATTGTCTTGCTAAGCCTTTTTTCTTACATAGCAGTCTACAAAGGATTGCCACATTGAGAATAAATCACATCTACCATTATTTATTTATACATAACTTCCAAGTAAAATTAATTTATACTTGCTGTAGATGCAGCACCTAATCTGCCAAGTCACTGCAGTGTTTTACGTAATGAATTGTATCTGTATATATAAAGTTATTTTACATGCATCTGAGGAAGTAGACTCAAGTCAATGAAAGCTCATGCCACCAACTTCTTTCTTTCAGTTAATCTCAAAGGTGCTACAAGATCCCTTTGTTTACAGTCTACAGTTTCTTACTTTTGTGTGGTTACCAGAATAGCATTTGAAATCCTAGAATGCCCTAATAATAGCTGAGAATCTTATTTTTGATGCTTCAGTTCTGCCTTTGAAATGCCCTCTTGACATAATCCTCTTGAGATGAACCTAAATTACAGTTCATTAATATCTAAGAAGTATAGAATATATCCATCCTGTTGAACTACACATCTAGTGGCCATAGATCATTGCATTAATGACTCTGTACTCCTGTGTTCTTTTTGTTTTTTCCATAGTGGTTGTTTCTCCTACCAATGTGTTCAGATGTTTCAACACCATATTAAAGTCAAAGTATAAATTATTCAATGACTATTGTTTCAATATGTTCCATCAACACAAAATCATAGTTTTTTATTAATTGTTTTGGTGTCAAGGGAGAGCATATGCTTGTGATATGTGCAGATGATTAGAAATTATGAGGAATTGCAGACAATTTGGGGGACAAGATTAAAGATTTATTTATTTATTTGTTTGTTTATATCCCACCCTTGTCCCAAAACTGGGATTCAGGGTGGCTCACAACATTAAAAACCAGTACAGTTAAAAGCATACAAAAATAATACATTGAAATAGAATTAAATTATTACAATATAATTTTAAAATGAAAGCAGGGAACAATAACAGATTAAAATACAATGCATATCATGAGTTAAAAACATATAATTCCAGTTAATAATGCATGCATAATATCAATTAAAAGGGCATCTAATACAAATACATAGTAAAAATAATCCATCCATATTTTAAAATTAAATTCATAATTTAAAAATCATCTGGATAAGCCTGCTGGAAGAGATATGCTATTAATGCTGTTATGTTTCTCCTTAATGCTGTTTTGAATTCAGACAGCATCTCAAGCTGTCACAAATCTCTTATGGCAGGTCATTCCACAGTCTGGAGGTGGCTAAAGAAAAAGTGCTCTGGGTGACAGCTGCCAGCTTTGTCCTGGCTGACTGGAGTTAATGTCCCCCAGAGGACCTGGGTGTAGAAGGTGATTATATGAAACTAGGTGGCCCTGTAGACCCAAACCATGCAGGTCTTTGAAGGTAACAATCAACACAAAGAGTTTATGTTAACATACTTGGCTAAAAAGCAAACAAAATTAAACTGAGCAAACAAAAAAGTTAGTTTTGCATTCTGAAAACAGCCCAAACATAAAAACAAAGAGCAGACGAAAGCTCATGAACTACCTTGCAGTCATAAGCATGCAGGGCCCTAGATTCAAACAAACAAACAAACAAACAAACAAATTCATTTATATACCGCTTCATACCGCCTAAGCAGTGTCTAAGTGGTTTACAACTGTAAGCTACTTGCCCCCAACAATCTGGGTACTCATTTTAGCGACCTCGGAAGGATGCAAGCCTGAGTCAAGCTTGAGCCCATTTGCTGGTATTGAACATGCCACCTTATGGTTTTGAGTGAGTGGCTGCAATACGGGCATTTAACCACTGTGCCACCAGGGCTCCATAGGGGAGATTCATAGGGGAGGCTGGTGCAGACTTGTTGCACAGGTCCCCTTTCTACACAGACATTGCAATTTTGAAATTAGTTATCTATTCTATATCCGAAACCCTCTGCCTTTGTTACTATTGCTTACCACCTAGCTGAAAGTTCTACAAGTTTCCTAACTGTTTTGTATCTTTTTGGTAATTGACAAAGTGATTATTCTGCCAATTGGTTTCTTTTTTTATTATTCTGATCAATGAACATCATTGCAAATTTTAGACAAATTAAGTTTAAAGCTTTATTTTTGTGCCCCTTCAAATTCAAAAATTAGTCACAGTCAAGTTCTCTTTCAAGTTCATGTTCATGAGACAAGATTACTAGGTGGTTTAACCATTGTTATCCTTTTGCAGGTTGCCTACTGTTTTTAACTGTTTTGGCTTTCATTTGTTTTGTATTTTTCTTTAATGAGGACTAGTTTGCTGAAACTTCTTTCAGCTTCTGCCATAGTCCCTGAAACAGTGCAGAAGATTCACAAGGCTATCCATATATCGCTGAAAATTAATTAATTAGATGTTTCTTGTAAATCTCATATAATAATATAAGTAGGGGGCTGTTCGTATTATTTATCATTGTAGACCTGAAGAGTTTTTTCTCCCAGGTGCAACTTTTCATAAGAAAAATTCTCAGAAAGATCTAGGAAATGCTTTCTCAGTTGGAATGTAAAACAAATGTTATTCATGGCTTTGAATCTGTGTTCCAATGTTCTTGTGATGTTGTCCAAGTTTTATCTAAACTGTTCCTGTGAGTGCAAGCCCATTTATTCATGGTCTTGCAAATCCTATCAGAAGAGGAGTAGCACTTGCTCTCACTGTCTTGCGACCCTGGTTTGCCCTTCAAAGAAGGCTTGTGCTTGCCTGCTAGTCTACAACACCATAGCTCACAGTTCTTGTATAACATTATGTTATACAAAAGAAAGGAGAAGCCAGGCATAGTCAGACACGCATTCTAGATTTTAGGAAAGCTGATTTTAGAAAACTTAGAGAAATACTGGGGGTGATCCCATGGTCAGAAATACTAAAAGAGAAGGGAGTTCAAAACATATGGGAGTTCCTCAAAAGGGAGATACTAAAAGGAGAATTTCAAACAGTTCCAATGTGGAAGAAAAATGGGAGATGTCTCAAGAAACCAGGATGGATGACTAAGGAACTTTCAACTGAACTAAGTTTTAAACAGAACATGTATAAGAAATGGAAAAATGGGATAATCACCAAAGAGGAATTCAAACAAATAGCAAGCACCTGTACGGATAAAGTCAGAAAGGTTAAAGCACAGAATGAAGCCAGGCTTGCTAGAGGCATTAAGAACAATAAAAGGGGGTTTTATGGGTATGTCTGCAGCAAAAGGAAGAAGAAGGAAATGATAGAGCCGCTATGTGGAGAAGATGACAAAATGCTAACAGGGGACAGAGAAAAGGCAGAATTACTCAACACCTTCTTTGCTTCAGTCTTTTCAGAAAAGGCAAAGGGTGTTCAACCTGAGGACAGTGGAGCAGGGGACAGAATAGGAGTATTTCAGCACAGAATGAGTAAAGAGATAGTACAGGAATACCTGGTTAATCTAAATGAATACAAGTCTCCAGGACCAGATGAACTACATCCAAGGGTATTTAAAAAAACCTGGCAAATGTAATATCAGAACAATTGGCAATAATCTTTGAGAATTCTTAGAGAACCAAAGAAATCCCAGCAGACTGAAGGAGGGCAAACATTGTCCCCATCTTCAAAAAGGGGGAAAAAGAGGATCCCAACAATTATTGTCCAGTTAGTCTGACATCAATTCCAGGAAAGATTCTGGAGCAGATCATTAAACAGAGAGTTTGTGAATATCTAGAAGTAAATTCCATAATCACAATAAGTCAACATGGGTTTCAGAGAAACAAATCATGTCAGACAAATCTGATCTCTTTTTTTGATAAAATTACCAGCTTGGTAGATGAAGCGAATGCTGTGGATATAGTATATCTTGATATCAGTAAGGCCTTTGACAAGGTTCCCCATGACATTCTTTCAAACAAGCTTGTAAAATGTGGGCTAGACAAGGTAACTGTTACATGGATTTGTAATTGGTTTACTGGCCGCACCCAAAGGGTTTCTTTTCATCCTGGAGAGAAGTGACCAGTGGGGTCCCACAGGGTTCTGTCCTGGGCCCAGTGCTATTCAATATCTTTATTAATGACTCAGATGACCACATTGGGGGCCTAGTTATCAAATTTGCAGATTACACCAAATTAGGAGTAGCTAATACCCCAGAGGACAGGATCAAAATTCAGAATGACTTGAATAGACTAGAAAGCTGGGCCAAAGCTAACAAAATGAAATTCAACACAGAGAAATGGAATGTACTGCACTTAGGACGGAAAAATGAAATGCACAGATATAAGATGGGGGACACCTGGCTGAATGAGACCACATGTGAAAGGGATCTAGGAGTCCAAATAGATCACAAGTTGAACATGAATCAACAGTGCGATGCAGCAGCTAAAAAGGCCAATGCAATTTTAGGCTGCATCAATAGAAGTATAGTGTCTAGATCAAGGGAAGTAATAGTGCCACTCTATACTGGTTTGGTCAGGCCCCACCTAGAATACTGTGTCCAGTTATGGGCACCACAATTCAAAAAGGATGTGGAGAAACTGGAGCGGGTTCAAAGGAGGGTGACTAAAATGGTGAAGGGTCTGGAAACCATGCCCTATGAGGAACGACTTAGAGAGCTGGGGATGTTTAGCCTGGAGAAGAGAAGGTTAAGAGGTGATTTTATAGCCTTTTTTAAATATTTGAAGGGATGTCACATTGAGGAGGGAGCAAGCTTGTTTTCTGCTTCTCCAGAGACTAGAACACGGAAGAATGGATGCAATCTCCAAGAAAAGAGATTCCACCTCAACATTAGGAAAAACTTCCTGACAGTAAGGGCTGTTCGACAGTGGAACACACTCCCTCAGAGAGTGGTGGAGTCTCCTTCTTTGAAGGTCTTTAAGCAGAGGCTGGATGGCCATCTGTCGGAGATGCTTTGATGGAGAGTTCCTGCATGGCAGGGGGTTGGACTGGATGGCCCTCTTCCAACTCTATGATTCTTTGATTCTAACAGACCATGTCAAATGAACCCCTCTGTCTCTCAGTCCCATACAGTCCTACTTCAACTGCACAGGCACACACTATTTTAGAAAAGGGACGTAAGTTGGGGCTGTTGATCCAGCAGTTCAATGTGTTGCTTGCAATTGCTTCTAATTGCCCTTTGGCAAATCACACAAGATCTAGTGAACAGATATAATAAAATAAGTTTCTACCAAGTTTCCTCAGGCAAATGTTTTTTTCTTCTTCTTCTTCATAATTCAAAATCTTGTTTTTTTCTTCATAATTAAGTCCCACTAAGGGTAATGGACGTTAAAGCACCCAAAGTGCTTTGCCAAAGCACCCAAAGTGCTTTCGGTTGCATTGACAGCTTGTGACTTAAATAATGCTTTTGCATTTTATGAATTACTGTATTCAAGAAAATAGATATAAGTATGGGTCTCAGAAACCCATTCTTTGTATGCTCACAGTATGCATACAGTTGTCACAGGCTACATGCCATGTATGAAACTGTGCTGCCCTCAGACCTTTTAAATTCTTTATTATTATTATTTTTAAAAATAAAGTTAAAGTTTAATCCACTCTCCTTCTACTGAGCCTTGCCCCACTCATTCTATCTCTCCCCCTGAGCTCCAGCATTTTGAAGGGATGTAGGGTAGGTGAATGCCACATCCCATTTCTGCCAAAAGCCGGATGTTTGGAGTGCAGTGATGTCACCCTTAGGGTGTCACCTGGTGCATCCCACACATCCCTTCACCCCTGTAGTGACATCCCTGTTGTCACCAAGAATCCTTGAGAGGGTAATGCTATTGTCCCTGAGGGAAGCCTGAAGGGACGCCTGCTGCAGCCTGAAGCCATTCTCCACCTGAGGCTCCACAGCCAAGGCCAGGCAAGGCAGGGCAAGCCAGAGGGTGTGGTTGTTCTCGGAGGACTTAAGTCTCTGCCCTCCCACCCCTTTCTAACATCTGCTGACCCTGAAGGAAGCCTGAAGGGACGCCTGCTGTAACCCCATTCTCTTATGTGTTGGAGATTTTACATCTGTACTGGGACGGGAAATTTAGCTGGATTATCCACTTTTATCATCTGATAATGGAGCTGGAAGTAATTGGGGAGCGGCTATTGAAGTTGTGCGGGGTCAGGGAAGATATGGCGGTAACAGAGTGAACACATGTTACAAAAGAAGAAGGGATCGATGTTTGATATCTATCCCTTCTTCTGTTCACTCTGTTTCCCTGGATAATGTGGGGAGTGCACCAATCGTTCCACAATCCCTTAATCTGCTCCTCTGCAATGTCAGGTCGGCCAAGGGGAAAACCCACATCATCCACAACCTCCTCGTGGATGAACAGGCCGACCTGGCATGCTTTACTGAGACCTGGCTGGGAGATGCCAGCGCTGTAACTTGGGCGCAAGCTCTCCCAGCCGGTTACACGGTCAGTGAGCAGATAAGGGAAAGTGGGCGAGGGGGCGGTGTGGCTTTAGTCCATAAAACCAACCTGACCTTGATCAGAAAGCCTGTCCGGAAAACAACCCATATCGAGTGTGTGTACCTTAGCCTGAAGACCAGGGATAGCTTGGGGATTCTGTTGGTATACCGGCCACCCCGTTGCCTAACGGACTCCCTAACCGAGCTGACTCAGCTGGTCTCTGAGTTGTTGTTGGATTCGCCCAGACTTTTGGTCTTGGGCGACTTCAACATCCCTCTAGAGACCAGCCCATCCAATCTACCTGGAGCGGCTCGGGAGTTCATGGAATCCATGACAAGCATGAACCTATCCCAATTGGTTGACGGGCCTACTCATTGTGCGGGTCACACACTCGATGGGATTTTTAGTACGGAACAGGAGTATCCGTGGGCGGAGGTAACCAAAACCTCCGCATTGTCATGGACGGACCACTTTCTGATCAAGATGGAACTTAAGGCCACTTTCCGCCCCCCCGGGGGTGGCGGACCCATTAGAATGGTCCACCCTCGAAGGCTGATGGAACCAACAGGCTTCCAGAATGCCTTAGAGGGTTTAATGGTTGGTAGCACCGGCGACTCTACCGAGACCTTGGTGAATACTTGGAACACCGTCCTTCCCAAGGCCCTCGATACTATCGCTCCTGAGCGTCCTCTCCAACCCGCTCCCAACCGTAAGCCCTGGTTCTCCCAGGAACTCCGGGAGATGAAGCGGGCTGGACGACGACTAGAGCGCAAATGGCGGAAGACTCGGCTCTTGTCCGACAGAACTCGCCATAGGCAGCATCTTCGCGCCTATCGGGAGGCTTTGCGTGCAGCGCGGAGATCCTTCTACTCTGCACGCATTGCGTCTGCAGAGTCCCGTCCAGCGGAGCTGTTTAAGGTGGTTGGGGAGCTGACGCAGGTTCCCCCTGCGCCAAATCCCCTACTTAACCCTACAGTGGCCTGCTGTGACGCATTTAACATCTACTTTGCAGACAAAATCTCTCGGATAAGGGCTGACTTAGACGCCAATGTTCTAGCAGCATCTGTAAATGAGGCACCTAGCAACTCCGTTACTGTCACTTTATTGGATGAGTTTCAATCTGTAAGTACTGATGACGTGGACAAGCTCCTTGGAAGCGTGAGGAAAACAACCTGCCCTCTCGATCCATGTCCATCATGGCTGGTCGTCCAGGGAGGGGACACATTGAAAACATTCCTTAGGGATGTAATCAATGCTTCCCTCAGGGAAGGCACTGTTCCTTCTTGTCTGAAGGAGGCGGCCGTAAAGCCCCTCCTGAAGAAACCTTCCCTTGATCCCCTGGACCGAAACAACTATAGACCAGTTTCCTTGCTGCCATTTTTAAGCAAGGTGATCGAGAGAGCAGTCGCCTCCCAACTCCAAGCTGTCTTGGATGAAACCGATTATCTCGATCCATTTCAAACCGGCTTCCGGGCAGGATATGGAGTTGAGACTGCCATGGTTGCTCTGACAGATGACCTCCGCTTGAGCATTGACAGGGGTAGTGTGACCCTGCTGGTGCTCTTGGATCTCTCAGCGGCCTTTGACACCATAGATCATGCCATCCTTTTGGACCGGCTGAGAGGGATGGGGATCGGAGGCACCGCCTTACAGTGGTTCCGTTCCTTTCTCTCCGGCAGGACCCAAAGGGTGAGGCTCGGGGACAGCTGCTCCTCCAAAATTGAGCTAAGCTGTGGCGTCCCACAAGGCGCCATTCTGTCCCCGATGCTATTTAATATTTACATGAAGCCGCTGGGTGAGATCATTCGGAGGCATGGAGCTCAGTGTCATCAGTACGCTGATGACACTCAGATATATTTCTCCATGACCAGATCATCTGCTCAGACCTCAGATGGCGTCTCCTCTCTCAATGACTGCCTGGCAGCGGTAATGGATTGGATGAGGGAAAACAGATTGAGACTGAATCCAGACAAAACGGAGGTACTGACAGTCACCGGCCCGAAACCAGGTCTGGGAATACAACTCCCGGTCCTAGATGGAATCACACTATCCTCGAAGGACCCTGTTCGCAGTCTGGGGGTACTCCTAGACTCGTCACTTCACATGACTAGTCAGGTGAATGCGACGGTCAGGAGTGCCTGTTATCAGCTTCGGCTGATACGCCAGCTGCGCCCTTTCCTGGAGATGAGGGATTTGGAAACTGTGGTACACGCTTTGGTCACCTCACGATTAGACTACTGCAACGCGCTCTACATGGGGCTGCCCGTGTACCTAACCCGGAAACTTCAATTGGTCCAAAACATGGCAGCCAGATTAGTTACTGGGACATCTAGGAGAGAACATATAACTCCAGTGCTTAAATCTCTCCACTGGCTGCCAATTAGTTTCCGGGCACAGTACAAGGTGCTGGTTTTAACCTTTAAAGCCCTACATGGCTTGGGCCCATCTTATCTCAGGGACCGCCTCTCCCCATACGATCCTCCCCGCACACTTCGATCCTCTGGGAGGAACTTACTACAGCCTATCAAGGCCAGGCTGGCACAGACCTCCCAGAGGACCTTTTCTGCGACCGCTCCCAAGCTCTGGAATGGTCTGCCGGATGAGATGCGTCTCATGACATCTCTAGATTGCTTCAAAAAAGCCCTAAAGACGCATCTCTTCCGGCAGGCCTTCCCCTGAAATTCCTTATCCCCGGCTTCGGTTCCAGACTTTGATTCCTGCCTACTCCCATGTTCTGATCCCCACTTATGACGTGGCCACATAAGGAAGGGTTAGGATGTAGCTATATGTTTTTAAATAACTGTTTTAATCATTGCTGTTTAATCTATTTTTAAGGGGCGGGAGGTTTGGAAATGGGTCATGGGATTGTTTTAATCTATGTTTTTTTACTTGTACCCCGCTCCGAGTGTATATACAGAGGAGCGGGCTATAAATAAACTATTATTATTATTATTATTATTATTATTATTATTGTTGTCCAGAATGGGTTGTAATTCATTGATTATATGTCTGAGTGGTCTCAGCTGGGAACTGTATGTGATCACTAGTGAAATTATGTCATCACAGGACCTAATGACATCACCCACAATATTAGGGGGACTTTCATGTGCTCATCCTCCAATGTGATTTATGCCATACTATGTCAGCAATGCCCTTCAGTTTTACCTCCAGGGTGGACAGTTGTGGCCTCCTCTTTGATTTCGGACTGGACATTCCTTAATCTGTCACCACTGGCTATGCTACACAGGGATGAGGGAAGTCAAGAAGGCCCAAAACATCTGGAAAGCCACAGTTACCTGCACTTGTGAAAGTCCTGGTATGATAGGATGTTTCCTGGATTGTACATTACCTTCCCTGAGGACTCCTCTTACAGCAGGGATAGGCAAATTGTGGTCCACAGATTCTGTTGAACTCCAAAGTTTCTGTCAACTAGTCAAGGATGACAGGCTTTGTAGTTCAACAGCATCTGGAAAGCTGAAGTTTCCCTATCCCTGTTCCAAGGCCACTTGATGACATTTCTCCTCAACCCCACATGAAAGCTTCCACATGAGTGTTTGAAACACTTACAACACAGCCATTTATAGCGTTTACACAAAACACAGCAGCGGTGGTGGTGGGGGGGGAGAGAGACTTTCTCAACCACCATGCTTTTTGGTAGGGATGGGGGATGCAGAAAACCCAAAGCTTTCCTTATATTCTTTTCTCTGTCTACCCATTCCTTGGAACCTCCTTCCCTGCCCCCAGCCAATGTGTGTTGATCCATTAAAGCCCCCAGCAGTATGTCACCGGACTAATAATTACATTCCACACTCCCATCATGCCGTCTGCTGCTGACCTCTCACCCCTCCACTCTTTTAATCACTCCTTGGCATCACTCACTCTGACAGAGCGGCAGCACAGCCCATGTGACCTGTCAGACTGGGGATGTGACTTATAGGGCCCAGCCAGTGGACAAAGGGAAGGGAGATAGGCAACATAAATCTCTGGGGCAAATAAAAGCGAGTGAAAGGGCGCTCTGCAGAGGCCTGTGCTAGCAGATTCTCAGCCTCTTGTTATTCACTCTAGACATATAGTGATGAGGAAGTGGCCTAGAGTGACATGCACTGGTCCCAATCAACCTTGTACATCCTACAAAGACCTAAAAGTAACTTAATGTCATGCATGGCTGACAGCAGCCTCAAAGAGGATGGTTAGCATCAGGCAAATAACCAGAGCACTTTGCAGCCATAGTTGTGGAAAGGCCTATGACCATAAGAAGTTTCTATCAAGAGCTTCAAACAAGGGGTTGACAGTTCTTTCTCAGCTTCATTTCTGCATGTAAAAGGGAGGGGGTTTTTTTTAATTTGAAGAGAATAATCAATTGCCTTTTCACCAACAACTGTGCACAGGCCTTCTGAAATAGCAATCTTTCAAAGCCTGTAAAGACAAATAAACTACCCTGGAATGAATTATCTTACCCAGAGTAGTTAGACATCCAGTCCACCACACCAAGCAATGAAGATTTAGTTATGCATTAAGTGCAAATGAGTTGCAAAATGTCTGTATTGACTCTCCACTGTCATAAAATTGCATATTTTCTGTCTTCCTTTTTCCTTGCAGATTCCTCACTAACTATCAAATATACAGAATGGCAAAATTTAATGTACAAGTAAAACCACAAAAACCAGTTTCAAAGTCAGATAGACAGTATTTTGCTTCAGCACTTAACTTACATTATTCAGTGTCAATAAAGAACATGCTAGAAATGTGTACCCATTGTGTAAAAACAGACATCTTGTCCACATTTTATAATCCTAGTTTATGTTAATATGTTGCTTCTCCTGAGAGCTCAAAATTCAGAATCATCCCTGTTAACTGCAATCCGATGTACATACTTTTAGCTCTAAGTAGGCCTGTGTAGGATTTCTCTATTTGTAATGCTTTCAACAAGACTTTTAGTCATTTTCAGTGGGCAGTGTCATTATAAATGAGGTGAGGAGTTTAAGAGAGACAGTAGTATTTTCTCTTAAAGCCTCTCACTGAGGCCATTGCTCAGATCTGAACTTGAATCAGCTAATAGTCAACACTTCAAACCATCAAATCCCACTAGATTCTTAATGTCTCGTATAACTAGTGTAGATAGAAGGCAGTTGTAAATCTCTTGTTGGTTTACAGTATACTGGGTAGGATGGGGAACAGTGATGGGGAACACAATGACTTGGACTAACATAGGTACTCAGTTGGATATCTTTACTCTTTAGGATCTTTTCTAGCTCTTTCTTCTTTGACCTTCCTTAGTAATTGTTCAAAGTCTGTGATGTTTTCTACTGATAGTATACTGTCATCCACTATACCTTAGGTTGTTGATGTTCCTTCCTATCTTTACTTGAATCATAGAATCACAGAGTTGGAAGAGACCACAAGCGCCATCCAGTCCAACCCCCCTGCCATGCAGGAACTCCCAATCAAAGCATACTCGACAGATGGCCAATCAAAGCATACCCGACAGATGACCAAAGATTTTCCTTCTTTTGCGTTTAAACCTGCTCTTCATATGATATTTTCTTATACTTTTCCTAAATAATACAGAAAACTGACGTACATGTGGCTTAACTAGGCAGGATTGGTTCTGAGCCCTCATTCAGTTCTGGTGCTCAGGACAAATTCCTACACTCAGAATTCTTTAATTTTTAAGTGTTTGCATTTTACCAAAAGGTCCAGCTTCCCATTTCAGGTCTGTCTGCCCTGTTTTATAGGTACAACCAATAATTAGTCCAAAAAAAAAAAAAAGGTTTGAATGCCTGAATTTTATGTGCAGCTATGAGCTAGACCCACTGAAACTTCAGGGATAAAATTGCCCAATTGTGTGAAAAATCCCACCACTGACAGATGAAGATGAAGAGAAGATCTTTCAGCTACAATATAATAAGTAGCAAAACCATTTCCCAGTTTTGCTACTGAATTGAGATGTGTGCATACCAGCAAATCAAATGCTGGCTTGTTTGTCATTCTTGCTCCTCTCCCACACCAATGCATAAAAACAGCCAGGTTAGTTTCTCAGTATCTTTTCAAATGTACATCTTTAAGAGGGATTGGAGTAGACTGTGTGGTGATAGCACAAATACCAGTCAATCAGTACTGTCAGTGTAGCTGCCTTTCTATTGTAGGTTTGCAGACCACCCCCTCCCCAAGTGTAACCTTGAACAAAAAAGGGTATGTTT
The DNA here is from genome assembly GCA_034509955.1 of Urosaurus nigricauda. Classification (NCBI taxonomy): domain Eukaryota; kingdom Metazoa; phylum Chordata; class Lepidosauria; order Squamata; family Phrynosomatidae; genus Urosaurus; species Urosaurus nigricauda. Next base: position 41,709,620 of record JAOEGL010000001.1, read on the forward strand.
ACCTTAAATGCAATAAGAAGACTTCCTACAGCTCTAAAAAAATGGTGTCACTTTAATGTAAAGTGCAAAACTTGGGGTTTTTTTTCCCTAATACTACACCATGTTCTCATCAATGCCAATAAAAGGCAGACATGCAAGGCCCCGACAAAGGCAAGAGCTGTTCAGCTAGTTCTGAAACTAATAAAATGTTGATCAGACAGATAGATGAAGATAGATGGATGAGATGAAAAAAAGAAACCCCAAGATAAATAGGAATCTCCATATTGTGTAGTCTCTCCCTGACTTCTCACCATATTGGGAAGACCATTATCAGGTAACCTGTGTATCTCCTTGCTCAGTTTGCTGTGTGGGTGTGAATTATTGATGGATGACTTCAAGGCTCCTGGGCTCTCCCTTCCTGTGTCCCTTTATCTTGGAATTAGAATTGGACTGGACAGTCATTTCAGTTGGAGCCTGTTAAGCAGGCACATATCCACTTTACTCAGAAATTATGAAGTCTTCTCAGTCTGTTTTGCATTATGAGTAGAATCATCACAGAGCTGGAAGAGACCACAAGGGGCATCAGGTCCAATGGCCTGCAATGCGGGAATACAAAATCAGCAGTCCTGACAAATGGCCATCCAGCCTCTGTTTAAAAATCTTTAAAGAAGGAGGCTCCACAACACTCCAAAGCAATGTATACCACTGTCAAACCGCTCTCATCACCAGGAAGTTCTCCCTAATGTTTAGGTGGAATCTCTTTTCCTGTAGTTTGAATCCATTGCTCTGTGTCCTAGTTTTTGGAGCAGCAGAAAACAAGCTTGTTCCATCCCAAATATGACATCCCATCAAATATTTAACCATGGCTATCATGTCACCTCTTGACCGTCTCTTCTCCAGGCTAAACATACTCAGCTCCGTAAGCTGCTCCTCATAGGGCATGGTGTCATGCCCAGCCTGGTTGAGAAATCTGGAGAGAAGTCTGACACTGAGCCTGAGCTCAGTTGTGCCCTGACAATACCAACAAAGACCCCCCCTCCAGAGGATGGCCAGGAGTCCAGTGTCCAGGCAGCAGAGCCGCCTGGCAAAGTTGACATGGAGGAGGAGGAGATGGAAGTCAATTCACCCATGCCTTCTTACAGCCATGTGAGATCCGAAAGGGCAGGGCTGCAGCCGTCTCAGAAGCTTTGTTTGAGATGCCAAGCAATTAAGAAACAGCTGCACCAGTGAGGGCTGAAGATAAAACCCAGGGAGGAATGCCAGAGCCTTTATCACAGGTTATCTGATTCCCCTGGCAAAAGTACCTTGTTTGTGAACTCTCTTCTTGACTTCTTGGCTTGAACCTGTGGATCTTGGACTGACCATTCTGTTTTGCTGGAACTCTTGACCCTTTTTGGGCTTCTTGACTACACTGACTGTTTGACCATTTGGCTTGAACCTGGAATGATTATGGACCTTGCTTTTGGAATTCTGTCATTTGCTTTGTAAGTCTAAAGTTTCTTGCTTTATTACTACACACACTGTATTGTGCTATTTTGTTTTGCTTGTCTCTACCTTATTTTGGTTTCGTTATCAGCTGCTGACCGCTTTCCTGGACACATGGTTTCCATACCTTTTACCTTTTTGGTCATCCTCCTCTGGACTTGCGCCAGCTTGTTAACATCCTTTCTGAATTGTGGTGCCCAGAAGTGGGCACAGTACTGTAGGTGAGGTCTGAGTGGTATTGCTACTTTCCTTGCTATAGACACTATACTCCTCTTGATACAGGCTAGAATAATATTTACTTTTTCAGCTGTCACATCATACTGTTTAGCTTATGATCTACTGAGATTCCTGGATCCCTTTGACATGTACTGTTGTCAAACCAGGTGTCATTGATCCTATATCTGTGCATGCATTTTTTCCTGCCTAAGTGTAGTACCTTGCATTTCTCCCTTTTAAAATTCATTTTATGAGTTTTGGCCCAGCTTTTTAATCTGTTAAGACCATTTTGAATTTTTATCCTGTCTTCTGGGGTATTGGCTAGCTCTCCTAATTTGGTGTCATCTGCAAATTTGATATGCATGCCCTCATCCAATTCATTGATAAAGATATTGAATAGCACTGGACCCAGGACAGAACCCTGGGCACCCTATTAGGAACCAGCCACACTCTTTGCTGACTCTGCACACCATCCTCCTCCTGCTTCTAGTGGAACACCCCATTTCAAGAAGGGGAGAGAGAAAGAAGGAACCAGCCACACTCTTTGCTGACTCTGCATACCCTCCTACTGCCTCTAGTGGAACATTCCTCAGAAGCCATTTCTTCTTCCATCATCCTCAGCAACTGGGACATTGGGCAAAGGTTTCCAAAGCTACCCCTTCCTTATCTCCTAGATCCTTCTTGTTTTGTGGCATTCAGGCAATGTTATCTAGCACTGTTGGATATTATTTCTCTGCTTTTCTGATTGTCACTTTTTCTCCTGTTGTTTATTGGGCACTGCATCCATCCCTTCCCATGGCTCCACGCATCTCTTCCAACCTGATCCCAATTTGACCTCTCCCTGTCTCCCAGCTTCCATTCTTCTGCTCACTCTGGAACTGCTGCTCCAAAAGCAGCAGCAATTCATGATCTTTTTCTTTCTAGATCATTTAATCTTCTTGCCCTAACTGAAACTTGGCTTCTTTTGATCTTCAACCTCATTCCAACTCTTCAATCCATTCTTCTGGTCACTGTCTTGACCTAGTTCTCACCACTAAATATGTCATTTCTGACTACTTGGCATCTGACTATCTATTGTCAGATCATCATCTAATTTCTTTTACTCTTACTTATATCCCACTTCCTCGTCATGTTGTTGACGCACTTTTCGTAACCTTCAGTCTGTTAATTCTGATCATCTCAGCCAGACTTGGATTCTTCTCTCTTTTCTCTAAATCTTGGGGACTCTGCTGACTCAGCAATGTCTTTATTCAACTAAAATCTTTCTTCAACCCTTGACAGCTTTGCCCCTGTATCTGTACGCACGTCCACCTCTATGTCTAGGCTTTAGTCCTGGCTCTCTCCCATAGTTAGGCTTCTCCGGTCCTGCTCTCAAGCAGCCGAACGTCTTTGGAAAAAGTCCAGCAAGTGGACCAATTTTATTCATTATAAATTTGTTCTTTCATCCTTCTCAAGCGCATTGTCTATGGCAAAACAGAATTACTATAAATCATTGATTTCTGCCAACAAGAGGTGCCCGCAGCATTTGTTCTCCTGCTTCAATTCACTGCTAAAACCTTCCTCTCCCCCTGTCTTCTCATCATTTTCCCCCACTGACTTCGCCAACTACTTCCTCACTAAAGTCACTACTATTCAATCTGAAATTGTTCCTCCTGATTTGCCCCGTACCGCTAATCTACCTTCTACTAATAAACTCTCTGTGTTTCCACCTGTTTCTCTGGATGAACGCTCTACGCTGCTAAATTCTTCCAAACCTACAACTTGTTCTCTTCATCCTATGCCCTCCCATCTTCTAATCTCTAGAACCCCTTCTTTTCTGCCCTCGCTCCTCTATATCTTTAATCTCTCTCTTTCTCTCTTCAGGTTCCTTCCCCTCTGACTTCAAACATGCTCTCGTTTCCCCAGTTCTGAAGAAGCCCTCTCTCGACCCCTCTTCTTTGTCTACCTATTGTCCGATCTCTCTTCTTCCTTTTCTCTCTAAGGTTCTGGAACGAGTGGCGCTGTGGTTAAATGCCTGTACTGCAGCCACTCACTCAAAACCAGAAGGTGGCGAGTTCAAGACCAGCAAAGGGCTGAAGCTCGACTCAGGCTTGCATCCTTCCGAGGTCGCTAAAATGAGTACCCAGATTGTTGGGGGGCAAATATCTTACAATTGTAAACCGCTTAGACACTCCTTAAGGGTATGAAGCGGTATATAAATGAAGCTGTTTGTTTGTTTGTTTGTTTGTTTCTCGTTGTCTTGAGTTTCTCAAAGCCAACTCCATCCAGGACCCTTTTCAGTCTGGTTTCCGCCCACGGCACTCCACAGAGACAACCCTCACCAAGATTTCAAATGATCTCTTGCAGGCCAAGGCGAATGGCCTCTACTCTATTCTCATTCTCCTTGTCTTGTCTGCGGCCTTCAACACTGTGGACCACAGTCTCTTTCTTGACTTACTTTCTAACCTTGGGTTCTCTGACTCTGTTCACAACTGGTTTAAATCCTACTTGTCAGACAGATCCTTTGCCTTGGTCACAGGTGGTCAGACTTCCTCATCTGTTCCCTTATCTGTAGGAGTTCCTCGGGGCTCTGTCCTGGGCCCCCTTTTGTTCTCTCTATACACATTGTCCCTTGGTAAACTCATCAGTTCTTTTGGTTTCTCCTATCATCTGTATGCTGATGACACTCAGCCCTATCTTTCCACCCCTGACCTTTCACTGGGGCTTGAACAGCAAGTTTCATCTTGTCTGGCTGCAATCTCTCAGTGAATGCGGCATTGGCGCTTGAAGCTCAACATGTCTAAGACAGAGCTTCTCATCTTCCCACCTAGGCCCACCCTTCAATACTCCTTTTCTGTTTCTGTTGACGGCACTTCTATTCAACCGGTTTGGCAAGCCCACAGTCTCAGTTTCATCTTTGATTCCTCTTTGTTGTTTATTCCCCAGATTCAGGCCACCACCAAGGCCTGTAGATTCTCTCTCTACAACATTGCAAAAATCCGTCCATTTTACAGATTGTCTGTTTAATGGTCTGCTGTAGAATCTTTCCCAGTTTTAATGTCAGGCTACTCAGGCAGCAATTGTTTGGATCCTCTTTTTTGCCTTTTTGAAGATGGTACAACATTTGCTCTCCTTCAGTCTGGAGAGATCTCTCCTTTTCTCCACAAAATCACAAACATTATTGCCAGTGATTCTGAGATTACTTCTGCCATTTCTTTTAATACTTTTGGATGAAATTCATTGGCCCTGGAGATTTGAATTCATTTATACTGGCCAGGTAATCCTGTACTACCTATTCTGTGCTGCATATCCCCTACTGCATCATCTATTCCATTTTTCCCAGGCTGAGCACTGATCTCCTTTTGGAAGAAGACTGAAGCAAAGGTGTTGAGTAGTTCTGCCTTTTCTCTGTACCCTGCTACAATTTTGCCATCTTGCCCATTCAGCAGCCCTACCATTTCCTCTTTCTTCTTTTTGCTACAAAAATAACAAAAAACAAACCCTGGTAAAAACTGAAGATGAAAACTGGGAGCCAAAAAGGGTCTCATGCAACACCCGCCCACTGTCCAACTGCAAGGCCCTTGTCTCCGAGAGTGAGAAAGAGTAGAGCCTGCAGCACCCTGCCCTCCTCCTTTTCCCCATCTGCCATTTAACGATGATGGAAGTTGCTGCCAGCATACAGCGACAGTAATAAACACTCTTCTTAATAACACAGGGTGTCCCTCTTATTAAAATGAATAGACTTCTGTGGCAGAGCTGTGCTGCCTGCCTCTAGGTCTGCTGGGGACTGTAGACTGTGAGCAAATCCGTTTATCTGCTGTAATTACTAATGTAACACAACAGCTCAACTTCTGCTCTGTTCTTTCATGTAGCATGCTGTGCCATTTTGGCAAAATAAACAGGTCTCCTTGTACAGTTGGCCCTCCTTATCCACGGATTTTTTTATCCAAGGATTTGAGCATCCATGGCTTGAAAATATCCCCCAAAAGTATAAATTCCAAATTGCAAACCTTGATTTTCCATTTTATATATGGGACACCATTTTGTTGTGCCATTATATTTAATGGGACTTGAGCATCCACGGATTTTGTTATCCACGGAGGGTCCTGGAACCAAACCCCAGCACCCACACACTCCAAAAATGGGGGGATAAAACTGTGAATATAAGCCTGAGAGAGCATTTCTGTAGGCATCTGCAGGACCTCTAGTGTGACTTCTATGGATGGAAGTTGACTATACAATAGTGCTGGAGGACTGTTGCCCTAAAAAGGGCGGGGGGATTTAGGGTCTCCACAAACAGTGTCAGTATCTCTTTGGTATTTGGGAGGAACTATTAGCTCAAAAGGAGGACAGCAAGAGGAGGAGAACTTCAGGGATTTTTTTCACTTATGTTTACCAGTATTCACTGCAGACAGACTCTGGTTTTAAAAAATAAGAGAGTTTTATTTAGAAACATGCAAAGATGCACACAAACACAGAACTGAAGACCCATACAAGGCCAACAGAAAGAAAGGTGTGAAAGACTGGATAGTGAGAAATCAGGAATCAGAAGGGGTGATAATTACCATTCTTGAAGAGGGGTCCACAGAAGACAGAGAGTGGCTTGAACAGCATCTGAGGGCAACACAGTCAGAAGGACCCTCTGTGCACACAGGATCCATGCGCAAACTATGAGCACATGAGGCTAGACCTAGGACTAATTTAATACTGTATATTATTTCATAATCTCAAGGGGTACTATATACTATCCCATGGTATAACAAAACCCTGAAGGTTTTCACATGAAATTGACAAAAGGACTGTGGAACAACTGATGGCATTAACTTCAGAGTCACAAAACATCAATAGGATTTGAGGCAATCCCTGCATAGACAGTAACAGTATATAGGAATATAGCCTGGGATGAAGTGGAGGTACAGTATAGTCTTTAACTGCTTTTTGAAGGGATCCACTTAGTCTCCATTGCAAGAGGAAGTATGATGAGCCTGGAGGAGTTGGAATAGATCAGCAAACTCATTCAGTGTTTATTTTAGTATTATCGAGATGTCTCACATGTCCCTAGGTCAGTGTAGCCCATTACCTAGTTTTCACAGATCATTGTGACCTCTCCAAAACACGCCCAAAGCTAGATGTTAAATATAAAAACCCATATTTGGGGGGGGGGGGGGTAGGCTATGCTAACAAGACCTACAGATGCCTAGAGAGAACATATAATAAATAATAATAAAATAAAAGCTTTATTTTTACCCCATCTCTCTGTCAGAAGACAATTGAGGCATCTTACAATTAAAAAGAAGGCATACAATGTCCAATATCCCAATTGTTCCCTCCCTCCTCTAAAAATATTATTGGTGGCCGAGTTTGCTATTCAGGAAAGGCCTGCCGGAAGAGAACCATCTTGACAGCCTTTTTAAAGCTGGTAATCTGGTAATATGATGGATCTGCTCCGGCAGGTCATTTCATAATCTGGGAGCAGCTGAAGAAAAGGTCCTAAGGGTAGTAGCTGTCAACCTGGTCTTTATCGGTTGCAGTAAATTCTTCCGAAAGGACTTGCATGCACGGGGTGGATTATACGTAAGGAGGTGATCCCATAGATAGATTGGCTCCAATTTTTTTTTAAAAAAAATATTTTTGTGGCAGGGGCAAATATAGTAATCCACAAATAATAAGATTTGTGAATCCTTAACTCACAAGTGTGGAGGGACAATTGTATAAATAAGCATTGCCTCCAACTACAAAGAAAGAGGACTCAGCTTTTTTTAAAGCAAATGAAATGTGCCATTGAAGATCAAAATCCATCTGGCTGGTGTAACTATACCAGCAGAGGAGGGGGTGGCAGTGGCCCAGCAGCAGTAGTATGGCACCAGAGTTAATGTGGCCATCATGTTATGATGGAGGAAGGGATGGCAAGAAAAGTGGTCTCCATCAGGAGAGGATAACTCTGCTGGCTCCCAGGTGTATCATGGAGATGTGAGTAATACCTAAAGAGGGCTCCAGACAAGCATATTTCTGGTGTTGAATTCCATTGAGAAGAAAAACATCTGGATGAACAGAATGCAGGAAGATAAGCTGTGCTCAAGTCTTCATCCATGAACCTTTTTTGAAGTTAAAAAAGACCACAGCTAATCTCATTCTCTCAATGCAGCAGTGAGAAAAAAGTTCAACATTTTAGATAGCTCCTTTAAGGTTCAGTCTGAAATGAGAGTAAAATCTCAACCCAATTGACATGGAAGATGCCAGCTGCCATTGCTATGCTAAGAAGGAAAACATCAGGCCCTGCTCTCCAGCTGGACTTTACACTGCCTCCCCATCCCCCCACCTCACTACAGATTCATCTCATACACTCATAGAATTAGAGAGTTGGAAGAGACCACAAGGACCATCCAGTCAACCTCCTGCCATGCAGGAATACACAATTAAAAACCCTGATAGGGAAACCAAGCTGTCATGAGGGAAGATGTCAGTGCTGATGCCTGAGAGAGGAGGGCCTCTATGGGGCCCTCCAGCTGGGAGCATCTGGCAGCAGTGGAAAATGACCTATGCAGGGGCTCCGGCCAGGCTGGCTTCCAAACCCGGAGTGGATGTGGCCTGGTGGGGCCTCAGAGTCCGCAACACTCTCATGGCCCTGGGCATTGGAACCATCATTGTCAGAATCTACGGCTACACATTTTATTCTGTCTTTCAGGAGCATTTCCTGGATGAATTAGAACTGGAGGGTGAAGTTGTTCAGGCCCAAACAGAAAATACTCCAGCAAACTGAGGAATAGAGGGGCCATTCAGACTACCATATAAACCAGTTTGTAACCCAGATTAAAATCATGAAGTTCATACTGGCGCTGGTTTTTTCACTAGGGAATCCGGATCTTGCACACCCGATGCGGCGCAAATCCCCCTAAACCCGGGTTTTCTGAAAGCGGGGTATTTACCATTTCTTTTCGGAAAAACCGATTCAATCAAATGTGAACTTGACTCCGATCATGATCAGGTCAAGTTCAGGGGAGGGGTAAAGGTCAGGGGGTGGAACATGTCTCCTTTCCCTGCAATCACTGGCTTTAATCCGAACAGGAGTGCTTCATTGGGCACTTCTGAATTTTTTAAAATTATTTTTACAATTTGGCAGCTTATGTACATTCTACATGGGGGTCTTTAAACGGGAGGGGGAACCCCCAATCCATATATGGATAGTTGGCTTCCATATATGGATTGGGGTTCCCTCTCCCTTCATTTAAATAGCCCCATTCATATTGAGCATTTAAATGAAGGGAGAGGGAACCCCAATCTATAAATGGAAGCTAACTATCCATATATGGATTGGGGGTTCCCCCTCCCGTTTAAAGACCCCCATGTAGAATGCACATAAGCTGTCAAATTGTAAAAATAATTTAAAAAATTCAGAAGTGCTCAATGAAGCACTCCTGGTGCTGATAAAAACAGAGGAAGGGGGGGAAGGATCCCCACAATCCTCACCACTTCCAGCCCTATGCTCCATGCGCATAATCTGTCAAATGTAAAAAAGTAAAAAAAAAAATGGAGTTCTTGTGGTGCCAATGGCTGCATCAGATGTCACCATGACATCATATGATTGACAACTAGGAAGCTCCATCTTGGATCATTACTTTTGCATGTATGAACTTCAACGGGGTAAAATGCACCGGGAAGCATCGATCGGGGCAAAGGGTAGTATGAACTTCTTTCCAGAGAGATTCGGTAATGGCATGCACGATCTGATCCGGATCTAACCAGGGCAAATGGGCTAGGAAGAATGGGGCCAGAGAACTGGACAGAAGTGGGACATCAAGTCAAATGCACAGGAATAAAAAGGACTCTCTTCCTTGGATGCTGCCTCTGGCTTCAGTTGGGAGCATGTTGGCACACAGCCTTTGGGCATTTATGTCACCCTCCCCATTTGAAAGAAATGGTCACTGCATTTATTGGTAAACTTTTTGCTATGGCTAACATATAAGTGCATACTTTTAACTCTTTAATTGTAAAATGCCAATAAATTAGTGAATAATTAAAAAAAAAAAACAACAGATGAGATGTCCATCCAGCCTCTATTAAATACCTCCAAAGAATAAGACCCCACCACACTCTGAAGTAGCATGTTCCATTGTCAAACAGCTCTTATTATCAAGAAGTTCTTCTTAATGTTTAGGTGGAATCTCTTTTCCTGTAGTTTGAATCCATTGCTTTGTGTCCAACAACCAACAACATTGTTGTGGGAAGGATTCAAGGAGAGAAGAGGAGGTAAGTAAAAGACATCTCAAATTCAGTTGTTGGCTTCTGCTAGATTTCAAGAAAGTAAGAAGATGTGCTCCACATGCTCTGAGATGGCCTTTTCTCACTTAAGCCAAAACTTGTTGGGCTATTTTAAAATGGAATAAATAGTTGATCATCTCAGAGCACAAGGAGTTTGTCTCCTTACTAATTTCAGTTTTTACCATGCTTTTCAGTATTCTCTTTGCTACTCCAGCTAGGTTTGACCCATGAATCAGTGGAAATTACCAAGTTCAGACTGAATGATTGAACAATTAGATTTAGACTTTTCTCTCCATTTCAGCCATCTAACTGCCCTTTGGGGGAGGATCTTATTTTTCAAAAAACATGAATATTGTTTATTGTGGTTTGATTAATATAGTCTGATGTTACTTGTCAGCTTCCTTGGAAGGGTTTGTTTCTTGAAAAGTGATTTGTAAGTATTGGTAGTAAATAAATAAAATTAATTTGGGACAAACTGATCTGCCCAGAACTTAGAAGTAACATTATTTGTTACATTTTCTTTTGAGCATAACAAAAAATAATGTAATGACTGACAACTATCCTGGCTGCTTCAGCAGAGGTTTCCTTCTCCTTTTCACTTTCTGGGTTTGTGAGCTCTTGTTAAATGGGATTTTGGTTACCAATAACTGTATTGAGCCAGATCAGTTAAGATCTAAAGCTACACTATGGTTAAGCAAACCATGGAAGTGAGGAGATACTACATGGGAAAGAAAATGAATAAATCAGAACCCTTTCATGAATGGAGCTCTTTTGTTCTTTTTGTAGCTATGAAAGTCAGGCTACAGTATCCTATCTACAGAATACTGCAAGAAGAAAAAACTGTCACTGACTTTTTCTCTGGATTGTACATATCAGTTTAAAAGGAAACTTCTTGAATGAAGAACTGACAGCCTTATTAATAAGAGAAATCTTTAATTGCACCTTGTTTCTAAACATACATGTATACTTGTGTAATGCTTCCAATGTCCCTTCTTTCTTCTCTTGCAGAGCAGAATAGGGCCTTCAGAGAGCACCTGCCCTATCTAATGAATTTGCCACCACCACTCATTGATTTGAATCCTCCTTCTTTGGCAACACAATGGGACATTGCTAGCATTCCATTGGCATTTTCCATTTCTGATGCTTCAGAAATGTTTCCTTCCCTTTCCCAATACTGGGGAAGGGCTAGGCTGGGCTAAGGCATGTGAAAATGGAGGGTGAGACAGCTAGAGTACTTTTAAAGACAAGGCTTTATTCTAAGTAAGGAATATCCATAGCAAAATTACATCTCTTACATGAAGAACATTTTCCTTCAGTCATAGATCAGCAGTTACAAATTACAGACAGTATAGGTCATTTCAGCCAAATCAGGAAAAAGCATTAAAAAACAAAAACTGACATGATTAGCTAATACATTCTCTTGGTTCTACTCAGTGGTGTCACTTGGAAAGACCAGATTGTGGCATTCATCTGCTTCCCTTTAAAATGCTTTAAGAGATTGTTGGCAGTAGGGGTTGAGCTCAGTGGAAGAATAAAGGAGAGGCCCCAGAATTTTTTAAAAAATAATTTATTTTTTTTAAATTAAAAATGTAGATTTTTGAAAAAAAAATTAAAAAATTATTCTTTTTACATTTTCTTTAAAAACATCACATTTTAACCACATCTTCACTATGTATATGTAAATACATTTAGGTTGTGTGTATGATATTGTAATTTGAAGGAATGATTTTAATTTTGCTAGTTGTTTATGTCACAACTATTAGCATTACATTCAATGGTATATGATTTATGAGTAACACTAGTGTGAAAAAGCATTACTAAGGATTCTGTATGGTGTGAAATCAGAGGAGGTCAATGGGGGGTGGAGTGACACCATGAGTTTCTGCACCGGGTGACACCAACACTAGTGACGCCACTGGTTCTACTCACAGATCAGATGGGAATTGTAGTCCTTGACATTCATGGGTAGCTGGGAATGTGACCTTCATTGCCCTGCTTCCACCAGCCTTCTCAAACCAGAGCCCTTTGCTCCAGGCGTTCCTTTGTTAGAAGCCCATGCCTTGTGATGCCCCGCAGGTCTTTATGACATCTACTAAGAAGCTTCTTGAAGGGTGACACTTCTGCCCAACTTCTCATCTCACTGGAAACCTGTGATTCTGAACCTCATCAAAATGTGACTGAGGCTCATCACCTCACTTAACCCTTTGTTACCCAGGAAGAAGTTTCGGCTAATGGGAGGAACATCCACTACAACAACTTGGAAGACTGTCCCGATGATTTCACAGGAACTCAGAATCAGGGTTGCCTGAAGACACTTTTCTGCCTGAGATGAGGGACGAAGGATATCCATATCAGATACCAAAGCCAAACAGATGTAGCAGTTGAATCTGTCTTCAGTAGTGTTGATGGCACAGCACCTAAGGGACAAAGGCCAGTTTAGAGGCCAGAACACAGCTCTGCCCACTCTTTGCTGCCATATGAGGCACAGTTTCACTTTGGGAGAGATTCCCCTTAATTTCGAAAGAAAAGATAGTGAGGCCAATTCAGAAATGAACGCAATTACATGAAAGGTTTTTACATGGGAGGGGTTCTGCACAATTTCAAAAGAAAAGATAGCCCGGGAAAAGAATAGGGTTTCCAAATCCACTAGTTCACTGAATTTGCTTACATCTGGATTGCATTCAGATTGCATTCGGACCACGTCTCCATTGCCAGAGATTGCATGTGATAACCTATCACACAATTACGTGAAATCCCATGATTGTGTTCAGACTGTATCCCCACTGCCAGCGATTGCATGAGATAACTTCTCACAAAATAACATGAAACCTGAATGATTGCATTTGGAATGCCACCAGATTATACTCCCAAAACAGTTGTGTGATAAGGGCCTTTGTCTAATGGTGGTTGTGGCCCTGGTAAAAATTCTTTGGAAGTAAGTACGGTCAGTTCTTCATATCTGTGGAGGTTCCAGTCCAGAATATACCCCCTTCCCCTCACACAGTAAAATCCATGGGACCTCAAGCCCCATTATTCCTAACTACAGAACAACATGTTCAAAACCATTTTGGCATTGCCACATGCCTGTGCTGTCATTGGGGAGAATGCTCCAGTCTGTGGATGGCAAGCCTTTTGATAGAAAGTACTGGCTGTATTTCAGAATTTAAACATAGGATTTGTTTTTGCCAAGTTTAATTTCTATTGTTTGTATAATACAACACAAACTATAAACAAAGCCCTAAAAGAGCTTTCCTGTTTCAAAAGTCTAGAGAAAATATATTGATGTGTAAATGCATAAATGTAACTGCTTCTTTCTTTTCCTTCATTTCTATTTTGCTGTTTGCATCTCTGGAGTCCCCACCTTTCTTCCAATCTTTCTTGGACATGACACATTTCATTCTAGACTCCTCAATCTTACCCATTAGAAGAGATTGCAGGTTGTGGGGACAGGCATAGGCACCTGTCACAGCTGCTGCATATCACTTCTCAGCCAGGCAATGGCCTCATCTTCTTCAATCTATCACCCCAGCTTCCTGCCAGACTCACTGTCATCAAACGCTATGAGGTTCCCTTGAGAGTCCCCAAAGATCTGCAAACAACTCACTCTTCTTTGCTCTTAGATTGATCCTCTCCAGCCTTGTGGCAGGCTAGATAGATTGATGATGATTGTGCAGGATTCAAATGGTGACTGAAGAAATTGCTGACTAGTTGGCACAAGCACAAAAGAGGTTAGCACTGAGGTTTCACAGCAGTAACAATATGACAAAGTTATCTATGTGGAAAAGAACTTGTTTGAAAATCCTTTATGAAACATACTTTCTTAGCAAGATCACATTCATAGTGCACTTAAGCTGTTGTTAGTAGGGATGAAAAAATGCTATTTTAGTCCTTTTGATCTCTCGAGATTTATAAGGGCTATGTAGCTTCTTCCATGCCTAGAAGACCAGCCCACAGTCACTCCTGATGCTGGCCTTTGACAGCTGACAGGGACCAGCACCAATTGGCCACCTGCACAGGTGGATTCCTGAAATGAGCAGAGGAACAGAACATAAAAATTAGTTCAATTCATTGGGAAGTTTCCTTTGCTTCTCATTTAATACTATAGAATCTAAGTCAGTGCCAGAAAACAGCCATGTGCGCATACCTATGGCAAGAGTAGACTTATGATGCTTTGATTATTTCATAGGTATATAAAATATTAGACTGTTCTGCATTTTATAATCCCAAACAAAGCAATATTGACTGATCCACTGGAATCAACTCCATCTTGTTCATATATAGTATGCTGACAAGACAACCTAACAGGCTTAGTACTACATCCAGGAAGGCTGTTCAAGACAACTTTTTATTGTGTACCTTCCTATCAGCCATCTTCTACTGAATATTTTAGCTTTTCTCAACATCTATTGTTGATTATTTTTGTAATGAAGTTGGTGCCAGCCAAAAGTGAAGGTTTAACATCTTTGGGATCATCTGATGATGATTATCCATAGTTTTTCTATGCCTTGTTGGATTTATTTTCAGTTGCAGGGTATGTTGGTTGTTAATTGATTGCCAGTTGGTATGTCCTTTGCTGTCCTTGTGACTGTAGCTTTTTGTTTAGCAATACACATATTGTTATTCTTTGTTTTGCCTGGAAATTAAAGGATTTGGCCCCATTTTTTGTTGCCTGGTTAACATACTATGGTGACAGATTGCATTTGCACAGTGGATGTGAAAAAGGTGATAACCCTGTTCCTCCAGGATGTGTGTGACATAACATTGTTTCTGGTGGGAGTTATGGTGGAACACATCTTAAGATCTTCAGCCAAGGTCCTTCTCCAAGTGACCCTTCAATTTGAAATCCAGAGGGTGATCATGAAGAAGAGAGCTTTTTGGTGTTGGCCTTCCATTCCTGAAATGCTATCTCAAAGGCAGCTCACCAGATGCCCACTTTTACTTTAATGGCTTTTTGGATTCAGGCTAAGACATTCCTACCAATGGCATTACCTTTCCATGGTGATGGGAACGTATGCTGCTATGAGGTATGGGGCTCTGCTGATGGTAGCAGTGCTGCTGGTAGGCTCGCCCATGTCAGACAGACTTTTGCTAAGGAGCCAAACTAAATATGACAAACAGATACTAGGTAGCAGCACAAATGGAGAGTGACGCTGGCAGAGGAGCTCCCAGAAATAACAGCATTGGCACAATAGCTAACACTTGTTACACACACTGCAACCCCAATCTGTCTTGAAGCCAGCCAAAAAAGGAGCGGCAAAGATTCGCTCCTTTTTCAGCTGGCTTTTCTAGTCCTATCATGGCCCTATGGCAGCTTCATGATGCTCCGGCGGCATACAGCATGTAAACACCGCACCACCAGAGTATCATGAAGCTTCCCATGTCTGTGCAGCCAGGTGGCTTCAAGAAATCTTGGAGGCATGTGGTGAACAAACGGCAAAGGACAAAATGGCGCATGTGCGGCCATTCAAACAAAAGATACTCCAGAATGAAATTTGCCTTATGTGGGAGGGTACAGAACAGATCCCCCCACATATGGCAAGTGCAGACTGTAGTTTGCTGTCACATTATCTCAGTTTTTCTGACCTATCTAGTTCTACTTGAGTCAAATCAACATTTCCAGTACTGTATTGGATAAATAGTATGATGGATAAATAGGTGGAAGAGGCAACAAGGGTGGGAGTGACCATGTTCTCCTGGAGTTTGCTATACAGTGGAAAGGAGAAGCCAGGCATAATCAGACACGCATTCTAGATTTTAGGAAAGCTGATTTTAGAAAACTTAGAGAAATACTGGGGGTGATCCCATGGTCAGAAATACTAAAAGAGAAGGGAGTTCAAGACGGATGGGAGTTCCTCAAATGGAGATACTAAAAGGACAATTTCAAACGGTTCCAATGAGGAAGAAAAATGGGAGATGTCTCAAGAAACCAGGATGGATGACTAAGGAACTTTCAACTGAACTAAGTTTTAAACGGAACATGTATAAGAAATGGGAAAATGGAATAATCACCAAAGAGGAATTCAAACAAATAGAAAGCACCTGTAGGGATAAAGTCAGAAAAGCTAAAGCACAGAATGAAGTCAGGCTTGCTAGTTAAGTCAGGTTAAGAACAATAAAAAGGGGTTTTATGGGTATGTCCGCAGCAAAAGGAAGAAGAAGGAAATGATAGGGCCGCTGTGTGGAGAAGATGGCAAAATGCTAACAGGGGACAGAGAAAAGGCAGAATTACTCAACACCTTCTTTGCTTCAGTCTTTTCAGAAAAGGCAAAGGGTGTTCAACCTGAGGACAGTGGAGCAGGGGACAGAATAGGAGTATTTCAGCATACCAGGTGACACTCAGCATGGGAATGCCACTGCATTTGAACTGCATCAGTTCTTCAAAGTCATTACAACTAAAGCTATTGTTCAAAAATTTATTTACACAATCCTCTTTTAAAATCATCCAAGAAATGGCCATCACAACAGATTGTGACAGTAGATTCCATAAATTAATTATGTGTTGTGTGCAGAGGTACTTTCTTTCACTTGATCTGGAACTCCTGCCAATCAGCTTCATCAGATGTTGTCAAGTGCTATTATAAAAGTGAAAGAAAAAATTACCTCTGCTGCTTGATGCAGATCCACCTAAGTTTTTTTTCCTACTTTCTTTTTCATAAACACATGTATTTGATTTTCCCCATATGGAAGTTGCTCTGACCCCCTGATCTTTTCCAGTTTCAAAATACCATTTTTAGTGTCAGATAATTTGAACTATACACTGTTTTCCAAACTTGACCCCCAATATAGGGTCAGGATCCTGTAACAGCTAATACTTAACTAAGTACATAACAGCTCCTGGACCCCCACCCCCACCCCCCAATACTTGATGGAAACATCATTCAGTTTTGCTTCGATCATCACCAGAATGGCCTCTCCTCTCCCCGTGAAGATGATGTCCTGGTGGTACAGTAGGTATATGCCAGTACTGCAGCCACAATGTTGTGAGTTCGATTCCAGGGCTCCAAGACTGATTCAACCTTCTATCCTTTCATAGGTCAGTAAAATGAGTACTCTGTCTGTTTGAGTCAATTGGCTTACAGATTGTAAACTACTTAGAGAGTTCTGGGTTCACTGATAAGCAGTATACAAATGTAAATGCTATGATATATATCTCCAGTAAAGTAGGTTGGGAGGCAAGTTACATTTTGGCAATAGTGTCAAAATCACCGCTGAGTATTGATCATGATAACAGTTTGATAATTGTTTGATATTCATGATCACTACTTAAGTCACAATTTTGAAACTGCTGACATGATCATACCTTGTCTCCCAACCTACTTTTCAAGACATCAGTTGTATGGGGAGAAGCAGCTCCATTCTACTGACAATCATAGCATGGATGAATGATGTCTTGTGGAGTGAGACCAAGTACTTAGATGTAAGCTGATACAGGATTCCAGCCTAGATTTGTACAAGTGTATTATGATACTAGCTAGTTTTATTTATTATCCGTTTCCTAAAGTTCCTTATAAATTGAATTTGCCCTTTTCACTGCTGCTGTCTGCTGAGTCAGTGTTTTAATATAGCTGTCCTCCAGAACCATGATATCTTTTTCCTGTCACCACCATTTCAGGCCCTTCAGCGTGGCCAGTGAGGTTGCTTCATTGTGCAACGTTACTCTATACTTTGTAAAAAAAAATTAAATCCATTTATCTCTCTTTCTAAACTTTTCATAATCCGCTTTTGTATTTGCCATGTTGAATCATTTGGCATTATCTGCCAGACTGCCTGCTTCACCATTATCCTTTATTTCTTGAATAAGTCACTTGGTCCTTGTTTGTTTATCTCCTTTTTAAATTCGAGAAAGCAAAGAACAGTACTAAAAGAGAACCAAAATGTGGTCAGTCAAAGAGTTTGCATGGTAACTGGAAGTCTTTTCTCAATCACAGTAATATAACCTGCCTTGTTGGGACTATTATCAGTGGTATAGAGCAGGCTACATGCTAGATGGATGGACTCTATTAAGGAGACCACAAGTATGAGTTTGCAGGAACTTAGCACTGCAGTAGAGGACAGGGAGTCGTGGAGATGTCTCATCAACAGGGTTGCTATGGGTCAAGATCAACTCAAGGGTGGTTAACAAGAACAACAATAACAACAACAGCAACAACAACAACAACAACAGACCAGGATAGGCAAAGTGTGGCGCTCCAGATTTTGTTGCACTGAAAAGCAGCAGAGACAGACATCAGGGACAGAGTAGGGGAGACTGAGAGTACCACAAAAGGGAACAGCCGCTGCTAAGCCTCGGAGGAGGCGTTTGGTGGTGGTGGGGGACTCCTTGCTGAGGGGTACAAAAGCAGTGGTTTGTGGGCCTGAAAAGATGTCTCGGGAGGTGTGTTGTCTCCCTGGGGCAAAGATCCGTGATGTGACAGAGAGGCTGACAAGACTTGTCAAGCCTACTGATCAATACCCCTTTCTTTTGGTTCATGTGGGAACCAATGATACTGCAAGGTATACCCTTAAGAATACCATACGGGATTATGAGGCTCTGGGTAGGAAGCTGAAAGAGATGGATACACAGGTTGTCATCTCATCTCTTCTCCCAGTTGAAGGGCATAGGTCCAGGAAGGGAGAAGAAAATAGCAGAGGTGAATAACTGGCTCCGTAGATGGTGCCGCCAAGAACGGTTTGGATTCTTGGATCATGGGCTGCGGTTCCATGAGGAGGGACTTCTGGCAAGGGATGGGCTGCATCTCATGCCAGTTGGCAAAAATGTTTTTGCCAACAGTCTGAAGAATCTGATCAGGAGAGCTTTAAACTGAGTTATGTGGGGAAGGGAGACAGCATTCTGGAAGGCAAAAAGGCTGGAGAAAATAGTCAAAATGACATAGAGGGAAGAAGGCAAACAGTGCAAGGACCCAACAGTAGGGGACAAAAAATTTTGCACAGGCAGCAAGTAAAAGATCTCCGATGTCTCTACACTAATGCACAGAGTATGGGAAATAAACAGGATGAACTTGAACTCCTAGTACAACAAAGCAAATATGATATAATAGGCATCACTGAAACCTGGTGGGATGAGTCCCATGATTGGAATATAGAAATAAAGGGGTATAACCTTTTTAAGAGAAACAGGCCAAACAGGGAAGCAGGAGGAATAGCATTATATGTCAGGGACATTTACGCCAGTGAAGAGATCCAGGACATCAATACTGGAAGCCAAGTGAAGAGTATCTGGATAAAAAT
Source organism: Urosaurus nigricauda (assembly GCA_034509955.1). Lineage (NCBI taxonomy): Eukaryota > Metazoa > Chordata > Lepidosauria > Squamata > Phrynosomatidae > Urosaurus > Urosaurus nigricauda. The sequence continues at coordinate 41,728,766 of JAOEGL010000001.1, forward strand.
TAAAGGAGAGGGAAGCAACAGGGACATTACTGTGGGAGTCTACTTCAGACCCCCAAGTCAGACAAAGGAATTGGATGATACTTTTCTAGAACAGATGACCACACACTCAGAAAAGAGAGATGTAGTAGTGATCGGGGACTTCAACTATCCTGACATTTGCTGGAATTCAAATTCTGTCAAATCATCAAGGTCTATCAAATTCCTCACTTGCTTGGAAGACAATTTCATTGTGCAAAAGGTGGAAGAGGCAATAAGGGAGTCAGCTATTTTAGATCTTATCTTAACCAACAGGGAAGACCTAGTTGACGGGGTGCAAGTGGTGGGATCCTTAGGTGGAAGTGACCATGTCCTCCTGGAGTTTGTTATATAGTGGAAAGGAGAAGCCAGGCATAGTCAGACACAAATTCTAGACTTTAGGAGAGCTGATTTCAATAAACTTAGAGAAATACTAATGGTGATCCCGTGGCCAGGAATACTAAAAGAGAAGGGAGTTCAAGATGGATGGGAGTTTCTCAAAAAGGAGATCCTGAAGGCACAATTTCAAACAGTTCCAATGAGGAAGAAAAATGAGAGATGTCTGTAGAAACCAGGGTGGATGACCAAGGAACTTTCAACTGAGCAAAGTTTTAAATGGAACACGTATAAGAAATGGAAAAATGGGGAAATCACCAAAGCAGAATTCAAACAAATAGCAAGCACTTGTAGGGGTAAAGTCAAGAAAGCTAAAGCGCAGAATGAACTCAGGCTTGCTAGAGAGGTTAAAAACAATAAAAAGGGCTTTTTTGGGTATGTCCACAGCAAAAGGAAGAAGAAGGAAACGGTAGGGCCACTGTGTGCAGAAGGTGGCAAAATGCTAACATGGGACAGAGAAAAGACAGAATTACTCAACAACTTCTTTGGTTCAGTCTTCTCAGAAAAGGCAAGGGTGCTGAAGCTGAGGACAGTGGAGCAGAGGACAGAATAGGGGAATTTCAGTACAGAATAAGTGAAGAGATAGTACAGGAATACCTGGTTAATTTAAATGAATATAAGTCTCCAGAACCAGATGAACTACATCCAAGGGTACTAAAAGAACTGGCAAATGTAATATCGGAACCACTGGCAATAATCTTTGAGAACTCCTGGAGAACAGGAGAAGTCCCAGCAGACTGGAGGAGGGCAAACGTTGTCCCCATCTTCAAAAAGGGAAAAAAAAGAAGATCCCAACAATTATTGCCCAGTTATTCTGACATCAATATCAGAAAAGATACATGCACATCATTAAACAGGGAGTCTGTGAACATCTAGAAGGCAATGCCATAATCACAAAAATTCAACATGGGTTTCAGAGAAACAAGTCATGCTAAACGAACCTGATCTGTTTTTTTGATAAAATTATCAGCTTGGTAGATGAAGGGAATACTATGGATATAGTATATTTTGATTTCAGTAAGGCCTTTGACAAAGTTCCCCGTGACACTCTTGCAAACATGCTTGTAAAATGTGGGCTAGACAAGGCAACTGTTAGGTGGATTTGTAATTGGTTGATTGGCCGCACCCAAAGGGTATTCAACAATGGTTCCTTTTCATCCTGGAGAGAAGTGACCAGTGGGGTCCCACAGGGTTCTGTCCTGGGCCAAGTGCTATTCAATATCTTTATTAATGACGTAGATGACAGTATTGGGGACCTAGTTATCAAATTTGCAGATGACACAAAATTAGGAGGAGTAGCTAAAACCCCAGGGGCAAGCATCAAAATTCAAAGTGACCTGAATAGACTAGAAGCTGGGCCAATGCTAACAACATGAAATTCAATGCAGAGAAATGTAAGGTACTGCACTTAGGGAGGAAAAATGAATGCACAGATATAAGATGGGGGACACCTGGCTGAACGAGACCACATGTGAAAGGGATCTAGGAGTCCAAATAGATCACAAGTTGAACATGAGTCAACAGTGTGATGCGGCAGCTAAAAAGGCCAATGCAATTTTAGTCTCCATCAATAGAAGTATAGTGTCTAGATCAAGGGAAGTAATAGTGCCACTCTATACTGCTTTGGTCAGGCCCCACCTGGAACATTGTGTCCAGTTCTTGGCACCACAATTTAAAAAGGATGCGGAGAAACTACAGAGTGTCCAAAGGAGGGCGACTAAAATGGTGAAGGGTCTGGAAACCATGCCATATGAAGAACGACTTAGGAAGCTGGGGATGTTTAACCTGGAGAAGAGAAGGTTATGAGGTGATATGATAGCCCTCTAAGGATCTGAAGGGATGTCACATTGAGGAGGGAGCAAGCTTGTTTTCTGCTGCTCCAGAGAACAGGACCCGGAACAATGGATGCAAACTGCAGGAAAAGAGATTCCACCTCAACATTAGGAGGAACTTCCTGGCAGTGAGGGCTGTTCGACAGTGGAACATACAGTGGTCCCCCGGGTTACGAAAGTAATCCGTTCCGGATTACTTTTCGTAACCCGGAAATCTTCGTTTCCCGGGGGCTTTAGTGGATGGACCACACGGCAAATTTAAAGTGGCCGCGCGGTTTTTCCCTTTCACAACCCGGGGTTTTCTTCGGATCCCAGGGGCTTTTTTGCGGCCCTGGCGGTTTCGGGTCCCGGGGATTTCGTTCCCCGGGGGATTCGCATCGGGGGGGACCACTGTACTCCCTCAGAGTGTAGTGGAGTCTCCTTCCTTGGAAGTCTTTAAGCAGAGGCTGGATGGCCGTCTGTCAGGGATACTTTGATTGAGAGTTCCTGCATGGCAGAGGGGTTGGACTGGATGGCCCTTATGGTCTCTTCCAACTCTATGAATCTATGATTCTATGATTCTTCAGTTCCAGAACTACACATAGTTCTAGGCATTGCCAAGTCTTCATTTGGTGCCAAACACTGACACACATTATTGCTATAAAATACACTTTATTGGTGGCAAATAAGTCAGCAGATGGTATACTGCAGAGAAGCACTGCAGCCTTTTTACTGATAGCATCCAGTATCCTCTCATAGCCAATTGTAGCAATCAGGCCCTAAACAACTAATTTTATCCAGACTATCCTTAGATGGTCATCCAATTACCCATGCATGTCTATGGTGAGCCTCTAGGTTTGGATGTATCCATTGTCCTGGGCAAAGCCTATGGAAGACAGATGTCCAAGAATTATATAGTGCAAAAGCAAACAAACAAAAACAGATGTGCAAGCATGACCCATCTCTCCACCAGCCCATATCTATGAGAACTGTGCAAGGAAGTTAGTAACTATTGAACATTCAACATAGCTAATACAAATAATCTCTTTGTATCCCACTAAAAAGATATTAACATTTGGCCCTTTTGCTAACAAGGACTCTAAAATCTATCTACCTATTTGCAGATGTCAAACTCACGACACTCCCAGCAGTCCTAGCCAGCATAACCAGTGGTAGAGAATACCAAGCATTGCAATAGCACAACCTTTGGAGGGCTGCATATCACCTACAACTTCTATAGCAGGTGAAACTGTGCTTGGCATCCTGTTAGTGACATATGCCTGCTTAAGTCACGGTATGTATGCACAGTGAATTGTTCACCATGGTGCAATAGTCATATTCTGCTGACAGTGGCAGAAGTAGAATTGTGCATACAGCAATGTTGTGTGTAGTGGTTTCACACTGCAGTTGTGCATTGCATATTTCAGTTGCAAATTATGCATTGCGGTTGTACACTGCAGTTGCGAATCCACAACAGCCTGTGTTGCACAATATTGCTATTCTGCACAGGGGTTATGTAGTGCTGGTGCAGCATATATCCAGGCATGGATATTTATGCTGCATCGAGGTGATACTGATTTGCAGATACCATTAAAATGCACTCAAATAACATCCCAAGGTCTCTCTCTCTCTCTCTCTCTCCTATCTTATTAGATAAGTGCACCTGAACTGGACTTCTAAACTGGAGAGTGGACCACCTTAAAATTGTGCAAATATGTATACAGGGGAATTGTATTTTCCATCATTAAGAATAAAATATAAAATATCCAGCAGGCCTCCCTGATATTCAAACAGCTACAGCCCACATAGCATCATAATAACAATGTATTAATGACAGCACATTCCCAGTATGAAATATTGTTATGGTCATAGAGTCGAGGAAATGTAACTCCTTCATAACTGTGAAGTAAGATGTGGAGACTTTGTTATTGTTATTAACTGCCTTCAAGTCAACTTTGTCTTATGCCAACCCTATGAATGAGAGACCACTAAGTCATGTAAACTGCTGTAGCTTTTTTGATTTAATCTGTCCATCTGGAATGCTCTCTTCCTTTTTTCCTACTTCCTTCCACCTTACCAAGCAATATCATCTTTTCTAGTGAATCTTGTCTTCTCATGGTGTACCCTAAGAACACTAGCCTCAGCTTAGTTATCATGGCTTCTAGGGACAGTTTGGGCCTGATTTGCTCTAGGATCCATTTATTTGTCTTTTGGGCAACCCACAAAATCCTCAGAACTCTTCTCCACCATATCTCAAACGAGCTTTCTTCCTATAAGCTTACTTCACTGTCCAGATTTCACAACCATACATAGTAATGGGAAATACACTGGTATGGACAATCCTAACTTTAATATTCAAGTGATATAGCTTTATACTTGAGTAACTTGTTCAGTTCCTTCATAGCTTCCATTTCAAGTCTTAGGACCCTATCAGATTGGGTTAAAAGAGAGGCTTAACTGTCCTGAATTCAGCATTAATTCAGGAGGCAACCAGTTCCTATCACACCAAAATTGCTGCTGAATAGCCACCCAGGTCCATCCTGGATGCAGCCAGGGCTGTCTAATGCACTTCCATGGCCATTTTTAGAAGTCGAAAGCTTTTGACTTCTAAAAATGGCCACGAAAGTGGCGTAGACAACCCTGGCTACATCTGGGACTGACCCAGGTGCCGATTCGGTGTTGATTTAGGAGTGACAGGAACCAGTTGCCTCCCAAATTAATGCTGAATTCAGGAAAAGTAAGCTGCTCTTTTTACCCCATGTGATAGGATCCTTAGTCTTCTTGATTTCTTGACTGCAATCTCTATTCTGATTAATGACTGAACCAAAGTATGGAAAATTTTGAACTGTATCAATGCCTTCATTGTCTGCTTTGAACTTATGTAAATCATCTGTGGTCATTGTTTTATTTTCTTAATGTTCAACTGTAAACCTGCCTTTGTGCTTTTTTCCTTGATTTTCTTCAATAACCATTCCAAGTCTTTTTTTTTTAATTTTCTGCTAGTAATATGGTGTCATCTGCATATTTTAAATTGTTTATGTTCCTTCGTCCAATTTTCAAGCCTCCTTCCTCCAATTTTAATCCTGCTTTGCTTAGGATATTTTTGACACACAAGCTAAACAAACAGAATAATGTGAATACTAGGCACAAAAAAATGTTAAGTACAGTAAATAAATAACTATAATATATATTCATTATATATTATGGCTACAACCCTATATGTACATAGTGAGGAGCCAGTCCTGGTGATCTCAGCCAGACTTACTCCTGAGTAAACACCTCTAAGATTGCTGTATTAACTAACTGTGCAAAAGGAGCCTCACCTTGGATGGTGAGGTGGTTTGAAGAAGTTATGTAGCAATTACATGCAAGATGCAAGCCATGATCCAGGGCATTCCCTATCATTTTGCATCCAGAGAAGCACTGAACTACTGAAATGCAGACCAACAGAAAAGTGAGCTGGATTTGTGCTCTCCAGAAAGCTGTGAGCTGTCAACTGCCCAATAAAGAAGTTAGTGAGAGCAAGTGTATTTTTCTTCTCTTGCCCTCCAGACAAAAACTGACTGGTAAAGAGAGACCTCTAGTGATGCTGGAGGGAAGCTGCCTCTCCTCTCTGACTCTAACCAGGCTGCACTTTTGAGAAATTGGTAGTGCTGATGGTCCAAAAGCACCAATTTCATTTTTTCTTCCCTAGCAGATTTCATGTGGAAAAAAATGCAGGAAGCAGTGGGAAAATAGGGGAAGGTTACAGGGGGATGACAACAATGTCTTGCACCTCACTTAAATTTCTACAAATGGAATGGGGCTATTATGTGAAGACTTTGTTTGAAATCATCCCAGCTTTAGTAACATAGAAAAATGTTTTAGTTTTGCTCAGCAAAATGGAAAAAGAAAGGTTCCTGTCACAGAGAAAGGTCATTTTTATATACTTCTTTGCCACAGCATGCCATATTCTGGGGAAGTGGCTGGCACTCACACTGTGAACTATGAATCTGTTGGTCAGGTAACATTCCAGAAATGTTCCTGTTGTCTTATGCCATGTCTTGAAATTGTCATGAACTAGATGTTGTTGCTTCCACTTCCATTATGGTGCATTCTTATGGATAATGCCAAGGGGCAGGAGTAAGCCCTCTTGAATTCCAATATACATCAGACTAAACATATACAGAGTACTGTTTCTGTGTGTGAAACTTTCATGTAAATGTCATGTCTGATAAGCACATGTGCAAGTTTCTCATATCTTCATATAAATCAGCTTCCAGAGCGCTACCTGTGTTTACTCTGATGCAGCAAAAAAAAACCCCCCCCAAAAAAAACAAAAAAACCAACAGTATTGTATCACTTCAAAGACAAATTTATTTATTCTTGTACAGGTTCAGTATCCCTTATCTGGAATTCTGAAATCTGAGATACTCCAAAATCTAAAATCATCCATGTGGCTGGCTGAGATAGTGACACCTTTGCTTTCTCGTAGTTCAATGAATACAAACTTTGTTACGTGCACAAAAGTATTAAAAATATTATGTGTAAAATTACCTTTATAACGTGTATATGAACCATACACAAATTTCATGTTTAGACTTGGGTCCCATTTTCAAGATGTCTCATTATGTATATGAAAATATTCCAAAATCCAAACAAAAAATCCAAAACATTTCTGATCCCAGGCATTTCGGTTAAGTTAGACTTAACCTTTTTAAGGACTTTATTACATGGGAAAAACTGTCCACTTCATCAGAAATATAACATATAATGCTCACTTAGCAAATATATGACATGTTTGATTGATTCCTACTCCATTTGTTTGATGAGGTGCCATTCACTGTAACAATTTCCAAAGAGATAGACATGTTATTTCCCAGAGACAGTGGGACCGAATGCCACTGGCAGGATATTTGTTGTTCTGTCCCATCGAGTCAACTTCAACTTATACAGACCATATGAATGAGAGACTGCTAAAACCCCAGTCATCAACAGCCCTGTTCAGGTCTTGCAAATGCAGGGCTATGGCTTCCTTCATATAGGGCCAGAACAGACCAGCAGCTCCAGCCAGCTTCAAATTGACTTGGGGGCATGGTGTTTACATATGCCACACCCCCAAGTGGCCCAGAAATCACACCAGCAATTACACACCAGCCAGCTTCGGGGCAACTTGGGAGTGTAGCATTTAGATGCCACGTGTTTTCCAAGTGGGCTGCAGGGTTATTAGGTAATGGGTTAAGGCAAAGGCAGTTGGGCACCCAGGCTGACTCTTTTTGTCTCCAGAGCCCAAGGTAGGATGTGTATATCTGTTGCTAGAGAGCATGAGTGGGAAGCTGCTATTATGACTTGCAGGTCAACTTGCTTGTGGCCTTCTCAGAGGAAGTGGGGTGGCCATTTAGGGAACAGAGAGGTCTTTGGTCTAGTCTAGATTGGCTTTTCTTATGTTTTTACTACTACATCTGGAATTGATCTATTCAGCCCACTCATCCCACATCTGTGCAGTATATAAGGCCCTCCTCTCTGATGCCTCCTCAGAATGGCAAGCATTTTGTTCATGAAAAAGCTTTATGCAAAAGGATCTTGTAGCACCTTTGAGACTAACTGAAAGAAAGAAGCTGGTAGCATGAGCTTTCATAGACTAGAGCCTACTTCCTCAGATGCATGTTCTGAGGAAGTAGACTCAAGTTGATGAAAGCTTGTGCTACCAGCTTCTTTCTTTCAGTTAGTCTCAAATGTACTACAAGAACCCTCTGCATACTGATTTTCCAGAGTAATACGGCAATGTCTTTGAATGAAAAAAATGTAAACCATAGGCCTGCTGTGAAAGTTCCATCAAACCTATTTCTCACATCTTCAGAAATAACTGCCAAGGCAAAATTTGTCCTCTTCTCTGTAGCCCATTGATCCATTGTTGACTTAACAGTTTTATTTATCTGGTGCAAAAGTTTGAGCCCCTTCCCTCCCCCCATGCTCACTAGCCATCTGGCCATTCGTTTGGAAATCTGTTCCACTTGACCTCTAGCTGACCAAAGCTTCCCGCTTCTCTCCATCCTGCCACAGATTCCTCCTGGCATTCCCAGCTCAGCTCTGGCACTTTTAGCTGAATATGCAAATATCCCCCCAGCCAGCTGGTGTCTGCCTCCCAGAAACACATGTTCACAAGCCCACTGGACTGTTGGAAGGAAAGAGGGAGCAGCTCTCTGCACCCAGGCCTGGAGGCTGCGAAGAAAAAGTGACTTTAGCAAGGAATTATACAGCAAACAGATGGGAGCTTCAAAAGAGAGCAGAGGGAAAAGGGGGCCAGATTGCGTGTGTCTGTATGTACACACTGCATCTACACTGTTGTGGTTCCTTCTCCCACCTGTGTGTTAATGACAAGTGTTCATCTCTATGAACCTGCTTAAAACAAGGATGCTTATAGTGGTGCATGGGGAAAGGGTGGGAGGAAAGAATCTATCTGAGGATAATTATACACCACTAACGCAGTAAGAAATGTTGTGATATATGTTGGCCTTTTGGAATGTCATTGCTTTTCTGTGTTTTTCTCCTGAGGCTTAGGCAGTACTACTTGTTGTTTGAGACTGTTGGGAGCTGGAGGATGCAATATTCTGAAATGTAAGGTAGTTTCTTAAAGGGAGAAATACTTGATAGTTATAGAACAGCTCTTTCTGGATATGAAATATGAGGGCTCTCATATTTGTTCAGCAGTTCTTAATCTGATATAGGATTCTGTAAGAGTAAGTCTACAATGCAGACAAACACACACACGTATGATAATCTGACTAATTTAACTGCCTTGGCTTCACCCAAAGAATCCTGGGAATTTGTAGCTAAAAACCTAGCCATTCTCAACCTCTTCCACACCATTTTTCACTGCAGGGATTCCACACTTTTTTTTTTTTACTTTTTTTCTTTTTCTTTTTTCTTTTTCTTTCTTTTTTCCTTTTCTTTCCTTCCTTCCTTTCTTTCTTTCTTTTTTTTCTTTTTTTTCTTTTTTTTTTTGCTACCTTGGTCAAAAGTAAGAAATGTAAAGTGACTTTTGTGTGTTTTTAAGTGACTTATTGGTTCATGTAAAAAATCTCAGCTCCCCGGTAGTCTTCTTCTTTTATGTATGTAAAGCTCTCAAGCTTTAAAATGTCAAAAATATGTTGCATTGTTAGCTGTGGGCTCCTAGATAAGAAGGTACCTCAAAGGGTGTCCAAATTCATTTTTTCCCTTAAATTTCCAATATATATAAGGGATCATTTTGTGCCAGGATATTGTTGGCAACAAGATAAATTTCTTTTCCCACACACCTGCCTGATTTTACAGTATTGTTGACATCATCTACACACATGAAGTTTTCCACAACCTTCTGCTGTTTTTGTGACATATACCACTGTTTATCCTGTTGTCTGTTACAAGTTCAAACAATACTGGGGATAACCACAGATATTTGTTAGTCTTAAAACCACTCTGGTGATTGTTTAAAAAGAAGTGACAAGTAGCACTAGATCAACTGTTACTTTTTCTAGCATTTTGATTTGTTAGATGCAGTTATGTTATCCTACGCATTACAGCCACTGTGGAAATATTGTGCAAACCATTCTAGTTTACTTCTCAGGATCCTTTCAAACTAAAGGCAAACCACTCCTCAACATGATTAGTGTATGTGACATGGTGCAGGTATCTATCAGTGATTTGTGATTGGTAAACCAAACAACCAATGAAAACATCTTAGAGCAAACAAGATATTTTCCAGAAAATATACCGTATTTCACACATTATAATATGCAAGGGGTACATAGGGTTATTAAAGTTGTTCAGGTACTTTTTAAAAATTAGATATAGTCCTGATCCAAATATGTGGATATAGTATATCTTGATTTCAGTAAGGCCTTTGACAAGGTTCCCCATGACATTCTTGCAAACAAGCTTCTAAAATGTGGGCTAGACAAGTTAGCTGTTAAATGGATTTGTAATTGGTTGACTGGCTGCACCCAAAGGGTGCTCAACAATTGATTCCTTTTCATCTTGGAGAGAAGTGACCAGTGGGGTGCCACAGGGTTCTGTCCTGGGCCCAGTGCTATTCAATATCTTTATTAATGTCTTAGATGACAGTATTGGGGACCTAGCAGATGACACCAAATTAAGAGGAATAGCTAATACCCCAGAGAACAGGATCAAAATTCAAAATGACCTGAATAGACTAGAAAGCTGGGCCAAAGCTAACAAAATGAAATTCAACACAAAGAAATGTAAGGTACTGCACTTGGGGAGGGGGGGGGGAATGAAATGTACAGATATAAGATGGGGGACACTTGGCTGAATGAGACCACATGTGAAAGGGATCTAGGAGTCCAAGTAGATCACACATTGAACATGACTCAACAGTGCGATGCGGCTGCTAAAAAGGCCAATGCAATTTTAGGCTGCATTAATAGAAGTATAGTGTCTAGATCAAGGGAAGTAATAGTGCCACTCTATTCTTCTCTGGTCAGGCCCCACTTGGAATACTGTGTCCAGTTCTGGGCACCACAATTCAAAAAAGATGTGGAGAAACTGGAGCATGTCCAAAGGACGGCAATTAAGATGATAAAGGGTCTGGAAGCCATGCCTTCTGAGGAGCGACTTAGGGAGCTGGGGATGTTTAGCCTGGAGAAGAGAAGGTTAAGAGGTGATATAATAGCCTTGTTTAAATATTTGAAGGGATGTCGTATTGAGGAGGGAGCAAACTTGTTTTCTGTTGCTCCAGAGAACAGGACCCGGAACAATGGATGCAAACTTCAGGAAAAGAGATTCCACCTCAACTTTAGGAGGAACTTCCTGACAGTAAGGGCTGTTTGACAGTGGAACACACTCCCTCGGAGTGTAGTGGAGTCTCCTTCCTGGGAGGTCTTTAAGCAGAGGCTGGATGGCCATCTGTCGGGGATGCTTTGATTTGGAGTTCCTGCATGGCAGAGGGTTGGACTGGATGGTCCTTGTGGTCTCTTCCAACTCTATGATTCTATGATTCTATGATCACTTCACATCTGATGTTTGCAATGGGAGGAAAGCTTCCATTGGAACATTTGTAAACAGCAAATGCAAAGTGGTGTGTGTGTGTGTGTGTGTGTGATGGCAGGCAAGGGATTATTACTACCATTCCCTCAGACCTGCCATTTGTTACATAATAAGCCATATAAAATGAAAAACATCTAGTTCAGTGCTTCCTTTGCCATAATTCAGGTTGCTGCCCTTAGCGAATTACAGAATTTTAAAATATAACAACAACAACAACAACTATTATTATTATTATTATTAAACTTTATTTATAAAGCACTGTAAATTTGCATAGCACTGTACAGAATAATCGGAATAATTAAAATAAATATATAAAAACCTGCACGAGGCGTACACTCTAGAAATAATAATTACAAATCAATACAATTTAATTTTAAAAAACGATAAAAACAACATAGGTTAAAATGAAATCTTGAATAAGGCTGGGTGGGTTTGGCTTGTTTGTTTGGCTTCGATCCATCAGCTCTGACATTTTTTTCCAGTTGTTGCCATACTCGACTTGATACTTCCTGAGTGTCTTCTTTTCTTTCTTAGAATACTTTCCATTGTAATTCTTAGAGTCAAATAATTTCAACATATTGGGTGACATCCTATTGTTGAATTATAATGGTGTGTGTTGGGCCTACACTATTGCAACTCACTTTCTTGTTCACTGCAGAGGGCAGAATTCTCTATTAACCACAAAGTGACCAAAATCTCTCCCTCTGCCAGCCTTTTCTGAGCTGCAGCCCCTCAAACCTGGCCACTTCCTGGCCATTGGAGAGCAGAAGGAGCAGCAGGCAAATACCCAGTTCTTTTGCTATAACTGAATGCAGAACAATGACAATATATTCAGTTGAACATCTGGAGGACCCCCCCCCCCAGAGGACCCCCACTTGTTGCTGTGCTACTCCCTCTGTTGACCTCTGACCAGCAAATGTTCAGATCTGAGACAGTTGATGCTGAGGAAAGGAGGGTTTTGCAGTAACTGGATGAGAGACTGTCATAGGGCATGTCTATGCAGGCCTTTTACACTGGGTTTCTCCCTGTCTTCATGTGGCCCTGTCCATCATAATGAACACTCAAAGCCCCACTTCTCTTCCCATGGGAAGCCCAATTCCACACCGAATCTGGGCCATTCCTCCTTTAAACTTAATTTTCAAAATTGACCTTTTACTCCGAATATTCCAGGAAAATCTGGAGTACTCCAAAGCGATGCTGGCTGGCTGTATACACAGCCTCACACTATGCCATTCGGTGCTGCCACTCCTGGAGCAAATTGCTCTCCCTGAGGACACAAAAAGGCACCCAGCCATGTGATCATGCTGGGTGCCTTGTTTTCAATCTCAGAGAGAGCGCCTTGTGCCAGTGGCAGCAGCAGGCTGCACAGTGAGACATGTAGTCAGCCACCCAGCATCACCCTGGAGTGTCCAGATAACAGGAGTGGAAGATTTCCTCATTGTTTAGGTTGAACCTGTGTAAAATTTCTGTTGTCATTATTTTTTTTCTTTATATCCAACAATAAGCCTGCCTTTGCACTTTCCTTCTTGATCTTCCTTAGTAGTTGTTCCAAGTCTGTGATGTAGTCTGTCCTGACAGTGGCCTCCTATCCTGAGTAAAGTTTCCTCCGTGGGACTATCAGGTGTTGGCATTCTCATGTCTTCAAAGGCGTTCCATAGTCTTTTGTCATCTATGCAGTCAAAGGCCTTGCTATAGTTTATAAAGTACATGCTGATTTTCTTTTGGAATTCTTTGGTGCACTTCATTAGACACCTTGTATATTTGCAAGGTGGTCCTTAGTCCCTCTTCCTTTCCTGAATCCTGTATTCTGGCCAGTGTAGACCCATCATAGCTGCATCTCATAGCTACATATCCTAGTGAAGGATTATGGTCAACACCTAAATTCTGAGCATGGAAGGTCAAGCTGAACTGAGAACTGAGGCTGAAAAGGGGCCAGAGAGATTTGCCTTCGCTACTTACAGTAGTGAAGATCCTGTACTGGCATTGTTTCCTTATATATCTCATAGGAGTGTAGCAGTTTTACTGTGGGCCTTCATCTTTTGTTCACCCTGTTTGATGTTGTTATATGCCTTCAAGTCATTTCCAAATTATAGCATCCCTAAGGTGAGCCCATCATTGGGTTTTCCTGGCTATATTTGTTCAGAGGAGGTTTGCCATTGCCTTCCCCGCAGTCTGAGAGTATGACACTTATGCAAGGTCACCCAGTGGGTTTCATGGCTGAGCAGCAAATAAAATCCTGGTCTCCAGAGTTGCAGTCCAACACTCAAACCACTATGTATATATGCATAAATAAAATTTGTGTCACACTGTCTACAGTAACATCTTTCTAAATAATTGAACTGAACAATAAATAATAATTAAATGAACCCTGAATAAACATTGAGACCCTGAAAACATCATTTAAGATTGAAATCACTTATGTAATTATGATATTCTCCATATCTTAAATAGTATGATGCAGAAATTCTGCACCCAGCCTGATATTCCCCTGTAGTCGTCTCTGGACACTACAAGTTGAATCCACCATCTCACTCCATCCTAATCTTAGCAGTTGTGACAGAAGTATGGTCATTTCAAAATAGCCTTGTAGGCTTGATATTAATTTAGGTGCTTATGTTCATCTGTAGCCAACAGATGCTGTTTTTATTCCTGGCCACAGGCAAGAACTATGAATCAAAAATCACCAACCATTTCTCTGTGATGGAGATGCAGGTTAAATAGGGTAAAAGCTGTATTCAGAGAGATGGTAAGGTGCAACTTCCCTATTCTGATACCATGTTGATAAATTAGATGATGATTGATGTGGTGGTGATAACAAAGGTGACGAGGATGACTGAAACTAAACTGTTGATAATGAAAGGCTTGATAGCAAAGGAACATACAAGAGTAAAGTGTGGCCTGTCTTCCTCAACCACTATTCAATAATACCATTAGTTTCTCTCACATTCTGTTTCTCTAGAGGCTAACAGATATACCCAGAAGATAAGTTGATTTAAAGCATCTGGGAACAGATGGCCTCTGAAGCCTTGTTTAATTTAGAGGTTTTCATACTTTGTCAGTATAAGCTTCATTTAGTGTTGGGCGAAAGTAAAAGAGGAATGTACTTCGATGTATTTCATAGAGCCATAAAGCTGGAAGTGACCACAAGGGCAATCTAGTCCAACCTCCTGCCATGTAGTTTATCCAATTGTTGAAACTAGGGGAAAACACTTATAATTTTCAATTAAAGCAAAAGAAAAGGATGAGATGAACAGAAAAATAGGGAAAGAAATGAGAGGAAAAGAAAGGAAAAGTAAAACATTTTTTAAAATGTGTTTAAGGGATTCATACCTTGCTCTTCAACAGGTTTCCATGTTGATTTTTCACTTCAAGATAATACAGGCCAGGAGTCTCCCCATCCACATTTGGGTTGTGCTGAATAGCCCATAATGTGAAAATGAAGTTTCCAAAAGAGAAGGCAAAAGGAAGTACTTCATGCAAATGTAAAATGAGACTGTGGAATTTGCTGTCACAAGAAAGCAGGAGTGATCAGATAAATTAATTGAAGACAAGGTTGTCAGTGGCTTCCGATGGCTGTATATTGCTTCCAAGATCAGAGAAAGTATATCTCACAAGCTGATGAATAACACAAGTGAAGGGATGGTATTGTGCGCCTTTTTGGCATGTGAGCATCCCATGATAGGCATCTACTTGGCCTCTGTGGGAACAGAATGCCGGACTAACTAGATCTTTGGTTTGTTCCCATAGGGCTCTCTGTAGTTTGGTTGTGAATATAGAGGGCCTTAGAATTTGAGGAGAACATGTTTATTCCACATCTCTTTGTTTAGCACTGATGATAAATATCTCTTCATCCAGAGAAAAACAAATTAATCCTTTCCTTGCCACAACCACAACTTCTCTCTAAACTTAATGTGTATGTACAGAGTGTATGTACAGAGGAGCGGGCTATAAATAAACTATTATTATTATTATTATTATTATTAATGATGTTCAGTACAGCTTCTGCTTAGCCATTGCAGAACCTGACCACCCAGATTCTAGTAAACAAAAACTCTTTTTCAGTAAGGGCACAAACTGATTCCTTAGTCCTCTGTGCAGACCTTACCCAAGGAGCACCAAGTATCCCCTGCAGGAGAGACGTGCCCATAAAAGCCAATAAGAGAAAGCTCATTACAACTCTAATTTCAATTAAAACCAAAGTCCGTGTCAGCTGGTATGACCTCTGTCCCTAAATGTGAGCCAGACCCTACAGGGAAAGACTTCCACATAGGGGTTCAGTGAGTCTATAAATGTAAAACACGATTCAGATAGCCATAGAAAAGCAGGGAGCCATTCCCTCCCTGTTGCTACCAGCTCTCAGCACTATCTTGCCTCTCACCAGGGGAACTAACCCTCTGTCTTTTGGAGCTGGCAGATCCAAGTGTGGTCCCACCCCCCACATGAAAAGAGAACTCCTCTTTCAGGCCTCCTTCATTCCCACTGAAAGGGCTGTGAGGCAGGAGGAGGTGGGGAGAAGCCCACTGGGTTGTTCCGTCTCATGTCTCCTCTCCCTTTGTATGTACCTCCTGGAACGATTATTAAACGCAAATTACAAAAAGAGGTGACCCAAACGATCTTTATTTCTTCTTTCAACAAGTGCTGCCCGCAGGGTCCTGATTCTGAATTCTGTTTCAATTAGATGTGCCAGTTTTTCAAAAAATAACACACAGAGATGAGCGACTCAATTACCAGCACTGATAGCAGAGCAGAGATGGCTCCAGTGGAGGAACACAAAAAGCTGGACATCTTTCCTGTCTGCTTGGAAATGCTCGCTTGCCATGATTAAAAGCCTAAACACAGGCAGTGGCAGTGTGCCTTATAGCAGCATGCTAGTGATGTGCACCTCCCATGAGAAACCAGTGCTCAGTGCTTAGCACACCAGCACAATGACTTCCTCCATGTTATGCTCCTAAAGGCATATATCAGAGACACAGTATATGGTGGCTTGGGTATTTGCTCCTTTGCACACCAATTCTCATTCAGAGTATACACATTATATTCTTTCCTGTCAGATGGAAATGCCAAGGGCTTTTTCATCCTCCAGTCATTTTACTTCTGATTCATTTCCAACAAAATAGGTGGCAGGACATATCATTTGCCTAGCCTACGTGGCTTAAAAAAACCTGCTCTGCATCACCTCTAAATGTGTGTGTGCACACACATGTGCATGTGATTTTATTATATTCACCAGTTTCTAAACTCTTTCCACTGTCCCAAGGGCATGTCAAAAAGGTAAACAGAACCTAATGCAATAATAAATGTATAAAATCATCCCTCTTAAAACATATGTATAGCCACCTAGCAGTAATCCATAGGCATGCAAGTAATAAAATCATTATATTCCAATTAGAATTTTAATGTCCTCAGTAGGAACTTTGGGGACAGCAAATTTTACACATTAGGCTATTGCTAAGAATGCTCTGCTTCTGGCATGTACCAGTCTATCATCTCTTAAAGATAAGCCTGAGAGCAGGACTCCAGATGACTTTGATGTATCTTTAGATTTGTAGGGGTTATTCAGATGTCGTTTTTATTTTAGTGTGACAATGCAAATAATTGCACTCACACATTCTGGTTTTCTTGTTCACACTATGGAATTGCATCTATATGCACCTCTGCAAGTCTGGTTGCTCCCATGTGCCAGCACTCAAATAATGTGGATGTATTTGAAGCACTTTCAAGGCATGCAGAGTTTTATCCCAGTTCATCCTGTGTCTATTCACATTGGTTATTCACACAGGTGATGGTGCAAATCTTTTAGAAAAATTCAATGAAGGGGTGCCTGCAGACCATGTTTAAGAGTATTCTTTCATACATGTTCACATATTGTAGAGCTAAACTTTGGAACTGAAAAGATAAATAATTCTGAGACTCATCCCCCAATAGAATAATCTTCTGTCCCACATTCTAAAGGAGACTCCTCTATTTGAAGAGCTCAGCTTCTGGCAACTATGGACAGGGATGCCAAACTCAAGGAATTACAACAAGCATTCCTCAAACACCCCATTGAGGGGAAAAAAAACCCAAATAAACAAGGCAAGTACCTAGGACTGATCTATTACAGAAGAGATTGAAGAGAGAAAATGACAGAACAACAGTGGTCACATATAGCTCCCAATTGAGACTATTCAGGTGAATTGACAGTGAACTATAACTCATTCTAGACAATAATGCTGCTCATTCTAGGACTCTATGGTGGCATAATAATAATAATAATAATAATAATAATAATAATAATAATAGTTTATTTATAGCCCGCTCCTCTGTACATACACTCGAAGCGGGGGTAGCGGGTGGCAGACCTTTACTCACCTACAGATGGCCTCCAAACCTCAAACAAGTACTTACCTACAAGAGGACAGATGGCATAGATTGGGACACAGGTATTAAGCCTTGCCACAAACCAAGATGCCAACTCTGCCCACACATTTATCCAGGAAATCTCAACACAAGACCTAATGACATCACCCACAATATTAGGGGGAATTTCATGTGCTCATCTGATTTGCCAGTATGCCATACTATGTGATCAATGCCTGTCAGCACTCTACATTGGGCAAACAGCTTTCTGGCACACTACACACATTTCAACATTACCTGACCTCATCCTCATGGGACATCCTACACTCATCTATTTTCTTCATCTACAGGCTAGTTTCCAATGTCAAACTGGACTTGCCACTTCATTTCCACACAGAAAGGCTAGTTTCCAGTGCCTTTGTTCACAAACAATCATCCATCCTCAAAATGGGCTTGCCACTTCATTTTCATACATAAAGGCTTTTGAATTTGAATTGATTTTCTCACACACCAATGGTATATATAGGTCTGTGCCTGGTTTTCCACTCCACTAAATGCATCTGAGGGAGTAGACATTAGTCTACAAAACCTCATGCTGCCAACTTCTTTCTTTCAGTGAGTCTCAAAGGTGCTATAAGAGCTCTTTACATACTGATTCTTCAGACTTACACAGCTATATCTTTGAATTTTACCATCACTGAAACTTTTGGTCATAAATGGGAACAAATTGAATAATTAAAATGCCCAGGTAAATGAGACTTTGATTACAGCATACTAAACAGCAGACTTCATGAAGAGCAGATTTTGTGAACACTGAAACAATTCAATAGAAGTTTTCACACATGCCAAATTGCAATGCTCCATATATTTCATTTTCTTGTCTGCTCCCATGGAAAAAAGAATAAGTAAGAACACCTATCAGTTAATATCTAAAGCTGGGAACACAACATGTGGATGGGATCCCACTGAGCATCTGCACCCCTGATATCATAGATGCCAATTAGCATCATCATATGTTCCTTCAATGTGAACAAAGTGTTCTATCCCATGGACATTCATGCACAAACAGTGGCTTCCTTCGTCAAAAGTTGTGCTGTACATGCAAATGCCTGGAAGAGGGAGTAACTGGTACACGTGACATCAGGACAGAGCTAAGTGGCATGGCACCATTCCCTGCTTGCCTTTTCTACTTTTTTGCCAGAATGAGCACACTGAGTCATACCTCTGCAGCAAACTCCTTGTGTGATCTTGAGCAGGTCAAGTTTTCTATTGTTCATCTGTAAAACAGGAATCGTGGTGACAAGTCTCACAGGAGTTTTGTGAAGGCAAACCCCCAATAGAATGGGGCTGAGCAACTGGACTCCTCACCCCCAACACACCACCTGATGGGCTGTATCCACCCTCCAACACAAGCTCCACTACCTCAATTTTCCTCTGTAGCTCTTCTCAAAACATCAAGTGGAACTGACATTATGTCATTTCACATCTTATGAGAGGGGGGACAGAAGAAAACAGGGATATTTGAAGGTACTGTAATATTGATTTCTGGGGTGGAGTGGGATAGGCTGGGAGTTTGGGGTTTTCAGGGACAAAAATGCCTTTTTTGGGGGTGGCTGCAAAAGTGAGGCCCAGGAGCCACACACAGAATAACAGAAGCTGAAAAAGTAAAGAGCCTGCAAGCTATGGTTACTGGCAGAAGCAATGAATGGTTACAGAAAACCTTATGTGTCCAAAACTATACTTTTGCTGAAACACAAACTAAGGCTGCATCTGCAGTGCAGAAATAATGCAGTTTGACACTTTTTTAACTGGCATGGCTCCATCCTACTCTGTTTCCCTGAAAATAAGACATCCTCAGAAAATAAGACCTAGTAGAGGTTTTGCTGAATTGCTAAATATAAGGCCTCCCCCTAAAGTAAGACCTAGCACTCTTCGAGGGACTGTGTTCCACTGTCAAACAGCCCTCACTGTGAGGAAGTTCCTCCTAATGTTGAGTGGAATCTCTTTTCCTGTAGTTGCATTGTTCCACTGTTCCATTGTTTTGGGTCCTGTTCTCTGGAGCAGCAGAAAACAAGCTTGCACCCTCCTCAATGTGACATCCCTGCAGATACTTAGAGGGCTATAAATCACCTCTTAACCTTCTCTTCTCCAGGCTAAACATCCCTAGCTCCCTAAGGAGGTCCTCATAGGGCATGGTTTTCAGACCCTTCACCATTTTAGTTGCCCTCCTTTGGACCCGCTCCAGTTTCTCCACATGCTTTTTAAACTGTGGTGTCCAGAACTGGACACAGTTTTCCAGGTGGGGCCTGACCAAAGCAGAATAGAGTGGCACTATTACTTCCCTTGATCTAGGCACTATACATCTATTGATGCAGCCTAAAATTGCATTGGCCTTTTTAGCTGCTGCATCGCACTGTTGACTCATGTTCAATCTGTGGTCTACTTGGATTCCTAGATCCCTTTCACATGTTGTCTCGTTCAGCCAGGTGTCTCCCATCCTATATCTGTGCATTTCATTTTTTCGCCCTAAGTGCAGAATCTTACATTTCTCTGTGTTGAATTTCATTTTGTTAGCTTTGGCCCAGCTTTCTAATCTACTAAGGTCTTTTTGAATTTTGATCCTATCCTCTTGGGTATTAGCTACTCCTAATTTGGTGTCATCTGCAAATTTGATAACTATGCCCCCAATACTGTCATCCAAGTCCTTAATAAAGATACTGAAGAGCACTGGGCCCAGGACAGAACCCTGTGGAACCCCACTGGTCACTTCTCTCCAGGATGAAAAGGAGCCGTTGTTGAGCACCCTTTGGGTGCGGCCAGTCAACCAGTTACAAATCCATGTAACAGTTACCTTGCCTAGTCCACATTTTACAAGCTTGTTTGCAAGAATGTCATGGGAAACCTTGTCAAAGGCCTTACTCAAATCAAGATATACTATATCCACAACATTCTCTTCATCTACCAAGCTGGTAATTTTTTCAAAAAAAGAGATCAGATTTGTCTGGCATGACTTGTTTCTCTGAAACCCATGTTGACTTTTTGTGATTATGGCATTGGCCTCTAAATGTTCACAGACTCTCTGCTTAATGATCTGCTCTAGAATCTTTCCTGGAATTGATGTCAGACTAACTGGACGATAATTGTTGGGATCCTCTTTTTTTTCCTTTTTGAAGATGGGGACAACGTTTGCCCTCCTCCAGTCTGCTGGGACTTCTCCTGTTCTCCAGGAGTTCTCAAAGATTATTGCCAATGGTTCCGATATTACATTTCTCCTGGTTGAAATTCATTTTGTTAGTTTTGGCCCTACATTCTAATCTACTAAGGTCTTTTTGAATTTTGATCCTGTCCTCTGGGGTATTAGCCACTCTTCCTAATTTGGTGTCATCTGCAAATTTCATAAGCATGCCGTCTTTTCTTGCATCCAAGTCATTGATAAAGATGTTGAACAGCACAGGACCCAGGTCAGACCCCACTAGTCACTTCTCTCCAAGATGAAGAGCCATTGTTGAGCACACATTGGGTTTGGCTGGTCAACCAATTACAAATCCATCTAACAGTTGCATTATCAGCCCACATTTTACTAGCTTAGCCCACGTTTTGGTAGCTTAAGTAGACTTAAGTCTACGAAAACTCATGCTGCCAACTTCTTTCTTTCAGTTAGTCTCAAAGGTGCTACAAAATCTCACTACATACTGAAAGTTTCAGTATTGACAATATAAACTGCAGCTATCACTCTTCCCTTTTGCTGCTGGAATGTGGACAAAGTCTTGCATTAAGTACAGAAAAACATTTCGGAACTTCTAGAGATAACTTGAAAGCTTCTAAATTTCAACAAAGGACTTTATCACATGGGGGGAAATTGGGGGTTTAAAGAGTCATTATCCTGGGAAAGGCATGTGATCATGGTGAAGATTTTCACACACATCGCAATTAAAAGGGACTTATCCCAGGAATAACCAGGGAATAACCAGTAACAAATCATTCGTGGGGATTTCCCTGTAAATGATTTGTTGCTGGTTATTCTCTAAAGAGGACTTATCCTGGGAATAACTAGAGAATGTGTGTGATGTGTGTGAAAATCTTTACCACAATTGTGCAAATTCCCCAGGACGGATCTTTAAACCCCCAATTTTCCCTGTGTGTTAAAGTCCCAAGTATTATTTTTATTTTACCAGCCCCACTTTCCTTTTGATTTCCAATTAGGTGTCTGAGTTTGCAGGTGTATGCATTTTTCACATGCTGGTTGACCACTGGTAAAACAGGCTTATCTGCTTTCTCCATTTCTTTCTGGTTTGCTGTTTACACATGCTCAGTAAGAGATGGGGGGGGCAATGTTTACCTTGCCTGTTGTAGGCTGGCACATACTACTACAGTAGGGTTGGCTAGAGCAGAATGCTAGTCTTTCCCAGCTCAATCTTTAGTGCATGGTTTATTTCAGACACACTGATGCAAACTGGCACTGACAGTTTGTGTCTCTCAAGCCCTCCTTCACCATTTTCTCAATATCGGTGCTGCTAAAATACTAAAAAAGCTTCTAGCTGGACATATGACAAGGTGGAAAGAGGATGGGTGAATTGGACAGGTATAAAAAAGCCTATGTAAAAAGCAGTTTTGCTGTCAGAGGGTTTATTAAGGTATCTCTCTCTCTCTCTCTCTCTCTGGCTTTTCTTCGCTAACGAAGATTCAGGAAGGACTTATCCCACACTTAATACAAGCACGTTGATGACTAAAAAGGCCGATCCGAGATAAGCAAGTCCGGTTACAGAAAGCACAGCAGAAAGTCTCCTTGGGTGGTGTTTCCAAGTTGTGGTTCTTTCTGCGTTGTCGTTTCTCTTCGAGACTCGTTTGGCGTGAGTTCTCAAAAGAGGCTGCATCATTGTGGATAGTGCGTCTCCGTGCCGCTTGATGTGAGGCCAGGGCAGACCATTGTTGGTGATCAATTTGGCCAAGCTTGAGATGTTGTTTCAGGGAGTCCTTGTATCTCTTCTTTGGGGCGCCGCCTCTTTCGCTGACCCGTGAATCAGAAAGATAGTATAATTTAGCTCTACAAAGTTCTTGAGTGAAGGCATTATCTGCCGCAATTAATAAACTTTTCTCAACCTCCCAAGCAGCTACCAACCAAAAGGATTAAAGAACACTCCCCTTGTATATTTTGAGGACTGTGTATCTCAAAGAGGGTGTACAATGTCATAGTTTATCACTTACTCAGACAATAAGGGAAAGAATTTCTTCCCAGTGACCCATTCGGCTTTTACTAAGAAGAACCCTCTCCTTTTTCATCATCCTGGATACCTAAGGCACCCCGCAAGCCATCCATCATTGCAGAAGGAGAACCAAGTTAAACACTTTTAGGCTGAATCTACTCCATTAATTGTATCTATGCCGAACTTGGGGGAAGCCCCAGCCATGAAAATAATAAAGTAATTTTAAAAGATCCTGATGTATTAATTTTAAAATTACAATTTAATACTGTATCTTAGTCCTATAACAGAGCCGTTTTAAATTGCTGGCTCTGTCCCACCAGCGTCAGATAAATACCATTGTGCAGCACTTATTCATGAATGGAAGAAGTAGCTGAACAGGTGGTATTGAAAGAGTTCAAGGGCTGGACTCTGGCACAAATGTATACACATGCACAAAGTCTATCTTTTTGCCCTCACAAGAATCCAGGAGTCTTCCTCATATCCTTGCAGGGCCAGCTCTACCATTAGGTAGGAAGAGGTGGCTTTTTCAAGCAGCAGATTAGGGATGTACTAAAAGGCTAGCAAATTGTTAGTTGTTTAATTTATTCCTGTATATATTTACTGCCAGAGAAGGAGAAAGGTACTTGTGGTAATTGCTGCCTTGTGTGACAAACTCATTTTGCTGGTTTTAAATATTACATATTTTGGCTTGAGATGGGTGGGTGGAGGCACAAACTGTCTTGAGTTGATAAAAATAGTCATGTTGACCATTAAACAAAATATACATCGCTGTTGCCTTCATTAGGCCAACCAGAGGGAGCAAAATTTTTTTACATTAGCTTTCAAAGCTCACTGGCTTCTTCATCATCAAAAATTGTTTTTAACAAGCATGCAGCGGAAACATATGTAAAACTGCGGGAGTCACAAAAGCCTGCAGGAATGCATCTTGTGGTACTGGGTGTTGTAGAGAGTGTGTTTTGGATTGAATCAACACACATACCATGATCACCAGCTCCTAGCCTAAGGGAGGTGAGCAGGGGGATATTTACAGCCATGGTTATTGAGCGGTGTGTGAGCAGTTTGTCACACTGAGCCCTGGCACCTTGTCCTACCTATGTTGTGTGTGTTTTATTGGTGTTGAGCACAAAGAGGATAGAGCAGAGAGGGGACTGTGAGGGGAAAGCCACTCATGTGAAAAATGAACCAAGCCAAACAGAATTGAGAAAGAGAGACATGTAGGGGAAGGGGGTGAAGGGGCCAGATTGTAAAACACAAGACAAATGTCTTCCCTGGCAGCAGAGTTAGGGAGAAGGAAGTCAGGCAAACAAGCAAGAGCACGGTATGCTTTCCTGTAATAACATCCATTTTTTAAAAAATCGAAATCAATGCGATAGCAAACATTCACAATTAAATAATAGTAAAAAAAAAAAATAAAAAAACTTCAGTCGTTACAATAAATGTCCAGGTACAATTCTGGAACATATTTTGATCACATTATCATTTAGCCCAAGTTGATTGGAAGATGTGTACCATTTACTACCTCTTTGCCTGGATGTCCATAGAGGGAATGTCCAGCTTTACCCAAATGTGCTTCTCCCAAACAGATGTAGAAAGCATCTGTTCTAAAAGCTTTTCTCCTGATCTACAAATCTTATACCTGTAAAGGAAAGCATGTTACACTAGACATGTTGATTTGTATTTGTTGCACCAAGACAGAATGGCTGGACACCAAGTTATCGATAAAATGGGATAGCCACAACTTTAATACATCATATACAAGTCAAATACATTGAATGTAATTACCCCCTTTTGCAAACAGTGTGTAAGAAAGTGGGGAGAGAGGACACCAAGCCTCTTGGTTTCCAGACCAACACATGCCCAAGCAGGGCATTAAGCAACAGGGGTCTTTTAAGCATCTTGCAATGCTTGCCAAATTTGCTAGTCCATGGGGCAAACAAAAATAGCTAATCAGAGGAGAGGCACCGTGCAGATGGCCAGATTGCAAGTTAGTCCCCCTTTCAACTAACCATCCAGCAGCCCCAGGGGTCCCCTCCTTCCAATTTAACTTGTGTTTGACATTCCTTCTGCCTTTTCATATCTACCAGTTGTGACCAAAAAAAAAAAAATCTGTCCATGAACAGCAATGAGAAGGTGAATAGTCATGATCCAAGTCCTATATGAAGTGGGAGGAAACCCCAGGGAAGGCAAAAACAAAACAAAACAAAACAAAAACCATGCAACAATAATATGGGAAAATTCCTTCCCAGCTCTGAATGCAATCTGGATGTTTGCAAGGGAACATAATGATACCAAGGGTAGGAGGGGGGCTTGTTCTTATGGTCCCGCCAAAAATGGCCCACCCAGGAACCTGCAAGCCTGTATACAGACCTGCTGGAAATATCCAAATGTTGTATGAGATTTGAAGTCTTGCAAAACTTTGCATGAGATCTGGAATGTGATTCATGCCAGAACTCAAGCTGAAGTCATACAATGCCTCAATCATTCCAAAACTTCATCCCAGGCCTAAACTGAGCAACCATTTGGCTAGGGCTGTAAGCATTAGTTCTGACCCAGGGGCTCAGAGCAGCATGCCCCCCTCTGAGAGGACTTCGAGGGTAAGCCATTCTCTACCTTAGTTTTCCTGCTGGGTCAATTTCTCCAAAACACTTCATGCACAAATTATACATTATTTCTACTTCTTAGCAATTTCTTGCCAAGGTGCTAATAACAGAAATGCAGCTAAATTCTTAGTTCAACATATTTGTGTTATTTCCAACAAATAGATTTAATGATGACAGATCTAGATCTAGCTAGCAGGCGATCTCTCTGATTTCTCTCTGAACTGCTTCCTAAAACTGGTGTGTGAATGAGTGTAATGAGTTCCTGAAAAAGGTCTTTTAACAAAGTAAGAATTAAGAGGTTGGTGAATGAGAGGACATCCCCATGGAAAATGCCATGAGGTGATTTTTCTGTTGGAATTTTAAACAAAACCCCATTTCAGTCCATTCCTCCCATCATCTAGGAATACGTTCCCTCCACCACCAAAAGAAAGGGAAGAAGAACAGATGTTCTGCTTAGAATTTCACATGCCATCTACCTTCCCAAATGCTGAAAATTTTCAAGGCAAAAAGAGAGAGAGAGAGAAGAGAAAAAGGAGAGGAACACAACAAAATAAAGCCTGCTTTGTCAGTGAGGCAGATTCCAAGATTTCCTGTTAGAGAGAAGAAAGGAAAAAAAGAAGAAGGGAGGGAGAAAGAGAGAGAAAGAAATGGAGTGGGATGGAGGCCTCGCTTTGTGCTTGCAACAAGCCACTAAAGGTGCATTTTTAATTAAATTTATACAAAATGTGTCAGTTTTATCTCTGTGTTTCAAATCTGACTCTTTTCTATCAAAGTAAAGTATTGATCTTCTCTGCCCTGAAGCTACCTGACTGAATTAAAAAGAATAAATAGAAGGAGGACTGGAAGGGCTTAGAAACAACTGCAGAGAGAAAGGGGGGTGAATGTTTAATGGCTCCACAGTCATTTGCTGCAATTAAAAAACAAAACCATTTAGAGGGGGATGTTAACACCTTGAAGTCTGAAAAATCCTCACTTCAAAAAACAAAACGAAAACCAAGCCCCCAAACAGCTCCCAGGCAAAACATTTTAATTGCCATAAATACTTCCAACCTCAACCGCGCACTGGAGCATTTGCGTATGGCCAAAACAGAGAAGCAGATGAAGCAAGATATAGATGGGCCCAGAGATCTGCAGAACCAATGGAAGAGAAAAGAATTGTCTGATATAAGGAGAACAAAGGCATATGACAAGTGCATCTACACAACAGACATGGTGATTAGACTACAATCTGGACAGATATCATATGCTTAATACTGAAGGAAGTTGCATTGAGTAACAGACAGTGTACATACCCACATGTATCCTGTTATACAGAAATCTAACCTAATTTAGTCTCAGTTCACATATGCCTGTACCTATCTCAATCAAGCAACATTCAGTGATTGGAAAATGAAAATATGAATTACAGCACAGCCATAGGTAAGGCCCAAGCATCATATCTGTTTGTGGATGTAAAGACGTTTAATCCTCCACTTCCCCAAACTGGTATTACATCTGGAACATTATTTTGGAACTCCCTTCCCCAGGACTTACCTTTGGCCCATCAGTTACCTCTTTTTAGGAGATTGTGACAACACTCCTTCTCTTCCACCAGACTTGTTACAACAGTTAAAATGTTCTCCGTTCTCATTTTGTCTGTCTTCTGTTATTTTTGAGATATTGGCATACAAATTGTTCAGATGTATCTAATTTTATTATACATGTTGTTCATTTTTGGCTAAAGTATATTAATTTGTGAGCCAGTGTGGTTTAGTGATGTGGATATTGGACTAGGGCTGTGGAGACCAAGGGTTCAAATCCCCATGAAAACCCACTGAGTGACTTTGAGCAAGTCATACTGCCTTATCACACTAGGGGGCAAATAAGATTTAAACGAGAGTTAAACGAGAGTTAAACAGTAAATGTCCTATGTTTATCACAGGACATTTCCTATTTAACTCTCGTTTAACTCTCATTTAAATTCTGTTTACCCCCTAATGTGATAAAGCAGATACTCTCTTAGCCTCAGAGAAAGCCAAACACAAACCTCCTCTGAACAAATCTTGCCAAGAAAACCACAAGAAATACTGAAAGATTTCACATAAGGTTGCCATAAGCTGGAAACAACTTGAAGGCACAAAACAGCAATATGAATTTATACACTGTTTTGTGGAGCTTCAGGATGAAACACGGTAACCGTTTTTCCTCCTCATTTACCCTGTGCTTCTATAAAAGAAATGTTGATAGCTGCTCTCTATTTATCAGCTGTATTATATTCCTCCAAAGAGGTGTTCATAGCTCTTTACCTGCCCCACTTTATCCCCACAACAACCCTGTAAGGTAGATCAGGCCTAGAATATGACTGGCTGAAGTCACTCAGTGAGTTTCATGGCTCAGTGAGAAATAGAAACTGGATGTTCTCAGTCCATTTCTCTGGCCACCCCACCCCACTGACCCATCCCACCTGCTTGGAAATTCTGTGAGGCCTTTGCTGAATGATTTGGATAGAGTTTTTAAGGATAAAAGGCACTACAGAGATGGCACCTATGAGTGCAAAAAAGGGATTCTTTGATGTTGTTGTGTGTTTTCAGTAATTTGTGACCGAATGTCTGGGGGTACTTCTTGACCCGTCGCTTCACATGACTAGTCAGGTGAATGCGACAGTCAGGAGTGCCTGTTACCAGCTTTGGATGATATGCCAGCTGCGCCCTTTCCTGGAGATGAGGGACATGGAAACTGTGGTACACGCTCTGGTAACCTCACGGTTGGACTACTGTAACACACTCTACATGGGGCTAACCATTGCTTAACCCAGAAACTACAAATGGTCCAGAACATGGCAGCCAGACTTATTATAGGAAGATCCAAGAGAGAGCATATAACACCTGTGCTTAAAGCTCTCCACTGACTTCCAATCAGTTTCCAGGCAGAGTACAAGGTGTTGGTTTTAACCTTTAAAGCCCTACATGGCTTGGGTCCATCTTATCTCAGGAACCGCCTCCTCCTGTATGAAACCCCCCCCCCCACACACTTCGATCTTCTGGGAGGAACCTACTACAGCCCAGGAAGACCAGGTTAGCGCAGACCTCCCAGAGGGCCTTTTCAGCAGTCGCCCCTAAGCTGTGGAATGACCTGCCGGATGAAATGCATCTTATAACTTCCATCGATGGCTTCAAGAAAGCCTTAAAGACGCATCTCTTCCGGCAGGCTTTCCCAGACACTACTTAATACCCCCGGCCCCAAATCTGGGTATAGACCTTCCCAACCTCCGCCTGTACGCTCTTTCTTACTAGAGCTAGAAATCCTTGTTTAGGCATTTTTTGGCCTAATTCATTGCACATGTTTTTATTGTATGTGTTTTTAATCTATAGTTGGTTTAATCCTTTTTTAAGGGGAGAGGTGGGGATGGTTGGGAATATTTTAATCTGTTATGTTTTTAAACTCTGTTGTAATCTGCCCCGATTCCTTTGTTCAGAGGGGTGGACTAGAAATAAAATTTATTATTATTATTATTATTATTATTATTATTAATTGTAAACCAATCATAGCAGTTTCTTGACAAGATTGTTCAGAGGTTGCTTCTGCCTTTCTTTGAGGCTGAGAGAATGTGACTTGCCCAAGATCAATGTGTTTCCATGGTTGAGTGGGGATTTGATTTGAACTCCAGAGTCCTGATCCAACAATGGCTCTCTCTCTTCTTCTATATCACATAATTATGTTCTCATCAGGTGTGTATGTCCTGGTTCTATTGGTGACTATCAAGATGCCCTACATCTTCAAGCTGTAGAATGTATTGTTGTCTGTTAATCTGCCCTTTAGCCTGCAGATCTCTTCCTGTGTATCAGGAGAAGCAATCGGCTTTTTCTTTGCACTGTGAAGAGTAGTCTCGCCAGATTTCTTTAATTAAAAGGGAAAAAAGGATCAGGTTTATTTCAGATAAGCATGCAGGATTAAAATAGACAGAAAGAATAGACAAGGGGCAGCTGTCATCACTCTTACCAATCCAGCATGATTATTAAAAATGATAAGCAGAAGAGGAATAATAAGGGGATAATGAAGTGGTCTTGAAAGTGACAGGAGATGGACCTTGATAATACGCCCTGCAACCTGGAAGGCCTCTGGCAAAAGGTGTGGATGAAAGAGGTAAGGCAGGTAGGAGAATGCCTGGGGAGAAGGAACTGTGTGTCAGCTCAAGTTGTGACTTGTTAAAAAAACAGCCCTGGTCCTGAGGACTAACACAAGTCTGATGCACAAAAATCTAGAAGGCCCAGTTTTCCATGGCATGGAAATAAAAAGATGACATAAATCAGCTATAGGCTCCTTGGTGCCTTCCAGCAGTTTCCATGACCACTGGTCATACTGGTTGTAGTTTGGGGAATCGGAACACAAAATGCTACCAGCTTCTTTCTTTCAGTTACTCCCAAAGGTGCTACTAAATCCCTTTGCATACAGCTGCTACTATATTTTTTATTCATTTCATTTCTATGCCACCTTTCTCCCGGAAAGGGACCCAAGGCAGCTCATGAATAAAAACAGTTAAAAAACTACTTTAATTTTTAAAAAACAATTTCAAAAATTAATAAATAAATAAAACACACACTCTGAATAAAAGCCTCCCTGATGATGATTATATATTAAAAGCCTACTTGAACAAAAACATCATTGCATGCTGGTGAAAGGAAAGCAGGGAGGGAGCCAGCCTAACCTCTCATGGAAAGGCATTCCCGAGGTTGCTATACACTACAGCAACACTGAGCCCAGTAGCAATCTTCCACTCTTTTGTACACATCTACTCCCACACGACTAGTTGTTTTTCTTCATTCCTTAATCCAATGGTCACTCTTGCTTTGCACACCCACTCCTAATCAGGGCTGTGTGAATGAGTATGCCATGCTCAGCCTCTTCTCCTATGTGGAATAGCCATATGGAACTACATGTATTTAAATGTGTGTATCACACTGCTTTTCCAAACTCTGATTACATATTAGTAAGCTCTAATTGATTGCAGATTCTGAAAGTGTGTATATTCGAATGGAGACAGAAGTAACTAAAGATGCTTTGGAATGCTAATCAGAGGGAACAACCCCCATGGCTGGCTTTCAGTTCAATGGCCATCCCTTTCCCTAAGGCCCCATGTTGTGCTCTAGGGCAGTTTGGCTGTGGTGGACATGCCTCCTGCTCCCCTACTCAGCAAGTGAATATAGACTGTATGCCAAGGGACCTGGGGAATGTAAAAATTTGGCTCTCACTCTTTTGCCCTGTGATCCTGCCACTCCAGGCCACCACAGCAGATGCTGGGAGCATATGCCATGAATTAATTCCGCTTTCCCTGAGACACTCCAGCACAAGGAATCTGCACAGTCCTTCCAACTTATTAACATAGCAACCCCCCAGCCGCTCATCACTTTGTCTCACTTAATGATGGAGCCCTTTCTGAGACTTAGAGCTGGCAAAAACACTTTGCTCCAAAAATTGTTGGTTTTTTTTTTTAAAAAAAAAACAAAACCCTGATATTTAGCCCTAATCATCAGATTTCTTTCACAGCTCCAAAGTATATTTAGCAAGTATTGCCAATCCTACATCAATTGCCATTTAAATTTTGCTTACTTCAGTTTCCCTAAGGCACCCCCTCCCCAATTTGATGCCCTTCTGATATGTTGAACCACAACTCCCATCATATTCAAGTAGCATCCTGGCTCAGAGTGATGGAAACTGAGGTCCAGTACATAGTGGGTGGTATATTGGCAAAATCTGAGTAAGGCTCCAATTATAGCATAATTCAGGGGGAAAGGTATTACAGGTGGTTGTTATACAGGATTTGGCAACTTTACATTTTGGGATGCTTCAGTGTGTTGGTAAATAATCACTACATCTGGCTATTTAACACATGACAAGCATCACCCATTTCATGTTACTACACGTCTAATTGCCACATGAATAAACCCATATAATGTAAGTACAACAAACCCATATAATGTAAGTACATCCAGAGATGTAACCATCCATGGCTTGTAAATAATTTTTAAAAATTCCATAAAGTAAAACTTAATTTTGCCATTTTATATAAGGGACACCATTTTACAATGCCATTGTATATAATGGGGCTTGAGTATCTGTGAATGTTGGTATCCATGGGGTGGACCAAAAACCCACTGTATAATAATAGAGTATAATAAACTCACATACATTGTATAATAAACTCACAGTTAAAATAAATATAGGAGACTGGAAGTTATGATGAATGAAAATCAGCTTAATTCTATGTTTTACCTAGCACCAAAATCATGAGAAATGCAGTAGGGTATGTGTAGATAATGGATATGGAAGATGTCACGGCAAAAGCAGAAAGACTTGAACATCCAGTATCTTCCAAAAAGCCACCCAGCCAGCACCTAATGCTAAAGGAAGACAGGCCCCTATACACCCTACCAAAACTGTTTAAACACCCTTGAGCAATCTAGCAAAAATCACTGAATACTGGATGAGTCTTGCAATGCATTACTTCAGCATCCCTCTTCCAAAGTCAATCTTTAAACACTCAGATTCAAGAGCCTTCATAAAACCATTCCCCATGTCTTAGAACTGTCAGTCGTAAACTTACACATTTCCTCTCCATCTTCCAATATTCTTAGAAGGAGAACCTAGGCTAAAGTTATCCATTTTGAAAGTAACCCTGTGTCCCTTCAAATCAAAATTGCTAAAAAAAAATCTTCAGGAATTGCCACATTGAGGTTTGTTTCATTTTGGAGATGTAGTTCAACAACAAGTTCTGTAGTTCAAGGATGGGTGAGCAGAGATTTGTAAACTGACCAAACTACAGATCCCAGGATTTCCTAGAACTGACCCATAGAACTGTAGAATCATAGAGCTGGAAAGGACCATTT
Organism: Urosaurus nigricauda; assembly: GCA_034509955.1. Lineage (NCBI taxonomy): Eukaryota > Metazoa > Chordata > Lepidosauria > Squamata > Phrynosomatidae > Urosaurus > Urosaurus nigricauda. The sequence goes on from JAOEGL010000001.1 coordinate 41,761,018, forward strand.
GGTCCAACGCTGCCATGTAGGAATACACAGCTAAGGCACTCCTGAAAGATGCCCATCCAACCTTGGTATAAAGACCTTCAAAGATGTAGAATACACCACCCCCAAGCCACTGTATTCCACTGTTGAACAGCTCTTACAGCACAAAGGTTCTTCCTAAGGTGGAATCTTTTTTCTTCTGACTTGAACATAGACCAGCTCTATGTTCTGGTCTATGAGCAACAGAAAACAATTTTGCTACATGACATTCCTTTAAACATTTTTAAAAAGCCATCAGGTTACTTCTCAGTCTTCTCTTTTCCAAACTAAACATCCATACCGTGTTTCCCCGAAAATAAGATAGTGTCTTATATTAATTTTTGCACCCAAAGATGCACTAGGTCTTATTTTCAGGGATGTCTTATTTTTCCATGAAGAAGAATTCACATTTATTGTTGAACAAAAACAAAAACAAACAAAAAAAAAACCAACCTGAACATTTATTATATACTGTATATATATTTATATACAAAAACTTTGCTAGGTCTTACTTTTGGGGGAGGCCTTATATTTAGCAATTCAGCAAAACCTTTACTAGGTCTTATTTTGGGATGATGTCTTATTTTCGGGGAAACAGGATAGCTCCCTAAATTGTTCCTCATAATTACTGGTTTACACATCTTTGATAATTTTGGTTGCCCTGCTCTCCTAGAAATATTCCAGCTTGTTGATAACCTCCTTGAACTGTGGTCTCAGAACCAGGTGAGGTCTGACCAAAGCAGAATGGAGTGGCAGATTGCTCGATCAGGACACTATACTCCTGTTGATGCACCCCAGAAATGCATCATCTTTTTTGACTGTTGCATCACACTGTTGACTCATGTTTATCTTAAGGCCCCTAAATCCTTTTTGCATGTACTTTTTTCCAAGCCAGGTGTCATCTATCCTATATTTGTGCATTTACCCTACCTAGATGCAGTACATTACCATTGTCCCCACTGAACTTCATTTTGTTCTTTTTGGCCCAGTTCTCCAATCTATCAAGATTGTTTTGTATTTTGCTCCTGTCATCTGGGGTATTAGCTACCCACCCAACCCAATTTGCCATCATCTGCAAATTTGATAAGCATATCTTCTGTGCCACCATCTAGGTCATTTATAAGGATGTTAAGAAACACCAAGCCTAGGTAAGAACTGTGAGATACCCCCTATCCACTTCCTTCTAGGATGAAGAGCATCTGACCCATACCAGTTAAAATTATATCAAACTGCTGTAACTCTGTAGTGTGGAGACACTCCTTGTAACATAAAAGCAAGTGTATGTTAAAAGGTGATTTGTCATGGCAAGAAGAGGTATAGCAAGAAAAAAACAGCTACATGGTCCCTAGGACCCAATAGTGGTTCGTTGATCAGAGTAAAGTTTAGTGGTCTAGAGGCATGGAGCCTGGAAAAGCAAGAAAGCTCTTAGGACTCGTTAAATCACAAGCCCTAGACAGGAGGTAGCCATAGCAGTTAAGGTGGAATTATAGTACTATAACAGTGTAGTGTGATACAGTATTAACCACAGTCTAAAAGAGAGCTTTTCCACGCTGTCAATTGCTGATGCAAAAAAAATAAAAAAAAACAACATTCAGCACTCCTAAAATATTTATTTTGAAAAAGAAAGTCAGTGTCACACTTTGAGACCCTCTGCTTTAACTATTCCCTCTAATAATCATCACTATACAACACTTGATTCTAACTCCTTTCATGAGAGGAAAGGGTGATTGTTCGACCAGCCAGGCAGCCTTACAGGAGATCTGTCACTGAAGACTAAGCTTCAGTACAACTCAGGAACATTCTGATTAGGATTTGTGAAACATGCAGATGCTTTCCAGAGAATCTTGTTTAGAAATCAAGGCTCACCATCCCAGCCAAGACACCTGGGGACATTCCAGTACATGGCTGAGAACTTCTCTGGGCCTCCAGTTGTGTTTCATTGTTTCCATTTGCTTATACAGCAATGATGCACAGCTCATCCTAGAACAGAATCAGGTCATGTGAAAGGGGAAGTAGCCATTCCAAGACACATTCCAAAGACTGCAGTGCCGCCAAAAATAGTACGCTAAAGCCACACAGAAGAGAGACAGAAGATGGAGAAATCACAAGTTTCTCTTTCTTACTGGTTGAATTTACTTGGATAACTGGACAGAATCTGAAGAGCAGGGTGGTACATATATGTTCCAAACCACAAATGTAATTATGAACGTTGAACACAGAATATGATTTAGGTCTTTAGAAACATAGGAGGTTGCCTTATACTTAAGTGAGGCCAGTGGTCCAGTTAGCAGCTAGATTTCACACCTCTTTTCCTGGGCTTTAAATGGCCCCAGTGGCATCATTAGTGCTGGTGTCAACCAGTGTGGGTGCCTATGAAAAGGTGCTGGGGGTGTCCTGTCCTCCCTCCTGCTGCCTTGTTCACCTAGCCCCCTGGCCTCCTGGCTGCCCACTGCATGGACAGACCCAGAAAAAACATGGCAGCCAGGCAAGTGAAGCAAAGGGAGGGAACAGATGGGGCATGTGCTGCCTCTTCTTCTCCGATGCCTTGGCTTCCTCCTCAGTGGAGAGAGCTAGGTAAGTAAAGAAGCCATGAAGGGCACATACTCACCCTCCTTCTCTGCTGTCTTGGCTTCCTCCTCAGTGAAGAGAGCCAGGGCAGTGCAGGAGCCATGAGGGGCACACACTTCCTCCTTCTTCTCCAGTTTCTTGGCTTCCTTTTCAGAGCAGAGAGCCAAGTAAGAGGAGAAGCCATGAGGGACGCATATTCATCCATCCTCCTTTGCTGTCTTGGCTTCCTCCTTGGTGGAAAGAGCCAGGGCAGTGGAGAAGCCATGAAGGGCATGTGTGTCCGGGAAAGCAGCCAAATGGCTGATCAGACCAGCTCAGTTCCCAAACAAACAGTGCAAAGTAAGTCCAGAAGCACAAGAGGTATTACCAAGAGGATTTGTCCCGAAGTCTAAGGTCCAAGCATCAGATAGGCAGGTCGATAAGGCAGTCCAAAGGTCAAGGGTTCCAGGGTTTCAAGATGGCTCAGCAGTCCTAAGAAGCAAGGTTTCACTCCAAAAAGCAACAGGAACCAGAGACAGAGTACTTTCCCCAAGAAAGTCAGATAATCACTGGCAACTAGACAAACATTCTACAGCTGCTTATATGGGCAAGCTGCAGGCATTCAGGTGCATCTGCCAGCATGTTTCTGTTAAAGCCTCAGCAACCTTCAAAGGCATTGCCTTTCAGTTCTATCCTGACTGAAGGTAGGCACACTTCCTGGACCCTCCTCCAAGTCCAAAGACTCTGCCACAGGGGAACTTGACTGCTGAATGGGCTCCATAGCTGCAGATTCAGATCGCAGAGGCTCTAGCTCATCCTCTCAGTCCTCCGAGTCCTCCTCCAGGCTGGGCATGACAATATGCTTGCCATTCCTTCTCTGCTGCCTTGGTTTCCTCTTCAGTGGAGAGAGCCAGGGCAATGGAGAAGCCATGAGGGGCATGGGTCCCTCAGCAGAGGCATGGCAGCAGAGAAAAGGGGGCAGGTACTGGCAGCAGTAGTGGGAGAAGGGCCTAACTGGGTGTCACCCCTCTTCCAATGTGTCACCCGGTGCAGTCTGCACCCCATGCTCCCTCTAGAGATGCTACTGAATAGCCCTTTCCCAGTAATTGGAGATAACAACCAAAGTTCTTGGTGCAGCAGATTAAAATATACTGAGATGTGTTGCGAGACAGAATCAAATGTAAAGGAGATACAGAATATAGTAAATGAATGTAGCCTGTGCACACCAGTGCAGAGGTCAGATTCAGGGTTGTCTACTCTTTTATCCTTATGCAGGTCACTTGCTGCTTCAGTCTAGGACTGTCTCCCAGAAACACTGGGTATGTATTTCCTAATCGCTGAACATTGGTACCCTGGGCTTGCAGCTCTTTTTCCCTCTCAGATTTTCAGTTGCCTAATATCTGATTTTTTTTCATGCTAAAATGAAAATACCCTGTGTGCACTAGAGCAGACTCCCAATACAGCCAGAACATACAGAATGTGCTGTCTAGGGAAGTGTGGAGTCCGTTGCACTGGCCCAGTCCTGAGGCTACGGGGGACTTCTGCCCTTATCCTCTAGATAGAGATTCCCTTCAGGTTTCTGAATTCTGTGAGCTGGGAGTGACAAACAACAGCAAATAACTGCCACAGCAGGATGCCAGCTAAACAAGAGAGCAGAGCACGCCTGAATTTGACCCGAGAATGTGAGGAAGAAAGCTTTCCTACCTCAGTTAAGTCCCACAGCTTATAATTAAAGATTGCAATACAGATTTTCCTCTGTGTTTCCAGGTGTGCATCCAAGGGACTGTGCCACTTTGTTTTTTTCTGAATTTTAATGAAAAGGCTTTTCAAGTGGGGTATGCAGAGTGGACGTGACCCTTTGTGGGTCTTGATGGAAGGAAACGTGCTGGCTGCCAGTGAAGAGCAGCCCATGCCAAGCTGCCTCATGAGCTCAGTGAAAGGCAATGTTTTCTCTGATCAGTGTGTTAACTTGAGTTTGTGCATGCAGGAATAAAGGGAGGACACTGCTACGTCCCTGTTCTGATTTTTAGGGACAAATAACCTTTTAAAACAAACAATTCTAAAGCAGAATGTCTGACTGTACTATACTAGTAGTAAAAAGAAAGTAGTTTGTGAAAACAATACTGATGCATATAACAAATGGTGTCAACAAAGAACCTCACTGGAAGTTGGGCTGCTTGATAGATCTGGGTCTTCCCTGCATGAGGAACAATCCGTGCATGGGTGTAGCTATGGAGGGGCAAAATGAGGGCATTGTCTCCCCAATAAGAATTCTGAACTGCATCAATGAAATTTTTCTTCAGGCCCCCGATTTCTAGCATTGTGGAAACTTAAAACCTCAGTTGAGCATTTAGAAATGCAGTTTAGGCATCCAAAGAAAAAGAATTACCAAGGAAATCCATCTAATTTTAAGAAAGCTGTGGGGCTGACTTTGGAAACTGTTCAGAAACTTCAGTGGGTCCAAAATGGTCTGGTCAGCATTATAAGGAACATATAATTCCCTTCATGAAACAGTTTCAAAAGTTACTGCTCCATCTCTGGGCAGAATTGAAAGTGCTCACTATGCGGCTAATGGTTGGGCTGAAGGTTATCAGAAAGACTGTATTCTTCCATATGAGCTTGCCTGAATTTTAAAATATGTAGGGGAGGGCTTTTATTCAGTGCCACCACCATTATAGGAAAATTTGATGAGGACACAAGAGAGCCTTCTCAGTGGATGTTCCCAGGTTGTGGAACTTCCTCCCATGGAAGGTTTGATTGGCCCCCTTTCTGCTCTCTTTCTGCCAGCAGAAAAAGCCCCCTTGTATCCCATTTTGGGAGACAGGTAGGATAAAAATCCAATAAATAAAGAAATAAATGTCATAGCCTCTGGATCTTAAATGGTTGTAGCAGAAGGTGCCTTTAATAGAGTGTGCTTTGCTTTTATCATCATTATTATGTTTTAAAAACATTGTAACCTTGAGTGTTTAGTATAACTGTTTAATAATACTGTTGACATTTCTGTACCAATAGGGTTTTTTTAAAGTTATATTTTGTGTGGACAAAAGACAGACAGACAGACAGGATGAATGCATGTCTGATTTCAGTATGCACAACTATAGTTCCCTATGTAACAGAAGCACCAAGAAGTGAGTGAATGGGGCTATGAGTCTGAAGCTACATCAAAAAGGGACACAAGATGGAGAAAACACAAGTCTCTTTCCTAGGACTTTATCACATGAGGAAAATTGGGGGTTTAAAAGGGGGTTTTCTTGGGACAGTTGCACGATCATGGCAAAGATTTTCCCACAAGTTCATGATTAGAGAAGACTTATCCCAGGAATCAATAGGAATGTCCAGAAACAAATCATTCATGAGGATATCCCATGAATGATGTGCTGGTGGAGTATTCCTGCTTATTCCTGGGATAAGTCCTCTCTAATCGTGACATCATGGGAAAATCTTTGCCGCAATCCTCCAACTGTCCCAAGAAAATCCCCTTTTAAACTCCCAATTTTTCACCGTGTGATAGTTGCCTACCTGATACAACTGCCTTGAGTGGCGGCTGAAGAGACATGGGCCTGAACAATAAAAGACTGGGTGAATTTAAGTCCCCCATCCACCCCAGAGATACAAATTACAGTTGTCCCTCCCGATTCACAGGGGGTCTGTTCTGGACACACACACACCGCAAATCAGAAAAAATGCAAATATCCAAGCCCCTTTGGATATAATGGCTGCGCAGCCCCACGCACGCACCACAGGCACGCACACCATTTTGTCCTCCCTGGCTACCCATCCACGGAAATTCAAGACTGCAAACAGGAAGTCCATGAAGTAGGAGGGATGTCTGTATTTAAAACTATGAAGCAATTTGCAAGTTAGCAGAAAGAGCTTAGAGCACTAGAAAAGTGAAACAGAAGATACCTGATGGAATTCATTCTTAGTTAAGAGCAAAGTACCGCACCGAGGAGAATACTTATACTCCCAACTAAAAGTACCAAGCATTATATTATTGCTTTTTCTGAATCTGAGTGATTTAGCACAACTGGGGGAGGTGGGGCTAATACACAGCAAGTGTCTCAACCAGGCTTCAAATACAGCAGTAGAGTGTTTGTCAGCAAAATTTCCTCATCTCCTCCCATTGTCTGGGAGAGTGTCTTATTTTTGCTTGTTAAGGATTATATTGCCCTCTCCAGAGCCAATTCCCCATTCTGCCCACACACATACACACACACACACACACATGCACACAAATGGTTGCACATTGTAATTATCATTGCTGCTATTCTTATGAATCACCTCTTTACTTAAAAGTGCCCACAGTGATGTACTGTACAATAAAAACTTTAGGGTTCAAACCCTTTAGCTGCAGTAGCTGTTATCTGCATTTGTCACAGACCAATTGATGATGGAAGTATATGCTCTTGCCTACTCTTTCCAGACTGCATTTTTTTCAAACGGGCTAACAGGCTGTTCTATCTTGTCTCTCCTCCTCCCAGGATGAGATGGTTTTTAAGTAGTGGCAGCAAGATGGGGGAAGCCATCTCACCAGAATCACTAAAAGGGATCAGAACGGTGGATTTCTCTTAACAGACTATTTCTATCTGCTCTTCCCCTCAGGGAAAGAGGGGGAGAGCATATAGAAACAGTCTGTTAAGAGAAATCCACCATTCTGATCCCTTTTAGGGAACCACTCAATGGTTCTTCATTTTCATGGCTTTGTTCTGTTGGGGGCACTTCTGCAACTCACATAGGGACAGCTTTTCTGTTTCTTTCTTTTTACAAGTACAGTGAGCCCTTGTTATCCACTGGGGTTTGGTTCCAGGACCCTCCGTGGATAACAAAATCTGTGAATGCTCAAGTCCTATTAAATATAATGGCACAACAAAATGGTGTCCCATATATAAAATAGAAAATCAAGGTTTGGTTTTTGGGATTTATACTTTTGGGGAATATTTTCAAGCTGTGTATGATCAAATCTGTGGATAAAAAAAAATCTGTGGATAAGGAGGGCCAACTGTAATAGTTTCCTACATGCCTGCTATATGCACCTTGTTTGCTAACACCCCCGGTAACTAATCTACTTGCTGGTATAGGAATAGTAAGTTTGCTATTAAAAGGGATGACACTGGTAAAACTACTGATCTTGGAAGTAAAGGCAGGTTGCAGGATTATCAGGAAGATCTAGGCACCAGTGAGAAACGCTGCTCCTAATTTCAGTGTACCAGAAAAGTACAGGAAGGACTGTAATATGTGGTTTGTTATTGTTGTTAACTTCCCTCAAGTTGACCTCAAGTCATGGCGACCCATGGATGAGACCTCTCTAAGATCCCCTGCTTTGCTCAGGTCCTGGAGGTGCAGGCCCATGGCCTCTCAGATCAAGGCCATCCATCTGGCATGTAGTCTCCCTCTCTTTCTGCTGCCCTCTACCTTTCCTAGCATTATCAACTTGATTCATGTCTTCTCATGATGTGGCCAAGATACAACAGCCTCAATTTAGTCATCCTGGTCTCTAGGGAGAGATATGTGGAACATCTTTACAAAAATGTGTATACACCATTAATGTTGCTTCCTTCTCCACAAAGTCTGTGGCATCTCTTCCCTGCATATTTATTTTACATGACATTTCTGGAACACATTTTTAAACTGTCTTAGAGTAAATACTAAAAACCTTAAATCTATTTAATCTGTATAAAATTGTTAATAAACAATATATAATGGTGTTGAAGGAAAGAAGCCCTTTGGGTTTAGATGAGGGGTGTGTGTCTCAAGAGGCACCATCTAAGAGTCAAATTAGATGTATATGTACATGTAAAATCTTCAGATCTTAGAAGCAATATTTTACCGTTTTTATACTAAAATAATGTTAAAGGTTTAAGTACATCAATCTAACTTATTGCCATGGCAAACAGACCTAGCACAAAACTCCATTCAAGTACAGCTAAAGAAATCTTCTGATTTGGTTTATCATGTTGTTATGTGAAATGAAAAAGTTAGATTATCCTGTGAAAACAAACCAATGGAAAACTACCCTAGCTTCAACTAAATGCTGGTAATGTAATGCAAATAATGCTTCCTTGAGGAATACAATATGGACTTGTCCAGTGGTTATTCCCTTTGGATTGAATATGTTACAGTGAATTAATTCGTAGATGAACATGTTCTTTTAAATTACGTTCCTGTGACATGGAATTTAACTCTAGATCAGCCTTGCTGGATTCTGTATGCTCTTATTTTTGCTAAAAAAGCTTATACCATAAGGGTGGAAAGATAAACATTCACCATCTATTATTTAATGTCCAGAAGATCTCACAAATTAATGTATGTTTTATTATAAACATTGAATGCAAGACAATGTATATTTTGAAATATAATCAGCTTATATCAATGTATATGACTCGCCCTTGGTAATATACTTTTTTCTCCCCCCCCTCTTTTTTTTTTTTTTTTTGGTCTTTTTATTCTTTTCTTTGTAATCATACTTTAAAAAAATCTCTTTGTTTTTTTTAAATGTGGATGAAAAATAACTCCTCAGATACAATATATACATTTAAAATATAATATTAATAATCTACAGATGTGGTAGTATTTTTGACAACTTCAAAAACAGCCAGCCAAAGCTCAGGTGTTCTTATTCAAAATGAGGCCATCCTCTTTTTCAGACTGCCCTGAATCCCACTCGCTCAGGAGCTCTGAAGCAACCTCTGTGTAGAGATGGTTCCAATCCCAGCTGACATCATCCTGCCAAAAAGAGAAAAACAAGACTAAGTAAAGAAATGGCTCTAAGCATTGCTGTACAGTCCAAATGGCACAAAGAAGTATGTGACTCATCCAAGGCACTAGCGGTCCGGAACATTTTCCAATGTGGATTTCAATCACTTGCAGTGCCCATCTGGAAATTTCAAACTCACTTAAATTCTGTTTTAGATATTGGTGTGATTTATTTATTAAGATTTTTGGAGGGAGGGGATGGAAAAATCAGTCTGCTGATTCCCGATCAAAAGGAGAACAGACCTGCATTACTCCCAGGTAAATGATGCCTGGTAAAGCAGTATTAGGAGACTTTTGCAGTTGTACTAAGAGTGCCAAGATTGTGAATATGTAGGGACTATAAATACAAAGCAGTTAGGGATGCGGTTTGGCAATGGAACCAGTTGCCTAGATTGAGAAGGTCTCTTTCTCTGGACATCTTCAAAAAAGCTGGACAGCTATCTGCTGAGGATGTTGCATCTGGATACCCTTCATTGACCTGGGGGTTGAACTTGATGGTCCATGAAACCCCTTCCAAATCTGTGATTCTATGATTCTATGAATATTCTATGTGTAAATCTAGGTTATGCATCTGTAACTGCAAGAGTAAATTACAGCTAATGCACTGCTTTTTTCTCAAACCCCTAGGAAAGTTCTGAGTAAAATAGTTCAGAATAGCATACCATAAAAAGGACTACAAGTATTCATATAACTGTGTTTGGTGTCTTATACTTCTTTGCCTCAGGAACAGCTTTGGTGGTATTGAATCCCTAAAAGGCTCCAGAGCTTCTCAGACTCAGAGTGAGAAATACATCACACATACTCTGTTCCTCCCCCACTTTCTTTGGAATTCCCCACCCTCACTTCTTTTGCTTTCCATCTTAAACCTGCATTTCTGTGTGAGGACAGATATGTTTGCTCATATTAAATTCTTATTTTTTTTAAAAAAAAATCACATCTCATAGAATAATTAGCCTATAATCCCAAGACCATAACACCTTTATGGGCAGGAAACATGCCAATAGTGGAACAGTGCCATCGGTGCCATGTGGTCAAGCACATGCTTTGTATGCAGAAGGATCAATCCCTATAATCACTAGGTAGCAAATACTGAGCAAAAATGGCCAAGCGACACAGTATAAGGGAACTTGAAGTGTGGACATGTCTTAATCACTACCTCACTGAGAAACAGCAAATAAAATAACCTAACTTTCTTTTTCATGTTGGTCCAAAATAAACTCACCTCTCGCACTTCCTGCTCTGGAGCTAGAACCTTACTGAGTAGCTTTAAGTCAATCTCTCCATCCTGTGAGAACACAAAAAACAAAAATAAAACATAGTCCTATCCAAGATCAAGAAGGAATGTATGCATTTCACCCAGTACTATCTGGACACCTCTGTTCTTCTGGAAAATAGAGCTAATGATGGGACAACACTGTTCAGATGTACTAGCACGACAATTTCAATAGAAACTCCCATCATGATACTATTCAAAAGTTTTCTTCTCTTTGTAGGAAATGTACTATGATTATAACAGTCCATTACAATTGGTGCCAAACTTTGGCTCCAAACTAAAGGGCATCTCATGCTCAGGGTCATGGAAGGAACAGAGTTGTGTAACTGAGGGAATGGCAAAAACTATGGAAGCAGGAAGCAGTGATGAGGCTAGTTTCAGTGAGGCAGTGAATCTCCTCGGTGTTTTAATTTGAACTTTAAAGGAGCTATCCAAAGCACTGAACCCTATCTCCAAAACAGGTTCACAAATTTGAATAGTCCCTTTGAAGTTCAGATTAAAACCCAGAGCAGAATCACGAACCCTAACACAGAAATCACTAGCTACCACTGTTGAGAAGCACAGAGAAATATACAACGGTGCCTCAACTGACAAGGCTGAGCATATAGCATGACAATCTGCCAAAAAGATACTCTTATAGCTAGTGTTCAATGAGGATTTTAAGGGACCAGGAAAAGAATGGGTGAAACATTCACATTCTACTACTGACACAAAAGCTCTACAAAGAAATGAAAAAAGATATCTGGTGAAACAGTGACTTTAGACAGCAGGAAGAAATAATAATAATAATAATAATAATAATAATAATAATAATATATTTCTAAACCGCCCCTCTGCACAGCAACCGGGGCAGTGTACAACAATATTTAAAATAGGCAGCAGTTTAAAAACATGGTATCAACAGTCTTATCCCTCCCTCCCCTTAAAATGAAATTAAATTAGTGAAGAATTAAAATATAATAGAGACAAAACGGATGCAATAAAATCAGCACTGAGGCAGCATAGGCAGTGACATTCAAGGGGGGGGGGCGGGTGGTAATCCCCTCCATTGAGCCAGGAAGTTATTCCGGGAAGGCCTTCCGGAAAAGATGTGTCTTTACTGCTTTTTAAAAGATATCTAGGATGAAAATAAGACAGATCTCATCCGGCAGGGCATTCCGTAGCCTGGGAGTGGTTGTGGAAAAGGCCCTCTGGGAGGTCTGCGACAGCCTGGTCTTCACAGGCTGTAGCAGATTCCTCCCAGAGGATCGGAGCGTGCGGGGGGGGGGATTGTACGGGAAGAGGCGGTCCCCGAGATAAGATGGACCCAAGCCATGTAGGGCTTTAAAGGTTAAAACCAACACCTTGTATTGTGCCTGGAAACTAATCGGCAGCCAGTGGAGAGATTTGAGCACAGGCTGCCATGTTGTGTACTAATTGAAGTTACCGGGTTAGGCACAAAGGTAGCCCCATGTAGAGTGCGTTGCAGTAATCCAGACAAGAGGTTACCAGAGTGTGCACCACAGATTCCAGATTCTTCATATCCAGGAAAGGGCACAGCTGATGTATCAGCCACAGCTGATAACAGGCACTCCTGACTGTCACATTCACCTGATTAGTCATGTGAAGCGACGAATCTAGGAGTACCCCCAGACTGCGAACAGTGTCCTTAGAGGAGAGTGTGACTCCATCTAGGACTGGAAGTTGTATTCCCAGACCTGGTTTCGGGCCCGTAACTGTCAGTACCTCCATTTTTTATTTTTTATTTAGTTTCAATCTGTTTTTCCTCATCCAATCCATTACCACTCCAAGACAGCCATTGAGAGGAGAAAAGGCTGCCTAGTTCTTTGAGGAAAAAACTAGAAAGAGTTTTTGGCTGCACTCACCAAGGTTTGAAAAGCAGCATATTTCATGAGGTCATTGTCCAGGTCACGATAGGTCAGCACTCTGTTCACCTGAACACTGCAATTGGGGATACAGCAAGGAAGCAAACTGAAGTTCTACATATGCCTCAACTGAATTCATAATTACATTCAAGGTAAAACAGGTTTTAATACAACACTTGTTGTTTATTGCATTTATGCAGAGGTTCCAGTGGTGTTTCTCTCTGTCATTATTTATTATTTATAACAGTACCATCTATCTGCCAATATGTGCTACAAAATTCAGCTGAGTAGGACAGAAATTTATCCACTCAGGACAAGTCAATTTAGCACAAGCATTTTGGTGATCATCTTGGTACCTGGGTGGAGCTGCCACCTGCATGGCAAAGTCTTCCTCTTGTACCTCCTCTAAGTCTGGGATGACTGGAATATCTGCAAGGGATCAACAAGTCAAATGACAGCAGAACTAATAGTGATTTTCCAAGTTTCTTGTGCACAAAGAAAACTTCAGGTGACAGAGAATATGCTTTGCATTCAGAAGGGAATTAGTTCTCCATTTGAAAGATTTAGGTGAAATGAAAATTCACCTAAGATGATGGAAAAAGTCTCTGCTTGAGACCCTGGAAAGCTGCTGCCAGTTGGGGTAAACAATATTGGCCTAGACATATAATGGCCATCCAACAAAGCAAAAGTATTTGTATGAATTACTATCCTCTCAAAACCACAAATAGCCTTATTGCAAGGTGTGGCTGCTACTGTATATGATCCAGGTGAGGAGTAAACAAATCTTTGCTGATTTCATTAATTAATTTAATGAATTTTAAAAGTTTTCTCATCCCTACCAATAGATATTATTAGAACATTTGCACATTTTTTGTTTGTTTTCATTTTGGGATTTTGTGTAAAAAATATGAATTGCAAAAAAACCTAACAAGACCTTACAGAGAAAATGCATTGTTTTGTACAAAAATGGTCTTTTACACACTCACAGTTTTTTCGTGCAAATGAATTTTTCACAAAAAAGCCCCCAAACACAAATAAAGTCATGATGGTCAAGCATTTTCTTAATGTAATATCTCAATGTGTCAAGATACCTTCTGTTGTCCGTAGTGAGAATTACACTTGATCTTGGTCAAAAGGCTGAGAAGTGAATTATGAGGAAACTTGGGAATACTCTTTACAAGCCTTATAAACAGACACCAATAATAAAGAACAAGAAGCTGGATGTGTAGATGGAGGAGCAATAGCCTTAACAGCTGCTGTTCATCAATTTGAAATGCTTCACAAAGAGTTGCTCTTGCAGAGGTGCAGCAACATGGAACAGATCTCAACCCCCTACATACACACACACTCCTCCAGTTAGCAAGACTTTAAAGATTAAATTGGCAAGATGCCTCCTCAACAAGTCTGGGCCACCCTCACAAAGGAACTGTGGCTTGTTTCACCCAATCTAGGTTTATTCCATTCCATCTCTGCTGCCAGTACCTGCTTGACATCCAAAATCCCTTGGTGACACTCCAGGAGTAAAAGGGCCTTGCCAGTTCATTTACAATTGGCCTGCTCCACAAACAATACAAGGGTCCTCTTCTGAGTCCGATCAGTTAGGGCAATATAATGGGGGAGGACACAATAGAGGGCCTACTTTGCATCCCAATACAACACCCTCCCCCTGAAGGCCTGATTGGCACCAACACTGCTGCCATTCTTGTGCCAAGTGAAAAACATGGTGGCTCACTAAAAATTTGGGGGGCTTATTTGGTGCTACACAAACCCTTGCACACAAATGGTTTCAAATCATTTCAAACTATTTTAATCACTTTTAATATTTGAATTTTTAACCCATTAAATTGATTAATATGTTTTTAGCCTTTTAAAAATTATTTTCACTGTTTTAAATTTGTCAAATTGGTTTCATCTGTTGCTATCTAGGCAGTGGACAGGATAGAAATTTATTGATGAATAAACAAGCCCTCTTGTAAGAACTTCAGCCTCGCTACCACTCCACAAATGAGATTTCTGTTTTCCTAGAAATACCCAACAGGTTAGAGATGGCTAACTCTTTCTTCTTTCCTGAGAGGCCCACAGATTTTCATGAAGTTAATAAGTCCAACACACTACTGAATGGATGAAGAGAATCTGAATATTCTCCTGTGGACACTCTACTATTCAGAACCAACTCCAAAAAAATTCCCCACCCTCTTTACCTTAGCTACTTCCCACCAACCAGCAGAACATATCAAAGTAGGTTCTGCCATTTATTCTCAAAAGACCACCTAACAAAATAATTAGGTCTTCACTTGTTTTGGTCTCAAGATAGCCACTTAGTTTCAAAGTAGCACACAGAGTGGATTCACTGCACCATTGACATGGGAGCCTCAGCTTCTTCTGTCAACATATATACGTATACATCTGCCTCCCAGAAGAACTCTAAATTAACTCTAAATAAATTGGCTATCATTCTTCCAGATAAATATTTATGGTCTAGAGCAAGTATCTGCTTGGACAACCCACTTCATCTTCCTTCCATGGGAACGAATATGTAATTACAATGGAAGAATAGAAAATGGTTTAGTGTGAATTGTCCAGAGCTGCAGATAGGCTGTTCAAAAATGAATGATCCAATGAATCTTGTTGGCTGGATGCTGTTTGCAGTCTGTGATTTGGCTAGTCTAGATCACAGACTACAAACAGCACCTAGCCAACAAGTTTCATTGGTTCATTCATTTTTGCACAGCCTATCTGCAGCTCTGGACAATTCACACTAAACCATTTTCCCTTTTCAATTTTTAATTTCATAATTATTCTTTTGTATCTAAACGTCAGGCTTTTCCCCCTTTTTACTATGTTATTATGAGAAAGTGCTCTGTAATCCAGGAATTATCAGTGTGTAGTATTGGTTAGAATGTCAAACTAAGACTGGAGAGGTCCAAATTTAAGTCTTCACTGAACTATGAAACTCATCAAATGATCCTGGCCTGATCACTCTCTCTCAGTTTAGTATTTCACAAGATGTTCGCAGGATAAAATGGAAGGGGAAAGAGAACTATGTAAACTGCCTTGAGTTTACTGGAAAAATGGTGGAATAATGATGTAACTAATAAAGAAAACAAATACATAAAAATTTAGCACTAGAATATTCAGTGAGCCAGCCCATGAGAAGATGGATGCTGAAATATACAGCTTCTCACTAGCTTGGCTCCCAGGATCACCAGCCAACATGACCAATAGCCATGCTAGCCAGAGGATTCTGGACCTGAAAAAGAAAAAGTAATACCATATATACTCAACTATAAATCGATCTCATGTATAAGTCGAGGGCAGGTTTTGGGGCTAAAATTATGGATTTGGATACAAGTCGAGAGTAAGACTTATGGTCATGTAACAAAGGCTCTAAAGGATGAAACAAAGGAAATAATGCCAAAGAACTTACAAAATTGCAGGAGGCATAACTGTGTTCATGCTGTAGATGAGAGAATAGAAGATGGTCAGTGCTTCCAGGACAGATTACACTCTTGTGTTTCACCAAGGGATGTTTTTATTTTGATGAGAGTTAAGGTACAGTATTTATATTGACCCATGGATAAGTTGACTCAGATTTTTTGACTAAAATTTCTAGACTTATATATGAGTATATACAGTATTTCCAAACTCTACTCCTGGTTCTGAGCATTAATCCAAAATAATTCATTGTTCAGGTAGAAGAATGTACTCTATAGATCTTTGATCAGATTGCTCTGAAACTAAAAGGAAGTGGCACGCTCAACAGCAAAAATTCTGCTTCCAATTTTGCCCACAGCTTTTCTTGTAGTTTAGCATTTGACTATTTTTTAAGCTCTGCCCTGGCTGAAATGAATATTCAAGAGTTGGATAGGTGCCTACCTATGGAGTCTGGTGTCTAGGATGGGGTCTTTAAAAAAAATACAGTTTCCCTTTACAGCTTTCTCACAGCTCCAAAGTTCATAGGTTCCATCTTTACTTCCATTCTGCCTCCCTGCAGGCTCCTCTGACCCCGGTGAAGGCAGTACTGGTCCATCTGCAACAGGGCAAGGGTTACCCTGGACTTTTGACAAGAGGGCTGTTTGGAGCAACCCACACAGTGGGATTTCTCTCTAATTGGCTGCCTGGAAAAGGGACTGAGTGAAACTGAGACTGAAGCCAAAGCCAAGCCAAGGCAAGAGATGATGACAGCTTGGACAATCTCAGCAGAGTTGTGCCTTCCAGCTCCCCAATCACCCAAGTGCCTGGTGCCCTATAGTGAAGCAGCTTTCAGAGTACAATGAAGTGCATAAAAAGGAACTGAAGTAATAAAGGCCCAATCTTCTTGAGCTTGCATCTTCGCACCCTGCTGCAAAAGGCCTGTCACTCCTTACAGGATATATGTGTGGATGTTTGTCACACCAGGGGCTTCCAACCTCTAGTCAAGCATGTCACAAAAGAATGAGAAAGAAGTAAAGGATGATAGAAGATAACTTAGAGAAGAATGGGTTAGATATGAATCTGTAGGGATCAGTCATCCATTCCTAACAGCCTTTCCATAATCACATGAGGCCCTTTCCAGGCCCAATCCTTGTTCAGAGAGATCTGGTGGCCACTGAGTACTTTTTCTACCAAACTGGATAAGTCTCCAAGGACACTGATCAAGCTTTCAATGAAAAGAAAGCCAAGAATCAAAAGAAATAAACACAACAGCTACTTAGAAAACAAAATGCAGAATGCTTTCTCCTCTAAGGTGTGATTTGGGAACAATTCACAGAACCCATTTAGCAGGGCAAGTCCTGCAGTGAGTGTTGAATATGGAAATGGTCACCCAATTGCTTCATTCATCACATGCCTGAGAAGCTAGCCAGTGCTATGTGCCAATTAACTTGCATTTTACCATACTAAAAAGGTTATGGAAATTAGGCCTTAACAGCAAACCAAAGGGTTCAAGATCATGAAATCAAGAAGACATATTATGAGCAAGGAAGAATTCTTTAGGGTGACCAAAGTAAAACACCAGAATATGAAACTGACCTTGAGAATTAGGTGAACTCTTTAAAATAATAAAAGTTAGATAGCTCCAGATATTCCAAACAGAGAAACTAAAGCAAGTAAGGCTTATTCAACTGTTTTATCATTTAATGACGTTAATTGCTGGAAGAAACACAGATGTAGCACTCTATATAGTCTTTTTAAAATACATGAAATACAGATAACAAGATATTGTTTTGCACTATCAGATGTTAATGTGGTAAAGCTCTAGAAAATCCATAACAGGGTGCCAATATACCAATGAGCATTTGTTTAGAAGCTCAGAAATCACATCTAGAGATTTTCACAACCATTTAAAAGTCAACTCTATTGTCGGCTAGACATTTTAGTGAAAACATCCTCAGGCTGCATCTACACCAGCTGCTTCATCCAGGGCCAGTCCAGACCATTATGCTCCTGACTGGCCCTGGATCGACTATTATTGTTGTTGTTTATTTATATAGCGCAATAAATCTACATGACACTTTACAGACATCATATATTATTATCATTAAAATCCCGCCCTTCTCCCAAGGACTCAGGGCAGCCTACAACATTAAAAAAACACATAACCTGCCCATGGTGAATAATCTAAAAAGTCTTAAGATAAAAATAATATACCATAGTAGACTAATTATCTCATTAAAATACAACAGTAACACTGTAAAAACTATAAAACAGAGAATACATTAACAATCTACATTGACAAACAGTATCAAATTACAGTTCAAAGTGCTTCCAAGAATAAGAAAGACTACAATGGTGACCACATACACCAGGCTGAATCTGGTGCAACACTGCATCGTTGTGCACATGGGCCAGTTGGGCCGACACCACACTGGCCTTGCTGGCCCACTCCCTTGGTGCCACCATTGCAGCCTCACTGGCCAAGTAGCTTCCTGCAAGAGCCTGGCCATCACTGTTTTCTTCAGGTCAGAATGGGCACTCCACCATGCAGTCAACAAGAAGGGAGCCACTACCCCCTTCTCATTGATTGTACAGGTGCCCCATTCTGACCTCAGCAGAAGTGATGGCCACAGCCAGGATTGTGCAGGGAACTGCTTGGCCAGTGAGGCAAACCGTGGGGGTGGCGCGAAAGAGGGTCCATCTCCTTCCCTGCACTGCTCAGTAAAGAGTAAGGGAGATAGCACTGTCTTTGCTGTCTGGACAACTAGATTGGGCTGAATTGGACTGTCCAGTCAGGCAAGAGAAATGGAGGAAGGTTTGCTTAAGAGAATCACAGGTTCTATTATACCACATTAACAATTTAAAACAGCGGTTTTATTGTGGATGCAGCCATATGTCATCTGGATAGATCGCATCAGGACTGGGGTGACCTCAGTGTGAATCCGCAGTGTTAATAAGCTCTTGGCCACTCCCTAGTGGACTGAGATGTTAAATATAATAAATTTCAAAAAGAAAAACTTACCACATATTAATTTCCTGTACAGTAACCCACATACTTCAGATCACAGCAAGCAGTCAAAATGACTATCATCAGAGACCCTAATCTAAAACTGTATACCACGTTTCTTCCCAATCCCATAAAGTGTTAATATTTTTTTCTCAGAATTTTATAGGTATTCACTGAAATTCAGGCAGTATGAAACAGAATGTCTGCAGCCTGTGGTTTTGTCCTATCAACTAATAACAATACCCCTTGTTGTACCCTGGCTTTCAAGATTCAAATAAGGTCAAGTGAAAATTCTGAAATTATGAAAGGTACAAGAATAGATGAGATTTGTAACATGGGAAGTAGCCTTTTGTGAGCTCCCTTACATCAGCCTAGTCCATGTTTTTTATTATGGAATGGGACATGGGGAAGGCCTTTATGAAGTTCCAAGAAGGATGGGAAACACAGAAAGAGAAGCAAACAACACTGGAAGAAAAGAACTACCGAAAGTTCTCTTGGAAGAGGATACATACTGATTCACATTATTTGGTGGGGAGAGAGGACTACATTTACAGTGCCCATGGCGATCCTTTTAGAGACTGAGTGCCCAAACTCAAAGACGTTCCCATACCGAGTGTTACCCAGTGCCAGGGGGCGGGACTTCCAGGGGATGAGCCTTTTGCTTTCATGCGTGGCACTTCCACCTTCCGGGGGTGGGACTTCTGACGGCAGGACTTCCTACACTTCCTGACTCTCCAAGTGCCCTCAAAAATGTCTTCGTGTGCCAGAAAGGGTACACATGCCATAGGTTTGCCAACACAGCCCTATGCTAACCTGAGAATAATGGAACTTAGGAAGAATTGTGATTTAACTTTATAGTACATATGCATTTGAGGGGGATATTAAGACATAACCTTTCTTAACGCCAGTCACTTCTCTTTAGAGTCTCCAGAAATTCTCCCAAATCCTTATAATTCTCCCAGTTCTCAATATCAGACTCTGTCCTCATATACTGATCTGGCATTTTCAAAGAACCAATTGAGAACAAAAATTTCTCAGTATAACCCTAGCTATTTGTTATATCGAGATGCTGACTCTGACGACCTCAAGTTCTCCAGTTCAAAACCCAAGCACAGTGTGACAGAGTAAGCTCCCATCACTAGTCCCAGCTTCTGCCAACCTATCAGTTCAAAAACATGTAAAACTACAAGTAGATAAATAGGTACCACTTTGTTGGGAAGGTAACAGCATTCTGTGTGTCTTGACATTTAGTCATGCTGACTACATGACCATGGAGTTGTCTTTGACAACACTGGCTCCCTTGGCTTAGTAATGGAGATGAGCACCACCCCTACAGTTGGATATAACTTGACAATCATGTCAAAGGGGAAACTTTTACCTTTTTTTTTTAACCCAGAGCCCAATGATGCATGTATATAAAAACTATAAAGGAAAGAGAGCACATACAAAATGAGATTTTGAAAGCTAACTGGATAGGTGTTCCCTACTTTGTGCCAAGTAAAGGAAGCCCACTAAGTTATATATTGTAAGAGGACAAAAACTTCAGCTAGATACAATTCTAATTTCTCTATTGCTGAAAACTTTGTTTTACTGAATGCTGTTACCTTCTGCATCACGTTTAGGGAATTTTAAACAGGCAAATGGAAGAAGATCTGATTGAAGATGAAGTTAAGTGAAAGAAATTGGTCTCATTTAGCACATGACAGGATTCATCTGTGTTCTCGAGTCCACTGAGGTAGCATCATGGACGTTTCATATTCATGAGCTGCTGCGACACTGTGTCCCTGCATTTACAAAGCACCGTGTTCAGCAAATTCTCTCCCTGTGGACACCCCATGCATTTCATGGTCTTGTCAGAGAGACATCAAATACTCCAGTAACCAAATACCAGAAAATGGCTTTAATTAGTGCATCTCAATCCAATAATTTTTCCTCTAAATAGAAAAAAGGAGGAATAAAAATAGAGAAGTCGAAAGCAACAGGCTACAATCTTCAAAAAAAAAAAAAAAGGAACAAGGGATGGAGGCAACTTCTGCAGAACACACAAACAGGGCTGAATGTTCTCTCCTATGAGAGAAATACGCAAATCTGGTGAGGCACATATATCCCAGGCTCTCCAACCATAATACCAGGACACATAGCTGAGGGTCATAATTTATATTTCCTGGGTCAGGCCATTTTCATACCATTTAGACAGAAATTGTTTGAAATATCTTTGGTAAAAGCAGAGCTACAACCTTTAAAAAATGAAAGAAAGAATCAAGGCAGAAGGAAAAAAAATATTGTTCACCTTTCCAAGAGGTCTAGACCACACTGTGATTGTGTCAAAATACTGGCAAACTAAAGGCAGAAGCTCCAGAGCTGTATTTTTCAACCTGGCATCCTTCAAGGTGTGGCAGACCACAACCTCCTTCATCCCTAGCCAGAACTGAAGGAAAATTACTTTTAAAGTAAAGTTTCCTGGCTGAAAAGTCCTGCTTGCAGCATTTTCCATGAATTGCAATGTATTGTTTGATCCATGTCACAAGAGCTGCAGGATCAACATTTCCCAATTCTATCATTCTGCCCCATGCCCCTTAGCAGTGGAACTTCAGAGTTGTTGTTGTTATTGTTGTGTGTTTTCACATAGTTTCCTACTTACGGCTACCCTAAGGCGAAGCCTATCATGGGGGTTTTCTTTGCAAAATTTGTTCAGATGAGATTTTCCTTTGAGCCTGAGAGAACATGACTTGCCCAAAGTCATCCAGTTAGTTTCTATGGTTAAGCTAGGATTCAAACCCCAGTCTCCAGAGTTACAGCCCACCTCTCAAAACCACTGCACCATCCTGGCTTTAGTGACCTGGGAATTTTTGGGGGGATATGAGAAAAGGTTGTGTCTTATGGAGTAATTTGTAATATTCATGGCAGAAATCTAAAGTACAAGGGAAGCTGAGGACAGCTATGGTCTTTTAGTTCCTTATTCCACGAATTTGAGACAGGAAATTGATTCTCTGGACCTGGGCATGTAAAATATGTATACCTTTTCCAGTTTGATCAGCTTGGATCAAATAAAATGTGCTTTATAGGTTCATAAAGAAATACATACTTTGCTTTTCAGCTGTGATTTCCAAGTGACCTGGTTTCCAAAGAATATATCCACTTTTTAAACTATGTTATTCTCTACTGCCTATGGCTTTGATCATTTTGTACCTACTTGTAGCTTAAATGCTATTCATTTACTAATAGTATTGCTTTATAAGAAACGGAAGCAGTTTTACATGCCTAGTCATGTGGGCAAAAGAAAAGATTATCACTGCTTACAGTATTTGGCACTGGGAGCAAATGATTACAGAGTTAGACTAGGACTCTGGAGATCAGGGTTCAAATCTCAGCTTGGCCATGTAAACACAATGGGTGACATTACACTCTCTCAGCCTCAGAGGATGGCAAGGCAGACCTCCTCTGAAGAAACATGTCCAGAAAACCCCATGATAGGGTTGCCTTAGGGTTGCCATAAGTTGGAAATGATGCAACAACAAAAATCACTCCCTGTGTGTACAATTGTTTTAAAATCAGGAACCACTTGAGAGTGCAAGGCTGCAAAGACTTTTTTAAAACAACAACAATGGCATTGTCTGGGCTTTTCAGGAACCCATTATATGTGTTAGTTATAGAACTGAGCCCAGAGTAAACACTCCATTAGTAGTAAAGATTAGAGACAGTTCTGTGGTAAAAACCAGAAGGAAATTTTTCTCAGAATCCTTAAGACCTTAGTTACTTAGTTACGACGAAAGTTACTGTCAAACACCATTAAATGAGTGGGTTCCTCTCGGTTTCTGTGAGTGCCTAGGAAGTACAGAATAGTACAAAAATGTAGAATTTATATTTATTAGAAATTGTGCATCTTTTGAGAGAAGAAATAAATATTGTATTTTACAATTTTGAAGGATATTTGCAGCATCTAACCAGAGAAAAGGAAGAAACCCAAAGTAAACATTGGCTTCAACTGAGGCAAAATTTAAATTATAAACTTGAAGCAGAAGATCTTATGTAGAAAAATAAAGATAAGACAGGAGTTTTTACTTTCCCATCTTCTACCTAACAAATGGTAGGTAATTAGATGTACAGAGTACTAAGTAGAGCATGTGCAAACTCCCCAAACCAAGAGTTGATATATATATCATCTTTTTCCAGAGACAAAGATTAGGGGAATGTGCTTGCATTTTGAGAGATCTGACAATAAGATCCATTTAGCATCCATTTTGAATGTTATTTTTATTTTGGTACATAGAGGGGGATAGTTCTTACACCTACCAGTACCTGCAGAGAAAATGCACAAACTGTCACATTATGAAATTTAATATCTAGTGTCAAATGGGTTATTGATAAAATCATGGAAACCAAAGTCAGTTGAATACTTTAACTATGTTGTATCAGATAGTTAAGATGTTACGTTAAAGGCTCAAATTTCCAAACTAGTTAAAATGTTTCTAACAAAACAATTCCCCCTGTTTTAATATAAAAATGTATAAGAATTCATGATTGGTCATTTGCTCACTCAAGCGATAACAACTGTAGAAAGTTCCAGAGTGCTGGAGTTAAAACTGCAAGAGCAAATAACAGATTTCAGTTGTCTTTTTATTAGTTGTCTAAATGTTGCCTGAGGGGATGATGCAAAGATTACATCTGTAAATGCCATATATTATTACATCCTAGAGCAGACAATGTTAAGTTAAGAGCCAGTTTCCATTTAGCATGAAGTGATGAACTTGTCCATGCAGTAATTGCAGGTAGAATACTAAAGAATAGCATTTTTTTAAAGGAATTAACAGCAACATTTTTAAGGCAGAAAGATGTCAGAACTCCCCTATAAAATATCATTTAACCAACAAAAGGGAGAAAACTACTTTGAACATAAAAATAAAGCATGCTGCTGCTCAAACGCCTACAAACTGCAATGACCTTGCTTTACTATACCACAGAGACTTAGAATAAAAATATACCTTCCATTTAGAAAGAAAAAAATCAGAAAGTTTGTAAAAAAAAAGCCTGTATTTCTCCAAATCAAATAAAATAATATTATAGACAAAAAGTTCTTTAAAAATAAATGAATGGTGGTGCTCTTCTACAACTGACAGAGTATCCTTCATATCAGAACAACATATTATCAAAAACATCTACTATAATAAGTTACTGTACAAAATGCAGTAGAAATTACATTCAATTATAAGGAACTCATCATTAAAAGTTACCCTGTTTTATTTTGTGAGACCCTACTGCAAAGGTGAATAATACCAGAGGAGAAGGGGGCACCAATGCAGCTACTACAGGGGCCAACTAGGGTTTCCAATGCAACTGGAAATGAAGTACAGTTTTCCCTCCATATCCATGGATTCTAGATCTACAGATTCAACCATCCAAAGCTTGGAAATATTTTTTAATTCAAAAAGCAAACCTTGATTTTGTTATTTTAAATAAGGGACACCATTCTACGGGGCTATTGTATATAATGGGATTTGAGCACCCACAGATTTCAGTATCCATGGAGGGGGAGCTGGAATCAAACCCCAGTGAATACAAGGGTACACTGTAGCATCACCTCTGTTTTTGTCTTCAACTGATTTCCTGGGATTTGAGGAATGTTGTGCATTGTGGAGGGGGTTGTGGGAACAAAAATGCAGTGTTTGACAGAGGTTTTGAGCTGGTTTTGGCCAAAAAGGCATTAAACTTTTTAAAATGGGCAAGGGGGTGGGGGAACTTCAGGACCCCAAAATTGGGTCCTCCTGGATACATGTTATATTGTTACACTACAAGCCTTTTGTAATCTATGTATATAGTCAGTAACGATATAATCCAGTTGATGAAAATATCTCAGGGAGAAAATGGACAAAAGTAACTGTATCAGAGTCACAAAAAAAGGAAAAAGGAATTACCCTTTGCCATAAGGCAGTTCCTATATATGTATCAGCAACAGCATCAGAGACAGAAAAGTATAAACTGTTGATCACTACAATGAAGAGAGGTAAACAATAGGCTAAGAGCCAGCATAGTGTAGTGGTTTGACTGTTGGACTAGGACACTGAGAGGTAAGTCAAGGTAAAGGTATTCCCCATTGACAAGGTTGTCAAATTGTGTCAGACCATAGGGGGCGGTGCTCATCTCCATTACTAAGCCGAAGAGCCAGCGTTGTCAGAAACTACTCTGTGATCATGTGGCCAGCATAATTACACAGACACTGGGAGACCAGAGTTCAAATCCCAATTCAGCCATGGAAACCCACTGGGTGACTTTGGACAAATCATATTCTCTCAGCTTCAGAGGAAGGCACTGGCAAACCCTTCTGGACAAATCTTGCCAAGAAAACCCCATGATAAGTTTGCCTTAGGATCATCTTAAGTTGGAAATGACTTGAAGGCAAACAATCACCCCAAACACTATGGTAGGGAATATGTAGGTGTAGCTATGTTGGCCATTTAGCAAATTCAAACAAAAATCCACCAAATAGTGATACTTTATATATACTATTGTGCATTATACCAAAATGCACAATATATTTGTTGCAAGCTTTCAAGGCTCCACTGGCTTCTTCATCAGGCAAAATATTACAAACCAAACAGGAGGGGGGAAAATGGAGATGTTAGTAAGATGGCTGCATTTTGTTGTTTCTGTTCTTAGTTAAGATACCATGCCATCTTAACCAAGGACAGAAACAATAAAATGCAGGCATTTTATTAACATCTCCAATTTTTTTCTTCTGTTTGGTTTGTAACAACTTACCTGATGAAAAGGCCAGTGAAGCTTCGAAAGCTTGCAACAAGTATATTGTGCATTTCGGCTGGCCAAGAAAGGTATCACTGTTTAATAGGGTAAGGGTTAGAAGTGGAGAGGAGATTTTACAGGAGATACCGATTTTTCAGAACTCTAATAAAACAAACTGCAGGTTAGCAAAAAGTTCATAGATATGGAAGAACGAAAGGAGAAGACAGTGATACAATTCTTTCTTAATAAGAGCAAAGCATTAGAAAAACACTTACAATCCTAAATGCACAAAAGTGATGGGATATAAAACATTCATGATCTTAAAGAAAACAAATATTGGCACCATCAAAATCAGTGTAGTACTGTACAGCAAGCAGAAAGGCAGATAAATAATAAATAAAGAAATAAAGCAAATTAAATTAAAACAAAATATTGTAAAGCAAATAAAGTAAGCAAGATATATTATAAATATTAAAAGTCTCATAATACTCCTAATAAATATGTCCACTTTCAATATTATTTTAAGTTACTGCTAACATACTTCCAGATACACTATGTTTTACATTATAATTTTCTTCTGATTTTATTATTTTAATAATTTGTGTTTTAATCTTTTGGAAAGTGTTTGAGAAGATGTAATCCTGAAAAGCAGTCTATAAATAAAATCCCAATGAAACATTTATGTTGTTCAGCCTAGAAACAATAATATTACCAAACTGGAAATGGAATACAGGATAAATCCTCTCATGAAAGAAACAGCTCTATGAAGAAAGCAAATTCAAGCTGCAACACTGCAATCCTTACTGACATGCCCATGGTAGGATTGGATGGGAACACTGGTATGAGAAAGAGGGTAAAGAAAGTATGCTCATAATATGTTGGGTGGCAGTGCAGGTGAGAAAGTGGATTAAAGGATTGAGGTCTGTGAGGTGCGTTCACACTGCAGAAATAAAGCAGTTTCACACCACTTTAACTGTTTTTATACTACAGAATCCTGGGCTTCTGAAGGATCAAATGCAAAGGCTTGTTTGGCTATTCATGAAACCACAAGTAGCAAGAGCTTTCCCGTGAAACTAATGGAAATGTACCATCTTGTTGAATTACAGAATGCAGTACTTGGGCATATGCAGCAATGGTGTTGGTGAGTTAAAACCAGGATCTTAATGACAGGACTATCTGTATGCAGAGAGATTTTGTAGTATCTTTGAGACTAAATGAAAGAAAGAAGTTGGCAGCATGAGCTTTCGTATGCATTTCGACAGTATTCATAGTTATCCAGTAACAGATAACTGATTTGCTTAGGCTGACCAATGCAGCTCCCTAGAAAAGTCCAGACTTAAAACTCTGATTTGTTTAGTCTGATTGCTGCAGCATTTCAGAAAAACCTAGCCCTTTCAGCCTGAATGAATTATATGCATTCAAGCTCTAGCTCTTTGGGTTTAATAGCCTCTGTTTTAACAAAAGATGTCCCTCCAGAAGTCCAACTCTCCACACTGAGATCTGGTATATGGATTTGTTTGGCATTCATTTGATTCTGTGCCTTATTATGCTTCCTATCCATGGGATTGCCTCTTGCCTTTGTGCTAATTAATTCCCTGCTAGAATTAATCTAATATTGTTATGGGATATCTTGCAAATAAACTATTTTCCAAAGAATAATCACTGAGGAGGAGGGTGCTTGTGGCAAGCACACACTCACTACATACATACATACATACATACATACACACACACACCCCACTACATACATACATACATACACACACATACCTCCCTCTCATTCTCTCTCTCTCTCTCTCTCTCTCTCTCTCTCTCTCTCTCTCAATCTCTCTCTCTCTCTCTATACGCACAAACAGACCTCTTCCTGAAACAAACTAATTGCACCATTGCCAAGATTAAAAGATCTTTTGGTAGTGTGTATCTTGAAATGCAGGTGCATGTATACAAATACACACACATGCACACACCCACCCCTGAAGAGGACACTCATGAACACGGCATTCAACTAAATTCATTCCTCCATACTACATGACGCCTATGCTGTGTTACATACCTCTCAGTACAATATGGCAATCATTGCTTTTGGAGACAGAGAATTGGCTGGATAGACCATTAATTTGACCTGCAAAGGCTATTTCTAAATTATTTCCAAGTTAATCCTTGTGTTATTTCATGGCAAACATTAATATATGACAACAGGTTAGAGGTATATGCTAGGCATAACTACTTCTGTAAACAAAATTGGGGGCAGGCAGGAATACATGCTGGCTTTTTTCTAACCTTTGAAAACATGTATATATGTGGGGCTGTCAATTTTAGCTGCATTAATTATTAAAAAGAAAAAGGCAAGAGGTGATAGATATTATGCATTATTTAATGCAAGATAAGACTGAATAATCTTTTTGCACATGGACTAGAGTGTGCAGGTTATGTAGGAAGGAAAAGCAAACACCCAACCTCCTACAATATTACAAATTAGTCTCTCCCCCCCGCCACACCCCCGCCTTTAATATGGATCTGGAAAGAAGTTTCTCATAAACCTCTCACTGAATTATGTTACAGACAAGGTATACCTGATTCTATTTCATCCTTTACATGCTCCAGTACAAAAACAAGACAAACTACATTTCTTTTATGCTAAACTCCTCATTTTTTAAAAAAATCACATATATATTTATTTTAAAAATGCAGCTTTGATCGGTAGCATTCATGACATTTCCACATCCAGAAGTGCCTCAGAAGCCTGCTTCCTGCACATAAGGCCACCACAGCTGACAGCCAAGTGGGTTTGATCACAGCCACTTGGAATCAGATTTTCATAAGGCAGACGAAGAGCCTAACTGCTGCTTTCTTTCTCACTCCTATCAGATGAGAAACGGGTGGGGGGAGCAGGTCCTGAGGGAAAAACACTACAATCAAGGGCTATGTGGTTCTCTTGCTGTCCCTCTACAGCTGCAATTTTCAAAGGAGCATGCCTCAGGCACTTTCAAATGATGGTGTCTCAATTCTGTAATCATATTTCAAGAGCTTTTTCTTAAAGGGTCTTTTAGGTAAACCAAATCCGTCAACTGCACTTATGGACTCAACAATCACACTTGCAATATGACGGTATATTTAGTGTTTCCCAGAATTCAGTCAGGAAAGCAGTGCATGGTGCAACTCATCAAGCCCATTTCTAAACCTGTGCTACCTATTCCCAGCATCTGTTCCCTAATTCTATGTCTTATACTGTTTTGACTGTCCTTCTCCATAGTCACCAGACCTCTTTATAAAGAAATAGGTTTTGTAAGACTGTTCTGTCTTATGATTACACTTCATGATTCTAAGATGTAATACTGGAAAAAATGAAAAAACTATGTAAGAAGAACACTGTATACTGCTGAAATGAGGACAGGAAATAGGCAGATAACAAAAAGTTATGCTTATCTCCCAGTTTAAAATGTTATCAAGCCAAATACAAAAGTGTAATAATAACAGCCTTTCACCTTATCTATACATTATTCTATTAATGACCTTTGATTAAATATCTTATCCAAAGTTTGGTAAACTTTTATTAACAAGTATCAACAACACCTCACATTCAGAGTTCCATACTCAAAATATTTTAGGTCATATTAAAAATGTATTTTGAAATAAAATAAAGTAATAACTCCAGGGATTGTACTTATTAATACTTAAATATAAATCTTGTAAAAAAATCACTTTCAATATTATTTATCACCTTTTATACCAGTTCACAACTTTGGGTGCCATGCTTTATGAACTACTTCTGACTCAGCTGACTCAGTTCACCAAGTGTAGGCCCTTTTCTTGCCACACTCTGCAAAAAGATTTAATAACCTTGAGGAAACTAAGGGTTGCAAAAATACATCTAAAAAAGAAAAGAAAAAAAATACCTCAAACAACTAAATGAGGTTTGCATATGCTAACTGCCCGTTTAGGGGGCAGAAAAGAATACTGGCTGTGAAAACAGCAAAACAGGGCAGCATTTGGAAATTGGGTATCCTCCAGATATCCTGTATGAGAACTCTCGCAATCTCTCAATATTGGCCAAACTAGATGGGACTGAATA
The DNA here is from genome assembly GCA_034509955.1 of Urosaurus nigricauda. Lineage (NCBI taxonomy): Eukaryota > Metazoa > Chordata > Lepidosauria > Squamata > Phrynosomatidae > Urosaurus > Urosaurus nigricauda. The sequence continues at coordinate 41,790,702 of JAOEGL010000001.1, forward strand.
GGATTGCAGTGTAACATATCTGATAGGCACAGGTTGCCAGCTCTTGAAATTGTCTATACTGGAGGATAGCACTTACTAGAACACTGAATAGGATGTTCTATGTTTTTTTTTATTATTTTTATTATTATTATTATTATTATTATTATTATTTCTGATCTCACTTATAAATAAAAATAACTGTAATGAATAATGGTTGCAGGAGACACAGAACCCCCTTAACCAATACACCAGATATGTAAACTGATGGCATGTTTGGGGGCCAGGTTTTGCCCCACTCTTAGCTATGTCCCAAATTTCTTCTGTAGTTAATCACTGCCATTGACAGAATAGCAAAGTGGCTGGTCGGGAAGACACAATTCAGATGAAGTACAGTATCAGGGTGTGTCACTGATATGTTGCTGGGGTCAATCAACTCTCAAACCCTAACTTCATTTCATAGAATCATAGACTTGGAAGAGACCACAAGGGCCAACCCTTTGCCATGCAGAAACTCACAAATTAAGCACACCAACAGATGGCCATCCAGCCTCTGTTAAAGACCTCCAAAGAAGGAGACTTCACCACACTACAAGGGAGTGTGTTCCACTGTTGAACAGCTCTCACTGTCAGGAAGTTCCTCCTAATGTTTAGGTGGAATCTCTTTTCCTGTAATTTGCATCAAATGTTCCAGGTCCTATTCTCTGGAACAGCAGAAAACAAGCTTGCTCCATCCTCAAGATGACATCCTTTGAAATATTTATCTCTTCTCCAGGCTACACATACCCAGCTCCCTAAGTCTCTCTTCATAAAGCATGGTTTCCAGATCTTTCACCATTTAATTTGCTATTTAAGGTCCTGTACAGACTGGCACTTTGGGCCGGCCTGGAGATAGAGTCAGGGTGTTGTGTCCAAGGCACCATGACACCGCATCCTGCTCCACACAATGTGTGGTGTCATGGCGCTCCTCCAGCACTGCGTCCATATGGTACAGCTCCAAAGGAGTGCCGCCAAGCCACAGCATTGCAGCTATGGCGCCCTTTTCAGGGTGCAAAATGGATGCGCTTTTTGCAGCTCCTTTTTGCACCCTGGAAAGGCTGGATCGGGGCTGCAGTATATGGTTGCCACATCCCTCATCCAGGTGAAACAGGGGCGGCTCCATGCCACCCCTTCGGAGCTGTCTGAACAGGCCCTAAGTCACCCTCCTTTGGACATGCTCTAGCTTGTTCACATCCCTTCTCAATTTTGATGCTCCAAACTGGACACATTATTCCAGGTGAGGCCTGACCAAAGCAGAATAGTGGCACTGTTACTTTCCTTGATCTAGACACTATACAGTAGGCCCTTGTTTTACATGGGGGAACCATTCCGGACCCGACCCCACAAAAAACAAAAAATGTGTATGCTTGAGCTCCATTATATCAATGGGGCTCGTGCTTGCCACAGGTGTGCAAGCCCCATTGGATATAATGGGGCTCGCATGCGCCACAGGTGTGCGTGTGCACGCCACATGCACACACCGCACATTCCCCATTTCCTGGGCAGCTTCAGCGTAAATCGTATTGGCCTTTCTAGCTGCTGCAGCACACTGTTGACTCATGTTCAACTTGTGGTCTACTATCTTTCACATGTACTCTCGTAAATCAGGTGTCCCTAATCCTATATCTATGCATTGCATTTTTTCACCCCAAGTGCAGTAACTTATATTTCTCAATGTTGAAATTCATTTTAATAGCATTGGCCTGGCTTTCTAATCTATTAAGGTTATCCTGAATTTTGATCCTGTCCTCTGGGGTATTAGCCACTCATCAACGAATTTGATAAGCATGCCCCTATTCTTTCAGCCAAGTCATTGATAATGATGTTGAATAGCACTGGGCCCAGGACAGTGAGGTGCCCTGTGGTCACTTCTCTCCATGATGAAGAGGAGCCATTACTGAGCACCCTTTGGGTTCAACTGATCAACCAATTACAAATCCATTTAACAGTTCCATTGTCTAACCACATTTTACTAGCTTGTTTGCAATCACTTTTTCAAAAGCCTTACTGAAATCAAAATATGTGATATCCACAGTGTTACCTTCTTCTACCAAACTAGTAATATTATCCAAGAGAGAGAGAGAGAGATCAGATTAGTCTGGCATGACTTGTTTCTCTGAAACCCATGTTGACTTTTTGTGGTTATGACATTCCCTTCTAAATGTGCACTGACTCTTTGTTTAATGAGCTGCTCTAGAATCTTTCCTGGTATTGAAGTCAGACTAACTGGAAGACAATTGTTGGGATCCTCTTTTTTCCCTTTTTAAAGATGGGGACATTTGTGCTCCTCCAGTGTTCTAGATCCCTTTCACACGTGGTTTCGTTCAGTCAGGAGTCCCCCATCCTGTATCTGTGCATTTCATTTTTCTGCCCTAAGTGCAGAACATTACATTTCTCTGTGTTGAATTTCATTTTGTTAGCTTTGGCCCAGCTTTCTAGTCTATTCAGGTCATTTTGAATTTTGATCCTGTCCTCTGAGAGGGGAGGAGGAAGGACCACCTGGGCCTACTTAAGGCCCCAACGCCCCCTCCCTGGCCCAGCAACAGCAGCAGCACTGGTGAGAGGGGAGGAGGAAGGACCACCTGGGCCTACTTAAGGGCCCAACGCCCCCTCCCTGGCCCAGCAACAGCAGCAGCACTGGTGAGAGGGGAGGAGGAAGGACCACCTGGCCTTTTTAAGGGCCCAACGCCCCCTCCCTGGCCCAGCAACAGCAGCAGCACTGGTGAGAGGAGAGGAGGAAGGACCATCTGGCCTTTTTAAGGGCCCAACGCCCCCTCCCTGGCCCAGCAACAGCAGCAGCACTGGTGAGAGGAGAGGAGGAAGGACCATCTGGCCTTTTTAAGGGCCCAACGCCCCCTCCCTGGCCCAGCAACAGCAGCAGCACTGGTGAGAGGGGAGGAGGAAGGACCACCTGGGCCTACTTAAGGGCCCAACGCCCCCTCCCTGGCCCAGCAACAGCAGCAGCACTGGTGAGAGGGGAGGAGGAAGGACCACCTGGGCCTACTTAAGGGCCCAACGCCCCCTCCCTGGCCCAGCAACAGCAGCAGCACTGGTGAGAGGGGAGGAGGAAGGACCATCTGGCCTTTTTAAGGGCCCAACGCCCCCTCCCTGGCCCAGCAACAGCAGCAGCACTGGTGAGAGGGGAGGAGGAAGGACCATCTGGCCTTTTTAAGGGCCCAACGCCCCCTCCCTGGCCCAGCAACAGCAGCAGCACTGGTGAGAGGGGAGGAGGAAGGACCATCTGGCCTTTTTAAGGGCCCAACGCCCCCTCCCTGGCCCAGCAACAGCAGCAGCACTGGTGAGAGGGGAGGAGGAAGGACCATCTGGCCTTTTTAAGGGCCCAACGCCCCCTCCCTGGCCCAGCAACAGCAGCAGCACTGGTGAGAGGGGAGGAGGAAGGACCACCTGGGCCTACTTAAGGGCCCAACGCCCCCTCCCTGGCCCAGCAACAGCAGCAGCACTGGTGAGAGGGGAGGAGGAAGGACCATCTGGCCTTTTTAAGGGCCCAACGCCCCCTCCCTGGCCCAGCAACAGCAGCAGCACTGGTGAGAGGGGAGGAGGAAGGACCATCTGGCCTTTTTAAGGGCCCAACGCCCCCTCCCTGGCCCAGCAACAGCAGCAGCACTGGTGAGAGGGGAGGAGGAAGGACCACCTGGCCTTTTTAAGGGCCCAACGCCCCCTCCCTGGCCCAGCAACAGCAGCAGCACTGGTGAGAGGAGAGGAGGAAGGACCATCTGGCCTTTTTAAGGGCCCAACGCCCCCTCCCTGGCCCAGCAACAGCAGCAGCACTGGTGAGAGGAGAGGAGGAAGGACCATCTGGCCTTTTTAAGGGCCCAACGCCCCCTCCCTGGCCCAGCAACAGCAGCAGCACTGGTGAGAGGAGAGGAGGAAGGACCACCTGGCCTTTTTAAGGGCCCAACGCCCCCTCCCTGGCCCAGCAACAGCAGCAGCACTGGTGAGAGGAGAGGAGGAAGGACCATCTGGCCTTTTTAAGGGCCCAACGCCCCCTCCCTGGCCCAGCAACAGCAGCAGCACTGGTGAGAGGAGAGGAGGAAGGACCATCTGGCCTTTTTAAGGGCCCAACGCCCCCTCCCTGGCCCAGCAACAGCAGCAGCACTGGTGAGAGGAGAGGAGGAAGGACCATCTGGCCTTTTTAAGGGCCCAACGCCCCCTCCCTGGCCCAGCAACAGCAGCAGCACTGGTGAGAGGGGAGGAGGAAGGACCACCTGGGCCTACTTAAGGGCCCAACGCCCCCTCCCTGGCCCAGCAACAGCAGCAGCACTGGTGAGAGGAGAGGAGGAAGGACCACCTGGGCCTACTTAAGGGCCCAACGCCCCCTCCCTGGCCCAGCAACAGCAGCAGCACTGGTGAGAGGGGAGGAGGAAGGACCATCTGGCCTTTTTAAGGGCCCAACGCCCCCTCCCTGGCCCAGCAACAGCAGCAGCACTGGTGAGAGGAGAGGAGGAAGGACCATCTGGCCTTTTTAAGGGCCCAACGCCCCCTCCCTGGCCCAGCAACAGCAGCAGCACTGGTGAGAGGAGAGGAGGAAGGACCATCTGGCCTTTTTAAGGGCCCAACGCCCCCTCCCTGGCCCAGCAACAGCAGCAGCACTGGTGAGAGGGGAGGAGGAAGGACCATCTGGCCTTTTTAAGGGCCCAACGCCCCCTCCCTGGCCCAGCAACAGCAGCAGCACTGGTGAGAGGAGAGGAGGAAGGACCATCTGGCCTTTTTAAGGGCCCAACGCCCCCTCCCTGGCCCAGCAACAGCAGCAGCACTGGTGAGAGGGGAGGAGGAAGGACCACCTGGGCCTACTTAAGGGCCCAACGCCCCCTCCCTGGCCCAGCAACAGCAGCAGCACTGGTGAGAGGAGAGGAGGAAGGACCATCTGGCCTTTTTAAGGGCCCAACGCCCCCTCCCTGGCCCAGCAACAGCAGCAGCACTGGTGAGAGGGGAGGAGGAAGGACCACCTGGGCCTACTTAAGGGCCCAACGCCCCCTCCCTGGCCCAGCAACAGCAGCAGCACTGGTGAGAGGAGAGGAGGAAGGACCATCTGGCCTTTTTAAGGGCCCAACGCCCCCTCCCTGGCCCAGCAACAGCAGCAGCACTGGTGAGAGGGGAGGAGGAAGGACCATCTGGCCTTTTTAAGGGCCCAACGCCCCCTCCCTGGCCCAGCAACAGCAGCAGCACTGGTGAGAGGAGAGGAGGAAGGACCATCTGGCCTTTTTAAGGGCCCAACGCCCCCTCCCTGGCCCAGCAACAGCAGCAGCACTGGTGAGAGGAGAGGAGGAAGGACCATCTGGCCTTTTTAAGGGCCCAACGCCCCCTCCCTGGCCCAGCAACAGCAGCAGCACTGGTGAGAGGAGAGGAGGAAGGACCATCTGGCCTTTTTAAGGGCCCAACGCCCCCTCCCTGGCCCAGCAACAGCAGCAGCACTGGTGAGAGGGGAGGAGGAAGGACCATCTGGCCTTTTTAAGGGCCCAACGCCCCCTCCCTGGCCCAGCAACAGCAGCAGCACTGGTGAGAGGAGAGGAGGAAGGACCATCTGGCCTTTTTAAGGGCCCAACGCCCCCTCCCTGGCCCAGCAACAGCAGCAGCACTGGTGAGAGGGGAGGAGGAAGGACCACCTGGGCCTACTTAAGGGCCCAACGCCCCCTCCCTGGCCCAGCAACAGCAGCAGCACTGGTGAGAGGGGAGGAGGAAGGACCACCTGGGCCTACTTAAGGGCCCAACGCCCCCTCCCTGGCCCAGCAACAGCAGCAGCACTGGTGAGAGGGGAGGAGGAAGGACCACCTGGGCCTACTTAAGGGCCCAACGCCCCCTCCCTGGCCCAGCAACAGCAGCAGCACTGGTGAGAGGGGAGGAGGAAGGACCACCTGGGCCTACTTAAGGGCCCAACGCCCCCTCCCTGGCCCAGCAACAGCAGCAGCACTGGTGAGAGGGGAGGAGGAAGGACCATCTGGCCTTTTTAAGGGCCCAACGCCCCCTCCCTGGCCCAGCAACAGCAGCAGCACTGGTGAGAGGAGAGGAGGAAGGACCATCTGGCCTTTTTAAGGGCCCAACGCCCCCTCCCTGGCCCAGCAACAGCAGCAGCACTGGTGAGAGGGGAGGAGGAAGGACCACCTGGGCCTACTTAAGGGCCCAACGCCCCCTCCCTGGCCCAGCAACAGCAGCAGCACTGGTGAGAGGGGAGGAGGAAGGACCACCTGGGCCTACTTAAGGGCCCAACGCCCCCTCCCTGGCCCAGCAACAGCAGCAGCACTGGTGAGAGGGGAGGAGGAAGGACCACCTGGGCCTACTTAAGGGCCCAACGCCCCCTCCCTGGCCCAGCAACAGCAGCAGCACTGGTGAGAGGGGAGGAGGAAGGACCATCTGGCCTTTTTAAGGGCCCAACGCCCCCTCCCTGGCCCAGCAACAGCAGCAGCACTGGTGAGAGGAGAGGAGGAAGGACCATCTGGCCTTTTTAAGGGCCCAACGCCCCCTCCCTGGCCCAGCAACAGCAGCAGCACTGGTGAGAGGAGAGGAGGAAGGACCATCTGGCCTTTTTAAGGGCCCAACGCCCCCTCCCTGGCCCAGCAACAGCAGCAGCACTGGTGAGAGGAGAGGAGGAAGGACCATCTGGCCTTTTTAAGGGCCCAACGCCCCCTCCCTGGCCCAGCAACAGCAGCAGCACTGGTGAGAGGGGAGGAGGAAGGACCATCTGGCCTTTTTAAGGGCCCAACGCCCCCTCCCTGGCCCAGCAACAGCAGCAGCACTGGTGAGAGGGGAGGAGGAAGGACCACCTGGGCCTACTTAAGGGCCCAACGCCCCCTCCCTGGCCCAGCAACAGCAGCAGCACTGGTGAGAGGGGAGGAGGAAGGACCATCTGGGCCTACTTAAGGCCCCAACGCCCCCTCCCTGGCCCAGCAGCAGCAGCGAGAAGGAGGAGGAAAGATTCTTCCCCCCCCCCCCACCTCAGTCCTTACCACCTGAGCCTTAGATGCTACATAGCAGTAGAGTGGAGCTCCGACTGGGGGGAGGGGAAACCTATGACATCTTCTCTCCTCCCCTTCCTTCTGTGGTGGCCAGCAGTGACATCCAGGCTGCAAAAAACAAAACAAAACAACTTTTGTTTCAACCCCCTATTCTATACTGTTTTTGGTCGCAAATAGGGGTGAAATTGGACTTAGCTTTTGAAATTTATGAACACTGTGCCTTCATGAACTCCTACGATTACTGAAATCACCTCACAACTCCATTCAGCAAGCTGCTATTTTCTTCCGGCAATGGAGCCAAGATTGAGCCAGGTGCGGGTATTGAAGTTGTGCGGGGCCAGGGAAGATATGGTGGAAACAGAGTGGAGAAATGTTACAAAAGAAGTAGGGATCGATGGTTGATATCTATCCCTTCTTCAGTCCACTCTGTTTCCTTGGCTAAGACGGAGAGCATACCAACCATTCCACAATCCCTTAATCTGCTCCTTTGTAATGTCAGGTCGGCTAAAGCTAAAACTCATATTATCTACGATCTTTTAGAAGACGAGCAGGCTGACCTGGCATGTTTCACCGAGACCTGGCTGGGAGATGCTAGTGCCGCAACATGGGCGCAGTCTCTCCCAGCCGGTTATACGGTCAGTGAGCAGGTAAGGGAAAGTGGGCGGGGAGGCGGCGTTGCTATAGTCCACAAAACCAACCTAACCTTGATCAGGAAACCTGTCCGGAAAACAACCCACATCGAGTGCGTGTACCTTAGCCTGAAGACCAGGGATAGTTTGGGGATTCTGTTGGTATACCGGCCACCCCGTTGCTCAACAGACTCCCTGACCGAGCTGACTCAGCTGGTCTCTGAGTTGTTGTTGGAGTCGCCCAGGCTTTTGGTTCTGGGCGACTTCAACATCCCTCTTGAGACCAGTCCTTCTGATCTATCTGGAGCAGCTCGGGAGTTCGTGGAATCTATGACAGCCATGAACCTATCCCAGTTGGTCAACGGGCCCACTCATTGCGCGGGTCACACACTCGATGGGGTTTTCAGTACGGAACAGGAGTATCCGTGGGCGGAGGTAACGAAAACCTCCGCCCTGTCATGGACGGATCATTTTCTGATCAAGGTGGAACTAAGAGCAGCGTTTCGCCCCTCCGGGGGTGGCGGACCCATTAGAATGGTCCGCCCTCGAAGGCTCATGGAACCAATTGGTTTCCAGAAGGCCTTAGAGGGTTTAATGGTTGGCAATGCTGGTGATCGTGTCGAAGCCTTGGTAAATACCTGGAATACCGATCTTCCCAAGGCTATTGACACGATTGCCCCTGAGCGTCCTCTCCAACCCGCTCCAAAGCACAAACCCTGGTATACAGAAGAGCTCAGGGAGATGAAGCAGGTTGGACGACGACTAGAGCGCAAGTGGCGGAAGACTCGACTCCTATCCGACAAGACTCGCCATAGGCAGCATCTTGGCGCCTATCGGGAGGCTTTGCGTGCAGCGCGAAAATCTTTCTGCTCTGCACGCATTGCGTCTGCAGAGTCTCGCCCAGCAGAACTGTTTAGGGTGGTAGGGGAGCTGACGCAGGTTCCCCCTGCACCAAATCCCCTACTTAACCTTACGACGGCCTGCTGTGATGCGTTTAACACCTTCTTTGCAGATAAAATCTCTCGGATAAGAGCCGACTTGGACGCCACCTTTTCTCCAGATCCTATAGGTGAAGTGTCTAGCGACTCCGTTGTTGTCACATTACTGGATGAGTTTCAATCTGTAAGTACTGATGACGTGGACAAGCTACTTGGAAGTATGCGGAAGACAACCTGCCCCCTCGATCCTTGTCCATCATGGCTGGTCGTCCAGGGAGGAGACGCACTGAGAATATTTCTTCGGAATACGATCAATGCGTCCCTTAGGGAGGGCATTTTACCATCCTGTCTTAAGGAGGCGGCGGTTAAGCCCATCCTGAAAAAGCCCTCCCTTGACCCCCTGGACAGAAACAACTATAGACCAGTGTCCTTGCTTCCATTTTTAAGCAAGGTCATCGAGAGGGCAGTTGCCACCCAACTCCAAGCAGTCTTGGATGAAGCCGATTACTTCGATCCATTTCAAACCGGCTTCAGGACAGGACATGGAGTGGAGACTGCCATGGTTGCTCTGACCGATGACCTCCGCTTGAGTATCGACAGGGGTAGTGTGACCCTGTTAGTGCTCTTGGATCTCTCAGCGGCCTTTGACACTGTAGATCATTCCATCCTTTTGGGTCGGTTGAGAGAGTTAGGAATCGGAGGCACTGCTCTTCAGTGGTTCCGATCCTTTCTCTCTGACAGATCCCAAAGGGTGAGGCTCGGGGACAGTTTCTCCTCCAAAATCGAGCTTAATTGTGGCGTCCCTCAGGGCGCCATCCTGTCCCCGATGCTATTTAATATTTATATGAAGCCGTTGGGTGAGATCATTCGGAGGCATGGAGCTCAGTGTCTTCAGTACGCTGATGACACTCAGATATACCTCTCCATGACTAGATCATCGGCTCAGTCTTCAGATGGCACCTCCCCTCTTAATGACTGTCTTGCGGCGGTAATGGATTGGATGAGGGAAAACAGATTGAAACTAAATCCAGACAAAACGGAGGTACTAACAGTTACCGGTCCGAAACCTGGATTGGGAATACAGTCCCCAGTCCTAGACGGAGTCACACTCTCCCCTAAGGACTCAGTTCGCAGTCTGGGGGTACTCCTTGACTCTTCGCTTCACATGACTAGCCAGGTGAATGCGGTAGTCAGGAGCGCCTGCTATCAGCTTCGGCTGATACGCCAGCTGCGCCCTTTCCTGGATACGAAAGACCTGGAGACTGTGGTACATGCTCTAGTAACCTCACGTCTGGATTTCTGTAACGCGCTCTACATGGGGCTACCCTTGTGCCTAACCCGGAAACTTCAATTGGTTCAGAATATGGCAGCCAGGCTTATCACAGGAACATCTAGAAGAGAGCATATAACGCCAGTGCTCAAAGCTCTCCACTGGCTGCCCATTAGTTTCCGGGCATAGTACAAGGTGTTGGTACTAACCTTTAAAGCCCTGCATGGCTCAGGCCCATCCTACCTTAAGGACCGCCTCTTCCCGTATGAACCGCCCCGCACACTTCGTTCCTCTGGGAGGAACCTACTGCAGCCGATGAAAACCAGGCTGTCCCAGACCTCTCAGAGGGCCTTTTCAGCTACTGCCCCTAAGCTCTGGAACGGCCTGCCGGACGAGATGCGTCTAATTACATCACTGGCTAGTTTCAAAAAGGCTTTAAAGACGCATCTTTTCCGGCAGGTCTTTCCCTGAAGGAGAGAATAAGTGAAACCCTTGCTCCCTGCTCTGAAAATATAAACAGCACTGGAAATTATTAGTGATCCTTTTACTTAATACTTACTTGAATCGATTTAATGCGGCCTTGCACACGGATTGTTCATGAAAATGCACTTTGTTTTAATAACTGCCGACCAATTGTAACTATGTTAATTTTAAACTGTCTAGATTTAATTTAGTTTTAAAGGGGGTGGTTGGGGTGGGATGTGATTGTTGTTTTTACTCTGTATCTTTTTATTCTGCTGTACCCCGCTCCGAGTATTTATTAGAGGAGCGGGCTATAAATAAACTATTATTATTATTATTATTACTCCTCCTACTTTGCAAATTTGATAAGTATGCCCCCAATTCTGTCATCCAAATCATTAATAAAGATGTTGAATAGCACTGGGCCCAGGACAGAGCCCTGTGGGACCCCACTGGTCACTTCTCTCCAGGTTGAAAAGGAGCCATTGTTGAGCACTAAAATCAAGGTATACTATATCCACAGCATTCCCTTCATCTACCAAGCTGGTACTGTAATTTTATCAAAAAAAGAGATCAGGTTTGTTGACTTTTTGTGATTATAGCATTGGCTTCTAAATGTTCACAGACTCTCTGTTTAATGATCTGCTCTAGAATCTTTCCTGGAATTGATGTCAGACTAACTGGACGATAATTGTTGGGATCCTCTTTCCCCCTTTTTGAAGATGGGGACGTTTGCCATCCTCCAGTCTGCTAGGACTTCTCCTGTTCTCCAGGAGTTCTCAAAGATTATTGCCAATGGCTCCGATATTACATTTGCCAGTTATTTTAATACCCTTGGATGCAGTTGTTTGAATTCCTCTTTGGTGATTTCCCCATTTTTCCATTTCTTATACATGTTCCATTTAAAACTTAGCTCAGTTGAAAGTTCCTTAGTCATCCATCCTGGTTTCTTCAGACATCTCCCATTTTTCTTCCTCACTGGAACCGTTTGAAATTGTGCCTTCAGTATCTCCCTTTTGAGGAACTCCCATCCGTCTTAAACTCCCTCCTCTTTTAGTATTCCTGACCATGGGATCATCCCCAATATTTATCTAAGTTTACTAAGTTTACTAAAATCAGCTTTCCTAAAGTCTAGAATGGATGTTTGACTATTCCTGGCTTCTCCTTTCCACTGGATATCAAACTCTAGGAGAACATGATCACTCCCACCTAAGGATCCCACCACTTGCATGCCTGTTGGTTAGGATCATATATAAAATAAGTGATCCCCTTACTGCCTCTTCCACCTTTGGACAATGAAACTGTCTTCCAGGCAAGTGAGGAATTTGCTAGACCTTGAGGTTTTGCCTGAGTTTGATTTCCAGCAAATATCCGGATAGTTGGAGTCACCCATCACTACATCATCTCTCCTTTCTGAGTGTGTGGTCATCTGTTCTAGAAAGACGTCGTCCCATTCCTCAGTTTGACTTGGGGGTCTTTAGAAGACTCCCACAATAACATCCATGTTGTTTCCCCTTTAATTTTTATGCAGATGATTTCCAACTGGCTTCCAGGATTTAGGTCCTGGATGTTTTCACAGGTGTAAACATCCCTGACATATAATGCTATTCCTCCTCCTTTCCTGTTTGGCCTATTTCTCTTTAAAATGTTATATCATCTATTCCTACATTCCAATCATGAGACTTATCCTACCAGTCAGCGATGCCAATTACAGTTGGCCCTCCACATTTTCGACTTTGACTTTTGAGGATTCAATTATTTGAGGTTTTGATTAATACGTTCTCTCTAGGAATCTCTAGGTCCTCCAGCACGACTTTGCTAGAAGTTGACCATAGAGTTGTGATGGAGAGCCTAGGCGTTCCTAGAGAAAAGATGTCTCTATGCATTTGTAGATCCTCCAGCATAATTCTATGATCAGCCTCTGGCAGATGCTGACCATGCACTGGAGGACCTCGAGATTGCTAGAGAGGTGTTATCTTAGGTAAAAAAATTAGTATTTTTTCACCTGCTTCCCCCCCCCCCACACACACATTCACAGGGGTCCTTCACCCACAACCCCAGCAAATGTGGAGGAACTACTGTATATCATATTTGCTTTGTTGTGCTAGGAGTTCAAGTTTATTTCTCATGCTTTGTGCATTAGTGTAGAGACAGCTAAGACCATGTGTCCTCCCCACTTGCTGCCTATGTAGAGTTTTTTGCCTCCAACTGTTGGCTCTTTGTACTATTTGTCTTGTTCCCTCTATAACAGTTTGACTATTATCTCCAGTCTTTGATGAACCCCTGCCTTTCAGAATACTGTCTTGTCAGCCTCACTGTCACATTTCTGACCTTTGCCCCAAGGAGACAACACACCTCCCGAGACATCTTGTCAGGCCTACAAACAGCTGATTCTGTATCCCTCAACAAGGAGTCCCCTGCAACCACTACACACCTCCTCTGAGTCTCAGCAGCAGCCATCCCCTGTGTTGATTCTATCAAGATCTGCTGCACTCCCCCTGAAGATTGTTCCTGCTGCTCTCTCTCATCATTCCATTTCTATGAAGAAACTGACATTCACAGTGTGTCATGCAATGAAAACAATATGTTGCAGAAAATCAAGGGGGAAATCCTAAAGTAGGGAAGAACAGTTTCTAATGATGACCTTGCACAGCACCATGACCCACTATGAGGAGTCAAGAACCACCTCTTTCAAAACCTTTGTTTTAAATTGTTACTTAATAGACATGCAGACCAGTCTCATCTTAAAAGCAGTGCATTGCTCTGTGGAGGAGACTCACAATAGCCTATTTCCAATACCCTTGACTGCTTGGCATCTCCCATCTCATCCCACTCCATTACTGAACAGAGCTCAGCCACTTCTGCCCATTTTCCCTGTTGACATGTATAGAAAATTGAGCAATTACCCTCTCTCTCAGATCATCCAGATTGCTACATACACAATATTAAGCCTTCAAGTGCCCCTGGCCAAAAGTAGTTCAACCAGGCCTGTCCTTTAGGAATTAAACAATTTTTCTTGCTTGCAAGAGTTTATTATTCCTATAGTTGTCACTCTATTAAATCCTATTAAAGCAGACTTCTACTGGTGCAGTAAGCCACAGACTTTGCTTTGAGTTTTGGAGCATGATAGTTACAAGGCAGAGGTATGCTGACATATGCTGCCTCTTGAGTCAGCACGTATTCTTAAGTATGTGTGTACAGTACTTGGAAACACATATGCATACAAAGAAGGAATGAATGGGCAATACCATATGTCTTCACCATGTCGTCACTGCAGACTTTCTTTAATAAATCTGATATCTCAGATTTATTAAAGGATTTTTTTAGGAAATAAATTTCTAATCCTCATGACTTTCAAATTGTGATATAGCAACAGGGTTCATATAATAATTTTATTTAAATCAGATACATTGCTCAATGAGTAGGGTTTTGCCACCAGGTTGGCTGCTGTTGCTGTCACTGTGATAGACGCAAGAGACAATCAAGTAGAGTGAGGTGAAAAGCCTTCCCATAGTCTTTAGAAGTTCAATGAAAGCAGTTTTCCTGCTCATAATCATGCTAACTATTCACAATTTGGGGGGGGGGGGAGGGTTGGAGTCTGCCAAGACAGGGAGAGAGCTGAGAAGGACTTGGAACTCAACCCGAGGGTTGAGTTCCAAGCTGCGAAGGAGAGGCCTGGGCCCTCGGAGCAGTCCTCTCCTTTGTAGCTGGCTTGCCCTCAGCCCAAAGGGAGGCCGCGCAAACTCCCTTCGGGCTGAGGGAACCAAGCCGCAAAGGAGAGGCCTGGGCCCTCAGTGGAGTCCTCTCCTTCACAGCTGGCTTTCCCTCCGCCCGAAGGGAGACTGCACAGACTCCCTTCAGGCTGAGGGAACCAAGCCACAAAGGAGAGGCCTGGGCCCTCAGTCAGCGCAGTCCTCTCCTTTGCGGAGGGCTTTCCCTCAGCCCGAAAGGAGGCCGCACAGAAGGTAAGTAAACAGGGAGGGAAGGAAGGAAGAAGGGAGGGAAAGAGGAAGGGAGGAGTGCAGGGGAGGCAAGGGACATTTGTCCCCAATGGTGGTGCACATGCACGCATGCTGCCATTGGGGACAATGGCCAAGTTTGCCAGTTGCGTATGCCAAATCTGCATATGCCAAATCCGCATATAAGGAGGGCCCACTGTATAAGGCCTCCCCTGAAAGTAAGACCTAGCAAAGTTTTTGTATATAAATATATATACAATATATAATAAATGTTCCTTTTTTTGTTCAACAATAAATGTGAATTCTTCTTAATGGAAAAATAAGACATCCCCTGAAAATAAGATCTAGCATATTTTTGGGAGAAAAAATTAATATAAGACACTGTCTTATTTTCAGAGAAACATGGTAGATTCATATTTACATTTATATATAATTACGTAACCTAGACTAAAGAAGAAAGCCCTCCCTCCATGCCATCTGATATCATCCAGCCTTAGTGGAAGTGAAAGGCAGGCCCAGCTCCATCAAGCCTAGCCTAAAGTAAGAAGACAAGTCCTCCCAACAGTCCCATCTGCCATGGTCCTAGCCTCAGAGGGAGAGAAGGGCCACTGGGGTATTCCTCTTCCCCACTGCCATTCCCTTCTCTTTTTGTGTCATGTCTTTTTAGACTGTAAGCCTGAGGCCAGGGAAATGTCTAATTAATGCCTTTGTGGCTGAAGAGCGGGGTATAAATACAGTAAATTAAAAAAACATATTGTTATAGCTTATATAGCACTAGCTGTATGCAATACTCTGCAAAAAGAAAAAAAGATCCAGCTGCAGACCAAGGTATTAAGTCTCAGTGAAAGGTGTAGGCATGTCTGGTACTTTCTCTCTTTTGTTGGTATTCACTGTTTCTTCAATGTTTCAACTGTTATGTTTCACTGTTTGGATATGTCTGACTAAGACCTTATTTTAACCAACTCTTTGTTCCATGCCATGTAGGTTATTCCCTTATCTTTGTATAGCACTAGCAAGATTGTATAGCACTAGCAAGATTTGGCTAAGCTTTTTGACTAGCAATACAGTTATATTTTTGTGGAATCAATCCAGCAGGTTAGTTTTACACATGGGCCATTTCAAGTTAAATGTAGCACCTAATGGAAGAAGACATGTCTTTGCCTGCCAGGTTTCCTGCTTGCCTAGTTAATATTTCTCTAAGCCAGTGCCTAGAGTATTTTTCCATTTGTTTCTCTTGGCTGATAAAACTATTTTAGCAATTGTGAAACCAGGCACAGCAGAAGGCTAGCCAGGAAGTGGTGGAAAACCACAGTTGCCAGCAGAGGACAGTGAGCAGAAGGGCAACAAGGCTGTACAAGCCCATCCTTTAGAGACAGGCATGACATCAAATAGGGCAGCCTCAATTTTTTCAGAGATTGTTTTGTAAGACCTCTCAACATCGTTCTCAGAAGGAATAAGAAATTCCTAAATGGTGAACCAGTGAGATAGGAAAAACTCAGAAATGTGTCAGAGATGCTTGCCTTGAGGAGACAAGGAGACAAATGTGACAGCCCAACAGAGAATAGCTAGTTGTAGAGAGAAACAGTAAATATCCACATTTTTCAATATGTTATGACCCATTTTGTCTCCTTTACTTCCAAATCTACCAGTCCTGAGATCGCCTTCAGTTCTGCAATATAGACAGTTTTGACATTGCTGCTTTCACTCTTGGATATTTTATCTGCTGCCTTCTCTAGAAGAAATTTCCATTCATCTTACCTTAACTGGAGAGTCCTCAGAAGTGGGGATTTGTGCACCTTAATTTAACTCAAAAGGAAAGGGTCTTACCTCCTTCATCATCCGCTACCTCGGAGCTCTGCTGCCTCAGACGGTGGCTGGAAGAAACCACAAAGAGAAAACAACTCTTTGAGAGGGGAAATGATAAAAAGATATTCTTCTGAAGAAAACAAAGTTGTACCAAGAACCCATCCTTAAACTAACACCAGTGGAAACCCAGGGAATCAGGAATGAGAAGAACTTTTCTCCAAAGCATTCCTTCATAATCCCTATTTTAAAGGTGCAGGAGCGGGGTGAGAAGTCAGATGAAACTATTCCATGTGCATATTTAGAGTGGAATTGTCTCTCTCTCTCTTTCATACACACACACACACTCGAACACACACACTGAAGACAATGTTTATTTGGTGTATTTGTAATACTATGCCAATATACTTCTGGTTTGAATTCAAAGTGCTGGTGATGACATTCAAAGGCCTACACTGCTTAAGACCTTGGTATTTGAAGGAGCATCTCTCCTTTTCTACACCTGCCCAAGTTTTGAGGTCTGACAAAGGGGCCTTTCTATCCCATCTGTGGGAGTTATAAACTGTGGGGTAGAGAGCCTTCTCTACTGTATTGTTTCAGTTGAGAAGTCCCCTTCCCTTAGTGACCCAACTGCCAACAATGTTGGTGTCATTCTAGTGCCAAGTAAGAACATGTCTTTTTACTAGAACCTTTAGAGCCTAATTGATTCCATCCAATTTTGCATATAATTTAAAATTGTTTTTATTTGTGTTAACCGGTTTTAAACTGTCTTGTTTTTAATTTGCAAATTGTTTAATATAATTCCAGTGTGTTTAAATTATTTCTGTTTTCTTTAATGGTTTTAATTTATTCAAGTGATTTTATAATCATACCATCTTGGGATCCCATGATACAGAGTGGATTAATTTATTCTAAATAAATAATTATAAATAATTATAGACTAGTTCAGTTTCCACAAGCCAAGAAGAAACAAGTGTCACACTTGACAGATTCTGTGAACAGTTGTGTAAAAATGTAAATCAATGGTGATGCAATAAACTTACTCTTCAACTTCTTGATCTGCAGGTTTCTTTTTTGACCTGAAAGAAAAGAAAATTCCAACATTGGAAAGAGGCTGAATTTCCTCCAAAGAAGAAGCAGAGAAACCAGAGCTCTCAACTAATGTGTCACATTAGTAATCTAAAAGGAGTACATCATATTGTTGGTAAAATCCACTCAAAGGCCTGATTTTAACTTCTAGACCCCTGCAGACAACTTGGAAAAGTTAACTGCCCAGCAATCCATTTATTGCATTTGGGTAGTTTAGAAAAATATAATAAAATAAAATAAAATAAAATAAAATAAGAGGATTTCGATATTATCTTTGCACATCTGTGAAACATCCTGCATATTTCTCCCCCCTCTCAGCATGATGCATGAGCTTGAAGTACATGATTTTTTCCATGAATGAGATGCAAAGTTCTTGCACTGCAAATGACAGAGAAAAGGGAAGGAAAACAATATATACACCACTCGTCTGTCTGTTGTTGCACCGTCTTGTAAAATCTGAAGCCACTCTCAGTGATAAATAGTGGATGAGCAGCAAGAGGAATGGGACTCTAATCTCAGGCTGTGATATTGCTGAGGTAACTAGATCAATTGTTGGTATTACTAAATATCACTAAATAATAAATTTAAATTGTTGTTATTTAAATAAAATTAAGGTTAGAAATGTTTCTAGTAGCAATTATCATAGCTTATACTGTATACAGTAGTAGGGCTATCCAGAATGGGAACAAACATTATAGCAATTGGTGGTTTTAAGTAGTCAATCAGTAAAAGTGTTTTTGTTTTTGCTTTTCAAAATATGGTAACCATACCAGTGTATAGCATTTGTACAGTGAGGAACAAATAATTCATAGTGCTCACTGAGCAAAAGATCCTCTTTTTTTAACTTATTCAAAATAATAGTGCCTGCCATGAACAGGCAGTATTTTTTTTCCAAAATCAAATCAAATATCCTACTAAACAGAAACAAAGTTATATGAACTGCTGCACAGAACTGTGAGGCAAAAATAATTTCCATTTTGGTTCTTTGAAAGATTCTTGGAGCATGCTATTGCCTCTAAAGTTGCCCCAGAACACTAAACCAAAACTTCAGTAATGTACAAGTACAGAATTTTCAGCCTTCAGGGGGAAATTATGCCAGGTACTAATGCTTTAGCTGCTATCCTTTGTCATAAAAACAGAATCTGATACTTTAACATAGCTGTCTCATAAAATACTGAAAGAGGCTGAGCCAAACACCCTACAGAACCAAGAAAATCTGCTTGGGTTACCAGGAGTTCATCATAATAATGCGGTGCTGAAGGGAGAAGGTGGCAGTGTCAGGGGGATATGGCAGGCAGCTCTTTTGCTCCATCTCCACCCCAGCAAGCCTAGAACTAATTCAGATCCGATTAGGGATGCTTGTTCAATATTCAAAATGTAAAACATGGAGGTTGCTGAACCAGCACTTTGAAAAGTTAATTAAATGCCAGGTTTCTTTTTAACAGATACTCCATCACTTGCTGATTGCTTTGACTATTTCAGAGGATGAAGTTTTTTAAACTCAGTGCATTGGGAAATACTCTTTCCCCATTTCGTTGAGTGGGAGCACAGCATGACAAGGAATATAAGAAAGTTTGCTTCTAACACCATGTCTTGCCTTCACAGAAGGCCTGCCACCAAAAAATAAAAAAACCCAGAGATGGTATCCATTTCATCAAGAGCTCATGAATCTCTCTCTCTCCCCCACCCATTCTCTCTCAGCATTTATAAAAAGAGGTGTCATCCCCAAGTGCCACTATAAAGTTTGAATTGCTTCTTTTCCTAGTTAAAATGAGATGACAGTGTGCTAAGAGAACACCATATTAGTTTTAACATGCTGCCAAGTTTGCTAAGCCTAGATATTTTCCTAAGTACAGTATATTGCCTATAGAATAAAGATGACCGTGAGGAAGGCTTTTTTAAAAATTGTACTGTCAATATCATACAAATCTCTGATGTGACCACACTTGGAGTACTGTGTACAATTCTAGTTCTGGCACCTCAAAAAGGACATTGTAGAACTAAAAAAAACACATAGAAATGGGTAAACAAAAGGATGTGGGGACTGAAGCAACTCCCCTGTGTTACAACATTTGACATCATTTAGATAAGAAAAAAGCTAAGATGTGATAGAGATATATTATAATTCATGGTGTAGGGAAATGGATAGGGAGGCATTATAGTAGTGGAACACAGGAACTTCCACTGAAACTGAATGGTGGGATATTCAATAAAAATAAAAGGAAGCATGTCAGGACTTAACTATGGTGGAACTTCCTAACACACCATACAGTGAGGGCCACTACAGAGGAGAGCTGTAAAGGGGATTAGACAAATTAATGGAGGATAAAGCTATAAGTGACTACTAATCATGACAGCTATCAGTACTCAGATGACACTATAATTCTATGACACCCAATTCTATTACTCTTCTCCACTGCAATCAAGAAAGCTGTTTCGGTTCTAAACTGGTACCTGTCATCTGTAATGGACTGGATGAAGGCGAACAAATTGCAACTTTCTAAGTTGTTATTGTTGTCGTTTTGATTTGTTTTAACTGCTTTCATATTTATGATGGTTGAATTGTTTTACCTTCAAGTGCTTCAAAACAACAAAAACAACAACAACCTCCTCTAATATTAGGGGAAGTATCACTTGCTGGGGAACATGAGTAAGAGGACATTGCACCTAGGCCCTGCTGATGGGCTGCCGATAGGTATCTGTTTGGTCATTATGTGAAGAGAATGCTGGACTAGATAGGTCTTTGCTTTGCATCAACACTTTGTTATGTCCTTATGATATTCTAAATATGAGGAAACTGGACAGAGATATCAAAGAAATATTTATTTAATATCAGCCATCATCTGTTTTGCAATGCTTCTTTAAAAGTTCTAAACAAACCTAAGAACTCTTATTTTACTTGTTACTGTACTATATCTTCAGAAGTCTCATATGTTAGGAAAACTATCTCACAAGATAAATAATCTAGACTGGTAGGAAAGGATATGGCCATATTATGACTCTGAGGCTTTGGGACAAGAAGATGTGATATTGATGGATACAACTCTTCCTTTCTCTTCCATCTATGTCATAGTATATATACCTATGGGGAAAATGTAGCTCTTTCTGTATACGTTCATATAGTCTAGTGATATTCCCATTTGCTTTCTTGCAAAGCAAAGGACCAGATCTGGAGTGAGGAAGCAGTTCTCTTCTGTGAGTACTATTGTCTCAGAGGTTAAGTGCTGAAGGGTGAAAGACAGCACTAATGTAGACATCATGTCTGTTAAAATGTTTCTCTCCTATTTAATGGAATACTGTGGAGATTTAATGGAGATAAAATAGCCAGGCTCCAAGAAGAGCAAGGCTGCTATATTCATGCAGGATGACAATGTTCAGTGGTTAATTAGACACCGTTAACCTGTTTTAACAGGAGACATAAGTGGGATAAATGCAGGCGAATGCCCTTGACATTTTTTAACGTCCATAGCTCATGGAGGACCCTAGTTAGTCTTCCTTGCTGTGGTAGAATGTGCACAACAGAGTACTGGAAATCAGTCTTAGTATAGCTGTACAACATAGACTGAATGAAACAGAGTAATGACTAGGGAAAGATCAGAAAATGCTGTGATTGCATGTTTTAGTTATGTATCAAGGGACTGTTTGGAGACTATGGGAAAAGAATAATTAGATATAGAAAAGAAATGTAAAGTTTTAAGATAACCAGTTTTATTTTCCGAAAATTTGTTTCTTCGCTACTTATTTAGTTATTTATTTTTAAATTTTTCTAAAATACCCTTTGTCCCAAATAGTTTCCAGAACAGCGTGTGTGTGTACACACACACACACACACACACACGAAGGATGGAGAGATTTCAGCCTTTGGGAGTCAGCTTTACTCCAATCTTGAATCTTGAGATATACCAACCAGAACATTATACAACAGACACAATATTTAGAATTTAAAAATTATGAGCCCAGGAATTTATTTTGCATACCAGGATTGAGGAGAGCTCACAGGCCTTCCACAAAAAGATCTACACGCGGTTTCAAGGCCTGGCAAAAGCAAGGTAGCGAAAGCTGAGTTTTTAGAGCCAGAGTGGTGCAGTGGTTTGAGTGTTGGACTATGACTCTGGAGAACAGGGTTTGAATCCCCACTCAGCCATGGAAACACACTGGCTAACCATGGGTAAGCCACACCATCTCAAGCTTCAAAAGAAGGCAAACACCCTGTGAACAAATCTTGCCCAGAAAATCCCATGACAGGTTTGCCTTAGGGTTGCCATAAGTTGGAAATGACCTGAAGGCACACAACAACAACAACAACAACAACAACAACAACAACAACAGTTCTGTCTTCTACTTTCCAAATAGGGTAGTGTTCCTTAGGTATGGAAGACCACACCACTTACCAATTCTGTCACAACCCCAATAGGCTTTACTTAACTACTACTGCACAATTTATCCGTAACATTACAAAGAATGGATACAGATGGGGAAGAACTCAAATTGACAGTGAACGGAGATGGCTAAAGCTGGAATTTTCCTGGAATTTGTGGATATATCTTTGGAAAGTTTGCCCCCTTCTGACTAAACCTCAAACAGCATACTCTTTTTCCTTTCCTCACTACCACATTCTTGCTTTAAAAATTCCTCACTCCTGTGAAGATTTGCTAAGAAAAGAAAAGAAAAAATGGCTAGGGCTTTATGATCAACCATGCAATTAAAATATGAAGACATCTCATGGTTTTTTAGATTTTTCACCCAGACACCCTTACACAGTACTCAAGTACAGAAACTTGGCATTCAATAAAGAACTGCCTTTCCTCCATCTTCAAAAAATGACCTTTTGCAATAATTCTAGATACCATTGATTGCCCCAAACCCAGCAACAAGTAATGCTGTACTTTTCAAGAAATCAGGCTACTTTGAAAACTTCCACAAAACAGAAAACAAATGTATACACATAGAAAGTACACTTCCTGATTGTTCATTTCTGGGGAGTGATACACAGACAAAGAGTAACCCAGTAGTGCCAGCTGTGAGGGATAAGGACTGACTGAGCTCTGCAGGGAGCCAAGGACTACAATTTCAAAGATACTGGGGGTCCAGATGCAGAAGCCTCATCACAGCTGAAGGGGATGTTTCAACATGAGAGTAAAAAAGCTTCCTGGC
This sequence comes from Urosaurus nigricauda, assembly GCA_034509955.1. Lineage (NCBI taxonomy): Eukaryota > Metazoa > Chordata > Lepidosauria > Squamata > Phrynosomatidae > Urosaurus > Urosaurus nigricauda. The sequence goes on from JAOEGL010000001.1 coordinate 41,812,992, forward strand.
CTGTGTAAGCTAGTTCTCTTTTATGAATGACCTGCAAAATGAAACCCTCTTGAAGATGCCCTCTTGCTAGAAGAACAGAAAGACAGAGGGGAGAGAGGAAAGTACTGATGTTCACACACATTTTATTTTTGAAGAGAGAATTCATCAAAGGGAAAACAGTAATTTGTTAAGTTTGTAGCATTCAAAATCTTTCTGCTTCCAAACAAAGCTATTGAAAACACAAGGTGTTATCACAGATTGCGAATGGCTCAAGGATGGAGAAAGAACAAATTTGTACCTTTAAGGCAGAACCAAAAAAACAGCAGTCTATAAAGCCAAAGTTTTGAGCTTTTATGGTATGGCCTTGTGGACAGTTTCAGCTATGGATTCAAACTAAAAGAATCTGACAAAAAAAAATGCTTATGTGCTTAACCACTTTCTGATCCTTTCTCATGAATTTACTACAGGTTGAGTCTCCCTTATCTGAAATGCTTCGGGGCACTGAGACCGAAAGTGTTTTGGATTTCAGATTTTTTCAGATTTTGGAATATTTACATATACATAACAAGATTATCTTGGAGATGGGACTAATCATGAAGTTCATTTCTGTTTCATATATACGTTATACACATCGCCTGAAGGTAATTTTATACACAACATTTTAAATAATTTAGTGCATGAAACTCAATTTGTGTAAAATGAACCATCAGAAAGCAAAGGCCTTGCCATCTCCCCCTTCTGGAAAATTTTGTATTTTATTTTTGGAGCATTTTATATTTTGGAATTTTGGATAAGGGATACTCAACATGTAGTTTCCACTATAAATACCTTTCCATTTTAAACTATAATTTTGTGATCGATACAAACTGAATTATATTTCTACTTTAAACATGTTACTCCAATTAGCAAAATAAGGTTTTTTATGCAGTACTGAATATTTTTCCTGAACTGAACAGGATAATTTATAATGTGTGTTATTGTTAGGAAAGGTTGGAAGTTTCTCCATTTTCTGCCAAAAGATACAAGCAGACTCCTTTATTAAAAAAAAAACTTATTGGGTGCCATTGTTTTTTCCTGGCTATCTCTAAACAGTCTCTGCCCTGCTTTCCAGTCACAACAATCCTATTAATCAGATATTATCTGGTGAACAGGAGCATGCCATCCATGGTGGTAGACAGCCCAATTTGATTATGTAACCAGAAGTGTAAATGATAATGAGAGCAACCTTTCCTGGAATAAACACATTGGTGATCCTATTTCAATGGGAACTGTAGTTTTGTGAGACATTTAACCTTTTCTATCAAAGAGCTCTGGTGCCACAACTAACAACATTTCCAAGGTTTCCCTAGCACCAAGCCAGGGCAATTGAAGCGGTGCTGACCTGGATACCTTCCTCAAGGTAAACCTGTGCTTCTCTGTGTGCCTTTTGATTGGGTAAGACCTTAAAATTTGAATTTGTGAGCCATTTCATTGGTTCATTGGGGAGGAGGAAAGAGAAATCTCATTTTATATAACTGCTAGGAGAGGCTTCTGGCCATACCTTCCTCAAGGTAAACCTGTGCTTCTCTGTGTGCCTTTTGATTGGGTAAGACCTTAAAATTTGAATTTGTGAGCCATTTCATTGGTTCATTGGGGAGGAGGAAAGAGAAATCTCATTTTATATAACTGCTAGGAGAGGCTTCTGGCCATACCTTCCTCAAGGTAAACCTGTGCTTCTCTGTGTGCCTTTTGATTGGGTAAGACCTTAAAATTTGAATTTGTGAGCCATTTCATTGGTTCATTGGGGAGGAGGAAAGAGAAATCTCATTTTATATAACTGCTAGGAGAGGCTTCTGGCCATACCTTCCTCAAGGTAAACCTGTGCTTCTCTGTGTGCCTTTTGATTGGGTAAGACCTTAAAATTTGAATTTGTGAGCCATTTCATTGGTTCATTGGGGAGGAGGAAAGAGAAATCTCATTTTATATAACTGCTAGGAGAGGCTTCTGGCCATACCTTCCTCAAGGTAAACCTGTGCTTCTCTGTGTGCCTTTTGATTGGGTAAGACCTTAAAATTTGAATTTGTGAGCCATTTCATTGGTTCATTGGGGAGGAGGAAAGAGAAATCTCATTTTATATAACTGCTAGGAGAGGCTTCTGGCCATACCTTCCTCAAGGTAAACCTGTGCTTCTCTGTGTGCCTTTTGATTGGGTAAGACCTTAAAATTTGAATTTGTGAGCCATTTCATTGGTTCATTGGGGAGGAGGAAAGAGAAATCTCATTTTATATAACTGCTAGGAGAGGCTTCTGGCCATACCTTCCTCAAGGTAAACCTGTGCTTCTCTGTGTGCCTTTTGATTGGGTAAGACCTTAAAATTTGAATTTGTGAGCCATTTCATTGGTTCATTGGGGAGGAGGAAAGAGAAATCTCATTTTAGGAGAGGCGCGCGCCTAACGGCGCGCGAATTTTTTCTTTTCATACTCATTTTTATATTTGATAGCCAAGGCAGGGGGGAAGTACAGAGGAGAAGGTAGCCTGAACACAGTGAGGACAAACTCATTCAATATTTATACTTTTCTTCCCACTATTCCCTTAAGGGGCTGTGGGGATTCAGAGAAAGTGAATCAGGGACTTGCCTCTGGAAGGAGCTAGCAGCCAGGAACTTTCTAGATACCTATAGGCCCAGTTGATTGAGCTCACTAACAGAGCTTGGGGACAAAGGCCAGCCACACAGGGATTTTTTACACTGGTGTTTTACAGGAGAAGCCCACAGTCTTGTTTCATTGCCTCCTTAAGACTTCTCACTATGGACACTGAGGGACCTGCAGCAGTCACCTGCAACACCTGTGGGATGTTTGTCTTCTTGCCTATAGATGTGGGGAACTTCACCTGCACCAAGTGCAAGTTGGTAGCCCTCTTAGAAGGAAGAGTTCAGCAGTTGGAGGCCCAGGTGTCAACACTTCAGCATCACAGAGAGCAGGAGGTTCTCTTGAACAGAAAGGACCAGATAGTCCTGGACAGGAAACACACAGAGAAAGTTGCTGAGGAAGAAGAGGTCACTTCACACACAAAAGAAGGAGATGGTTGGAGGAAAGTTACACGCAGAAGTAGGGAAACCACGGTTCGTTCTGTGAGCTTGCAGCTACAGAATCACTTTGAATCTCTCTCTGTTATCAGAGATGATGAGGAAAAGCAGCAGGGACAGACATCAGGGACAGAGCAGGGGAGACTGAGAGTACCACGAAAGGGAACAGCCGCTGCTAAGCCTCGGAGGAGGCGTGTGGTGGTTGTGGGGGACTCCTTGCTGAGGGGTACAGAAGCAGTGGTTTGTGGGCCTGACAAGATGTCTCGGGAGGTGTGTTGTCTCCCTGGGGCAAAGATCCATCATGTAACTGAGAGGCTGACAAGACTTGTCAAGCCTACTGATCAACACCCCTTTCTTCTGGTTCATGTGGGAACCAATGATACTGCAAGGCACAGCCTTCAGAATATCATAAGGGATTATGAGGCTCTAGGAAGGAAGCTGAAAGAGATGGATGCACAGGTTGTCATATCATCTCTTCTCCCAGTAGAAAGGCATGGTCCAGGAAGGGAGAAGAAAATAGCAGAGGTGAATAACTGGCTCCGTAGATGGTGCCGCCAAGAACAGTTTGGATTCTTGGATCATGGGCTGCGGTTCCATGAGGAGGGACTTCTGGCAAGGGATGGGCTGCATCTCACACCAGTTGGCAAAAACATTTTTGCCAAAAGTCTCAAAAATCTGATCAGGAGGGCTTTAAACTGAGTTATATGGGGGAGGGAGACATTATTTTGGAAGGCAAAAGGGCTGGAGAAAATAATCAAACTGACATAGAGGGAACAAGGCAAACAGTGCAAGGACCCAACAGTGGGAAGCAAAAAAATTTGCACAGGCAGCAAGTAAAGGGAACACATGTTCTTAGATGTCTCTACACTAATGCACAGAGTATGGGAAATAAACAGGATGAACTCGAACTCCTAGCACAACAGAGCAAATATGATATAATAGGCATCACTGAAACCTGGTGGGATGAGTCTCATGACTGGAATGTAGAAATAGAGGGATATAACCTTTTTAAGAGAAACAGGCCAAACAGGAAAGGAGGAGGAATAGCATTATATGTCAGGGATATTTACACCAGTGAAGAGATCCAGGAAGTCAATACTGGAAGCCAGGTGGAGAGCATCTGGATAAACATTAAAGGAGAGGGAAACAACAGGGATGTTACTGTGGGAGTCTACTACAGACCCCCGACTCAGGCAGAGGAATTGGATGATGCCTTTCTAGAACAGATGAGCACACACTCAGAAAGGAGAGATGTAGTAGTGATGGGGGACTTCAACTATCCGGATATTTGCTGGAAGTCAAACTCAGCCAAATCCTCAAGGTCTAGCAAATTCCTCACTTGCCTGGAAGACAATTTCATTGTCCAAAAGGTGGAAGAGACAACAAGGGGATCAACTATTTTAGATCTGATCTTAACCAACAGGGATGACCTAGTCAATGGGGTGCAAGTGGTTGGATCCTTAGGGGGAAGCGACCATGTTCTCCTGGAGTTTGTTATACAGCGGAAAGGGGAAGCCAGGCATAGTCAGACACGCATTCTAGACTTTAGGAGAGCTGATTTCAATAAACTTAGAGAAATACTGGGGGAGATCCCATGGTCAAGAAAACTAAAAGAGAAGGGAGTTCAAGACGGATGGGAGTTTCTCAAAAAGGAGATACTGAAGGCGCAATTTCAAACAGTTCCAATGAGGAAGAAAAATGGGAGGTGTCTCAAGAAGCCAGGATGGATGACTAAGGAACTTTCAACTGAGATAAGCCTTAAACAGAACATGTATAAGAAATGGAAAAATGGGGAAATCACGAAAGAGGAATTCAAACAAATAGCCAGCACATGTAGGGGTAAAGTCAGAAAAGCTAAAGCACAGAATGAACTCAGGCTGGCTAGAGAGGTTAAGAACAACAAAAAGGGCTTTTTTGGGTATGTCCGAAGCAAAAGGAAGAAGAAGGAAACAGTAGGGCCACTGCGTGCAGAAGATGGCAAAATGCTAACAGGGGACAGAGAAAAGGCAGAATTACTCAACACCTTCTTTGCTTCAGTCTTCTCAGAAAAGGCAAAGGGTGGTCAACCTAAGGATAATGGAGCAGAAGACAGAATAGGGGAATCTCAGCACAGAATAAGTAAAGAGATAGTACAGGAATACCTGGTTAACCTAAATGAATATAAATCTCCAGGACCAGATGAACTACATCCCAGAGTATTAAAAGAACTGGCGAATGTAATATCGGAACCATTGGCAATAATCTTTGAGAACTCCTGGAGAACAGGAGAAGTCCCAGCAGACTGGAGGAGGGCAAACGTTGTGCCCATCTTCAAAAAGGGGAAAAAAGAGGATCCCAACAATTATCGTCCAGTTAGTCTGACATCAATTCCAGGAAAGATTCTAGAGCAGATCATTAAGCAGAGAGTCTGTGAACATTTAGAGGCCAATGCCATAATCACAAAAAGCCAACATGGGTTTCAGAGAAACAAGTCTTGCCAGACAAATCTGATCTCTTTTTTTGATAAAATTACCAGTTTGGTAGATGAAGGGAATGCTGTGGATATAGTATATCTTGATTTCAGTAAGGCCTTTGACAAGGTTCCCCATGACATTCTTGCAAACAAGCTCGTAAAATGTGGGCTAGACAAGGTAACCATTACATGGATTTGTAACTGGTTGACTGACCGAACTCAAAGGGTGCTCAACAATGGCTCCCTTTCATCCTGGAAAGAAGTGACCAGTGGGGTCCCACAGGGTTCTGTCCTGGGCCCAGTGCTATTCAATATCTTTATTAATGACTTGGATGACAGAATTGGGGGCATACTTATCAAATTTGCAGATGACACCAAATTAGGAGGAGTAGCCAATACTCCAGAAGACAGGATTGAAATTCAGAATGACCTGAATAGACTAGAAAGCTGGGCCAACGCTAACAAAATGAAATTCAATGCGGAGAAATGTAAGGTTCTGCACCTAGGGAGGAAAAATGAAATGCACAGATATAGGATGGGGGACATCTGGCTGAATGAAACTATGTGTGAAAGGGATCTAGGAGTCCAAGTAGACCATAAGTTGAACATGAGTCAGCAGTGTGATGCAGCAGCTAAAAAGGCCAATGCTATTTTAGGTTGCATCAATAGAAGTATAGTGTCTAGATCAAAGGAAGTAATAGTGCCTCTCTATTCTGCTTTGGTGAGGCCCCACCTGGAATACTGTGTCCAGTTCTGGGCACCACAATTCAAAAAGGATGTGGAGAAACTGGAGCGGGTCCAAAGGAGGGCAACTAAGATGGTGAAGGGTCTGGAAACCATGCCCTATGAGGAACGACTTAGAGAGCTGGGGATGTTTAGCCTGGAGAAGAGAAGGTTAAGAGGTGATATGATAGCCCTGTTCAAATATTTGAAGGGATGTCATATTGAGGAGGGAGCAGGCTTGTTTTCTGCTGCTCCAGAGACCAGAACGCGGAGCAATGGATGCAAGCTGCAGGAAAAGAGATTCCACCTCAACATTAGGAGGAACTTCCTGACAGTAAGGGCTGTTCGACGGTGGAACACACTCCCTCGGAGTGTGGTAGAGTCTCCATCCTTGGAGGTCTTTAAGCAGAGGCTGGATAGCCATCTGTCGGGGATGCTTTGACTGGGAGTTCCTGCATGGCAGGGGGTTGGACTGGATGGCCCTTGTGGTCTCTTCCAACTCTATGATTCTATGATTCTATGATTCTATGGATTATTTTAGCATTGTGTTTTGGCCCAGTGACTATAATTTTGGGATCTTGAAGATTTTCTCTTGCTCAATGGAAATAGGTGGGTAAGGATCACCCCTTACTTGCAAAGGCGTAGGTTCGATAGGTGCACTTCCTCCTTGGGATTGTACTGTACATTTGGAGGAAATGGGCATGACCATTAAAGTTATACACTTAATCAGGATTGAGTCATGGGTACCTAGTATGACTAGGTATAAATAACATTAAACCATCATATGAGAGTCTGTGAATATCTAGAAGGTAATTCCATAATCACAAAAAGCCAGCATGAGTTTCAGAGAAACAAGTCATGTCAGACAAATCTGATCTCTTTTTGATAAAATTACCAGCTTGGTAGATGAAGGGAATGCTGTGGATATAGTATATCTTGATTTCAGTAAGGCCTTTGACAAGGTTCCCCATGACATTCTTGCAAACAATCGTGTAAAATGTGGACTAGACAAGGTAACCGTTACATGGATTTGTGACTGGTTCACTGGCCACACTCAAAAGGGTGCTCAACAATGGTTCCTTTTCATGCTGGAGAGAAGTGACCACTGGGGTGCCACAGGGTTCTGTCCTGGGCCCAGTGCTATTCAATATCTTTATCAAAGACTTGGATGACAATACTGGGGGCCTAGTTATCAAATTTGCAGATGACACCAAATTAGGAGGAGTAGCTAATACCCCAGAGGAAAGGATCAAAATTCAAAATGACCTGAATAGACTAGAAATTTAGGCCAAAGCTAACAAAATAAAATTCAACACGGAGAAATGTAAGATTCTGCACTAAGGACGGAAAAACGAAATGCACAGATATAGGATGGGGGAAACCTGGCTGAACGAGACCACATGTGAAAGGGATCTAGGAGTCCAAGTAGACCATAAATTGAACATGAGTCAACAGTGTGATGCAGCAGCTAAAAAGGCCAATGCAATTTTAGGCTGCATCAATAGAAGTATAGTGTCTAGATCAAGGGAAGTTATAGTGCCACTCTATTCTGTTTTGGTCAGGCCCCACCTGGAATACTGTGTCCAGTTCTGGGCACCACAATTCAAAAAGGATGTGGAGAAACTAGAGCGGGTCCAAAGGAGAGGGGCTAAAATGGTTAAGGTCCTGGAAACCATGAGGGATGTCTTAGGGAGCTGGGGATGTTTAGCCTGGAGAAGAGAAGGTTAAGACGTGATATGATAGTCTTGTTTAAATATTTGAAGGAATGTCATATTGAGGAAGGAGCAAACTTGTTTTCTGCTGCTCCAGAGACTAGTACCCGGAACAATGGATGCAAGCTCCAGGAAAAGAGATTCCACCTCAACATTAGGAGGAAGTTCCTGACAGTAAGGGCTGTTCAACAGTGGAACACACTCCCTCGGAGGATGGTGGAGTCTCTTTCCTTAAAGGTCTTTAAGCAGAGGCTGGATGGCCATCTGTCAGGGATGCTTTGATGGAGAGTTCCTGTATGGCAGGGGGTTGGACTGGATGGCCCTTGTGGTCTCTTCCAACTCTATGATTCTATGATTCTATTTCACGTCACAACAAGTCACATAGCCAATCAAATTTGGCCCCAAGATTGTGTGACTAAGGGAGAATGAAGTGACAGAGATAAAATGAGAGCAAATGAATGAAGAGGTTAATATTTTGCAAGGCATGCTGAAGGAAAGCCTCCTTTTTTGGCATTGCCTTGCCAAAAATGTTTGTTAAAAACCGAATAATTTGGACTGATCAGTGTTTATTGATTACATCAACACCAACTCATTTGCTATTGCACCTCCTACTCATCAAGCTATTCTTTGGAAAGATACTTTGATCCCAACTTCAACAACTAGTGAATTTGAATGATGTCTTTAGGACTTTGTTATTGCTGTTACCCCACAAGAGATAGCTATTATTCAAGTTTACATATAGACCTCCAAGGCTATTTGTTATTTGTGTATTAATTGTTTGTTTTGTATTGTTGTTATAAAACAAATAAAAACACTTATTTAAAAAGCTGAGTAATAGTAATAGTGATAGTAATAGTCTGTCCTAGTTATGCCAGAGCAGTATACAGTCACCCCTCCATTTTCATGGACTTGGGATCTGCGTCCTTTGCTTATGTATGAGCAGCAAATGGAGGGGGGGGGAATAGCCCCCCCCCCCATGATGCATACCACCATTCAAGCCAACGGGGCTTGAATATTGGCGGTTTTCATTTTAGCAGGGGAATCCGGAAAGGATCCTCTGTGAAAATGGAGGGGCAACTGTACATTTCAACCACAATCTATAAGACAAAATCTCTAATACTGGTCCAGGTTATGTTCAAAGAGTTCTTGATTGTTCTAGCAGTATATGTTCTATAACTGGGGGCAACTCTAAATCCTGGCTCTCTCTGAAGAAAGCTCTGGGTCAGATTCTCTGTCGGTGCCAATGAATAATTTATACTACACAGAGGTTTTATTTTAATCGCTCCCCTCAAACAAATCCTTCACAGGGGAGCCATATATCATAAATAGAATTTCTAGCATTATCAAATATCTACAATTCTCAGAATTCTTTCTTTCTTATATCCCATAATATGGTCAGTATGTTCTTAGAATGTGGTGCCTACAGTAGTCAGTGTCTTTACAAAGCAGTCAGGATTTAGATCTGATAGAAACTTGCTATTGTAGCTACCTACCAAACATTAAAGAACTCACAAAAGGTTATAAATATATAGATCCTTCTGGAGGGCTGAGATACTTACTTTCCAAAAAGGTAGGAGACATTAACCCATTTTTCCAAAACTTTAGCTATGAAGAAGATCATCAGAACTATGATTTTCTCTGGTATCCATCTTTTGATGGTACTTCCTACACTCAGAAATTATCTGTATGGAAACTCTGCTGATATATCTTTATTTACCACTACTTTAAAAAATCATGCCTCAAACAATAGATATCCAAAAGAGATTTTTAAGAAAAATGCAGAGTCGCAATGTTTTGGTTTATTTCATTTAGAATCAAGTATTAAACAAACATCTAATATTTAAAGAAATATTTTGATCAAAATCTTAATAAAAAGAAGAAAAGGTAAATTACAGTGGTGATTGTTCCTTTAGCTCCAAGATTAAAAAATAAGAGCAACTGGACATAACACAATGTTAAATCAGAGCAGGAGAAGATCCTTTAGATGATTCCCCTGCTCTGTCCCTTTTATTGTATTATTTTTACTGGGTCTGAACATAAGAACTGCCTGTGAAAGACAAGGAGAGAACCACCTCAGCAATGACACTGAAGGAGAAGAGGACAGAAGCCAGTTAGCATTCCTGTAACATCCACTCTATAAAAAAAAAAAAAAGCCCAAACCCATACACTGCAGCTCTACCGCCATCTTGATGTCCTTGATGCGTGCTGATGGCGTGGAGGCGGCTGGCACCAGAACAGCCCAAGAGAAGGAACGAGAGGCCAATGGAGATTTATGTGAGGAGAGTGAGATGGACAAGGTAAAATTGTCAGGAGGAGTTGTTAGAAAGTAAAATATATTGTGACAATTCCACTCCTGCCGTTCATCAATAAACTGACAGATCATTTAGTGTCAATTAGGTGTGATAGATGGACAAGTTCCCATGATCCCGGGCCAAAATTAATGGCTGGGAGGGAGAGGGTGATTGAAAATGACGGCTGACATTGAGAAGAAAGTCCTGAAGGTCCCCAAAGGGCCATTACTTGCCTCATTCCCTTGCAGATCAATGCAGGGACAAACCCAAAAACAGACACTTCAAGACAAAACTTAACCAGACTTCCTTTCCTTCATACCTTCCTTCTTTTCAAGTCCTACTTGCTCACTTTGTTTCCTGTGTAACCATTCCCTCTGCTCACTGTCCCATGAGGTCAGCAACAAGTGGCAGCATAAGATAAATGCACTTTCAAACAAGCCAGGATTAAGAATTTGGATCCATGGCAAAGCCACCAGGGAGCTCCTCTTTAGACAATGGGCTAAAGATTGGATGAAGAAACCACTGAGAAATAAAAGCTACTAATTGCAAGAGTGGAATTTCTTAAAATTTTTTGTAAATCCTCTGAATAATGTCATGCACAGAAAATGCAATGGAATAATATTATTTAATAATTAGTACTCTGAATTCTATGCATGAAGTTATGGTATTGTCAACAACAACAACAATTAGATTGTCAACAGAAAATATCCTATTGAAACCTAATTAAGTTCCTTCAATTAGAAGATTTTTACTTATCTCCAAAGCCTCAAGCTAAATGCTCGATCTCCAAGGATTAAAAATGTCTCTCGTTCCTAGGTGTCAGCTTCAAATGTTTGTGGCTGTCTTACTCCTGACACCCCCCCCCCACCATCTGTAAAATTATGTTTATTGTTTGAAGTTTTAATAATTCCCTGATCTCCAGGTACTCTGGAGCAGTGGTTCTCAGAGAAATGCTGATATAGCCAAAGTGGAAAACAGGATTGTCAATACTGCACTTTTTAACTACAAATAGAATTGTTTCTATTACTTGTGTTTTAGACATAGAAATAGAATTTATTTCTAATAATGCTACTGCATATATATATACATAAATTTTCTAGTTAACCGAGCAGTATTATTACAGTTTTCAGCTATGAATGGAATTATTACTTTTGTTTATTTGTGTTTACAGTTATGTATTTTTTGTGTTTAAATCTTTCCGCTGGTGTCCTTTTCTGGATAAAGTGGACATTTTTCCTCTTAATGGTGGGACATAGGTTCTTTGATAGAGTGATTAGTTTGATGTTCGATAGGTCATTTGGAGCCTTTTTGGGGACAGGTATGAAAACTGTAATCATTGCCTGAGAGTAGTGTTTCTTAATCTGGTGCCTCCAAATATGATGGAGACCGTAACAAATGGAACGGAAGTTGTAGTTTGTAAATCTGAAGGATGTTAGGCTGGAAAAGGCTATTCTGGAGAAACTAAATTCAAATTAGTACAAGCAACAAGAGGACTTATGCAGTTCCCATTCATGTCTGTTAAACATGAAGAAGAAAATACCATGAGGATTTGCACTTGAGAACATAGCCAGAACATGAGAAGATATGCATGTTTAAAAATGTGTCTCAATAGTTTCCTATTTATGGATGCACAGTACTCGGGAGAAAACATAAAACATTAATAATAATTAATAATAATAATAATAATAGTTACCTGCTTCAAGGCAAGTTCTTATAGCAATGTCTTACAAAACAGCTGTGTCATTCATACAAAATAACATTTAACTTCTTGGGAAACTTTTCTTGCCCCTAGAAACACTGAAATTGAAGCAATACTGAATAGTAAGAAAAGCCACCAAGATTCTCCTCAAAGGAAAATATAAATGACCACCTTCTTTGCTATGGCTGAGAATATGAGGTCTTGTTTTTCCTTTCCTACATATGTGGTACAGCCTGCCCAGAGGACCCTTATTACCTCTTTGCTTGTGGCTTATTTAGAGGCTGGACTAGGTAAAGCAAGTCAATCCCATATGAACTTGTCTATCAATTCAGATCTTCATTAGTGGTTGTTCTTTGGGCTCTTTTCCTTCACAGATGAGATGGGGGTGCTCACAGAAAGGGCTTTTATAATTATTATTTCTTAGCATTCATGCACCCAGGAAAAATATTTTTTCTGCCTTTGGCTTCTTCTTTAATCACTTTGTTATTCTTCTTCTGATTGATGGATATTATAATGAAGTTTTCTGGTGATTTTAATGATGAAATCTGTGCATTCTGTTGCTTATATATTATGATTTGCAGTCTCTACTATTGTTTAATATAAATAATTTGGAGACTAACTTGGGATAGGCATGATATTAAATTTGTAACAACTAGTGATTAGTATTTAGCACAGCAAAGCTGGTATCAGTTCTGGCCTGATATGAGGGAATTCAGTCTAACAAGTCAAGTTTTCAAACCCTCCCTCCCTCTTTCTCTGTCTCTCTCATGTCTGTGTTGATGGGACTATGGTCAAATATATAACTAGCCTGCTTTAATTTCTTTACAGTCTTTCCAACATTCCCTCTGGATAAATCAAATTATAACACTGCATCAAATTCCATGTGTGTTATCTATAATACTTGTACAACATTAGAATGATTAGTACTGTTTTTATTTATATAGCATCAGAGATTAGATGTGCAGAGAAGAGCAATCCTAATCTCTAGATTCAGTGGGTGGAAGGAGCTACCAGCTGAAGCACTATCCATCTATGTTAATTGTGTGGGAAAAAAAGAGAAATGAACAGATTCTATTTGTAGCAGGTCTTTAAAAGAAGCTTTGTATAGTGGAAGCAAGTAGTACTCTGTGTGGATATGTGTGTGTGTGTGTGTGTTTTGTTGTTGTTTTTTTAAAGGGGGATCTCAGTGAATCTCTCATTCCACTCCCTAACACCCTTCAAGCAATTTAAATTCCTTAACATATGAGAATAAGTATTCCTTGCCAGATGCCTGGTGCTCTTTTCACCAAGCACATGCTCTTTCCCCCTGGTGTCTTATAAATATAATACATGAGCTAACATAACGGGCCATTTACCGTAAGTCTGTTTATCAAAAGGTAATGATGTCATGAAGTGCATCTGTGCAGCTAAGCTTACAGAACAGAACTTCAGTGCCCTCTGCTGGTTGGAGAGAAGCATTTGCCGCATAAGTAATATTAGGTTTTTTGAGGACCAAAATACACTGCAAAAAAACATCCAATTCAAGACCTCTTTAACTGTCCTCTCTCAGTGGAAGGTAATCCTAGGAATTGTAGTTATTATGGCACCAGAGCTCTCTGACAGAGGCGGCTAAATGTGTCACAAAACTACAGTTGCCAGAATTCCCGAGCATTGAGCCAGGACAGTTAAAGCAGTCTCAAAGTGATTATTTCTTCAGTGTGTTTTGGATCTAAGCTAAAAGAAGCATAGAATCATAGAATCATAGAACCACAGGATAGAAAGAGCAACAGTGGTGAGAGGGCAAAGATGATTTGGTAGAGATAACTACAGTGAGGGTCAAAGTGAATTTTATTGGTCACATTTCTATTTATACCCTAGATTTCTATTTATACCCACCTGTTCAGTGCACCTTGATCTTCCTTTGCTTGTGGCTCACTGGAAGCTGCATAATGTGGGCTAATTTAGTGCTTCAGTTCAATCTATTCACACACAGACTACCATGGGGAAAATATTTTAGTACAATACTGATGAAATTAAATGGAATCATTCAAGCCAGGATCAATCCCAAGACACTTACTTTTTTTTTTTTTTTGCACCTTTTCTTACCAGATGGGGCTACAGACAAAATATATTAACAGCACTGTATAACCTATTTTTACTTTCATGCTAAATCCCATGATATACCAATATATACTGCATAAAATAAAATAAAAAGTGTTAATAGGAAGAATAGTCAGTTCAAAGTGTTCTTGAGATTTTTTTTTTTTTATGGAAAGTCTTTACAGTTGCTTTGAAACCTCCTTTTTAAAAGAAAGGTAGTTTAGCAATTCTAAAAGCTGAAATTTATAAGTACTAAGGGAACAATAGTGGTCAAAAATCCTGGATATGTAATGCATTTTAAACAGATATGTGGATAAAAAAAGAACAGCATGGCAACTTGTTATATCCTGCCAGTTAGGGGGAGCAGTAGGACAGCAAGAATGAACAATTGGTATGGTAGTGTTTTCTAGAAACACATTACTGAGCCATGGAAACACTGTTAACACATTGAGGATAAGTATCTAAAGATGAGATTGGCAAGGACATGCATGAGATGCTGTCTAGAGGTTTAAGATGTCACACAGAATGCTCAATGCAAAAGAGAATCATCCACTGACACGAGCAGAGCCAAGGCATCTGTCCAAGGAGAGTGGATCACAGGGCCACCAGTAACAGGCAAGATAGCTGAAGAAGATGCAGGAATACAGGAAGCCAAGCAGGTAAGACTAAGGCTAGAGTATTGTTTGTGCAAAAACCCAGGCCTCAGTGAATGAACTGCAATGAATGCAAAGCCCTAAGAAGAAACCAATAGGGCTGCCTGAATATACAACCACAATGGGACCTGAATTAGATAGTTTTAGTCTCAATATTTACCTCCATTTGAACAGATTTGGATAATATGCAAATCAGAAATCTCTGATTCAAATGCTGGCTGACAGATGGAGGGAGAAGATATATACATCATCACTAAGACATGGGAAATGTTAGTAGTCACTTCTCTTCTTGGCAAGCATTAAGATCATAAGAGTACTTATCAAATAACTATATAATAGCCAGGCTATTTCAGAATGTGACTGATACTATGGGTATCTTTGTCTCTTACTCATATAGGAAAAGTACTCTGTACTACCTTTCTCCAGACATTCAGTTTAAAATGGTACATTACATTTTTAGTGAAGGAAATTTAGATTCACAATTAGATTACGTGGACCGAGAAGCAACTATATACATCTGCTACCTGATTAATGGTCTGATGAAGGGGAGGGGGGCGGGGGAGAGACTTTGTGTCACAACAATGTACAAATTTCAGTTATTTCTTATCTCCCCACATGGACATTATCACCATGCATTATAATGTGTAGAGCGACCTGCAACAGAGATAATAGTTGGAGTGGGACAGCTCCTTCAGCAAAAGGTGCCCAACAAATTGTATGCTAAAGAAGCAAAAGAAGCTACAGATTCTCAGCTGCTGCCTCAAGTCTTCTGCCAGTACTCTGAGCCAATCCAGGAATACAACAAGTATGTTTTGCATAAACTTAAGATTGCCAAACAAAGGGTGACAACTCATAGTCACCTATATCAGAGACCCCTATTCTGTGTCAAAACTACTCAATAGTAGTACAGTGGTCCCCCGGGTTACGAAGGTAATCCGTTCCGGATTACCTTTCGTAACCCGGAAATCTTCGTTTCCCGGGGGACCGCTTTAGGAGACAGACCGCGCGGCAAATTTAAAGGGGCCGCGCGGTTTTTTGTCTTCGCAACCCGGGGTTTCCTTCAGATCCCGGGGGCTGTTTTGCGGTCCCAGCGGGTTCGGGTCCCGGGGATTTCGTTCCCCAGGGGATTCGTAACCCGGGGGACCACTGTATTGTAGCTTTAACTGAAGAGAGATGGGCTGAGAATGAGGGCCATATTCTTTATAATAACTGTAATCACTGATGTCACAGGAAATGGAGTTTCACATTCCAAAGCAAATACATCTTTGTTTACCTAAAATATATATTTGATACCATTGCAAAGATAAGTAACTTATAGTTACAAATTCATTTTTTAAAAAAACAGCATAGAAGAAATCAAGAAATGTGCGATTTTAACAATAGCTCTTTTCCCATAAAATCAGTATAGTTGGCCCCCATATCCAGGGATTTTTCACCCACAGATTCGAGCATCCACAGATTGAAAATTTTTCAAAAAAATATAAATTCCAAAAAGCAAACCTTGATTTTGCCATTTTATATAAGGAATACCATTTCACTATGCCATTGTATTTAATGGGACTTCAGTATCCACAGATTTTGGTATGGCGGGGGGGGGGGGGGCTGGAACTAAACCCCAGCAGATACCCAAGGGTCCATTGTGTGTGTAATTAGAGGATAACAAACACTTCTGTTACAGGACACCAACAATGAAAGTTTTTGCAATTTTAAGAAATTATCCAGGTGATCACAACCATATATTTTACATTGTTGTAAATTTCAACAAAATTGCACTCACTTGGAAGCATTTACACCAGCCAAGCCAGACCAAACTCCTTCCCGGACATCAGGTTTAGATGTTGGACGCTTGAAGACAATGTAGAAAAGAAAACAGAGAATTTACCTGTAGTTTATTATTTTATTGTAATCATATTAACATTTGCATTTTGCCTTTACACCCTAGGAAAGGGATCTTCACTGTGACTAACATTATAATAAAATTGGTCCATGGCCTTTTAGCTTTTTAGCAATACTCACTCCTGGATTCTCCAAAACTCTGGCAACCTCTATGGCAGGGTTTTTAACCTGAGTTCTATGAAAGGTCATGATTGAAGGGAAAAAACACTTTTAATAATCATTTTTATGCAGAGACCTGAAAATTATCTCAAGCATTCCTCCAGTGTATAAAGGCAGGGAAAAGCGGCTCTAAGGGCTTCCATAGTGTTCTGGTCAAGATTTTCTCCTCAAAGATAAAACATTCTGTTCATAACTGTAGTCTCTTTCTAGAAGTTTCACTTGATAACCTAAAAAGAACTAGTGTATGTAGGAGTGGCCAAAAAATAAGATGTACACCAATATGTCCTAGCAGTCCTTAGGTAAACCAATCTGTCTGTGCCTCAGTGGTCTCTCTGTAATATTAGGATTATAATAATTTGGGATTATAATAATTTACAGGATTAATAAAGTTTACTAATGCAGAGAATGAGAACAGTAGAATGACAATTGGAGGATTCTAGTTTTGAGTGTTCTGCCACCAAAAATATTATCTCCTTTTTAAAAAATAAAAGCAATCACACTAGAAAGAATGGCTGTATTCAAGCTGTTACCATTTTCCAATTGCAGGGTTTTTAATGGAGCAGAGTACAGTATTCAAAAATATAATTGCACTCCAGCAGCCTGAACTGCTGCAATTCATTCTACTGCTGCAGCATTTTACCACCTCCTTTTGCTGCATTTGTGGAGTAGACATCCAAATGACTTGTATCCAAGACTTTTACATCCCAAGAGACTGTAGGTCTTCCCAGATGACTTTGATTCTTTTTATTATGCCTTCTATGTATTGTTTCATTGATTTGATTATATTATATGGTACATTTGAAAGCTCTCTCTCTCTCTCTATAGAGAGAGAGAGAGAGAGAGAGATACACAGAGAGCGAGAGAGAGTTTAAAAAATTATACATAGTATGACACTTTATAACTCCTAACTTTAGCTGTTCTTTTCCTTCGTTAGGTTTTAATTGGTTAAGTTTTAATTCCCCTTTTTTCATTTTCACCTATTATGGCAGTCAGGACACTAGGCTAGATGGGCCTTTAAGAGCTGTGCTGAATGCAGACTAAGCCCCATCTAGTCCAATTTTCTGAACATGGGATCTCTGAGACTAACTGCTCCTCAAAGTGGTACAGTCCTTCAGACATGTGATAAGGTGAAAAAGTATTGGACACAAAAATTTCTTATGATGGAAGATATTTTAAATTTTAAGTTTCCATTTAAAGCAGAACTTTTTTTGCTTGGTCTACTGGAAGAGCAGATGGAGAAGAGGTATGGAAGAACCATACAATATATAACAACAGCTAGATTACTGTATGAGCCAGCGTGGGATAGTCGACTGTGACACTGAAGATCAGGTTTTGATTCTCAACTCAGCTGTGAAACCCACTGGGTGACTTTACATGGTCTCAGCCTCAAGGAAAGACAATGGCAAATCTCCTCAGAACAAATCTTGCCAAGAAAACTCCATGATAGGTTCGCCTTAGGATTGCTATAAGTAGGAAACCACTTGAAGGCACACAAGAGAGAGAGAGATTACTGTATGTACAAAAATGGAAGGATATGGCTATGCCCACACAAGAACATTGGTTGTTAAAACTGAGTGATTTGGCACTGACAGACAAATTGATAAACTTAGGGGCGAAACAGATGGACAGGAAAAAGTGGCTTGAAGCTGCCTTTTCTGAAGCTACATTGAAACACCACCAACCTCACCACCGGCTCCCAAGGCAGCTGGAGTGCTCATGTCATGACCACATGATATGGCTTCAAGCTGGGAAGAAGCCAAAAAAAGGTGCTTCTTTTTGAAACGGCTTTTCTCTGCATAAGGGCATTTTTCTGCTGGCTTCAAGGCATATGTCATCTAAACGCCAGACCTTCAAGCCTGTCTGAAAGCACTTCTTTTTGCCTGTCTGTTTAGCCCTTTAGTTAAAGATAAGACAATAGACATTTTTTTTAAGAGTCCAGTTATTGAATATATGAGTACGAATTGGGGAGAAACAGTAGTTCTAGAATTGGAAGAATAATCGTTATATGTAAGAATAATAATTATAAGTATCAAGTAGAAGTGTCTTTCTTATTAATAATTACTTTAATAATAAGTTTGAAATACTTTTTATTTGACTTACAGGACGTAGAATGGACAATTACCTCCATAAGCTGGCAAGTTGGAAGTCATATGTATTCCCTTTGTCTATGTTAGTTGGTGTTTTGTTAGTAGTTTGCAGTTATAAGATTAGGTTAGCATTGTTTTGTGTTTATAATTTACCCCTGTACGTTGTTTTATATTATAAAAAAAGTTTTAATAAAATTTAAAAAGAAATTTTTATTGTATCTGGTTGGTTCAAATTGTCTCCCAAGCACTCTAGCAACATTTCTAGAGATATAAAGCCTTCCTTCTGTCTCTTCAGCCTTTTCAACTACAAAACACAGGCAGAGAGATAAAAACATTCTAGTTACGCTTCATATACACCAAGAGAATAGAATAGTTCTTGATGTTCTCCTAGAGGTTCCACTCTAAACAAAAGGCTCAGAATTTTCTACAGGTATGGAAACCATTGTCGAGTGTTGGATTTTTGTTTTTTTAATGCAATATCTGTAAGTGTGGGAAACAGACAATACATGTCATTGGGGGGCTGCTGTTGCTGGAAGGAGGGGCATGACCCAACATAACTCTCTAAGGGAAGCAAAAATAGTCACTCTCCAAAAATAAATAGGGAGAAGGAATGAGTGGAGTGCTGCAGTTTTCAAAATACCAGCTTTCTTCAGCAAAGGGGGCATGGAGGGCAGAGGGACAAACACAAAACTCAGAATGCAGGAAACAGCTTCCTTATATGGGCTCATCCGCAGGCGACAGAGCTCAGTCGACTGGAATGATTGTGTCACAAAATGTGAAGCCTTTGGGGGCTTCAGTGAATGGAGTTTTCTGATCTTTAAATGATTCCTCCAGATTCTTAAGATGCCAAACTTGAGAGGCTACAGTGCCAAAAAAGGAGCATTTTGAGCTGGGATGTTTCAGGAAAGCACACCACATATGGGCGTATGTTCACACATGTACACACAAGACCTTATTCCATCATCCTCTACTGAACCCTCCAAAAAACACTAAGGTATCCCAGAATCTTACACATTAGTGCAAGTTCACAACATAGAATCTATTGCATTTTATTTTAAAAAATACAGACGTTTCTAACAATGTCTCTCCTACTTTCCCATAAGTACTTTGTACTACTATTCATACACCACAGTGCATTTCACCCCCAGGCAACTCTTACTCTAATTCTCTCTGCCTTTCTCTTATACAAAAAGGATACTAGCAATTGTTAATTAAAAATGGAAATGTACCTGTGCACTTCCCATGATTGTGTAACATGCATCTCCATTGGCTGGTTGTCGTTTTTTAGACTATCCAAACTGCCTCAAGGGCCCTCCTTTCATTGCCAATATTAACTGAAGACTTCATTAATGGAGAAATGCCATTTTCATTTAAAATAGTTTATAAAACCAACCAGAAGAATTACCACCTATAAAGGATCAAGCAAGGACTTTGGACTCAGAACATCTCCTACCACCATCCTCTTTTGTGCAGCTTCAACATATCATTAGAGCTAACTTTCTCAAAAGTAACCTTTCAAACTCTGAAATATACAGGATCAAGCCTCAAATGTCATAATTTTATGAGACAGAGTCAAAAACAATGCAGAACCAGGAATACAAGGAAGATGGCAAGTATAACGAGGACAGAAGTTGAAGGAAATAATATGATGAATGTGAAAAGCAGTAGATAGATAATGAAAGTTCCTCAGATTTAGGTGGGTGACATTAAAAAAAAATTGATCATAGAATCATATTGATGAGAGCTATTTCAAGAAAAAGGAATGGGCAAAAAATATATCAGTCAATTAAAGAGTCCACAAGATAAAATTATAGACAACAAGCTTGAAAACTGGAAAGAAGGGAAGATAGTACAAGGTATTACCCCAAGGTCAGACCCACAATCACTCCTCTCATATTTGATATCAATTTAATATTAAAAGGGATGCTGAGGTGTATAACCCGGAAAGACAACCCCACTGTGGAAAACTGGCCATACCACATTTGGAAATCTGGATAGGTGCAGCCTGGGAGGAAGCAAAAGCACCAACCACAATGACATCACCCAAAAACATCAGCATAATCTCTTTGACTATGGAGGGTGGTTTCTGGCTGAAGAAGGTGGTTTGTACATACACAGACAAAGAACTCTTCTGCAGTAGTAGTAGTAGTTTCTTTTGTTTGAGATATTCACACCAACTGTCCGAAGAAGATGGTTGTGCATACACAGACAAAGAATTCTTCTCCAATAGGAGTAGAATTTATCTGAGATATTCACATCAATTTTCCAGACTCTCTGCTCTTGCTGAGAACTAATTTTTTTTTATTCTGCTGCAGAATAACTATTAATCAGATAATACTCTTGGTCCTTGTAGTTAGTTGTTGTTGTTGTTTGTCATTGTTCTACAGACTTTGTGTGTTTTATTGTAAAAACTAAAAAAAATTGATTAGGAAAAAAAAACCTCTGGAATTTTGTGTGATTTGAAAACCAATATGCAAAGGGAAAAGGTCCCAGGCTTAACGTTGCCCTATCCAAGGTGTATTCTTATCTGAGCTATTAAAATTCCCCTAAAATACATTTATTTGTGGGTGCCCTCCTGGGACCCTCAACTTTTTGGGTAACAAATGCAAGGATAACTACTCAAATTTAGGGAATATTAATTAGCTCACACCAATCTTGGGCTCCTTACAATGACCCTTTCTTTGGGACCTGGAATCCCATAGTGTTTACAGAGAGACCAGGGATCCCAGGAACTGACACAAAGGCAAAGTCTTTGGATTTTAAGCTAGTTTATTGATGTACAGGGAGACACACTCTCACACACACACTCATGCATGCAATCACACAAGACTAATAGAAGAAAAGGAGGAAATGTGGGAAAGAAAAGCACAGGCCTTCTAAAGGTAAAATACTTGCCTGAGATGGCTCTTCAGAACCCAAGCCGATGCAGCAATGCCACGGAGGAAAATAGGGAAATGGGGTGTGAGAGACTTAAGGGGGGAACAGGTAAGGGGAAGGGAGGGGGGTTGGAACTGCACAGAGCGTACTCCAAACGAATAGAGTTCCACTGAGATTCCTCCAAGGCAGAACAGCTTAACACAGAAATAGCAAGAGTTTAAATAGACTTCTTGTCACGTCCTCAGCAGAGGCTATTGTCCTACATCAAAGCAAAGCCAAATTTACACATCACTCAATCTATAGGAAACCTCATCCATGGGAAAAACACTTGATACTGGAATAGCTGGTATCTGTTAAGTGTCACAAAGTCATGAATCTGTCCAAGGTGTGAAGGATTTCTCCTTTTGGGCAACTCCTAACTGGACTATGCTGCGGACGTGGTCTCTCCGCTTTTTGTAGCAGACTGGGGACCTATCCCATAATGCCTTTCCATTAGGGTCATAAGGAGACATACCTTCACCTTATAAATGCAGGATTGGCTTAGAGGCTGCTAGAATCAAGTGATGCCAGGGAGAAGGGGCACCTGATTACCTCTGTAGATGCATTTTGAGATAGGGGTTTATGGGGGTGTTTTTGTAACACTGCAGTCTTCGTAACACAAAGGACATGTGAGATTAAAGACAGCTTCTTTTTGTTGTGGAAGAGATTTGAGCCCTTAAGAAAAGTGGACAAAGCCAGAGTAGGAGAGCAAATGATCAGAAAATGTCAAAAGAGAGACAAAAGGTCAGAAAGGAATGGAATCAAGAGAACATACCACAAGACTGAAGGTGAAAAGATATGCAGGATCAGACACTGGAATC
Organism: Urosaurus nigricauda; assembly: GCA_034509955.1. Lineage (NCBI taxonomy): Eukaryota > Metazoa > Chordata > Lepidosauria > Squamata > Phrynosomatidae > Urosaurus > Urosaurus nigricauda. Next base: position 41,835,523 of record JAOEGL010000001.1, read on the forward strand.
GGAACTGAGAAGGAAAACTGAGAAGGAACCAATGATTACAGGTAGCATCCAATGGCACCATTCTACTAGTGGCATAATTGGAGCAATCATACCTAGAATGGAGACTCACCCCTTTCCCCACTGCAGTTCTGTGTGCACCCCCAAAGCCTGATTTAGGGGGATGTGAAAAGCCTCAGAATTGCTTTTTGGGAGGATCAATCGGCTGAAGATCAGTGTTGGAAGGTTCTGCTACAATGGCCAATGGAAAATAGGATTCGGTCCTGAGTCTAAATGAAAGCTGTTTCACATCACACTTCATCAGATGTAATCCTCCACTCAAAAAGGAAGCCAGATCTAATCCTCCACTCAAAAAGGAAGCCATCTGTAGGGATCCTATTTACTGACCACTGAGATTAGCCCACACATAAACTATTCTTCAATCCACTCATCTTATTCAACAACAAATACAAGCATTTTTTTTTACTAAACACAGTCCTAACATCTCTTCCCATTTGGCCTTTTCTGACTCTAAACACCTCATAGGGGCTTACACTCAGTATGCTTCCAGTACAGCTGGTACAGTACAGCTTAAGGTGATTTGACTATCTGTCTTGACTGCCTAACTTGTCTGAAAGTTGTGTTTTTTTCATGATGCACCTGCCATCATGCTACCAAGATCCAAAGACACCAACTCTCTGCCTTAGGCTATATTCTACAGCCATACTGCACTATATCTCCACAGTGTCCAGGGCCACTATGGACTAACAGGCAATGGTATTCTTCATTTTCCTTTGGTGGGCTCAGGTTGGAAAGTATTCAAAGCATGAAACAAATGTGTGAAAATAGCATTTTAATATAACTCTTTCCCATGGGTTTATGCAAAATTCTCAGCAATCATCATGAAACTGAAATGAAAGGGGCTGGGAAATACAGAGGCTTAAGAGAGTTATTTTGGTGAGAATGGTGAAAAATGTTATTGCGGATCAGGAGATAACCCCAGAAGGCTGAAAATAACTAGGCAGCTATTCAGGGTTCCAGGGACTGGGGAGAAGACCTTGGGGAGCTCTAGGCTGAGTGAGGCTAGAGCTCATTTTAAGGAAGCTGGCCTAATTAGGGAACATGAGTTCAGCTACATTTTTCAGATTCCTATTGGAGCATCTGGCCGTATTCCAAGGGAGCAGCTGGAAGTCCAAGAGTTCTGCAAGCAACTGTGTGGCTTCAGAAGGAGAAACGCTGATCCATTCCACAGGGACTCAAGTATATACCATAAGTCTGATCTACATTTAATGCAAGGTACATTTGTTCCATAAGTCAAGGTCAGTTGTGAGTAGGAAATAATGTACCTCAGCCCAAGCTTTGCTGAGTGAATAGTGAAAGGCAATTTAACACTGAAGAGACTATGTTAGGATAAACCAAGTGGCCAGACTTTAGGATTGGCTCAACACATTGCTCAAATGAATGACAACAGTATAGATAATGAATTGCAATGTTCTGAACAACAACTGTTGTTGTTGTTTGGCATGTTTGTGTGATGGTCCCTCTAGATTTGGGACTGAATTGGGACAACTTCAGAATGAATAACTTCAGGATAACTTCAGAATGAGTTACTCCTAAAACTCACTGACCACAGGCACAGTGAATAATCAGGTTGCCATATAGCTGAAAGCAGTGGAAACAAGAACTAAATTTTAGCACTGCAAAGGGTGGACAGTTCCTGCTATGGCAAGCCTGAGATCCTATGAATGAAGTAACTATATTCCAAGAAACCCCCAAGAATACAATTATTATTTGTTTGCAGTATAATAGCACAGTAAGAACTGTTTGACTCACAATTTTGTTAAATTGTAACCTAGGTGCAAGCAACTAGAAAGGTAACCATAGTTACGTTATCCACATACCGCTACACACTCCTTCCCATGAAAGTTTATCCAGGTCCCTGAAAAGTCTACACAGAAGGTTGGAAGATTCTGCTGAACAGAGTGAGCTGTGATGCAGTGAGGAAAGGGAATTCCCAAAAGCTAGGCAGCTGCACTTTCTATTAGCAAAACCTTCCCATCAGAGGAAGGCAGACTGTGAGCCCAACCCAAGGTTTTACATCTGAGTTTCAAACAAACCATAGGTAATGTTGCCCACAGTTTGTCAGTTCAAGCAATGTAAGAAACTACAACTAAGCAAATCACATAATCTCACAACCCACAGTTAAGCTAAGTAGATAGCCTGTGGCTCTTCTTCATAGCCACACAGGAAGAGGAAGAAGCAGGAATACAAGAATGAGACAAACATGCCACTAGCAAGGTCACAGCCCACAGTCCAAGAGAATTAATTGACAATACGTAACTGATTTTTTCAGATGTCAAAGCTGGGCCTGATGTAGGAATATCACCTCACATTGCCCCCATCTGTCACAGGCTTACCTGCTTTGGTATCACAAATTGCAAAGTCTAATCTTTACTGGAGATATGACTGTTCATACGGATCCAGTCAACCAGAAGCTACAGAAGAGATATATGTTCTTTATATAGAAGAACATGGATCTAAGCTTGTGGCCCAAAGGGAGTTCAGAGAAAGAGTATAAGAATGGCAGGGGATTTAGGAAGGGCTAAGAAATAGAAATGATGCAAGATATTAAATATTTCAGCTTGGATAGGCAGGAAGCAAATGCATATGGCCAGTATGCAAACTTTTAAAGAAACAGACATTGCTTATAAAAGTGATGGAAACATGTCTCAAAAATACTCAACAGAAGAGCTTCATATTTTAACTGAAATCCTACTTCATGGACAACTCCTATCCTGTTGTAATCACAGAAAATCCCTCTTGCAACTATGGCAACAAGCACTCTTATCCAAGAAGATTCTATGTCATTTATTTTCATGGGCTTTAGCTGCTGGGAATCAGGACCATGTATTTGACAGCACTTTCAGCAAGGGATCAGGGAACAACAGCTTGACAACCCTTGACTCAGCATGATACAATGAGATGGAATTACAAGTAATACAGAGTATTTTTAAAAATCTGCTAGCTAAGAAAACAATGATCCAGTCAAAGTTAAGCACTTATAAGCAAAGTTAAGCACTGAAAGAGATATGAATGTCCTAGAAGAGGAGCTAGTTGTAAAATGAAAGAACCATCCTCTAGAACAGTGATGGGCAATCTTTTGAGCTTGGTGTGTCATACTTCGCCAAAAAACTGAGCATAACTTGGGTAGTGTGTCATTATTTCATGATATTTATTACATAATTACTTATGTTTATAGTTTATGTATTTATAGTTTAAATCACTTATCTCAGTAATGATGGATTAGAAATCCATGACACCCCAGAACAGTACATAATGGTTGCTGTGGTTAACTGTTGGTTACTGGTAATGACAGGGCCCCCAGAGATGTGTCCCCCATTGCGTTCCGCTCCTCCCTGTTCTGCCGGCGGAAGTGAGGGCAAAGATCCCGGCTTAACCAGAAGTCCCAGAACTAGACGTTCTGGGACGGATCTCTGTTGTTTTGGCCTACAGACCTCCGGCACAGAATGTCTAATAGGGGAGGATGAAACATTTGCAAATTGTTTCATCCTCAGGAGCAGCAAATGTTTCATCCTCCCCTATTAGACACTCTGTGCTGGAGGTCTGTAGGCCAAAACAACAGCGGTCCGACATAGAGCGTCTAGTTCAGGAACTTCCAGTTAAGCCGGGATCTTTGCCCTCATGAGCAGTGGAACGCAGCACAGCCAAGTGCAGTAGCTGAGGATGAAACATTTGTGAGAGTCTTATTCATCCTCGGCTACTGCACTTGGCCGTGCAGGAGCCGAGGATGAAACATCCTTCTCAGCATGCGGCCGCCTCAGTGGCTGCATGTCTTAAAAAAATGGCTACGCGTGTCAGTGCTGATGGCTACACGTGTCATAGGTTCGCCTTCAGGGCTCTAGAAGGAAAGGTTATCACTAAACTAGGCAAAATCATTTGTGAGGAGATTTATCTAAAGCAACAATCCCACTTTAAATCATTATGTTTGTGGAAGGGGAGAAGTAAGTGATGATGCTGATTCTTTTGTTATTCCTGGTTTTCCAAGTGAGATCTGCAATACAATGTTTAAATGTATTGCTGTTCAGGGCTTGAGACAGTCTGGAAAAGAAGGCTTACAGTGCTGTTCATACCTCAAGGTGGGGAAGTTTCCACAAGAACTTATTTGTCCCCGTGTAGTCATTTTCTGCAGCACTATATCAGACACAAGGACCATCAGCAGTGAACCTGAGCGTTTTCAAGCTATAGAAAGTCACCACACAGTTCTACAGAAAAAAGGAAAATATGTCCTTTTCTCTTTCCCTTTTCTCCTGAAATTTCACTTTACAGTTCTTTTCCCCTACTGACCTGAGCAGGCTGACTAGTTACCTTCCATTTTTGTTTTTCCTTTCAGCTTACATGACAATACTCCATTCTGAGCTGCTCTTAACCATAACTTTGAATGATAAAGCATGATACCTCCTTCACTTCTGTTTTCTTAAGATTACAGGTGGGAATTGTGTGGCACTGCAAATATTACTGAACTGCAACTCCCAGCAACACTAACTAGGACAGCAAGTGAAGAATGCTGAGAAATACAGTTCAATAACTTCTAGAGGACAATACAACGCTCCAGTTTCTCGTGTCCAAAGGAGGGTGACTAAAATGGTGAAGGGTCTGGAAACCGTGCCTTATGAAGAAAGATTTAGGGAGCTGGAGATGTTTAGCCTGGAGAAGAGAAGGTTAAGAGGTGATATGATAGCCCTGTTTAAATATTTTAAGGGATATCACATTGAGGAGGGAGCAAGCTTGTTTTCTTCTGCTCCAGAGACTAGAATGCGGAACAATGGATGCAAACTGCAGGAAAAGAGATTCCACCTCAATATTAGGAGGAACTTCCTGACAGTAAGGGCTGTTCAAAAGTGGAACACACTCCCTCAGAGTGTAGTGGAGTCTCCATCCTTGTGGTCTCTTTCAACTCTATGATTCTATGAGTCTACGAGTGCCCTACCTGCTTCAATTAGGATTAACCAGTAGCTCACAGCAGGGAAAGGAAGCCATACTCTGCTTTGAGCATAGGTTCCAAGAACTGATGGTACATGCAGAAGGTAAATCATAGAATCATAGAGTTGGAAGAGACCACAAGGACCATCCAGTCCAACCCCTGCCATGCAGGAACTCCCAATCAAAGCATCCCCAACAGATGGCCATCCAGCTTCTGTTTAAAGACCTCTAAGGAAGGAGACTCCACCACACTCCGAGGAAGTGTGTTCCACTGTCAAATACAGTAGCTCTTACTGTCAGAAAGTTCCTTCTAATGTTGAGGTGGAATCTCTTTTCCTGCAGTTTGGTTTGCCAAACTTTAAGATATTGCCATGAATTCAGTGGGGAAGAAAATAAGGCCTCTATGGCTCTTGCAACTCAATTAAATCATGACACCCTTTAGAGGCTGCATTTCTAGTCTGCTCTCTCACACATTATCCATACAGACACCATACATGCATTCTCTCTCTCTCTCTCATACACACACAAACACACCCTTCTAAGCCTATCTCCTCAGCTGATCCAAGCAGATGGATCAAGAGCAGGAATTTACCCTGCTTAGCAAGACGGGCAGCTGTCTTTCTCAGCAGAAAGAAGGGTCTTGTCTCCTATCAGCTGCTGACTAGAGACAAGACTTTTTCCCTGGAGAGAGGGGTGAGGACTCAAAAAAACAAAACAAAAAAGAGAGAGAGAGAGAATCCAGACAGAGAATCCCTACTAGATGCCTATCCAGCAAGTAGCCCTGAGATTCTCCATCAAATACCAGGTAAATTGGCTTCCCATGACAACAAGTAGATGCTCCAGAATTGTGCAAAGGCCCTTCTTTATAGTAAACAGCACTGTACAGAAAATTAAAACTGCAGATGGATGTTCAATGACATGTTCTAGAGGAGTAGGAGCAACAGAAACAGCAGATCCTACTTACAGAATTTTCATTGTCACTTGTGGCTTAAGGTTCTACCTTGGATGAAAATTAATCTGGTTAATTAATTAATTAATTAATATCTTACTAGGACATTAAACCCCATGATGCAAGCAGTTTTGACCTATATAATTACACCCACCTTTGCATCAGGAGAGGTGGCCTTGCCACGGCAATTTTCATCATGGAAGTAATCAGAAAGAGCTCGTCGACCTGTTTTTGCTATCTACATAGAAAATAAAGAGTCCAAATGGTTCAGAAGTCCAACAACAGAAATGTACATCACAGTGGAGAAAATTTGGCTGTCCAGATATTTTGGACTACAACTCCCAGAATGTTAATTGAGGCTTCTGAAAGTGTATGCCTCAAACAGCTGACTGCCCAAAGGTTCTCCCAGATACAGACACATACATGCACATAACATGCAAATATGTAGTGGTAGAGAGAAAGATAAAGAAGTGATGGTTAAACTATGGCCAGCAATCTACGAGGTAATTTACGAAGGCCAGCTCCTAAAGTAAATTCATAGAAGTGAATAATGAACCCAGCACTTTAAACATATTGTTCAACAGTCGCAGGCAGACTCAGGCTTATATGATCTACTTTGCTTCTTCTTCTTCTTCTTCTTCTTATTATTATTATTATTTCATATCTGCCTCTCCCCATGGATGGAAGTGGGGAACAACCATTAAAAACATCAGTTAAAACACATTAATTAAAACATTCAGCAGTTTAAAATGACAAATAAGACATACTGTACACATTTTACACCTGCATTTAAAACTCAACATCTAATTCATGATTTAAAATTATCTGGATATGCCTGCCAGAAGAGACTTCACTGCTGTTTCAATTTCGGACAGTGTGTTCAGCTGTTAAATCTCTTCCAGCAGGTCATTCCAGTGTCTAGAAGGAGCTGAAGAAAAAGTCTTCTGACTTGACAGTTACCAGCCTACTCCAACTTCTGGTGGACTAGAAACATAAATACCCCCAACTGGACATAAGTGCAAAACAGTGGCTTAAGAAGGCTGACACAGAATTGCAAGACAGGTCAGCTTCACCGTTTGTTTTCAGTATCATAACTAGAGATTGCAAACGAATCCTCAAATATGAATCTATTCTTCTTCCGCTCACCCCAGGCATTCTCAATGTCAACAGGCTTCTTTAGAAGGGAAAGGAGGTTTTGGTGTCACTGCCATCATTAAGCATTTTTTGCAAGTCACCAATAAATTTGTTCTGTCACAATCTACTTTCTTTTCACTCCTGTCTTAGAGTTCAACAGGTCCTTATTGCAACCAGAAGGAAAAGAAAGTTGGCTGATTCTGGGTGGGGAAAAACATAGCAATTATGGTTATTAGTAGCAGGAGCTACAAGGGAGGGACAGAAAAAGACAATGAAGTCCAAAACACACTGCAAAAATAATCCAGTTTGAGACTGCCCTGGCTCAGTGTTAGGGAATACTGGGAACTTTAGTTCTGTGATACTTTCATTTTCTCTGCCAGAGAGCTCTGATGCCACAATAAACTACCATTCCCAGGATTTCCTAGTACTGACCTGGGCAGCTTTTAGTAGTCTCAAACTGGATTATTTCTGCTGCTTGTTTTGGACCTAAAAGATACAAGGGAATGAAAATTGGGATGGCTGAGATTCAGCTGGTAAGGTGCATTCGACTTGGCCAGATACAAGTTCTGCAAGAGCCCAACATGCTCGCTAGAACAGAGTTGGAGCACATTTGGTCCTCCATATGTTTTAGACTACAACTTCCAGAGTCCCTTCCTATTCTGGAGCTTCTGGAAGCTGAGGTTTAAAACATCTGCAAACCCAAATGTTCTCCACGCCTGATCTCAACAATCTTTCTGAAATAAGACTGTAATCCTAAACACACAGAGATGGAGCGTGAACAACCAGCTTTGGGATAGTGCTCTCAAGCTTTCTTGCCCTCTTTCCATATTCTGTGAAGTTGTGAGAAGAGTGAGGATGGAATAAGTATGAGTGAAGAAATGATACAACTGGACCAAGACATTGTTCATTAACTGATGTTTCTAAGCACAACTCAGACTCTGGAAATGTTATGTTTTAAACTACACAACCCCTGGGGCAAGTAACAAAACTCTGGCATAGGTTCATGCTCTGATGATGCCAGTCCTTTCTGCCTCCTTTGTAACACCTGAGGCAGGAGTGAACAGAAACTCAAAACTGGGAACTATTGGCAGATTTCTTGGTGTCAGATCTGCATCGGATCTTTCTTTCTGCGGCAGATGCAGGGTGCATCTACACTGTGGAAATAATGCAGTTTTTCACCACATCGACCGCCATGACTCCATCCATCGCACAGAATCGTGAAAGTTGTAGTTTTGTGAGGCACCAGCACTCTTTGGAAGAGAAAGCTAAAGACCTTGTAAACCTAGAAATCCCGGGATTCCACAATAATTCCAAATAATATAAATAATTTATATTATTTATATAATAATAATAATAATAATAATAATAATGTTTTATTTCCATGTCCCGCCTCTCCATTGATCGAGGCGGGATTACAGCAATTTAAACTGCAAAACATACACCTACAATTAAAAACAATTCCAATATAACATTATAACATTAACATACATGGCTGCATCCACACTGGGGAAATAACCCGGTTTGGCACCGCTTTAATTGCCTTGTCTCAAGGCTCTGGAATTCTGGGAGTTGGAGTTTGTTGTGGGGCCCAGAGCGGAGCGGAGCTCCGCTCTGGACCCCACAACAAACTCCAACTCCCAGAATTCCAGAGCCTTGAGACAAGGCAATTAAAGCGGTGCCAAACCGGGTTATTTCCCCAGTGTGGATGCAAGTTTCCCACAGAACTCAGCCCAGGAAGGACCCAACATCATCAGGCGCCATTTTGGGTGGCTAGAAGAGAGAGCGACTCCGTCGCCATGGCAACCTCACCCCTTTATTACAGACTTCTTCTTCCAAATCCAAATCGGCCTCCATCCTTCGGGGGCCGTCCGTGGATTGATGATGACTGAGAACTGCTCACTTCCGGGAGGAGAAAAGCCCCGCCCCTTCGAGCGTCCTTAGCAACCAACCACAGGCTTCCCATAGAACTCTAGGCCTCTAAATGTTTTTAAGGACTTCAACTCCCACAATTCCTGGCCGTTGGCTCAAGTGGCTGGGGCTTCTGGGAGCTGTAGTCCAAAACACTTGAAGGACCAATTTTTCACACAAGAGAGTCAGTGTTGTGTAGTGGTTTGAACGTTGGGTTTTATCACTCTGGAAACCAGGGTTCAAATCCCGCCTGGGACATGGAAAGCCACTGTGTGACCTTGGGCAAGTCACACTCTCTCAGCCTCAGAGGGAGGCAAAACACACACACACAACTCCCCTCTGGAGAAACTTGACAAGAAAAACTCAGAATGGGTTCTAATATGTTTGTTTTTTTTCTTGTCAAATTTCTTCAGCAGGAGGAATCCTGGGAACTTTAGTTATGTCTGTGAGACATTTAGCCTTACATATTGTTAAAAAACACATACTTATTGTTACATTCTTCATGAATAACACAAACACCCAGACAAAATATACATACATATATGCATATGTTTATACACACACACACACACACACACATATATATATATACATATTTAAAAAATAATTTTTTATTTATATCCCGCTTTTTGCATGCACAATCAAAGCGGCATACAACAGTTAAAAATACAATTATATACATATACCAATCCCCCTTAAAAGAAGATTAAACAATTATAATATTAAAATTCCAACATTAATTAAAATTCTTATCTACACTGTTAAAATTAAATATACATATACACATAAATACATATATTTATGTAAAGAAAATAAAATAAAAATAATAATAATGTATTTGTGTGTGTATGTGTGTGTATGTATTTGTGTGTGTATGTGTGTGTAATAATAATAATAATGATAATGATATAGATTTATTTGTATCCCACCCATTCACAGGGAAACAGTAAAAATGATAAAATACAAAAAATTACAATAAGATACAGATTAACTGCTTCCCAATCCCCTGACCAATACAAAACAACAAAAACAACAAACAATATAAATAAGGTAGCAATCAAACAAAAAAAATCAGCATTACAATCAAATAGAGTTCATAAATAATGTATACACACACACACACACACACATATAAAATCAAGGCACCATTCTATCCCCAATGTTATTTAATATATATATGAAGCTGCTGGGAGAAATCATCCGGAGACATGGGGTGGGGTGTTATCAGTATGCTGATGACACCCAAATATATCTCTCCATGCCTCGGATGGACAATCTTGACCGAGGGATGTGATCTCTCCTCTCAATGAATGCCTTAAGGCGGTAATGGACTGGAGGAGGAAAAACAGACTTAAACTGAATCCAGACAAGACGGAGGTACTCGCTGGGGCCCCTAATCTGGGTACGGAGATAGGTCAACCAACTTAGGGTCACACTTCTCTTAAAGGACTGTGATGGCAGCTTGGGAGTGCTCCTGGATTCGCCACTTCAGATGTCAAACCAGATAGATGCGGCTGCCAGGAATGATTGTTATCAGCTTCGGCTGATACGCCACCTGCGTCCTTTCCTGGAGCCGGAGGACTTGGAAACTGTGGTATGTGCGCTGCTAACCTCACGACTCAAGTGCTGTAATGCGCTCTACATAGGGCTACCTTTGTGCCTAGTTCGGAAACTTCAATTAGTTCAAAACATGGCAGCCAGTTTAGTCACCGGGAAATCTAGAAGTGACCATGTAACACTGAATTTAAAATCTCTTCACTGGCTGCCCATTAGTTTCCGGGCATAGTACAAACAAACAAACAGCTTCATTTATATACCGCTTCATACCCTTAATGAGTGTCTAAGCGGTTTACAATTGTAAGCTATTTGCCCCCCAACAATCTGGGTACTCATTTTAGCGACCTCAGAAGGATGCAAGCCTGAGTCGAGCTTCAGCCCTTTGCTGGTCTTGAACTCGCCACCTTATGGTTTTGAGTCAGTGGCTGCAGTACAGGCATTTAACCACTGCGCCATCAGGGCTGATACAAGGTGTTGGTGATGACCTTTAAAGCCTTTCGTGGCCTGGATCCAGCCTACTTGCGGGATTGCCTTCTTCCATATAATCTGCCCCGCACACTTAGGCCCTCTGGGAAAAATTTACTGCAGCCAAAAAAGACTAGGTTGGTTGCGGTTACCCAGAAATCCTTTTCATCTGCCGCTCTCAAATTATGGATGGCCTGTCGGAGGAGATCCGACATATTACAGACTTGACGGAAACAATAAATAATGCAGTTTTATTGGGTCCTGGAAAGAGTCCTACATCCTAGATCCAAAACACACTGCAGAAATAATCTAGTTTGATACTGCTTTAACCGTCCTGACTCAGTGCTAGGGAATTCTGGGAACTGTAGTTCTGTGAGACATTTAGCCTTCTTTGTCAGAGCTCTGGTACCACAATAAACTACAGTTCCCAGGATTCCCTAGCACTGAGCCAGAGCAGTTCAAGTGGTCTCAAACTGGGTTATTTCTGCAGTCTGTTTTGGACCCTAATGGAATAGGCCATACCTTCCTTTCCTAGTCACATTTAAAACATACTCTCACATATGCCAATTCTTATTTCTAAACCTCTAGATTGGATAATGGGGCGTACCAAAGAATTTTGGAAGAAAATCATCCTCTATATGTCCTAGCAATGCTATTGATTGTGTAGATCAAGAAAAACGATGGATTGCCCTTAAAGAAATGGGTGTTCCACAACATTGTATTGTCCTGTACTCGGGTCAAGAGACTATTGGTAGGACAGAATATGGAGAAATGGAATTGTTTCTAGTTGGCAAGGTTGATACTTTCTAGCAGCTAAAATGTCTAAACTGAGACTATCGTACTTTGGACATACGATGAAAAGATATGACTCACTAAATGATGATGATGATGGTGGTGCTTGGTAACAAGGGCTATCTAGTTCAAAACCCTGCCATGCATAACCTGTCTTGGACCATCTTAACTATACTGCTGTTTGGTGGAAGACACCAATCCTATCAGAAGTACTAAAGCAAAATTCAACTGCTAATCAACTTGGCTTCTATACATGGAATACATAGAAAGCTACCTTGTCCCAAGCCAGACCACTTGTTCATCCAGTCCAGACTTGTCAGTTCTGATCAGCAACAGCAATCCAAAGTATCAGGAAGGATTATTCCTTCCCTTCCCCGGAGGTCTCCCATTCAGGTACTAACAAGCCCCAAACCTGCTTAGCTTTAGAAACCAGGCATGATCAAGTCTGTTTCTCATTTGACAAGCTCCGAGATTTTTTGAATTGCCTCTGCTTCATGCACAGTGAGATGCATATAATTTCCCATTCATCTTCCCTAATGTGTGTTGGTTAGGGGTCATTGGGATGAGCAGAGCTCCAGACAAGTAGCTTTTTGGGGGATTGAGAGCTTTGCTCCCACATGAAATTTTATTTCATTTCCAGTTTTCTAGGATTGGATTGCAGTAGTTTAAACTTTCACGAGCATTTAAAAATACAGCTTAGGCATCCAGATGAAAGAACAAGACAAAATTACCCGGGAATTTGAGCACAGCAAATGTAAAAGTCCTAGGTGTGAATAACTTTCAATGTCTCACTCTCTGATGCTTGAAATGTGGGGACTAAATGAAAATGTATGGGGGGGGGGAGAATTTTTGAGGGGCCTATATAACATTCCTCCCTCATTTATGCATGGGTTTTGGGCACTTTGCTTCCCATGTGATATACTCCTAGATTCCTCATGGTCAGTTTTCCCACAGGTGACTCTATCGGTGATACAAGCAGATAATAAGAAAGGAAAGGTAAGATGCCACTTCAGTGTTATTTTTTATAACCTTTTTATTTTCCAGGGTACATTTTATAAGGTTTGTAAATAGGTAACTCATGCTTATCGTTTTCCTTATCTTTTGTTTTTGCATGCCTTCAAGTCATTTCTTACTTATGGCACCCTTGAGGTTAACTTATCACAGGGTTTTCTTGGCAAGTTTCTTCAGAGAGGGTTTGCCATTGCCATCCTCTGAGGCTGAGAGAGTGTGACTTACCCAAGGTCACCCAGTGGGTTTCTATGGCTGAGCAGGGATCTGAACCCTGATCTCCAGAGTTATAGTCCAACACTCAAACCACCACACCATGCTTGCTCTTTTTCCTTAACAACTTCATTTCATTAAGGATGAAAGGATGTTGAGAAGTTGGAGTGTGTCCAGAGGAGGGTGACCAAAATGGTGAAGGGTATGGAATCCATGCCTTATGAGGAGAGATGGGTATGTTTAGCCTGTAGAAGAGATGGTTGGGAAGTGATATGATAGCCCTGTATAAGTATATGAAGGGGTGTCATATTGAGGAGGGAGCAAGCTTGTTTTCTGCTGCTCCAGAGACTAAGACCTAGAACAATGGATGGAAGCTACAGAAAAAGAGATGCAACCTAAACATGAGAAGGAACTGCCTGGCAGCAAGAGCTGTTCGTCTGTGGAACACACTCCCTTGGAGTGTAGAGGAGTCTCCTTTTTTGGAGGTCTTTAAACAGGGGGCTTTGATTGTGAGTTCCTGCATATCAGGCAAGTTGGACTGGATGGCCCTTGTGGTCTCTTCCAACTCTATGTTTCTATGATTGTATGATTTTCTTACAGCTTTATGATTCTATGATTATCTATTCCATCTACAATTATTTTAGAGTTAGAGTCACAGAATCATAGAAGCATAGAGTTGGAAGAGACCTCAAGGGCCACCCAGTCCAACCCCATTCTGTCATGCAGGAACTGCCAATCAAAGATTCCCTGACAGATGGCCATCCAGCCTCTGCTTAAAGACCCCTAAGGAAGGAGACTCCACTACACTCCGAGGGAGTGTGTTCCACTGTCAAACAATTTTCTTACTGATGGGAAACTTCTCCTGATGTTGAGGAGGAATCTTTTTTCTTACAGTTTGCATCCATCACTCCGTATTCTAGTCTCTGGAACAGCAGAAAACAAGCTTGCTCCCTCCTCAGTGTGACACCTCTTCAAAAAACTTAAACAGGGCTATCTGAGCCTGTCTTCTACTTCTGCTTCTGCTTCTATGGGGTGTTTTTCTTGAACTAAATTAATTCTTGGCCATGCAAATGTGTAAAGCTAAGCCTCCCTTGGAGATAAATGGGGAACACAAGCACACACAATGTTTTTTTTTAAAAAACACACATCTTTATACATCTTTCAATAGAGACAGATCCTAAAACAAAACCTCCCAAGAGGTATCCCATTTCAGTAACAAGTTAGAGAAAGGTCACATTAGGTAAGCTTTATGCTTTCAAGTCTCAAGATGCAGTTTAACAGCTGGAAATAACTGGGGGGAGGAGGAGGAGGAGGACAGAAGGCCAAATACCCAACCCACTCTTTTTTGGGCTCTGGGGCAAGCTTTCTTGGAAACCACTCCTAGATATAAACAAGGGTTCCTAGTCCTGGGAGCTGTTGTCCCCAGCGCAGAGCTGCCACCAGAGGGCGCCCTGCGCTGCTTTTGGTTCTTCAATAGCCAAGCTCCAGAGACTCTCAGCAATAAAACCAATGGAGGGAAGCCTGCCTTGATCACTTTGCAGGAGGCTCCACACAAGCCCCAGCAGCAGCTGCCTGCCTCTCAGTCCACAGCCTTCCCCTCAATGGTTGCTCAGTCATCATGCCCAACATTTGACAGAGGAGGAAGCAGCAAAGGCAGCAGGCAGAAGGATAAGCTGACTAGACCACCTAAAGCTTCATATTTGCAAAGAAAAATAAGAGCAAAAACCCCAGTTTTTCCCCCATCCTCAAACTCTTCCTGGCCTTTAAGGTCAGGCTTTTTAATGAGAAGAGTCCAGAAACACTGCGGTTCCAAACACAGCGCAGAAATATTCCAGTTTGAGACCACTTTAACTGCTCTGGGTCAATGCTAGAGAACTGTGAAAACTGTATTTTTGTGGGACATTTAGCCTTCTCTGTCGGAGAGCTCTGGTGCCACAATAAACTACAATTAATAATAATAGTAATAATAATAATAATAATATTTATATCCTACGGATTGAGGTTACAGAAAACAAAAATAACAACAAAATACATTATACATTTAAAATTCAGGACAATCCCCTACAGTCTCTGGATTCCCTGGCACTGAGTTGAAGTGGTCTCAAACTGGATTATTTCCACAGTGTGTTTCGGACCTGCAAAAAGGGTCAAAGTTACGGGTCTTTTGTTTATTGTTGTGTGCCCCCAAGTTGTTCCCAACTTATGGTGACCCTAAGGTGTGCCTATTATGGGGTTTTCTTGGCAAAACTTGTTCAGAGGAGGTTTGCCATCATGGCCTTCCCCTGAGGCTGAGAGCGTGTGACTGGCCCAAGATCACCCAGTGGGTTTCATAGCTGAGCAAGGAATTGAACCCTGGTCTCCAGAGTTATAGCGCAGCACTCAAAGCATGACACCACACTGTCTCCTGAAGGTCTTTCTCACACACACACATGTGCAAACCCAATTCTGACACAATTGTGGTGCTATTTTGTTTCTTCTCTCTATAGAGGGAAGAATCCAGGGGACCTTTTGCAGGACACAGTTATAGCACTAGGGATCCACCACTATCCAGTTCTGAGCCACTAGTGTCCATCCCTAAACTGCAGATCCCAAGATTTCATAGGCTGGAGCCATAGCAGTGGCATCATAGTCCTATCATTGTGTGGGTGGAAAGAGCCCCAGGTTTGGGAGACTGTTAAGACAGGGTGAGCCCCACCCAGTGTGATGCAGTGGTTTTGAGTCTTGGGCTAGGACTTTGGCAGAGCGGGGTTTGAATCCATGGCTCAGCCATGGAAACCCACTGGGTGACTTTGGACAAGTCACACTCTCTCAGCCTCAGAGGAAAGCAATGCCCTGAAGAAATCATGCCAAGAGACCCCCATGATAGGTTCTCCTTAATTTGGAAACAACTAGAAGGAGCACACACACACATTCTTACACGTTTTGAATGGATCTTGTAGCCCCTTTGAGTCTTATTATCCCACTAGGGTCAATTCCAGAACCATCCCACAATCCTCCCATTATTGGCAACGAATATCCCATTATTGGCCATGGGAAAATTGTGGGATGGGAATGGGATGATTGTGGGACGGTTCTGGAATTGACCCTAGTGTGATAATCAAAAGTTGGGAGCCTGAGCCTGAGCCTGCCTCCTCCAAAATGCATCTGAGGCATTCAAAGGTATGGATGTGTTAAGGACGGAGTGTGTGTATCACATTAAGGAGATCAGGAGTTTATTATCTCTCCACCAGCCTCAGTATGCGAGCCTCTGGTTTGGAGGAGGAATCCCTCCTCTGCCTGTGGGTGGGTGGAGGAAGGCTGGCCTTGGAACTGGAGCCCCCAGCCCCAGCCCCAGCCCCAGAGGCGTCAGAGGAGGAGGAGGAGGGAAGGGGAAAGGGGACTGGACTGGTATAAAGTTTCAAGCAGGGAAGCAGCAGCAGGCAGTGGGCGCTGAGAGAGGGACGCCGGAGAGAAGAGAGAGAGAGAGAGAAAGGAGGAGAGCGCAAGGGGGGACAGACAGGCAAGGGAGGGAAGAAAGAAAGAAGTAGTAAGGGAAAGGAGGGAGGGAGGGAGGAAAGAAAGGAGGGAAGGAAAGAAGGAAGGGAGGGGAGGGAGGGAGGAAAGAAAGAAAGGAGGGAAGGAAAGAAGGAAGGGAGGGAGGAAAGAAAGAAAGGAGGAAAGAAAGGAAAGAGGGAAGGAAAGAAGAAGAGGAGGGAGGGAAAGAAAGAAAGAAAGAAGGGAAGGAAGGAAGGAAGGAAGAAAAGGAGGAAGGGAAGGAAGGAAGGGAAAGAAAGGAGGCAAGGAGGGAAAGAAAGACGGGAAAGGAAGGAAGGAAGGAGGGAAGAAAGGAAGGAAAGGGGAAGGGAGGGAAGAAAGAAGGGAAAGGAAGGGAACGGAGGGAGGAAAGAAAGAAGGAAGGAAGGAAGGAAGGGGGAGAGAGACTGAGAGAGAGAGAAGGAGGGAAGGAAAGAAAGAAGGGATAGGAGGGCAAGGAGAAAGGAAAGAAAGAGGGAAGGGAAGAAGTCCACTAGGGAAGCGTGGGGGGGGGGAGGCCAGGGACTATCCCCCTTCCTTGCCTCCCTGCCCCCGATGAAGCAGCCTCCTCCTCCTCCTCCTGGGTGGTGGTGGCGGTGGTGATTGCCCTCCTCCTCCTCCTGCTCCTCCTCCTCTCTCCGGCCCTCGGGGTCGGCATGCCCGGGGGCCCCCTGGGGCTTGGCCCTTCTTCTGCTGCTGGTGGTGGTGTTGGGTGGGGTCCGGGCCGAAGATGGTGTCTGAGGGCCCGGCGGTGGTGGCGGTGTCCCTGGCGCTGCTGAGCCTGGCCTCGGCCAGCCTGGCCCTCCTCTCCTCCTCCTCGTCCTCGTCCTCCTCTTCTTCGTGCGCGATGCTGGACCTGGAGCACCTGAAGCGGAAGCGGGTGGAGGCCATCCGGGGCCAGATCCTGAGCAAGCTGCGCCTGACCAGCCCCCCGGAGGCCACGGGCCCCAGCCACGTCCCCCTCCAGGTGCTGGCCCTCTACAACAGCACCCGGCAGCTCCTCCAGGAGGAAGAGGAGGAGGAGAGGAGGAGGCAGAGGCAGAGGCAGGCCCACCACCTCCAGACCCAGACCCAGCCCCAGCCCCAGGAGAGCAGCTGCGCCCAGGAGGACCACTCCGACGCCCAGTACTACGCCAAGGAGGTCCACAAGGTCGACATGATCCAGCCCTCGCCCGACAACAGTAGGTCCAAAGGCTGGGAGGGAAGGAAGGAAGGAAGGAAGGAAGGAAGGAACATCAGGAGTTCTCTTGCAGGGCCACCCGGGAAAGGAGACCTCCAGGTCCACCAGGGAAAGTGCATTTGCTATGGCTCTGCGAAGGGACACTGCTTCCCTTGGAGGTCCACCTTGGAAACTGGGGGGTGCTAAGCCATTGCTTCCTTGGACCTTGGAGGTCCAGTATGAAAAGTGCTCTTGCTATGAGTCTGTGAAGGGCCATTGGTTCCCTTGGACCGTGGGCATCCACCATGGAAAGTGCGCTTGCTATGAGTCTGTTGGGTCCTTTGCATCTTGAGGGTCCACCACAGAAAAGAGGGCCAGCCTCCTAAGGCAGGACCTCTGAGCCGGGTCTCTCTGTTTCTCTTCTGCAGAGACTGAGGCAACCTGAGGCGGAAGAGCGTAGTTGCTATGTCTCTGAAGGGCCATTGGTTGCCTTGAACCTTGGGGGTCCGCCATGGAAAAGAGGAGCCGCCTCAGAGGACAGGACCTCTCAGCTGGGCCACTCTGTTTCTTTTCTATAGAGAGGGAAAGTGAGGCAGGAAAGTTCGAACCTTGGTCTCCTAGTCCAGTGTTCAAAACCACTACACCAACCGAGGTAGAAAAGTGTGGTTGCACTGGACTTACCCAATGAGTCTATGGTTTGACACTACTCTAACTGCCCTGGCTCCATGCTATACAATTCTGGGAATTGTATTTGGTTGTGGCACCAGAGCTTTGCTCTTTTCTCAGGCATCCTTTGAGAGCTTTGCTCTGGTTCCACAACCAACTAAAATTCCAGGAATTCCATAGCATGGAGCCAGAGTAGTTAATAGTGGTGTCAAACCCGATTATTTCTGCAGTGTGGATGAGGCATATGAGTAACCTGAGGTTGGGACCCTGGTTACCAGATCGGAGACATGATTTGAACCCAGGTTGCCTGCCTGGAGACTTGATTCCTTAGACTGGGCTGGTCCTCCTGGCCGTCAGATTCCAGCTTTCAGAGGGAGAAAAATTTTCCTGGATGGCGAGGGAGAGGAAATGTCTTGGCAACAGGCATCCCTTTTCTTTCAGGGATGCAGAACCCTGTCTAGCCAAGAGGTTGGCCCGACAACTCATTGCAGCAGAGCACACTGCAGTGCGTGTGTGTTTTCTTTTGTGTAGGTGGCATTCTTGAGCATGGAGACAGGTTGGCACGCGCCGTTCCTAGCACCGCCAAGTCTGCGTGAGATGTACAATCTGTCTTTGCAAAAGACTTGTGGCTGCACCCGTATCAGTGTTTTCCCATGCAGCCAGGAGTGCAGCCCAGTGAGTCCCTGTTGTGGAGAGAGCATCCCTGTGGGAGAAAGAAACTCATCCAGCTGAGCAGCTCTGCTGTGGCTCCGTGGCCAATGTGCTTGACTCAAAAATGGGAAGTTGTGGGTCTACAGATTGGCACACAGGCTGCGGGCTGCTTTGTCTGTGCAAATCGTTGATTCGCCGCCACCCCACACCACCAGTAAATACATTTCCCCGGCTAGGCCTGGAATCTTGGCTAGCACCCAGAGTGCATGGACAGGTTTTCCAATCATCTGGGAAGCTGTGTGAGGTTCTGGCAAGAGCCATAGTTCCCTTCCCCGCCATTAGGTGTCCTCCTGGGCCCTTGAATTACTCCATAGCTCTGTGAGGGTGTGAAGAAGGCAGTGGGGTGGATGGGTGTGTGTGTGTGTGTGTGTGTGTGTAGAAAGCAACAACAGGAGAGGATGGCAGCATTCGGGGGACAAGTGAAGGCAGTATGCGAGGACAAAAGGAGTGGTTTTGAAAGGCCGGAACCTATTCTGAGCAATTTGGACTGCTATCCTGTGTGCGCTTTCTTGGAAGAAAGTCCCATTCAACCTCTAATTGGAAATTCCTTTTTTTAAAATTACAACTCTCAGAATCCCACAGCTGGTACTATCACTGGCTGTGCTGTCTGCAGGATTATGGGAGCTGCAATCCACCCTCCCCCTAAAAAGGGGGCCTTTCTCAAGCTCTAACTTGAACTAATGGGGACTTCCATCTGAGTAAACACACTTAGACTCAGGCTTTTATGAGGTTAATGCGTTTAAAACCATGGAGTTATGAAAGCCAGGCTCTCTTGCTGTAGAGCAGCCCCCTCCCAGCAGGTGGAGGAGCCGGAGCGTTGGCAAAGGAATAAGCCAGGGGCTGGGACCGCTTTCAGAGCCTTGGAATAACATCAGCCCCAAATCCAGCCAGTGAGCAGAAACCAAGCCAATGTCTAAAACCTAAAGTAGGAGGGGAGGAGGCAGAGAAGGAACCAGAGAGAGAGAGAGAGGGAGAGATGCACTCCAGGACTACGAGGAGGAAAAAGTGTTTCTTGAGACTTGGAAGCCAAAATTGTTCTTGAAGGACTGAGCACATATATTAAAATATTCCATATGTGAGTAGTAGTCACCACAGACACTGGGCAAGATTCCTTGTTCATGAAATACATGGAGAGTGAGAGTTGGCACAGTGAGGTATGTGCATTTGGGTTATGCTTGGCATGTGGCGCTATGGTCATGTGGTGTGGGATGGACACAATTAGTCGTAAGCATAACTATTCAACCCACGTCCTGCAGCAAATCTGGAGCCATAAGGGAAATGTTTGGTTGAATTGGGAGTCAGGCACGCAGCAAAAACGGTTGTTTGACTACTTCAGCTCTCAACACATAGACCAACTCAGTTCTCATTTCCACCGCATCAATGTGCTTGTATGACTCGATTCATACAGTAGCTTTGTGGTCTCATTGCTGCTGGGAAATTAAATAACACTGATGATTTCCCAAACAGAAAGCCATTGGTATGAAATGGATCTCCACATAGTTCAGGTGATCTCAACTACACAATTGTTCACTTTGATTGAAATGATTGCTTTTTCACCCATGATGGCTTAAGGAGTTTGGGACCTGTAGGCCAAAATAAGTAACTTTTCAAACTCAGATTGAAGATGCCAAACCCTGACAAGAGCTATTTTCAGTGAGAAAGATGTCTGGCTCATTTTCCTTTTCATGAGGTAACTGTGCTCCCAAATGGTTTTGTGAATAGGTTCTTGGAGGAACTTCAGTAAAAGCAGAGCTTGGAAATGTTACTTTTGGGGGGCTTTAACTGCCAGAAACCCCCAACTGAGACTGTTGCTGAAGTTATAATCCAAAGAGATAGCTTTGTCATGCTGTGGAGAAAATAGAGGAAAGAGATGGTAAATCATGGAGGAGGAGGAGGAAAACGGGAAGCTGAAATAGCAGAACAGTTTCTTCATGATGCTGAGCAATGGCCAATGAAAGGAGCACATAAGAGAAAATATGCAGCTGGAGATAAGTGGAAAAGATGCTGAGGAGGCTCTATGGGGTCAAAGCCGGCACTGAAGAAGATACAGATGCTGAGCAGATGTTGTGCATCTGGAAAGATGGAGCCACAGAGACTGAACAGACAACAAATATCTCAGCCCATGCAGATGTCCAACAACGTCAGAGGGTATCAGCATTTCATAGTGGACATTAGCAAGACATTGCAGACTGTCTTTTGTACTGTTACGCTTTCTTTGCTTCACAGTACTGAGAAATTCCAGGGGAACGGCACTTAACTGGATTTGGTTTCCATTGGAAGGAGATCACTGGAGGCTTATGGAGTTCTGGAATATCTGACTTTATGTAATGTTGGATCTTGCTTGCAACACAATATATATGTTGAGCATAGAGCTTGGCAAAGTAACTTTTGGGACCCCAAGAGCACCCCCCATGGATCCTTGGATGTTGTACTCTAAAAAGTAATTTTTCCAGATTCTGAATGTTAAAGCTGGAGACAGGCCCCTTGAACACCCCAACAGTAGTTTTCACTGCCTAATGTCACATTTCCAGAGAAAAGAAGCAGACACCACAGAATGCTCTTAGGGTTTTTATAGAGTCCATCACACCAGACATAGCTTACCCCCTTCTCTCCCTTTGGTCCAGTCCACACTGCAGAAATAATCTAGTTCGACACTGCTTTAACTGCCCTGGCTCAATGATTGGGAATTCTGGGAGCTGTAGTTTTGTGAGACATTTAGCCTTCTCCATCAGAGAGCTCTGGTGCCACAATAAATGACAATTCCCATTATTCCCTAGCACTGAGCCAGGACAATTAAAGCAGTCTGAAACTAGATTATTTCTGCAGTGTGGATTGGACCTCTCTCTCCAAAACGGTTGCCTGTCTCAAAGCTTGCTTTAGTCAACAAGTTACATCATCTTCAACCAGTGTGTGCGTGCGTGCGTGGCGGGATATGCCCTACCAGAGGAGTGGGAAACTGCAGGAAGGCTAAGGGACCACATAAGCCCCTGAAGACACTATGGAGGACTGCACCCTTCCACTTCATCCCTCCCAAAAAGAAATAAAAATTCCTTTTGCCCCAGATGTCCCTGAACACTGCCTAAGGGGCACAGAGGGCATTTTTGCCATGCTTTTTGCTCCCCTGGGCCATTTTAGTTTAAGGAGAGGCCTTTTTTTAACAACAGGAAATGATCAGAAATCCAGATTTCCAGATTTAGCTGTGCACAGAAGTTATTTAAAGAATCAAATCTGGAATCACTGGAAAAGACATAGGTCAGCCTCTGCAAACATGATGCCCTCCAGATGTGTTGAGCTATAGCTCCTATTATCCCCAGCCAGGATAAGCAATAGCTGTTTTTGTCAGGAATGATTGGAGTTGTAGTCCAACACATCTGGACAGCAGCAGGTGAGGAGAGACTGGTGTGAGCAAATAGAGGTGAAGTTAGTGACTCGTTTATATGCCAATTAATAGGTGCATGGAAGGAAGCCATTTTTTCATAAGGAGAAGCTGCAGCTGCCATGCAGCTGTGCTTACTGAGGCTCTGTTGATATAAAAGAGACCCCAGATTAAAGACAGGCATTGGTGATACTAGAGCAAAGGATGAAGGGAGTTGGTTTGAAGTGAGATGTGCAAATACAGCTGGGCCAAGAGAAATGTGAGCCTGTCGAAAATGAAAGGGCAGTGAGCGCAGATGTAGAGAAATGCAATAGAGCTACAATCCATGATTATAACAGGTGGGTACCACTTGTACTGCTATACCTGTATCTTCCAGAATCTTGACATTTGTACTTGAGTGAGGTAGGTAGAATTCTCTTGCTAGAGGCTTTTAATGTTGTCATTCTGGGGAGGATATTAGAGTTCCCTAGTGGAGATGTAAAAGTACTTTTCCAGACTGCAAATCTCAGGATTCCATAGGATGGAGTTGTAGCTGTTAAAGTATATCAGACTACTATAAATATATACTGTAGATACCTTATATGGTGAAATACACAGCTGGCCTAGTTTAAGAGGGTTGGGAATTCACAAAATAGTTCTGGGCCAAAGTCTGGCAAATTTAGGATTCTCAGCTATCAGGGCCTGGCATGTCCTCACCAGGCCTGAAGGTGAGGAGAGGAATCCCAGGGCAAGAGCAGTGTTCAGTAAAGGAAAAATTAGTTGTGTGTTGCTGACCCTATTGTTTTAGAGTGCTTCAGAGTGGCTGCTGTTGACCATCTGGAGATTTCATCTCCTTCTTTTCCTCCCTTGTTTCATTTGTTGGACTTGTATTTCTTAATGTGAATGATATGATGTGAGCGACATCAGCCCCCAACTCCTGTGACATTGCCAGGCAATGTCCCTAGATCTCAGGTTTTGGCCATTAAACCTCAGGGCCTGGGGTGCTCCTATTCTAATGGCCCCAGTCAGGTGTGTTCTTTCTCACCCTGTTACTGTTACATGTACAAGGCAAAGATGCTAGTTGAACTCTGTAGCACAAAGGTGCCATTTTGATTGGTCTTATTGGATCTAATCATTTGCATGCTGAAAAATCTCAAAATTAGATCACAGTGGGAAAGCTGCTGAGGGTAGATGAAATATAGTCCTAGTGAAAGCTGCAGCAGTTTACAGTGTTCCTTCCATTTGCCTCAGTAATTGATTTGATCCCAGGTCTTCAAAGGTGGCTCATATTCAACTTTTCCATGCTTCTGTTTCTCTGCCAGGTGGTGATTCAGAATGTCCTATTCCTGTGAGGTTTCAGGGCTGATACAGATAAATCTGAATGGCATATGCAGGAAGCAGTCCTTGTTCCAAACCATCAACCAGATAGCTGAGGTTCTATTCCAGGACTTCAGTCCAGCAGAGGAAGTGAGATAGCAGGACAAGGAGAGCTTAGCTCAGATAGAAAAGCAGGGCTGACATTTCAGGTCAGATGCTGACAGGAGAGAAAGCTATCTCTGCCATTGTGCCCCCCACCCAACTCTGCCTCTCAAATGTTTTGTCCCTGGGATGGGAAGCACATGGCAAAGAGAAAACTTATGGCTACTGGCCACATGCTGCCTCGGGATGGCAAGTTTCTAGAGAGGTGGGCATTGCACAAAGCACAGTTTAAAACAGCACAGAGCACTGCAGAAAGTACAGCCTAGAAAAAAAACTATTTTGCAAGAAGATACTGGAAATTTTCTTGTGCAATGTCTGAAGAAGTACTTACACTGGCATAACTCCCAGTTACACTAGTGAGGGCCCCAAGAGAATTCCAGTTTGAGGACCCCACCCAGCTTAAAGCTTTGTGTTTAAGATTAACATATTGTTCCCATAAATTATATGTTGTCACATTTCTGCCTTTACAAAGGGATCACAACTGAAAATATGGGATTTTGGGGCATTTTGATCAGTTTGTATAAAAGGAAAAGCTTTCCTGCTCTCATATAGGGAACATCCTGTATAATGAGGGAAACCTGGCAACCAACCCTGCCCTTATATAATAGGTACAATAGGTGTAACACATTATAGATAACAAGAGTGGTCTTGTGGCTTTTAAGCAAGCATACAGATGATGGTGGTGGTGGTGATGGTGGTGGTACAGATGTTTATTTGTATCCTACATTAAATTATTTGCAGTATTAAAATAATCCAAAGGTTAAAAGAATAAAATGCAATTTAAAAAGCAGTGCCCCCTGGGCCTATTCTTTAAAAACTTTGTTTTAAAAGCCAGCTGGGATAAAAAAAAAGTTTTAGCCTGCTGACAGAAGTACAACAAGGAGGGGCCATTCTGTCATGCCTGGCAAGGGAGTTTCGGAGACTAGGGGCAACCATCAAGAAGGCCCTCTCTTGTCCCCAAAAACTGTGCTTGCAATGGTAGGACTGAGAGAAGGGCCTCTCCTGATGATCTCAGAATCAGACAGGGAGATACAGTCTGCCAGTCTGGGTCTAAGCCATAAAAGGCTTAATAGGTCATAACCAGCACTTTGAATTCTGCCCAGAAACAAACTGGCAGCCAGTGGAGTAGTTTCAACAAGGGTGTGTATGGTCTCTGTAACCTGCTCCACTTAACAGTCTGACTGAAGATCTTTGAACCAGCTGAAGTTTCTGAACACTGTTCAAAGGCAGCCCCACGTAGAGCATGTTACAGTAGTCCGAACTGGATGCAGTTAATACCATTATGGCCAGATCCAATGTTTAAAGTAATGGGAACAGTTGGTGCAGATGCTTTAAATGTGCAAAAACACTTCTGGCCACTGGAAAAACCTGGGTTTCCAGCTTCAAAGCTAAATCCAGTACACCCAGACTACAAACCTGTGTCTTCAGGGCGAGTGTAACCCCATCTAACACAGGATGAATTCCCATGCCCTGATCTGCCTTTTTACAGGGCATGGGTAAATTGACGATCTTTTACTGTCTTTTAAAAACATCCCTCTGTTACAGATTTTAAAATTATTGTTAATTGTTCTGATCTTGGAATATTATGTTATATAAGTAATTCATACTTCACTCTTTTTTTCTTTTTTTCTTTTGGTTTGCTAAGAAGTAACTTGTTAATATTATTTGTTACTTGGAGAGTGACTTGTTATGTTGTTCGTAGTACAGTAGCATACTATTTATTTATTTATTTTAAACAGTTAGAAAAAAAGGCCAAATATTCTACAAAATCCCATCTATTTTAGCAAATCACTTGTTATAGTTTTAAAACTTAGTGAAATCATTACATTAATTTTTAAGTGATGTCAAAAAACCACAATGGAAGTGTTACAGACATTGTTATTACTTTTAATCTGTTGCTTCTTTGCTCTGTTTCTGATTGGATGGCATGGATTCAAAATCTGAATAAATCAACCAATAAATGACAGATAATTTAAATGATGTCAATTTTAATGGTAGATATGTGTATGTATGTTAGAGATATTATATTTCTCTGTGGCATGTCACCAAGAATTTTTAATTTGCCCACAGAACAGGTCAAAAGGAGACATACCCTTCTTTCACCGTTTGAAAGAACGACCCAATGCTACACATGTTGAAATTTCCTCTTTTTGACAACTACAATTGTGCAAGAGCCTTGCTATCTTAAATATATTACACTTGTTATTTTTCTGTTAGGTTTTCTGGGAATACAGTATACTGAATTTACAGCAGTGCTTAGTGCTGTAAACAGCAAGGTGTGAACAATGATTCATGTTTTCAAACAAGGAGTGAAAATATGCCAGGGCAGTTCCATTGCACATAATTATGGTTTGAACTGTATGTCCAGGTGGTCAAGGATGTTCACCTCCCTGCATGTGTTTATTGCAGAAAACAGTCAGTCACTTGGTAATACTTTTTTCCTCACAGTTACAATGGTAGTGTACCAGCATAGCTGTAGCAAACAAAATTTCTACGAAGATTTCCCCTACCCGTAGTTCAGCTGTGGCTCACTAAGATGTGTTAGCTTGATTATTCTTGTGCCAGATTTTATCTTTAAAAAGCAACTGACAGAACAATTTGGTGCCTGTATGTCGTGCTAAGTTTAGTGGATCTTTCCTCCCTGCAAATAACTGTGTTTAAGATTGTAATTTGAGGTTGCTGCATACACTGCATACACTGCATACACTTACATTCAACCCACACTGAATACAATGGTACTGATTTGTGATTAAGCATGCCTAATACTGTGCTATTAGAAGTTATCTTTTCCAGCTTGTACTTATGATGCTATAGTATTACAGCCATGGAAAAGTTAAATGGCTTCATATTTACTGAAGTAAATGCAAATATGAAAGGGAGGCATAAAGAAAGTAACTTGGATGTTTCAACACATACATACACAAAGTTCATTCATCCTGTCTTGTGCCAGCTTAGTTAGTATGTGAGTCTGGTTTGTGATTCTGGCTTCATCCTTTTCTCTTTAGATGAACTGACTTTTTGCCCCAAACTGACTTCCAACCTGTTCCGCTTCAACGTGTCTTCAGTGGAAAAGAACAGCACCAACCTCTTCCGAGCTGAATTTCGGGTTTTGAGAATACCAAATCCCAATGCCAAACGCACAGAGCAACGTATTGAACTTTTTCAGGTAAGCAAGCCTTCTTGTTTGGGACCTTTTCACACCAAGCAAATATTGCACAACAATTCCACTTTGACTACCATAGATGCATCCTAGGGATTCCTGTGATTTGTAGTTTGGTGAAGTACTAGAGCTCCCTGGCTGAGAGTTCTAGATACCCTCCCTTAAACTGCAAGTCCCAGGATATTATATAAGATACAGCCATGGCCATTAAAGTGGAACCATAGTGCTGTAAATGTGCAATATGAAAGGGCTTCAAGCGTACAGAGTGGGGGAAGGGACTGTATTGTGTGTTTGCTCTGGATTCAAGTTCCTTCTTGCCATTTCACGAGGTGTATATGTTCTTGCTTCTTCCACTTACCCCACAACATAAATGCTAATCTTTCATTTCGGATACTTAATTATTAAACTTATCATTGTTTTCTCAGCATGTGTTCTGCTGAGATGGTTGTGTAGCCAGATGTATGAAGCAGTTGTCCATAACATTAAAGAGCTGCTTGAATAAACGCTCTCTACCCCTGTTCAGCTCCAGCATTTTAAATAAAGGTTACGCTTTGTGTGGTGTTCCTTCCAGAGCTAGCCCAAGACATTTTGGCTCCAGTGTTGTTGTTTTTAATTCACCTCCAGGCAAGAAATATCTAATAAGTGGCTCTTCTTGTTCTTTAGAGAGCCCAGTACCTGCTGCTTGAGGCTGCCACCTCACTCTGTTTAATATTAGGGTTGTCTCTGGTGCCTATAATAACCACTCCAAAAATTATAATAAGCAGTTCTTCAAAGTTTTTCTCATATATTACATCAGTGCTTTTTACCATACTTGGTAAAAGTCGTATTCACTTTTTCTGATCACAGCTTGAGGAAAAGGGGAAGTGTGAGAAAATTATTTGGGAGCAGAAAGAAATGCCAGTGTAGAACCTGAATACAGTCAGCCCTCTGTATACTCAGAATCTTTATCCACTGATTCAATTATCCACAGCTTGAAAATATTCCAAAAAGATATAAATTTCAAAAAGCAAACCTTAATTTTACCATTTTACATGAGGAATATTATTTCACTATGCCATTGTATTTAATGGGACTTGAGTATCCACAAATTTTGATATCCACGGGGGGTCCTGGAACCAAACCCCAGCACGTACCGAGGGCCTATTGTACAATTTGCCTAATATTAGACTAGAATTCTAGGAGACCAAGCTTCAAATCCCTACTCTATACGAAAACCAATGAGTGGCCTTGGGCACATTGCACTCTCTCACCCTAAGAGGAAGGGAATGGCAACCTTCCCCTGAATAAATCTTTTAAAGAAAACCCTAGGATAGGATCCTGGGTTCTGCTACAACAGAGTATGTACATTTAATGTTATTTTAATTCAACGGTAATCAGGACTTGCAAAGTTAGTGTTTTGCACAATCACTTCCACAGTTCCCCCAGCCAGCATGATCACAGGGATTCTGGATAGGGAAGGAAGAGAAGAGAGAGAGGAAACAAACTTCATAACAATCCCGTTCTGGTTTGCCACATTTATTGAGGCAAATTTCTTTGGGTTCATCTTCACATTGAGTGATGTAAGTACTCTATGGAGTTTCAAACATGACCTGAAACTGGAGGTGGCTCCTACTCCCAATAAATGTAGCTTTTACAAGTTGTGATATCAAATTTTGTGTTTGCCTTGAAGGTATATTTGTTTCAAAAATGTTTTTATCTCACCAACTGGCCAGTAACAGAGGGACAACCAACATGATTTACTCTGTCTCACAACCTTTTATCCTCACAAAAACATCATGAAGTTGTATATTGAGAGATCTTGTAGCGCCTTTGAGACTAACTGAAAGAAGTCAGTAGCATGAGCTTTCATAGACTAAAATCTATTTCTTCAGATGCATTTGTACAGATAACAATCATGGTTCTAGTCTTTATGCTATGCCTCATTCTGAAAATGCTTTCATGAAAATAGAAACCCTTGACCACCTCAACACAAGCTTTGAAGACATGATAGTGGAGTGACAGCCATTTGAAAATCTTGTCCAAGCTGACTTCCTGATCACAGGCCAGCCGCCAATGGAGAGTTGCTATTATGCAAAGGGTTAAGCAACTCAGTGCCCTAGCAAGCATAGCTTTTGAAGTATTTGTGGTGGCATGCTGGAAGCTGGTGGCACAAGACCAGCTGGCCCCAGTCAGGAGAACCAGCATGTGTGGAATCTGAAGCAGGTACAATGTGCCCAGCTGTTGTACAGATCAGCCCTTAGCCTGTAGCTACATTCCTGGTTGAATGTCATCACAATTATGTCATGCACTATCTCTATGTATCTGTCTTCCCTTAAATATTCACCTCTTTCTCTTGGAAATGTGGATTAAAATGATTCAGTAAGACATACATATTACAAGGATTTTAAACAAATTATTTTGATGTGCATTTGTACATAATTAGTGTCCTGCAAAAAATGGAGACCATGAAGCCTTCTTGGTATTACTTAATGTAAAGGGGGGAGGGTGGGCGAAGGGCAGTCCTGCAGCCCCCTTCCACAAGCTACTCCTCGTTTTGAAAAAAAAAGCTCACTCATGCATAAAACAGACCCCTGAAAAATACTTAAAATTGACATTTCCCAACAATGAAAGGCTGAACTCTCTGAGATAGGTTGCTTCTTCCTTTAAGGAAGCTCAACTGTCACTGCTGGAAATGAAGGAATCACAGGTCAGAGCCAATATTCCTTTCACACATCTGGAGGCTCTGGGATATAACTGGTCAATTGTAGGCCCCCAAAAGATGGAGGTATAGGAAGGCCAGAGAATGAAAATGACAGGTATGAGGCGTATGCACCCCCCCCCAAGGTCCCAAAAGGTTGTTGTGATGTCCCTATCATCAGGTACTTACTTGCCTGTAAGAGCAGGGAAACAAGCATGGTAGCTCTGTCCTCATGGCCTTCCATATAGTAGAAGACAACTGTCAGTTGCAGTGACCCTCCTCTGTCTGTGGAAGTTCTCCATGTGGATTAGAAGTATGAATTTCTGGGGTTTTAAATTGTGTGGACCACAAGGGCCATCCAGTCCAACTCCCTGCCATGCAGGAACTCCCAATCAAAGCATCCCTGACAGATGGCCATCCAGCCTCTGCTTAAAGACCTCTAAGAAAGGAGAGTCCACCACACTCCGAGGGAGTGTGTTCCATTGTCAAACAGCCCTTACTGTCAGGAAGTTCCTCCTAATGTTGAGGTGGAATCTCTTTTCCTGGAGCTTGAATCCATTATTCCGGGTCCTGTTCTCTGGAGCAGCAGAAAACAAGCTTGCTCCTTCCTCAATGTGACATCTCTTCAAGTATTTAAACAAGGCTATCATATCACCTCTTAACCTTCTCTTCTCCAGGCTAAACATTCCCAGCTCCCTACAGTGTTTCTCATAGGGCATAGTTTCCAGACCCTTCACCATTTTAGTCGCCCTCGTTTGGACACACTCCAGTTTCCCCACATCCTATGTTTTTGTGGACATTTTTTTCAAAATATGTGGATTTTTTTTGCAGTGCTTGAACTATGCATATTTTATATGCAAACTTCTTTCAGATGTATGAAATTTGGCATGCTTCATTTGCAAACTTCATTGCAGACTTTGGTGAAATACGAATTCTGAGGTCTAATTGGGTTCTCATTTATGTGGATTTAATAAATGCAAAATGAACTCCGGGGGAACACAGTTACCTCCCTCTCTAAACTGAACTGTGTCTTGCACATCTTTTGCTCCTGCAGATCCTGAAGCCTGATGAGTACATTGCAAAACAGCGCTACCTCAGTGGCCGGAATGTGATGACACGGGGATCCCCTGAGTGGCTGTCCTTCGATGTCACAGAGACTGTGCGTGAATGGCTGTTGCATAGAGGTGGGTGGAACAGGGAACATCTTCAATGGCTCTTTGCTATCAGATCTGACAGCACCTTCAGGGACACACATGGGAGATTATGGGAAGGGGGAGGGGGCAAACCAGAAGTAAAAGACATACTCCTGGCATAATCACAAGATTGTGCTGAAGATTTTCAAACACATTGTGGTCATCCAGGACTTACCCCGTGAAGATTATAGAATCATAGATCCAGCAACAAACTCTTCACGGGGAAGTCCCAGGGATGATTTCTTGATGGAGCATTCCTGGATCTTCACGAGGTAAATCCTGGATGAGCACGATATATCTGAAAGTCTTTCGCACAACAAGCTCAGGCTGTGCGATTCAGCAGCTGCCACCAGCTGGAAAGATGAAACAGGTGGAGATTCAGTGGCTATTCCTTGCTTGAGCCTGAGGAACCTCAGATTATTCCTCTGGCCTGGAACTAGTTATGTGAGTCTATACAATATGTATTGGTTTTTACTCTCCTGTCATAGAGGTATAGGAAGCTTTCTTATCCTGACTGGAACCTGACTGGATCCATGCAGTGTAGTCAGCTCTGACTGACAGCAAGGGTTTTCCAGGGTTTCAGGAAGAATTCTTTTTTTGCTTTGTTCCCAGGCAGTCTTCCACCATAGTCATAATCAGGCCAGATGCTGTTTAGCTTGTGAAATCAGAGACCAGATTTGTTCAAAGCAGGACATTAATGTCCCTGTCGAGCATTTTCAAATACTTTGACTGTTGTGTGCAAATTCATTATCCAAACTGTGCATGTGACTCTTGGATAGTAATTTTCCCTTTAAAACCCAGCTGCGGGATTTCTGATTATTGGCACAGGATTGCAGTAGGGAAATGTCTTAGTTATGTTAATTTATGTATAGCCAACATGGTGTAGTGGTTTGAATGCTAGACTGTGACTCTAGAGACCAGGAATTCAAAGATATAGCCATGTTAGTCTGCAGGATCAATATGCAGAGAGATCTTGTAGCACCTTTGAGACCAGGGTTAGATTCCCAGCTTGGCCATGAAATCCACTGGGGTGACCTTGGGCAAGTCAAGGAAAGGCAATGGCAAACCTCCTCTGAACCGTTCTTCCTTGCCAAGAAAATTTCAGCCTTAGAATTGCTATAAGTCAGAAACAATTTGAAACCATACAACAGATACACAATGGCAACAAGAACCAGTGTAGTGTAATGTTTTGAACATTGGAAGATGACTCTAGAGACCAGGGTTTGAATTCCCGTTTGGCCAATGAATCCCACCTTGGGCAAGTCACACACTCTCAGTTGCACAGGAAGGCAAAGGCAAACCCCCTCTAAACAAATTATGCGAAGGTCAGCTCTCCTTAGGGTCTCCTTAGGATCACCATAAGTCATAAATCACTTGAAGTGATACAACATGGACAGCAAAAGGACACTGTTTAAGAGCTGGGTAGTACAATTCTATACATATTTACTGAAAAATCCTGCTGAGTTTAGTAGTAACACTCATTTAACCATGGGACTGGAGCCTTTGGACTCAGGTTTTTGGAGCTGGAAGAGTCCATGTTCAATGGTTTGTCCCAAGGTCAACATAATTCATAAACTCATTTTCAACATAATTTGTAAACTCATTTTCAAATGGATTGAATTCTACAGAATCAAGAAGACATGCAACCCAAAAATCTGTGTGGAACTTACAATTATATTAAACATGAGATTGATTTGTATATTCCAGAAAATGTGAGATTTGTGCCAAATGCTGATTTACATCAGTACCACCTCAACTTTCCTTTAATTTCTCCTTCAATTGACATAACCCCATTATGTTGTCATTACACTCCATATTTCCCCACTGCAGCCAATAAATTGGAGTCCAAGTGGTGAAATACATAATGGTAATTTCAGCTAGGCAATATATAGCAGGTATATGGATCTGTCATTTTTTTTCCCATCCCCATTTTCAGTTTTCTTTCACAAGTTCAGCATAAGCTAAATGCTAGGAACTACAAACAAATGAAACTAATCATTAATGGACAAGAGAAATGGAAATTGATGGAGGACTGTTTGGATAGAAATTATGTGAGACACTTCATTAGTTCTCATGAATTTTCTCTCTCCCAGCAGAATCGAATCTGGGACTGGAGATTAGCATCCATTGCCCATGCAACACCTTCCAGTCCAATGGTGTCATTCTGGAGAACTTGAATGAAGTGCTGGAGATCAGATTCAAAGGTGACAGAGGAGAGGTTGGGTGGGGAAGCTGCAAACGGGATCATTAGAATTTCTCCACCATCTCAGCCTAAGTAGTCTTACCGTAAATCATGTCTATGCAAGTTGCTTTATGACCACATATATTGTGTTTGCATGTGGGCACATATTGTTGGGTTTTGGAACAGAGAGGTAGTGGGTAGATGAGGAATTTATGCCCCTAGGTATGACAGACAAACTTCTTTATTAGTGAACTCCTTTACACAGGACAGGGCATCTTGATAACTGTAGGGTTGGCATCTCTGACACAATTTGCAGTATGAGTACCAAGGAATTTTGGCAGGAAGTAATTAAAGTGAAACTGGCATTTAGACTAAGGGTTGGAAACAACATATTAAAATAACATTACTTGTTACATTTTTAAGCAAAAAAAACCAAAAAAAACCAAAAAAACCCCAGTCATTACTTTTAAACATATTAATGACAACAAGATTAAAGTCACAATTAGTGAATTTCAGAAATGTTATGGGGGAGGGGTGAGTGGGCTATGTTTCAATTTTTTGTTAAAAAATATTGACAGTGTTATTGTTACTTAAGAGTAAAAAGTAGTACCTTATTCTTGAAAAAATAGTGACCACAACTAATAAGGCTGTTTTTTGAGGCAGTTCCCTATAGACCAAGGCAAATTTATGGTGCAGATGTTATCTATATGATTGTTTTAAGGGATTGTGCATAGTAAAATGAATACCTAGCTTGTTGGGGGCAATTGGCTTACACTTTGTAAACCATTTAGGGAGTGCTTAAGTGCACTGATAAGCATATACTTGCTATTGCTATTAAAATTTCTGAACTTTGTACAAGTCAAGTCTCTTTCTCCTTCTCTGGAAAATTTGGAGCTACAGTATTGTATTGCTGGTTTTCCTCTGGTTTCCAGCTTGCATGATGTGGCCACAGAGAAACTGGGCAACCAGCCCAAGGTGGCATGGGCAGCCAATGACTTGGCTAGGCCTAACATTTTGAGATGCCTGGCTCTTGGCCCTGAGCTGTGACCATTACTACCCACAAGCTCTGTATCTAAGATACTCCTTCTGCTGAACCATTCCAGAAACCTGACATCATCTCTAGCCATTCATGGTTTTCATCCTGTCCCTGGGATTGAAACCTCTAATAAGAGTTCCAGATTAATGGCCCTATGCTAGTTTACAAATTGTACAGCAAGTGACCCACAAAGCATAATTTCAGGTCAAGAGCAACCAAATTTATCATGGCAAGGCTCCTTAGAGAGGAGTCTGAAAGTGGTTAAGCTTCTGGAAGCTTTCCCAAGTTGTCAGTGCATAGAATCTTTTATGGATTTCAGTCTGTTTTCTACTGAGGCTTGGAAGCAACCATGCCATTTTATGGCTGCCCTTCCCCTTCTTCCTTAGGCATCGACAGTGAGGAGAGCCATGGACGTGGGGACCTGGGGAGCCTGAAGAAGCAGAAGGGTCTTCACAACCCCCATTTGATCTTGATGATGCTGCCCCCACATAGGCTTGGAAGTCCAGCCTTAAAAAGCCAGAGGAAGAAACGGGCCCTGGACACCAATTACTGCTTCCGGTAAAATAAGATCCCTGTTCATCTGCTTGCCTCACATTTTCTCAGTGCTAGGTAACTGCTTGGATAGGTAGAGGGGTAATAATGCCATGTTTTTGTCCTTCCCTAGACCATTTCAGGTCCATGAAAGCCCTTTTTTCCAACAGGGTGACCTGAAAGTCAACTTTGAGGTCATTTCTTACTGGAAACGAGCAGCTCCTGGGCCTAAAACAGTCCAGATGAATTTTAAAAAAATGTGATGAAAGTGCCCCACACACCCCAGGGCCTCCATTTGGGGCCCCTTTCCCCCAAAATATTGGGTCCCTGAGGACCACAAAAACAGCCTTGGGCTATATTTGGCCTGAAGGTCTTATTTTCCCCATCCTGGGTCTCTAGTATGTTGACAAATGGATTATATGGACCTAGGTTAAATGCCTTGTATAATTCTTCCTCTGATCAAAGTGCCTGCTTACTTGTATGTGTGTGAAGAAACATAGTATGGAGAGAAAACTGTCCAGAGTGCTGTCATTTTGTGGTTGTAAGAAATGAGAAAGAATCTTACTACAGTCCACTTGGCATGGCCCTTATCTTACCCTCTCCTTTGGTCTCCTGGGGCCAGAGATACCCTTGGAGTGAAGAGATGCTGACTGACATACTGAAGACCAACAGACAATTTAATCTTCTGTCTGTTCCATAGGCTAAATTCAGGATGAGACTTACCAGGGGAGAGGGGTTGCATAATGTGGATGCTGCCTTTTCCAGCTTGTTGGTTGCTGTCAGAGTTCTTTCTCCAGTTTAAGAAGGAACTATCTGATCTTTTCAGGGTATCCTTCTTTATTTTCATCACACTTTCTATTGATAAAACCTGCCACAGAACTTGGAAAATTAGTTTTAAGAAGCTGAAACCTGCCCTAACTGAGCAGTGGCAGGATGGTGCTCTGGGACCCTGGATGTATAATTCTACCACTGCTCATTTAGTGGTGACTTCAGCATGTAACTATAATCTACTCTTTAAAAAAACTTTCTAGGCTCTTCCTGAGATTTACAACACTTCTGACCTACACTCTTACTTTTGTGTTCAACCCTTATTTGATCCCTAAATCCTTGCCAATTAATGATGTCAATTCAGTTTCTCCTTCTATGTGGGCTTCTTTTGCCATGGGAGTGGAAGACTAGCATCTTTAGTGCCAGGTGAAAACTTCTTTAGGTGGAGAGGAAGATGTTATCACTTGTCTTCTTGGCCTTCTACTTGTTTGAATTAAACAATTATGAGTTGATTTGACCCCAGAGTTGATATGACCCATGAGTTGATTTGACACCAGACCCATTTGTTCCAGAAACCTGGAGGAGAACTGTTGTGTGCGCCGTCTCTACATTGACTTCCGGCAAGACTTGGGCTGGAAATGGGTCCATGAGCCTAAGGGATACTTTGCCAACTTCTGCTCTGGACCTTGCCCATACCTCCGCAGCGCAGATACAACTCACAGCACGGTAATCATTTGAATATTAGCCTAGAATTTGGAAATTGCTCCAGCTTTATTTACTACCAGCCCAAGGCAGCTGCTCCTTAATATTCTCATTGGCCACGCCAATATACCTATTAATATTTAAATTGTTGTTATCCTGACCTTTTGTCATGAGATCTCAGGGTGGCAAACAAACAATATATAACAATTTAGACAATTCCAAATTGAAATCAATACATCCTTTAAACAACATGAAAACATATTCAAAAGGCTAGTTTCCTAAACGCAGAGGGACTTAGTTTTAAGTAAATATTTTAAAATTGCAGTCACATGCAAGTTCCTTCCAAAATGATTATTTGAAGAAAAAGAAACATGCATGCAATGGTACTCATGAGCATATCCATTCAGTCATTGCACAAACATATAGGATTGGCACTATTTTGCCACCCCAGTGCACATGTATGTTGTTGTTTTTGCTTCCTTCCTTGCTACACACAGAAATAGGGTGCTTCACCTTGCTGCCTGCTTCACATCTACACCAAATGGAAAGCCAGTTTCTTTTGGTATCTAGCAGAGGCAGGAGATCATTGGCATCATTTCCCATCAATACGAGGCAGGACAGGCAGCAGCCAGAGATTCTATAAGGGTTGTAGGTAGATATTATCTGGAAGGCCTCAGTTCCCCATCTCTGATTTATTGGAATAAAAATAGTAGCTTTGGGGTGGGGGAGTTAGATTAGTAAAATGGCATGGTGATTGGAATGGAGTTACTAAAGACCATTGCTTGAAGGTGCCAAGGTGTGCTCCCACAGCTAATCTGCACCACCGTAGATGTCGGCTGCCCCCCAAAGAGGTGTAACAAAAGGGAGCTTCAAGTCATTCCTGATTTATGGCAACCCTAAGGTAACCATATCATGGGGTTTCTTTGCAAGATTTGTTCAGAAGAGGTTTGCCATGGCAGCACTTATAGAGTCCATCAATTATTCCATCCTGGTTGTGAATGCCTGTTTTAAGTGTTTACATGGCAAAGGACTATAACTGTTACTAGCATCGGTGGTCACTGCTCCACCAGCAAAGAGGTTCCATGAGGAAGGACAAGCACATAGTACTGGTAAAAAAAATTATGCAGCTGCTGTTGCTGGTGTACCATTGCTGTTGTTCCATTAGTATTATTGACAAGACAAAATCAACATCTTGAAAGCAAAGGAACTTACATGTGCATTTTAGGGCAAAAGAAAGACACAGAATGTTACTCCTTTCCATCTTGTGATGTCTGTTTGTACCTATTAGAATGGTCCATCCTCGAAGGCTGATGGAACCTGATAGATTCCAAGAAGCCCTAGAGGGGTATATGGTTGGAAGTGACGGCGACACTGTTGATGCCCTAGTTAACACCTGGGATACGGTTCTCTCCAGGGCTATACACAGTATCGCTCCCAAGCGCCCTCTCAGGCCTGCTTCCAAAAAGAAGCCCTGGTATACGGAAGATCTCCGGGCCAGGAAGCGGGTTCTGCGACGGCTAGAGCACGCCTGATTGAAACACCAGCGTTTATCCGACAAGGCTCTCCTAGACCACCTCTTGGAGGACTATGGAGAGGCGATACGAGCAGCTAAGAATTTGTTCTATGCTGCTCGTGTCGCGTCCGCGGAGTCGCGTCTAGCTGAGTTGTTCAGGGTAGTGAGAGAGCTAACCCAGCTCCCTCCTCCCCCGAACCAGATCCTTGAACCTACTAAGGCCTGCTGTGACCAATTTAACAACTTCTTCGCGGATAAAATCTCTCGGATAAACGAAGGTCTAGATGCCAGTGTTGAAGCAGAAACCAGAAGAGAGGTGTCTAGAGCTTCCGTGGACTCAGTTGTACTGGATCAGTTTGAGTCGGTCAGTACCGAGGATGTGGACAAGATCCTTAGAAGCGTTAGGAAGACAACCTGCTCCCTCGATCCCTGTCCCTCGTGGCTAGTGGCACAGGGGGGGCCGGCAGTAACTTTGTTACTCCGCCGGATTATTAATTCATCCTTGAGGGAAGGGCAGTTCCCAGACAATCTTAAATTGGCCATTATAAAACCAATATTGAAAAAGCCCTCCCTCGACCCTCTGCTTCATAACAATTATCGGCCAGTTTCGCTACTGCCATTTTTGGGGAAGGTGGTCGAGAGGGCGGTTGCATTCCAGCTTCAATCGATCTTGGATGAAACGGATTATCTAGATCCATTTCAAACCGGTTTTCGGGCGGGCTACGGGGTTGAGACTGCTATGGTCGCCCTGGTTGATGATCTCCGTCTGGGCATCGACAGGGGTAGCGTGTCCCTGTTGGTGCTTTTGGACATTTCAGCAGCTTTCGATACCATCGACCATGGTATCCTTCTGGAGCGCCTGGTAGAGGTGGGAATTGGAGGCACTGCGCTCCAGTGGTTCCGGTCCTACCTCTCTGGGAGGTTCCAGATGGTGCAGCTGGGGGACGTTTGCTCCGACAAGGGGGCCCTTAGATCTGGGGTCCCTCAAGGAGCCATTCTGTCCCCCATGCTTTTCAACATTTACATGAAACCGCTGGGAGAGATCATCCGGAGGCATGGGGCGTGGGGTTATCAGTACGCTGATGACACCCAAATAATCTTCTCTATGTCTCCGACTGATGCAGTGACCAGGGATGGCATCGCTCCTCTCGTGGCCTGTCTGGAATCGGTAATGGACTGGATGAGGTAAAACAGACTCAGCCTGAATCCAGAGAAAACGGAAGTATTCCTGATAGGTTCCCCCGGCCCAGGGATGGAGGTGGTTCCACCTGTCCTGAACGGGGTCACGCTTCCCGTAAAGGACACTGTACGCAGCTTGGGGGTGTCCCTTGACTCGTCGCTCCATCTCACTTCTCAGGTGGATGCGACAGTCAGGAGCACCTGCTTTCAGCTTCGGCTGATACGCCAGTTGCGTCCCTACTTGGGCCGGAGGGACCTTGAAATGGTCGTACACGCTCTGGTAACCTCTCGGTTGGATTTCTGTAATGCGCTCTACATGGGGCAGCCTTTGTATCACTCTCGGAAGCTGCAACTAGTGCAGAATATGGCTGCCTATTCGCTTCCGGGCCCAGTACAAAGTGCTGGTTATTACCTATAAAGCCCTAAATGGCTTGGGCCCAGAATACCTAAAGGACCGCCTCTCCCCACATAATCCGCCCCGCACACTTAGATCTACCAGGCAACAGCTACTTAGAGTTCCAGAGGCTAAATTATAAACTACTATGAAGAGAATGTTCTCCATCTCGGCCCCTAGCCTCTGGAACTCGTTGCCCACTGAGCTCCGTCTGGCCACCTCTCTTACTCTGTTCAAAAAGGGTCTAAAAACATATCTATTTGAACAAGCGTACCCCTGATACCATCTCCTTGTATGATTCCCCCTCTCCTACTCCAACCAGGCCTGATATATTGCTACTGTAAAGTTATTTGATTTTAATATTGTTGTCCATTTTTATGATGTTTTTAACTTCTATGTTGTACAACGCCCTGATCGGAAGGGCGGTATATAAATAAAGTATTATTATTATTATTATTATTATTATTATTATTATTTCTCTCAGTAGCAAACTTGTAGGACAAAAAAAGTGCTTTCCTCCTCAGCTGAAGAAACCTATTAGGTGTAGGCAATGGAGTAGGCAACCTGACACTCATTTTGTATGATAAATCTAATCACCCCTCCCCACTCATCATGATGATGGGAGCTGTAGTTCATAATCTCTGGAGCGTTATGGTAAAGGGCAGACATTGTAGATAAGGTCTTTGAAAGGATTCAACAATAGCCCTTATTTCAAGGAGGGCATCTGTAGCAATATATGCTTGTTTTAAAACCATAAAAATATCCTTGTCAGTAAAAGCAACTCCTCAATGGAAAGAGGCCTTTTTGGCAAGGTAGAAAGCAGATTATGGCCTGAATTCAGTTGGCATTTCCAACTGGAGTAGACCTATTGAATCAACTGTTGAATGGTAAGTCAACACATAGATAAATCACATTGATACAATGGGTCTACTCTAGTTAGAACCCACACAAGGATTTGGCCTAATGTTTTCCTTCCTCCTTTGCACCAATATCGCTTTCCACGAAATGCAGCAACCCCCGAGAAGAAATATGGCTCTAAAGTCAGAGTGATTTAGATCTAACACTGAAGAGGAGGCACAAGAATCCATTATTAAAACCTCACCAGGCTGTCCTCTGACATATTTTCATTCTCTTTCTCAGAATAAGTGCAGTAGAGCATAGAGAGTGAGAGCTCATGGATTTGTAGAGGATTTAATCACTTGGGAGGAGAATGTAGATATTTGAGATGGCTTGGATTAAATCCAGCATGATTAGGAGACGCTGGCCAATGAAAGATTATTTTTTTCAGCTGTTTTTCTTGAAACTCAAATGGGACCATTGAATGGTTACACCCAGTGTTGTTCTGTGTGTGTTCTTTTTTAAAGAGCAAAATATACAAGAGAACTGTGAATAACAATGCAGAATTGAGGTTTGGATGCTCTGTGGCTACTCTGAAATTTATTCCTTTGGGCTAGGTCCTATTCAACTGTTCCATGTTAATAACCACATTTTAAACAACTTG
Source organism: Urosaurus nigricauda (assembly GCA_034509955.1). NCBI lineage: Eukaryota > Metazoa > Chordata > Lepidosauria > Squamata > Phrynosomatidae > Urosaurus > Urosaurus nigricauda. Next base: position 41,876,245 of record JAOEGL010000001.1, read on the forward strand.
TTAAAATATCTTGGACAGTGGTAGAAGGATGGATGGTTGTTTTAAGTTATACAGAATCTGAAGAAATGACTTTGACTACAACTCCCAGAATCTCACATTCTGGCTGAGTGTTTCTGGAAGTTGTAGACCAATAAAATCAAATTTATATGCTCCAGTTGGGGATCACTTATAGGTGCCTGCTGTCTGCCTAATAACAATTCTATTTGGCCATAAATATGCTGCTGACTTCCTTTTTTAATTGTTTGGCCATTTCCTCAGGTGCTTGGCCTCTACAATACGCTGAATCCTGAAGCCTCTGCTTCCCCCTGCTGTGTGCCACAAGATCTGGAGCCACTCACCATTTTATACTATGTTGGAAGGACCCCTAAAGTGGAGCAGCTCTCCAATATGGTGGTGAAATCCTGCAAGTGCAGCTGAAGGGACCCAGCACCATCCGCAGGTGAAAAATTTCAGCAACCCCATCTGCTGCTCCCAAATGAAAACACAAAAAAACAGAACCTAAACAAACAATTGCTTGGAGGAGGAGCAGTGTGATCCAGCCCTATCACACTGTGATCCAGGAGAATCTATTCACTCTGAAGACATCTGAAAAGCAGAACTGATCTCTGCCTTCCTGACTTTCTCTGGGAGATCTTTTGCAATTCTGATGCCTCAGGAGGCAAAGACACATAGCTGGCTAGACATTTAGTGGACAAGGGCAACCAAATGAGGAGAATCCCACTTAAGGAGATAAGCCTTAGCAGAGTTGCGGACAGATGGCAGAGAAAGATAAAGGAGGACTTTTTGTCCCATTGCACACCTTTCCAACAAAAAGATGAAGAATTCCTTATGAAGGAAGATATTTTCTTAAAAGGTTACTATAATGGAAATAATTATTCTGCAGAGAGAGTGGATGCAGGATGAATCTGTGGCCCAAACTTTTCAGAAGGGACTGTTGAGAGAGGACCTGTTGCCACAATTCCTACCAAGGTGAATTCTTCTGCAGTTTCTCCCTTCATCTTGGATTACCTGCCTGATGTCTTTTGGGTCAGAGGAGGAACCTTTGCTTTTTTGCCTCAACCCAATCTTTTTAGGTGGTAATCTTCAGAGGAGCCTATATTTGCTGTGCAGATTGAGGTATTTGCACATCTCTTGCACAAGGACCTGGCCTAGGCCACACCTGTCCAAGGTTTTATTAAAAAAGTATTACTCTCAAATATTATTAAAAATAAATATTTTTTGAAAACTGGAATTTTCTGCTCCAAACCTTGTTTGATTAAGGGATGACAGGAGGTATCCACTGTAGATGAATATAAAGTAATCTGTAATATAAGATGGTTATCTTGTGAGAGCCTGCTCTTTAGGAGCTGTTCAATCTTGACTGATGTATATACAGGTAAAGAAAGTCTGTGGGATTAGTTCTGAACAGATGAAACTGGGGGCGAATCTGTGTTCCAGTGAGAATAAAGTCACTTAGTTCATTATGAATGAGCAGTTTGAACTCACGTAGTTGGGAAATAATTTTGTCAAAATCATGACAGCAAATCCATTTACTTCAGACACATTATGATATGCAGAATGCTGCTGGGTGTTTTTGTTTAACCTAACTCACTTTAGGTCTTGCCCTACTGTCTCAGGCAGCATATTCTGAATGTCAAGAAAGGGCAGCAAATAGCCTGCTGCTGTTATTTTTTACTTCTCGGGATGGGAGGAGATGGTTGTGGGACTTTCTGCCTCATGTGCCAAATTATTTTCTCTGGCTTTGGGAACTATGCACTTTGATTTGGGTGGGTTGGGAGGACACCACTTGCTACTCTGCCTGAAGCACTAAAGTATCTTGTATGATCCCAAACAGCCTTGTGTTAAAATTGAACACTGGACTGTTTAATTCAGTTCTTTCTCTTTGAAGAATGGTAGGGAATACCTATGGTTTCTGGTAAGTGTCGGTTATAGCTCTGATACCCACAGCAAGGCTTCAGCTTAAGACCTTTTTCATGAGCGTATCACTAACCTGGAGCAGGCCCAGTAAAAAAACAACAACGTGGTGCCAGCTTGTAGTCATCCAGCCTGTTGGCACTCTGGACTTCCCACATTGTAATGCCACATCAGGAAGGGGCTGTAACTGGAATGATTTGGATGTACCTTCACTGCCAGCATCAGTTCTTGGCCCCCTGGGATTTTTACATAAAAAAAAGATGATGCAACAGGGCTCATTGAAGAGATTGGGGGGGGGGATACCTAGTGATTACCCCAGTCTGTGCAGTTCTTACAAGATTTTTTGGAAGACTGGTCACCTCCCCCCCTCCACTTCATCTGCTGTCCCTTCATAGCTCACATGCAAAGCTGTGCTCCAGTCTCCCTGGATTCTTGGTCATTCCCTCTCCATGCTCCCATGGTGACTTATGTCTCTGCATTCATGTTGTCTCTACTTCTCTAAGATTACTATAGTGCTTCTCAGCCAGCCTTCGGCCTTCTTTGCATTCCTATTTCTCTCCCACTTCTTGTCAACACCATATTCTTAGCTTCTTTTTAAGCCCTGTGACATTTTCCATGGGAATTCCTTTTCTCAGGTCACCAGTTTCCTGAAGTCTCCTTCAGCCCATTCCTCATTCACCGACCCATCCCTCAGGTTCTTATTTTCCTTTTCCTACACTGCCTGTATTTCTGGGACTTTATGCAATTAGCAAGTGTGAAAGATGTTTTTAAAAAGTAAATGGAAGAGGATCCACTCTGGAATGGGAACCATCCGGAGTGTGGGGTAGGGAATGAGGCTCCAGCCTTTTGTGTTCCTATTAAGACTCCCCATGTGCCCATTCATGCAAGGAGCAGAGCCCATGATTTGGCTCAACAGTCTCAATGGGGCTGACAGAGCTACCTTGACTTTCTCCATCTTCTATTCCTGATCCAGACTGTGTTTGGGGCACTTAATAGTTTTAAAAGCCATTATTAACACAATAGCTGACTGCAGGATTGGCATTCCATCCAGTTTGGCCTTTAGCCAGGGTAAATCCTGATGTAATGTCTTTCTTTTACAGTCTGCCTCCCATGAAGTTATATAAATGAGGAATGTTTGATCAAAATGCAAACATTCCTGCAATTCAGGAGGCAAAGAAATGTGCCTGCCTGTTTCCATTCATGGATATTTCTTGGTGGACCACTTCCTGTTGGGCTTCGCATTTTCTCACACATCAAGCTGCCCCTTAATTGAATATCACAACCAGGTCGTAACAAGAGGAGTCAGAGCACTGTTTCAACACTTTGCTGCACAACAGAGCTGTGGACTAAGCATGGGTAAAACACTTATTTTAGTTGTGTGGTTTTTTTAAATCACATTTACCAAAACTTAAAAGTGGAAGAAAGTGACATTGACAGATCTGCATTTCTTTAGGGATGAATGAGAATTTTAAAAAATGGAATTCAGATGTGGAAGTGACAGATCCCTTTCTAGAACAGCCTCACAGTTGCAAACCCTTGGGCTTCTGTCACTCACCTTGCCCTTTTCCTCTTCAAGCTCCTTCCATGAATTGGGCTTCAAGATAATCCCAATATCGACCAGCAGACGGGCTGTTCAGTGGGCTCACTGTGGTAGGTATGACCAGACGGTTCATCAAAACTTAATTGGAACAGCCAAATACAGTTGTAAAGGAGTTAAACAAGTAGAAGTTTGTTAATACACAATTGATCACACATTAACCTCTGAACCATTTAATCATTCACAGATTCCCAAAACCCTTTTCAGTCCCCCCGCTCCCCATGGACTATCCTAACTATTACAGCTTTTCCCTATTTCTATGGCATCCTTTTCCTATCTCTAGGCCATCTTGCCACAAGCCTATTGTATACTTTCTCCCCATAGGTCTCCCTTCAGTGCATTCCCTGAGCTAACTGGCTGACACCAATTGAGCTTGCCCAGCTCTTCCCCGTCAGAGGGAGGAAGTAAAATGGACAGCTTTGTCCATTCTTAGGACATTTTGAGCTCTGCCATTGTATCTATATTCTTTAAAAGGTAGCAAGTATGTCCATTATTTACTAAGTTATTTGAGAACATTGCTGTCTGTTCTCTAACAAGCTGTTCTGATTCATAATTTCAAGCATTTTTATGAGACATGAAAAATTCCAGATAGCACAGCTGAGCTGGTATCAATCTATCATACAGGCTCTTTTGGCTCTGAGCCTGTGACAGGGAAACTCATGCTTAGATAAGAGAGTACTCCCTACTCATTGCTTAACTTTCAGCCTTTTAATGGTTCCTTCAGGTCTTCATGACCTGCAATATCTCTTGAGGCAATTAACTCTATCCAGTTAAAGCTTTGTTATACGTCTAAGTTGGGGAGGGAGTCCATTCCTTCTAATAGGGTATACTCTGAGACCTCAAAGGCCATCCAGTCCAACCCCCTGCCATGCAGGAACACACAATCAGATCACTCCCAGATGACCATCCAGCCTCTGTTTAAAAACCTACAAAAGAAGGAGACTCCACACTCTCCAAGGCTGCTTATTCCACTGTCCAACAGCTCTTATCATGAAGAAGTTCTTCTTAATGTTTAGGCGGAATCTCTTTGTAGTTTGAATCCAGTGTTCCATGTCCTAATCTCTGGAGCAGCAGAAAACAAGCTGATATATTCTTTTCAAAGCAGGTAAGACATTCTGATTTCTTGATGCTGTTGCATTTTCACAGCATGACTAAATAGCTCTAGTGTTTTCACAGTCATTTTTAAACCTTTGTCTCAAAGTCTATGTGCATCAAAGTGCAATGACACTGCTGCTCAGCTTTCCCCAAACTTTCCAGGGTCTTAGGCTTCACATGTAACTGCTTGCTGCAATAAAGAATCAACCAGTTTCCCATGCCCTTCCCTTTTCAAAATGAAGGCAGAATCCTTGTTTCTACCATTATTCATTGCTACTTTGGAAAGGAACTTAGTAAAGACTAAGCTACTTTTTACATCACACATAATTATAGGGAAAAGATGACAAAACTAATAATCTCCATCTATGATGACAAAGGGGAGGAGAAGTAGTTTATTTTCACCATAGAAATCACTTGGTGGAAGGAGGCAGTGTTTATTTTTAATACATCCATGTTCTCTTGGAATTCTCTTCCACCTTGCCCATGTTGCTTTTCCTTTGCAAGTGGGGTCACAGTGGAAATGCAAGGTCAGAGGAAGAATTAACACCAGCTACTTCCCGCAAGTACACACTTCTGTGCTAATTGTACTTTTCAGCAAACGTGGGTTTTTTTTTTGGGGGGGGGGGTCCGATAGTTGTTTTAATTGTAAGTAATGTTCAGTTTGGTTTAGTGAGAACAGACTAGGACAAGTATATACTCTGCAAGTGCCAAAAAGAGACACTGAAAAAGGAAGAAGCGCAACCCTTATGCTTTTGCCACATCCCCTCCCACTAGAGAGGGAACAGGGCCAGTTTGTTGACTGACTTCTCCTGAGGAAGGATCCTCATTTGCCCAGGCTTGACTGGGGAAACTACAAGGATTCTGCAATGAGTAATGACAATGATGAACAGTGGAACAAACTCCAGGAAAACAACATCACAAAACAATACTCACCAACTGGGTTGTATATGGATACAGAAATTACAACATGATGGGGAAGAGATTTTATTCCGGTTTTTTATAGTTTCAAGCTTTTTATAAGCAAAACCTCCCCCAAAGGTGTAACCTTTCCTTATAAGGAAGTTGGTCCATCATCTTGATCATTTTGGCTGCTGTTTTCTGCGCTTCTTTCACATTAGAATAGCCTTTCAAGTGCATTGTCCAGAACTATACACAGTATTCCACAGATATTTCTAAGGGAAGGGTAACACTGCCAGTTTTATTATTAGCTTTTCCAGTTATATTGGAAAATATACAGCACACTGGGTTGCTATTTTCATCAAGCCACCTAACACAATCTGATTATTTTTCTCAATCAGTCATTGCCACTGAGATCTTATTGACACATATGTGAAGTTCGGATTTATTTATTTATTTATTTATTGCTCCAGTGAGCATCGCTTTCTATTTGCTCAAACTGAATCTCATTTAGCATTTCAATACCCTTTTCTGTTTGAAGAGATCCTTTAGGAACCTTCTTAAGATGTACACTACATTCTTTGGGAAGGCTGCTGGACAGACAGTTACAAATTAAGGCAAAGTCATGGTGCTTCTAGGCAAGATTTTTCTTGGATAACTACACTACCAACTTCAAAGATATCTATCTGTGGAAGCTCCACACAACATTGTCTGTTTGCAGCCCTCCCATGTCCTCCCTCCTGTTTCTTCCATTTTTTTTCTTTCCAGAGAAAGTCTGTTAAGGGGGGGAAATATGAAATAGGGGCATAACACCTTTTAAACGTGAGCTGACTGTCTGGAAGCACTCTTAATAAGGGGAGCCTGACTACACACTCCAGAAGGAGGCACCATCCTGAGATGGAAGAATGCTCTCTGTGAGATTCAAGAAAACAGGAACAAATTCCTGTTCAGTGAGAAAGCATAATTGTTGCTTGTTTATTTTGCAAGTCACTCTCCCTAAGCCTAACTTACCTCCCAGGACAAATAAGTAAAAAGCATTTAGAATACTAAATGGTGCTAAAGAAATGTTAAATAATGAAGTGAACTGTCTCTATGCTCACACTGCTAATCTGGATTGACAGAACCCAATTGCTGGAATCTTGGAAACCTAGCTCCTTTAGAACAGCAACTTATTAAATGTAAATAAATGTGAGGAAAACCAATGTAACACATGAAAAAAAGAGAGAGTTTCCCGCTGGAATAAAATTGAACATCAGCTGATTGGAAGAACATTACTCAGTATAATAAATGTAAATTATAAGCTAAACAAACAAAATGAATGACTTTATTCAGACTGAGCATTTCTATGGCTTCCAGCCAAAATTCAAGGTATCAGCCAGTACAAGTGTCTATAGTCAGTCAGTGTTTCACCCTTTCACATCAGCTTGTGGCCATACAGTATGAACTCTGCTCAGGGTATGATAGTGAATCTTGATTGTTAAGGTGAACTGAAATGACTGAATGGCTGAGAAACATGGGCCTTGAGAGACATAATGCAGACAATAACTGAAAACTTTGGTCTTCGACAAGTCATAACCACAGTCTGGTGGCTATCTGATGGAAGATGTGAAACAATGCAAAGGAAGCCCTGAGGCATGAGCAGCAAAAGCTCAAAGCAAGTAGAAAGCCTCAAGTCTTAACTCCAATACTGCTGCCTCAAACATTCAGTTGTTTTCATTTCCCTCGGGAAAATTCTAGAGTGCGCAACAGATCTTGCTGTCAATCTGCGTGTTGTCAGGAGTGTAGAATGATGAACAGTCAATTCCTGCTTCATTTTCTCCTTGCATGTTGAAGCACTGAACTGGTTGTTCACTTGCTATTTAGCTATAATCCGTCACGTCAAAAAGTAAGTTGCAGCAGGAGCTGAAAAAGACACAATGAAATGTAGGGTGAATGGTTTTAGAGAAGTGTGTGCTGTCCATAGAATGCAGGACTTTCCCTTCTTGTAAACTGCAAAATAAGTATGAATGATCCTAGAGGGCTTTAACTGTAGGTGTAAGAGAAATCATTGAAGAGATTTTTATTCCTGTTATCTACACCCTGCTATACAACAGAGACCAAAGTGTGCACAATCGTATGGCTACATTTCAACAGTGAATAGTCATATTTTAGGGAAATGGGTGCCAGTTGTTCTGTAGGATGCTCACAGTGCTGCAAGTTGGACACCACAGTGACCAACAGGCAGTGTAGGAAGTGAATGTCTGAACATGTCCTAGAGGAGGTGTAATACATTAAAACCAGATGTTTCTTCCAATATTGTGACTACTGCTGCAATTCTGCTTCTCAATCTATACTCCATCATGGCATCAAATAGCTATGTTGCTGGGAATAGTCTATTCACTCTTCTTTTTTGATCTCATATTTGCAGATTAATACTTCTGTCCTCTCCCTCTCTGCCTTCTTCAAGAACTTAAGACAGATTTGGGGATGCCTTCACATTGTTTCCACTGTTCTTCATTTTCAACAATAACATAACATTTTTTCATTGTCGTCGCCTTCCAACACAAAACCAAAATTCCAAGTAACATAATCAAATTTGAATTAGATGATACACAATCCATGGACAAATATATTTAGAAAATTAATTTGCAAAATTCATTTGAGTTTCATTTTGTGTAATAGCTGCTGAGAGGAGTGTTAAAAATATTAGCAATATTAGCAAAAATATTAGTCAAAGTGTGTTATTCTATTTCATTTTTATATTATTAGCACATACGAGGGGTATCCAAAAGTTTTAATGTTCACCTTTTAAAAAAATTGACAGAAAGTTTGTTTTGATTTGTAGTTGTTAACGTATCTTTTTTAGTTGATTGTTTTTAATCTTGAATACTGTTTTTAAACTATGCTGGAATCCCGCCTCAATCCGTGGGAAGAGGCGGGATATAGAAATAAAAAAATTATTATTATTATTATTATTATTATTAGTCACTATCTAGATTTATAAATTTTCCTGAGTGTATCTTGACCCTCCAAATACCTGCTATTGTAGAAGTCTGCAGATTGCGCCTTACAAGGGGTTATCGTAAAGCAATAATTATCACCTGGAAGTTATTATGGCATATTGATGAAATTTTGTCAGTGTCATTATTGGTCCTAAGTGCACGTTGCTGAGAAAATCAGCTCACTGCGTCCTTTATTTTTGTGACTGACTGTGCCAGAAGTGACTAAAGTGTAAAATCCTCATCAGGCGCAATGTGCAGGCTTCTACAATATCAGGTATTCAGAGGGTCAAGATATGCTGGGGGAAAAGTATAAATCTAGATAGTGACTACATAGAGATAAGTCAACAACTACAAATCAAAACAAACTTTCTATCAATATTTTAAAAAGGTGATCATTAAAACCTTTGGATATCCCCTCATAAAATGGGTGTAATTTGTATATGCTAAAGATTGCTGTAGAAATAGAGAAAGATATAAGGAGCTGGTTGACTGACCGGTCCACATTACAGTAAATTTACCTGAACTGGTTAACAAGAAGTTGCTTAAAGGACTTAAGGTACTTTCAAGACCTAGAAGATCATTTTGTACATTACAGGTTTTGTTGTTCCCCTACCCAACCATTCTGTTAAAATATCACCAATATCTACATACAACTCGAGCATAGGTATGCCAAATCATTTCCAGATGTTCAGATTATGCTTTATTCATGAATAGACAAAGGTACACCTCTTCCCCTCCTCCCCTTTCTGCCACGTACTGGTATTTTGATTATATGAGCCAACTGTTGGAAACATTACCATGTACAAAAACATTTTCTGGATGACTCACTATTTCAGCTTGAATTTGTTTTCTCTAGTGCTGTATGGATTACTAGCTGCTTCTCAAGATCAATTCAAGATATTGGTCCTAATCAAGAGAAGCCCTCTGCAGCCTAGTCCTGCTGCATCTAAGCATATCCCTGTTTCCACTGATGGAAATAGATGGCTGCAACAGTGGGTGGGTGCACACATGTTGGCCTCTACTAAGATCCCTTCAGTGGGAGAAGAAACTGGCAGGAGCAGAAAACAGGGTTCTTACTTGTGATCCCTAAGAATTCCAAATTCACTGCCTGATGAGACCTACCTCAAACTTTCCCTGTAAAGTTTAAGAAAAACATACAAAATCTTTCCATTCACCCGTAATAGATTAAGTATGCTTTAGATTTCTCAAAAACACCAATTATAAATGTTTCCAAACATAAGTCTACACTGAAAGAATTAGCTTTAATATTACTAGCCTTTCTGATTAGATTTTGTTTTTTTTTTTAAAAAAATTAAGAGTCTTAGAGTACTTTAGCACATAGGTTGCATAATAATGGAAATAATAATGAACCAGTTTTAATAAGAAGTCAGTATTTTGCAGTTATATTAATTGCATTGAAAATTTTATATAAAATGCATTTCAAAGAAAGGTAAGAAAGAGAAAGCTAAAACAGATAATTTCAAGTTTCCTCCAAGATGTTCCCTTTATTACAGTTGCCTCTCCATTTTCACAGGGGATCCGTTCCATACACTGCCGCGAAAATGAAAAAATCACCAATATTCAACCCCATTGGCTTGAATGGCAGTATGCACTCGTGGGCACGTGCCATGGAAGCACCCCCATTTTGTCCCCCTTTATTTGCTGCCCGCAAACGGGTGAGGAATGGGGATTCCAAGTCCACAAAAACGGAGCGGTGACTGTATTTATAAATGCAAAGTAAAAGTATCGCAAGACAGGAAAATCTTAGGGAATTTCCAAAACCTTTGAGTCAGTTTTCAATGTAAAACTGCTGTTTTTCCCACCTGAAAAAAAAAATAGCCTGGAGGAATCTTTCCGTGTGCCAGCACTGTAGTGCATTGGTATCAATTTCATAATAAATGCAACTGAAATAAGAAAGCAGATTAGTGCATTCATTTTGTATCAAACACCAATTTGACTGAGTATAAACAACTGTTGCTGGGAAATACAGAAGTATTGGCATATTTCCACCTTCTTCCTAAGAGAAGATCATTTTGGCATTTTAGAGTCTGACTGATCTAAGAGAACTGAGAAAACTAGTTACAATATAAAATCATACCAAAAGGTAGGCCTATGAAGTCAGGAATGTGCCCTTCAAGTCTTGCCTTCTAAGCAGTCTTTCTCCTGCAAATCTAGACAGCTTATGATGCTTGGCTCCAATTCCCATCTGCCCCCATCACTACAATGTCCTCCTCCTTCACACTATAGTCTCCCGCACTGCCCAGAAAGCCTTTACTGAGGATCAAGTGACCCAAAGGGAAGGCCCAGGCATAGCTGAGGAGGAGGAAGTAGCTCAATGCTGGAAGACATCTTCCCTGAGCAAAGCCTTTCAGAACAGAAGGCAAAGGTGGTGCATATAGATTCATTCTGCTAGCATTGAGTACTGGATGCAACACTATCACACATAAAAAAGACACCAATAATTAAACTGATACTTTAAGAAATTAACCTTAACAATCACGAACAAGGATGCACCATTAATAAAACAGGAAAATGGAGCTGCCAACAAAAGGTTGCAGTATAGATGGCTGGCTCCTATTCAGTAAGGCAGGCACTCCTCCATAAAATTCCTATCTCCCTCTCTTTTTCTCATCCAAAAACGTGTGGGTATCATCCTTGTGCTGATATTGCTGACAAAGGGTTGTGAGGCAAAACCTGAACCCTAAACCTTCAACTGCATGCACTGTACCACTGCCTGCCCCTCTACCACAATGAAAAGCTCTTACTCACAAACTAGAGCAGTCTTTCCCAGACTTTGGTCCTCTGTGTATTTTGGACTTCAGCTCCCAGAAGCTTCAGCCACCTTGGCCAACATCCAGGAATTATGGGAGCTGAAGTCTGAAACATCTGGAAGACCAGAGTTTATGAACCACTGAACTAGAGCAACATTTGGCTCCACCTGCACGTCTGTTGCTGTCAGATGCCAAACTGTGGGTGATACAGAAGACAGAGAAGTTTTGCATGGCAGGAGATACCGCCTGTATGATGAGGTGAAGCGAGCAAACATAAAGCTACTTTGCTTGCTTTTAACTGTCCTGAAACACTCATGATTTAGCTTCAAGGCACAATCTGAAGTCTTAGTATTATGAGGAAGGAGTTCTCCCTGTCTGCTTTCTACATAACACACATAAATTTATATACATTTATGGTACATCTCTATATATTTTTACTAGTCTTTTCTCTAAGCAGAAGACCTCCAAATCCTCAAGAGAGATTTCCCTTTAGCTCTTTGTCAAACTACTACTGGATAATTCTTTTAAAGCTTTTACTTTTTAATGAAACCACCTACTCACCTTCTCTTATAGGTATTTCCACATGACAATAGGGAATCCCTTTTCCTAATTAATTGGATAAGAATTTGGTTAAATTCTTGAACTCTGACAAAGGATTTTCCTACTCATCCTCTGTCCCTGGTCTTTAACATGACACAGGCTGTACTCACTATTCCAAAACCATTTCCTGCACTATTATAAGTTGTTCTGTTTCAAAATTAGAACATTTCCCCACTACTAATATTTTAAGATCTAAACTTAAATAGAGTAAGCAGGTATTATAAAAGGGTACATTGAACATACGTGAACCATATATGCATGGTCACTCAAATAATTGGGAGAATCTAGGCCATTACTTGCCACACTTTGCTAAACACAGGAGCAAGAAAGGCCTGAGCCCCTCCATCTTGCATTATTGCTTTCTGTGTATGCAAAGTTGCCCATTGGAAGAGAAATCCTTGTTTTCCATGCAAACAAGATCCCTGATTCAAAAGAGAGGGTTTCTGTCTACCTGTGTTCAGCCTAGCCCCTGATGGCAAACCTATGACACACGTGTCAGCACTGACATGCGTAGCCATTTTTGATAACACGCAGCTGTGGAGGCGGGCCGCATGCTGAGAAGGATGTTTCATCCTCAGCTTCTGCACGGCCAAGTACAGTAGCCAAGGATGAATAAGACTCTTGCAAGTATTTCATCCTTGGCTACTGCACTTGGCCATGCTGCATTCTGCTCCTCCCTGCTCTGCCGGCGGAAGTGAGGGCAAAGATCCCGGCTTAACTGGAAGTCCCAGAACTAGACGCTCTGTGACGGACTTCTGTTGTTTTGGCCTACAGACCTCCGGCACAGAGTGTTTAATAGGGGAGAGCAGGGAGCAGTGGAACGCAGTGGGGGACACATCTCTGGGAGCCTTGCCATTACCAGTAATCAACAGTTATCGCGAAATAATGATTTTCCCTCAAAGTGACACACAACCCAAGTTATGCTCTGTTTTTGGTGAAGTTTGACACACCAAGCTCAAAAGGTTGCCCATCACTGGCCTAGGCAACACTTAGACCTGGGAGAGGACTGCCCAAAACTGTCACCCATTCTGCTTATAGCAGGCAGATCTGTGAATCAAATCACTGTAGTCACCCAGTAACATCATCTCCCTGTTAAGAATCCTCAGGAAAGAGTAGCTTGGAGGACATAATCTTCTCTCTTTCTTTAGCACCTAATTCTGCAAATCAAGGAAGAAAGGTAGCCAGTAGTTCTATAATCACCTCAAGATTTCCCTGCTATCTTTAGGTTGTCTTCAGAATTCTCTGGTTTACAAGTAGCTACTTTTTGTAAGAAGGCTATCATGCACACCCGGGATTTAAATTCAGTGTGATCATTTACACACATTACATGGAAAAAGATGACAGAATTCAAGACAACATGACTTCAGATTCCAGAAGTGTAATGTCTGAAAACTCCCTCATATAAAAGAAGCCCTGCATGTAGTAAACAAGAGGATTACTCCAGTCTTCTACAGTGTATGAGCTCCTTACAGGAAATGAGGACTTTTAAATATAATATGGGGAAATATTAAAAATAAGAAACCTCAGTGCAGTTTGAAATAAGATAAAGCTGAGTTTTATCACCTCAATGTATTCTCAACTCAGAGAGATGGTTTGAGACACTATTCTTTCTCTTCCATCTCAGGGTTCCCTGTGTGCTTCCTATACATGAAAAATTGCTCTGCAGGCTTGGCCTGTATTCTTTGTAGCATGCAATCAGCAGATAACAGGAAACATCTTCTTCCTCTCATAAAACAAAAAGATTGACCCAAGGTACTAGGGGCATACCATTCTCATAAACTGAGCGTTGAGTATCTATCCACTCATCATATGAAATAAGCACTGCCTTTCAGATGTAATGCAGGGGTGGATACACATTTTGACATTATGTACCTAATATTCTCTAAGAAGGGCTTTGGAGGAGTACCACTTTCAGAAAGCAGCTTTAAATGTTGTTAGTATTGTGCCAGTTTCCATTTAAAAAGTTAAGAGTTGCAATTACAAAAACTGTTTAGAACTCTATATGCTGTAGTAACTTGCATACTAAGGGGATCTAAAAGGTACAACTAAAATGAACTTTGAAATTCTTCCCCACCCCATCCTATTATAATTAAAATCTTCCCTGCTGTCATTTTGCTAGAAAATGGGGTTCTGTTGGTGCCTCATAACCTCTCTGTTCACATTTTTCCCTTTCTACACCCACACATGTATGTATATATGCCAACTGAGGAAAAACATGTCCTGCATGTGAAGAAGTGCATTCTTGGTCACAATAAATCTGTCTTTAAAGCCCTACAACACTGTTTTTGCAGTTATCATGCTTAGAGATGTTTAGTATAGGACTGCCATTTGTAAACTTTTCACAAGTACCACATTTGTAGCATCTACTGATGTGGTAAAATGCGATGAGAAACCAAAGGAATCATGAACAAGATAATGTTTACCTCACCACACAGCAAGTAGACATTGTATATGTAGTTTCCCTTAAACTTACATGGATGCCGAAGTGAATTTACAAGTGGTGATCATGGTTTTATGTACTTTATTGAAATATTTATATCCTGGCCTATATCATGCAACTTAGGGTAGGGTACAATAAAATCCACTAGATCAATCGGAAACAGTTTAAAACGCTAAGAACTAAATTACTGTATATACTCATGTATAAGTCTAGAAAACAATTTTACCAGTTAAACACAACACATTTTAAAGCCAGTTAAAACAGGTAAGCACAAGTAAAATCATGCACATGCACAGATTTGGGTGAAATCAATTCAGCTCCATGGGACCATGTTTTTTGCTTGGTGACAGAAATAAACTCATGTTGGCACCAATCAGGACTCTACAAAGAGATTATTCCACATTACTGTGGTGCCACAATAGGGAAAGGCGTCTTCCACAAAATATCACTTCCACTGGTAGGACACAGAGATACTCCTTCAAGTGCTGAGGTACCGTATATACTTGACTGTAAGTCGACATCATGTATAAGTCGAGGGCAAGTTTTGGGGCCCAAATTATGGATTTTTCTACGACTTGTGGATAAGTCGAGGGTAAAATTTAGGGGCATATAGGAAAGGACCTAAAGGATGAAGCAAAGCAAAACAATGTCAAAGAACTTATAGAATTCCAGAAGACATAACTCTTTGTGCTTACTGTTAAGACTGGATGGATGAGAGAGCAGAGGAGGGTGGAGCTACACGTATTATACTCTTGCATTTCAGAAGGAGATGGTTCCTCCCTTTAAATAAGAGTTAAGATACAGTACTTACATTGACCCATGGATAAGTCGAGTCAGGTTTTTGGGGTCAAATTTTTGACCTAAATTTATAGACTTATACATGAGTATATACAGTACCTTTGGGGGCTTTGAATATGTAACAATACGAGACCATTTCAGTCTTTTTACTGTATAAGTATACTTTTTTAGTTATTTTATTTTTTTTCAGCTACAGGGCCTCACTACAAAATTAGGGAAGAAACTCACATGATTATGCCGTCTCTCCCCACATAATCCGCCCCGCACACTAAGATCTACTGGGCAACAATTATTGAGAGTCCCAGAGGCTAGATTAGTGAATACAACGAAGAGGACGTTTTCCATCTCTGCCCCTAGCCTCTGGAACTCACTGCCCACTGAGCTCCGCTTGTCTCCCTCTCTCACCCAATTTAAGAAGGACCTGAAGACTCACCTATTTAAGCAGGCATACTCTTGAATGGGCCTTTTCCATTATCTGCCTTGTCATGTAAACCGCTTATTGTATTGCCATTGCACATAGCATTGGGTGATATTGTTTTTATTGTATTTGGATTGTTTTAATCTATGTTGTTTTATGATGTTTTAATGTTTGCATATGTTGTACACCGCCCTGATCACCGGAAGGGCGGTATAGAAATAAATATTATGATGATGATGATGATGATGATGATGATGATGCCCTGGGTACTGTCTTGTACAGTGTAGCAACAGAGCAATAAATAGGTGGAGAGTATGCAGGTTGTAAAATTCAGGTGATTTTAAAAAGTAATTAAAAGTAACTATGTTGCTCCTCAAGATGTTAGTGCACACATGTGCTATTAAACTCAAACTCACTACATACACACTGCAGACTTCCACATCCTTCAGCTATTACTGGTGCATAAGCTAAGTTTCTAGGGAGAGCACTGGAGGAGAGAAGGAGCTTGAGGTGAAGGCTTTTGAAGCCAACGGGTTTAGAAAGAAATTTGGTAACAGATGGAAACCAAATACCCAGCCAGGTCTCTAATCTTTCCAAGGGAAATATAAGAGCAGGTGTTGACTATTCAGTACATTGTCATGCTTCCTTCCATATTCCTGAAATACTGAGAGATCGTATTTCTTTCTAATCCCCTTCTCAAGACTAAAAGGCTATATGAACATCAACTGCAGCAACTGATCAGGATTTGGGTTATACTGGAGAACAAATTATGTGCAAGATGAGGTGGGCTACAACTGGTTTTTCAAGCAGCCCAGTGAAGACTTCAAATGCCTTCAAAGGATCATTGTAAACCAGTTGCCATAATCATGATTTTATTTCTGTGATGGGGCTAAGGAGGCATGTTCACAACATGTAACCTACTTGTGCAATGAAGTATTTCACACTCAGGCAGCCAAACCAAACTTAAGGCTGAGGTCGCTCAAGGTATCATTTGATATGATGTTTCAAAGACAACTTATACAGTCACATATAGCATGCAAGTGACAAGAAGAAGGATGGAAGTGAGGACTGGTATTAATGAGATTATTACTGTGAAGGAGGGAAACTGGAAATGTGCAGAAGGATTCTTGCTTGGGCTCAAGAACACTACAGACAATGAACATTTCGGACTAAAAAGAAAATGGGAATAGGATTACTTTTTCTTTTCACAAATGATTAACTAAGCTTTATACAACTTACAAAAAGTCTTACATTTATTGTGATACATTGCTCAATTGATAAAGCATTAATAGTTCCTTGTAAAATTAATTAAGTTGATAGTTTCACTCAGTTTTTAGTTTAACAGATGAACTCAGAAAATGGATTTAAAGCAGAAATGCCAATGCCAAATCAGTGAAAACAATGGAGTGTTGTTTGTTGAAGTATAAAGTGCAAGTGATGACTATCTCAGCTCTTAATCTGAATGCCCTTATTTAAACCATTCATAGTGCCTTGCAAAATTCATTAAATCAATAGTTTCAGTTAGCTTTTAATTTAACAGATACACTCAGAAAATAGATTTAAATCAAAGAAGCTGCCAATGCCAAATCAGTGAAGACAATGGATTGTTGTTTATTGTAATATAAAGTGCATGATCTGAATGCTCTTACTTAACCAATAAAGTTTTCATCAGATATAAATACAGATTTCCACCCTACTGCCTTGGCACAACTGTAGAATTCTAGCTATTGGTATATTCAGGAGTATGTTTGGAAATGTGATGACAGCCCCAATATGGCTATATATTATGCAACTTGTCTTCTGTCACTAGAGATCTGGTAGTTTCCCAAAATAAATCATAATATAATATGCCATCATCCCCTGCAAAATTTGCAGACCTGACTGTTCATCTTTTTAAAAAACACAACATAGTGAGCTACACTGACTCCTTTATTTCTTTCTTAGAATACACTGGCATCTGTATGTTAAGTACACACAGATTTGTTGCAGACCTCAACTATGCTTACCTTTTAAATAAAAACCCATATCTAATAATTTAGATAATTTAATAAAAAGCCATTTTGTAGGAATGTGCTTCTTTTCCTCTTTGTAGTTTCTCTTTAGCTGAGGTGGTAGAATTATAGAATTACAGAAGGAAATGACTTGGGAACATGGAAGTGCCTACTCTTACCTTAAGCTGGCCCTCCCTCCACGGGTCTTTTCCTTCTTTGCTCTACAACAGTTTCAATAGCTCTGGTTCGTCCAGACAAAGGTCTAGTTCTAGCAAATATAATCTGGGGACCAGCTTCCAAAAGACCTGGAATATGGTGAAAAGTGGATTAGCCTGAGATAAGCCTGTTCCCGTTTTTGCAGTGAACATTATTTATCACCTACCCATCCCAGGAAATGAAACAAGAACGCCATGAAAACCAAATGCCATGCTCACGTAAAGCTTTGTACAATATTTAATCCAACCCCTCTAACATAGATTTCAGTGTTCTTATCAACATGACATAGAAACTGAGAGTCACCGTGGAAGTTATCTTGGCATTTATGCCTTTCAGAAGCACAAAATGCAGCTGTAGATTCCACACAAACAAACATGGAAGTGGATTATCTGTCCACATTTAGAAGGTAGAAATAATATTTCTACTCATACTTTTATGTTTTGTTCTGGCCAAAAAGCTCAACTCAGTAAAACAGGTCAGGCTTTATTGAACCTGGACACATTTTGTGCAGTAAGAAAATAAAATTTTGTACAATATGAAATATGTTACTATGCTACTGGCAAAATTGACCAGTCAGTAACAAAGTTATTTCTTAAAACAAACAAACCATAAATTTAAATTAATACTGTTGCCTTTCAGTTTTTCCAACTATAATATATGAGTAATATAATATATTGTTGTTTTATGCCTTCAAGTCATTGCCAACCTATGGCAACCCTATCACACGATTTTCTGGGGCTGAGAGTGTATGACTCACTCAAGGTCACCCAGTGGGTTTTAATGGCTGAGCTCTGGCTTCCAGACTTGTAGTCCAATACTCAAATTGCTACACCATAGTGGCTCTTAATATATTATTGGGACCAATTATGGGTTCTCAGCTTCTTGGTTAAATAGGGATTTTCTGTCCTCAACAATCCTAAAAGAAGGTGTTCTGTGCCAGAAATGGATATATGGCATAAAAGAGAAAGTGATCATTTAATTTTAATTTTCTTATACATCTTGGGTCCAGGTTATCTGAAGGACTATATCTTCCTTTATGAGCCCACTAGGGTGTTGAGATCTTCTGGAGGGGCCTTGCTCTCTGTCCCACCACCCACTGAGGCTCCTTTGGTGGGAACAAGAGGGAGAGCCTTCTCAGTGGCTGCTCCCAGGCTCTGGAACTCTCTCCCTAGAGAGCCCAGGATGGCCCTGTCTCTTTTTAGTGGCAAATAAAAACATTCTTGTGCAGTCAGGCTTTTTCAAACTTACAAGGGTTGGGCTTTAAATGATGTGTCATTAGATTTTAATTTGTATAGAGTTTTTAACACATTTACACTTTAATGCATAACTATTTTAACTTTTTAAATTGTTAAATTGGTTTTTAAATTTTAAATTTGTACACTTTAATGTTTTTGGATTGTTTTTAAATTGTATTGTTTTAAATTTGCTGTTCACCCCCTTGAGTCCCTATATTGAGAGGAAAGTGGGATATAAGTAAGTGACAGTAATAGTAATGATGATGATAATGATAATAATAATTATTATTATTATTATTATTATTATTATTATTATTTTCTTCTCCTGTCTATCTTTTCCTATCTCCTCTCCCATTTGTTGTTGTAGCAATAAATTAGTCAGTTATCACAGCATTGAGAATATTGCACTAGCACTTGGGCTGGATTCCAGAAGCGGGGGAAATCAGGGCTTTTCTGCCTATAGCACATGTAGGAGTAACAACCAGAATCACCCACACATGCTACATACACTGCTGACATTAGGGCAGATCCAGGAAAATGAAATCCTCAGTACAGCCTCTCTGACTTCTTGTGCAGTATAAACACAAAAGCTTTGAATAATCCCTGTATAGATATGCTATTTTCCTTTTCAAAATTTCCAAAATGTGCTCTCAAAACATAGCAGAAAATGCCCCTATTTAAATTGTCATGTATCCTGCTTGCTACTGGTATGCTGGGAAGCAACAAAGTCTTTCATCATAATTTTCCATGTTATATCAAGTTCACTGAGGTTTTTGCTGGAAAGTGATCTTGTTCAGGCTAGATAAAATTGCAAAACATATGGCAAACAAAAAAACAGTCTTTGATGAAAAATGTTGACCTCAGTACTCCAGTTATCTCACCTGTGGAGTTTGTAAGTGGCTCACAGGATGTAGCACCATTAAGGGTATTCTGGAATACATTCAGTTGCCCTTCTGTGGAGGTTCCCCTGCCAGATAAAACAATGAATAAGAATCAGAAGATAGCACTGAATGTAGAAAACCTACATTTGGGAAGAAAAATACATCTTTGAAGAGTAAAACCATTCTAGTGAGACAGAAGCATCAGTGGTATTTCTAGACACATTAATTTTCTACTCAAAAAATGAACAGCAATTGAAAACTTAATAAACTGCCTTGAACCCAGTCCGATTACTTGATTAACTCAGCCATCTATAACAAGGTACATGTGAATCCACCCAACAGACACAAATATCCTTCTCACAAGTGGAGAGCAGGCACATTATAGCAGTACTATTGAAAGTGGTAGTCTACTGACTAATGCTAGCTCATGAGCCAATGGGTACCAGTCTGAAGAGTTTCCAGGAAAGAAAGAAGTATTGTAGTAAATGGAGACAGATATGATACCAATCTCTGGCCATTAAGGGAGGAAATGCCAGTCCCCCACATCAGAAAGAATGAGAAGCTGTCTTACAGAATGGCACAACCAGTGCTAACACTAGGGTTTAGGAACACTACTAAATATGTTACTGTTAATGGTAACGTATTAATGAATTTTCAAAAAAAGTCATACATTAATATTAAAATGTTAAAAGAAACTTACAATATTTCTAACAAATTTCTAACAATACACAACTAATCACACATCTGAGAAAGTAGACCAAGTCTACAAAAGCTAATAATAATAATAATACTAACAACAACAACAACAATAATAATAATAATTCTTTCCCACTTCTCTTCAATGTTTCAGGTGGGATATAACATGTTAAAATACAAAACCCAATTAAAAATACATGTTAAAATACAATACCATAAAATCATTAAAATATACTCATAAGAGTTCATACACAGATTAAAAAGTCATGATTTAAAATTGACTGGATAGGCCTGCTAGAGGAGATATGTCTTTAGTGCTATTTTAAATGCAGTCAGTGTTTTCAGCTGTTGTATCTCTTCCAGCAGGTCATTCCACAGTCTGGGGGCAGCAGACAAAAAAACCCATAGCCAGTCTTGTCCTGGCAGGTTGGAGCAAACGTTTTCCAGAGGAGCTAGGTGTACAGGGCAGATTGTATGGGAGAAGGCAATCCTGTAGGTAACCTGGACCCAATGCTACAACTTCTTTCACACAGTTTGTCTCAAAAGTGCTATAAGATCCCTTTGCATACTGATATTCAAGACTAACCTATGTCTTTGAAGATTACTAACAATTATTAAATGGAGCAAAACAAAACCAATCTTCCTCACCAGCTAAATTATATAAATTAAATTACTGCAGAAAATTGTTACTAAAAATTAATGTTGCTGGTACTTGAAGACTGAAATAACTAATTTAAAAATGCAGCCCAATTTTTTAAAAAAGAAATTAGGCTCAACAAATTAATTTTAATAAAATTACTTCCACATTCTGACAAACAAAACACAAACAAATGACACAAGTGATGTGCTGGGGGAAAGGGGGGAAATATCCACAGTCATAAAGAGGAGGATTTAAGATCCTTATGGATGCATCTAATCCAGCATCTGGCATATAGGAATAGTGAGGCAGGTGTCTCTGGGAAGCCAGAAAGCAGGATACAATGACAAGAACTCATCTGATTAGAAATCCTTCTCTATTTCTCCTTCAAATATGGGATGGTCTGGGAGAAGGAAATGAGAAGAAAGGGTGACAACTTTGCACCCCATCATCTTTACTTTTAGCCCTCGTGTGAACAGGCTGATTGGGCTAACGGTATCAGAAAACTCTTAAGTACTGTATAAAAGCAACAGCCCCTTGAAATAATCTAACTATGTGAACACAGACACAGAATAGGGCCCAGACAGCCTTGAAACACTGAAATAGTCAAGGCATGACTTTAAGAAAGATGTAATTTAAAGAAATGTATATACGGTATATATAATATCCATATAACATATCCATTAATGGCAGAAAAATAAGAGACTGGTAACAAAATATTCCAGTCCAGAACTTTGGCAAGTGATATAGAATAGGAAAAACTGACATTTACCACACAGATTCAGGATACAAAAAGAAAGGACAGGGCAATTACTTTAAAATAATAACCTGATTAAGGTTGTTAGGTTTGGCAACATACCTTATACTATTTTGCAATGTTAATGGGACCTTGATATATGTAAGGTAGTAGATGACGTTTTAAAAGCAAATTATTTCAAAAACCAGACTTACAAGAAAGGTGCACAGGTTTCAAGTCAAATTCAAGTCCACCTATTCAGAAATAAAATTTTAAATGCAAAACTATTTTCCTTCTTATTTCAGAAAGTTACAATCTGAACAAACCCTAAAATAGTTTGATAAAAGAAAAGCATCACATTTATGCTTACTACTGCATTCAGAAAGAAAAAAAACTGCCTTCCCTCTACTTTTTTCTCTTTGCTTTCTAGGTCTTTTTTCAGCTTAATATGTGTATTATATAAATAAAATTACTCTCTCTGCACAGATGACTCAGATGTATTCCTCTATTCCTAACCTCTCAGCCAGGACTAATATACCCAAATTCCATGTACTCTTAGAAGTTCTATTGGCAGCTAAACATATATTTTCCAAAGGATTTGCTGATCTTCCAGTTGATCACAGGTCACTGCCCTCTCTTTTGTGCCCTGACAGCTGCATTTCCCCTCATTTCTAGACTGTCTCTCTTTAATTTTCCTCTCTGTACCCCTGCACAGCCTCTTGCTCCCCCCACCCCCATCTCTTCCACTCTTCCCTCACTTGCCTAAATTTAAGTTCATGCCCAGGTCCCAAGACAATGACTCCCTTCAAGTAATAACAATTGTCTTCACACAACAGCTACATATAGAATTATTGGTCTAGAACATATGCCCAATGTCAGTTTCTTTGTTCTGATCGTTTATACTGGGGATGAGATAAATGGAGACTATGAAGAGTATGGACACTAGCATGCATATCTCATGCAAAATTTGATGGAGAATGACAGCAACTATGCAGAACTATGCAGTGTCAGCAATAATTTTATTGTCTTTGTTGCATTGTATCATGTGTATTCAGCCAAGAAGTCAGAGATTTAAATCAGAGATTTTGTAATTCCTGCTCTGTCAGGATATTACAAGATATAGAACTTTAAATGCTTTAAAGAAGAGTAGCGAAATTCATGAAAAAAAAGATCTACCAGGATTTACTGTCGGTGAATGCTAAATGGAGACTCCAGCTTCAGACCAAGTATACCATTGAATAATGAATATTAAGAAAACACAAATGGTCAAGGGCTACTGTCCCCCTGTCCTACTCGTGGGCTTTCTAGAAACACCTGGTTTTCAAGTAAGTGAAAAATCCTTGGACCTTAAATCTGATCCAGAAGGGCTTCTTATGACTGGACTGGGGAGATGCTTCCCAGTTCCTCAAACCAGAACTCCATTAAGCAGATGCTCCTCAAAACACAGAAAAGGTAACTGTAGATGAGAAGCAACCAACAGTTGCAATGGGGGGGGGGGGGGCGTCACTAAAATATCTGAAGACAGGAATGAGAGAATAAACACAGAACCTCTCTTACGTAATTCTAGCCACGTTCTCAATATGTGCAGCCATGCCTAAGAGTGTAGCCATGCCTAAGGTTGCAACCAGTGCTAAAATATTGTGTTAGGAGGACATTCTAGTCTTTAATAATAATACAGTGGTCCCCCGGATTACCTTTCGTAACCCGGAAATGCTCGTATCCCGGGGGACCGCTTTAGCGGACGGACCGCGCGGTCGATTTAAAGGGGCCGCGCGGTTTTTCCGTTTCGTTCCCCGGGGGATCCTTTGGATCCCGGGGGAATTTTTGCGGTCCCGCTGGTTTCGGACCCCGGGGATTTCGTTCCCCGGGGGATTCGTAACCCGGGGGACCACTGTAATAATAAAATTTATTTATATCCCACCCCTCTACAAGATGCAATCGGGCCGGCTTACAAACATAAACAACATAAAGTATACAGCATACTTTTAAAAAAATTGTGGCTGTGGTGAGGTTGGAATCCAGCCATTAGATTTCAAGGAACTATTCAGGAAAGGCCTGCCAGAAGAGATCTGTCTTTATAGCTTTTAAAAAGCTGTTTAGGGTGGTAATATGACGGATCTCATCTGGCAGGCCGTTCCACAATCTGGGCTGAGAAGGTCCTCTGGGAGGTCAAGGACAGCCTTGTTTTATAAGGCTGTAACAAATTCTTCCCTGAAGATCTAAGTGTGAGGGGAGGATTATATGGAAGGAGACAGTTCCGAAGATAGGTTGGACCCAAGCCATTTAGGGCTTTAAAGGTGACAACTAATACCTTGTACTGGGCCCAGAAACTAATGGGCAGCCAGTGGAGTGATCTTAAGATCGGTGTTATATGGTCTCTTCGGGATGTACCAGAGACCAGCCTGGCTGCCATGTTCTGAACTAGTTGTAGTTTCTGGACCAAGCACAAGGGTAGCTCCATGTAGAGTGCAATGCAGAAATCAAGGCATGAGGTTACTAGCGCATGTACTATGGTATCAAGGTCCTTGACTTCCAGGAAAGGGCGCAGCTGACGTATCAGTCGATGCTGATAACATGCACTCCTGATTGTCGCATTCACCTGATTTGTCATGTCAAGCAATGGATCTAGGAGCACCCCCAGACTGCGAACACAGTCCTTTGAGGGGAGTGTGACCCCTTCCAGGACTGGAGGTTGTATCCCAATACCTGGGTTTGGAGCAGATACTGTAAGTACCTCCGTTTTGTCTGGATTCAGTTTCAATTTGTTTTCCCTCCATGGATAATCCAATCCATTACTGCTTTAAGACAATCACTGAGAGGAGAGACCCATTTGAAGTCAAAGCTTTGACCAAGGATAGTCTAGTTTTTGACCAAGTAGATGAGTATCAGTAAATAAACAGCAACAGAATATGAGCATACAACTCCTCTTCATTATCTCCTATCCATGCTGAGGCAAAATGTCCAGTGGTGCCATCCCTTGGCTGTCTATTACAAAGATAGGACATATTTTGTTCAATACGCCCACAAGTTGTATCAGCCGACGTCCAGAGGTCCCCTTTATATGGCTTGGTGAATGTATGTAGTGATGTACACTGTTCTATAAAGTAATTCCATATAAAAATAACCACAGAAAGCAGCAGAGGCTGCTGTCACCAAAAAAGAGGGAGAAAAATCTTGAGAAACACTAACTGCTTAATGTGCCTTGCCAATACATTATTTAAGCCGACAGGTTGAGTCACCCTTATCCGAAATTCCAAAATCTGAAATATTCCAAATACCAAAACTTTTTCCTTTGGTAGCTGCAAATGCAAATGAAAACCACTCAGGGTGAGGGGGGTTCCTCAGCAAATAGACGCCCTAAGGCCTTGCCAGTTAACAAAAGAACAATCCACAGATTAGCATGTAAATCACTTCCTCTCAATCAACTGTATATACCCCACTCTCTTCCATGACAGCAGCTGTGGCTGGCAAAACATCAGGAAGAAACTTTTCTACAACACAGCTTTATAGCCCAAAAACTATGTCACCTAATAGGTTTCCATGGCCAAGAGGGGATTCAGACATTGTTCTCCCAGTCCAGCACTCAAACCATCACATCACACTGAAGTGCAAATTGTTTTTCTTTGCCCATAATCTTCTATCACAGTGTACATTACATATACACTATGTAATGCATATACACTATGCAGCAGAGGTGCTAAGAAAACCTGTTAGTGAATTGCATAACAGGACACTGGCAAGAGTATTCTAGTGTGCACTGGCACCCTCTAACCAGTGTCCCAATGCACAACAAAACTGAAGTACAACAGGAACAATGCACACCAGTCCCAATACATATCAGTCACTTTGATAACTCTTCGATGTAGTAGTGTAACAGCAGCCCTTATTGAATACAGATATTACAAAACTGCCCAATTCTGATTCTTAATTATGTAAGTCTGCTTATGAAGACATTGTTCCCCAACAAGGATTTCAGCTGAAATAATACATTTTGAATCTGTGCAATTCACTAACAGGTTTTCTTAGCACCTCTGCTGCATAGGTGTGTATATGTAAAGCGGTTTCAAATTGGATTATGTCAGAACAGGGGTCCAGAATCCCAGACAATCAACCAGTCAGCTTTATGTAGAATAAACAGAACTTTATTGATGCTCCAGGATCAGCAAAACCACACCATTCAGCTTCTTAGCTGAGACTGACCAGTCCCCGCCCAGCACCCCTATATCTTCCAAAGTACCACACCTCCCTCTTTCTCACAAAAGCCCGCGAAAGATCTATTCCAGTTTTTTTCCATAGGTTTCGGTTCCACCTTATCTCCCCCCTTCACAATGCTTCCCACCAGAAACTCCTGCATTCCAAGCTCAGAGCCGAGCAGCCCCAAGGTCAACTGATAAATCCTCCTGGCACCGTTATGCACTCCTACTCTCTATCCAGCAACTAACTATGTACCATCATCCCCAACTACCTCTACTAACCCATATCTGGAAGAATACTACAAGGATTCTGACAGTCGGCCCCCCGAAAAGAAACCCCCCCCCTACATATGATAAACACAGTACATTAAAGGAAACAGCAAAGGCAACAAAATACTATTTAGGCTTGTCAGGATACAGACGATGAAACTTCATAACCAAAGCAGGGGCTTTAACATGTTTAGCTAACACCCATTCATCATGATCCGCTGAAAAGTGTTTCCAGCGAATCAGGTACTGCAACTTGTTTCTGTGCATTCTAGAGTCCAAGATCTTAGCGACTTCAAAATGCTGTTCCCCCTCAACCATCATGGGCAGGGGCGGTTCTTTGTCCTGTCTCCAACGTTCTGTGCTTCGGTCCGGTTTCAGCAAACTAAAATGAAATACAGGGTGTAAATGTCTATACGATTTAGGCAAGTCCAATTCCGCAGTCACCTCATTGACAAGTCTTTTCACCAGGAAAGGCCCTATGAATTTGGGTCCCAATTTCTTAGACGGGTGCCTAGATTTCAGGTTCTTCGTGGACAAAAACACCCGATCCCCAGGCTTGATGTCCCACCCCACCGATCTCTTACGGTCAGCATGTTTCTTATAGTCTGTTTTAGCCATCTCCAGAGCCTTGGCAACCTGGGACCAAGCCGCCTGAACCCTCTGAACCCATTGAGTCACAGTCACAGGGTCCGAAGGGTCAGCTGGCAAGGCCGGGAGGGTCCTGAGTTCATATCCATAGACAATCTCGAAAGGCGATTTGCCAGTGCTCCGATGCACTGAACTGTTGAACGCCACTTCAGCATGGGGCAATAAGTCATACCAATCATCCTGCAAATAATTAGTGTAACATCGGAGGTACTTCTCGAGAGCCTGGTTCGTTTTTTCGCACTGCCCGTCAGACTGGGGGTGCCAGGCGGTGCTCAGGGCCACTTCTACCCCCAATTTTCTTTGCAGCACCTTCCAAAAGGTTGAAGTGAAGGTGCTACCCCTGTCACTCACAATCTTGTCTGGCAACCCATGATACTTATAAATGTGGGCTATGAACAGGTCAGCAAGCTTGGTAGCACTAGGCATCCCCTTGCAAGCTACATAGTGCGCTTGCTTCGAAAAAAGGTCCACAACCACCCAAATAGTGTTTCTCCCCTTGCTCTCAGGCAGATCGGTGATAAAGTCCATGGCAATATGTTTCCACGGTCCCCCAGGGGTGGGCAGCGGCTGCAGAAGCCCCCTGGGCTTGCCGACGACTGGTTTGGCACGGGCACACACCGGACAGCTCTTCACATAGTCTTCCACCTCAGCTCTCACCCCCTCCCACCAGTAAGCTTTCCGAAGCTTGTGCCAAGTTTTTAAATATCCCCAATGACCCGCTGCCTTCGAATCATGGCACAATTTAAGAACTTCAGGCCGTATCGATGCAGGAACATAAATTTGAGAGCCCTTAGCCCACAACCCTAATGAGTTCAAAACCAACCGATCTTTGTGCTTCTGAAGCCACTCATCCTTTTCGGCTTCCCCTTTTATCTTTTGCAGCAGCCCATCCAGTTGGGGCAAAGGGTCGACCGGTTTCTGCTTAGCCTGGCTACGAGTCACTACAGCTAGTCCCAACTGTTCAGGGGAGAAAATGGCTTGCAGAGGAATTTGCTCTTTCCCCATATGCTGGGGGAGCCTGGATAAGGCATCAGCTAAAATGTTTTGTCTTCCTGGGAGGAACTTTAGTTTGAATTTGTACTTGTAAAAGTCCTTAGCCCACCTCCTCTGTTTAGGAGTCAGCTTTCGGGGAGTTTGCAGGGCCTCTAAATTACGATGGTCCGTCCAAACTTCAAAAGGGTGAGGCGCCCCCTCTAAAAACTGTCTCCAACTGTCCAGAGCATGCTTAACTGCAAACGCTTCCTTTTCCCAAGTGGGCCACCCCAGCTCCCCCTTTTGGAATTTGCGAGACAAGTAGGCACAAGGCCTCAACAGCCCATTATTATCCTTTTGTAGCAACACTGCCCCTACTGCGTGGTCGCTCGCGTCCACCTGAATGACGAACGGCTTGTCAGGGTCAGGGTGAAGCAAAATGGGTTCTGCACTAAACAAGAGCTTCAACTGCTCAAATGCTCTCTGGCATTGATCAGTCCAGTGAATCGGGGTAGAGGGTTTGGGCTGTTTCTTTTCTTTAACCTCCTTGCCCTTGCCCCCTCCCTCCTGGGTTTTGGTTTTCAAAAGATCCGTAATTGGCAGTGCTATTCTAGCAAAGTCCGGGATGAACTGCCTGTAGAAATTGGCAAAGCCCAGAAATTTTTGTACTTGTTTTCGGGTCTTAGGGGGGGCCCAGCTCAGAACAGTGTGCACTTTTTGTGGGTCCATTTCAATTCCCTGCGCCGACACCCGGTACCCTAAAAAATCCAATTTGTCCGTATGGAAATGGCATTTAGACAGTTTTACATATAGCTGGTTATCAAGCAGTCGTTGTAACACCTCTCGCACTAGTGGCACATGGCTCTCCAGGTCCTGAGAGTAAATTAGAACATCGTCCAAGTATACCAGCACCCCTTCAAACAGCAAGTCATGTAGTACTTCGTTTATGAGTCTCATGAAGACCCCGGGGGCTCCCGCTAGCCCAAAGGGGAGGACCAGATACTCATAGGCCCCTAGAGGGCAATTAAAGGCAGTCTTATGTTCATCCCCCTCTTTAATCCGTACCCTATAATAAGCGTCCCTTAAGTCTAGTTTAGTAAACACCTTGCCTGTGGCCAACCGACCTAGCATATCCTTCATTAAAGGCAGAGGGTACTTATTGGTGCTACAAATCCCATTTAGGTTTCGATAGTCCGTGACCAGCCGCAGCGTTCCATCTTTCTTTTCCCTAAAGAACACTGGTGCGGCAAAAGTGGAGGTGCAAGGTCTAATGAATCCTCTCGTCAAGTTCTTTTCAATAAACTCCTTAAGTGTGGATAACTCCCGGGGGGTCATGGGGTACAGTTTTGGCTTAGGCATGGGCGCACCGGGTTCTATCTCAATGGCACAGTCCGTCTCTCGGTGCGGTGGCAGCTGGTCACTCTCTTTAGATTCAAACACCTCCTTAAGATCTTCATAACAGTCCGGGTAGGAAGCCACTGCCTCCTCTGGGCTGCCACCCGGTTCCGCTGCACCTTCGACCCCTCCCCAGTTCACTGGCTCTAAGTGAGTGGCAGCCTCACCCGCCTGGGGCCGGGGCGTCAACACTGGCTGTTGCACTGGAGGGACTTTGATAGTGGGGTCCAACTGGTGACCCCGGCAGCCTGGGTCATCAAAAATTAATAGTCTCTGTCTCCACTTAGTGTGGGGGTTATGGTGATGTAGCCAATCGATCCCCAGCATGATGTGATAATGATACGTGGGTCCCACCACAAACTGAATCCTTTCCCAGTGATCTGCTATCCCCAGCCACACTGTGGTGGTCCGCTCCTTCAAAGCTTGCCCCCCCAACAAGCTGCCATCCATCTGGGAGAAAGGGATGGGGTCCGGCAGGTTTTGGGTTTTTATGCCCAGGCTTTTCACCACTTCTGGGTTGACTAAGCACCTAGTGCAACCTGAGTCCACTGCCGCTGTTAGGGTCATGGCTCTCTGCCCCCGTCCCACAACCAAAGTCACAGTCAAAGTGTAGAGGGGAATGCCCCCACTCACCATAGGTTTGCGGCCGTCCCCACTCCCAGCCTGCCTCTGGCCGCTTTTTAAGGCAGGCTCGGGGAGTTTAAAGCCGGCTCCTCTCCATCGGCACTGTCGTCGTCGGTCCAGACTTCCTCCTCGGCCTCCGTCACCACCTGGAACCCACGGTCGCCGTAACTTTTCGCCGTTGCCTTCCCCTTCCCTTTCTTGGGAGCCTGCGCTGGAGGGGGCGCGGAGGGGGACGTTTTCTTCTCCGGGATACGATCCGGGCAGTTGGCGACCAGGTGGCCTTTGCACCCGCAACCCAGGCACAGCCCCAGCCGGCGGCGTCGCTCTCTCTCCTCCCCGGCTGTCTGCCCAATCTTGCCTTTGCCTCTTTCCCCAACGACTTGGGTTTCTCTTCCCTTGGCCCCCTTATTCCTCCGCTGGTTTAGTATCCGGATCTCGTGCAGCACTGCCTCTGCCTCTCCAGCCAACCGGATCCACTCCATGGCCGTAGGGGGGTTGCCCAGGTTAAGTGCCCTGTTCACAATGTCGGGACGCAGTCCCTCCTTAAAATATTGGATCTTCATCCCCTCGGTGCAATCTGGCACTTGGGCAATCAATCTCCGAAACTCCATAGCATACTCGGAGACGGATCTGGTGCCCTGGTCTAGGGTCTTCAGACTGGCCAGGGCAGTGTCAGCCCTGAACGGGTCTTCGAATCTGGCTCTCAGGGCTCTCATAAAGTCCGCCAGATTCCGCAGCTCGGCCGCTTGGCAATCGTACAGCTGCACAAGCCAGTTGGCTGCCTCCCCTTTGAGGTGCTTCGCCACACACTTCACCTTAGCCGCTTCTGAGGGAAAGGTGGGCCCCCATTCATCCATGTGGTCAGCCACCTGGGACAAAAAGTAGGGGAGGGTCTGGGGGTCCCCGTCAAACTTAACCCCCAACTTCCGGGCCTGTGGGTCTAACGGACGGTCTGGTGCCGGGCGAACTACCTGCTGGTCCTGTGGTGGGGCCTCGTCCTGGCCTAGGCCCGCTGGTGCCACCGCCGCGCCGTCAGTCTCTCGCCCCTCTCTCGTCCCGTCCGGGCGTCCCTTCTGTGTAGCCAGCAGTTCCCTCAGTAGGTCATGCAATTTGTCCACGTCGGCCCGAAGGTAGGCCATTTGCTCCCCCAGCTCTGCCTCCTCGCCCGGTTGTACTTTCAGGGGCTGCGTGAGACCCGTGTCCCAATCCGACCACCGAGTGGCCCTCCTCCGTTCTCGGGTCCGAATTGGAGCCACCGGTTGTCCAAACCACTGTCCTCCGCTCACCGGAGTCTGTAGCACTGGAGGTCTCGTGGTCTTCGGTAACGCACCTGCCCCCGCTGCCGAGGCCTTGGCCTCCTCCGCCGTCTGAGTTGTAAAAGGCTCCTCGGAAGTCTCCTGCTCCTGCATTGCTTCAAAGAAGAGTTGATGGTTTGGAGAGTCTCAGCTAACTGTCAGAACAGGGGTCCAGAATCCCAGACAATCAACCAGTCAGCTTTATGTAGAATAAACAGAACTTTATTGATGCTCCAGGATCAGCAAAACCACACCATTCAGCTTCTTAGCTGAGACTGACCAGTCCCCGCCCAGCACCCCTATATCTTCCAAAGTACCACACCTCCCTCTTTCTCACAAAAGCCCGCGAAAGATCTATTCCAGTTTTTTTCCATAGGTTTCGGTTCCACCTTATCTCCCCCCTTCACAATGCTTCCCACCAGAAACTCCTGCATTCCAAGCTCAGAGCCGAGCAGCCCCAAGGTCAACTGATAAATCCTCCTGGCACCGTTATGCACTCCTACTCTCTATCCAGCAACTAACTATGTACCATCATCCCCAACTACCTCTACTAACCCATATCTGGAAGAATACTACAAGGATTCTGACAGATTATTTCTGCAGTGTGTTTTGGACCTGTGTCTCAAAACCACTTTACTTTTCCTGCTTATCTGGATCTATTATCACAAAGGCCATGTTGCTTCACAGTTCCTTATTTTGCTAAACAAATTTGGAGGCCGGGGGGGGGGGGAGTGTGTGTCTGTGTGTATATGTATAAATAGGTTTATATTTATGTCTCTCTCTGTGTGTGTATTATATATACTAAGAGACAAGCCTGCTCTGTCTGGTTCTAATTACCTTTCTGAGTGGGAAACTGTGTATGAGTGATGGAATGAGGAAGAATATGAACCAGAAAACCCTTTCAAGTTATTCAAATAGTCCTTGAATTAGTAATATTAATGTTATGGTCATCTATCATATATGTAATACTTTTTAAAAATCTTTTCTGTCTTGAAGATCAAATATGGTCTTCTTGAGATGCAACAATTACATTGTTTAGAGAGGTAATATTGCCTCTGTGTTTTCTTCAGCTATATGAAAAATTAATTTTCTAAAAATCTGTGAGAATAGATCCAGAAAAATAGGCAAAGCAAAGTGGTTTTGAGACACAGGTCCAAAACACACTGCAGAAATAATCTACTTTGAGACTGCTTTAACCGTCATGGCTCGATGGTAGGGAATTCTGGGAATTGTATTTTATTATGGCACCACAGCTCTCTGACAGAGAAGGCTAAATGTCTCAAAAAACTTCACTTCTCAAAATTCTCTAGCATTGAACCAGGGCAGTTAAAGTGGTCTCAAATTGGATTATTTCTGCAGTGTGTTTTGGACCAACAACACTAAGGCTACACAATCTTATTTAGCCTTACTTGGGAGCAAGGCTCATTGAATTACCTGGGAGTAAGCCCCACTGGATGTTATTTCTGAATAAAGATGGTAAAAATTACATTTTATTGATCATCACACATCAGATTAGCTGAGCTACATAGATCATCTTCCTAAACCAACCTTTCCTACAGAATCTTCAGAAGAAAACTGTACATACTCTCCAGCCAGTTTGTTCTGAATTGCATGCTCTGTTGTGGGTCTTCATTCCTTGCAAATGGAGTTTGCTTAGAAATTCAGTAGATTTTTACACTGGTAGAAAAAAATACTACAAATGTACATGTATAAACCTGAAATTCAACCTTCTATATAATTTAATCCTTTTTTTAAAGGTGCATTTGTATTTGGAACAATTGAAATTTCTTTAGGAAGAAAAAAAATTGGGGGTGAGGGAATGCCCATAAGACATGATGGGGGGGGTGGATTTGTTTTTTCTGTTTTACAGGTTAGGACACTGGGACTATCAAGAAACAAAAAATCTCACATTTTCTCTCATGCGATGTAATGGAAATTTTGTCAGTGAAATTCAAAACTTGCTTGGAAATATCAACAAGGAACAAATGGCCTGTATTAAATGGCTGGAAAATGGAAAACATGGACTTGAAGCACCCAAGAAATAGTTTTGATCAGCACAATTTCTTAGACTGAGGAAATATTTCTATATACTGAACTTTCTTCCCCATTCCCAATCTTGTTGAAAGGATGCACTGAATAGTCCAGCAGCATTCACAGACTGGTGAGTCATGTGTAAGGTGAACACGCAGGTATTCTAGGATATAACAGAAGCTTCTGTTAGAATCATAGAATCATAGAAATTTAGAGTTGGAAGAGACCACAAGGGCCATCCAGTCCAACCCCCTGCCATGCAGGAATTCCAATCAAAGCATCCCTGACAGATGGCCATCCAGCCTCTGCTTAAAAACCTCCAAGGAAGGAGACTCCACCACAGTCTGAGGGAGAGTGTTCCACTGTCGAACAGCCCTTCCTGTCAGGAAGTTCTTCCTAACGTTGAGGTGGAATCTTTTTTCCTGCAGTTTGCATCCATTGTTCCGAGTCTTGTTCTCTGGAGCAGCAGAAAACAAGCTTGCTCCCTCCTCAATGTGACATCCCTTCAAGTATTTAAACAGGGCTATCATATCACCTCTTAACCTTCTCTTCTCCAGGTTAAACATCCCCAGTTCCCTAAGGCGTTCTTCATAGGGCAAGGTTTCCAGACCCTTCACCATTTTAGTCGCCCTCCTTTGGACCCGCTCCAGTTTCTCCATATCCTTTTTGAATTGTGGTGCCCAGAACAATGTTCCCATGTTACTGGCAAATGGTACGATGCAAGCCCACAAAAGGCAATATTAGAATTAGAGCCTAAAACTAGAGTCTGAACAGGAACTCAGAAAGTATTTCCGGAATGGCTCCTTGAAGCCTTTGATAATTGGACCATGCTCTGAAATTGTGAAGGAATCTTTTGCTTTTCCCTTTCTTCTGTGCATTTTTGATACTGAGCTTTTTCCGGTTTTCCCACACTCTTGCCTGTCACAGAGCAGAAACCACAAGAACGCAGTAAAGTAAAGTCTGTCCAAGGAGCTACAATTCTGTCTCGTAAGGATAAACATTCTCCCTGCCAACATGTGAGTATACTGCACCAGAGTCTTCAAATATACATGTTGCTGCTTAGCAGACAAATTAAAAAAACTTGTCACCTGAACTAACATGCAGCCTCACCCTTCCATTTTGGAGAATTAGACAAAAATTATCAGTGCATGCCCACCACGATTAGCGCATCCAACTGTGCTTGCTGAACTGACCAAATTCTTTTCAGACTGGGCTTGGAAGATGAAACAATCCACTTCATCTCAAGGATTCACCACGGGTAACATAAAAATAAAAAACAAAACATATGTCCATTATCAGAACACCTACTCTCAATGACCTGTTGTACAAACAACTGAGAACAGCAGCATTGTACCACATCCCAAACCAGTCTGTCACACCATTTATGTGAACTGAAACACTGAAATATAATATAATCTTATTTTTGTTTACTTGGAAGTAACTGCAATTATGATTATGAGGTCTTATTCATACACAGGGTCAACAAGAGTGCAACCTGATAAATAAGTCAAGGTGATATACTGCCAGGACAAATTCACTTCCTAGTCTCCTATATGTCAGTGCCTGCCTGAAGACTGAGAAGAATGTTCATGTTCTTTTAGAAAATGATAGGGATGCATAGAATCAGAAACTTCCCCATGCTAGGGAGTTGCATTTCCTCCCTCAACCATTCATGCTTCTATTTATGCTTCCAAAAACATTTCACACTGTTCCTGCTGTTTCTAAAATCCTAGTGATCCTTGTGGGAAACCTAGTGAGTGCAGGCCATGTACTTTGATTCATTGCAGTATTCATGTCCAGCAACTAACTAGGAGTGTAATTCTGTTCAGAAAAAAAGAGGAAGATATGCACTCTCCATGTGGATTTGCAATTCATTGACCAGCTGATCCCCAAAGGGTACTCAGCAATGCTCCGCTTCATCTTGGAGAGAAGTGACCAGTGGGGTGCTACAGGGTCCTGTCCTTTATTCAAAATGACCTTAATAGATTAGAAAGCTGGGCCAAAACTAACAAAATGAATTTCAACACAGAGAAATATAAGGTAGTGTCTAGATCGTGGAAAGTAACAGTACTACACAGTTGGCCCTCCACTTTTGTGGCTTTGAGTGTTGCAAATTTATTTGATTATTTGCGAGTTTGTTGCCAGAAGGGCGGGGCCTGTGCCAGCTGCTCCTCCCCCTCCCAAGCCTCAGCTGACTTCCTTGGGCTGAGAGAAGCCGGGAGGGAAGGTGAGCAGGGCCTGTGTTGGATTCTCCTCCCCCTCCCAAGCCCCAGCTGGCTTCACTGAGCTGTCAGAAGCCTAGGAAGGAAAGTGAGCAGGGCCTGCATGGCCCCTGAGTTATTTGTGGTTTTCCCATATGTGCATGGGTCCTCCGCCCCTAATCCTCGCAAATGCCAAAGGATAACTGTATTCTGTTTTGGTCAGGCCTTACCTGGATTACTGTGTCCAGTTCTAGGCACTGCAATTTTAAAACAATGTTGATAAGCTGTAGCATTTCCAGAGGAGAACCACCAAAATGGTGAAGGGTCTAGAAACCATGCCCTTTGAGTTAGAATTTTGACTTAGGAAGCCGAGTATGTTTAGCCTGAGAAGAGAAGGTCTAGAGGTAATATGGTAGCCCAGTTTAAATATGTGAAGGGGCGTTGCATTGAGGATAGAGCAAGCTTGTTTGCTATAGCTCAAGAGAATAGGACCTAGAACAATGAGAATAGGACCTACAGTAAACCAAGAGATGCTAGTTACAACAGAAGGGGTAAGTACTCTCAGATAAAGTCTTGCACATACTAAAATTTAGCCTACAGATTGATGATTCCAATAGACTAACTGCAGTATGGGAATAATCAGGCAAATAAATGTCCTGGTTGTCAGAGAAAGTTGATAAACTCTGTAGAAATAATACATCTCATTTCAACACAACCTTTTCTTAC
This sequence comes from Urosaurus nigricauda, assembly GCA_034509955.1. Lineage (NCBI taxonomy): Eukaryota > Metazoa > Chordata > Lepidosauria > Squamata > Phrynosomatidae > Urosaurus > Urosaurus nigricauda. Next base: position 41,912,503 of record JAOEGL010000001.1, read on the forward strand.
TGGAAAAGACACAAGAGGTCAACTGAAGGGCAGCAACCTTCCCAATTCACCTAGCTGATACAAACCACCAAAAAGGTTCCCATCCTCTATTGCAGCTGAATATCCTGTTTAAATAAAAACAAGTAAACAATACAACAGAAAACAATAAAAGGGAAAAATCAAAAGTACAACATATCTAATTCATTGAAGGGAGCTGAACTCTACTATGCACAGCAATACTTAAAGAAACATCAAAGCTTTGTTACTGTCAGAACCCTAAAACACGAGACTACTGACTAAGTATCAGACATGGTGAAGGTTTGTTTCAGTGAACTCTACTAAATCAGCTATACTGTCATAAATGTAAATACTTAAAATGAATTGTTAGCATAGAGTTGTATTGGATAAGTGCTATAATGGGACATATTGCTCCACAGGGTGTTGTACACTGATGCTTCCTACTCTATTCAGCACTGCACCTATTCATTTCTCCTGAGCTAAAGACAATCTAGTCCTAAAGAAAAGAGGAAAAAATGTGAAAGGCATTTTTAAAAACATTTATAAATATAAGGTCACAGGAGTTTGGCAGGAAACCACCTAGAATAATCATAGTTTATCTTTCTGGTTCTCACTCCTGTCCCTTCAAAAATTCAGTACACACAAAAGTTTGGCAAGCTGTCTTCATACACCTGAACCATATACCGTTCCTTTCAACCTTTAGCATCTCTCCACTTGCCCTCTCGTACTTTTGCCAAGGAACTTCAACTCTGTACTTGTCTACTGTTGCCCTGACAAGATTTACTTCAGAATTAATTATTCTAAATACACTTTGAAGACAAAAAGAAGTAAGAGGCTGTGAAGAGCAAAATGTTGAAAACCAAAATTATGCAGAACAAAGATTTATAGTACTGTACATCTCCAAAGACAGAGGATACAATTTATGAGCAGCCTTGAATGGCTTCTGTATGATGAGAGGCTGAGAAGATTGGGATTGTTTAGTCTAGGAAAGAGAGGAGCAAGAGGAGGCATTGATCAAAAGCCACAACATAACAAATGGTTAAGGGAAGATAAGTCAGACTACAACTTAATGGGTTCCATAAAAACAGAAATATGACTAATGTAGAAGCAACAACAGTTTCTACACCTCCCAGGAAAGTATCACAATACATTGAGATCAGAGGCACATTCAAAAACAGTTACATTGTTGTTAATGCACAGAGAACCTACGGTATAAAATAAATCTGGCTTGCTTCTGGAAGCAAACTACATACAGTATCATCATTCTAGAGTGAAGAAGTGACTTCCACAAAGACATAAGACGGTTTGATTAAAATCTCTCTATGCACTACTTAGCACCATCAGGTCAGAAAAGGGACACACCATACATTTTCTAACACAAAGATTGATCAGTACAAGCGGGCACCTCACAACGCAGAACATTAATATTTACTATGATTATTTTAGTTGTTTCATTTGTAATTTTTACTTTGTTTTGTTTTTACTTTGTTTTTAATAATATTCATGTTTTTAATGACATGCATATCTAATAAGCATATTTGAAAGGCTGTGGGGGAGAGTTTTGTTGCTGTTTTTGGTATGAAAAGCCAATGTTTTTCTAATAAATATGACAGAGAAGTACCCTGAACTTTGTAAAGCAATATTTTTTACATCCTTATTTAATTTCTCTAAAAAAAATTTACAAAGTACAGTAGAAGTGGACCAATGTCCTCATAAAAAAATCAGAGACATTTGCAGTTCATGTCCCTTCCTCTATACTTTTCAGCAGTGAATTTTGGTTAAAAGAATACAAACTTACTTGGAAATCCTCTGAGATGCCACTTTCCTTATAAATGCCTGTCTGTGGCTGGCTGGGGGTTTAGGGACCAAGTGTGAAGATGCACTCTGAGATGGCATTACTTTGTGCACACTGGAGGCCTTCTGGCTGCTAGAAATGGCACTTGATGTTCTACGGGCACCACAACCAGATGACAGAGTCATAGAGGTGATGTTTGATGTTGGGAAGTTGGCAAACAAAGCCTAGTGAGAAAGGAAAGCAAAAATAAGATTTAGTATATATGTTTTTATGACTTGTTGGGACAATCCATGGAATCAGATGTTCAATCATCTCTTTTTTAACACTGAAATTTACCATGAAACTGTTAAATTTATGCACTGCCTATTCCAGACTTCAACATCTAATAAAAAATGCTTAAATGTATGCTTCCCCTCCCTATTACTAAACTCCTGATACCTTCAAGATTCTTTCTTGGCAGCATCTCACATCTTCCTTAATTGCATGCAGACAAGCAGCTCTGTCACCCAGTGGGAAGAGTCAACAAAGCAACTTTTAAACAGCATGACTGTCAGAGGATGAAGAAAGGTCAGGGCTGTTTTTCTTGAGGGCAGCAGACATCCAAAAGACTTTTGTTTCCCTGTTGTGATGTAATCCTGGCTGCTCTAGAGTGTAGCCAACATACAGAGGGAGGGAGCTGATACTGACCCCGTCTCTGGGTTCAGCTTCAAAGAAATTATCCCATTGTGAATCCCCTTAGTGTATGTTGAGAAGCCAGGAGAAGCTACTCTACAAACAAGACAGCAGCAAATGAGGTCATAAGGTTTGACCACACAGAGAAGGGGAACAGAGATGGAAAATAACATATAAAAGACTTTTAATTTTTTTTAAAGCCTTTATCTGTTATGGATGAGTACAAAGGGGGGGAAGGAACAGTAGAGAAATTTAGACACAAAACAGCAGACTGATTACTACCTTGTGAAAATTCCCAAATAATATTTCAGAGGCCAGAAATCTACCGAACTCTAAAAAGAGTGTCCTGGATGTGGAATGTACTGTGTAAATATTATCAAAGAATTTTTAAAAACCAGACAAATCCAAGTCCTACTCAATGGCTGAAATAATATATTTTATCGCTACTGCTCCCCTGAATGATACTAAAAAACTAAATGGAGCCCCCACCTTCTTCTGTTGAGGAAGTTGGCACCTTATGGACAACAAATAAGAGTTTTGGTCTTGCATAGAAAACTGCAGTTACATTAATCTGTTGAATGATGTAGAATGAGAGACCACATGGCTTTCAGCCAGGAAGAAGTGGGAAAAGCTGCTTCTTTTTGAAATGGCTTTTCTCTGCATAAGGACACTTTTCTGCTGACTTCAAGGCATGTGCCATCTAAATGCCACACCTTCAAGCCAGCCTGAAAGCACCTCTTTTTGCCTGTCTGTTTAGCCCCTGAGTGGAAACAGGGAGACCTTTCTTTGGGTTCCAGTAGCAGACGAACAGTGTCTCAGAACATGTTGAATCCAAAGTTCTATCCACATAAAAAGTCAAAGCCCGCCAGACATCGAGGGTGTGCAGTCGGCACTTGGTGTAGGTGGTTGGGTTCGGGGCCAGAGTGGGCAACACAACGTCCTGATTGGGATGGAAAGACAATACCACTTTAGGTAGAGAAGTAATATCAGGTCCAAGCAATATCTTGCCCCTGTAAAAGAGCAGGTAAGGTTGGTCAACCCGTAGGGCACAAAGCTCACTCGTGTGCTGAGCCGATGTGATAACCACTAAGAATGCGGTTTCCCAAGTCAGCAGTCTCATATCTGTTGTGGCCAAGGGTTTGAAAGGCTTTTTAGAAAGGAAAGCAAGCACAGTATCCAAGGCTTCATGTTGGAGTCAGTACCAAAGATGGAGGTTGTAAGTTGTTAAAACCTTTAAGGAACTTCTTCACAAGAGAGTCCTTGAAAAAGGAGGGTCAACCATAAAATTGATAGTGGGAGCATATGGCAGCCAGATAGCACTTCAAAGAAGAGAGGCAGAGTCTCATAGAGTCATTAGGAATTCCAAGACATCAGGGACCTGGCCTCAGGATGGAGGAAGACCCTTGGAAGTAAGGAAATCCAAAATTTGTCCCATTTAAGTGAATAGGATTTCCTAGTGGATAGCTTGTGCACCACCAGAATCATGGTCAGTACCGGGTTGGGCAAAGAGTCTAGGGATGGATTCTCCAAGCCAACAGGGGAAGAGATTTGATGGCTGGATGTTGAAACTGATCATCCTGGACAGTAAAGAGATCAGGGTGGAAGGGAGTCTTGTAATGATCTCTCGGAGATAGGTGGAGGAGAGGGGCGAACCAAGGCTGTCTCGGCCATCACAGAGCAATGAGGATAGTGTTGGAATGGTCCGTTCTCATCTTCGCAATGACTTCGGTGATGAGTGGGAATGAAGAAAAGGTGTATAACATTGTTTCTGACCATTCGAACAGGAATGCATCCCCTCAGCAGCCTGGAGATCAAGTCTTGGAACAGAACTGTTGATGGCGAGCATTGAGATGAGTGGCAAACAAGTTGATAGTGGGGGAGTCCCACTTGAGAAACAAGTTCTGCACCGTGTTGGGAAAGAGTTTCCACTTGAGGCACGAATGGGAGGACCTGCTCAGTTCGTCTGCTAGGTTGTTTTCCTCTCCAGGGAGGTGGATGGCTTGGGACTGGGATGCACCAGTCCCAAATGCAGAGTGTGATGTTGAAGAGTGTCTGGAATCGTGTCCCTCCTTGATTGTTGAGGTACTACATGGCAGTGGTGAGTCTGTCAAAAGAAGTACCACTTTGTTTCGAAGAACTGTTTTGAAGCCCCGAAGAGCTTTCTCTACAGCAAGCATTTTGAGGGCATTGATGTGTAGAGCTTTCTCCCGAGCAGACCACTTGTCTTTGACCATGAGGTCAGAGGTGTGGGAACCCCATGCTTCCAGGTAATAATAATAATAATTTTTATTTATACCCCGCTCTTCAGCCAAGGCTATCAAAGCGGCTTACAATTTGTTAATTAAGACATTTCCCTGCCCTCAGGCTTACAATCTAAAATAGACACGAAACAAAAGGAAAAGGGAGAGGTGGTGGGGAAGGGGGAAAGTCCAGCAGATCTTCTCTCCCTCAGAGGCCTGGACCATGGCAGATGGATTGGAGGGAGGGCTCTTCTTCTTTTTAGGCAAGGCCTGTTGGAGCTGGCTTGCCTTTCTCTCCCTCAAGATGGTGGATGGAGGGAGGGCTCTTCTGGTAAGCATCCGTCACTAGAGTAATCTGGGACTGAGGATGCAAGAAAGGCATCCCAGCACAAACCTTGTCGGGACTGAGCCACCAGTGAAGCGTTTCGGCAATCGGTCTCACTACTGTGAGCCATTTGGTAGGGCAATCTGACATGAGACCGAAGACCGAAAGGAACCAAGTTTGGAATGGTCTGAGACAAATCCTTGCCCAGGAGGTGACATATGTTATTGACGCCATATGTCCGAGGGCGACTTGAGTGGTATGAGCTCTGATCATTTTGAGAGAGAGGCAGTCCTGGATAGCTTTGGAGAGTGCTTGAAACCTGTCTGATGGTAGGTAAGCAATAGAATGGTCAGAGTCAAGGATGGTTCTGATGAACCTGACCTGCCTGGATGGAGCCAAATTGGATTTCTCTTGGTTGACTAAGAGGCTGAGGGAACCCAAGAGGGACAAGGTGAACTCAACGTCCCTGAGCTGCTCCCAGGAGGAAGTGGCCAAGAGCCAGTTGTCCAGGTATGCAAAGAAGGTTATGCCTTTTTGATGGAGATAGGCTGAGATGGGTGCCATATATTTGGCGAAGACTCTTGGTGCCATCGATATGTTCAGTACCGAGAGTTATTCTCTCTTTGTGCATGGAATCAAGAGATAGCCTATCCTCATGTATAGCAGCGGAGAATGGTTGGTCCTGAGGCTCAGTAGACTCTCGAACATGATGAGTCCAAGCTGTATGCTCGAGATGAGGAGTCAAGGTAGGTAGATCAGGTTCACGAATCTCCCGTTTGGATTCAGATCCGAATTCTACAATGCGCAGCTAGTCCTCCAAGTCGCCGAGGCTTTGAGAGGTGGCTGGTCTCTCAGACTGTGCACTTTGGGCCCATTTGGTGTTGGAACTGAGGGCTGCGAGGGGAAACAGAATGAGCTCGCTTAGAGGCCGAGTGGTCAGGAGATTTCTCTTGTCTGGGAGAAGAACACTTGTCCTCAGCATGCTTGCGCTTGGAGACTTTCTTAGGTTTGGGGTCATTGGAGCTTCAGTCCTATCAGCCTTCCTAGACTTCTCTTGAGGAATTTTATCCTTGGAAGCCTCTTCTGCACTTTGTCCCTTTTCTTTGGAGTTATCGGAAGCTGGGGGTGGAGAAGTCATGGCAGCCTGAAAGACTGAAGTAGAGGAAGGGACCAAGACCTGCTGGTAAAAGGCAACCTTAAGGTTGGAGTCTCGATTTTTACGGATTTGGGGAGTCAAAGATGTACAGAGGGCACAAGATTGGACATTGTGACACCCTCCAAGGCACCATGTTGGAGGTCTATTGGTCCATGCAGCAAAATCAAAATCAGGAAATCCAAGTCAGGTGATGAGCAAATAATTTCCAAATCAAATACATTAAGAATGGTCAAACAATCTGTGGTTAAATGACTTTTTCCCCCAGTTACTAAGTGAGCGATTCCACACAAGAAGTTCCTTCAAGCTGCTGGTGCAGCAGATGAAAGGAACTGGGGAAAGAGTGGGAATGCTAGGGGCTTTATAAAGGTGGGCGGACCTACCGTCAACAACTTGCAAAGTAAGTTTTGCCTAGTGATTCCAGTAGTTTTTGAGCTTTACTGCTGATTTGCAGAGACCACAAAGAAGAACACTAAATACAGAAAGCCAGCCTTTGTTTGCATTCTGCACAATGGCAATGCTGTTACTAGCTTGTGCAATGCCCATGGATGAATAAACAAATTCAAACCACATGTTACATGCAAAAGGGAAAAGAACAGCTCATAGTATACTGCTCAAGGCACCTTTCAGCATAATTAAATACCAAGAACAATCCCGCAAATGCACTAACAACTAAGCAGCAGTAAAATATGTGAATACCTCATCAGGGCATTCACCAATTATATGAATAGGAATAGGAACACAATTGTCCTCATATTCTAAGCAAAAAACATACCTGGGTTTAAATTCTTTTCCTTCAGAAAGTTTTCTGGTGTTTCTAATGTCAAGTTACTTCACCAGGACAAGTCCATATAAGTTTGGAGACTTAAGTTGGAAGTATCTGGAACAACTATATAGATGCCTGGCCAAAAGATGAGTGGGATGGACATCTGATTCTAAGTAGGTTTCATCTGCTGGGAGGATCAGGGTTGCAAATTGGGGATAATCCTGTTAGTTGATGATCGGATGAGGTTTGTAGCCAGAAATACTTTCTTACAGTTGGTTTTTCAGTTGTACTGTAGGTGAAGTACCATGGCACATACAAGTCAGTGTAGCAAGTTTAACATGACACACCTTGAAATAAAACATGGAAGGTTTCAAACTATGAATTTCTGAAACTGGAGGCTCAGAGAGTTCTCTCTTCATCTTATGATGATACATTGCTCTGGGACAAGTAGGAAGGCCAACTGACACTTCTTCAAAGGCAGCAGTGGCAGGAAGGGGGTTCTTGCCTCTTTGACCAGACGAGTAGAACACAGTAAAGATACCTCAAGCCCTTACTATAAGTAGAAAACACCAACAGGCATACAAATATGACAACTTACTTCCCAGAAAAGAACTGTGAGAATAAACACAGAAAGAGGCAGGAAATCCTGTAGCCCCTACGAACCTACCTACATGCACAGCATTTAACCACAGCAATAGCTCCAAAATCTTCTTCCTACTGAAAAAAACAAACAAACAACACCTGCTGGTCTCTGGACCAGGTGAATGAAATGACTTTCTAAGGCCACGAGAAACAGAAAATCAAACAAAGATGTTTTCTCCAGTATTTTGCAGAGGGCATTTCTTCACCCTAGAATATGGCAGAGCTGTAACCAGACAGCATGGTTTAAAGGAACCAGCATTCTAAAGAAGCAATGGTTTCTGCAGCACTTTGTGGAAAATTGCATTAGATGTCCTGTATATTTTATTTACTGTTGTTATGTATGTGCCTTCAAGTGCACTTTGACTTGTGGCAACCCCGTCATAGATGTTTTTGGGTTTGTTTGTTCTTTTGGAAAGAGTTATTCAGAAGAGGTTTGTGATTGCCTTCCTTTTAGAATGAGAATGTGTAACTTGCCCAAGGTCACCCAGTGGGTTTTTATGACTGAATGGGGATTTGAACTCTCATCTCCTAGAGTCCTAATCCAACATGCAAACTACTACATTATGCTGTCTATCTGCAGTGACTTGTATATATAGAAGCCCATATAGCTGCCTCCAATATGTCAAGAACTGGAAGATCTTCTTTAGATTGCTAAAGCAGCTGCCTACATAAATAGCAAAGTGCAATTACCACTTTGGTGGATATTTATTTATTTAATAATAATAATAATAATAATAATAATAATATATTATTATTATTATTTTATTTATACCCCACTCTTCAGCCCTAAAGTCTATCAGAGCGGCTTACAATTATTATTTTTAATTAGTTGGTTCCCTGCCCTCAGGCTTACAATCTAAAAAGACACGACACAAAAGGAGAAGGGAATGGTGGTGGGGAAGGGGACCAGGTCCAGCAGTTCTTCTCTCCCTTTGGCACCTGGACCAAGGCAGATGGCATAGAGAGAGGGCTCTGCTTCTTAATCTAGGACAGGCCTGATGGAGTGTGGCCTGTCCTTTCACTCCCTCCAAGGCCAGATTGTGTTGTCAAGGAGGGAGGGCTCTTCTACTTGAGGCCAGGCCCAATGGTGTTGCTGGCCTGCCCTTTCACTCTTTCCTAGGCCAGATGTATCCTATTCCATACAATTAATTTGTATTCCACTTTACTCCCAGCACAGAATCTATACTTTCCAAGAGTCAGATAGGCTCATGTCCAGTTTGTGGCAGCTCCTGTTCCTTAAAATAAACTGACCTGAGACAAAGAGAAAGTAGGAATGTTTCCCAGGATATGTGGAAAGAGGCACTAATTTTGAGAACAACTAAGGGTTTAGTATGTATCATCACTTTCTCATCATGGAAGACACACAGCTATGAGTCTGTTGAAACACCACCCGATTCTTACATTTGCCAAGCTAATATTATAGCCACTACAAAGACTCTGAGATTAAGAATTAGGAAACATAGTCTTAAAGAGGTTTTCTGTAACAGCCTAGTTTGAATTGAATGTGGAAAAATGTTGAAAAGTCAAAGGATTAAAGTGAGCCCCTTTAAATAATCTTTTCGGAAGGGAACAGTATGAGACCCAAAGCTTCTCTTTACAATGTGAAGTGGAAGGCTTTCACGGTCAGCATCCATAGTTTTTTTGTGGCTTTTTTTGGGCTATGTGGAGATGTTCTAGAACAGTTTATTTTTGATGTTTTACCAGCATCTGTGGCTGGCATCTTCAGAGAATGCTGGCATGGAAGTGAGTAAGGTACATATACTGTGTTAACCTTGGTTGACAGGAAGTGATTTACATGTTAATCTCTGTGTTGGTCTACTGTTGAATGGCAAGGCCTTAAGGTGTCCATTTAATTAGTGATCCATTGTTTGCTGGGGGGAAACCCTCACCCTGGGTTGTTTTCATTTGCACTTGTTGGGTCTTGATTTTGGTGTTTTTCAGGACTGGCAGCCAAACTTTGTTTACTTTAAGGGTTTCTTTGTTCCTTCCTGTTGAAGTTGTCTAGGTGTCTGTGGATTTCAATGGCTTCCTGTGCATTCTTACCTGATAGTTGTTGGCATGGTCCAGAATTTCTGGTTGGCCACTATAGAAACAAGATGTTATATTTCACAGAGGGCTGTTCTTATATCTCTAGACAACAATAGACTATGCTAATATACATATTGCAGCTTTTAAGATAAGTTTCAGTTGCTATTGTAACTTGTAGTTTTATCTATTTATTTGTAGACTATTTTATACCACTCCTTTCAGAACAGAAAAAGGCTTCCAAGTTGGATCAGACATAAGCACATATTATCTAGCTTCCCTAAAAAGTACCTGGACTGTAGCAAACCAGGAAAAAGGCATCAAAACTATTAACTGACATAAATAGTCAAGAACATAAAACATATGAGCCCACTTAAAACTGGTGCTCCTCTTTTACAGGATTTGCTATTCTGACCACATTGTGAAAAACACCATTTACACAACCTTGAGAGTAACAGAGACTGCAGCATGGGAGATGCAACAGCAACCAGAAATCTTCCAAGTAGATTAGAGAATGAGTACTGTCTCCATAACCTGTAGTAATAGGACAGCAGATATGGTGGCTACTGAACCATCATCTGATTAACTCAGAATTAAAATTTAGAATTCTTTGAAGTTTTTCCCAGTATTTCTGACATTTGTATGCATGTGTAGCTGTCTGTCCACACATTTACACCACTGTATAATCAATTCTGAAGAGATGGAAGTCATACAAACAATATATCTGCAGTGGAGGGATATTAAGGGAACAACCAAAGGAAAAAAATACATAAAAACTAAGAAGTTGTCTTATATTATATGGACTACCCAGGTCCATATTGTCTGTAGCAGCAAGTCTCCAAGGTTTCTAGTAGGAGTCCTTCCCAATCCTACCTGGAAATGCTAGGGATTCAACTTGGGAACTTCCGCAAGCAAAGCATCTGCTCTACAACAGATATATGTCTCTTCCTCTACAAACCAGAATCATCATGATGCAGAAATATCCCAAGCATTCTAAAAGTCAGAAGCAAACCTGGCATGGGTGCAACACACACTGAATCTTCCCTCTGCAATATGCTTGTTACAGAGATCAGGTTTTCAAAAAGGGCAGCTGACAATATAATACAGATTCCACCCACCTCCCACAACACCTTCTGATAACCTTACAGAGGTAGCACATTCTCCATTAGTCCTGTCTTCAGAATGTAAATCAATAATTCTCTCTTACACTCCTATGTCAGATTGTATTGAGAAACCACTACCGTTGCTTCGTAAGATTTATATACCAGGCATTATACAGAACTCAACTGGCATAGAAATATTCTTTGAGAGTCACTGATTTATGACAAAGAAATAAAGGAGGTAAAAAGCGGGAGGGAGGGAGGGGAGTACTGAGATAGAAGTTCCCAAACTATGAGCCACAGAAGTCGGCTCCCATTCCTTCTTCTCAGCTGTTACACTAAAAATACATTAAATACATTCCTGGCATGATTTTTCTATATGGATAACTAAAGTCACTTCCAAAATAAGTTATGGTACTGTGTGCCAAAGGCAAAGCAAACCCTGAAAATGGCAGATGTAAAGCATCCTAGAGACAGCCATGTAAAATAGGGCATGAGTAACAACCAAAGACACTTAGGAAAAAAGGTGAAGAAGGGACAGAAGGTATGGGGATAGATAAGTCTATGTAACATAGCCATTAATGGTCTACTAATCAAAACAGAGGAGAGAACCATCAGTTCAAGCCAGACATGACATTTCTCATGATTGCTGATTATTCTCTATTCACAATCATTTTAAGGTCACCTTACAGCCTAGGCAGAGACAACCTACAGCAATAAATAAATAAATATGATCTGTAGTACTGAAGTTTTCTTCAGTGTGCAGTAAAACAATTCTAAGTTGAAACTACTTGTTTTAAATTTTAATGCTATTTAAGGAAGCAATATTCTATTTAGGTTTGGGAGGAGTTATTAGGAAACTGATATGTGTTCATAAAACACAAGGGTGCTGAGCAGGAAGCAATATAATGATGGAGGTATAACAGGCCAATAGGGGAGAAGGCAGGGGGAGACATCTTATGGCTGTTCCTCTTTCTGGTTTACCATTCAGCGGACTGCTGCAATGGAACTTAGGTCAAAAAATGCTGCTGCTTAATACCAGATCAGTGAGGAACTGTGTGACCCAGTGCTTGATCCTGGTCAAGCAAGCTGCCCTTGCATATTTAACTGAAGCCTGGTTGACTGAAGAGAGGAATGTCAATATGGCCATTTCTGCATACCGGCTTTCTGAGTGCAACAGCAGGCAAGATCTGAGGGGTGGAGAGGCAGATTTGCAGTTACAAGGGGGTATCATAAAGTTTTAATGATCACCTTTTTAAAAAATTGACAGAAAGTTTGTTTTGATTTGTAGTTATTAATTTATCTCTATGTAGTCACTATCTAGATTTATACATTTTTCCCAGCGTATCTTGACCTCCAAATACCTGATATTGTAGAAGTCTGCAAATTGCGCCTTACGAGGGGGTATTGTAAAGTAATAATGATCACCCGGAAGTTATTATGGCATATTGATGAAATTTTGTCAGTGTCATCACTGATCCCCTAAGCGAATGTTCCTGAGAAAATCAACTCATTGTGTCCTTTATTTTTGTGACTGGCTCTGCCAGAAGTGATTAAAGTGTAAAATCCTTGTCAGGCGCAATCTGCAGTCTTCTACAATAAGGGTTTTTGGAGAGTCAAGAAACACTAGGGAAAATGTGTAAATCTGGATGGTGACTACATAGAGATAAGTTAACAACTACAAATCAAAACAAACTTTCTGCCAATTTTTAAAAGGTGATAATTAAAACTTTATGATACCCTCTCGTATCTGTTCTGAATCCATCCCCTTATTGATGTACCTGCTTGTCAACCTCCAAGGTTTGCATGTGTACACCTGATAATAGGATAATGAGAAAGGATTGGGATTCTGTTGGAGTACTATCTACACTGCTGTTCAGCTTTCTTCCTGCCTGAGTTGCTGGAGTTGGTCTCCATTCCAAGGCCTCCTCATCAGGGATTGCATGGCTCCTATGGATCTGTCTCAAGATTTGGCTTTACACATGTAGCAGGCCACACTCTTGATCTCTTTTTTGCTGGTCAGGATGAGGGTCACTAGGGATGGGTAGGTTTGAAAAAGCTCAGCTGCCATGTTCTCTAAGTGCTAAGAGTTTAGATTTGTTTGGACCTCTAACTGCTGCAAGGCTGAGGGGACCATTAAAATTGTCCATCCTCAGAGACTAATGGATCCAGGAGGCTCTGCAAGATTTTCCAGCTGGTGATTCTCCTGATGCCCTGGCTGATCTGTTGAAAAGGGAGATGACCTAGATATTGATACAATTACCCATACTCCTTTGATACAATTGTAACTATTCCTTTACTTGGATTCAGGGGATGAATTCCTTGGCTTTCTGATAATGTTCAGGATAATTAAGTCTTGAGCAGATGACTGGAGTGACACTGGAGAAACACCAAGGATGAAAACAATCAAGCATACGTGAGGGACCAGGGACCATTTTAGAGTCTCTGCACCCGTAAGGGCAGTGAAGAAAATAATCCTTATCACATCTATTATTTCACCCCATTTTTTTTCCAGTGCAGCAGTTTCAGGTTATTATATACTAGACCTCAAATTGCTAAGCAAGAGCCCTGTGTAAAGCTGACAAATTTGATAAATACTTTGCAGAGAAAATTGCTTGGATCTCTTCTAACTTTTACTGTGCATTTAAGGTAAAGTGTGGGGAAGTAACTGAAGCGCATACTAATTCAGTTTTGATGGTTAACTTTCAGTTTGTCCAACATGACAGGTTTGCTTGGGAGATTATCAAGAGAGTTTCAAATTAAACCTTGTGGGACTGGAAATGAGAACTCAAACATTAGACCAAAGGCAAACACTAAAAAAAGGATGAAAATTCTGGAGGAGAAGCCAAGAGAAAGAATATGATCCACATAAAAACTGACAGAAAATTAATAATACACAGCAATTTTTCAATATGTCCGGACAGAAACAAACTGGACTGAATATCACTGTTGGATCCCAATTTGTTTTAACCAACTGTGGTTGAAACAAACTCAGTTTCTTGTAATTGTATGTATCTGAAAACTGTACTTTTTTCCAAACTGCAAATGGAAGACTTATATTTCCTCCTTGTCTGCACAGATGGGGGTGGGAAACCACTTTTATAGAATTTTCCTGTAACAGGAAATCATGGGTTTCTCATTTTGTCTGGAATTGATAAGTATTCTGGTATAAGGCAATATTTCCTTTCAGCAGGATATTTCACACAGAAATATTTAGCATGCAAAAGTAATTAACATCTAACACTTTGAAAAGCACAAAGGTTTCTGAAATTTGGGTCTACAGTAAACAACTTGGACAATTTACATATTCAAGAGCAAATAAATGTACTGAATAATACTGAACAATATTTGTGCCTGAGTGGCCATCATTAATTTTGCACCGCAGCATTCACAGAAAAGAATTACAACTTCTACGGAATGAAGTTATTATGTATACATCATTTGGCTAAACTCTACAACATTTTATTTGTTGGAAGAAAATATTGTTCACCACAAACCAGGTAGGTCCATCATTATGATTTCAAACTTACAATTCTAGAAAGCATGGCTTCGAAATAGCTGCTTCCCCAAGGCTGTGGTAAAGGTGGAAAGGATGGACTTGAGCTAAGACCTTGCATATTAAAACCCATTAAGATGGATTTTAATAGCCTTAAATGTTTTATTTCATTGTAGTTTACAACATTACTTATTTCTGAAACTTCATTATGTTATAAAGGAATAAGTAATGCAACAGGTTATATAGACATATATCACCTGGTGTCAGCATACAAAGTTATGGCTAACTAGTTACAGAAGACAAGACTGGCCCGTTCGTATTTCTTTGCTTTTTGACATTTAAATTATACTAATCATATGTTAAACTGAATTTATCTATGGTGTGCACAGTTAAGAGCCTCTACATTAAACCTCTTTCTTCAATAATGGAAACTTCAGTTCTGCCTGAGCCTGCGGCATGGCAGAGATCTCTAACTACAACTCTGAATGGCTGAGCACGGAGGGAGAGAGGGAGGGAGTGTGGGGGATGCAAGCAGAGGTTTAACAAAGAATCACTTTAACAGAAACTCCTGAGTAATGGCTTTGCCCCTAGCCAAGAACAACATCATCTCAATGTCAGCAATTAGAAGAAAGATCAGCTAGGCAGCACGGCCCCCTTCAAACCTCTCACAGGCCAGCTTTCCTCACAGGGATACCCTGAGCTGAGAAGTGCGCACGTGGGGCCCTTTGGATAGAGATTAAAAATGTGCCTACTATTTCTCCTTGGCTGGCACAGAGCACAGTTTAGATGAAAGGGCAGTACAGAGAAGACCCTGACAAACAGGTAGGGGTTAACAAACATGGGAATTTTTCTAGAGGTTTTCTTTCCAGAGTGCATTAAAATTAAGGAACTCTATAATGAGTTAGGTTTCTCTTTTTTGCTCTTTACTATACTCCACACAGAACAATTCAGAAGACAGGGTTTTAGAAAATAAAACCTTGTTAAACCAAGATAACGGGACATAAAAGTAAAAATTAAACAAATTAATGCACAAATTAATTTGAGCATGTACAATGCAATGAGGAAATAAATCAGTATTTTGTATCTGCCTTTTTGGTAAAAACTTGACCAATGGACACTTTGGACTGAAATTACTGGGGCGCGACAGACCACCTGGAAAAGGCAGGCTGGAGCCGTTCTTTTTTGCTGCACAGCTGTGCAGCAGCAACCAAATCGTGCGGTGCAGCTGCGCAGCAAAAAGGAGCACTGACAAGCAGCTCCTTCCCTTTCTGCGCTGGATTAGGGCCAAGGCAGACTTACCGGCAGCCCCTGCAGCCCCAATCTGGCTTTTTTCCAGCCCAAAGAGAAGCGGCAAAATGCCACTTCTCTTTGGGCTGGAAAAGGGGTGTCCATGGGGCTTCATCCCCCTGGACACCCTAGGAGCCATGAGGAGAAAGGAGCAGCCCCTTTCTCCTCAGGATTGTTCCCGTGGTTGCCACGGGAATGATCTGCTGTGCAAAGGGAGCTCCGTTTCAGAGCTCCCCAAAGGAGATCTTCCCAAAGGAGCTCTGAAATGGAGCTCCCCAAAAGAGATTTCTGCAAAGGAGCTCTCCCCACAGGAGCTCCAAAACGGAGCTCCCCAAAGGAGATCTCCCCAAAGGAACCCGAAGCAGAGCTCCCCAAAGGACAAGTCCCAAAGGAGGTCCAGGGCGGTGCAGAGATGTCACACGCGCACTGTGCCATCTGGAGGCAGTGCACGTGTGACGTCCTCATTACGTGTGCCGTGTGGAGGGCGCCACATAACAAGGGCACCCTCCACATGAACGAGGGTTAGGGACTGTGTGGTTGGTGCACGGTCCCTAACCCTAAAATCACCGCCACCACGCCTCATTTTGCCCATCTGTATCGGGCCACTGTTTCAGAACTCAAGACTGATTGCTTGATTATAATTATATTCAAAGTAAAGAACTCCAGACAGATAAGGAAATGAGATAGTCAACAAGAGATCAATCTGAGATAAAATATCAAAAATAATACCTCTCATTTTAGTGATGCAGTAGATAAACAAGATTTGAGTTATAAAGAACAAAGCCAACAAGTAACAAAAAACTCATAGACTGAATTCAATACTCTGAACCAGGTTAGTAAGTAAGGGGCTGTACAGACTGTCCCTTTTAAAGCCAGAATGGGGCTGCGGCAACCACATGCTGCAGCCCTGATCTTGCCTTTCCTCAGCGCAAAAAGGAGCCGCAAAAAGTGGCGCCTTTCCACACCGTGGAAAGGGTGCCATAGCCCCTGGCCCCATGGCTTTTCTGCACTCCTCTGGCACTTCATCATGTAGACACAGTGCTGGAGAAGTGCCGTGACACCACCTGCCATGTGGTGTGGCACGCGGTGTCATGGCGGCCTGGGGGTGGAGTTGGGGTGTTCGTTGTGTGGATGTTCAGGCCGGCCAAAGATGCCGGTCTGTACACCCTCTAAAAGAAAAAAGGTAATCTAATCTACAGCATACAAATTCCAGCTTAATTAAATGATTTTAAAATGGAAAAAAACCACAAGAAAAAGTTGGTGTTTTGGACTTTATACTCCTGCTTCTTGCACCTCCATGCCATCCAGAGAATACAGGTTTACAGGCAACAGTTTTTCTAAGGTTTTACAAACAAGCGCATGTGATTGAATATACACATGCCTGGTTGTCCCTATGAGTCCCAGCAGTTGCTTACTTTTTTTTTTTTTTTACTACAAACTGGTTGATGCCAAGTCTTTCCTCTTTTGCCCTTCTTTAGCCATTAGTTTGTGATAAAATATTGCAAAAACAAAAAAGCATTGTTTTCAGGAATTTGTATAATAGGAAACTACTGTGCAAATCAAACCGCATTACGCAAACACTTCTGATTTGAAATGAATGGAAAAAGCTGGGGTTTTCTTTTTAGAGTATTTGGTCCTATCTTCTATTGCTATTTTCTATTATGAACTCTTGCCCACATATGGAACCCAATAATAATACATCTTCTACAGTAGCCTCAGTCATCTTAGTCACCTGGTGCCGGGCTCGGCTCTGGTCCAAAAGCTGTCGGGATTGAAGCTTCTGTTGTTGGAGCTGCTGCAGGGCAAAATGGAGCTGATAGCTGCCGGTGCTAGGTGGAGCCTTGGGATGCACTGGTTGGCTTCCTATCAATTTACTGTGTATGCTGTTCTCTGCATCTCCTTCCCAAGCAAAGCTGTTATTCTCCGGGGCCCTGAAATAGGAAATGTTTCACTGTAAAGGTTTTATCACAGCTAGTTGTATATGATGACAGAAGATGTCTAAACACCTTCCTTGCTGCTGTCCAAAAAGTTAAGTGGGCTGTTGCTAGCAGAGAAATATTATAACAAAAAGGTATACTACCTTCACCTTATGCTGCGTGCCAAATCAAGGTAAGTCTAAAAAGTCTCAAATTTCAGCCACTAATTTATTATGGTTTGAAACTATGAATGGGTTCCTCAGCCAACATGGGACTGTGGGTTGCATACACCTTGCCACTACTGTAGTTCAGCTATATACTGTGCTGACCATAGGAATGGTGGAGGAAGTTTTTGAGTGTGGTGTGTGCAGGCTGGGAACCAGAATGGAGGTACAATTGACCTCAAGACAGCAGTTCTTGAACAACAGCAACAACAACAACAACAACTACTACTACTACTACAACTACAAAGGAAGACTGGAAAGAGAAACAGCTGAATAAGAATATATCCACAAACTTGAATCCATCAGCACTAGGATGGTTCCAAGTCTGCACATACCACATTCCAAAACTCTCTCCACCATTCATATGATCATCCACCCACTCACCCAGGCCTTCCACAACATCTTTCATCTTGCCTTTGTCCCTCAACAACCATAGTTAAAACTGAACTTGTCACTTCACCATCATACCCACAAGTTTTGCATTTCTACAGCTATCCATATAGTCTGATCATAAAGATCCTTCCTGGACATCTGTTCACCTCATGCATCTGAGGAAGCAGACCAAGTCTATCAAAGCTTATATTACAATTTGTTTCACATGTTTAGTCTCAAAGGTATACAAGACCCCTTTGCTTCACAAAGCTAAGTGCTGTACATAATAAATATACAGAACATATGAAACTACTTGTTCATTCCCTGTAATATAAATTTCCTGAAAGTTCAAATCTTAAGAGATTCTAAGGGAATATTGATATTGACAAGCATAAAGCTAAGAATTTTCAGTTCCTCAACTTAGACAAAGGGCTTGGGGAAACAAACCTCTTTCAGCCTAAGCAAACAATTTGTTTACATTTTCTTTGAAGAAAGCACTAAAACCATCCAATATCTTTTCACATGAATCCTAGTTGTACCAATAAATTGAGAGAAAAAGACAACCACTGAAAGAAATTACCAGCCTCATTACAGTGGAATCTATTACAGAAACTGTTGCTCAAAAATCACTCTTGCTGTTAACAGTGTTTGGTGCATATATACACAAATGCCTATATTATAGACATAATCAGAAGGAGGGCAACATGCATTCTTTAGATATTGCCATTTCTCTCAATTAACGTGGAGTCAAAGTTCTACAAGAATTCTTCTGATCCAGGGAGTACTCAAAACAAACAAACGAGGTTTCTATCTAATGACAAACTCTCTTGAAGCCTTGTATGTGTGCCCCATTGCTGAAAAAAAGTAGGCAAAAAATTGAGAACCTCACCTCCAAAGGCCCCCACATCTTGTTTTGAACTCAAACAACATTTTTTAAAGCTGGAAATCTGGTTTTATCACAAGGGATGGGGGTAGAGCACAGGAGTTAGATGTGTATGAAATGCGTGTGTATGAAAATGGACTGGGAATTGGACTCAAACCCTCTACAGTTTTCCACTTCTGCTTTAGTGGCAGCAGAGCCGCTAGGCTCAAAAATGTACCTTCAATATAGAGTTCTTAGGAAAAAGGTGTCTAGCAGGTAGGTTAAACAATATGCATAAAATATGTAGATAGAAAGAAAATGAACATTTCCTGTTGCCACCCAAAATTCTAAGGAGCCACAGCCCTATCGTCTCACAGAATCAAAGCCAACCTGTAAAAATTCCAGCAACACTGGGAGTCTGCATCTTTCAAAAAAAGAAGCCTGTCCCAGGTAGCTGACCTGCAACTACAGCAGAAGTGTACAAATTGAGTACCTTGGAAGCACCCTAACCCTTTTCCCCCCCACACACTTCTTGAAGGGAGGAAAGGAAAGCTGAAACCTATCCATCCCTGCCTGTTGGAGATGTATTGATGGGATGCAAATGGCTGAAAGAAACATGGAAAGAAATAAGGTTTTGGGACTGCCTGGTGTCTTCTGTTAAGTTTAGGTAGAAGCACTGGAAGACACCTAAATCATGCCACATCTTCTTTTGTACATGCATTGTCTTACAGTGGTGAATGGATCAGTGAATTCCTGAATAGTGAAAAACTGGATTAATTTTTGGAATTCTGGGTTGGACAAAAAGTTTCTAATCAGACACAACTAGCTCAGGAGACTGTGTCTAAGATAATTTTCAGTTAGTTCCTTGTTTGAGTTTTTAGATATGATCCTTGAAGTCCTTTCCTTTCAATCTTTCCATTTCTGGGAGCACTTCAGCACAGCACATTAAGGAGGACCTCCTTAAGGAATCTTGCACTATTTGGTAACTTTTTATAGGCTACTCACTTCCACTCCCAGTTCAGAATCCTATTGAACACTATCACTCATCTCTTCAAAATACTCATAGCATGCTTCTCTAGCCTGTCTAGCAAAATTCCTGCCATTACCTTCCACTTTACTGGAAGGTGTCCAGGTGTGGATGTAAAATTAGTCCCTAGCACATAATATCTGTCTTGGTTATAGAGCCCTGACCAACATCTTTAGTAGTACTGGAAATCATATTTCCTATAGAAATGAAGTGCCATCATTTCTCCTTGATGTCTGAAAGTTTCAATATCCTGAGGAAGAATTTGTTACATTCGAATTTATAGAAGAACACACATGGTCATTCATCTTCCAATGCTTTTGTTTCCTGTACACAAACACTGAAATAATCACAGGAACCAATGAAACTGCTAGTTTGGTTTGCAAAGGTTCATAATTGGTTTCCCAAAATACTGGGCTATCTTAACACTTATGGGTACAAAGACATTTCTGACTGCTGGAGGATTGTCCTGTCCAGCCAACCCTCAACAACAGTTAATACTTCTGTCAGATGCTCCACCCTGAGTGATTCCAGATATTTCTCTACTGGGATTAGGATTTTGCTGATTTGTTGATGGAGCGACCATGACATCATCCTGATTTGCTTGTTGAAGTATGTCTTTGCTGATGTGTTGCCTGTCCAGATAAACATGTGTTGATATCTGAAGTATTATATGACAATGATAATTGGTGCTGGTTTTTCCCAATCTCACTTTTGTTTAATAGTAGTAGTAGTAGTAGTAATAATAATAAATTTTATTTCTAGCCCGCCCCTCTGAATAAGCAATCGGGGCAGGTTACAGCAAAAGTTAAAACAGTGTCAGTTAAAATATCCCGTCCCTTCCCTTACCACCCCCCTTAAGAAGAAAATTAAATCACAGTAGAGTTAAAAACGTGGAATAAAACAAAATAAGACAATAAAAAGCAGCAACAGGGACACGGGCCTGAAGAACCTAGGTTGTATAGGGGTGGAAAAACATAGGAAAGGAAGGCTGGAAGACACTAGGGCCTAGGTTTGGAGCCAGGAGGTGTTCATATTCTCTGGAAGGGCCTGCCGGAAAAGATGCATCTTTAGGGCTTTTTTGAAGCCTTCTCAAGATGGAATAAGATGCATCTCAACCGGCAGGTCATTCCACAGCTTGGGAGTAACAGCTGAAAAGGCCCTCTGGGAGGTCTGGACCAGCCTGGTCTTCATGGGCTGTAGCAGATTCCTCCCAGAGGAATGCGTGGGGGGGGGGGGTTCATACGGGAAGAGGTGGTCCCTTAGTGAAGTGTGTGATTAGACAACTACCATGTACATATTTCTACATCTCTGTCTACATAAAATAAAAAAGAGTTAAACAAACTACCTGTGCATCAATGTTTTGTGAAGTAAGAGGTGGCCTCTACTCAAAAGGTGGTGGACTCTTTTTGATCAGAAGGTTCTTAAACATTAGTAAAATCATGATTTAGTTGTGGATTCTTCGAGTTTCTCAATTTTTTAATACCTGGGTATTAACTTGGTCATGCATAATTTGTTCTTGCTTCCAGACTATTTCAAACGCCCAAATTACCATTTTAATATATGTGTGCTGCCTGGCCATCAAGAACTGTCTTTGTCCTTAGTGTTCAGTAAACAATTCTTCTCTACACCAAACTGTAAAGTTTTATTTTAGAAACACATAGGTGTTAGCAGAAAGACATCTTCAGACAGAAGTCCCATCACTGTCCCACTACAAGTTTCCACGGGTTTACTATATCTTCCTAATTCACTTACTAATTAAAACATACCAATATTTTCTTCCATACCTCACTTACTCACCCAGCCACCTGGTACTAGGCTATTCTCATCTCTACTTTATGTTTCCCACCAACAGACTCTGAGGATTTTCCTCCTCCACACATCTTTAACCCAACACTGAGAATAAAAGAAAGAATTGTACAAACCATTGTATTCCCTGTTACCATGTACGGATGTGAGAGCTGGACAGTTAAGAAAGAAGACAGAAAGAACATTTATTTGAGATGTGGTGCTGGAGAAGAGTGCTGAGGATTTCGTGGACAGCCAACAAGACAAACAAATGGCACATAGAATAGATCAAGCCAGAAATCTCCCTGAAAGCCAAGATGACAAAACTTAAGCTGTTGTATCTGGACACATTATGAGAAGGCATGACTCATTGGAAAAAATAATGCTAGGAAAGATGGAGGGAAGTAGAAAGAGAGGCGTATGCTAGATGGATGGCCTCTATTAAGGAGGTCTCAAGTATGAGTTTGCAAGAACTGAGCAGTGCAATGGTGCACAGGGAGTCTTGGAGATGTTTCATCCACAGGGTCACCATGGGTCAAGATCGACTCAAAGATGGTTAACAACAACAACAAAAACCCAAATGTAGCTGGGACACCAAAACCATATCCCAATGGTGAAGCTGTATGTTACAACTTGCTATAGCACTGGCAGCCATATCTTGGGTGCTGGGTTGGAATGCATCTGAAAATGAATCTGCAAGAAAGATTACTGATAGACTATGGACAGATTATCAAAAAATCTTGCCAGGTTCCTCTTGTCTTTCCTCCTGTACATCCCAAACTCCTTTCTAGGCCAGGCCAAAGTCAGACAGGTGTGGAAGGGTTTGCTGATTAGATAATGAAAGGATTTAAGACATGGAAGAAAACAGATTTTTTTTTAAATTATCTTTACTCATTCATGCCTTTTGTTTAGGATTCTGGGGAGAAAATCTCAGGCCCTAACAAAAACACAGGAGTGGCCGGGGGGGGGGGGGGTGATAACTCCACTGAAAAGAGGTTCTCAAAGCACAAGCTGTCCCATGCTTTGTTCCCAAGAAAGCAGCAATCCTGAAGAATCTGAAGTGTCCCCCCTAACTCTACCAGAAAAGAACACAGAGGAACATGCTATTATAATGTACTCCAAAGGCAGAAAAGGAAAGAGTAGAAAATGAGACCAGATTTTACCAGCAAGGACCAGAGCATCAGCAGTTTTGACTTTACCTTCAGTTAGCAGTGTTCCAAAACAAAACATAGTAATTATCCCACACAATTAAAAAACCTTAATTGTCCTAAAATTCATAGATATTACAATTATTCATACATTTAATTCACAGATACTTACAATTATGTTAATTTTATATAACACACACTACTCACTCAAATTTGATTGACCAGATAGTTTGGATAAATATGGACAAAAACAGAAAAAGTCATGTAAGCAGTAAAGTATTGTACTAGCAAGAATGGTGGGGAAGCCCAGAGACCTATAGTATATGTAGAACTGGCTTGTGAGGTCCAAAGATACTGAAGTTTGACTCATCTAAACTTATTCATTTTATTACTATAATAGTTTATCAAAAAGGAAGCTCAACAAATTACCAAAGGTATTTTCTTAAGACAGAAGCATTGTTACAGCCCTGTCTTCAAGAGTGAGAGTTCAGTTGTGAAATGTAATGTCATACAGCATATAAGGGAGCTCAACTGTATGCTTTGAAGTTTAAGTTCATGACCCTGGTTGTAGTACTGCACTTCTCCAGGCCAAGCACACATGCTTTGTGAAGACCAGGTGGTAAGCTCACAGTGCCTAGAATATTAAGTCTCCCTGAAGCATATAATGTGACTCAATGGTTCCTGGAGTGTGAACTAATTTAAAAACTTGAGATTTCCTCAAACTATTTGTGTCCCATCCTATGATTCTTCAGTGATGTATTCCAGCCTTACAGAATCATGTTTTCACTTAGAAAAAAAGACGCTTCTTTCTTTCCTAATGCCTGGCATATACATTTAGAAGTACTGTATTAGAACATCTCAAGACTATTTTGAGTGGTTATAACCAATCATGAATTTCGAAGTTTGAACTTCTACCTGTTCACTAATAACTTGTACAACTTCTAAATGCTTAGCATTTAGGCACAATTTCCTTCAAGTAGAAAAGGCTGGTGCTCTTTTCCATGTCCATGTGCTTGGATGAGATCTGAACTTTTAGACTTTGAGCTATTGCATTCTGGGAGTCACTGGTGGGTGGAGCCATAACCTTAATTCTACAGAAGGCACACACCTAACGGCAAGCAAATTTTAATTTTTCTTATATAGTCAAGGAGGTTTTGGAGAACAGAGGGAAAGCTGACCTGAGAACATTGTTGGAGGGGAGCTCTTTAAATTTTTCACTTTTCTTCTCCCTTTTTTCCTTAAGGAGCTTGTGAGGACTTTTACTCAGAGGAAGTGAGTCAGAGACTTGCCTCTGGAAGGAGCTAGTAGCCAGGAGCTCTCTACAGTGAACTGAACTCAGTGACAGAGCTTGGGGACAAAGGCCAAGCCAGCAGAGGTTCTTTACATTGGTGCTTAACAGGGGAAGCCCACAGTCTTGTTTCAGTGCCTCCTTAAGACTTCTCAGTATGGAAACTGAAGGCCCTGCTGCAGTCACCTGCAGCACTTGTGGGATGTTTGTTTTCTTGCCTAGGGATGTGGGGAACTTCACCTGAACTTCAAGTGCAAGTTGGTACCCCTCTTGGAAGAGAAAGTACAGCAGCTGGAGGCCCAGGTATCTGCACTTCAGCATCTTAGGGAGCAGAAGGTTCTCCTGAACAGAATGGACCGGAGGTCTTGGATGGGAAACACACAGAGGAAGATGCTGGGGTGGAGGAGGTCACTTCACATACAACAGAGGTAGATGGTTGGAGGAAGGTCACACACAGAAGCAAGGAAACCAGGGAACATTCTGTGACCAGCTTGCAGCTACAGAATCAATTTGAATCTTTCTCTGTTATCAAGGATGATGAAGAACAGCAGCAGAGACAGATGTCAGGGACAGAGCAGGGGAGATTGAGAATATCACCAAAGGGAATAGCCGCTGCTAAACCTCAGAGGAGGCGTGTGATGGCGGTGGGGGACTCCTTGCTGAGAAATACCGAAGCAGTGGTTTGTGGGCCTGATAAGATGTATCGGGAGGGGTGTTGTCTCCCTGGGGCAAAGATCCATGATGCGACAGAGAGGCTGACAAGACTTGTCAAGCCTACTGACCATTACCCATTTCTTTTGGTTCATGTGGGAACCAATGATACTGCAAGGCACAGCCTTCAGAATATCCTAAGGGATTATGAGGCTCTGGGGAGGAAGCTGAAAGAGATGAATGCACAGCTTGTGCTGTGGTGGTGCAGTGGTTAAATGCCTGTACTGCAGCCACTCACTCAAAACCATAAGGTGGTGCGTTCAAGACCAGCAAAGGGCTGAAGCTCAACTCAGGCTTGCATCCTTCCGAGGTCGCTAAAATGAGTACCCAGATTGTTGGGGGGCAAATAGCTTACAATTGTAAACTGCTTAGACACTCCTTAAGGGTATGAAGCGGTATATAAATGAAGCTGTTTGTTTGTTTTTGTTTGTCATCTCATCTCTTCTCTCAGTTGAAGGGCATGGTCCAGGAAGGGAGAAGAAAATAGCAGATGTAAACAACTGGCTCTGTAGATGGTGCTGCCAAGAACGGTTTGGATTATTGGATCATGGGCTGTGGTTCCATGAGGAGGGACTTCTGGCAAGGGATGGGTTGCATCTCACGCCAGTTGGCAAAAACATTTTCATCAGAATTTGAATTTTGATCAGAAGGGCTTTAAACTGAGTTATGTGGGGGAGGGAAACAGTATTCTGGAAGGCAAAAGGGCTGGAGAAAATTTGTTCAAACTGACATAGAGGGAAGAATGCAAGGACCCAACAGTGGGAGGCAAAAAAACTTGCACAGGCAGCAAGTAAAGGGAACACATGGTCTTAGATGTATCTACACTAATGCATAGAGCATGGGAAATAATCAGGATGGACTTGAACTCCTAGCACAACAAAGCAAATATGACATAATAGGCATTACTGAAACCTGGTGGGATGAGTCTCATGATTGGAATGTAGAAATAAAGGGGTATAACCTTTTTAAGAGAAACAGGCCAAACAGGGAAGGAGGAGAAATAGCATTATATGTCAGGGATATTTACACCAGTGAAGAGATCCAGGACATCAGTCCTGGAAGCAAGTGAAGAGCATCTGGATAAAAATTAAAGAGGAGGGAAACACAGGGATGTTATTGTGGGAATCTTCTACAGACCCCCAAGTCAGATGGAGGAATTGGATGATGTCTTTCTAGAACAGATGACCACACACTCAGAAAGGAAAGATGTGGTAGTGATGGGTGACTTCAACTATCCGGATATTTGCTGGAAGTCAAACTCTGCCAAATTCTCAAGGTCTAGTAAATTCCTCACTTGCCTCGAAGACAGTTTCATTGTCCAAAAGGTGGAAGAGGCAACAAGGGGATCAGCTATTTTAGATCTAATCTTAACCAACAGGGAAGACCTAGCTAATGGGGTGCAAGTGATGGGATCCTTAGGTGGCAGTGATCATGTTCTCCTGTAGTTTGTTATACAGTGGAGAGGCAAAGCCTGGCATAGTCAGATCCACATTCTAGACCTTAGGAGAGCTGATTTCAATAAACTTAGAGAAATACTGGGAGTGATCCCATGGTCAGGCATACTAAAAGAGAAGGGAGTTCAAGACAGATGGGAGTTCCTCAAAAGGGAAATACTGAAGGCACAATTTCAAACTATTTCAATGAGGAAGAAACAAGGGAGATGTCTCAAGAAGCCAGGATGGATGACTAAGGAACTTTCAACTGATCTAAGGTTTAAACGGCACATGTACAAGAAATGGAAAAATGGGGAAATCACCAAAGAGGAATTCAAACAAATAGCCAGCACGTGTAGAGGTAAAGTCAGAAAATCTAAAGTGCAGAATGAACTCAGGCATGCTAGAGAGGCTAAGAACAATAAAAAGGGCTTTTTAAAAATATGTTCGCAGCAAAAGGAAGAAGAAGGGCCTTTGCATGCAGAAGATGGCAAAATGCTAAGAGAGGACAGAGAAAATGCAGAATTGCTCAACACCTTCTTTGCTTCGGTGTTCTCAGAAAAGGCAAAGGGTGATCAACCTGAGAATAATGGAGCTTAAACTAAACGTCCTTCCCAGTTGAGTTCACATTATTATTATTATTATTATTATTATTTATATAGCGCTATAAATTTGCACAGTGCTGTACATACAATCTTATAGTTAAACTTATCTTTCTTCTTAAATTTAATTTACTCTTTCTATTATATAAATTCTGAGAGAACCCTATATCATCTTCTTTTATTTTCCCTATATATTGATTTTGCTCAATTACTCAATACTTATTCCACAGTACAGGTACTACTTCTGTTTCTAAAATATAGATGAAATATAGAAATAATCTTTGCTTTCTTTGTCTAGTACTAATTCTTTTCATTTTACATTTTAACCTTATTCTTTACTGACCTTCCTTAGTTTATTTTTATATTTTTCCATATTCTTTTATCAAGGACCATTCTTCATTTATCTTGTCCAATGATCTGTTTTGAATTAAAGCTGTTAAGATATTCATATTCCTCATCTCCAAAACTTTTATCAACCATTCCTCAGTATCTGATAGCTCATTTTTCTTCCAGTATTTATCATGTTATTCTAGCCGAAGAGATCAAATATAAAATTACTCATCCATATTTCTACTTTATTTCATTACCTAGATCAGAGATCATATTCAGCAAATAAATAAATATTATGTCTGAAATGGAATTTGTATTTAAAATATATCCATTAAAAATCAAAGGAAAAGTTAAAAGGAAAGTTCAAACCAAGGACCAGGATGCTCAATTATACTTCAAGACCAAGAAGGAATGAAAAGACATTGGTTGCAGTACACAGAAGAGTTATATAAATGACATGACAACATGAAGGACACATGGACTGAAGAGCCATATGAAGATGAACCCTAAATTCTAAAAAGCAAGGTGGAAGCTGCAATAAGAAAATGCCAAAAAACAACAACAACAACAAAAAACCACTCTCCAGGAACAGATGATAAATATTCTAATTGAACTTCTGCAATCCACATTGACAGAGTCAACTCTAGTGCTAACCAACATATGTCAACAGATATGGAAAACAAAACAATATGCAACAGATTGGAAATGATCAATATACATCCCCATCCACAAAAAAGGAGACACAAGAGACTGCAGCAACTATAGGACGATAGCATTGATCTCTCACGTAAGCAAAATTATGCTCAAAATTCTGCAACATAGGGTCCAACCATACTTAGAGAGAGAAATCCCAAAGGTCCAAGCAGGGTTCAGAAAAGGAATAGGCATTAGGGGCCACATTGCAAATATACAGTGGCTAATGAAGTGCACCAAGGAATTTTAAAAGAAAATCAGCATGCGTTTTATATACCATAGCAAAGCCTTTGACTGCATAGATCACGAAAGGCAACAGAATGGCCAGAAAGACATGGGAGTGCCAACACATCTGTCAGTCTTGATGAAGAATCTGTACTCAGGACAAGAGGCTACTGTCAGTACATAACACAGAGAAACAGAATGGTTCCCAATTGGCAAAGGGGTTAGACAAGGCTGCATCTTATCACCCGACCTGTTCAACTTATATGCAGAACATATTGTAAGAAAAGCAGGCTTGGACACAGAAGGAGGAGTAAAAATAGGAGGAAGGAATATCAACAAATTGAGATATGCTGACGACACCATAATACTAGCAGAAAGCCTCACAGACCTTGAACAACTACTAAGGAAGATCAAAGAAGAAAGTGCAAAGCCAAGGTCCAGAAGTCAGTCATGGAAATTTGAAACTTTGATTGGCCTCTGCATATACATGGACCTAAAGCAAGAACTATACTTGTAGAATTTTTCCCCTTTGTGAGACTTTCTACAGGGAAACCAAAATATGGAAGAGATTTGTGAGATGACCTGTTCCAGATTACATCGAGGAATGGCAAATGGATCTGTTAGCTTTAAGTACATGGGACCAAGATCTGGAGTAGCAGGAACTGGCATGCTTCTTTCCATGCCTCCTTCCAACCTTGAATAGCCCTTTTCCCTGGAAAGAACATATTTGTTCTTGTGGGGGATCAATTTAACAAAAGGTGAGCCAAAACAGATTTCGTGGCAAGACCCTGTGTCATCCCCAAGATGCTGGACCAGTCTAGGTATGTCTTTTTCTCTTCAAGAAGCTGCTAAACAGATTTTTGACTGTGCCTTCTAATGCAGGGAAGATTTTCCTCTTAGATTATTAAAATACCCTCTAGGAGTCCAAGGAGAACATTTTCATACATAGTATACTGCTGAAAATTAAGCATAAAGCAGCAGAGCAAAGCTGAGAGTGGGAGGTCTAAAGCAGGAATGCTGTCATGCATTATATCAGTCTGCCAAAATGTACTAGCAAAACTGGACACCCTAGACTAAAATAGCAGCAGAGGTGAAACAATGGAAGGAGTGTATAAGGCAAACCTAAAAACAATCTATTAAACTATTTCTGGAGTCAATAGACATTTTCATGTTGAGAAGAACTAAAAATTTACCAGTTATTAAATACCTAGCTTTTGGCAAAATGAGCTTTCACTCAGTCCAAAGTAACATCCCTGGATTTGTGCCAAGCATACTATAACACGGACCTTTATGAACTGGAAAATATTTGGCAGTTGAGTATCTTCTTTTTGTCCATCTCATCTTTCTCGTTATTTCACTGAAAATCAAGCTTTCAAAACAAAGGGGGAAAATAAAGGGACTAAGTCAAGGGGAAATGAAGGGGTCATTTGGCTAAGAAGTTCAGTGCCTCTATCCCATCACTATTCATCAGGTCACTGGAGAAGAGCCGGTAATGGCAACAATGCTTATCCCCTATGTGTGATTTGGATTAGAAGAATCATAGCAACCTCTTTTTAAATTAGCAAGAGGCAAATAGTAAAATGCACTGAGCAGAAAGCAGCCCTGCCTTCTAGATGCCTGCATATAGTCTTACACCTGCATATGGGCCCAGCCTACTGGAACATTTTAATGATAAAGAATACATGTGATGAGATTAGCATGAATGAAAGGGCCCCCACTGCTATTCCCTTTATTTATGGCTTGGAAGTGATTTCTTTGAAGGTAATATATTCATTAACATGAAAGCAAAGCTCAGTGACAGCAGAATATCTCAGGACTATGAACACAGTTGATCTATTGATCTACTGCATAAATGCCACTGAGATACAGGTAAACTCTTCTACAAAACTGGTTTGGAGAATTACTCCAATGCATGTCATGTGTATGCCAATGCTCCTTAAGCTCGACAGGATTCTCTCCGTGCAATGTGTCAGGGTCTGTCACCACATGTGTGGTCACTGGCTACTGTTTCTTTTTCCCCCTGGAAATTTAACAGACTGGAAGACAATAACTCATGCACCAACATGGGTCCATGGATCATAACTTTCAATAGCATTGCTATGCACAATTTGACTAACTTGAAGATAATAATATTTCACCTTAGATCAGCCAAAGAATCATAGAATCATAGATTTGGAAGAGACCACAAGGGCCATCCAGTTCAACCCCCTGCCATGCAGGAACTCCCAATCAAAGCATCCCTGACAGATGGCCTTCCAGCCTCTGTTTAAAGACCTCCAAGGAAGGAGACTCCACCACACTCCGAGGGAGTGTGTTCCACTGTCGAATTGCCTGTAGAACAATAGTTCCCGAAGTCTTGCTAGAGTTGTACTTCTAGAAGATGAATCTCTGAAACATTCCTTGAAAGTATTAAGCTATACTGTTGGGTGAACCCACCACACTATGTCTTGGATGACATTTATAATTAATATAAAGTGGTCTAGATAAGCAGTTTTTGCAGAATGAAGTTGCTCCCCTCAGATATGATGCTTAATCCATTTTACATAAAAGGTCTATTTTTGGCTGTTAAGGTTCATGACAATATTGCAGTACAGTGCACCCGTGTCATGCGTGGGTGCACCATATGTGGCTTCCAACATAGGCTGGAAGCCTTGCCAGAAGAGAAGGCGCTGCGCACCAGAAAGAGTAATGGGGCACGTGCCCATGGCGCACATATGCTGCCACACCGCCGTAGGCATGAGCCCATTGGTTTTAATGGGGCTTGAGTATATGCTTTTCTCCTTTATGTGGGGGGCAGGGGCGGAACGGATCTGCCGCGTAAAGGAAGGGCGCACTGTATTCATGGAAATAAAGTATTATCTGGTGTCACTACTAACATTACTGAATTATGTTCAGGGTAGTCATGAGCCAGCATAGTATAGTGGTTTGAGTGTTGGAGTGTTGAGTCTGGAGACCAGGTTCAATTCCCCACTTGGCTATGGAAACCCACTAGATGACCCTGGGTCACATACTCTCAACACCAGAAAACACCATGATAGGGTCGCCATAAATAAGAAATGACTTGAAGGTGTACAAAAAAACAGCTGTGTTTGGCATTCAGCAGAATACAACAAAATCCAAAACCGACAAAACACTTATTGAGCCAGCTAAAAAGCACAAAATACATCATGAAAACGTTCAAAGATCCATTGACTTCTTCATCGAGCAAAGATGTTAAAAATCCATACTGAATTAAATACCCCAGTTAGGTAAGTTCATGAAAAATGTGATTATGTGTCTCAGGCTCTTAGTAAAGACAACCTACCCAAGTTTTACAGAACTATGGCTTAAAATGAAAATCCATAATGGCTTCTTTTGCTCTAAATAGGCAAGTGAACATAAAATGTTTGTGGGCAGTGTGGAGCATGGTACAGAGAAACAGAGCTGAAGGTGGTTTCATAGACCCCCAAAATAACAGGTATGATAGACAAGGCCTAAGGCATCAATAATATATTCACCCTTTCCCAGAAAATCTCTCTGGCATGAGGCCAAGCCCCAGAATTTTCAGAACTCTCACACTTGCCAGGAAGCCAAGCTATTTTCCCTTAATTAAGATCTTTTCTCAGTTGTAGAAAAAGTTTATTTTCAAGGAATTTAAAGTTCATGTTTATAAAACTCACTGTAGTTTTTCTTAGGGAGCAGTTATAAACTATTAGAAAGCTTCACTAACAAATCTTACCTGCAAAATGGGGAAAACAAGCTGTCGTTTTTTAAAAAACGAATACTTTTAAAAAGATGTAGGGTGAGTCATACAAAAGGTACTTCACCGGAGAAAAGAGCAAGAGAAGGCTTGTGCCAAAACAAATCTAAACAACATAAAACTAGGTTAAAGCCTTTTATACCCTTGGCTAATTATTTTCTTCCCTTCCCCCTTCCACAAACTTTTAGCATGTGTAGTGAAGAACGCGGTATATGAGACTAGGTTCAGAAACACTGCACAGGACTGAGGCAAAAATACCTGGCAGCTGCTAAAACAAAACTTCAAAGACTCGGTTCACTTTGAAAATCCATCAGGCAGGAGCCATTCCTCTGCCCCTCCAACTTCCCTCAGAGTCTGTGGGAAACAACTTCAGCATGTTTAGCAGCTTTCAGGGCCTTCCAAGCAGGTAATAGGGAGAAACTGAAGGATAATGGGACCACTGAGCTTCCCTTTCCACCCCAAATTTTCTCTCCTATCCAAAAAAAAGAAATGCATAGTGCTAACTGAATATGTCTTTATGGCCAACACCAGATAAAACTCAAAAGTC
The DNA here is from genome assembly GCA_034509955.1 of Urosaurus nigricauda. Classification (NCBI taxonomy): domain Eukaryota; kingdom Metazoa; phylum Chordata; class Lepidosauria; order Squamata; family Phrynosomatidae; genus Urosaurus; species Urosaurus nigricauda. The sequence continues at coordinate 41,944,903 of JAOEGL010000001.1, forward strand.
AATAGGCCTGCTGCACAAAGGTAAGACTGCACAGGGGGTAAGGTAGCATCATTGTGCATTGCTCCAGACTGCACCAACAGCTGCATTTCTAATTCTCAGTTTCATTAACTGGGAGTTATTTGGGGATAAGATCTTTTCCTCAGTTGACCTGCACACAGTAAATCAGGGTAGCCACGACGAACTAGAAGGATACCCTGGCCAGTTTGAGTCCTTTTTGAGAGAAACATGGAATATAAACAAACAAGCAAGCAACCAAATTATCATACAACCCCAGATAAAGAACTAGAACAGTCAAGTGTATAACACATTGAACCTCCACAAACTCTACTGCTATTAAGTAACACTTGAATAGCTTCTTATTGAGAATCTCACATTCAATCTCATTCTCCATCTTTAAAAGGCACAGGGATATAGCATATATGCTTGACTTGGAAAGAAACAAGAGCAAGAAACATGATCAAGCAACAGACCTGAACAGTGACATCCCCTGGGGTGCTGCTATTTTATCCATGACATAAAATAGCTGGTCTGCGGAGTGGGGGCAATTGGCCAGTCAGGAAGGCTCTTGTTCAGGGTCAAAGTTTCACTGTGTGGATGAATGTTTCCCCTCACTCCACAGATCAATTAGAGGGAGACATTTTAGTTGCCAGTTTCTGATTTTGGACTCTTCCCCCCCACTGCCATCATCACTTCAAAGACTGTTTTTTCTCAGAGTATTTTTCCAGTACTAAAAAACCAAGGTTCCAACATGTGCAGAGTCTCCATGAGCAGCAGAGGCACTCTCACTTCAGACTGTCAGTCTTTACATGCAGGATAACCGACTTCTCAGGTGAGACCAGTATGCTCGTCCTTCCTTGTATACTGAATGGACATGTCAGTAACCACTGTATAAATCTTAAGATACATCTTTTGTCACTGACTGGTCTAATGGAAAACAAATAGATTGAGAGTGGACAAAACTACTCCAAATGTATTCAGATGAATAGACTGATGTCTGTCACACAAACGTATAAAATGTCATCAAATTCTGCACTTGTGTCTTTCTAGAAATTTGTCTACCAAGAGGAGAAATATACAATGCTAACCTAGTTTACTGCATTCAGTATAACGTGTACCATACAGTTGCTTGCACCAAGATCAAATGAGATGTGCATTGGCCAGGTGCAAACATCAGAGCTTTGAGAACTAAATACTGCAACTTGAGGCTGAGGTTATGAAATCTGAATAGAGAGTATTATAGTGAAAGCACTGAGATAATTCCCTTGAGAGCAACATAGAAGTAAATGGATCAAGCTCTAGTTGTTTTTGTTCTAATGGAAGATATTTAAGTTGCTGGACCCTAATCTGAGATATTTAAACAAAGGAGGAAAACCCTGCTGACTAAACCTGAGGCCACATGGCACAGAAACAAAGGAGTTCCTGGGAAAATAGGAATGACAGAACTCTGAATGCAAGCCTGCTTCCTGTAATAAAAGAAAGATGCTCATGCATGTGTGGAGATAATATTTTAATAGGATTTTTGGGGGGAGAAATTGCATCCCATCCACCATTTTTTTCAGTTTGACTACAGTGTATTCTCATTTATGATTGAGGCAGGGAATGGAAGAATTGTAATCTGTTGTCTGATACTGAGCAGTTTCAACTTCAGCAAGAACAATCAATATGATAACAGCATCAACTGTTCCAAATTCAGACTTACAGAATTACAAATTTTCACCATTACTTCCCTCCTTGTAATTCTCTCAATCAGCTTTTGTTATTTATATACTGGAGCTTTGCATATTTCAGAGAGTTTCTGAATTATACTTGTTACCAAGAGAAGCCATGGAGAACAAAGGATTACCACTGCACCAATATGATCCCATACCATACCTTACAAACTACAGGCTAATTTTGCTTATTTCCCAGTCCCCAGTCATGAATAATGTATGGTCAAATGATTGCCAGAATACAAAAGTCAAATCAAAGCAGAAATAACAGCAATATTCAGGAAAAGATCTCCATGTTTGCAGAACTATAAGTCTTTTATTGAAACCTTGTAAAAATCCAGAAAAATACTGAAGAATGTTGGTTATACAGGTTGATTCTCCCTTATATTAAATTCTTGGGATCAGAAGTGTTTTGGATTTTTTATTTTTTGGATTTCAGAATACCCTTACTTGCATATACAGCTGTCCCTCCATTTTTGTGGGGGATCCATTCTGCACCCGTGAAAATGGAAATTCACACATATTCAAGCCCGATTGGCTTGAATGGCTGTGCACTCCTGCACCATTTTAACCCTCTCTGCTTGCCAGTCCGTGAAGGACCAAAACAGCAGACTCAAAGTCCATGAAAATGGAGGGAGGACTGTACCCACATAATGAAATATCTTGGACATGGAACCCAAATTGAAACACAAAATTGATTTATGCTTCATGTAAATTTTATAGATGAAGGCAGATGGCAATGTTATATAATACTCTGAACCATTAGAAAGCAAAGGTGTCACCGTCTCAGTCATCCACAAAAGAAGATTTGGTTTTTGGAATATTTCAAATTTTGGAATTATGGACAAGGGAAACCTGTATCAAATAACAACGCAATAAAAGGAATGCCATACATGTGTTAAAGAAGCAATTTAATTCATCTCTGATCCAGTGAGAGCTCATTGAGATGTGAATTACACTGTAATGGGTTATCTTACCAACTATGGAAAGCAATTCTGGCACAATATTAATCTATTTTCTCTTTATTTTATTCATTCTATTCTGAACTTTTCTTCTTCCATGGATCATTAGTGGATCATTCAGCATCCTTATTTTACTCCAACTGCAGAAGTCAATGATCCATTCTGTTCTGTATACAAATGTTTTATATGTACATTTGATAGCTTTGATCAGATGGTAGCTTTGGGATTTTCACCAATATGATATTCAGAATAAATTCTGCCAAGGAAACACTGATACCCCACCAAATAGTGCAATCATGACCTATTTCAAAGAACCAGCTAAAATTATGGCAATGTTAACTATTTATTGTATTAACAGTTAAGAACAAACCAGGTCCCTGATCTTGTACAATAAACATATAGAAGGTTGATTTTATGCTGTTATACATACATATGAATAACACACATATACAAAAAAGAGGAGAAGCTTTGCATTTGCCAGATTCCCTAAAAGTTCAACACAAAAGAAAGGGTTCAGTTAGAAAAAACAAAGCTAAAGATTTTAGCCAAGCTGTCTGAGGCACTCCTTTCCCAAATTATTTGAACAAATACCCCAAACCCTCAAACAACCATTTTATCATTCACTCTGGAAAGACAGCAAATCTGAGACATGAAAGACAATGAGCACCAAGGTGCTAGACTTCTTGTCTTCTCATACAGCAGTTAGAGAGTTAGGTTTGTACAATACTTTGGAAAATTAACCATGACAGTTAAAAGCTACCGAACAAGCCCAATTCTTTTCATCATCAAGAACAAAGTTATATGTTACATCAGAAAAAAATCTGTAACTGATCTTTTTGTACCCACTCACCTCACGCACAGTACTCAAGGTTGAAAGGCTGTAGGGTAAGGGGAATAACTGATTTGATCATGGAAGCAATGTAGAGGTGAGGTCATTTATTTCTCCCACCTCCTGTGGCATTTTACCAATCTAAGCCTCACACATGCTTACATTTTCATTGTGGAGCAAGGCTTGAGTGTCTTCTATTGAGTCTTTAGTTTATCAAACAGTAGGTTGGGATGTGAGGGCAATTTAGATCAGCAAAATGGCACTAGGGAAAGGATTTAAAGCATTATTTCCATGATCACAATAAGCCATGCCCTCAATTGCACCACAGCTTTAATTTTAAAAATACCGGTAGTTACACTGGAAGATCAGCCATAAATCTCCTGGCACAATATTTAGCTCTGCTTTTATTTGAACCATTTTTACACTATTATTATTATTATTATTATTATTAACCTTTATTTATATAGTGCTGTACATATAATCTTATAAATTAGACGGTTCCCTGCCCTCAGGCTTACAATCTAAGAGAGACAACACAAAAAGAGAAGGGAAAGGTGGTGGGAAATGGGATGAGGTCCAGTGGTTCTTCTCTCCCTCTGGGGCCTGGACCAAGGCAGATGACTGCAGGGTTAGAAGGAGGCATCCTGGGGCAGATGGCACAATTCTGGGAACACCTCACTAAACAACATAGTCTTTAACTCAGTTTTGAAACTGGTTAGAGAAGTGATGAGGCGCACATGTGGGGGAAGATGGTTCCAGGAGTGCAGGGCAGCAAGTGAGAAGGGACAAATCTGGGACAGAGCAGTGGAAATCCTTGGCTGGGACAGGAGACCTTGACTACCAGAACGGAGGGTACGAGAAGGAGTGTGAGGAAAAAGGAGTTCAGACAAGGAGGGGCCAGTCCGTTGAAAGTCAACAACAAAAGCTTGTACTGGATGTGGAAGGGGAAGGGGAGTCAGTGAAGGGAGGATAAAAGAGGAGAAACATGGTCAAAGCGGCAAGTGGATGTGATAATACATGCAGCTGAGTTCTGGACAGAGATTAAAGGATGGAGGTGAGAGAGAGGAAGCCCTGTCAGAAGAAGGTTACAAGAATCTAGTTGTGAGACCACTACGGTGTGGACCAGAGTCTTGGCAGTGGAGGCTGAGAGGAAAGGACGGATTTTAGCAGTGTTGTAAAGAGAGAATCTACAGGCCTTGGTGATGTCCTGAATCTGGGGAATAAACGACAGAGAGGAATCAAAAATGAAACCAAGACTGTGGGCTTGCTTAACCGGTTGAATAGAAATGCCGTCAAGAGAAACAGAAAAGGAGTATTGAAGGGTGGGCTTAGGTGGGAAGACGAGAAGCTCTGTCTTAGACATGTTGAGCTTCAAGCGCTGATGTCACATCCACTGAGAGATGGCAGCCAGACAAGATGAAACTTGCTGTTCAAGCCCCAGAGAAAGGTCAGGGGTGGAAAGATACAGCTGTGTGCCATCGGTGTACAGATGATAGGAGAAATCAAAAGAACTGATGAGTTTAACAAGGGACAGTGTGTTTAGAGAGAACAAAAGGGGACCCAGGACAGAGCCCTGAGGAACTCCAACAGATAAGGGAACAGAGGAGGAAGTCTGACCACCTGTGACCACTGCAAAAGATCGGTCTGACAGGTAAGATTTAAACCAGTTGAGAATAGAGTCGGAGAACCCAAGGTCAGAAAGTAAGTCAAGCAAGAGACAGTGGTCCACGGTCTTCAAGGCCACAGACAAATCAAGAAGAATGAGAACAGAGTAAAGTCCATTTGTTCAGGATGGAATTGGCTTCGAGAAACTCAAGACAGCAAGAATAAACTACCCATTCCAGAACCTTAGAGAGAAAAGGAAGAAGAGAGATCGGACGGGAGCTAGACAAAGAAGAGGGGTTGAAAGAGGGTTTCTTCAGAATTGGGGAAACGAGAGCATGTTTGAAATCCGAAGGGAAGGTACCCGAAGAGAGAGAGAGATTAGGTACTGAATATCATACAGAAAACAGCATGAACTGAGCACCAAAAACACAATTTGTAGGCTGCACAGCTTTCTTACAATACCAATGTTGCACAATCTGGCAACGTCTACTTATGGAAGTTAATTCATATGACCATATACACATTCACAGAATTCCTAGACAAAAGATGCAAGCCTTTATAAAGAAGTACAGTAAGTAAACTCCGAATTAACTGAGATGTTGAGGAAGAACAAAATATGAGTTAGCAATTTTATTTTACTATATGCACTTTCTACAAACAGTTTCCTTCCTTGCTCTTCTTTCCTGAAACCCTCTTATGAGCAACTCCATCGTCCTAAGGCCTTGTGTGATGACAATCTCTTTTTAAAAAAACCTTCTTAAAAACTATTCCAAAACAGCTGTTCAGACAACGAGCCAATGAGTCAATTAGAAAGGGCCAAAGCTAAGAATCAAACAAAGCTAAGAATCTAAAAGGTAGGGTGAGTTAAAATGCTATAACATGCATTGTACTAGAAAGCCTATCCAACCTATTTCCCCCTTTTCTTTTTTTCTTTTCTAGTTCTGGAAATGAAAAGTCAGAATTTGCTGCTAGTTACACTCTGGCTTCTCCTTTCCATTGCATAACAAACTCTAGGAGATGTCTCATCCACAGGGTCACCATGAACCAACGTTGAATCAAAGCAGTTAACAGCAACAAGCTCTCCTTGCTTTAGCTTCTGAAATGAGACAGATCTGATATGCTCTGGTGTTATGGTGCTTATAACATGTTATTAGCCTGAACACCCACAATAAAACATGAAAGAGCAGCACAGGATAGAAGCAGATGCCAGCCCTTGTACCACATGATATTCTTCCTCCATCATTTAGTAAGGATACTGCCCTGTAACTATAAAAGTAGCCACAACATTAATTACACCATAGTAAGAGTGATATGATCCCGCATTAACATATAATCACTGTGTGACTGGTTGAATTATTGCTAATTAACATATTATTTAAATGTTAGCTTCCAAAAGAGGCCATGCAAGAGAGATTTAAGTAGATACTACACTTGTAATAATATGTTCATTGTCAAGAAGGATCAAATTATAAGGGAATGGGAAATGTAATTTGCCCTCCCCCTGACCGTGGCCTCAGGCACTATAATACTGTAGTTCTTGTGATGGTCTGACTAGAGATTCCAGAACACAGCAGGGGGAGTCTGCTTTGCTCTCTGTGGTACTAGGAAATATCTGTCCCCTTTACAATTTGTTTCAATGAGCCAAGGGGGGGGGGGGGGGTTCACTTCCTAGAGTAGGAGAATGAGAACTTGCTGCAGCCATTTTTAATCTGTGTGCTAAAGAAAAAATTAAAACCGCTAAAAAGTTATGACACATATAATTCTTCAATGAATTTACAAATATAAAACTTTTTTTGTAATTTTTGGTAAGAGTTACATTTTTAAATAAATTTTGGTATAAAATTACAAAAAACTGGAAAAAATTAACTTTATAATTCTCACCAAACCACTCAAAACATCTGAGCCCACTGAATAAGAGGATTGGTAAAAATCAGAAGGGGAGTGGAAAATGAGAGAAAGAAGCCAAGTAAAGAAGAAATTTGATGTTAACTGCCATCCAATCAACTTCAACATATGGAGGTCCTATGAGCAAAATATCTCCAAGTCACCCTATCTTCAACACCCCTGGTCAGGTCCTGCAGACTCAGAGCCATGACTTCTTTGACTGAATCTCTTCATGTGAAATGTGGTCTTTTCCTTTTCCTCTTGCCTTCAATCTTATAAAGCATTAATGTTTTTTCTAGGGAGTCATCTCTTCTTATGATACAGTCAAACTATGACAGTTTAGTCATTTTGGCTTCTAGGGAGAGTTCAGGCTTGATCTGCTCTAGGGTTCATTTGTCTTTATAAGAGTCTTCAGTATTTGTAGAACTATTCTCCTGCACCACATTTCAAATGAAATATCAACTTTCCTCACTGTTCAGATTTCACAACTGTATGCAGAAACTGGAAGCATGATGGTATGGACAATCTTAACTTTTGTATTCAATTCAATTTACACTTCAGGATCTTGTCTAATTCCTTCATAGCTGCCTTTCCAAGTCCTAGTCTTCCAATTTCTTGACTGCAGTCTCCATTCTGATTAATGACTGAGTCAAGGTATGGAAAATCTCTTAACAATTTAATGAATAAATTTAATGAAGAGTATTTAAGTTTAACTATTTAATGCCATCATCATCTGCTTTAAAGTTATATAATCATCTCTGGTCATTATTTTACTTTTCTTAATGTTCAACTGTAAACGTGCCTTTGCATTTTCTTCCTTGACTTTCTTCAGTAATTGTTCCAAGTCTTTAGTGTTTTCTGCTAGTAGTACAGTGTCATCTAGATATCTTAATGTTCCTCCTGCCTCCAAGGCTAATCCTGCTTTACATATTGCATGTTCTGCATATAAATTAAATAGGATGATTAAATGCAGCCTTTCCTGACCCCCCCCCCCGCCAACTGGAAGCCATTTTGTTTCTCTGTATTTTGTCCTAATAGTAGCTTCTTGTCCTGAGTACATCAGAAGAATCAAATGTTGTGGCACACTCAATTCTTTAAGAGCAATCCTTACTTTTTCATGATTTGTGGTCCTGCATACGTACTCTTGGGACAAACTTCAGAAGTCAAGTTCCTCTTCCCCAGTGGCTTAGCTCTACAAGCGATGTGGACAACTGTGGCTATCCAGCTGTTTTGGTCTATAAACACCACAGCTACTTATCACTGGCCATATTGGGTGGGGTTGAATGGAACTATAAGCCCAAACATCTGAAGAATCAAGGGTTAATACCTCTCCTCTAGTCTTTTAGTCTGCACATGTACAGAACAAAACTGTATTGAAAGAGTAGATATTTTTCACAGTGCCAGAGTAATGTCTTCCACTGTAGTTGAAGGCAATACCAACAGTGCTATCCCAGTTCCTTTTCCCCTTCCTTCACTTGTGATGTTGCCATAAAAGACTGACTCCTGCATGCACTGAACTCTACCTAACCCCTCTGGCAATTAACATTCCCTATTACCTTGGGAAAGGAACAGCACAGCAAACTCATTAGTGCCTGGAAACCTGAGGTTGCAGGGTCATGCCTCAAACTGCTGAAAGACACACTTCCTGCATTCCCTCCCATGGAGACTCCAGGCAGACAAAGCTACAAGTTGAGACTGCAGAAAGCAATCCTCAGTCGAGACCGTGCCAACCCACAATGTTGGGCTCCAGGCTATTTCAGAAGAGGCATAAACAGAATAATTGAAGTTGCCAGCATAGGTTTCTCCATCACCATGATAAAGTCAGTTCAGTACTGCTCTTGTTTCAAACAGCTTGTTTCCAAAAAACAAAAAACAAAAACCCACAAGTTATTACCATCACTTGGAGATTTCTGTGACACCTAATGGAACAACTTCATCCCTCAAGATAGAGGGGCATCTTGCCACATGTACTAAGCTTTTGTATTTCTGCTGCCAAATAGAAGCCTTCATTTATATTAAGTATGAAATATATTTCCTTGGCCAGGTGAACTGTGACCTGTGAGCCATATGCACCTCCCCAAGGGACTTTTTTTATCCCCTCCCAGGCCTGAAGAAAGCTAGCGTGGCATAGTGGTTTGAGTGTTGGACTAGGACTCTGGAGACTTGGTCATGGAAGCCCACTGGGTGACATTGGATAAGTCACGCTCTCTCAGCCTCAGAGGATGGCTATGACAAGCCCCTTCTGAAGAAACTTGGCAAGAAAGTCACGAAAGGTTCGCCGTATGATCACCATAAGTGCAAAATGACTTGAAGGCACACCACAACAACAGGCCTGAAAACTCAAAGTGCATGGGGGATTGCTAGTTTTAATTATTGAAGCCATTCCTTATATAGTGTATTGTACATATACTGTTCATATATACTGTACTGTACAACAGTCTCCTCCCAAATTGGAAGATAGAAATAACTTTTAATTGAATTTTCAGTTCCTCACCAGACATTTTTGGGGCAGGACAGCCTCCTGGGACAGCACAGATGCAACAACTGTCCTCCACATACCCTCAATTGTCAACTTTTGCCCTAGAAGTACAGCAACATAGATTTGCTCTGCTATGGCACAATAATGATCTGCCTCAACACTCTTCTGTTTCTACCGAATAAAACCTTTAAAGAAAAAGGTCACAGAAAGCTATTTTATACTGGAGTCAGATGACTGGTTAATCTGCTATAGGACATGACACCAAGGGTGAGGAGCCTCTTCTAGCTTCAGGGACAATTTGGTTCCGAAGGGCATATTTCACAGCTTGATAGGGCCAAAGGCAAAGATGTACTGTGTTTCCCCAAAAATAAGACAGTGTCTTATATTAATTTTTGCTCCCAAAGATGAACCAGGTCTTATTTTCAGGGGAATGCCTTATTTTTCCATGAAGAAGAATTCACATTTATTGTTGAACAAAAAAATTAACATTTATCATATATTGTATATATATTTATATAAAAAAACTTTGCTAGGTCTTACTTATTTTCTCAGGATGTCTTATTTTCGGGGAAACAGCGGTATGACCAAAACTACCAATGCATTTTAGCTTAAAGCTCAGTAAGGACAGGTTCTTCAAGTGGTCATCTGTGAATTCTCACAAATAGGGTTTTCTGTGCTTGCGCATAGACACATTCGGAACCTTCTAGAATCGCTAGGGTACTGAGAATGGGGGGACCAATGATGTCTTCTGAAATGGTGCCTCAAACTTAAGGATGAGTCAGAATTGGTAGTGGAGGTTGAAGAGGAAGATCTGGAGCATCAATGTGGTGGAGACAATACCTACAGCAAAGGCCTAGTTGCAGGTATACCCAAAAGGGGGGAGGGGCTTCTAGGAGTAGGTGTAACTGAGACCTGCACTACAGGAGACTATTTTAGCATTTCACCTTCCAACACATTCTCCAAGAAGCCTCAAACTTAGTAGATGTTATTTGAGGCCTAAGGGCCTGTTTGTACAAGAATGCTTTCAGATGTAACTTTATGTGATATTTTGTGATAAATCATGGATTGTTACCAATATTGAAGGAACAATTACAACTTATCGCACTGAAGTCTGTTTGATTGTTCACTCCTAATTACTGCAATAGTTGCTGCTGATGTCTCATATAATATTTTTATATAGAATTTTAATGTTTTTTGTAATGTTTTATAACTCTGTTTTATTAATATGTTGGAATCCCGCTTCAATCGGATGGAGAAATATTATTATGTTCCATCTGGCCTGAGGTGTAAAGGCTTTACAGCAGATAATGACGCGAGGCTCACCAAGGCATTGAAGGAACTTTAAGTGTCCATCCCATTCTGGGATTTTAGCACCACATGATACACACTTCTCGAAAGATGCCAGTGGCAGAAATCACGTGAAGGGCAAGTATGGCTGTGAATACCAGCACCAACAAAAACAATTGCCAAATCAAACAGGCCAGAATCAGTCAATGAAGATTCGGCCAATGAGGATTTATGAAATGGGGTAACACAGTTCCTAGTGATGCTGCTGCAGTTGTAGACAAATAGGAACTCACAGTTTGGGCACAAAGCCCCATACATAGGGTAGGTCTACCACCAAAAAGCTTATGTAATGGTCTGGAACAGCGATGTCCAAACTCTAACGCTCCAGGTGTTTTGGATGTCAGCCCCCAGAATCCCAGACAATTGGCCAAGGTGGCTGAGGCTTCTGGGAGCTGAAGTCCAAAACACCTGGAAGCCCAGAGTTTGGACATCACTGGTCTTGAAGGTTCTGAATGATGCACTGCATAAGCGCAGGATAATCCAGACCATTTGCATAAGTTACACAGACCATGAACAAGAAAGGATGTATACACAGAGCCTCTATCTCCTCAGAATTCTGCTCTGATTCATTGGACTTAATTAATACTCTTAATAGTCCTGATAGTTATTCAGTTTCTTCACAGCTTCTTGTAATTTAAATTACACTACAAAAGAACCTGAACATCATCATTTTGATAACATCTCACTTGAAATGCTTGCCACTAAGGCTGTTGTAAGTGCATGGTGACAAGTTTAGACAAATTTGAGGGCACAGAAAGAAGATACACATAACAATCTGACAGTGTACTGAGAAAGTGAAATTATAAAGAGTCCTCAACCAACACACAAGCCACTATATCACAGTGGCTCTCAGTTGTATAGAAACCAAAGCAGTTGTAAAGACAAGAGAATTGCAATCTAATGTTTCTCTTTTCATGTCTCTAAATATTACATCTCAGGTAAAATATATCTAATATCCACTTCTAATGGTTGCTAATCTGTGCAATTATCAATGCTGAAATAGTATTAGAACTCATTCTCCAGCTTTATAGGAAACTAAATATTTTCTTCCATCTAATATTCCTCTTCAATCCATAATCTCATTCAACTCTAGCCATGTAAATTTACAAGTATTTCTACAGGCCACATGAAAATTCTAAGTCTAAAGCTATTTGACTTACCTAACTGCCAAAGATGCAGGTCTGATGTCAGTGGTGTGTGCTTGTGTTTGAAAAGCCCAACATGAACCTCCTGGGTCAAGTGTTGGTCGGTAACTGGATGAAGTGGCATTTACTCTGCTTACTGTATCATTCATCAGATTTAGATTTGTTAACTGAAAAAAAATTAAAAAGAAAAATACTTTAAAAGGCTCAAGTAAACAGTAACAAGATCCAGTGCAATATAAAACATTTGAATGGTTACATTTTCATTTTGTTTAAATACTTATATTTAGAGAGACAGTATGGTACAAGAAACAATGTGGAAAGAGCTTTCTTTGGTCATATCAGAGAGATTCAGCTTCAAATCCCCACTAAAAGCCTTCCCTCCTTCCACTATCTTCAGGGAGAAAAGGGTAAGCCAGCTCCAATGGGCCTTGCCTGAAAGGAAGAAGAGCCCTCCCTCCATCTATCATCTTGAGGGAGAGAAGGGCAAGGCAGCTCCAACAGGCCTTGCCCGAAGAGAAGAAAAGCCCTCCCTCCTTCCAACATCTTGAAGGAGAGAGAGGCAAGCCAGCTCCAACAGGCCTTGCCAGAAGGGAAGAAGAGCCCTCCCTCTAGTCCATCTGCCATCGGTCCAGATCTCCGAGGGAGAGAAGATCTGCTGGACTTTTCCCCTTTCCTACAGCCATTCCCTTCTCCTTTTGTGTCCTGTCTTTTTAGATTGTAAGCCTGAGGGAAGGGAAATGTCTAATTAAGAAATTGTAAGCCACTCTGATAGCCTTGGCTGAAGAGCGGGATATTAATAATAATAGTAATAGTAATAGTTGTTGTTGTTATTATTATTATTATTTGCCCTCACACTCAGTCAGCATATCTTTTGAGTCTAACCCACCTCACAGGTTTGATGTGAAGAGGGAAAAATGAGAAGAACCATATGAATTACAATGAATTCCACTCAGGAAGGGTGAAATAAAATGCAACAACAAATTCAAATATTTATAAACATGACAGCATTGTTCTTTGGAGTTCATCCTTTTCCTTTCATCACTGTAAGGGTTAGATGAATAAAACAAGAACTCAATGAGCAGAATGTGTTTACTTGGATATTTATACAACTCCACCCTATCCCAAGAGCTTAGGACTAGTTGCAACATTTAAAGCTAAATCATGAGAAAAGATAAACTGCACATAACACCAACAAAAATAGAGGGTTGTACTAACCACAACAGTTTATCCCCATGTTCACAATGCTATGACTTCCAGGGAAATAAAACATTCCATAGAGCAGAATGCTATAAAAAGTAGAACACTCCTCTCTGCATTGTCTCCACCATGGTAAAAATGGCAAGAGCTAAGTGGGGTTTTCATGAAATTCAATAACATTAACTGCAATACGGATCTAACAATATGGCAGTAAGGGGCTGTGCAGACAACCCCTAAAGGGCAGCCTCCAGCAGCTCCTTTTACAGTCAAATTGGGGCCGCAGCAACCACACACTGTGGCCCTGATCTGGTCTTTACAGGGCACAAAAATAAGCCCCACCCTTTACAGCCAGATAGAGGCTGCAGCAACTGCACACTGCGGACCCATCTGGCTTTTTTAGGGCGCAAAAAGGAGCCACAAAAAGCATTATGGCACTCCTTTGGCATTGCATTATGCAGATGCAGTACCAGAGGAGTGCCATGACACCATGCGGCATCATGCCCTGGGGACGGGGCATGCGTCATGTGGATGCTATGCCCCAATACCACCCCCCAAGCTGGCCTTTACGGCTGGTCTGCACGGGGGCTAAGATTTTGAAGGCATTCTCCCTCTTAGCAGATCATTGCTGAACCCTTCTGTTTTGTCTGATTTCTGCTTCTGTTGGTACAAAAATCTGCTTTCTGTTGTCTAACTATACCAGTGTGGGTCTTTCCAAATGTTTTGGCCTGCTACTCCCATCAGATCTAGCTAGCAGGTCCAATGGTAAGGGATGACAGAGGGTGTAGTTCAAAACATCTGGAAGAATACAGATTGATTAAGGGTGTGCTATATCAACATATAAAAGAAAGTCACTGACTGAAACCATACACAGCCATCATAATGAAGTGACAGAAATGATGGTTTGGATATGGGTGTGCAAAATTCCAAATCAGAGCAGGAATGGAAAATTGGGCCTAGTGTGACTATCTTTCTAGCCAGCCAAGATGGAATCTTACAGAAAAAGGTTAAGAATTGAGGGCCAAAACCAACTTCCAGATCAGCTCCAGGAGGAAGAAACCTCTTAAATCACAGAACTTAACTTTACAACACAGTCAAATGTTGCTTGGAACAAGAAGTTTCATTGAACAGAACCAACCAACAGACAATATAATGGACAAATAATAATAATAATAATTAATATTTATTTATTTATTTCCTGCCTCTTCAATAGGATCGAGGCGGCTTACAACAACAAATTCATACAATACAAAAACAATTCCATTATTCCCTCCCTCCCTTAGACACAACATAATAATCCCCACATAACAATAATAAATACCACTTAAAACATTAAAATAATGAGAGAGAGTAAGACGGACATCTTGGGGTATTCAATATGATGGTCCATATCAGCGGGTGACCAAGTTTACTCAGGGAAGGTGTGTCAGAAGAGAGCCATCTTGACAGCCTTCTTAAAGCTGGGTAGCCACAGCTAGACTGGTCTTTGTTGGTTGCAGTAAAATTTTCCCAGAGGTAAGTGCACGGGGTGGATTGTATGGAAGAAGGCAATCCCGCAAAAAGGTTGGACCCAAGTCATGAAGGGCTTTAAAGGTCATCACCAACACTTTGTACTGTGTCAAAAAATTAACAGGCAACCAGTGGAGAGATTTTAGAATAGGTGTTATATAGTCACCTCTAGTTTTTAAGGTGACTAATCTGGCAGCTGTATTTTGAACTAGTTGAAGTTTCCAGACTAAGCACAAAGGTAGCCCCATGTACAGCACATTATAGAAGTTGAGCTGTGAGATTACCAGTGCATGTACTAGCATTTCCAGGTCCCCTGGTTTCAGGAAAGGACACAGCTGGCATATCAGCTGAAGCTGTTAACAAGCACTCCCTGACTGTTGCATTTATCTGATTTGACATCTGAAGTGATGAGTCCAGGAGCACTCCCAAGCTGCGAATATAATCCTTTAGGGGGTGTGTGACCTCATCCAGGACCGGATGACATACCTCAATACCTGGGTTAGGGGCCCTAACAGCGAGTACCTGAGTACCTCCGTCTTATCTGGATTCAGTGATAGAGGAAATATAGAGGAAGAGGGAGCTCTGATATGCTATGGGGCACTGGCATAATCACCAACTACATTTGGTCCAGCATCAACCAGTAGAGTATGCTCTTGAAGTGGTAAAGGGCAGAACCAAATTGTAACCCTGCAAGGGTTAATGCTATTCTTGAGCCTCTTTCCTACCACTGTAGTCTCAACAAATATATTGAATTGCACACCTGCCTTGCTTGACTAATCCCAGACAGATTGGATGTGGCATTTTGGGGAACAGGAAAGAAAGGTAGAAAAAGAAAAATAAAGTGGCCAAAGGCCATTATTCCTAAAGTGTCCTAGGAGCAGCCCAGTTAATACTGTTCTTCTCAAAGAATGCACAGTTAAGACAGGAGGTCCTCCCAGGGCATTCATGGCTCTGCACTCTCAGTTAAACCCTTCTTCTTGGCTCCACTCTTTCACTGACTTGGAAAGCCACGTGTACTAGGTAGTGATGGGCAAGATATGCATACGTTGGTTTAATAAGATGAGATATGCAAAAATCTTGTGGCTGCATGTTTTTTTCTTTATGCCATTCCTTCCTTCCCTGAGTGCCATGATTCAGTGATTCTTGAGTTAATGAGCCATAGTTTCCTGTCATGTCTAATGGTAGTAGTTAGAACTGGAACAACCCAGACTCTTAATCCTAATTCAAACCATTTTTATGATTCTGGCTTGTTCTAATAATGGTAACAATTGGTTCTTAATTTAAATAGGAGAGGAAATTATGCCTAATTATCCTAGGAAGTGCTGAATGCAGCATTCCAAGAAGGAAAAAAAGAAATGCCCAGTGGCAAGGTGGATCAATGGGCACCAGGCTCATGCCTACCTCTGCTTAATCAAGTGAGAAGTATAAATCATCCCATCATTTTAATTTATTCTACCTTGCAGGATTATTCCAAAAAATAAAACAAAACAAACTTACATCCTTATATGAAAGACAGGATACATATGGAACCAGTGTGGTATTCTGGTTTTGGCACTGGACCATGTCTCTGGAGACCAGGATCCAAATCCTTTTTCAGCCATGAAAACCCAATGGATGACCTTGGACATGTCACAAACTGTCAGCCTCAGAAAACCCCATAACAGGGTCACCTTAGGATCACCAAGTCAGAAATGACTTGAAGGCACAAAATAAAAACATACATACATATGTAACAAATATTAACATAGCCAGGATGCCTAATACCTTCACATGTCACAACAAACTAATATCTGGCACATTGCAAAATTTGGCTCCCTGAGAAGATCTGGATACAAAATCTTGAGATTTTCAAAATCCAAAATGGAGCCAGGGGATCAAAAAGTGGGATTTTAATGTATTACCCATCTTCTTTCCCTCACCCTCAATTATCAAAAATTGCCAAACTTTGCAAAAATCTAAAAAAGATATCACTGAAAATGTGCTCATTTTGCAACACTTGACTGAAGCATTCCTTAGTATAGCATTTTTTTCCATTTATCTATCATGAAAGACTTTATTTCCAGCAAAGAAGTCCTGCATGAAGAAAACCTAATACTGTCATCTCTCCCCAGCAAAGTACATTTAATCTGCTGTTCCTCCATTCTATCCCAACCTTCTCCCCTTTTATGCTACCTTGGTGCACTTCCCTTCAGTATGAAAATGCTGTTTATTTTAAAGCTGTTATTCCAAGTGAGGCAGGTGTGTAAACAGTTGAATGTGGTAGGCAAAGACATTTTATACATTCCAGATAGACAGGTGTTTAAATTACAGCAGAATTAAATACAGGCAATGGATTCAAAAGAGAGCACATAAGGCTTATTTGAGCCAACCCATCAGCTTCGTTCGTTTTGACAGCATAGTCCTCCTGTGCTGACTTGTTTGAGCTGCTATAATTAGCCAAACAGTTTGGAGGATTCCTTGGGCAACCCCTAATATATTATGCATCTGTACAACAGGGTTCTCCCTTGAATTATCTGGCAATGAAAATTATTCTCAGTTAGCTGACGAACTTTCAGACTGTCACATCTTTGGTTTACTATGAATTTAAAGGAGGGAAAATGGAAGAATGTCATGGAACAAACATTTTATAGGGGGAAAACATATTTTAATTGGCCCAGAAACACATGATTGCTTTGTGTCAAATGCACACTGCAGATGAGAATTTATTTGAAAGGGCCAACTGGAAGGAAGATAGAAGGAGCCAGAAGCTTTAGCTGCCATGAATCTGCACCACAAGCCAGCAAAATACAATCTTAACCAACAGCTATTGGTATTAGAAAGAGATCAGTCTGCTTGTGCCTACTTGCAGGAGGCTTCAAACTGTCCCAGTTCAAACCAGCATTCCAACCTGACAAAATAATTCTATCATAAGAGAACAATGCAGTAATTTTCATTAATGTCTATGATTACCCACTGGGGACTGGGCTGAAATGGTTATACTGGTGGGGGATAATAGAAGTTGAAAATCCAGTACGTCTTAGAGGCATTAGACTGGGGAAAGCTGATACTACATCCATCTACTGCAATTGTTCAGGAGAAATTGCTTACAGCAGCCTTTGCATTTCATGACAAACCATGAAAAATTTGGATGGCACAGATACTGAGATTCAAAGCTTCCAGCATATACACAGAAAAAAGGACATCACAAAGAATTTCAAAGACCATAACATTTCTATAGCAAACAAAGTCAATTAAACAAAAAACATCAGAGTTCAGCGTCATAGCCATGGCATATATATATATATATATCACCTTTACACTATCAATCAGAAATATGTCCAGAGTTTAAAAGCAAATAGTATTGGCTGACAGGCATGCTGAGTATTAGTCTGACATAGGAGCCACAGAAAGGACTTAATGTCTCTCCCCACAAGGTTGGTGCAAAAGCTCCAAGTTCAGATGAGAAGATATGACCTGCTCCGGCAAAATTATCCATGGCAATTGCCCTTACAATGTCAGAACTCCATTATTCAGAGGTTCAGAAATAATGGACAGCTCCAGGAGACTTCCCTGTCCTGGAACATCCCACCAATGTGGGGAGAATAGATTATTTCCTTTCACTAGTCACATTTAGAAGGGAACAAGTGTGTGAAAAAATGGGAAGGGAAGGGAGAAGGAAACTGTTGCTCTTCTTATACTTTCACCCTGCTAGCAGGAGTCTACTGAAAGATAAGTATTGCTTGCCTAGTGTGTTTTACTGTGATAATGTACATTCACATTTTATATCATCTTGATACCAAAGAGGTTTCTAAACTTTATTACATGCTGTCATAAATGTGAGAACAATAAAAACAGACCAATTTCCCCCTTCCTTTAACAACATTATGCCTATCCAATATTCTAATGCCATTATTCTGTCCTAAAGGAAAATATCGGGGCTTTCTAGATTGGCAGGAAAGTGTGACATGAAGTTGCCTTTTCCTTAATGCTTAGCAGCTGCACCACAGCTTTAGATGGAGCTGTGCTGTTCCGCAGTTTTTAAAAAAGAAGCTGGGAAAACCAGCTCCTTTTTAAAGGCGCTTCTTCTCCCCTAAAACGCAAAAAAAGCATTTTCATGGCACACTTTCCCTTTTTCTCATCTAAAGGCTAGAGTTTCATGCAGCCATGAACACACTTCTTTTTGCCAATCTAGATCAGGCCATCATTTACTTATATAGCACTGGATGCTGCACTACTTAATCGACAGTATTCTTTTCCAGCAACCACTTTTTACTCAGTCCAAATACAACCTTTTTGAACTGTAGCTAGATTGCTATTTTTCACTGCTAATACCAACTTTAGTTCAAATTGTTTATTCTCAGCAGTAGCTATAGCTGTATGTATGAGAGTCATCAGAGAGCTAATATTAAAAAAAAAATCAGCATCAGACAGTAAGTTTTAAGTTCTTTCATCCCACAAAGAGCAGAAGAAACAGGTGCTTAACTTTCCCCACAACCACCTTCCTATTGCAAAAATTAATATGCCTCATATATGGTTCTCTGCGAATGTGTTGTACTGGACCAGTGATCAGAAGTTAGGGGAGAAATATAGTAACAGTGGTGCTGTTTTTATGCCTTTGCACTTGTAATAGCCAGCTGTGCACAGGGGCCTCTGGAAGAGGATGGATAAAGATTTGTTGCAAGACTATTCTGCTCTTGACTGAGTCCCATTTTCAGTGACACAATGCAATACAAATCTACTCTCAAGTAACTTTACTTCATGTAAATGAAGTATGCATGGATGCAACTTCATGAATTTACTACCATTAGAGGAAAATGAGAGCAAGCAATGAAGGGGCTGAGAGGTGTGAAATCTGTGTCTGTACCAAAGCTGATCTGGCTACAGGCCCATGACATTCCTTCCTTGCTTGCTGAGCTTACCAGCTTACAGGATATGCACATGCATAAAAAGCATAAGTGTTCTAGTCTCCAGAAAACGTTCCAGACAAAGACCTGCCAGAGACATTCCTGGGAAAACTGACAAACTTGCAGATTTGTTTGTAGTGTCTCCAGTGTATGCATCCATTTAATTTTTTAAGTGGTTTGTATTGTAGCAAATGGTTACTTGCCTTTTGCTGTTACTAAAAGAAGTCTGAATTAAGTACTCTTAGCCTCAAAACTTTTCGGTAGGAGCTATTTCAATAGCAGATGGATGTGCCAAATATTTGATGAACAGAGAATAATCCTTCCCACAATCAGAGTTCCTTGAAGCTCAGCTTGGTTCAACTAGCGGTCTCCTTCAAATCACAAGGTCCATTCCAATTGCACAAAAACCTCTGCAGCTGGAAGGCAGCAGAATAGGTCTGTTTCACAGATCCCTTTCTTCTTCTAAACTAAAGTATCCACAAGCAGAAAGCCCCTTGACACTGTCAGGGAATTACTCTACATTATGCTTTTCTGCCACATTAAAAAGAAAAAGGACAAAACTGACCAATGAAAAGAATGTAGGATGAAAGAAAGCAATTTGGTATGATCTTAAAATGTTTCTTTACTTAAAAAGAACCAAAAATCTTGTGGCATTTTAAAGACTAAGAAATACTACTTGGCAAATGTTTGCACAGACTGCAGTCCACTCTATCATTTGCACTTCACATACACATTTAGGGCTGTACTCCATATTCTCTGCATTTCCATCAGGATTGTTCAGTTCCTATTAATTACCACATTTTCATGTTTTCATTTGGCAAGGGGAATGATTTGCCCCCAAGCCTATCTTCTTGAACATATATCAGCAGTTTCAGGAAATCTGGCTGCATGATTTTGAGTATTTGGCTGCCTCACCAGAAATGAGAGATCCATCTCATTCCAGCCGTTGCCTGGGTGGTCCAATGTTATCCCTGTGATCAGACTCACTGGATGGAAAAGCTGGAGCTGTTCCTGGTGATAGCCAATCCCTGAATTTTCCCACACTAATTGATAGAAAAGGACAGAGCTCCTACTAAATCTTCCCTCCTCTTTACCAAGGTGGGCCAACTCGACACATTCTTGTACTTACTATCAAATAATCACAAAGTGATGCAGCCTAGGAAACGAAAGGAGTAACTACTGCTCCTCCCCCCACAACATACACACAAGAACCACTTATAAAAGACCTCACACAAAACCACCTCACTCACAGTATACTGCATAGAAAGGCCAGTATTTTTTAACTAAAGAAAGCACATCCCCATGAGCATATTACCTATACAACTGTCTACATCACAAGTATGTGTTCTGTGTAAAAAAAACCCACTTAGCCAACTGGCAGCCATTTTATTCAGCAACTGAATAAAACTGAAGTGTCTAAGCATTTGTAAAATTTGTTCCCAATCCAAGAGTGCTTTGACACCTGTATGTGTGTGCCCAACAGATAGTCTCGTATGTGTGTCACAGTAAATTATTTTAGAAACTCCAGAGGGGAGGGAGCACTGTTCTTCAAGAAACTCAAACTAAAGGCTCATTGGGTTTGTGGACAAATGACTATGAGGACTGTGCACACAGGCAGTATTCTGTATCAAGTTGGTTCATGGTCTATCTAGCCTCAGTCTATTCCTGATTGGATTAGCTTTCCAGGATTTTAGGTAAAGGTTTTCTAAGGCCTGCAACTGTAGTCCTTCAACTAGAGATGTCTGGAATAGAATAATGGACCACAATAAAAACAAAGCAAGTTAATTACGGTCCCTTCTGCTTTATGTTAATAAAAGATCTGTTCAGTACATTATAATCCTTCAGCACTGCTCTCCTGGCTGCTGTTTCTAATATGTTCCATGGAAATAAAATGAGCTACAGTTAACTGCCAAAAGGGTGGGAAAATACACAGCTGGAAGATGATACCTATCATAATATTTTCCTTTAACTGAAAAACCAAATTATCATTTCTGAGTTAACCAGCTCAAGAAGCTCTATCATCAAGAATGCCAACACCACTAACATTAATGTATGAAGAATGAAAATGTAGAGATAAAGGTATGTGGATGCAGAATTTACTACCATTCCTCTCACTTTTAGCCAAACATGAAACAATTTTTACTTACTGGAAATCAGAGGCTGAAAATTATCAAATAGTTTACAGAGCAGCGACTATGTGGTCACAATCATTCCGTTTATGTACAAAACCTTTCATTTTAAAAGCCAGAAAATGTAGCAAAGTGGTAGAATGAAAGTTAAAAGGAGGAACAAGCTTCTAAAGATAAGAAATAAAATCAAGAGCACTTTCACCAGAACATCACCAATTCCAGGGAAATTAAGGAAAATGCAAGGTTCTTCCAGCATTAAAAAGTTTTTTCCCCCTGAGAAGCTTCAAATCACCAGGGTTCAATCCCTGCTTAGCCATGAAACTTAGAGTGACCTTGGGCAACTGACACTCTCTCAGGCTCAGAGGATGGCAATGGCATACCCCTCTCCAAAAAAACCTTGCAACAAAAAAAAAACTGTGATAGGTTCGCCTTAGGATCCCCTTGAGTCGGAAACAACTTGAAGGGACACAACAATAACTTTAGAAAAAGAGTTATTTCCATGCATAGCTAATTATTTTTGTGGGTACCTCATGCTCTATGGTCACAAACAATTACCAGCAATAAATAAATAAAAAGGTGGCATTTATTTCTGTTTGCATACAAATTGTTTAAACTATTGTTATTTTTACAGGAATGCATATAGAGGTAAAAACTGATATGTATAACATATTCTCTGTCTTACCATGCTCTCTGTCTTTCCACTCTTGTTAAGGTTTTATTATTTGAAATATTTTGACCACTTACAATTGTGGTTATAACTACTATGCAATGTCTTTACACACCCTACATAATATGGGCTCCCTTTAAATTGCATTCAAAACAGTCAATGTTTCTCCTGTGAAAAATAAGTGTAGCTGCCACTATGGTCGCTGACATGCACCATTCTTTCCTCTTTACAGCTGTATTTATCTTCTTTTCACCAATAGAGGAAATCCAAGGACAATGCAGCAAATGACCTGCTGTTTTAAAAAGTCAGATGCACCTGTTGGTTGGTGTGAGGCAGCTGTAGTGAATTTTTCTGCCCCTCCTTCCAATTCAAGTAAGTGGAATGATAACAAGATTAAACCAGGTCTCTGAATCCTCTCCTTCCCCAATTAACTGTCTTTATTCATGGCAGAAGCATGCTCAACATTTAGAACAGGTGTATCACACTTTTTTCCATCACCCTCCACAAACCAGTACAAACCAAGCACATGCTTGCTTTTATTGTACTGTATCAGAATCATACATCTGGGTATTCCATCAGTTTGCTTTGTTATTTTTCCTCTCGCTCTTTGTTTCTGACACTAGTTGTATCTAACCACACAGGAAATGCAGATTTCAGGCAACCAGTCTTTCAGTATTTGGAGTATATCTAATTAAAAGGAAATGCTTTTACAGTATTTTATTTTCTGTACACAACCTTCATGGTTCAAACAACATATAACAAGCATTTTAAGTGATGTTATCAACTGATGATCAGCATCTATTAAAATAATTCTCACAGAAACACCAATCTGTTTTTCACTCATTCACTGGCTTCACCTCATTATTTTGCTGCGTTAGGAAGTTCTCAACTACCAAATCCTATTTCAGTGCAACATGCAGAATACACCTGGATATGTACCTGTTGGGTAAGAAGCTTTATATGACTGGGTGGAGAGTAATGCCTAGCTGCCTGCTTCTCTGCCAGTCTGTGCAGTTCTGCTGCAATAACACCATGGCTGAATCGCTTGTATTCTTCCCCATCTTTAGTCACTCCACCAGATGTACCTCGCTGTCTGCTTGGGCTGTGACTCCTTGAACCTGCTGAAGATGGTGAAATTTTTTATTTTAAAAGAAAAAATGCCAGCCTACAGAGAACTTTGTCTGAAAAGAATTAGATATGCATAACAAAATCCATACAAGGTGTTTCCTACATAATGCATTCATACTTACCTTTATCTGTGATTAAACCGGTCACTTGTAGGGTTGTCAGGTTTTTCTGACACCAATAAGGGACAACCCTCTCTGTTGCCCATTCAGCTCAAGACTGACCAGAACATGAAGCAGAACTACATAAAGCCCACCTTCAGCTTCACCACAGGAAGGTCTCTTGTAAGACTGCCAGCTTCCCACAAGTGTTGAGATCTCATGGGAACCTGGGACTCTCATATGAGGCCCTCCTCTTGTAAAACTGGAAGTAAACCTTAGATAAGCCTGTCTCCCATGACTGTTTCCCATAAGTCACTTGCCTGGAGAGTTGAAGCAGAAACAGCAGGTGCCAGCTGCACTCACAATTGATGGATCCCCATTTTGCTGCATACTACATGGTCTAGGATCAGGTAATATTATTTACATAATAATCCATTGCTGTTGAGTTGCTCATTGCCACCACAATCATGTGCTGGAAAAAGCAACATCTCAAAAGGTCATATCACCTTCCTTACCACTACCAATTCAAGACTGGAGATATGGGACTTAGAATCCAATGGCCTTCTATAGTGAGTGTCCTGACATGTGCTCTGCAGTTACTTGACATTTCATCTATGGTGAAAATTAATGTCAATTGGCATTTACTGAATGTGATCCCTTGAAGCAAGTCATGATAATCAATACACCAGTGTAAGGAGCTCTTTATTTGAAAGAGCAGTTGAAAGTACTTTATAGACTTGGCGAGCACTGACTGAATGAATCAAACACTATTGTAGAGGGTGCATCCTTAATTTTGTAAATGGGGTTACAAATGCTGTTGAACCAAAGAACTGTTTGACTCTTCTGCACCACAGTGGGTTTGCAACAAAGAAAGTGGCAAATTCAAGATGTGATTGTCCAGGTTTTGTCCTGTAGAGGTAAAAAATTTCCTGTCTTAGATGTAAGAAGGACCGGTTGCTTACTTGTGTTTCATCGAGTGGTCATCTGTGAATTCACACACATGGGTTTTACTGTACCTGCACAGAGCATATTCAGAACCAACTGGTATAGCTAAGCCTGAATTTTCAGTAGTAGCTCCGCCCACCCTATACACAATGCACCCGTGTCATACGTGGGCACGCCTTACATGGCTTTCAGCATATGCTGAAAACTGTGCTGGAAAAAGGGATGGCACACCCAGGAAGGAGTAATGGTGTGTGCCACCACATGCATGAGTCCCATTCATTTAAATGGGGCACAAGCATACGTGGAATTCCCCTTACACTTGGGGGTCCAAAACGGACCCCCGCATAAGGGAAGGGCCCACTGTATATCTCCCATTCCTGCCCATAGCAGCATCCCAAGGACCAAGAGGCAGGACACACAATGAGGGGAGGATAGCCAGGTTTGTGTGAATTCACAGATGACCATTCCAAGAAACAGTTACAGGTAAGCTAAACAACATGTCCTTCTTTGTGGTCTCTGTGAAGACACATATGGGAGACTAGCAAGCTACTTACACTTGGAGGCGAGGGGTCCATGCCACAATACAAGGTATGTATGCAAGTAAACGTAGATCTTTATTGAACAGCCAACAAGAAAAAGAGGGCAGAAAATTATCACCACTAAAAAGAGTGGCTAAAGAAGCTGTCACATGAGGGTGGACAGGACAGCTGCTCCCCTAAAGGATGCATCAGCCCTAGAGTGAGCATCCAGTCTGTAGCGCGAGACGAATGTCAGAAGCTGGAACCACACAACTGCACAGCAAACTCTGTCCAGTGGTACACCAGTAAGGAAGGCTGAAGAGGCAGATATCACCACTGTAGAAATAGGCCCTGACAGATGCAGGAGGCTCTTTCTTGGTGAGTTCATATGCCAAGCAGATAGTGAAGACCATCAATTTTGAAAGACATTGAGAAGGAACTAATAGGCCCAGATTCAAATTTGAGTAGCAGACAAAACGTCTAATAGTTTTTCTCAAATTCAAGGTTCTATCCACATAGAAAGCTCTACAAGTGTAAAGGAATTGAGAGTTCTCTCAAAATCAGAAGTGGGATTCTGCATGAAGGCAAGGAGAAAAACGTCTTGGTTCAGATGAAAGGCAGAAACCCCTTTTGGGAGGAAGGAGATATCCAATATGAAGTCGAAGGCTTTCATGGCCAGCATCCATAGCTTTTTGTGGGTTTTTCAAGCTATGTGGCTGTGTTCTGGAAGAGTTTATTTCTGACGTTTTGCCTGTTATCTGTGGCTGGCATCTTTAGAGATTGATGGCATGGAGGTGTGTGGGGTATATATAAGGAGATAGCTAGTCATAACACAACCTTGTCTCAATGGAACTGGAGGTAAGGAAGGTTGAGGCGTAGAGCAGAGTTGTCCTGTGCATTGCACTGAGGTAATTGGCACTAAGAAGACCATCTTCCATGAGAGAAGTCTAAGGTCATATGTGGCAAAAGTTCAAATGGTCTCCTCAAAAGTTGAGAAACCACTCATTCGAGGCTCTATGATGGTGTTGGATTGGAAACTGGTGAATGTAAGTGGAGGTGTCCCTTGAGAAATGCCTTGGTGGCTGGGTCCAGAAAACAAGAGGGATGTCCTCCATGCTGCAATTCCCAGGAGATGGCAGTGAGGTAGCATTTCACCAGGGATGGGGACAAGTCCATATCATGTAAAGACAAGAGGAATTCAAGAATGTGATGGGTTCAAACCCTAGAGGGGTACAGTCCTACAACCATGAGGAAGGCCTAAAACATCTTCTACTTGTAGGTGTGGAACTTCCATATGGAAGGTTTGTGGGCTACAAAAATGATTTGCTGAACTGGAACCAGTAAGGAAAGAATCTTCCATGCCATCAACCACAGTGTCTGGAGGTCCAGGTGCTGATGGAGGAGTAGATGGATCATGGATCCTTGAACCATGTGAAGGAGAGGTGTGAACAACAGTTACAGTGGTCCCCCGGGATACGAATCCCCCGCCTAACGAAAACCCCAGGATACGAAAAAGCCGGGGCCGAAAAACTGGCCCCGGCTTGCGAAAGTATCCCCGGGTTACGAAAATCAAACGGCGCGAAATTTAAAAGTTGCAAAGTGCTGCTATTGGCCAAGGGGCTGGCTGGTTAAAGGGGATTGGTTACGAAACGCAAACGGCGGGAAATTTAAAAGTTGCAAAGTGCTACTATTGGCTAAGGGGCTGTTTAAAGGGGATTGGTTAACGTTCAGCTTTGGCGCGAATTTTGAACTTGGTTTAGCAATCTGATTGGCTTGCGAAAGCAATCTGATTGGCTAACGAGTGGGGGGGGGGTGGCTTCAGAAATAAAAGCCAGGTACCAGTGCTGGGACCCCTTGTTCAGCCTTTGTGAACTGGTGAGATAGAGTTGATTCTGAACTCTTGGCTCCAGTGAAGGTCTGAACTTCTTTGACTGGATTTGTCTGGATGACTTCTGCCTGGCACTTTACCTGTGCATCTACGCCTGCTCTTTGGATCAAGACCTCCGGTGAATCCCTGGAAGTGCAGGTACAGTATGGATTTTTTACTTCTTCTTGTGGGTGAATGATGTGCATGATGTGGCCTTGTGCAGTGAATGGATTTTGAAATTTTGGTTTTTTGGTTCTTTGAAATTGGGTTGAGAGAGTGATCACAGTGCATTGCTTTGCAGTTTCAAATGTTTCTGGAGGGGGGTCTTCTGCTTGGAAAGGCCTGTGCAGTGAATGGATTTTGAAACTTTGGTTGTTTTGGTTCTTTGAAATTGGGCTGAGAGAGTGATCAGAGTTGCAGTTTGAAAGCTCTCTGGGGTTCCTTCTGCTTCCAAGGTGCCCATGGGCCTTGGAAAGGCCTGTGCAGTGAATGGATTTTGAAACTTTGGTTTTTTGGTTCTTTGAAATTGGGCTGAGACAGTGATCAGAGTTGCAGTTAGAAAGCTCTCTGGGGTCCCTTCTGCTTCCAAGGTGCCCATGGGCCTTGGAAAGGCCTGTGCAGTGAATGGATTTTGAAACTTTGGTTGTTTTGGTTCTTTGAAATTGGGCTGAGAGAGTGATCACAGTGCATTGTCTTGAAGTTTGAAAGCTCTCTGGGGTCCCTTCTGCTTCCAAGGTGCCCATGGGCCTTGGAAAGGCCTGTGCAGTGAATGGATTTTGAAACTTTGGTTGTTTTGGTTCTTTGAAATTGGGCTGAGAGAGTGATCACAGTGCATTGCCTTGAAGTTTGAAAGCTCTCTGGGGTCCCTTCTGCTTCCAAGGTGCCCATGGGCCTTGGAAAGGCCTGTGCAGTGAATGGATTTTGAAACTTTGGTTGTTTTGGTTCTTTGAAATTGGGCTGAGAGAGTGATCACAGTGCATTGCCTTGAAGTTTGAAAGCTCTCTGGGGTCCCTTCTGCTTCCAAGGTGCCCATGGGCCTTGGAAAGGCCTGTGCAGTGAATGGATTTTGAAACTTTGGTTCTTTGGTTCTTTGGAAATCTTTTTTTTTTTATTCTTTAGATTGGCCCTGCAAGTCATTCTTAAGTTCTTTAGTGCCTTAGGGAAGTTTCTATTAGAGTGTATTGTAGGGTACTTAAGGAAATAGGCCTCTATTGTAACCTTCCATTGACTTGCAGGGTCAATCTGGGGTCATGGAACGGATTAGTTATTTTCAATGGGAAATAGGCCCCGGGTTACGAAATTTTCGGCTTACGAAAAAGGTGCTGGAACGAATTAATTTCGTAACCCGGGGGACCACTGTATCTTACCACAGTGTCGTGACAATGACATTGGTGCAGTCCTGTTGTATTTTGACAACTACTCTAGTGAGCAGATGAAACAGAGGGAAGACATACAGCAGTTGTCATTCCCAGCGGAAGAGGAAGGCATCTCCTAGAGAGCCCCTCCCTACTGTCTTGGAGTAGAAACAGAGACAGCAAGTGTTGGGGTGCATGGGGAAAAGATCCAACTCTAACATGCCCCACTGACAAAAGATTTGTTGAAGAACTTCAGGATGGATCTTCTATTACATTTTCATCGCCTCAGCGGTGGATACCATGTGTGGATATATCTCTGTGGATGCTCCAGTCCTAGATCTGAAGGGATAATTTAACAAGGTGATGAGACCTTGTGCTGCCTTGCTTGTTGATGTAAAACATTGTTGTGCTGCTGTCTGTGAGGATCTGTACTGAGCGACCTCAAAGGATTGTCTCAAATGCCATGAGTGCTTTCTGTATTTCTAGAGTTCAAGGGAATTCAAGAGAGTCCTTTGACTGTCACAGTCCCTTAGAGTGAGCTCCCCATCCACCCGGAGATGAATCCGTGGTAATGAGTCTTGTCAGTGGAGGCGTATAAAAGGGGATCCCGGCACAGACGTTGGAAAGGTTGAGCCACCAGGCCAGAGACCGAGGGATGAACCATGGCATCATAAGCAGTTTTGAGGGCAGGTCTGTGAGTGGGTCAAATACAGTTAGGAACTGTAGTGGGTGAATGGAAAGGTGGGCAAAGGGTAGAACTTCCACTGTAAAAGCCAGATGGCCCAGGATGAGCTTCTAAACATCTGGAGAGTTGGCACCAAAATATGGTATTGATCAGGTTCTGGAAGTGGTCTGTGGGCAAGTATGCTTTCACCAACTTTGAATGCAGCATGGCTCCAATGAATCTCCTGGCTGGATTCAAAGTGAGACTCCTCTTGGTTGACCATGAGGCTGAGAGGGTTTAGTACAGTTAGCAAGTATGTGATGTGGCCAGTTAGTATGAGCAGGGAGTCCGCCAGAAAGATCCAGTCATTTATGTATGAGAAAACCACAATTCCTTTCTATCACAACCAAGCCACAACTATGACCATACCCTTCGTAAAAATGCAAGGAGCTGTGGAAAGGCTGAATGGCAAGACTTGAAATCAAAACACCCTTCCTCCAACTGCAAATAAGAAGAATCACCAGTGGAACTCTTGAATCCCTATATGCAAATAGGCATCTTTGAGGTCGAGAGTAGTGAACCAGTCATGTGGCTGAAATAATGGAAGTATCAACAACAGGGATACCATCCTGAATCACTTGTGGAGGAAGAAAACATTGACACCTACGCAGAATTCAGTTGCGGATGTTCATTCAGCCATGAGAAGTCTGAATCTACCACTCTATACAAGTTGTCAATCTTTTTCTATGTTGAAAGGTTAGTCAATGGAGCCACTCAGGATTTGCGAGAGATCTTCAGTAAGGAAGGCAGAAGTGGGATGGAGACAGGGGTGGGAAGAGTCAATTGGATCCTCTTGTAAACGGGACCCAAAATTCCCCACTCCTGTTGTTTGATCTATAAATCCAAGGGGGGGGGGGGAGTCATCCAAAGGACCCACTCAGAGAAGGTTCTGACATCATCTGTGGGGGATACCAAGTCATGTTTGAGAACATACCAAGAGGGCAAACTTTCAGCGTATGCATCCTACCAGTCACCGTCAGATTCTTCATCCCCAGAGCACTGTGAGGGGGAACAAGGACAAGGAGGTGATTGTTGTTGTGGAGGTGGAGGGAGAGACATGTCCTATAGAGAAGGGGTTCTCAGAGGGACAGAATACAGAATACAAACTTTAGTAGTATTTGCAGAACTGTACATGCAGGATAAGGAGCCCAGGATGGGATTGACTGGGAGGGTTAGAGTCCCAAGGAACAAGCAAAAACACAGACAAATACAGTGGTCCCCTGGGATCTGAATCCCCCGGGGAACGAAAGCCCCGGGATCCGAAACCGCCGGGGGAGAAAAAAAGCCCCCGGCCAACGAAAAAAAAAACCCGGGTTGAGAAAGAAATTCGCAACCCGGAAGTTTTAAAACAGCATGCTTCCGGCGCGCTGTGCATCCGAAAATGCGGTCCCCCGGGTTGCGAAAACTTCCGGGATACGAAGGTAATCCCGGAACGGATTACCTTCGTAACCCGGGGACCACTGTAAAGAGAAGATATCTGCGAAGACACAAATGTGTGCTTCACATCTCCCATCCTTAATCCTCTCTTTACCTTGTCAATTTGTTTGGTTTTCCAATTTGCAGAGGGGCTCATCTCCCAGATCCATCTAAGTCTCTCTGGCTTACAGCTCTCTTGGGTGACCTCTTGGGTGACACACGCAGCCAAGAAAGACATCAGCCCAGCTGTTTGTTCACAGCACTTCAGTCCCCTGCAACTCAGGTCTGAAGGAGATGCCTGCACCACTTCTTTCTAACAGCTTCTGCCTTCCAGCTCCTACCCATCAGAGATTGCCACTGATATTTTATTGGCCTCCTTACCCTGCCCTTCTGCAGAGGCTTTAACTGAATCTGGTTCTCCTTTCCTCCTAGGCCAGGCAGCTGGGAACAGATTGGTGAGTCCTGCTTTCCCACAGTGACCATCCTGAATTGCATGTACATACTCCAGGATGGGACAGCACCATAAAATACCTTAAATAGAAGTCCTTCCAAATCCAGGAAAGAGGATTCTACTATGTCCATCCAGAAAAGTTTGACTATCTCTTCTTTGAATTCTGAAGATGGGGTAGCTGGTCAAGAGATTGCAGTTGCTGGTAGGGATTCTGTGGCATAGTCTACATGTTTAATAGAAAAAAATCCAGGTGTCTGCTGTAGTCTAGGTTTAGCAAAGTAAGAAATGGTCTAGGCTTTGACCAAAAAGAGGTACTGTGCTACCGGTTAAAAAAAAATGGAGTTAAAGCCACTGATGTAACACATCCAACTTGTGTGAATAACCAGTTTTTCATACTTTGAATGGAGAAAGATCTTAGTTGATGACAACAAACCAAGAGAAGCTGGTCATAATAATCAATGGTAAAAGTTTGGAACTGATTCTGAGATAAGGCTGATGCCTAGTACCATGGCTGACACCTAGACAATGGTATGGAAAAAGACTCACCCAGCTTTTCACTTGTCAAGTAAAGGGAAGTGTTTGTCTTTCCTTAGTTACAGAAGTTCCTTACAACACAAATACTATAGCCACTCAGGCAACGTTATTACTAGTATTACATTCAATATCTTTCTTCAACCTAATGGCTTGCTATGAGTCTCTCTTCCACTCCTCAAGCCTATCTAGTCCCTTACTAGACCCTTCAGACCCTTCCCTGGTCTATAAATGAACCTACAAATGTTCCCTCAGGAACCTAAGAGCATACCCTCCCTCTGTGGTGTCTCTTCCCTCCAAAATCTGTGCTGTGTCTGACCCTATGTGTTACATTTTGCTTCAGTTTGTTTTATGTTTGTGTGTGTTTTTTTTATCTGTACATGTGCATGGAGGAATTCCAACTGAGAAGAGAGGAACTGACTGCAACTCTTGATGTAATCTCAGGAAGAGAGAAATATAGAGCTGGAGGTTAGACAGGCCAGGAAAGGGAAATATGGGATAGATATTTGAAATCTACCCCACATTTCAGTCATTCCCTCAAGATCCAGGTTGCCCTGTGAGCACACCCTTTGCTCTGCTGGTGCTGCTGCTTAATGCCATGTCCATCTGCAATAAAACCACCAAGAGTTATCATGGAATGAAACTGCACCTCCATGACCTTGACTTCACAGTCCATCTATAGCTTGGTTGTGGGTGAAAGAGCTGTCCTGATACATATTGGAGAGACAAGGGTGGATAAGCTTGGTTGTGTCAACATTTCCCAGTTTTATCCACCTGGGTACTCAATGCAGCATAAGCCCAGCCACTCTGATAATCCCAACCACCTCGATAAAGGGGGTGGGGGGTGGGTTATAAATATTGTAATAAACAATGCGGAGAAGTTTGACAAGGCTTCTTTGAGAGGATTCTAATATCTTTCTGCCAGAAAAGGAACCTCCTAACTGAATTTCATCCTCCTCAGATATTTGGTCCACAGAAGTCTTTTGTGGACTTGGATATTAAAAATGTCTTCATTGAAAACTATTCTCAGATTGAAACATGACTTGGATTTGAAATGATAAATGAAACACTGGAGGGTGCTAGCAGAGGGTGATCTGAATCTATTGGCAGGAAAAATGCAGGATTAAACAAAGTAATTGATGGTGGGCACCAAATAAACAGGCAATACCATTGTTCTTTAACAACCTGAATATACTGGATGTCTTTATAGCTTCTTTATAGCTTCTTATAGACTGAAGGCTTGGAGGTGTGTTTCTTTTGTGAAACTTTGACAGTGTTTATGCTTGCCCGCAATATGAGTTTCATATTGGACAGGAGACACTAAAAATGTCTAACAGTGAATGAGATCTTGCCCTCACACTAAATGAATTTCTTGATGAATGGGCATGAGACCACCTCACAATGACAACCATTAGAGGGGGAAAATGAGGAATCTCACCAGATGAAGGATGATACAGTAAAAAAGAAACAACAAAGAGAAAGCAAAAAGTATGATGAAGAGAAAAACAGAAAAAGTACTTGTGGAGACTCCTAATCTAGTGACAAGAGCAGATGAAAAGAACTGAGGGAAACACAGGATCTGTACCTGGGCATGCCTCCTGCCAAAATGTTTTGCTCAGTTCTGGAAGGTTCCAAAATAACTGTGCAGCTGAGAATCTATATGGATGAATAATAGAAACTGTGAAGAGTTAGTGTAAATCTACTTATTTGTTTTGTATCCAAAGCAAGTTTCATACAGAACCCCGTTTCTAAAAGACAACTTGCAGAAAAATAATAAGGAAAATTAAACTCACAAAGAAGTAACAACTCAGAAAGTCACAAAGATGAGCAAACTGATGAGGCATGTTTTTTAAAGTTAAATTTGTATTTGTTTTCCATCAAATGATGCCCAAGGTAATTTAAGAGCAATTAAATATGAAGTAAAACACTACACAGCAGTCTTAATTATGAAATTAAATGATACCTGCATACTTGAGATGTACAGGTACAGTTAAGATAAACAAAACCTAATACTAAAAAAACAATGTCCAATAATTTAAGGAAAATAATCTGAATGCTAACTGTCAGCAATGAAGAGAAATTTATCGTTTAAAGGTATCTTCTGTCAAGATATTGACATACAGTGGTCCCCCGGGTTACGAAGGTAATCCGTTCCGGATTACCTTTCGTAACCCGGAAATGACCGCATCCCGGGGGACCGCTACTTCGGACCGCGCGGCCGATTTAAAGGGGCTGCGCGGTTTTTCTGTTTTGTTCCCCGGGGGATCCTTCAGATCCCGGGGGAATTTTAGCGGTCCCGCCAGTTTCGCACCCTGGGGATTTCGTTCCCCGGGGGATTCGGATCCCGAGGGACCACTGTACTCCAGAACTAGGCACCCACTCAGCTCAGCTTTATTGACCAGAAGTGCCACATTCTGTGCAATAAATTTGTGTCATGTTGGCAGACATCACTGATATTGTTCAAACTGATTACAGGAAAGCCAACTGTATTTACAGGAAAGCCTACTGTAACTAAATCTTGTTTAGGAAAGCCCAACATCCTGTTAATGAGTGAAAGTTCAATGGGCTATTTGCTATTCTATCATGATCTCCTCCTTGTCTAACAAAGGAAAGGGCAAAGTTGTCAGCAGTAAGAAAGCTAAGATCCTCTGAATGTTCCTGGATTCCAACTCCTGTCATCCCCAAGAATTATATAGCCAGTGGTCAGGAATGGTATTGCTTGTAACTAACCATCATCGGGCTGGCTAGAGGTTCTTGAAATAACACCTCTTAAAAAGAAAATGTGGAATTAAAAATGAATAATGCATTATTTTCAAGTGGAAAAGTTTGAAAACAACAATATGAATGATGGTAAAACTTGACAACTGAAAAACGAACATTGACTTACCTTGTGAGATGTTTGTTTTCAGCAATAAGGGCAGAGACATCCTTCTTGAGGGTTGGTCCCCCTTGTTTGCTCCAATCAGGACTATGACTTCTGGGCGTGTCCACCAGGGGAATCCATCCCCCTTGTTTGCCCAATCAATGTATAGCCAAGCAGAGAAAGTTTATAGTAACAGAGAAATACTAACAACCATAGAAAGGATAACCATTTAATGAGAACAATCCTAGACACTAGAACAAACATCCTATTAATCTTACAGCACCCCCCCTCCCGGACACCAAGAACATTTCTCCGTTACGGGTGGGTAGGATGTCTCCACCCTCATCGCTGAAAACAAACATCTCACAAGGTAAGCCAATGTTCATAGAATCATAGAGTTGGAAGAGATCACAAGGGCCATCCAGTCCAACCCCCTGCCATGCAGGAAATCCCAATCAAAGCATCCCTGACAGATGACCATCCAGCCTCTGCTTCATTTTTCCAGCGCTGAGTGTGGAGCCATCCTTCATGAGGGACATACCAAAGCTCCCTGAATGGTTGGGAACTGAGGTAAGGAAAATTATAGGATGGACTGAAGGATCCGTCTACCGAATGATGCCTCAGCCAACTGGAAGGCATTAATTCAGTAGTGACAGATAAAGGTGGAAGGAGATGACCAAGTGGCCACCCTGCAAATATCCGAAAGAGGAGCATTTGTAGCTAGGGCGACAGACATGGCAGCACCGCGAGTGGAATGAGTGGTGACCCTTCCTTGAAGCGTATTACCCAACACTGAGTAACACTTAGAAAGGCAAGCCCAGATCCATCAAGTCAGTGTTGATGAAGAAACCTTCTTTCCCAGGTATGTAGGACTGAACGAAACAAATAGACTTATTTGTGCCAGCGATGGGTGCATTTGATGTAAATACATAGAGCCCTGTGTACATCTAGTGTGTGCCAAGTCTTTTCAAGTTCCTTTTTGGGGTCTGGAACGAAGGAAGGTAAAACAATCTCTTGGGATCTATGAAAATGTGGAGTTAACTTTAGTCATGAAAATCGGATCCAGTCGCAAAAGAACTGAATTCTCTCGGAAGATGCATAATTCACTCCTGGTTGATAACACTCCCAGTTCAGAAAACCTCCTAGTCGAGATAAGAACAGTAAGAAATAAGCTTTTCCAGGTAAGAAACTTAAAATCAACTCTGTCGAGGGGTTCAAACAGTGATTTAGTTAGCGCCTGAAGAACTATATGAAGGTCCCAGTTAGGGTATCTGTGAACCGTGGGAGGTTTAATGAGAGATTGCTCTCAAAAACTTTTTTATATATGGATGATTAGACAGTTTCTGTGCCAATTTGGTTGGAAGAGCTGATGTAATGGCGGAAACCTGACGCTTTAAGGTGTTAAGTCTCAATCCTTTACGAAGTCCGTCTTGCAGATATAACAGGAGTGTGTTTATAGAAATCGATGAGGGGGAGTAATCTTTGACCTCACACCAGTCCGTAAACTCTCGGTATGTGTATTCATAGATCCTTCGTGTAGATTCCCTACGTGATTGTATAATGGTCTCAGCAATTCGCAGCAAAACACCATCCTTTATCACTAAGTGCCTTTCAATATCCACGCATGAAGGTTTAACCACTCCGGGTCCAGATATGTTATTTCACCTTGAGTTAGGAGATCTTTGCAAATTGGTAGACAAAATTGGTCTCCTGATATCTGGGATATCTCTGGAAACCATGCCCTTCTTGGCCAATGAGGAGCCACCAGAATGATTGTCGCCTTTTTGCTTTTGGAAGCAGTGAGATATCAACACCGTTGGTGGAAACACATATAGGAGAACTTCTGGCCATTGAGGGTGAAGGGCATCTATCTGTTCTGCACCCTGGGTCTCTAACCTGGAAAAGAATCTCGGAACCTGATTGTTTGATGGGGGCGCAAACAGGTCGACTAGAGGAGTGCCGAATCTCTAAACTATGAGATGGAAGATTTCCAGATGTAGGGGCCACTCCACTTGGTTTATGTCCTTTCTGCTCAACCAACCTGCTTTTGTGTTCAGGTCCCCTTTTATGTGTTCTGCCTTTATGAACAGCAGGTGGGACTCCACCCATTGTATCAGCAGTGAGGCTTCTTGCATCAGGGACATCGATTTGGTTCTACCTTCCCTGTTTATGTGTGCCTTTGTTGTCATGTTGTCTGTGCGCACCAAGACTGCCTTGTTTTTTATGAGGTGTGAGAAGGCCAAGAGTGCCAGTCTTACTGCCCTTAACTTGAGCCAGTTTATGTTGTGACTTTTTTCATTTGGGTCCCATCGACCCTGCGCACATAGATTGTCCATGGTGGCCCCCCAGCCCCTCAGGCTGGCATCGGTTGTGATAATGACCGGTGGAGTCAGCTGGATTGGGCATCCTCTTATTAGGTGATGAGATGTCCACCACAACAGGGACAACTTGACTCTGGGAGGGACAGGTATCTGTTTGTGAAATTGATGGATAATTGCCTTTTGGTGTGGAAGGATCAGCCACTGTAATTGCCAACAGTGGAAGCGGCCCCAGGGGATGCACTGAGATGCTGCGATCATTAGACCCAGGAGCCTGGCCAACAGGAGGAGATCTGCCAAAGGCTTTGAGTTTATCAATTTTATGGTATCTTGAATGGTCTTGACCCTCTCCAGGGGAAGGAATATCATGTTGGTTGTGGTGTCTATAATGAATCCCAAATGCTGAATCTGTTGAGAGGGGGTAAGGTGGCTCTTCCCAAGATTTACCTGAAAACCATGGAGACGAAGAGACGAAAGCACAAAATTGATGTCCTTGAAGGTCTGTTCTGGAGAAGACGCAGCAATTAGGATGTCATCCAAATAAGGGTAAACATGAAGGCCCTGAAGTCTCCAATGGGCCACGAGAGCTATCAGAATCTTGGAGAACACCCTGGGCGCTGAAGAAGAGCCTTGTATTGAAGATGTCTGTTGTGATAGCAGAAGCGTAGAAATCGGCAGTGTTCTCGATGTATCGGAATGTGTATATAGGCTTCTGTCAAATCCAATGATGTAAGGTAGTCGCCCAGCAAAGGGACTCTGTTATGGTCTTGAGCTTTCCATCTGGAAGCATCGCCTTGCTACAAATTTGTTGACTCTTTTGAGGCTGAGGACCACCCTCCAAGTTTTGTCTCTTTTGGGAACTATGAACAAAAGGGAGTAAGACCCTTTTGAGATCTCTGAGGAACTGGTTCAACTGCTCCAATCTGTAGTAGATCATTTATGGCTTCCATCATCAATTGGTGTTTGTGGGATCTTCTGGATCTGGGAGAGGCAATGAAGTGGTCTCTTGGAATGTGAGTGAACTCTATTCGATAACCCAAGGACAGAGTTGAATTGACCCATCTGTCTGAGGTAGTTTGTGACCACGTTAGAGAAAACAGTTGCAGCCTGCCTCCAACCCT
Source organism: Urosaurus nigricauda (assembly GCA_034509955.1). Taxonomy (NCBI): domain Eukaryota; kingdom Metazoa; phylum Chordata; class Lepidosauria; order Squamata; family Phrynosomatidae; genus Urosaurus; species Urosaurus nigricauda. The sequence continues at coordinate 41,982,580 of JAOEGL010000001.1, forward strand.
GCAATCTTGATAGTCATGCGGAAGAATTTCACTATTTTGTGGAGGAATTATTGTTGTTGGGCTGTCCATTGTTGGCTCTTCCAAAGGATTTGCTGAACTGAGATTTTGAAGAGGATCTCCGGTCAGACCACTGCAGTCCACCATCTCTGCCTCCCCTACCATGAGGTAAGTTATAAGAGGGCCAAAAGGAACTAAAGGAAGACTGTCTCTGACGGGCCGATCTCCTATCGTCCCAGTGAGGAACGGATGGCAGAGCCTTTTTCTTATCTTTAGTTTCGACAAGAATTAGGTCTAAGGATTCCCCAAATAGCTTGGTGCCCCAGAAAGGTGCCAAGGTTAAATTTTGTTTTGAACGTGAGTCAACTTGCCAATTTTCTAGCCAAAAGTGCCTCCTCACCGGGAAAGAGGCAGCTTGAGCTCGGGCACTAAAGTGAATAACACTGAGGGACGAATCGGCTGTAAAAGTTAAAACCTTGAGCATTTTATTAATTCCCTGACGAAGTCTGGTATTACCACATGGAACCTCTAAAAGGAGGTCCTTAGCCCAAAGGTGAGCTGCCCTTTAAAGAATAGATAGCAGCCCTAATGGTGGTGGAAGATGCCTCAAAGGACCATTGGTGGAAGGAATCAGCCCCTTTATCCTCGGGTAATTTAAGGGCCTCCTCACCGTCTTTAGAGTAGATGGCTGAGGTCACAAGAGACAAGATCGGAGCATCCACCAGAGGGATCTGGAGTTTGGCCATAACAGTTTGTGGAAGAGAATCAAACTTGTTAAGAGAACTAGTATAAGGCCTAACTATGGCCGGTTTTGTCCATTCTTCCTTAATTATCTTCAGGAAATTGGAAGGAAATGGTACTTCATCTCTAGCTGGAGAGGGATTAGGGAATCAATCCCTTAGGGAGGTCAGTGTCCTCTTGGGGAGTAGGTTGAGACGTAGCCTCTAATTCAAGGACTCTGATGGCCTTTTTTAAACAGAATTGGAAAATCATCGGCACAAAACAATCTAGAAGAAATGGATGGGGGAAGACCTTACTCTGGCTCTTCCTCGGACCATTCTCCCTCTTCAGCCTCAGAGGCAGAAGATGATTGAGATTTGGAAGGAATGTCCTCATCCGAGAATTTTGACTGCAAGCATAATTTTTGCTTCTTATCCTTATATGACTGAACGCTAGATGGCACTCTCCTCTTGTCTTTGTGCTGGGGGAGGGGGCCCAAAGCAGCCTTGGCATGGTTCCCCTTTTTTAGTTTGAATTCACTTGCCAAGGAGGAACGTTTGGGCACGAATTTGCCCTGCTCTGAATGGGGAATGGCGTCCCTGGAAGAGTGGGAGATGGGGGGAGAAGAAGAGAATTCCCTAGGTCTCCTGGAAACATCGAGGAGCCTCTCCCTTTCTAAGCCTAATCCAAGGGGCTGAAGGGCCACTGAACTCCCTCCGGTGATCTTGGTGTCCCTCTAGGAGTGGGGAGGCAGGAAGGTTGAGGAAGAAATCACTGCTGCCTGCATCACTATGAGTGATGAAATCAGGGCGATTAGCTCTGGCGGCAGCAGTTGGGGAGAAGCTGGGTCCCTTGCAGCCACAGTACTCATGCTCCTGATGGCCTCCAGTGCAGCCGCTCCCTCCCAAACACAGGGCAGATCGCAGCGGCTCTGTGCTGTAGAGCGTGGAGACGAGGGATATCCCTCCTCCAGCTGTGCCAAGCAGCCTCCACGCTGCGATTCTGAGGAACGGGTCTTCTCCCTCCGATCAGGAAGGGCCCTAAATGCCTGCCTGAACTCACCAGACATTCCTGGGCTATCCATGTCCTCCATCTGTCCCACTTCTAGCCTGCCTCACAGGGAAGGAAGGGAATAGAGGAGGAAATAGGAAAGGTTTTTCTTTTTCTTTTTGGAAGAAGTGAGAATAAAGGAGAGATAGGAAAACATGACCTGATGGAGCAAAGGCAGGAACTAGACTGGGCAAATAAGGGGGGTGGATTCCCCTGGTGGACACGCCCAGAAGTCATAGTCCTGCCTGATTGGAGCGAACACGAGGAACCAATCCTCATGAAGGATGGTTCCGCTCACAGCGCTGGAAAAGGAAAAAGAATCAATGCTCCACATAAGAAAGACCATAATTCATCAGCAGAAAGTACAGTTTGCTTACCTGGAACTGTTTTTCTTCAAGCAGTCATCTATGCCCTCACACAATAGGGTACTGCGCCTGCACAAAGACTCCATTTGGATAGCTGAAAAACTGAGCAGATTGGCAGTAGCCCCGCCCCACCCATACCCTGAGCATGCCCAATCGCACCAATCTAGCTCCTCCTTCAGTTCAAGTCCACCACAGAACAGAGTAGGGACCTGACTGAGGGGAGGTAGGGAAGGATTTGTGTGAGGGCACAGATAACCACTCAAAGAAACACAGTTACAGATAAGCAATCTGTACTTCTTGGTCTTTGTGCCTCACACAATAGGGTGACTAAAAAGCTTACCTGTGGAGGTGGGAAGTTCACTGCAGAATACAAGACAGAACAGCATGAGCCAGTAGTGTCGAACAAACATGGAAGACTGTAACCACGTAGCCCCTCTGGCAGGGGAACACTTTGGAGGAAGGCAGCAGATGAAGCAATGGCCCTCATTGAGTGGGAACGGACACCAACTGGAAGAGGGCGCTTAGCCAGTTCATAGGCTAGAGCAATGGTCTGGGCAATCCACTTAGAAAACCTCTGAGAGGAAACTGGGTTGCCCTTTCTCGATCCACCATAACAAACAAACAACTTAGTGGACAACCTGAATTCAGCAGAACGTTGAACATAAAAAGCCAAAGCATGGCAAATGTCAAGTGTGCACAGTCTTTTCCAGAGGCGAGGTGGAGTCTGGGTAAAAATTCGGGAGCACAATCTCTTGAGAAAGGTGGAACAGGGAGAAAAGAGATATCCAGTCTGAGGACCACCTTATCCCTGTGGAACACAAGATAGGGCTCATCTGAGCACAAGGCCATCAGCTGAGAAGCACATCTGGCTGAGGTTATGGCCACAAGAAAATACACTTTGAGTGTCAACAATCTAAGAGAGGCCAAGCCCAAGGGCTCAAATGGAGGACTCATGAGCTGTGTGAGCACCAGTGAAAGAGACCAGGCCAGGGCCAAAGGAGGCAACGGTGAATAGAGATTATGAAGGCCCTTCAAGAATCTTTTAAGTGTCGGTGAAGTGAAGAGATGAGCCAATGCAGAGCTAGGCGGTAGGTTAGCAACAACAGCAGAGGAGGAGAAGGCTAGGCCTTGGTCCCAAAGGTGGAGGAGAAACTGTAGCACGGTTGTTAGAAGGACTGGAGAGGAAGGTTCCACTCGGGCTTCTGAGAAGGCATGGAAGCGCTTCCACTTGTATGCGTAGGATTGTTTAGTAGAACCCATTCTGGAAGCTGATAAAACCCTGAGCAGTTCAGGAGAGGTCAAGGCCTGATCCTCCAAACTGTCATATGTAGACTGTGAAGGTCCGGATGCAAGACTGCCCCATTGGAGTGGGACAGGAGGTCTGGCCAATTCAGGAGATGGAGGTATTGGCCCTTGGCTAGATGAAGCAACGGGGTGAACCCAGAAGGGGGTCAGGAGAATCGTGTTGGATCCGTCTCTGTTCATCTTAGCTATCAGTGACAGGGGAGGAAAGGCATACAGAAAGTCTCAGCTCCAGTTGCAGAGGAACTGGGATCCCAGGCCCCTGCCTGCTCTGGGGTAGAACAGGTGGCAGTAAGTGTTCTCCGGAGCGGCAAACAGATCCACCGAGGGAGTCCCCCAATGAGACGTCAGGAGATGGAAGGCCTGAATTGATAGAGTCCACTCATGCTGAAAGACCTTGTCCCTGCTGAGGGAATCCGTTAGTACATTGTCCTTGCCTGCGAGGTGAACTGCCACTGGGTGGATCAAGCAGTGGTGACACCACATCCAAAATTGTTGTGACAGGTGGAGGAGAACTGGAGAGTGTGTTCCTCCCTGTTTGTTGATGTAACAAACGGTGCTTATATTGTCTGTCACCACCTGGACCAAATCTGTGGAGGTGATGTTCGAAAGCTCGGAAGGCCTTGATGACTGCCAAAAGCTCTACAGGGTTGATGTGTAGCTCTGACTCTTCCGGGGACCAATGATCCTGAACACAAAGATCCTCGTAATGGACACCCCATCCTGTCAAAGATGTGTTGGTGGTTACCATCCAGGAAGGTTCCAGGGCCTGAAAGGGCATCCCTTTTAGGATGTTGTGGGGAACAAGCTACTATTTGAGAGAGTCTCGGACATGAGGGGGAATTGACAGCCTCTTGGACTGGTTGTCGAGGAGGTGGCCTCCTTGGATACTGATGAGGAGAGCCCTATAGCCAGAGGACATGCCCGAGTGAGGGCAAGAGTAGTTAGAAGGTGAGGGTCTCCTGCGCTATTGCTATCTCCCAAACTGTTGTTTGCTGGAGGTCACGCCAAGGTGTTTTCCATTAAGGCGAGTTTTGGCCAGAGTCCAGGAAGTCATCTGTCTTGGTGGCAAAGAGACCCTCTCCATCAAATGGCATATCTTCAATTTTGGATTTAGCCTCTTCAGAGAGGTCCGTGGACCTCAACCAAGCAAACCTACAGAGTGCTACGGCCCCAGATATGATCTTGGCTGAGCAGTCGACCAAATGTCTTGCAAACTGAACTTGTTGAGTAACAAGTGAGAGGGCCTCACCACAGAAATCAATAGCCGCGGATTTCTATTCTGAAGGTAGAAATGGGGTGAACGATACCATCTTGTCCCACAGGAACTTTTGGTACGCCGCCACGCAAGCCTGCATGTTAGCAACTTTGGCACTGAGAGCAGCAGAGGAGTAAAATCTTCTGCCGAAAATGTCCATACGCCTTCCATCCTTGTCTAACGGGGCAGCAGGGTTTTTGTCAGAAGACTTGGATGTAGACTCAACCACTAAGGAGTTGAGAGCTGGGTGAGTGAACAGGAAGGGAGCAGTGTCGGACCGTACCCTGTATATAGAGTCTCATTTCTTCGACATCAGGGAAGTGGAGGCTGGCTTAGTCCAAGAAAGGGCTATGATGTCAGCAAAGGATACCAGAAATGGGATAAGAGCAGGCTGAGCTGGTCTCGCGAACATGTCATCGATCAGGTCCCTTGGCGGCTTAGGGGCCTGGTCCACCTGGAGGCCAACCTCTTTGACCATCTGAGAAAAGGTTAACATCCTCAATAGGAGAATGAGGAGCAGATTCTTCTACCTCTTCTGTCTGCCCAGGGGATCTGATTGCAGGGCTGACTTTCCCACAAAAAGGCTTGGAGTCTTTTAGCTCTCTTGCGGAGAGTCACCAGGGTGAAAACTTTACAATGGAGACATCTATCCGGAACATGAGTTTCGCCAAAACAAAAGAGGCACTTAGAATGTTTATCATTAAGGGCAAGTTTGTTAGGGCAAACAGAGCATTTCTTAAAAAGTGAGGTGGAGGCCATAAGAGGCCTGCAGAGTGGCGAGGAGCCTGTCCGGGCCAAGAAAACCTCACTAAAGCTCAAACCAGAAGAAAAAAGGGACTGCTCAAGGAAGAGAGAAATAAAACAAAAATGGAATGAAGTCTCTAGGAGAATTCTACTCAGCCATTTAGAAGAAATGTTCAGCAACCCGAGGGAGATGTTTCTCTTGCAGCGGAGGAAAGAGAAATGAAGGAGGAGCTAGACTGGCGGGATTGGGAATACTCAGGGTATGGCAGGGGTGGGGCTACTGCCAACTGGCTCAACTTTTCAGTTATCTGAATGGAGTCTCTGCACAGGCACAGTACCCTATTGTGTGGCACAGAGACCACAAAGAAGAAACAGGACTTCTACAGTCTCAGGTTCAACTCCTAGCATCCTCAGAAGAGTTTAGGAAAAACATCTATCAGAGACCCTGGAGTGCTATGAGAACAGACAGACTGACCTTGGCAACATGGAGCCCTTCAAAGGTTTCAGACTACAACTTCTATCATATATGATCATTGGCCATAATGGCTAGGACAGAGGAGAGATGAAGTCCAAAATTTTGAAAGTTACCATCTCAGAGAAGGCTGGTATAAAGAATAAGGGTGCTAGACAAAACAATGATTTGACTCATGTACGGGAACTTCCTATTCAACTTCCAGATGTTAATGGTCTAACTGAAAACCTGACAAGCATGAAAGCAATAAGATTCCTTTATTAGAGTTATATTCTGCCTTTATCCCAAAATTGGGACTGAAGTCAGCCTAAAAGAATCATCCATACTCCAGAAGACCCTACTCTCCAGACCCCGCCCTTCACATGTACTGCTAGTGAAAAAAGTTGTGTTGCTTCTGAGAACTGTATGCACACTGCCTGATCATTTCAACAGGATGGTCATTCACACAACAAATGAAGAATGCTATTGATCTTCAATACTTCAATGAAGGTTACTTGTTGCCCTATGGTTTGCCTTAAGTAAATTCACAAGGGTAAACTCTAACCATTACTTCCTGTACTACTGAGGACAACTGCCAAGCTGTGTCATATGCCAACAGGAGCAAGATTGGAGAGGCAAAATGACTCTATACTGCATTTCTGAAAATTGCCAAAAATAAATTCTCACAATTTAATTATTAATTTACCAGAAGAAGAGGCCAATTTCTGAAGCTGATTAATTATGCTTTCTGAAATACCATCTTGTTGAAAAACAAGTAAGAATGCCCTCACCAAGCTTGGACAGCCATGCTCTGAGTCTTGGCAATTACTCTTAATATTGCTAGACAGTAAAAGTATTAGTGTCAGTTAAACAGCCCGATATGCCACTACCTTACCTGCTTTTGCTGAGGATGGCCGGGTCAGTCTTTGGCTGTAGATCTGCATAGCACTCTGAAAGGAGGAGAAGGGACTGACAGTAAAACTGCCCGATTGATATTGGTGTAATCCTACATTTTTGGAGGACAGTTGGGGTACATTTTTTGTTGTGCTAGACCAGGTGTCATTTGCTGCATTTTGGAAAGAAGGGGAAGAAGTCAGTCTAGAACCAGATGGAAGAGAGAGGGCTGAGAGATGATCAGGCACCTGTGCATTATCAGAGGCAGCAGTATGACAGGATAACTGGGAACTGATGCTTTGTGGGAGGATGGCATCAGGAACAGAGGAAGAAGCACTAAGAAGGCTGAGCTGTGGTACATTCTCATCTTCTGGTGAAGAAGGAACCCCTATTTAAAAAAACCAAAGACATATGCAAGCTAATTGGGGCTTTTAATATTTTAAACGACCACAAACAACAAACACAACAATACTGGAGTAGCCTTTTACAAGCTTGTTTAGAGAAATGAATACTGTAAACAAAGGACATAGGTATACAAGACACACAGTGTAACACAATAGTTTTCTAAAACATACATTCACTATTATTTCTCACATTCAAAAGAGAATTTCTAAAGGACCTCATTTTCATTAAAATTGCTTTCTCACTGGATTCTGCCTGTTAGTGTACATGTGTGTGTGTATATATCTATTTATATCTAACTATATTTCCATATCTATATCTATTTCCATATCTATATCTATCTATTTAACTATCTATATACATATCTATATTTATATAAATAAAGATATAATTACATTCACTAATTTTACTATACTGAAGTTTTTATACTATTCGACTATTTATAGGGCAGTTCTTAAAAGCTTCTATTTAATATTAATTAAGATGGTTGTCAACTGTTGATTTGTGCAGGTTAACATTTATTATTTCCAAAGCATTACACACACTTAAATATGTACATATAATTTCTTTAGTTGCCTCTACCGTACACTGTAATTTTGGAAGTTCCAGTAAAATGATACTTAGAAACCAACAAACATAAATCACAATCCACTGATAATTTATACATTCTGAATAAACTGCTGTAACCACTGAACAACATTTCTAGTCTCTTATACGGTAGCATAGTGATTAGAGTGTTGAAAGTTCTGCAAGACAGACAAAATATTCTTTCCAGTGCAACCAAGAAAATGTATAATCTAGAATTTATCAACTGGAAATTAAGAAAAGATATCTTGCAGTATTATTCACTCGATTGATCCATTGATTTATTATACCATTCAATTTGATAGTATCTGAAATACAGAAAAGAATCTTTCTGTAAGTAATTCTACATTATGTGTTAGAGAAAAATGAGTTTTTAGTATATTAATTTGCTAATTATCCTGCTCTAAGTTTTATTTTAATGGGAATCCAAGGTTTGCAAGTACAGCAGTGTCTCAACTATCCGACATAAATGGGACAAGCTGATAGTCGGATAACCGAAAATGTCGGATAATCCGGAGGGATTATCTGACTATCAGCCGGCCCCGTTTATACTGGATAATCAACTCCCCTCCCCTCCTCCTTCCCTCCTTCTTCTTTCCTTCCCTCCCTCCTCTCTGCTTACCTCCTGGCTTGGCTGCAGGGAGGAGGCTTCTCTTCAGTGGCTAACAAAGCCACTGAGAAGAAGCCTGGGGCTTGGCTCGGCCCACTTCCCTCCACTGCAGCCGCGGAGGAGAGAAGTGGGCCAAGCCGAGCCCCAGGCCTCTTCTCAGTGGCTTTGTGGTCGGCCCAGGCCTCTTCTTGGTGGCTTTGAAGCCGCCAAGAAGAGATCTGGGCTAAAGCCGCTGAGAAGAGGCCTGGGGCTCGGCTCAGCCCACTTCTCTCCTCCGCAGCTGCAGTGGAGGGAAGTGGGCCGAGCCGAGCCCCAAGCCTCTTCTTGGAGGCTTCCTCTCCTCCTCCTTCTTCTTCCCTTCCTTCCTTCCCTCCTTCCTTCCTCTCCTCCTCCTCCTCCTTCCCTTCCTCCTACCTCCCTTCCCTGCCTCCTCCTCCTCCTTCTCCTCCTCCTTCTCCTCCTCCTCCTCAGCAGCAGCCCTGGAGGATGTTGGAGGATGCTGCTTGCCTCCATCTTTCCCGTGGTGTTGGCGGTGGCAGCAGAGGAGGAGGAGAAGGCTGCCAGCTAGGACTCCTTGGATCTGCCTCTGTCTGGCATGCCTTGGTCCTCCATCCTCCAGGCCTCTGGGGCTTGCTGGACATGCAGATGGAGGCACGTCCAAGGAGCCTCAGCCGGCAGCCTTCTCCTCCACACTGCCACCACTGCCACCGTGGGAAGGATGGAGGCAAGCAGCATCCTCCAACATCCTTCAGGGCTGCTGCCAAGGCCAGGCAGCGAGGAGATGGAGGAGGAGGACGGGAAGGAAATAGGGAAGGGAGGTAGGGAAGAAGGGGAGGAGGAGGAGGAGAGGAAGGAAGGAGGGAAGGGAGGTAGGGAAGAAGGGAGAAAGAAGGGAGGGAGGGAGCAGGGGAGGCATGACGTCGGATAATCTGGAATGTCGGTTAACCAAAGGTCGGATAACCGAGACTCTACTGTACACATGATTTTCTGCTACAGCTACACACACTCAATTGTTTTACTCACTGGATAGTCTGGTTTCTTTGGGTTGATCACCTCTCAGCTCCTCTGCCACACTTTCCTTAACCAGTGGAATTTGGGACTGCTGTTTTTCAGTTTCTTCCATCTTTTCTGGGTGACCTGAAAAGAAATTTGGAACTATATAGTCTCAGATGCTACCCTGCTGTTTACTGTGCTACCTATCACTGCTTTCTAATACTGCAGTCATTTGTTGTTCAGAGTATCTTCAAACAAAAATCCATTCCAGCAATGGAAGTATTTATCAATCTAAACTATTTTGATATTTCCACATATCTAGTAGGGAGACATCATTAAATATTGCACCTTGGTTTCTAACAGTTCTATTTGAGGTTATTGGAAACAACATCTAGTAGGAGAAGGCATGCATACTCACCCTCTTTGGCTCTGCTTTCCAACTGACTGTTACTATGTTTTGTGGTTCCAGGGTTCGTTCCCAGGAAGACACTTGCTGATTTATTTTTGTGTGTGTAAAAAGTCAACACCTCTTCCAGATCACTTTCACTAGGACCAGAAGAGAATAAAAAATAGTACATGGCAAGTGTTTGCAATTCTGTGACACAAGTTCAACTGATGCTTGGAGATGTTCATTGGGAAGCATCCAGTAAAAGAAAGAAAAATGCAAGGAGATAAACTAAAAAGAAATTGAAATCAAATTAGTACTTTTTAAACTTCTTAAATCCACACCATCTTTAAGATTTTGGCCATCCAAAGTTTGTGAATGTTAATTATTCTCTCTCCTCATCAGTGCACAGAAAAAATAGGGAGCAGCTTAACAATAAGAAAAAGTTGACTATAGAAGGTTAGCATTTTCACAAGTATCACAGAAATACTGAAGAAGGTCTGTTGACAGAATTTTAAACATTCCAGCCTAATCACTAGAGCTGTAATGACTGCTGGGATCAATGCCCATCACTGAACTACTACCACTTGGAGTTACACTTTCTCCCCTTTTCATGTAACTCTTGTCATTGGGTGGAAAAACATGAAAAGAGAAAAAGGGAATCAGTAGGAAGGTAGTCTTCATGTCAACAACACAGTATACCCATTTGTATTTGTCTCTGCAAGACCACCATTATGAACTGTTGCTATCATTTACTAGGGTCAAGCACAGAACCAAAGGGGCAAAACAAATGGGCAGGAAAAAGTGGCTTGAAGCTGCCTTTTTCTGAAGCCACATTGAAACTCCACCAACCGCACTGCCGGCTCCCAAAGCAGCTGGAGTGCTCATGTCATGATCACATGACATGGCTTCAAACCAGGAAGAAGCGGAAAAAAGCTGCTTCTTTTTGAAATGGCTTTTCTCTACATAAGGCACCCGAGAGCACTTTCTTACTGGCTTCAAGGCATGTGTCACGCCACGCCTTCAAGCCAGCCTGAAAGCACCTCTTTTTGCCTGTCTATTTAGCCCCTAAGTAAACCTCTTTCAAGGCTAAAGCAGCAAATTAAGTCTTGCCTAGCATGCACATGGAAAAACAAGCAAGTGTATTAATTTTCTGAATTCTAATTATTTTGCTGCATTAATCGTCTGAAGTTTAGAAAATAAGGAAGAAATACGTCAAATATTCTTAACAGCTGAATGAGAGGAAATTTAGAAGATATCCACCTAAGGCTTTTAACAGGGACAAACCTGACAGCCACAATCAGTCAAATACTGTCAAGTCACTCTCTCTCTTCAGCTAACCTGAAACATTAAAATTGGCCTGTCCCAACACTACAATACTAATTAAGAACAGCCAAGGGGAGGAGGGAATAAAAGAGATAACTCCAGGTGTTGAGAAAAGAAAAACATTCCTTTCCTTTCTGTACTGAGATTTCTTTCTCCCTCTCTGAACCCTAAGTTCAGGGTGCTGTTCCAGTCTGTCTGTTGAAAAGAAGAGATGAATCATATAAAACTCCAAACATCTTTGTGTGGTCTGGGAATTCTTGGCAGAATCCTAAGTCTTGCTTTCTTTCTGGAAGTAATAGTTATGCTATTTTGCTCATTTCCCCATAGGTAGAAAGAGATGATTTTAAAAACGCATGGGCAGGAGAGGCTGAAGAAAAGTATTATAAATTCAGTTCTTACCTTGCCTTAGTAACAAATTCATGAAAACCTTCGGGATCCACACCCTCTTCCTCCTCCTCCTCCTCCTGTTTCATTTTTAACTTTCTCTGAGCCATCTGATCAGTTTCCTGAAAGGAAGCAACAATGAAGTGCCCTTTCAAAACATCCTATCTGAATATACATTATGTGATATTTAAGATACTTATAAATGAAACAGTTGAAGGAGAGAACATACGCAGTATGTCCATATTTTCAAGATTTTCTGTACAAGAATAAGGATTAGATTTTTTTAATGAGACTTCAGAGAGTATACATGGTTCTATGATATCATCTCTAGCACACTTAAAAATTTCGATACTGTTTTGATTCTAAAAATATTTTGGACTTTTGATTCTCTAGATGTTTTGGACTTCATCTCCCAGAATTCCTGATTGCTGTCCAAGCTACTGGGGCTTCTGGAAGCTGAAGTCCAAAACACCTGGAGGACCAAAGTTTGGGAACCAATGGGATATTCTCTCACACTAGTTGATTAAGGTATTCTCTTGCACTAATTGATCAAAATTCCAAATCTGTTAAAACCATTACCTGCTTCTTTCTCTCCTTCAGTTTTGTTACATAACTTTCCTGCTTACTTCTACTGAAGGCAACACAGCAGAGGAATATGCAAAGGAGTAGTCCTGAGTCCAGTCCAAGGGTCACACAATACCAGTCACACAGCAAAAGGGCAGAGGCAAGAGCATAGTCACAAGGCAAGTCCAGAGGTCAGATAACTTGAATCCAAGAGTAAGGAATACAGGTACAACAAGACTGCTTGTTGGTTGCAAAGAATCTCTGCAGCTGGAGGTCTTTTAAAAGGCCTCTGCTTCTCTCAGCTGAAATCTATTAGCTCTCCTCTTGGCTTCTAAGCCTGGAAGACCTCCTCAAAGACTCCTTGATCTGCCTTCTCTCCACAGGTCCTAGAACATGCAGCCTAGACTGCTGATCCAGGCAGCTCTAGATATGCCTTTGTCTCAGCCTCCTCCATTTCTTCAGAGTCCTCTGACTCTGCCTCTAAGTCAGGCCTAGGGCAGTCCATGACAATAACCTTGCTTGCTTTTATCCTTTAGAACAACCTTTTATCCTCCAGTTGTTTTGGACTTCAGCACCCAGAAGCCTTTGCCAGCATGGGCAATGTTGAGGGAAGCTGGGAGGTGAAGTCAAAAACATCTAGAGGACCAGAGGTTGAGAACCACTGCTTTAGAGTTATCCATAGAAAAAGCCAGAGTAAAGTATATTTATGTACACATATTTTTATCACTGCAGCATGGATTGGGGTGGATTGTTCCTTCAGCCTTCCTAGAATGATAATTCATGATAGGTATCAATCTCTCATTCTCAAGAGGGCTGAAGGAGGAATCTACAACTACTGAGATATACCCAAACCAAACCTCTTAAGAGTAGGAATAGCTGCTGTTGCCTTAACCACTGCTTGTAGAATAGTCTGTCCAAATGCTACCTGTCCTGACTTGAATTTGTCCACTTTATAATGTTTGATAAGTACTGATGATTCCTTTCATTCAGCTGCTTTAAACCCTTCATCCAATGAATGTGGATGTCGTGGCCACCAACCTTGTCAAATGGGCCCAAACTTATTCTGGTCTTGGAGTGCAGGAGTTATCGTAGCACAAGTAAATATAGTACAGCTTTTCAACCATCTGGAAATCACTGATTTAGTTGAATCCTAAGGTTCTTGGATGGAAAGCTTCTGTAGATCTTACTGTTTTTGTCCTTTCTATGTAAACCAGTGATTTCAAAAGTGGATGGCACCACTCCCAGGGGCTGTGGAAAGATCCTAAGGGACAGTGAGGGAAAAGAGGGAGGAAGAGGAGCAGTGAGGGAAAAGGAGAAGGGGGGCCTTCAGTCAAACTATTGGTGCTCAACAAAGACAAGAGGAACCAGTAACTTTAGGACCATGATGAGGATTAGGGTTGCATGAAACTTCTTTTTGCAGCATCCCTTAAAACCACTGTGCATCCTAGTTGCATGGTGGTGTCTACCATTCTAAACCTCCCCACACAAGCTCACTCCATTGGCCACATCTTTCACTAGTAGTGGTGGTGGTGATTGGGAAACTCTTGTGAGGTCTGGCTGCAGGGGCATCACTTCTATGGCTTGGAATGGCACCATTTTGGGACAGTAAATGGCTGGAGTGAGATATTAGAAAATGTAGCAGTTGGGAGAAGGAGCAGCAAAAAGAAGCTTTCAAGTTTGGGACCCAGCTTAAGCTTTGCATTATCAAGACTTGAATGACATGCTAGAGGTGTGCTGCCGCTCCTGCTTTTGTTTGAGAGGCCAAGAAAGACCCTTTGCACCTGGTCACTTTGGGAGCAGAATCTGAACAGATGGCTGAGCAGCAACTGAGAAACCTCTAGCCTGTGCCAGCCTTATGGCAAAGGCTGGCATAGGCAAGAGGCTTTTTGGTCACTGCTCAACCAGCTGCTCATTTTCTGCTCCCAAAGTGACCAGGTTGAAAGGGAAAACTTCTCCCCAGTGAGGAAGGGCCCTCTATCCTTCTTTGCTAAGCAGAGAACAGTGCACTCAGTCACACTGGGAGCAGCAACAAAACATCTGGCCTTCCTTTTTCTCTAAGGCCAGTGTGGGTGAGGGGGAAGGAGGAGGCTTGGACGGTTGCTATGTTCACACATGCAAGGCTGAAGTTGAGAGACGGCAATAGCAACCTGATGTAGCCAAGTCAGAAACCACTGGCTGGATAACAGCTGCACAAAGCAGGGGTGGTGAGGGGGCAGCATCCCCTCCTTCTCCTCCTGGGATAGGCATTGGGGGGTGCTAGCATTGTCACCCACAGGAAAGAGGCTAGTAACCTAAAAATATTTTGAGATCACTGATGCAAACCTTTACTGCTCTACTAACATCTAATGAATGACATTCTCTCTCTAGCAGATGTGTTGGATTCAGGCAAAATTTTGGTAGTTTTATTATTTGACTTCTACGTTATGTCATTTGTGTGCAACATAGGCTTTGGAATAAATGAGGGCTCAAATTGTGAAAGATAATTTGTCTTCACACCTGCACAAATTAGTATTTACTGACAGTGATGCCATTTTCAATGTCAATGTAGCTGGTACAAGAAATGACATTTTGAAAGTCCTTAATCTCAGGTATGCCCCAGGAAGTGGCTCAAAACTGGTATTTTTTGTACAAAATTCAAATCCCATGTTGGAAATATATGAACAATGGGTTGAACTTATAAAGTTGCTCCTTGCAAAAATCTCTTGACATGAAGATGGGTAGATAAAGGCTTCTAATTTGCTACCAGCACAGATGACAGAGCAGCAATCTGCCTATTAGATCTTTGTCTATTCCACTCTGAACAAAAATTAATATATCATCTGTCCAAACATCTTCTATTAACACTGAATTCTGCTCACACCACTTCGGGAATGTCCTCCAAGTGGTTTCATATATCCAACTGCTGCCTAGAGACTAAAAGGATGTTCATTAATGGCTCAGTATATCACTGGTGCCTTCAGGTTTCCAGCTCAACCTTCATGTGAACAGACATAACTATTGTGAGTTGGGGTGATAAGTCAGACCTTGAGTTAACAGATCTGATCTCTGGTGAATCTGATATGGTATTCCCACTCACATATTATCAGAAGATAGCAAGGCCAGTATGAAACAATTAAGATACTTCTGCTTTCTCTGCTCTGTTTTTTTCTTTTTTCTATTTTTTTTTTTTTGAGAACTTTATGTAATATTGAAAGTGGAGAGAATGTATGAAGAAGTCCTTTCAGTCATTCTACTCCTAACACATCATGTCCATCTACATTTGTGCTTCCAATGATGGAGAAATACCATTTTACGTTGAAACTTTGACCAGATGTGAAAAGGTCCATCACAAATTTTCCATAATTGTTCTATAAGTTGTTGAATATTTTCTGGTTCAAACCCCACTATCTTTCTTAAGTAATCTATATTCAAATTCAGAGTTCCTTTGAGATATGCTGTTGTTAGAGAGTGCAGCCATTTCTCAGCACAAGCCAGAATTTTGGTGGATTCATTTATGTCTTGTTCCCGTTTGGTTGCAAATACATTTCACAATACAGGTAATGTTGTCTGCATATGTGCACATCCTTTTTTTATTATTTTGCTTGCAAACTTTAACATTGCTAACCTGACTGCACTCATCTCTAACAAATGAATAATAAATACTGAATCCTTTCTCTGACTGTCCATTCTCCCTGAATCACCTGACCCTGACAATATATAGCCCCTCCATAAGGAATCATATCTGTTGTTAATATTATCTCATTTTATGGAACGAACAGAGTTCCCCTGTTCAAATTCCATGGTCTGATCCACCAAAGTGAATCTATCCTTTCTATTTACTTAGGATAGTCAGAATGATATGCCTTCTCCTTATTATTTGGCTCTGAAATAGTCTCCTGGAAAGTTGCAACTTTCTTGTCCACAGGACTAACTGAATTATTGAAACTGTAATTTCTAGCTCTCTTGCCAAATGTATTAGATGTACTGACATCATCTTTCTCGACATTGTTACTTCCTTCATTAAGCTCTGTTACCTCTCCTTTGAAAGGAAGACATGCCCGCTTTGTTTCTGCACTCAAGTGAGTTAATATTCTTTTAGCTATCAATTGACTTTTCTTGAAATTTATTAGAAACCCATTAAGTCTGTAAACATTGTCAAATAAGGCTATGGTTGCATTCTGCCTTTTGTCTGCACCCTTTCAACAAAATATTGTCCAGATACAGTAATAAATACACTTCCTGCTGCCTTAAAAAAAACTATCAGCAGAATTAGTACTTTGGTGAAACACCCTGTGGGCAGACATCAGGCCATATGGAAGAGTCTTGACTGGCATTGTAATTGAACCCCAAGGATTATTCAGAGCTGCAATGCATAGGGGACATACAAACATGCTTCTCTCAAGTCTATCAACAATACAGAATAATTTAGGACCAAATTCTCTAGAATAGTTTGTAATACAGTCCACCCTCTGTATCCACAGAATTGGCATCAGGGATTTGAGCATCTGCAGATGACAAGCCCACGTGGGGCGAGGAAGAGGAGTTGGGGAAGACAAGGAGGAAGCGGCAAGAGGCAGTGGAGGTAGAGGAGGAGGAAGAGGAAGCAAGAGACGACAGCATCAGCGGTGAGCAGGAGGATGGGGAAGGAGAGAGAAGCGGGAAGAGGAGAAGGAGGCAAGCGGCAGCAGTGGTGGGGGTGAACAGGAGGAGGAGGAAGGAGACAGTGGGAGAAGAGGAGGAGGAAGAGGAGGCAGCCCATTGCATCCTCCTTCTTGGGAGAGGTTGCGGGGCTGCTAAGGGCTCTCTCTGCCAGACAGAGCATCATGTTCCCCCACCACTGCTTCTGCTGCTTCCACCTCTTCCTTTCCAGTGCCAGTGGTGGCAGCAGCAGAGGTATGGTGGTGGCCCCGGGGTGGGCAGCTTGGGCAGTGCTGCTCTCCTGGCGGCTGACAGTGGTGTAGTTGTGGCCAGGGCTGCAGGACCAGGTAGCCACCCTTCTCCTCTTCCTCTGCCTCTGACCTTTCTCCCCAGGCACTGGTGTCCAGCCTCTTCCTCTGCCTCCTCCTCCTCCTCGGCATCATACTACCCCACCGCTACTGCCCCTCACCATGGCCGCCAGGCAAGGAGAGCCGAGAGGAGGCCGCTCTGACACCGGCACCATCCCCACCTGGCTGGGCTCCTCTGACACTGACGGAGGCCTCTAGGTGCCTCTATCCTTCCCGGATCCCCACGCGAATTGGCCAGCAGTGGCGCCTCTGCCTCCTCCACTGCCCCCAAGTGGCAAGGTAAACTTGGGGGGGCAGTTAGGTAATGTTCCCAATGTTCTCAATGGTGGAGCAGCCACATAGCCATGCCACTGTTGGGGACAATGGGACTTGAGCATCTGCAGATAGTGAGGGCCCACTGTATCTCCACCTTAAACATTTCATAGTGCACATGTTCATTCAGCTAGTTTTAAGTCCAAGATAGGTCTGTGCTGCCCATTGTGTTTTGGGTCCACAAAAAAATATGAGCAAACTCCTTCAAATTTCTGACAAGATAGGACCTGTTCTACTGTTACAATCTGAATTAAATGTATTTCCATTTGAACTATGTCCCCCTTGATTTTGATTTTTGACACAGTTGATGGAAGGTAACTTCCCTTTGGTCGCTTTGTGAAAATTAATTTCATACCCTTGCTGTACTATGTGAAGCACCAATTTTGCTACAATTATGCCTTCCCACAAATGTCCAAAATCAATTAATTTTCTTTGCACCAGCTTTTCGAGTGGTCATCCATGCCCTCACACAACAGGATTTTGCGCCTGCACAGAGAGACCATTCAGAAGCTGAAAAGCTGAGCAGACTGACAGGAAGCCCCGCCCACTATCATGTATTGATCATGCCCAGTCCCACCAATCTAGCTCCTCCCTCAGTTCAAGTCTGCCGCAAGAAAATTTAGCAGGGACCTGACTGAGGGGAGATAGTGCAGGTTTGTGTGAGGGCACAGATGACCATTCAAAGAACCACAGTTACAGGTAAGCAACCTATTCTTCTTATGTATGGTCTCTGTGCCTCATACAACTGGATGACTAAAAAGCTAACCTGTGACAGGTGGGGAGATGACTTCAAAATTGAAGCATCTAAGCTTTTTTGGGGTACAAGAGTTTGATTTCACCAGGGTACCGGTTTTGCACATCCAAACCTGCCACCACCATAGTTGGGTGTATCTTCACAGGCTGGTTGGTATGCAATAGCTGACAGACAGACCTTAAGGGAAGAGAAGACCAACCCTTGGTCACCCTTGGAGAAGGAACTGGAATGTCACAGAAAGTTGCATGGGCGAAGAAGGCTCAGCCTTAGCCTCAGCAAAGGCACAGAAATGCTTCCATTTGTTGGAAGTTTTGTAGAGTCCTTCCTGGAAGCAGAGAGAACTTGCAAAAGTTCTGGGGCTGTCAAGTTCAGATCCTCCAAGCTGTCATACAGAGAATGCATAGGTCTGGGTGAAGGACTGCACCATTGGAGTGAGAGAGAAAGTCCGGCCAGCTCGGGAGTTTGAGGTATTGTCCCCTGGACAGATGGAGTAGAGGGGCAAACCAAGGCTGTCTTGGCAAGTAGGGAGCCACCAGAATGGCACTGGATCTGTTCTCAGCCATCTTGGCCACAACTCTTGCCAGACGTAAAGGAAGTGATAGTCCCAACTGAGAAGGAAGGCATCTCCCAGAAAGTCTGTCCCTTGGCCTGCCCTGGTGCACAACATCAGACACTGTGCGTTCTGTGGAGCGTCAAAAAGATCTAGGGAGAGTGTCCCCCACCGTGAAGTCATGAGGTGAAAGGCTTCCTGTCATCATCATCATCATCATCATCATCATCACCACTCCCTGCCCCTCTGAGATCAAGCGGGGCAGCTAACAACATTAAAATACAATTACATCGAATAAAACAGCTACATCCCTCCCCCCTTAAAACAATATTAAAACTATTACAGATTAAAACCAAAAATTTAAACAACATTAATACAAACTACAAAATAAACAGGACAATGTGGCAATATCCTAATTGATTTTTACATAGACATTGGGGAGTCTACCGAACAGGGAGTCCCTGAGGCCGGGGCATCTACCTGGAAAGGCCTGCCGGAAAAGATCCGTCTTGACAGCCTTTTTAAAGCTGTCTAAAGATGTCAATTGACGGATCTCATCCGGCAGGCCATTCCACAATTTGGGGGCAATAAAGGAAAAAGCCCTCTGGGAGGTAGCTGAAAGCCTAGATTTTTGAGGCTGCAGCAAATTCCTCCCAGAGGACCAGAGTGTGCGGGGAGGATTATATGGGAGAAGGCAGTCCCTGAGAGAGCTTGGACCCAAGCCATTTAGGGCTTTAAAGGTGATGACCAACACCTTGTACTGGGCCCGGAAACTAACAGGCAGCCAGTGGAGGGACCTTAATACTGGAGTAATATGGTCCCTGGCCGCCATGTTCTGTACTAGCTGTAGTTTCCGAACCAAGCACAAGGGTAGCCCCATGTACAGAGCATTACAGAAATCTAGACGAAAAGTTAACAGTGCGTGAACAACAGTCTCGAGATCCCTTACTTTCAGAAAAGGGCGCAGCTGGCCTATCAGCCAAAGCTGATAGGAGGCGCTCCTGACTGTCACATTTACCTGATTTGTCATCAGGAGTGACGAGTCAAGGAGCACCCCCAAGCTACAAAAGAACCTTGTCCCAGCTGAGGGAATCTGCCAGGATATTGTCCTTGCCAGCCAGATGAACTGCCACCGTGTGAATGGTGAGTTGATGGCACCATGTCCAGAGCTCTTGTACAAGATGAAGAAGGACAGAGGAGTGAGTTCCACCTTGTTTGGTGATATAACAACAAAGTGGTGGTATTGTCTGTTACAACCTGGATGACTCTGTGATGGAGGTGGTTTTTGAAGGCCCGAAAGGCCTTTATGACTGCCAGGAGCTGATCTGCAACTTCATTTCAGAAGGGGACCAGCAGGCTTCAACACAAAGGTCTTCATAATGGGCCCCCCAATCTGCCATACTATGGTGACCATCCTGGAAGGTTTTGGAGGTTGAAAGGGCATTCCCCTGAGGATGTTAATAGGAATCAACCACCACCAAAGAGAGGCACGGACATGCTGAGGGAGTATCAGCCTTTTAGACTGTCTGTCATTGAGGTGGTCAAACACAGAAAGAAACCACTCTTGAAGCAGACGAAATGTCAGGCACGCCAAGTAGGTTATGATTCTGGTTGAGGCCATAAGGCTTGGGAGGTGTTGAATGTCCCTCACTGTAGGATTGTTCAATCCTCACTGTAGGATTGTTCAAGATAGAAGGTGGGCCCAAAGGGCTTTTGTTCTTTTGGTGGGCAAATGGGCTCGAGTCATAACAGAGTCCAGAGACATGCCTTTATTTATTTATTTATTTATTTATTTATTTATTTATTGTATTTACACCCTGCTTTTGACCCTAAAGGCTCTCAGAGTGGCTTACAGATAGTTATTCTGACGGTTCCCTGCCCTCAGGCTTACAATCTAAGAAGGCATGACACAAAAGGAGAAGGGATTGGTGGTGGGGAAGGGGATCAAGTCAAGTGGGTCTTCTCTCCCTTTGAGGCCTGGACCATAGCAGATGGAATGGAGAAAGGGTGTTTTTCTTGCTCTGGCTAGCTCTGATGGAGTTGGGCATGCCTTTTCACTCCCTCCCAGGCTGGATGATGTCAGATACCACGGAGGGAGGGCTCTTCTTCTTCAAGCTAGGCCTGATGGAATTGAGCCTGCCTTTACACTCCCTCCCAGATCGGATGATGACCAATTCACTCTGACCAGTTCCAAGATGGACTTGGAGGGATTCACTGTGAGACCCAAGTCAGTGAGGAGAGAGACAGTGGCAAGGGCATTTTGGAAAAACTGTGCGTGGGAGGATGACACCAGAAACCAATCATACCAACAAGCGAAACTTTTGATTCCTTGGACACGAAGGTGAGAGACGACCACTGGCACGCACTTTGTGGAAACACGGGGGGGGGGGCGGTGGAGAGGCTGAAGGGTAAGATGGTATCTTGATAGAGATCTCCATCGACAGTGAAGCAAAGAAACATGCAGTACTGAGGTTGGATGGCGATGTGAAAATAAGAATCCTTCAGTCGATCGATGCAAACCAAGCCTTGTAATGGAGAAAGTAGAGCATGGATTGAAGGGTCACCATCTTGAACTTGTGTGGTGTGATGTAGTGGTTGACACCCTGGAGGTTGAGTATGGGGTTGTGTCCATCTCTTTTTGGCACCATGAAATATTTGGAGAAGTAACCATCCATCTTGCATCTGTCTGAGATATGCTGAATGGCACCTTTGACGAGAAGGGAGATCTCCTCTTGAGACTAGGGGAGGATGGAGTAGAGCAAAAGACGCCAAGAGGTGGGGTATTTGAAAACTCTATGACATAAGCCAGGTGTACAATGGTGAGTACCATGTGTCCACAGTGATTTCGTGCCAGTTGTTGAAAAAGCGGTGAAATCTGGAAAAGTGATCAGACAGCAGTGGAGAAGGGTTGAGAGAAAGAGAGGTTGAAATGACAGTGTGGTCCCCGTAGATCTGTCAAAAACTGGGATTTAGAAGTTGAAGACTTTTTGGAGGATTGTTGTTGTTCTTGTTGCTGTTGCCTCTGGGGGTAACGCTGTCTATAAGACCTTTGAGAGGATTGTTGAGAAGAGCCCCTGTATTGGGTAGAAGCCATAGATTGAGACCTAGAATAGTTTGAAGGGATATGCCAGGGGTGCCAGGAGTGTTTGCAATATTGTTTTTGACCAGTGACATCCAGCCTCTTGCCTGTGAGACATGCCTTGGCCAGTCGAAAGACTCGTCAGTTTTAGCAGCAAAAAGGCCGTCACCTTCAAAGAGCAGATCCTCAATATGCTTCTTAGCCTCATCAGTGAGATCAGTAGATCCGAACCAAGCTTAGCGATGGAGTGCCACTGCACCTGAGATCATCTTGTCTGCACAGTCCACCAAGTGCCTAGTTGAATGGAATTGTTGGTTAACCAAAGATGGAGCTTCTGTATAGAAGTCAAGGGCAGCCATCTTTTGTTCTTCCAGCAAGCAGGGGATGAAAGCAGCCATCTTGTCCCACAACTCTTGTGGTCTCTTCCAACTCTATGGTTCTATTTTGCCTTGACTCTTGAATGTGTACATTTTCCCCTTTAAATCTGAAATGTCATTTTGTGTCTTTGTGTGCACCATCAAATCATCTGCCAGCTTATGCCATCCTCATGAATATCATAAGATTTGTTAGACAAGGAATATTCAGAGGTGCTTTTGCCTGTTCCTTTCTCTGAAATATAGCATGCAGCACTTGTATTCATTGGCGGTCTCTTATGCAAGTACTAACTAGTGCTGACCTTGCTTAGCTTCCATGATCAGATGGGATCTGGTGACTTTAAGGTATTTAGCTCTATTAAGCTTTGTCTACATTGTTTTTTCACATGAGATATCTTTAACAGAAACAAGCTTTGATTTCTTTGTGCATTTTCTTGGTTTCTCTATACCCTTTGAATTAGCTTCCTGAGCCTGTTCTATTAACTGTTGTTGCTGAGAATCTTCCTGCCCATCAGACTTTTCACTTGCTCCCAGAGACATTATTTCTAAATTTCACTATAGTTAAATTAGATTGAGAAATCAATTTTATTAATCAAATTCATTGCAGCTGTCATACTTGAATCATTGACGTTATTTTAACACACACATACCCATTTCCACATTAATTAAATAATTAATTTTCTTTTTATGGCAGAGATATCATGAGATTGTTGCTGAACTGTGTCTTGAAACTCTACTGGTCAGATATTACATGAACTGCAAATCTATACCTGAGACTGAGACTGGGAGACCATCTAGACAGGTAATTAAAAATACTTTCCTGAGTCTCAGCTGTGCAGCTTGAGTTTAAAGAAAACATTTTTTTCTCTGGCATTGGCCGACATTTCACTGCCGGTACTCTGGCCACCACTCAAGTGCAACTGAAGATACAGTCTTCCCTGAATGGTTGAAAACTAGCTTAGTTTCTACCCCCTCTTCTGCCCAGAATCCTCCGATTCAATATGATGGCCAGAAGGCACAATCGCCTTTCTTCTTCTGGTGAATCAGTGCTAGTAAATCTATTGCCTTCATTTTTTCTTTATTTTTAATCTTTTAAACTTTTTTAGCCTTCTCTAAGGTAATTATTTTTAGTCCTACCACCATGGGTTTTGAATCCAATATTCACAAAGCGGCATTCTTTCTTATTGCTCTTCACAAGATGCTAGGGGAAAAAAATCAGGGCAGACTCTAAAGCCTGTTCAGAGGTACACTGCTCAATATACAACTGAACTGCTGAATCATTTTTGTTTATAATTTCCTTCCATTTAGCTTGTGTACTTGCACCTAATTGAGCACTGCATTAATTTCCTCACCTGGCAGCTTTTGCTTTTTGTCTAATGGGGTGGTGGAGAACGTCCCTGTCTCTAACTGAAACCATGTTTTTTTCCTCTTTTTCTTTTACATTTCCTCTGTCAACTGCATGGTTAATTTTCTCCAGCTGAAACCATGCTTTTTTTTCTCTTTTCCTTTTACATTTCTTTTACATTTCCCTTGCCAACTGCATGCTTAATTTTCTCCAACCTAGAATTTAGTTTTTGTGAGAGCCACACACTACCCGTGGTCCTTCTTTGCCTGGTTCTGCAGTGCTGCCAGCACAAGGTGCTAAAGAATACTCAGAGTCTCCAAGTTCTATTTACAGAAATTTACTACAGTACTATATATGCAACAACCAACCATCCACCCATGACTCAATAATAACCCATATTGTCCATAGGTTGTGCCCATATTTATGTACACTGTCCACGGCATGATCTCCCCACACATTAGTCCCCGCATTAGTCTGTTGAGTCATCCTGGGCATGTCCTCTAAGTGGTGTGACAATGGCACTCCATCATGGTACAACCTTTCCAAATGTTGCATCATCCAGCTACTTCAGCCTGCTGCCATATTCTATCCTGTGAAATTCTTAATAATAATGTTGTACATCCATACGTACAACTGACAGTTTTAATTGTTATATAATGTTATAGAATGAGAGAGTCAGAGATTTTTAACCAGCTGGCAAGGCAGAAGAAAAACAAGGGGAGAGAGAAGCAGGCAAGAATTTAAATGGATTTGGAATTTTGGTTATCTGCCTTGATCAAGGTGCATAGAAATAACCCAACGGTTGTTCAGCTATCCTAAGAAAGATGCTTTTGAAGACTCATAAGTTATGGACTTTTCAAGGTGTATATGGCGGCTTAAGAAAAACAATGGATAACAAAACATTATAAAATAAAAATTGCTTAAAATATATCTGCTATGCCCACATGTCATCAGGTATTTTTAAAGAAGGGTCTTATATACCAGAATATAAGGTATGATTCTGGCAACACATTAGGGCAGCTACTTATCTCTTTTTGTATTTATAAAAAAATGTTTAATTGTATTTCAGGTCTTAAAATGACACCTGTAACTTGGTTGCATACATATTCACTCAGAAAACAGCCACGTGGTAACCAAGAAGCATCATACTGTCTCACACTAGTTTGAAGGCCACTATCCTATAGTTTCTCTATAATAACAATTTGATCTGGATTTCATTATAGCAAACAATTTGCTTACTTTGCAAAAGTCCAACTACACTATCAAAGTTTTCTTACTGTTATTTTTAGAGAGAATCATAGCCATATAATTTATCTTGTAAGCTGCCTGTAGTGAATACTTTCTTGTTCACTCCTACGTTTTCTGGGATGACAGCACCCTGGGCCTTTAGATCCCACCGCTGCCACGAAAATATGTGGTGAACACTTTCTTGTTCACTCACCACCTATCTCTACTGAGGCACTGATATCTTTGGTAGCGTGTCACAAATGTTTAACAGAGGCCAAGTGGTATTTCAAAATGTGAATAAGTTTATTTACAAAATAAAGAAATAACTAATAAAGTATTTTTAAAACTTTGTTTGTCTTTCCTTAGTTACAGAAGTTCCTTACAACACAAATACTATAGCCAATCAGGCAACCTTATTACTAGTACTACATTCAATATCTTTCTTCAACGTAATGGCTTGCTATGAGTCTCTCTTCCACTCCTCAAGCCTATCTAGTCCCTTACTAGACTCTTCAGACCCTTCCCTGGCCTATAAATGAACCTACAAATGTTCCCTCAGGAACCTAAGAGCATACCCTCCCTCTGTGGTGTCTCTTCCCTCCAAAATCCCAACAAAATAACCCCCTTTCGCTCTTTTATAGCCCTGCCCAGCCAGCTTCTCATTGGCTGGACTCCTGGAGCTCTGTGATTGGCTGTTTCCATGGCCTGCTCACTACACTGCCTTGGGTCCCTTTTGCGGAGAAAAACAGTATAAAATAAAATAATAAAATAAAAAATATTGGGAAGCAACAGCTTAAGAAATCTACCTAACTACCCAGTCAGTTCAGTCCCTATTTCCAGCAAACTTCCTTGCCTACCCCTTCCCAATATGATACAAATTTGCCTTCAGAATTTTGTGTTGCCTGTTTAGCATTTAGCTACTTACTGGTAAGTCACAAAACTCAGGGCCTAATACAAACAGGTTGCCACAGTGAATTACAAAAAAAAAGGTGAATGAGCAAAAGCTTTGGCCTATCCTTGTACCATCTGAAGAAGGATTTGATCCTAATAAACTGGAAAATAACCTCCTTGCAACATGCAAAGAAGTCATCATAGTAAGAAGTTTGAAAGTATGAATGACTCATGATTTTGCCTTTTCTACTTCTTTGCATCATTTCAGCCTTGGAGCCAGAAAGGTAAAGCAGGGAGCACTGATGTTTAGGATCAATAACATTTACTCTGTCCTACATTAGATCACAGCTTCTAGTACTCACCCTATTATAACAGATTATGAATTCACCAAGTTGGTGAGCCAAGATGCGCCTACGGTCAAATAGGGCCAGGCGTCGACTTGGGAGCAGCATCCTCAAAGACTGTTGAAGATTACTTGCTGCTCGCTTCAAAAAGCGAACCACCAGTTCCTGTAATCAAGGAACAAAATTAAAGAGTTAGTCCATCCAGCTGACTTCTTCTATTTCACTGTAAAATAATAATGAGAAGGTGTCTGGGATTAAGAGGTGTATTGCAAAACAGGAGAAAAAGAATAACCCATGGACAAAGAGAGGCAATTTATGACAGTCAGTATTTGACTAAAAGTAATAGAGGGAAAAATCTCTCTCTGAATGGATTACAGGCTTTTACATGGAATTCTGAATACCACTGTCACCACTATGCATCTCTGGCACCACCTCTGGTCACATTCACCAAGCCTCATGCTTTATTTCAACACTGGCTGAAAAACCATGCCTTTTTGCCCCACTATGTCACAACCAACGATAGGCAGAACTGCCTACAAAGTGAGCACTTAAAGCAAGATGCCTGCTATGGGTGTTTAGTTTCCAACACACTCTGTCTCCAGTCTGGATTTACTTTTGGTTAGGTGCCCTACTAAACATGCAAATGAACTGCCTCATAGCCAAAGTGTTGAATTTCACAGCTTGCCTCTCACCATCATTATATTAAGTTGGTTTGATCTGTTATTTTAAACATTATTTTTCACAGCACAGCAGACAAAGTAGCTCTTAGAAAGCCAGTTTCAATTTTCCACTTGGAAAGATCAGAAGTAACATTTTCCACTGAGGCAAACTGATTATTCCCAATTCCTGACATAAGGTTTTTAATCCATGAGCTAGATTGGCTCTTTCTTCATAGTCTGTTTTCATAGTCTCCTTTTGGGCGAAGAAAACTGCCTGCTAAGGGCAAAGACTAGAAAGGGGGACTGATTTCATTAAGTGCTAAAAAGCAGCTGCTTCATATACAGTACAATGGTTCAGCTACAGTCTGGGGAGTCAGCAGGCAACTCAAAGCCACGTCTGGAAACCAATTTCTCTATACAGACAGTTTAACGTGTGAGAATGGGAAAAACTATGTGAAGAGGTGAAAACCAGAGAGCAGTTGCCACTTGAACCATTCTCTGCTCAGCTGGGTTTATCTCCCCCAGGTCACTCTTGATCTGCAGATAAAGAACCTAGTCTGGTTCAAAGAGTGGTATTCAAATCATTTTAGTAGCAGAGGGAGGATGAACTAGTATTATAATCTTTAACTATGCTTAGCATTTCTGCATCACCTTATGCAGGAGGAGCCCTGGTGGCGCAGTGGTTAAATGCCTGCACTTCAACCACCCACTCACAAACCACAAGGTTGTAAGTTCAATACCAGCCAGGAGCTTGGGGCCGACACAACCTTGCATTCTTCCGAGGTCACTAAAATGAGTACCCAGTTTGTTGAGGGCAATTAGCTTATGTGTTGTAAACCATTTACCGGTAGAATCTGCTTAGTGTGATATGAAGTGGTATATAAATGAAGCTGCTATTGCTATAGCTGATGGAAATCTTCTTCACACTGACTATGATTCAAGAATGCTGAGTAGAATCATCTGGGTTCCTCCCCTCTGTAAAGTTGGATAATCGTACAATTTCTTACCATTTGTTCATCTTCCTTGGCCGCCCAGGCAGGATTATGGACCTGATCCCCAGCCTCTTTCATCAGGCGCAATTGGACACGTTGCAGGTAAGCAGAGAAAGCCCTGCGAGCCTGAACTTTGCTGCAGAGGCAGAGAATCACAGGCAACAGTCAGAAGTACAGCTAATATTCATTGGCTTTAGACACAAATACCCTTCTGGATACACTATTAGCTGCTATGGAGGAAAGATATGCTTTAGGATCAACCTTAAGTTTGAGAAGCTTTGCACACTGGCCCACGGTGCAAGTGCAAAGGAGGCTTTCATATTTATCAGAAAGTATTAGAAAGACTAGTTCAAGACTGGACAAGGAAGTCCTCTCTCAGTCATAACTGTCTGGGGGATAAATTGAATATCATCCAACTAATCTATCTCTGCTGGCTAGGGGAAAGCCAAAGTGTACATTTTTTGATGGAAAATCTTTTACAACCTTCACTATAGATTGGGCACAGGATAAGACACAATTGGCAGACCCTGCCAATTTTGCAAGGAAACAGGATACCTCTGTATAGAGGAGGTTGCATTTAGACTAAGGAGTTCACCTTAAATCCCACTGAAGTTAACCTGAAACGTTAGTCATGACTAATATAAGTTCCATTAATTTCCTGAGATCTAAATGTAGATAACTTTGAATGGATCCAATTCAGAAAATAAGTACACCACTAAAACTTGGAGAGCAGTTAGAACCTCTCTAGTGTCTCAAACATAAGGTTGCATTTTCCATTTACAAAGGCTCTTGAAATAGATCACTTGAATATCCTTAAAACATTTGAACAGAATCAGAAAACTGGAACAAAGTTCATTATCTTCAAAACAAAGCAAAAGCAAAATCTTAATTTTGAGATTAATCCAAAATAGAGCCTTACAAACAAGCAGTCAAAGACAGTCAAAGAGGTGCAGACCATATGACTGACTTGCATTGATCATATGAAACTGGGTTCCCTCTTTGCTCTAGGTGATTTTACAAAAAAAGAATGAGAAAGGCATTACCTTTTGATGCGATACTTCTTAAGGAAGAGGATGGCCTGACTAAATAGGATCTGCCCACTAGCATATGAGGTGAGTAGCACCAAGGTATTTTTCCCAGTGTCACTGGCATTTTATTTTACAAATGGAAATAGCACCAAAAATTAAAAGTGACTTCTAAAAAACCCCTACAAAACCTCATTTTGGAAGCTACAACTACACAGAAGGCAAGTGTTGTAAAATCAGGTCAGGTGTCTACCAATTTGTGACTGTGGCCAGCCATTGTTTCAGAGCCATTGACATCAGAGTTGCAGCCAGCAGCCTCTCTCCCTTCTGCTAAGATAAGGTAACTGACCTATGAATTATGGCAGAAAAAAGTTATGCTGTTACAATAAAACCATCTAAAACAGGATGTAGCAAAGTGTGATCATTCCAAGACTGTATTTGAATCTGCCAAGGGGCCCCAGCAGCCCAAAAAAATGTCCAACATGAGGGCATGGTTTTTTTTTTTTAAATTTGTTTTAAACCCAAAAAGTCAATTATTTCAAGTGAAGTAATAAACCAGAAGATGACTTGGAGTTTGTTGCCTTCCCTCCATGAAACACCTGATGCCAAAGCCTGCACTGAAGGTGGGCTCATAAAAACTGTAGACACCTATTGGCTGGTGAGAAAGGATCCAAGGCACCTAAGGAGATTGTGTATGTGTGTGTGATTTCCTTGCAGGAACTATCACTGAGTCTGAGTCGGAACCTGATGTCAAAATAGCTGAACTTATAAAGGCATTTATGGCTTTATAAAACTGAAACTGTGGCAGTCCTGCTCTTCCCAGCAACCTTTTGAATGGGGAGAGTCCAAGACAAATTGTGGAAAGTTAAGGCAATCTCACTGGGTGCCTGGTTATCCACCCTCTCACCCTACTGAATGATAGTGATAATGGTGGTTTGCATAGTATGATAAGTGTGGTATCATATTGAGTATCAGGAATAGGCCTTGTTCCTGCAATGGTAGGTATACTGGCGCCAGAAGCTTTCACAGGTTATCGAATTCCTTGTGTCAGAGTAGTATGTCATGGCAGAGAGAATGGGAACAGCTGTACCTGTGCTCACCATGATACCTATGGCAATGAACACCCCCATGATGAAAATGTCTGTGTTGGTGGTATCTCTGATAAAAGGAAGCGGTATCAAAATCTGACCTCAACATCAAATGGGAGTGGGACCAACAACAACATCGATGCTGCCAATGTGGAGATGTAGAGGAGGGGTGGAACTACTGCCAAAAAGTTGCAAGCTCTACTTTGTCCAATGATTCCAGAAAGTTCCAAATTCGACTGCGTAGGAGTAGTAGAACCCATTTATATGATTTGCAGAGACCACGAAGAAGAATGTATGTTCCAACGCAGCTACCAAAGAGAAGTGGAGGCCTCAAGTAGCATGGTCTCGTCTATGGCAGATTGAAAAGAGGTTTGCGAAGGAGAGTTGTGTTCCCTTAGATTATTCTTCTTCTGCTGCTGCTTGTGTCTCAGTACTGATTGCATCTTGACACTGAGAGACTTGCCTGGGGTTGGAGACTATGAAAGTTCACTATCAACACATGCTTTTTTGCCAGCATACAGACAGACTGCGAGTGAGCGTTTGGCCTCATGTTTTCAGAGACTGGCTGTCAGAGATAAGCTAGACTCCAAACTCAACATCGATTTTTCCATCACCTTCGAGTTGAGGGTGGATGTCAAGGCTCAGTGAGCCTCCTGATTTACTTGGGAGCTGGTGATGATAAGTGGGATGGAGACAAGAGCATCAATGGTAGGAAATTCAGAACAAGTCCAACCCAATACAGGCTAGAGCCCATTGGAAAGTCATGGCAGTGGTAGGAGCAAAGAAAGTATCCTTCTCTCCCAACATTGCATCTGCATTGCATCTGCACAATGCTGTCCATCAGACTTTTCTCAAGTGGTCAGAGGCTTTTATGCTCTGTCCCACAGAAGCAGAATGTAGACCACTTGGCAGGCTACTCTGAAAAATTTGCATAATACCCTGCAGACAAAACCATTCAGACTTGAATCCTGGACAGCCATGGTTGCCTTGGTGGATGACCTATGCTGGGGGGTGGACAGAGGGAACATGCTCCTGGTCATACATAACACCAACCATGGTACAGTGGGCCCTTGGTATGCACTAGGGTTTTGATTTCAGGACCTCCCATGGATAACAAAATCCATGGATGCTCAAGTCACATTAAATACAATGGCATAGTAAAATGGTGTTCCTTATATAAAATGCCAAAATGAAGGTTCGCTTTTTGGAATTTATACATTTTAAACATATTTTCAAACCGTGGATGCTTGAATCCATGAATAAATAATATATGGATACAGAAGGCTGACTGTATTCTTTTGAGCCACTTTCCTGGGGAGAGACTTGCAGGCACTGTTCTAGACCTTCTTGGAAGAGAGAACTCAGAAGGTGGTGCTGGGGGTTCTTCTCAACATGAAATCACAGGAAGAGTTTTGGTCTCCTTTCATTCAGTTCCAAGGAAGCTGTCTCTGTGCTAAACCAGTATCTGCTATTGGTAATGGACTGCATAAGGGCAAACAAATTGAAGCTTCATCTAGAAAACACAGATGTGCTCCTGGATAGAGAAAAAACACATAGGGGAACAGGGATTCAGCCTGTGCTCAATGGAGTTACTTCCTCTGAACTATCAGGTTCATAGCTTTCTAATGCTCCTGGAATCAGATTTGACACCTGGTTTTCATCAGTGGCCAGGACTGTCTTTGCACAGCTAAAACTGGTGCACCAGCTGTACCTGTTCCTTGAGATGTGACACATACCCTGATGACATCTCAACTGGATAATGGTAACGCCTTCTATGTCAGACTGACTTTGAAACCTGAAAATTTCAGTGGATCCAAAATACTGCAAAAGTCTGCTGAGAGAAACTGGCTACAGGAAAACGTTTAACTCTCTTCTCAAAACAGCCACTGGTCCATTTCCTTGAAGAATGCATGCTGGTTATGTCCTTTAAAAGTCTATACAGCTTAGATACAGACTATCTAAGACTATCAAGACTGTACCTCTCTATATGACCCTGTCTCAGTTTTATCATCATCATCATCATCATCATCATCATCATCATCATCATCATCATTAACCTTTATTTATATCTATGAGGGAGGGCATTCCTTGGTCTCACCACCATCACAGGCCCATTTGGTGAGGATATGCAAGACAGCCTTCTTCATGGCTTCTCAGAATTCACTTCTATGGGAGGTTTTGGGTGGTTCTCTTCTTGTTTTATTTTTGCCAATAGACAGGCTTTTTTTTTATTTAGGCCTTTGGTTTTCAACTTGGTCTAGCTATGTGTTTTTAAAACTGTTAACTTGTGTTTTTAAACAGAATTGTTGTTTGTTTTTAAACTTTTGTATTACCAGCTTTTTACCTGTAATTTGTTTCAACTTGTAAGCTTCATTGAATTTTGTGAAGAAAGGTGGGTTATTAACTAAATAAATAAATACAATTGTCCTTTAATTTTTAAAGGATTATTTTTGATAAATGAATTCCTTTTATAGTCAATAAAAACCATTAGAAACCATCGCTGCATCTTGTCAAAGTAATTTGTGTAACAAATAATATTTTGTTTACAACGTTTTGAGGCAATACAGTAATTCAGTGCTCTTTTTACCAACCACTATATATGCCATAGCAATCTGAGAGTTCTCACAAGCATACATATTTCTTCATTTATAATGCACTTCAACCAAAGCATGAAAACTTACCTTAGATTCTTGTTCTGTTGAAGAACCTGAAGCAAATTAAATGGAAGCTCAACAACCGTTGGCACAGGTAGCAATTTGCTTTGGAGTGGTAACCCTTCATGTCTAGTTTTCTCTTCAGGTTGGTTCTTTTTCAGCTTCTCTTGGTGAGCAGGCTCCAACTGCTCTGACGACTGTGGTTTAGATTTCACCTTCATATTCCTAAGACAATCGGCTGTTTCGCCCTGAGGTATTTCTGGTTCTTCATCCTCCTCTGCTGTCTCCTCCTCCTCTTCAGATTCAATTTCTGACTTAAGGACAAAATCAGCTGACTGTGAAGTCCCTGTTAAAAATATATTACCAGGTTTAAACATTTTAGCACCAGTGAAGTATGGCAGAAAACTTCAGCTCTTATATTCACTAGTGCAAACGCCACAGTATTGAGGCTGCAGAAAACAACATTTATTTTTATTGAAAAGACTCAGTAGTGAGTGGTGCATATATAACAAAAGAAATCTACTCAGAAAGAGCTTTGAACCCTGGGAAACTGATTTTGATAAGCAATTTATTGCTTTCACGCACCAACACTAACTGACTACTGTAAATATCTGAAAGACCTGTATCACCTCACCCAGTCCTTTGAAAATATAGGGCAATGGATATAATTTGAATTTTTGTGGATGATATTACATTCTGTTCCACTTCCACAACTGTATAAATACTGTATATGTTCATGTATAAGTCTAGACATTTTATTTAAAAAAATTGAACCAAAAACCCTGGGTCAACTTATTCAGAGGTCAATGTAAGTACAGTACTTTAACTCTGAACACAAAGGAATCATCCTCTTCTATGAGTGGTGAAAGGCAAGAGCTTAGTCCATCCTAGGAGCACATAAAAGATGCACTGATCTCCTCTACTCTCTCTGCCATGGCACCACTTCTGACATTTTTAATGCCTGTGTGGGAAAATGGCAGTGGCAGTTCTTTGGTATTTCCCCTCAAAGGAGAACTGAGAAGAATCAGGCTCTGGAGGATTTTAATAAGATATTTGCGTGTTATGTCAGTTTTTCTGGATAAAAATCAGACAGATCATATTAAAGTTATAGGCTATAATCACTGCTAACATAGTTGCCATTTCCTTTGCTTTGTCTTTACATCCTTTTTGATATGTATGCATTTTCTTAGTCTGACTCTTGCCTGTGCCTCGTTAGTTTCCCCACACATCAGTCAACCACCATTTACTATAGTTGCCTCCTTATCAATCCTCCCTTTAGGGTGAGCAGTTATGGCTGATATAATATTGTAACTGTTTGGCATAATTTTGCTTTGCTTCATTTTCTACATCCTTTTTTACCTGCCCCTAAGTTTTACCTTCAAATGTTCATGAGTCAAGTAAAAATCCATAATTTTGACCCCAAAACCTGCCCTGGACAAAACCTACTCTGATATAAGAAAACATGGACTTTGTCACCAGAGTTACCCCTGCAACCACAGAGTTAAGATGGAAGGCAGCATTAGCAGACAATGCAGCAACACTTTTCTGTCATTTTCCCCCTTCATTTTCCCACTCTGTATTCTAGATACGTTTTCTTCTTCTACCCTCTTTCACTGCTAAATTTTCTCCATTCTCCTTTCAAACTCCAAAATTTTCTGTTCTGTCACTTTCTACGTTTTACCTCTATCTAATTTTCTCAGACCAGTCTGGGTTTCTCTCTGCTCATCCAGTGAATACCTAGCCAACTTTTTTGCCTCTAGTAATCTTAGGAGTTTTTTCCCTCTTTCTCTGTTAACTTGCATAACATTTGCTGAACTGCCTCATTTGTTGTTTTCTCCATGGACAGAAAGGGTAAAGAAGGAGGACCGTGCATTACTTTTGTAAAAATATTAAAAGTATTAAGAAAAAAAGGTCAAAAAGCAGTAAAGCCTGAAAGGTTGTGTAAAATTGTTAAGAAAGACTAATCCATATTAGTATTAATTCATATTAATATGCTCTTCTGTAATTGCAAGGGATTGACAACTCATGCACCCTCCAGTATTGATAATGGATTACATACTGACAGACATCCAAGACAGGAAATACATACAGTTTTTTAAAACCACACATGTAAATTAAGCAACTCATTCTTTGAACCTGTGCTCTCATGCTATTGTGTAAAAATGTACAAGACTTGCACATACCAGACAATCTTGAACGTCTTGGTCTCAATTTGCCATGACGTCGTCTTCGTTTCCGTACCTCTAGTGACAGAAGTTTCCGCTCATACAAAGCAGCATGAAGCTGAGCATTACAATCCACACTGTCCAGGCCCAGGTCTCCAGCAAGAGTTAAACTGCAAAATAACAAAACAGAAAAAACAAAACTGACAACTGAAAAATAAAAAAATCCTTTCGTTCTTATGTTTAGAAAAATGTACAAGCTAGGATGCTTCTACACTATCAAAATAATGCAGTTTAACACCATTTTAACTCCATTCTACAATATCCTGGGATTTGTCGTTTTGTTAGGCACCAACATGCTTTGGCAGAGAAGACTAAAGACCTTGTAAAACTACATATTCCAGGATTCCATAGGATGGAGTCAATATTCGACTTCTCCCCCCCAAAACTATTTAAAATGACCATTATCTCCAACATTTCTGCAACAAGTACACATAGAATCATAGAGATGCAGGAACTCCAAATCAAAGCATCCCTGACAGATGGCCATCCAGCCTCTGCTTAAAGACCTCCAAGGAAGGAGACTCCACTACACTCCGAAGGAATGTGTTCCACTGTCGAACAGCCCTTACTGTCAGGAAGTTCCTCCTAATGTTGAGGTGGAATCTCTTTTCCTGCAGTTTGCATCCATTGTGGGGTAAAGAATGTTGTCTATGAGAGACATTTACAGATGTCCTCAGGGCCCTGAGAGGCTTTGCTTGCCCTCCTTGTATCTTTCTTCAGCAAGTCGGGTGCACAGGACGCCAGACAATGCTGAAGGAAGGAGCCCAGAAGGGTGACTGGGATGAGTGGCAGGAGAGTCCTCTGCCAGGCTCCACTGCTATGCTTCCTGAGAGGGCTCACTTGCCCTCCCTGCTTTTTTCTCCATCTTCCTTCCCTGTCTCTTCCCCTGCAGCTTGAGTAAACATAGAGGAAAAGGCAACTGCGGCTGTCCCAAGTCAAGGTGTACAGTAAATACAGCATTTGATGCACTTTAGGGTTGCTATATAAAACTCTCTGTTTTCATTGTTATTTGCCATAAGGTAATCTTCAACTTATGGCAACCCTATGAATGAGAGACCACCAAGAGCCCTGGGGGCGCAGTGGTTAAATGCCTGAACTGCAGCCACTCACTCACTCAAAACCATAAGGTTGTGAGCTCAAGACCAGCAAAAGGGCTCAAGCTCGACTTAGGCTTGCATCCTTCCGAGGTCGCTAAAATGAGTACCAGACTGTTGGGGGCAAGTACCTTACAGTTGTAAAAAGCTTAGACATTGCTTAGGCGGTATGAAGCGGTATATAAATGAAGCTGTTTGTTTTTGTTTTTTGTTTGTTATCAACTGACCTGCTCAGGTCTTGCAAACTCAGGGCCACGGCTTCCTTGATTGGGTTAATCCACCTGTAGTGTGGTCTTCCTCTTTTCCTAATGTCTTTCGCTTCATAAGACATCATCATGTTTTCCAATGAGTCACCTTGTCTCCTGATACAGGCTGAGTCTCCCTTATCCAAAATGCTTGGGACCAGAAGTGTTTGGATTTGAGAATTTTTTTCCCCGGATTTTGGAATATTTGCATATACAGATGGAGATGGGATCAAGTCTAAACATGAAATTTATTTATGTTTCGTTTACATGTTATGCACATAACCTGAAGTTAATTTCAAACAGAATATTTAAATAATTTTGTGCATGAAACAAACTTTGTGTAAACTGAACCATTAAAAAGTAAAAGGTGTCACTATCTTCAGCAGCCATGTGGACAATTTGGGATTTTGGAATATTTCAGTTTTCAGACTCCAGATAAGGGTGACTCAACCCATATCTTCAAAGTATGACAGTTTATTAATCTTCGCTTCTAGGAAGAATTCAGGTTTGATTTGCTCTAAAAACCATTTATTATTATTTTTTTAGCAGTTCAGGGTATATATAATCTATTATACAAAACAAAACCCCACAAATGGCACATAATTGATTTCTTATCCCCACTGAAAATTGATTTTATTAGATGTATTTCACCTTTCTCCATGGGAGCTGTAGAATCCTTCTCCAACACTACATTTACAATGAGTTCATTTTCTTCGTGTTAGCTTTCTTCACCACATGTGTTTCACAACCAAACATAGAAATCAGAAATACTGTGGCCCTTTGCTTATGTGGGGGAACCGTTCTGTCCCCCTGCCGCATAAGGCAAATGTCACGTATGCTCAAGCCCCATTGAAAACAATGGAGCTCGTGTATGTGGCGCGGTGCACGCACACATCATTGCCTCTTCTACTACACAGCATTCATCGTAAGCTGAAAGCTGCGTATGATGCGGGCACACTGTATGTCTTTACACTTGAGGTTCTCTTCTAGTTCCCCAATGGCTGATGGAAAGTATTTCTGATTTCTATGTCCTATTCATTTTCTTATTCTATCACTACTGTCTCTATTTTGATTATTGACTGAGCCAAGATATAGGTAATCTTTAACTATTTCAATACCTTTACTAACCAAATTAAAGTTATATAAATCATGGGGGCATTATTTTTGACCTAATATTCAGCTGCAACCCCGCCTTTGATCTTTTCCCACAACTTTTATCAGTACTCATCCCAAGTATTTACTATTTTCTGAAAGTAATATGGAATCATAGCAATAGCAGCTTCATTTATATACCACTTCATACAACACTAAGCAGTCCTTAAGCAGTTTACAACTGTAAGCTAATTGCCCCCAACAAGCTGGGCACACATTTTAGTGACCTCAGAAGGATGCCAGGCTGAGTCGACTCTGAGCCCCAGACTGAAGTCATAAGTGAATGGCTGCAGTACCAGGATTTAATCACTGCACCAGCAGGAGTCATCTGCTTATCTTCAATTATTGATGTTCCTCTCCTCAATTTTCAAGCCTGCTTTCTCTGAGTCTAATCCTGTTTTCCATAAGATATGTTCTGAATATAAATTAAACATACTGGCTGATAAAATTCAGCCTTGCCAAGAGAAAATCATTCTTTTTCTCCATATTGTGTTTTGACACTGGACTCTTGCCCAGAGTAGAAGTTACACACATCAGGACAATGAGATGCTATGGCACTTCCATTTATTTTAGATTCAAAGGCTTTTCTGTAATCTATAAAGAATAGGTTTATTCATATTTATTTATTTCAAGGATTTATATCTTGCCTTTCAAGCACAATGGGATTCAAGGCAGGTTACAATAATTTAAAAAGTCAAAATAATTTTAAAAGACAAAAGTAAAAGTGTTAATTTACAAAAGTTAAAAAATTATTAAACATTATTAATATTAAAATCTAAGTTAAAACACAGTTAAAACCAGCACAAGTAACATTCATCCACCAAACACCTGCCTAAATAAAAATGTCTTCAGCTGCAGCCAGAAAGAGAGCAGGAAGGGGGCTGACCTGACCTCCCATGGTAGGGAGTTCCACTGTCTGGGAGCAGCCATAGATTCTTTCCTGAGTCCTCACCAACCACATGTGCGATGGTGGTGGGAATGAGAGAAAGCCCTCTCTTGAACATCTTGGCACTCAGGCTGGCTTGCAAAGGGTTTCTTTAGATAGTCTGGACTCAAGCCATTTAGAGCTTTAAAGGTCAAAACTACATCTTGAATTCTGCCCAGAAACAGACCAGTAGCCAGAGCAGCTGTTTCAACAGGGGAGTGGCATGATCCCTGTAGCCAGCCCCTGTCAGCCTGGCTGCAGCATTTTGCACCCACCCACTGCAGTTT
The DNA here is from genome assembly GCA_034509955.1 of Urosaurus nigricauda. Taxonomy (NCBI): domain Eukaryota; kingdom Metazoa; phylum Chordata; class Lepidosauria; order Squamata; family Phrynosomatidae; genus Urosaurus; species Urosaurus nigricauda. The sequence goes on from JAOEGL010000001.1 coordinate 42,020,817, forward strand.
CCAAACAGTTTCCAAGAGCAGCCCCACATAGAGCATATTACAATCATCCAAGCAGGATGTAATCAAGGCATGTGTCACCACAGCCAGATCTGACTTCTCAAGGAACAGGTGCACAGTGTTATCAGTACACTGATGACACCCAAATATGTTTCTCTTTGTCTCTGACTGCTGCAGTGACTAAGGATGGCAACTCTCCTCTGAATACCTGTCTTGGGTTGGCAATAGACTGGATGAGGGAAAACAAACTCAAGCTGAATCCAGAAAAAACAGAGGTACTCGTGACAGGAACCCCAAAGTCCAGGGAAGGAAATTTGTCATCCTGTCCTAGACTGGGTCACACTTCCCGTAAAGGACAGTGTCCGCAGCTTGGGGGTACTCCTGGACTCATCCCTATAGTTATCATCCCAAGTAGATGCAACTGCCAGGATTGCCTGCTATCAACTTCGGTTGATATGCCAGCTGCGTCCCTATCTGGACCAAAGGGACCTAGAAGCAGTGGTACATGCATTGGTAACCTCTCGTCTTGATTTCTGCAATGCACTCTACATGGGCTACCTTTGTGCCAAGTTTGGAAGCTTCAATTGGTCAAAAATATGGCAGCCAGATTGGTCACTGGTACATCCAGGTTTGACCATATAACACCTGTTTTAAAATCTCTCTACTGGCTGCCGATCAGTTTCTGAGTGCAGTACAAGGTGTTGGTTATTACCTTTAAAACCATCCGCCCTGCACTCTCAGAACATCGGGGAAGAATTTATTAGAACTGCAGATGCACAGATTAACAACGACTTCCCAAAGAACTTTTACTTTCACTGCTCCAAAACTGTGGAATGGCCTACCAGAGGAGATCCATCTTATTACCACCTTAGACGCTTTCAAGAAGGCAGATCCATCTTATTACCACCTTAGACACTTTCAAGAAGACAGATCTCTTCCAGTGGGCTTATCCATTTGACCAGGTATAAGGTTGCCTATCCACTTTATGCTCCACCCCTTAGATCACAATTACTGAATAATTTTAACTGTTATATTTGCTTTATGTGATAAGGTTAATTGGTTTTATTGATGTTATAGTTGTAAATTGTATTTTATTGTAAATTGTTTTATTGAATGTGTTTTATTAGGTTGTATTATTATTATTATTATTATTATTATTATTTCCCTGGAGTCTTGTTGGTGCTATTCAATTAGACTTCTTATTGTTTCCCCTGAAAGCTTTTCCTATATCTTGCCTATTATTAATGCTACCTCATTTCTCCTTTGATTACCATCTGCAGTGTAAAACAATTGTAAATTATCCAAATAGAAAATCCCATTCCTATCCATTTAGCTCACTTGCATCAAGTATGGCTATATTTAGGCATTCCATTTCTTGTTTTACAATTTCTAGCTTTCCCAGATTCATGCTTCTCATTCTCCAGTTCCTACATCTTATACTGTGCAGATTGCTTTGGACTTTTCTTTCACCTCTGAGCACATTATCAGCTGAACATTCTTTCAGCTTGAGCCCAGCTATGTCATTAGACACAATGCTACTTCTATTTGTCCTCTGCTATTCCCCAGAAGCTGGGTGACTGCCTTCCAACCTTGGCACCACCTGGCACTAACTCTTTTCCCATTTCTGATTGCCTCCTTGCAGGGTTTTCATGGTTAAAAAAAATCAAAAGAGGTTTACTGGTGCTTCCCTCTGCAGTGCACTAATCAGTTAGCTAAAGTGCCACTGTTATTGTCTCCAAGAGATCTTCCACCAGAGTCACTTGCACTCTACTGCCCAGTAGCTGTTTGGGACACTTGTCTGGCTCATCAGTAAAAGCCTATCTAATATGGGAGACCCTACCAGCAGCAGTACTACTGGAAGCAGAGCTTCTTGCGTAATAGGTATATGCTATCCCATTGCAACAGAAAGGTAATGCCAAGGTGGGTAATGGATAAAAGAACTTTATGCTTCTGCAATTAAAAATGCTTGATTTGTATCTGATATAAACCACAGCTTAGAATTGCATCAGTATTTTAATTGGCCAATGCAAGCCTTGTGGCTGACAGAGATTCACCCACATCCAAAGCAAATTTATCTGTCCATTCAGTTAAAGGCTGAATTATCTCTGGAAAAGATGGAACCAATTTTTTAACAAGTAGTTTTCCAAGAGAATTTCCTTTGGGCCTACAATATGCATCAAATATGGGCTCATTTTCAGTTTTTCTATGACTTTTTGTTATTCAGAGACATGACATGTGGCAACCTCCACCATTACTAATAGGTGGCCAAAATTCTACAGCAAAATACTTGAAGGCCTTCGGCTCAATGCCATAAGACGGGTATTTTAAGAAATTTGAATTGCCGTTCTTATGCTTTTGACATTTTGTACTGAAATCTTTCCTCATATGTTTAAGCTAAATGAACTCTGATTTCCTTAAAGAAATGCAATTATCCATTTTAATCACAACCCATGACTGGTATCTCTTTAAACGTCACATAATCAAGCTACATGGTCAGATGAACCAAGAACCAGAGAACTGTCCAACCCCTGCAGGGAATGGTGGAATCCTTTGAGCAAATGAAATCTGCATGCAAAAGCTGAAAAGAAGCAGAATTGACACTTGTATCTTTAGGGAATTTTGCTAAGAATGTGGATTTGCTGAAGCTATACTAAAGGTAAGCAGTATACTGTAGTAGAGACTATACTACGGGTTAGTGGAAAGTGGAGCTTGAAGCTAGCTCCAGTTTATAAAACTTGGAACATCTGGGTAGGAACAATAAAGAGCTTTGTTCAGTTATATGTAAGCCCACTGCTGGGAAAAGTAAAAGTAAAACTGAGAGGTTGTTTTGTTACCTGAGACTGCTGTTGAGACATCTAGTGGCGACATGCCCACTTTGCAAGTCAAAACCTCTAAAGAGGAAAAAGGAGAAGCATTGTATGATTTCAGAGACTGCATCTTTGATTACAGACTACTGACTCTCTCTCTTTCTTTCCAACTAAGGGCATATCTTATGATCCAGGAGAAGTTCAGAGAGAAGAGTCTACAGATACAGGGCTATCTAGCTTGAATGAAAATTGATATTGCAAACAGATGTTTTGTGCATAGATAGATTATTATAGTCAGACCCCAAGAGAAAAGGATTTTCCAACAAGGAACTCTTAAAACTCTCTCCATGCTACACCATCTTACCTAGGAGGGAGTGAAAGGACTGGAGAGGCCTAGCAACACCATCAGGCCTGGCCTCAAGTTGAAGTGCCCTCCCTCCTGACACCACCTGGCCTAGGAGGGAGTGAAAGGACAGGCCAAACTCCATCAGGCCTGTCCTAGATTATGAAGCAGAGCCCTCCGTCCATGCCATCTGCCTTGGTCCAGGCGTCGGAGGGAGAGAAGAACTTTTAGACCTGATCCCCCTCCCCACCACCATTCCCTTCTCCTTTTGTGTCATGTCTTTTTAGATTGTAAGCCTGAGGGCAGGGAACCGTCTAATTAAAATAATAATTGTAAGCCGCTCTGATAGCCTTTAGGGCTGAAGAGCGGGGTATAAATAATTTTATTATTATTATTATTATTATTATTATTATTAGTGGGAAGGCTTTCCCTCTTCACTACATCATGTGCTGTGAATCTTTAACAGTGTGCCCCCTTAGGGCAGAATACAAAGAAAAATGTGGGGAAGACCCTTGTAAATTGTATTTAATTTTGATCCTACTTATAAGATACAAAATGGACTTAAGACAAAGTAACACTCTCTTAGATCTTAGATGTTAAGAAATCCAGGAATACCAGTAGTAAAATACTATGTTTCTACCTGCTTTATGGCAGAAAGAATTTTTATGTCTGCTGTTTTCTGGAACTTGAAAACTGGAACATTTCTTATAAGGCAACAAATATCCAACACATATTGACAGAAAAGCTAAGATATTAATAAAAATAATGTCTATATTCTCACCTTATTGTAAGCCATATTCTGCACAGAACATCAAGACTATTTTATAAATTTTACAGTTGTTCTAATCATCTGTCTTATGATTAGATGGTAAATGTGAGTCATAAATAAGTAGGAAACAAGCTGTAGATTCAACTAGCCCCAAAGACAAAAGACTCCAATTGCTAATTTTCAAAATGCAGTGTCTTTCATGTATTTTTTTTCGGCAGAAAAAAAGGTTTTCTGGCAGAAAAGGGGGCAGATATTCTTTAGTAATGATTCTTTGTTACTTTCTGCCAGTAGCATGATTTTATCTGTGTATCTTAAATTATTAATGTTCCTTCCTCCAATTTTCTTGTCTCCCTCCTCTGAATCTAATTCTGCTTACACATATGTTCAGCACAGAGGTTAAACAGATAGGGTGATAAAACCCAGCTCTGCCTGACCCCTTTGCTGGTTGGAAACCATTACGTTTCTCCATATTCTGTCCTTATTCTGCCTCTTGTCCTGAATATAGGTTACTCATCATGACAATGAAATCTTTGGTGCACTCATTATCCAAAATATACTTGCTATAAAATCTTTAGTGACTCTTCCTTTCCTGAAGCCAGCGTGGACATCTGGCATCTCTCACTCCATATATGGTAGAGGTCTTTGCTGCAGAATTTTGAGTTTCACTTTGCTTGCATGGGAAATTACTACAATAGTCCTGTGGTAACTGCAGTTCTTAGTGTCCTCTTTCTTAGGGACTGGAATGTATATTGAGCATTTTCAATCTGTGGGCCACTGTTTTATTTTCTGTATTTGTTGAGATTTTTGTTAGATCTACAGTAGATTCTCAAGTCTCTCTGAGACCACTGTTCTACAGAGTGGCCATGACAATGAACTCCCCATACAAAGAAACTCAATCTGTGGTCATTGTTACACTTGGGTGTGACACAAATGAAACTGTCCTATCCATATTCTTGATGACTAATGACCAAGTGAGATCTTGTTTCAGTATTTGAGGAAGATCCACTTTGATATGTTGCTTATTTATACTAGCTCTATATTTATCCCAGCTGGCTGGCAAGGCATCAGGTATTGTAATTTTCTTGCATGGAATCTTGCATGGACCTGCTCCTTTAATACTGTAATATGTCATCCAAATAAGGACAAACATGAATTCCTTTCTTTCAAAGATGAGCTTCCAGTGGATCTAACACTTTTGTAAAAACTCTGAGAGCTGAAGCCAGACTAAATGGCAGAGTTCTAAATTAATAGTGTTTGGCTTTATATTGGAAAAGAAGGTATTTCCTACAGAACGGGACCATAGGCTCATTGGCTGACGAGCGGGGTATAAATAAATAAATATTACTTTTGTTGTTGTTGTTATCATTATTCTTTTAAATCAACTGAAACCAACCAATCTCTTTTGTGTAGATTTCCCTTAATGGTCTGCAAGGTCTCCACTTTACACTTTTCATATGTCACAAAACTATTCAAAATTTTAAAATCCAATAATGGCTGGTAAGTACCATTACTATTTGGCACCATAAAAGAGAGAGAATACACCCCTCTTAAATCTGCTACTTTTGGATATCTTCTCTTTAGTCCCAATTTGTAGATGATGTTCCATTTCCTTATTAAAAATCATAATTTCTTTCTCTACTCGAAAAGAGAACCCTCCCTCAAATAGGTTTTCTTTCCATGTTCTTCCATTATGTTGTCAGCACCACTGATTTCTCATCCTGGTTTTCAACTAACAGATTTCCGAGGGCTTTCCTCCTTTAAATGGCATATATGCCAAATTGTTTCTGGACTTCTAATCCACCTCATAGTAGCACAACCAAAGTGACTTATAAGCAATTGCTCAGGCTGTAATATTCCCTGTGGCAAAGGCGACTTAGTCATGCCCCATATCTAATACAGACTTCAACCACCACCCTGAAATCTTTTAAAGTCTCTATTAACTTATGTTTTCATCATCCTGAGTATCTTATATATCCTTAACCCATAGGACCATGACTCATGCAAACTGATACTGCCATGAAATTCCTAATCACTAAAGTTGGCACCTTATGCACTTTTAAAAATGGTGCCTCAGTTCTGTGGGCATCCACTTCTTTTACATGTTATCATTTTCTTAAGTGATAAATGATCCCATAATAGGCTTACTTGTGGAGCATCCACAAATGAAACTTTAAGAAACTCCTTATCTTTCCCTGCATTAAATATAGCTTCTGATTAACCCCCCATGCCAAAAAACAATCAAGTCCTATTAGTTTTAATGGCAGCACATCATCGTACACATGCTGCCATTGAGATGAATGGGCCCACCTGCGTATGCTTAAATGGCAATTCTGTGGTTGGGGTGGGATGACTGTATTCTATATAATCTGCATTAGTTTCCTCTTTATCCTCTTGTGTAATATCCTGACCCTCTCCATTGACGCCCCCTTGTCATGGGGGAGAGGCTTGCATACCCTAATGAAGCTGTGAGCTATGCTGGCGGTGGCATAATAGCCACCGGTAGGGCCTCCCATCCCACAACGGAAGGGTCTGACCAAGAGCGTCAAAGGGCAGGATGGGCCCTTTAGCTTTATGGCAACCATCCTAGGAGAAGGAAAACTCCAATCCCAAAACTGGGCAGATGGTGCTCGTCTAACCCTGTAAGGTAAACCAACTAAGAGAAGGAAACTCTAATCAAACCTACGACCCAAGGATCTCGCTGCCAACGTCCATGCTTGCTTGGCCTCAGCAGACAAACCTTTGGTTTAAAGGGTGAGGCCAGTTCTGTGCATGCTGCACTCCACCAGAAAAATCCATTGCACAGGCTCAAAGGATAAATCGATCCCTCCCCAAAAGTCCTGTAGCGATAGGTGAGGGACGAAACAGCAGGTGAAAAGATGCACTGGAAGCCGCAGACCCAACCCCGCATGCAGGCAGTTCAGGATTTTGGTCACTTGATGAAGATGAAAAAACTTCGAAGCCTGGAAAGGTGTTCTAGGCAAGCATGATGTTGTAAACTGTAATTATAACGGATGGCTCCTGCTAGAGTTTTGCGGAGAACAGCAGCTGACTATTACAACACTATCTTTCAGCAGAAAGATAGCTTGAAGACAATCTGGATGCATCCCCAATCCAAATACTGGCACCTCACTGACTATGTTCTAGTGCGCCAGAGAAACATTCACGATGTCCATCATACTTGAGTCATGCCCAGTAAAGAATGTCAAACAGATCACCGCCTTGTAAGATGTAAACTAAATCTTCATCTTAAGCTCAAACAAAAAAGGGGTGGGTGGCATCTTAAAGAGGAGACTTCAAGTCAACAATCTTCAACAAGCTGCCATGAGAGACAACTTCCAGGCAAATATGCAATCAAAACTTGAAGACCATCCTATAGAATCATAGAATCCTATAGATTCTTCTCCTACAGTGCTTTGGCAACATATCAAAAACCGTATCCTGCAGTCTGCGGAAGAATCCCTTGGGTTCTCCCACAAGAAAAAACCAAGATTGGTTTGATGAAAACAACCAAGAGATCCAGGAGCTTTGGGCAAAGAAGAGAAGTGCTCATCAGGCACACCTCGCCCAGCCATCTTGCCATGTAAGAAAAGCAGCCTTCCGTCTCGCGTGTAATAAACTCCAACAAAAACTCCGAGACATTCAGAACAAGCGGCGAATCAATTTAGCAGAAAAGACACAATGTTGTGCAGATCTGGGTGATTCCAGAGGATTCTATGAAGCTCTTAAAGCATTGTTTGGACCTACTTATCAGGTCCAAAGCTCCTTATATAGTACGGATAGTCAAACACTAATCACAGGCAAAGGCTCCATCCTGAATCAATGGGCTGAACATTTCCAAAGTCTTTTCAGTGCCAAACGAGTAGTTCAAGGCTCAGCTATCCAACATATGATACAACAATTGATGAAAAATGAACTGGACGTAGCTCCCACTTTGGAAGAGACTCTTAAGGTCATACAGCAGATGAAAAATGGCAAGGCAGCTGGGATTGATGGAATCCCACCTGAAGCTTGGAAACACAGAGCTCATGTACTCCATGCTAAATTCCACGAGCTCCTTGTGAGTTGCTGAGAAAAAGGTGAACTGCCATCAGATCTCCGAGATGCAGTTATCATCACTCTATATAAGAAAAAAGGAGATTCATCAAACTATCAAGGTTGTGGAGTTGAAGGCTTTCATGGCCGGCATCCACAGGATGAGCACTATCATCCCCACGTCACCATAGGCAAATCAGTGCTTTAACCTACCTGGGAAGCATCATCTCTACAGATGCCAAGATTGATAAAGAGATTGATCACAGATTAGCAAAGGCATATAGTGCATTCGGAAGGCTTCACAAAAGAGTCTGGAGTAACAAACAACTGAGATGAAGCACAAAAATCAGTGTATACAGAGCCATTGTACTGTCTTTTCTCCTCTACAGGTCTGAAACATGAGTCATCTATCGCCAACATCTACAACTCCTCAAACGCTTTCATCAGCGCTGTCTATGCACAATCCTAAATATACACTGAACTGACTATGTGACAAATGTTGCTGTCCTTAAGCAAGCAGGGCTCACCAGCATTGAGGCCATGCTACTGAAAATGCAGATGCGCTGGGCAGAGCACGTTTCTAGGATGGAGGACCACTGCCTCCCAAAACAGTACTCTACAGTGGGTGGTGGGTGGGATATGGTGTATATTTGTAGCTGTATTTTATCTTTGTAAGATGCTATTATTGTTCTCACAAAAAGCAGGGTAGAAATTAAAGTTTTATTATTATTTATTATTACAGTGAACTCGCCATGGGTCAGCATAAGAAGAGATACAAGGACTCCCTGAAACAACATTTCAAGCTCGGTCAAATTGATCACCAATAGTGGTCTGCCCTGGCCTCACATCAGGAGGCATGGAGACACACTATCCACAATGCTGTAGCCTCTTTTGAGAACTCACGCCGAACAAGTCTCGAAGAGAAACGACAACGCAGAAAGAACCACAACTTGGAAACATCACCCAAGGAAACTTTTTGATGTGCTCTCTGCAACCGGACTTGTTTATCTCGGATTGGTCTTTTTTAGTCATCAATGTGCTTGTAGAAAGCATGGGATGAGTCCTTCCTGAATCTTCATTAGTGAAGAAAAGCCAGAGACTATCCTGACCCATTTCTACATGTAAAGTGGATTCCTAAATCCCTCTGTAAAAATAGTTTCTTATTTTTTATTAATTGCTTCTTTCATTTGCTCTCTTGAACACATCTTTCTTGCACTCCTTCCTCGTTAGCCCTTATTAAATTAATTACTTTTTAATAGTGCTGAAATCAGATTTAGAATTCATTGAAAATAAATTGTATTGAGGAATCATTTTTTGCAGATTCATTTGCATCAAATAATTTATCATTTGATAATTAATTGCAGCTGTGCTTGTTACCAAATTCATACGATTAAAAGGCAATTCATTTTGTGGTCTTGAAGAATTTATCTCCCTATCCACAACCTCTTTAATTATTGCCTGCAATTCATTAGGGCACACCATTACATCAGACATTGTAGTGCTGCTCTGAAAAAACTGGATATGATTTGGCAGATACTGTTGGTATATATCCTCTTCTAGTGACTTCAAGTACAATATCAACAAAAAGGCTATGATGAAATAGAGGGAGGAGAATCTAATCCCCCACCTAGCTGCCTCTCAGAACTGTTCATCACAATATTTGACTGCTCAGTAGCTGCCTTCTTGCCAAGAATCAGGATAGTATTAGTTCCAGGGATTTCCCTGCTACCCTCAGTCAAACCTCAGTTATCACCATGGTGACCTAAAACGGCCATTGCTGTTTTATCTACTTCCAAACCCTGATTCTCTGACTGGGCATGTCACAGACAATCAGGCTTTTTTTTTAACCTGCCAGGCAATTTTAGGCTTTTTTGGCTTCACTGGCTTCTTTAGCCCTTCAGAACTCACTAATTTGTGGGATCTCTCTTTCTCCTTTTTCTTTATTAAGTGAATAATGCTATTGCACACACTGGCTCACTCACACTAGACAAAACAAGTATTATTTTCAATGCCCCCTCATCATTTTTACCAGAGCTATGCTTAGAAGCAAATATGTAGCTATAATTATTTTTATTGCCTTCCAAAGTTACAAAGTGCTAAGCAGCAGTCAATGAGATGGGTGGTGTGTGGCGATAACCTGATCTTGAGTGGATTGTTCCCTCTGTTTAGCCAGAGGATTACGGTGACAACATTTGGATATTACATATAACTCATTAATGAGGCAACATATTTGCCCAATAAAAGCCTAGCCTAGATTTTGCTCTGCTATGTTCGTGGTGGTCTCAAAGAAACACAGGTATTCAATGTGTATTAGCACAGACATATAAAGCTACAACAAATGTTTACACTTTTACAGAAGTTACCAAGAGATCACCAAAATTAAATCCTTAGATAATAAATCTCCAAAGAAAATGTTTCTTTCTCTGTCTTTGTCTAAATCTCTTTCTCTGACCTTATATATATACACACAGATTAATCTGAGTCTGTACCTTTGTATAGTGGGAGATTTAATGCATGTATCTCATCTTGTACTGATTATTGCTTACAAAAATTAGGATGTCTTTAAAAGCAGTTCCATATAAGCCTACTTTTTTTGTGGTCTCTATGCTTCACACAATAGGGTTTGTGCCTGTGCAGAGATCCCATTTGGATCATTCCCTGAGCATACCAAATCCCGCCAATCTAACTCCTCCTTCAATTCTCTTTCATCCGCTGCAAAAGAAACATCTCCTTTGGAGTGCTCTTCGTTTTCACAAACGGCTGAGTAGATTCCTTTCAAAATCCCTTTATTTTTCTCTTTTATTTCTCCCTTTTTCTTCTCCTTGAGCTGCCCCTTTTTTCTAGTTTCTAGTTTTTGGAGCCTTTTCCTCGAGGTATTTGGCCCGGACGAGCCCCCTCACCCCCTTAGGCCTCTCCTTTTAAGAAGTGCTCTGATTGTGGAAACAAACTTGCCCTCATAGACAGACACTCTAAGTGTCTGGGGAGTTCCCACATCCCCGAAAAATGCCTTCACTGTAAGGCCTTTACTTCTGTTACCCTCAAGAATAGGGCCAAGAGTCCAAGCACATTTGTGGGAGAAGGACATTTCCATTTCTCAAGCCTCTGGCCTGCAAGCAGATCCTCTGGGAAGATTGCCAATATCGAAGTTCCCAAGGATCCCAAAGCTGTCTTAGAAGTCTGTTTCGACGTCGACATCAACCTCGACGTTGACCACTCAAACACCGACCTTGTCAATGTTGAAAGCACTGTCTTCAAAGGAGTCAGTGTCTCAGCCAGCTGCTGGCTCTCAGCAGGACCCTCACAAAGGGGACAAGCAGAAGCATAAGAAGCACCACAAATCCAAGGAGGCGACTACAGTTGTGGCTACAGCTGCAGCCCAGGCTGATTCAGCTATGGCCTTCCTGAGACCGGCCTTGATGCCGACTACCAGCTCTTTCACCCCGGCCCCGGTCACTATTTCAGGACATGGTGCCGGAGGCCCTGGAACTGACTACGGTATTGATGTCAACCTCGACGCCGTCCCAGCTTGTTTCTACCTCAACATCGACGGTATTGCCGATCCTTCCACCATCTGCTGTACCCGAGGAAAATCCTCACGATGTCGGAAAGGATTTACAGGCTGAGATTCCCTTCTCCCCCACAGAGAAGGTCTCTGGATCCGTTTGAGGAGCGGTTTTTCAACTTGCCCCACTCATCAGCTTCCTTTTTGGCACAGCACCGAGTGGAGGAATTTTGGACGGAACGACACCCGTCGTACCGCTCGTATTCACCCTCCTATAGGGACTGCCATTATGTGAGGGACCTGTATTTTGACCGTTTCGCCAGACAAAGGTCTCGATCTCGGTCCCCACTGGATGTGCATACTGAATACAGAGAGATCTCGCCTCCTCCTCAAACCACAGCCACATCGAGGCCACCTGACCCGTTGCCAGTCTACATGCTGGCATTGACGTCGACAGTGGTGTCGACATTGACGTCGGCACTGGCGGTTTCCACTGTCCCAGAATGGACTTCGATGTCGACAGCTCTAGCCTTGGTCCCTGTGCAACCATCCTCTTTCCTACCTTCCGTGCACACCTTGCCAGCCCCTATTGCTGCGGCCCAGTCAACGGAGGAATCAGCATATGTGCAGGAGGGCTCTCCAGCTTCGCCAGTCCTGGTGGTGTCTTCCCCCAATGACAAGGTGGAAGACTAAACTCCAGGCTCCCAGACTGAAGATGTACATCTGTTCTCGGGAATTGTTGATAGGATGTCAAAGGTAGTTGGCCTACAGAAAGCTCAGGCACCTCAACCACCTAGGGATCCTACCGACGGCCTGTTTGCAAAGCCTGTACAACTGGCTATCATCCCTTTCCAACCATCCTACCAGACATTCTTTCAAATAAGCTTATAAAATGTGGACTAAACAAGGTAACTGTTACATGGATTTGTAACTGGTTGACTGGCCGAACCCAAAAGGTGCTCAACAATGGTTCCTTTTCATCCTGGAGAGAAGTGACAAGTGAGGTGCCACAGGGTTCTGTCCTGGGCCCGGTGCTATTCTATATCTTTATTAATGACTTAGATGACAGTATTGGGGGCTTAGTTATCAAATTTGCAGATGACACCAAATTAGGAGGAGTAGCTAATACCCCAGAGGACAGGATCAAAATTCAAAATAGATGAAGGGAATGCTGTGGATATAGTATATCTTGATTTCAGTAAGGCCTTTGACAAGGTTCCCCATGACATTCTTGCAAACAAGCTTGCAAAATGTGGACTAGACAAGGTAACCGTTACATGAATTTGTAACTGGTTGACTGGCCGTACCCAAAGGGTGCTCAACAATGGTTCCTTTTCTTCCTGGAGAGAAGTGACAAGTGGGGTCCCACAGTGCTCTGTCCTGGATCCAGTGCTATTCAATATCTTTATTAATGACTTGAATGACAGTATTGAGGGCCTAGTTATCAAATTAGCAGACGACACCAAATTAGGAGGAGTAGCTAATACCCCAGAGGACAGGATCAAAATTCAAAATGACCTGAATAGATTAGAAAGCTGGGCCAAAGCTAACAAAATGAATTTCAACACAGAGAAATGTAAGGTACTGCACTTAGGATGGAAAAATGAAATGCACAGATATAAAACGGGGGACACCTGGTTGAATGAGACTATGTGTGAAAGGGATCTAGGAGTCCAAGTAGACAGCAAGTTGAACATGAGTCAACAGTGTGATGCAGCAGCTAAAAAGGCCAATGCAATTTTAGGCTGCATCAATAGAAGTATAGTGTCTAGATCAAGGGAAGTAATAGTGCCACTCTATACTGCTTTGGTCAGGCCCCACCTGGAGTATTGCATCCAGTTCTGGGCAGCACAATTTAAAAGGGATGCAGAGAAACTGGAGCGTGTCCAAGGGAGGGCGACTAAAATGGTTAAGGGTCTGGAAACCATGCCCTATGAGGAACAACTTAGGGAGCTGGGAATGTTTAGCCTGGAGAAGAGGAGGTTAAGAGGTAATATGATAGCCCTGTTTAAATATCTGAAGGGATGTCATATTGAGGAGGGAGGAAGCTTGTTTTCTGCTGCTCCACATACTAGAACGCAGAGCAATGGATGCAAACTGCAGGAAAAGAGTTTCCACCTCAACATTAGGAGGAACTTCCTGACAGTAAGGGCTGTTTGACAGTGGAACACACTCCCTCAGAGTGTGGTGGAGTCTCCTTCCTTAGAGGTCTTTAAGCAGAGGCTGGATGGCCATCTGTTGGGGATGCTTTGATGGAGAGTTCCTGGATGGCAGGGAGTTGGACTGAATGGCCCTTGTGGTCTCTTCCAACTCTATGATTCTATGATTCTAAAGCCTTTATTTTTACAGTGAGCCCTCCTCATTTGCTCTGTCTTTCTTTCTTTTTTTTCTTTCCTGGCCATTTAACAAAGAATGGCATGGACATCTAACTATGGGTATCTAATTTTGTTTCTCGGAACTAGATAGGTTGTGAAACCATTAGCAAAAGACTTTATTCCAAGATGATCTCACAAGAGACATTTTACTTTTCATTGAAAAGTCTTGACTTTCTTAACTTTTGATATCCCAATTTCTTTTCATTACAAGTTAGTGATTTGCTGTCTATCTCACAATATGCACAATATTAATGGACACACACAGAAGCCTGAAACTACATTCAAATCAGTTTGTTGCTATCAAATATGTGTGCACCATTTACTTTGTGATTTAAAAGCAGAACCTCCCAACAAGCATGAGTGACTAATAAGTGACTTATTGAAATATGTAATATCCTAATAAACTGTCTTTTGTGGAAGCATGAAATACATCTGATGGCTCAACAGTTAAAGGATGTTTAATATATATTTCCTTTAAAGCAATTTAGAATGACATCAGCATTGCACCAGCAAGCAAGGACTGACCTACATTCAAAGTGGCTCTCTCTTTTGCTCTTATTGAGAGATTGGATTTTGCCTTCTGGAAAAGCAGAACTGAGGAATTTGAGAGGATTTTTGTGAATCCCTAAAAGAGCTTCTTTTTTGGTATAAAGTATCCAGGAAGTTATAGAGCAATTTAAAGCCCTATATGGCTTGGGCCCGAGTTACTTAAAGGAACGCCTCTCCCTATACAATCCATCCCGCACACTTAGATCATTAGGGAAGAACTTGTTAGAGGGTGTAAACACCAAATTGGTGTCAACTTCCCATAAGGCATTCTCCGCTGCAGCCCCAAAGATGTGGAACGACTTGCCGGAAGAGATCCGTCTAATTACCACCTTGGATGCTTTTAAAAAGGCACTTAAGACGGATCTCTTCCGGTGGGCTTATCCACCTGATATTTTGTGATAAATCATGGGCTGTTACCAATATTGAAGTAACAATTATAACTTATCGCACTGAAGGCTGTTTGATTGTTCACTCCTAATTACTGCAATAGTTGCTGCTGATGTCTCATACAATGTTTTTATATGGAATTTTAATGTGTTTTGTATTGTTTTATAACTCTGTTTTATTAATATGTTGGAATCCCGCTTCAATCAGATGGAGAAGCGGGAAATAGAAATAATAATAATAATAATAATAATAATAATAATAATAATAATAATAATTGCCTGTTGTCTCTCCCCTCTCTTTCTGAAGCAGCAAGTCCCAATCTCCATTTTCACTGATGGGATAAACAGGGTGCTATGTTTTTACAAACATTTAAAGTCCTCATGATTACATGCCATGCATACCTGGAGTGTCAGAAACCTATAACTTTATTATGCTCTTGTTTTAACTATTCCTCTTTTTACCTTATTACCGTGTAAACTCTTAATTTATTTGAATTAATGCAATTTTGCTGTTTAATTATAATTCTAAGCCTGGAAGTGCATTTGCCTTGCACATCTCATGCTGATTTCTTGGCTAAAGTACTCTACTGAGAGTTTCCTATCCTTTCATTTTAATTATCCCTCAATATGGGGGTTATTTTAGAAAAGGATGATTAATGAGGTACCCAAGCTGCCTTTTGAAGCTAAATGATGATAGTTCATTATGGTTTTCATACATTTTAGGACTCCTGGTACCCTCACTTTGACTTGCCAATTTTATATAATACCATTATATCCTGTGTAAAAATTCCAGGTAAGTGATGATTATTTGAGCAAGGTGGTTGAATGGAGTTCTTTTATAGAAGTGATATTTTCTCTTTAGTTCTAACAGACAAATCAGTTCCACATTCTCATTCTCTCAGCCACAGATGACTATCCAGAACTCACAGCTTAGAAATATCAGCTTTCATTGGAGAAATCAAGTAGCTGAGAGTTCACCCACAAAGGACTATAACGAAATTTAATTTTTAAAAAGTGTTAAATAGCACAGGCATTTTAATCTGTTTTAATGAAAGAGTCTGTGTCTGTTATTCTTCACCATATCTCCAAAACCATACAAGTTAACATGTGAAATGTGGCACAGAGATTAAGAGGATACTAATACCAAGTACCCCAGGATTATTTTTTTAAACTAAGTGCTTTAATTTAGTTAATTCAAACCTGTCAACTGCATTGTTTGTCATTGACCAAGCAACTAACCATCCTTAACCTGTAATGAAGAAAGCGTGCTCAGTCCAAGATATTCATTTCTTCAGAAAGAGAAACTCACTTCATAAAGAAATTGGTATGGAATTGGAACAACATTATTTAACTAAGGCTTTGTTTTCTTATCAGAAGAATCCTAGCTTGAGACCTTGTGATATAACTATAATATAAACTCCTTCCCTTTATGAACTGTATTACATAAGGTTCTTACCGAGTTCGTCTAGGAATTGGACATCGCCTTGTCCCACCTCTGCAGAGGAAAAGGAGAATTATATGAACATACCATAAATACACATCAATGTACAGGAAATAAATAAAAAGATAACAAAACATTTTCCAAAAAATGTAGTTTAAACTACCTTGCTTGGTCAGAGCTATGACCCTTTAACAATCTACTTCCAACAGTAGTGATACAGATCCAGAAGTCACTGAGAAGGTTATAAATACACTCATCCCTCCACATTTGCCTCTTTGACCCATGTGGATTTGATTATTCGCAGATTTTATTAATACCAGTATGTTCTCTCTAGGAATATCTAGGTACTTCAGGACAACTCTATGGTCAACATTAACCAAAAGTCACTCTGAAGAACCTAGAGATTCCCAGAGAGAACACTCCACTAGGCATTTGTAGCTCCTCCAGTGCAATTCAATGGACAATGTCTGGCAGATATTGACCACAGAGTTGAACTGGAAGACTTAGAGATTGCTAGAGAGGTGTTCTCTTAGGTAAAAACATCATGCTTTTGTTATTTGCATTTTTTTGCACATTCACAGGGATCCTGTGTCCCTAACCTCAGTGAATATGGAGGGATGAGTATAATGTACAAAGCAAATGTTTTGGAGGTAGTTAAACATCACTAACCAATGATTTGGCTGACAGCTTTGGTTCTAAACACAAATTAGCTCAGACTAATGTTTATCTCTATTGACTACATACCTGAAGACACTGATCCATTTCAGAGACTGTGCCAGTGGAATCTAGCAGGGCCTACTGGGGCGGACTCTTCACTAGCCCCTCACCTCAGTAGCACTTCCCCAGCATGCCATTTCAAGTAGATGGGCATACACAGCAGTGGCACAGAAAATCAGACATTATGGCAGCCACCAGACACCTATTGTGGCCAGGCCCTGGCTTTGGGCCCATTACACGGCCAGTGCATTTATGAAAGCAAGGTTAGCAGCTATAGCAGTGCCATTCAGAAGGCCCAGTAAGTGTGCACATGGTACATAATAAGGCAGAACAGCAGCCTTCTAAGGCAGTGATTCCCAGCCTTTGGTCCTCCAGATGTTTTGGACTTCAGCTCTATAAATTCCTGACTGTTGACCAAGTTGGCTGATGCTTCTGGGATCCAAAGTTCAAAACAAATGGACAAATGTTGGGAACCACTGCTCTAATGGTTGTCTTCCAAGCCTCAAAATAAAACTGGTGTCAGATCTGATTCAGGAGAATGCATCTTTGGAGCTTAGTTAAATGCAAAGCAGTTCTACACCAAGATGCTTTAGAGAAAGAAAACTATCTCCAAATGACTGAAAAGCAAAAGCTGCTCAATGCAAGTAATTTAAAAGTACACTCACATCTTGCCGTTCAAACTTACCAATTAAAAATTTACTACCCCTATGGGAAGTGTTCCTGGGTTTTATTACTAAAAAATAATAGTACTGAACACAGAAACAAATGAGATGAATTTCTTGTTCATACCAGCAGAAGTGTTGCTGGCAGGTAATCACTCTAAAAATGCATTCCAAAAAGGATCAGCAAGCAGTGCCTCTGGGACATGGTGTTCCCAAAGAAGAAATAATCTATAATATGAAGTCAAGGGGAGGGCTAATAACTTAATAGAACAGCACATAGCTTGCATGCATATGTTTCACAGGTTCAACTCCCACCACCACCAATTAAAAGGATTTGAGGAAGTAAGTCTGGGAAAGCCCTGTGGTTGAGGTTGTGGAGAGTTACTTCTATTAGTAGTTGACACAGGTCTGAATAAACCAAGACTAACTTGGTATAAAGTAGCTTCAATGTTTAACTGTTAAATTCTTCATAGCCTTAGAATATTGATGGGAGTTCCTGCATGGCAGGGGGGTTGGACTGGATGGCCCTTGTGGTCTCTTCCAACTCTATGATTCTATGATTTCTAAGATGCAAAAGTCAAAGGAATTACTGAAGTCTTTCCAGCAATGGAATGTCAGCGGAACAAGGAATATTGTGCTTTCTCCTACTATGATCTAAAGCAGACCTCTTTAACCCATCACTCTTCAGATGTACCTAACTATAGCCTGCATCATCCCCAGACAGCAGAATGCCAGTGTCAAACAAAATCATTTAATCATCTGACATATCAGCAATGGGATATATCTCAAAAAAAGTTATACTAGGTATATATTCCAATTTAAATATCACATACAATTACCATTTGCAAACATGCAACTACACAAATATTGTTGAGTGTTAGACCTTCTTAAAAACCAGAAGAAGAAAAAAACCAAGGACAGGAATTTTTCACAATGAAGAAAAGAAAACAGGAGGATATCACATGGGATTTAGCACTATTTACATTTTGTGATCTGAAGTGAAAAACAAGACAGCCAAGCTACCAGAGAACACCCAAAAATCCATGCACAGCACAGCTTCAAATACGATGTCCATAAATTACGTAAATTCACATAGAAATGATACATGGCAGATAAGATCCTGTTTGGGTTAGCAGAAAGTAGTGAGCTTCCAACTGTCTGACCATTTATTTGCAGAGAAATAATAGACGAAACCAAGTTTGGTTTCATCCAACAAAGCAGTCAAACCTAGTAGATGCAATGCAATGTTTATGTTCGCAGGAATGATCTCCCTTTTATTTATACATATACTCCTCACTCCAACGTATAACCAGTAGTGATGAAGATAACCAGTAGTGATGAAAGAGTTAATATTTAGCTATTCCCTGAGGGACCAGAACTTTGCCTACAAGCACTGCTTTCTCTAACCCTTTCTTTTATTATGTTCTAGACTAGACACTTCTAGAGACTATTTTCTACCTTTCCTGGAAAAGTCGAGTGGCCAGCATATAATTCATTGTGGTTTTGTGTTCCAGAAAGGATCTGAAAAACCAAGAACAGAGTGTCAGTTAAAATTCACTATTTAAAAAAAAAGAAAGAATATCTTAGCAGAGGCAATTTACAAAGCTTTTCATGAAGTGCAGGACATAAGAAACAAACAGAATCAGGAATCTAAAGAGCAAAACATTTGCATAGTGAAAAGCTGGATTAGGAGGTAATGAAGAAAGAGAGACAAGACAACATAAGACACAATCCTAGAACAGAAATTTGCTGAGTAAGGAAAATCTTTAAAAGTATTAAAATGGTATGAAATAAGTATTTGCATCTGCCACCTCCCTGGGTATTGTAAAATGCTGAGATGATACCTTCAAATTATGAATTTTGCTTACCCATATGTGTCCCAGGTTACTGGTGTAGGAAATATACGAATGAATCCACCCCTCCTCTCATATTCATCCTTCACTCTACGCAGAACTTTTATCTGGAATTAGAATGAGCATTGGAAGACAGTAATAATGTTAGCCACAAAAAGAGATCTATCTTCACAGAAATCTCAGAAGTGCCCAAAATGCAATAAACATTGGAAATGGGAATTTGCTAAGCAATCTGCTCTGGATAAAAGGAGTAGGTGTGCAGCATGGGAATACTTCAACACTATCTTTGTCACTGGATGCTCAGTGTGCTTGATCCCAGCTCCAACTGGTGTACCAGCTAAAGCCTTTCCTGGAAAGGGATAACTTAAGTCACAGTAGTTCATACACTGTTAACTTTCCAATTAGACTACTGTAATGTACTCTACATGGGCCTGCTCTTGAAGACCCATTCAAAAGCTAAAACTAGTGAAAAACATAGGAGCAAGATTGTTTTCCAGTGTATCATATAGACAACATGTAACACCAGCCTTACAAGAGCTGCAATGCCTGCCAATTGGCTATTGGTCTGAATTCAAACTGGTGATGATACTTAGTATGTATATGGCTTGGGACCTTGATTCTTGAAGGAGCACATTCCCCTATATATTTTTGCCTCAGAATTGAGGTCTGCAAGAGGTAGCTTCCTTTGTGTCCCATCACTGGAGGAAAGATGGGGGAAAGGTCCTTTCCAGCTTTGGTACTCTGGTTGTGGAATGCCTCCTGTGGAGGTGTGCCTGGTGCCAACATTGGTTTCTTTCCAGCACCAGGCCAAAACATATTTTTTATTAAAGCCTTTGAGGACTAATTTATTTCAAATGATACACGTACATGATTTTACACTGCTGTAGCTTTTAAAGTGATTAACTATGACTCAGTTTAATGTCTTTATTTCTTTAAATTATTTATAGCTTTAAATTGGAAATGTTTAAAATTGTTCAAATTATACAGCACCCTGAGATCCCATGATAAAGCATGAGACAGAAGAGTTTGAATGAATAAATAAATGAATGAATGAATGAATAATCCATATTAATCAAGGACCAGTTACTTATGAGACCAGTTTTAAATGTTCCATTCTGCAGAGGTTAAACTTATTATTTCTTGTCACAGTCTTCTTGCTGGGCTGCCAGTCTCACTTTGTTGACACTGGAGACATCTCGTAACCAAACACATTAATTCATGAGACTGACTCCTTACATGTTCTGCATCTAATGACTCAATTGTATGTGATTTCCCTTACCTCCTCCATAGAAAGGCCCAGCATGGAACCAACATGTCTCCCAGATATTTTCTCTTTTGCTGATGACATAAGATTTTTCATCTCAGCATCACTGGCAGAGAGAGGCCGAGAACGCTGTAGGATCAGAGGGAGAAATTGGGTTTAAATTATTTCTTCTAATTTTATTCCAAAAATTTTAATTTATTTCAAAGACCAAAGGAGTTTTGCCCAGAAAAAGATACTCTTGAGGCATCAGAGCCAGGAGTCACACTCCAAAGCAGAAAAGATCCAAGGGCACAAATGCCAGGTTTCGCACTCTCTCTCTCCAAATATAACATGATCCACACCCCATTAGATACCAATGCCAGATTTCATGTTCCTTGTGTTTGACTGCAGAACCACACCTCATGTCTCTAAGAGCCAACATTCACAGCTTCTGTCTTTCTGGGCAAAACATGAGACAAGTTCCTGGCTCTGGTGACTACAGAGTAACATTCCTAGCTTTCAGCTGCTGGACAGTAGATAGTTTGTAGTTATCTGTGTGGGAGATGAAGCTACAGTAAGGAAGAGAAATTTAGATCATCAATTATTTTCTTCAGATCTAAATGCAGAGATTACCACAAACAAAGACTTTTTTCTGAGCAGAAAGACTGCATTCTCTGCATTCATCTCTATTTCTTTCACAAGATGGTTAGGTTAGTCATGACCAAATACTAAAATGGAAACATTTTTTTTAAAAAAACTGATGTCTTAGACATTTTCAACCTAGTTGCACTGCCAAGGCTTGAATCAAAAGTATTTAAAGATTGAGATCTTAAGTTACTAAAGAAAGTTTTTTAAACCTCGGGATCAAAGAAGCAGAAATTAAAACCAGGTTAAGTTATAACACAGATTCAAGACAACATAACCCCTCTCTAGAAATGTACAAAAAAAGTATTATGAGTATGTCCCACTATTTAATGTAGTTTTCATTCATCAATATATAAGAAAAAAGATTAAAAGCCAGAGACAAGACTTAAAAATCAATATTCACTAAATGATGGGAATACTTAAAAAAAACACACACACACACACACACACAAAAGAAAATGGGAGGGAGAAGGGGGGAAAGATATCCACCATTCTTTGGTTATCAGTCTACTTCTTCAGATGTGATACAGTGATACTAACCCTCAGGTTATTGGGAGTGAGATAGAATGTAAAAGGATCCAGAAAGATGAAAACTATAATACATAGTGCAGGAAGAAATGAAAAGAAAGACCAAATATTAATGTAGCCAATGCCATAAGACAGAAAAAGAACTCCACTAGATTCAACCTCAGTATTATAGTTGCAATGTGACAAGCCTTGCCATTGTGTTCATCAGTGTTCCCTCCTCTCCTCCATCATCAAACTTAACTAGAAATGAATTTTAATTTTACTAATTTATTTCTGTCCTGTCTTTCTGCCTGAATTTAAGACAGTCAAGATGGCATACAGCATAATTTGGGACAGTCAAGATAACCTATCAAAGGCCAAAACCAATAAAACAATACAGTTGGCCTGAAACATTTGTGGGTTCAGATTCATGATTTTGACTATTCACAATTCTGTAGCCACAGCTTAACTAGGTCAATCTCTTCACCTCCCTTCTTCCTCCCAGCCACTCAAAAGCAACACAATATGTTCCCTACTTTGCCAGACCTGCAGACTCCTCCTCCTCTCCTCCCAGTCCACTGAATGTCAAACTTTGCATCTTCCTCATTTGCAAAGTCCTTCCCTTTAAATCTGTCTGAATTTGTGGCATCCATCAGGAAGGATCAAATTTCTCTCCCTCCTTCTCATCCCCCTCTCTCCCAGCCAAGCAAAAGCAACACCATACCTTCCTTTTGTGGTGATGGCTGCAAGCACTGGATTCAAAGTGGAAGGACTCTGGAAAGGAGGAGGATGCAAAATCTGACAAAGCAGGGAAAGGTACAGTGTTGCCTTTGCCTGGCAGAGAGTGAGGAAGTGGAGGAAGGGAGAGAAGGTGAATCCTCTCTGCTGGTGGCTGAAAATATCAGATTCAAAGGGAAGGACTATGGAAATAATTAATAATTAATAATTAATAATAATAATAATAATAATAATAATAATAATATTTATACCCCGCTCTTCAAGGCTATCAGAGCGGCTTACAATTTGTTAATTAGACATTTCCCTGCCCTCAGTCTTACAATCTAAAAAAACACGAAACAAAAGGAGAAGGAAATGGCAATAGGGAAGGGGGAAAGTCCAGCAGATCTTCTCTCCCTCTGAGGCCTGGACCAAGGCAGATGGACTGGAGGGAGGGCTCCTCTTTTTAGGCAAGGCCTGTTGGAACTGGCTTGCCTTTCTCTCCCTCAAGATGGTGGATGAAGGGAGGGCTCTTCTTCTTTTTAAGAAAGGCCTGTAGGAGCTGGCTTGCCTTTCTCCCCGTGAAGCTGGTGGATGGAGGAAGAGGTCTTCTTCTTCCCTCTTCAGGCAAGGCCTGTTGGAGCTGGCTTGCCCTTGTCTCCCTCAAGATGGTGGAAGGAGGGAGGACTTTTCTTCCCTTCAGGCAAGGCCTGTTGGAGCTGGCTTGCCTTTCTCTCCCTCAAGATGGTGGATAGAGGGAGGGCTCTTCTTCCCTTCTGGCAAGGCCTGTTGGAGCTGGCGTACCTTCCTCTCCCTCAAGATGGTGGATGGAGGGAAATGAAGGGAATGCAAAGTTTGGCAAAGTGGGGAATATACGGTGTTGCTTTTGTCTGACAGGAAGGGATGGGAATGGGAAAAGGAGAGGGAGGAGAGAATGTAGATCCTCCATGGTGGTGGCTGGATTGAAAGTGGAAGCATTTTGGAAATGTAGGGGGAGGCTGTGTGTTGCAAGGTTACAAAAACAGTTATGGATGGCCCTCTTAGTCGAAGAAGGCACTTTATCATTCATGCTAGCGTGGCTAACATATTTCCAGATTTCCCACTTTCACAGGGTCCTCCACCCCTAAACCCCATGAATGTGGAGAGGTCACTGTACAAACATTTTGCCCATTCCAATTAGCCATCCTAGCATCCATCTCTCAACAGTTTAGGTCGCACTGCTAATAACTTATCTAGCTATGGGTCTGCCATACTTTCTACACCCTCATGTACACAGAGAGGTACATGCAGGCGCAAAATATCTACAGAATGCAATGTTTTGCCCTGTGGCCTCCTTCAGCAAGGTACCATAAGCTGGGATATGCCAAAGGAAATCTACTATAGGCTGAAAAGGGAGGTTATCCTTTTTCCAGCTGGAAAATGTAAAGAATAACACATAGCAGTTTGCCATGCTGCCATGTCAAGGGGTGACCTTCCCATCCTTCCACATCCTCTGGAGGGCATCCTTTTTACTGCTTCCTGATCAGGGCACAGTCAGTTTTTTAATTAGGATGTGGAAGAAGGGATGAAAAGTCAAAACAACAAGGGACTAGTCTGGAAGTTGAAAAGAATTCTTCCTGGTTTCATTTTCCACTCAACATCTCCTCAATTACAAAGACAACTGACTCTAAAAATCTCAAGACAATGAACATTTGTTTGGAAATCAGTGAAATTATCTTAAATAGTAACTTATCATCTACAGAATGGCATTCATTTTAACTGTCTCTTGGGGTGGAGGTAACAGAATTCTGGTATCTCCAAAAGATTAACCTAGAATGAGAAGGCAAATTTGCCATGAAGGGCTCAGACAACAAAGAGAGTTAAGAAAACAAATACTTAATAGTTAGCTGCAGCAGCCTAAAGAGCTGTCCTAGCAAAAATGAGGGGAAGGGAATAATAAAATAAGTGGAGAGGAAAACAGCAATTTAGCTCTGCAGCCCTTATACCCACTGGAGTAGTCCCTTCTTTTGGAAAATTGAGCCGATTAACTAAGGACTTAATCACACCAGGCTGCTAAGATGCCACAATCGAGTGTAGGAAACACAAACATACTAGTTTGGACGTATGCCCTTCCCAGCATGCCTTTCGGTCTGTATTTTCTATTTTTTATTCTATAGTCATAGAATCATAGATTCAAAGAATAATAGTTGGAAGAGACCATAAAGACCATCCATTCCAACCCCCTGCCATGCAGAAACTCTCCATCCAAGCATCCCGAAGAGATGGCCATTCAGCCTCTGCTTAAAGGCCTATAACTCCACCACACTTTGAGGCAGTGTGTTCCACTGTCAAACAGCCCTTACTGTCAGGAAGTTCCTCCTATTGTTGAGGTGGAATCTCTTTTCCTGTATCTTGCATCCATTGTTCCGGGTCCTGTTCTCTGAAGCAGCAGAAAACAAGCTTGCTCCCTCCTCAATGTGACTTCCCTTCAGATATTTAAACAGGGTTATCATATCACCTCTTAACCTTCTCTTCTCCAGGCTAAACATCCCAAGCTCCCTAAGTCGTTCCTCATAGGGCATGGCGTCCAGACTCTTCACCATTTTAGTCACCCTCCTTCGGACACGCTCCATTTTCTCCACATTATACTTCTATTCATGCAGCCTAAAATTGCATTGGCCTTTTTAGCTGCTGCATAGCACTGTTGACTCATGTTCAACTTGTGGTCTACTTGGACTCCTAGATTCCTTTCACATGTGGTCTCGTTTAGCCAGGTGTCCCCCATCCTATATGTGTGCATTTCATTTTTCTGCCCTATCTGCAGAACCTTACATTTCTCTGTGTTGAATTTCATTTTGTTAGCTTTGGCCCAGCTTTCTAGTCTATTCAGGTCATTTTGAATTTTGATCCTGTCCTCTGGGGTATTAGCTCCTCCTCCTAATATGGTGTTATCTGCAAATTTGATAACTATGCCCTCAATACTGTCATCCAAGTCATTAATAAAGAGATTGAATAGCACTGGGCCTAGGACAGAACCCTGTGGCACCAAACTTGTCACTTCTCTCCAGGATGAAAAGGAACCATTGCTGAGCACCCTTTGGGTGCGGCCAGTCAACCAGTTAAAAATCCATATAATGGTTAACTTGTCTAGCCCATATTTTACAAGCTTGTCTGGGGAACCTTGTCAAAGGCCTTACTGAAATCAAGATATACTGTATCCACAGCATCCCCTTCATCTACCAAGCTGGTAACTTTATCAAAATACACAGAGAGAGAGAGATCAGATTAGTCTGACATGACTTGTTTCTCTGAAACCCATGTTGACTTTTTCTGATAATGGAATTATCTTCTAGCCAGTCCTGAAGAACAACAAGATCAAGACTCAACCTAAGCAAATGAGAGACAGCCTGAGGCCAGGGGATTCCCAGCAGACAATGAGCACCAGTTAGCAGACTTTAATCTTGTTTGCATATTCTCCCACCCTGAGGTCTGCCATTAGCAACAGAACAATACATTTGCAAATTACTCCTTCCGTCCAGGGTCACACAGGATATATATATCCAATCCTTTTCCAGGCTATCATTCTCTGAAGATGCCAGCCACAGATGCTGGTGAAACGTCAGAAAGGAACTTTTCTAGAACATGGCCACATAGCCCAAAAGCTCGACAAAAAACTATAGATGCCGGCCATGAAAGCCTTCGACTCCACATTCTGATATTACATTTGCCAGTTCTTTTAATACCCTTGGATGTAGTTCATCTGGTCCTGAAGACATGTATTCATTTAGATTAACCAGGTATTCCTGTACTATCTCTTTATTTATTCTGTGCTGCAATTTTCCTATTCTGTCCCCTGCTCCATTGTCCTCAGGTTGAACACCCTTTGCCTTTTCTGAGAAGACTGAAGCAAAGAAGGTGTTGAGTAATTCTGCCTTTTCTCTGTTGCCTATTAGCATTTTGCCATCTTCACCACACACTGGCCCTACCAATTCCTTCTTCTTCCTTTTGCTGCGGACGTACCCAAAAAAGCCCCTTTTATTGTTCTTAACCTCTCTAGCAAACCTGAGTTCATTCTGCGCTTTAGCTTTTCTGACATCTGGGGCTTTCTAACAGCTCTCTTAGTTTTCAAGGACGGAACTTTGTTGAAGGCAACCAATGTGGAGGAGGGTCAGCAGATGTTGAAACAGCTCGGGCTTAGTGAGGAGGATGATAAAGAAAATACAAGTATGCTATTTGCTTGAATTCCTCTTTGGTGACTTCCCCATTTTTCCATTTCTTATACATGTTCCATTTAAAACTTAGCTTAGTAGAAAGTTCCTTAGTCATCCATGCTGTTTCTTGAGACATCTCCCATTTTTCTTCCTCATTGGAACTGTTTGAAATTGTACCTTCAGTATCTCCCTTTTGAGGAACTCCCATCCGTCTTGAACTCCCTTCTCTTTTAGTATTCCTGACCATGGGATCACCCCCAGTATTTCTCTAAATTTACTAAAATCAGCTTTCCTAATATCTAGAATGTGTGTCTGACTACGCCTGGTTTCTCCTTTCCACTGTATAACAAACTCCAGGAGAACATGGTCACTTCCACCTAAGGATCCAACCACTTGAACCCCATGTTGGTTAAGATCAGGTCGAAAATAGCTGGCTCCCTTGTTGCCTCTTCCACCTTTTGAACAATGAAATTGTCTTCCAGGCAAGTGAGGAATTTGCTAGACCTGGAGGATTTGGCAGAATTTGAATTCCAGCAAACATCAGGATAGTTGAAGTCCCCCATCACTACTATATTTCTCCTACCTGAGTGTGTGGTCATCTGTTCTAGAAAAGCATCATCCAATTCCTCTGCTTGAGTTGGGGATCTGTAGTAGACTCCCACAGTAACATCCCTGTTGTTTCCCTCTTCTTTAATTTTTATTCAGACGCTCTCCATCTGGCTTCCATTATTGATGTCCTGGATCTCCTCACTGGTGTAAATATCCCTGTCATATAATGCTATTCCTCCTCCTTTCCTGTTTGGCCAATTTATACCCCTTTATTTCTACATTCCAATCATGAGACCACCAGGTTTCAGTGATGCCTATTATATCATAGCAATTGATTACGTAAATGGAAAAAAAAATCGGGGGAGGGGGGAGAGGGGGGAAGAAACAGCCTGCTTGGAAAATAGAAAGAGGAAGACAAGCATAATCACATCCACTCACAACACATGACTACCTGCATATTGCAACTTGCAGCAGGAGGAACTTATCACATGTGAATCAATAGTGTCATTCTCTACCTCCAAGAGCCAGGCATGTCCTCTGAGTCTGAAGAAGAAGCTGAGTGCCAAGGGAACATGCCAGAACTGCAGCCATTCCAGCAGCCTCTGGAAGTAAGCCTGCAGCCCATACCAGGACCAAATTCTCAGGAACAAAGTTTCCCTCCACCCCAGCCAGGTTTACCAGTGCCTACTCCCACAGGGAGACACCAGGAAAAAGACAGCATTCTCTGCAGTTAAGTAGGATGCAAGCTGCTTATAGGGAGCATCCCCAAAACCCAGATAGGCTGTAAATATCCCAGCACCTCCTGCAGTCCAGCACGGTCCACCACAACTATCTTTCATGCTTGGGAAATGCTTTGCTGTTGCCTTGAACCTTCACTGATTGCCTGTTGCCTGGAACTCTGCTTGGACCTGAACTGCTCTTTCAGGTCTTCCTTTTGAATATGCTGTACTCAATAGACGGAAACCCCACTATGAACCTGGTCTAGATTATACAACCATTGCTTTTGCTACCAAAAACTGGCTGAGACAAGCTTCCTTTCTCCCTCACCCTCAGTTCCTGAACCACTGAATGTCAGGATTGAAGGTTTGTCTAAATCTCCCAAGGACAAAACAGGACAAACTGTGGGAAAGCAGCATGATTGGGAGGAACTGACAGATTTTGCCTATCAATGAAAAAAAAGCTCTTCAGGAATGGATGGAAATCAGCTACAGGACAAACAGGGAGTCATGTGATCAGGTACAGCCACAGATGCTACTATCCTGCTGTAATTCCACTTTGGAAGCCTTGTATGATAAAGGTCAAAGAGGGATTGCACTTTATTTCCAGGCTAAATGCCCCAGAAGAGACCCTTTCACAGTCATATTTCAGAGCCAGGTATCTGCCATTTCAGAACATACTATCCACTAGCTGAGGTGAGTTACTGGAATTAGACCTAATTTCCTGATTTTCCTTCATTCCAGACAAATAATCTACAGTATTTGGTGGGTTAAAAAAGCATGCATATTGCTTAGTGTGGTGGGTGGGGGCAGGAAGAAGAAAATGTAGATCTGTAATAAAATGTCAGTGATAGATTGTTAGATACCATGTTTCAAGGATGTTTTCTCCCAATCTTGCAGTTTCCAGATATATTAAAATATAAATCATCCATCCTCAACCAGCTAGTGAATTACAGAGTTATAAGGTTGGGGAAGGCAACTTCAAGTATAAAAAGAGAAAATTTAAAGGAGCAAACAAATTCTGCCAGCTCCTTTGACAAAGGTGAAATTCCGCAGAGGGCTCACTTCTTTGATGCATGGTTTCTTTATGTCAACAGAACAAACACCTATGCCACTGCCACTCAATCTATTAGACTAGTGCAGGCAAAGTGTGGCCCATGGGCCCCTCAGTGCTCCACAGAACACTCCACAGCTTCTCTGATTTTTCTAAAATAATGTTGTTCCTGAAATTCAGAAGTAAACCACAAAAGGCACTACAGTCAAGTAGGAAAGAAAAAGTATCAGCTGTGATTTTTGCTCAATATCACAATCAATAAATATCCTACTATAGTAGTAGTAGTATCATGCCTTTGCCTCAAAATTGGAAATCAAGGCAGCTTATAATTTTAAAAAGAATACAGCTAAAAACAGAGAAAAAGATGAAAAAAGTATTAAAAATTTAACAGTTCCTTTTAAAACAACAGAGCACTCTGTAGCTCATTTAAGAACTTTTAAAAATAATTTCTGTTTTTAAAACCTGATAGAATAAAAAGGGTTGTGTCTGCCAAGAAAAGGATAGCAAGCTGGGAGTAGTATGGTGCCTGCAACCTGCTCTGGTTAACACTCTGGTTGCAGCTCTTTGTACTGCTGAAGTTTCCAAAAACATTTCAAAGACAATATAAAAAGAGACAATTTGATATTTGATAATACTGAACCTATTACAGTAGTCCAAATGAGATGGAACTAAGGCATGTGCCACAGTGGCCAGTTCCAGCATCTCAACTTAAATGAAGTCAATTTAAGTACATTTAAGAAAAATTATAGTCACTCCTCCTTTGTCGTGGGGGATCCGGACCCCCTCACGAAAACGAAGTTTTGCTTATATTCAAGCCTCATTGAATATAACCCACCTCCTTTCTTGGACATCATGAAGAGAAAAAAAGGGAATGAAAAGTAGCCATGAGAAAGATGGAGGAGGAGAATATAAGAAGAAGGTGAAAAAGCTGAGGAGGAATCAGGGACCCAACAGGAAAAACTTTCTTAAAACACTACGTAGAGAGATCTTGTAGCACCTTTGAGGCTAACTCAAATAAAAAGGTTGGCAGCATGAGCTTTCATAAACTTCAATCTATTTCCTCAGATGCTTTTTCTCAAAACACATGCAATAGGAGTTAACCCATTCATGGATGGATCCTTCTCCACTGGTTGAGAAAAGAAGAATAGCAAAATCTTGCATTGGAAATGTCACCTACACAATAAACATTAATTTGATGCAGTTATGAGGGCCAGCATTTGTCCACCTTTCAATAAAGATTTCAATAAAAATTTCTGCAAGAAATGCTGCAATAAAAAGACACAGTTAGTAATTTGTTTGCAAGTCTTGCTATTTGCAATACAGTTAATCCCCTCTCTTAGCTACACCCATTTGTGTAAATATTTTTCGGTCAATATAATCAATACATTAAAACAGATTTTTCAAATTGGCAAGCAAACAATATCAAATGTAACACTTACTAGCTTAGCATTTGTTGATCGGGACTGTGCAGACACAGGACGCTACAAGAGAAAGAAAAGAAAAAAAAAGTTTCATGTTGCCCTCCAAAATGTGGCATCATCACTCCTTTTGTCACATGTCTGAAATACACCAGGAATATGCATGTGTGTGTATATGTACAATCTCAAGAAAAATGATAATTCTTTTGATACATCCTACTATTATATTTAACTAAAATATATATTCAAGATACAAACCTTTTTGGTGTCTTCAGGGGTTTGGCCCCAGGATTCCCTTGGATACCAAAATCTGTGGATGCTCACGTCCCATTACATGTAATAGTTTAGTAAAATGATGTCTCTTATATAATAGGGCACAACCAAGGTTTGTTTTCTGGATTTAAAACAAGTATTTTCACGCTGTAAATGGTTAAATGTTGATGCATAACCCATGGATCCTGTTGTTGCTGAAATTCAGCAGCAAACCACAAAAGGGCCAACTGTATAACCTGTTCACATCCACATGCAGAATATAATACAGAAGTAGAAATGCTTAAAACAAGCTTCTCCTTCTACTTGATAACACACCTATGGTAATTTTTGGGAACTGATACTCAAGGTGCCAACTAAATTGTACAAAGAAAAGGAACTGTGCTTTTATTTCTGTCAACAATCCATAATGATTCTTGAGGAAAGAAACAGACTACACTCCCTTGGGCATCTACATAAGCAGACAGCAATCAGCTGAGTTGGTTTAGTTTGGAAAAGAGAAGGGGACATGACAGCAAGCTTTAAGTATCTGAAGTGATGTCACACAGAAGGTGGAGCAAGCTTGTTTTCTATTACTGCAAAGACTAGTACAGTCGGCCCTTTCCTTGCGCAGGGATCCATTCCAGAACACACACACCCACATAAGGGAAATACAATGTATGCTCGAGCCCCATTGTTTTCTCATATATGCAGTGCAGTGCGCACACCATTGATGTTTCCATCGTGCAGCTTCAGCATAAGGTGAAAGCCGCATATGGTGCGAGCACACTGTACGTGAACCAATAGATTACAATTGCAAGAAAAAATATTCAATTTAAATAGAAAGAACTTCTTGACAGTAAAAATTGTTCAACAGTGAAACGGATTGCCTCAGAAGGTGATGGACTCTTCTTCATTTGACATCTTTAAACAGAGGCTGGATGTCCATCTCTCTGGAGTGTTTTAGCTCTATATTCATTAATGGCAGAGGATTGGACTAGATACTGTTGTGACCTCTGACAATTTAATTATTCTGGGACCAACTGTATTCCCACTACCAAAATTACTTTGGAATTTAAAAAAACGGGGGGTGGGGAATGTAAGAAATGGCCAGTTACTGGTTAGGCTGGTGCTGATTGGTTAGGCTATTACAGGGAACTCAGCTATAAAAACAGGTCCACCGGATACCAGTCCATTTTTAGGCACAAATCAGTTATTATTATGACTGGTTAGGCCCTATGCTACCTGGGTCCAGAGTATGTGAAAGACTATGTTCCCCCATCTAAGTCTGCCTGGACTTTAAGAATACCTGTAGCAGCCGTCCACTCATTCCTATCATTATTCCTGCTATTATCTTCAGCACTTGAAGAACTCCTCAGAATAGTGTCTCCCCCACATCTCAGTGTAAAGTCCTTCTGATCAAATCTTTCACACATTTAGCAAAAATGTTCCTGCCAACTGCTGTGAAATACAACCCATCCCTTGCAAAAAAGTCCACCTCCATGAAACCACACACCATGGTCCAGGAAGCCAAATCATTTCCAGTGGCATCATCGGTGGTATCAGTTGTTCTCCTCCACTACTTTAATCTTTCTTCCTGGGTCGCGCCCTTCCACTGGAAGGACAGATGAAATAAGTACCTGTGCATCGAGCCCCTTCAACTTCATATCCAGAGCTTCATAATCCCTTATGATATTCTGCCTTGCAGTATCATTGTTTCCCACATGGACCAAAAGGAAGGGATAATGATCAGCGAGCTTGACGAGTCTTATCAGCCTCTCCATTACACCGAAGATTTTTGTCCCAGGAGGACAGCACACCCCTCAAGACATCTTTTCAGGCTCACAATGAAGCTACCAGTGTGATATGGTACAAAGATCCAAAAATATCCAAGAAGAAGTCTCCCCCAAAATAATTAAGCAGTTAGAAAGGATAATTTTTCACAACAGCTACGGAGATTCTTTAAGCTACTTTTTTATTTTCTTCTTACTTGAGGTTTCTGGTATGGATTCCTCCTTGCCTCAGAGGAGTAATAAGATGTCCTGTTTAACCGCTGACCTGGATCCTGACAAACAAAGCCTATGAGAGATAGAAGAGCAAGCTACATAAGAACATTCAATTTAAGGACATTGTAGGAAGTAAGGATTGATAAACTTGACAAGGATAATTATTCCATCAAAAGAACTATTCACAAAAGAATCACTCATCAAGGCTGACCTCCCGAACCATTGTTTATTTATACCTATAGAATAACAGTAAGGTGCTCCTTCAGTATGGAATATAAAATCATGGCTTTGTTTGCATTTCAGATCTTTGCATACAAATGTATGAGAAGCATTTTTGTGGTGAAGCATGTAGTATGAAGTAGCCATGAGAGGTGGTGAGCAGGTTGTATGGATTCATGTGTTTTGTGTTTTGATAGGCTAATATCTATGATGTTCTGATTGAAAGAATGTAAGGAGAATTTTAGAATAATGCTTTCTTTTTCTGATAGGCTTCCATTAACATAAGCAGACATAGGGAACCCTACCAACAAAACAAAGTATTATTCTAGAACAGGCCTGCACAACTTATAATAAATATAATAATAATAATAATAAATATTTATTTATATCCTGCCCCTCTGGGTAAGCAATCGGAGCGGGGTACAACATTTAAGAGCAATTATAATTAAAATATAACAATTCAATTTCCCCTCCCACCCCTTAAAAATAAATTAAACTACGATAAGATTTAAAAATACTAAAACAGAGCCATTACTATTAAAACATTAAAACAACGGAAAGCTCTAATTAAAAATTATGGGTGGCCTCGACAATATCAGATATCCCAATGGAAGCGGCTGGATTGGCAGAAAGGTTAATCATTGTCTGGGAAGGCCTGCCAGAAGAGATGCGTCTTGGCAGCCTTCTTGAAGCGGTCCAGTGTTGTAATAAGGTGCATCTCATCCGGCAGGCTATTCCATAGCCTGGGAGCAACAACAGAAAAGGCCCTCTGGGAGTAGGAGTAGGTAGGGGCTAAAATTAAAATAGGCTAACCGTCTTTGGGCTGCAGATAGGTTTTAATTAAATATTAAGTAATTATTTTATATTAATTAATATTAATTGTTATATTAATATTAATACTACTAGTATTAATTATCTATTAATTAATATTAATTAATAATATCCATTCCCCCCTCCTCGTCCTGGCCCTCTCCTCAGGAGAAAGCTGATCAGCAGGGGAGTCTTGCAGGGGAAGCATTTCTTTGTCATCCTCCAGACAAAGCAGGGCAGTAGAGGAGCCTTGCAGGGCAAGCATTTGCCCATCCCCTGCCCCCTCCTCCACCTGGTCTTCTCCTTGGGAGAAAACTGAGAAGTGGAGGAGCCTTGCAGGGTGAGGGTTTGCCTGTCCTTCTCTTCCTCCACTGCCTGGATTTCTACTCAGGAGAAAGCCAAGTGGTGGAGGAATTTTGCAGTGTGAGAATTTGCCCTTCCTCCTCCTCCTCCTCTGTATGTCCCTCTCCTCAGGAGGAGGCTGAGCAGCGGAGGTGCCCTGAAATCCTTCAACATCCCTGCAGGCCACCCCAAATCCTTTTGGTCCTCTTGGATTTTTCAGCAGCCTTTGATACCATAGACCATGGTATCCTTCTGGAATGCTTGAGAGAGTTAGGAATTGGAGGCTCTGCTTTGCAGTGGCTCCATTCCTACTTCTCAGGCAGATTCCAGATGGTAATGCTGGGGGACAGCTGCTCTTCTAAAAGAGAGCTGACATCTGGCATCCCTCAGGGCGCCATTCTGTCCCCCATGCTGTTTAACATTTACATGAAGCCACTGGGTGAGAATATCCGGAGACATGGGGCGGGGTGTTATCTGTACGCTGATGACGCCCAACATTGTTTATCTATGTCTCGGACTGCTTCAGTGACCAAGGAGAGCATCTCCCCTCTGAATGACTACTTGAGGTCAGTAATGGATTGGATGAAGGAAAATAGACTTAAGATGAATCTGAACAAAACGGAGGTTCTCGTGATAGGAAACCCCAATCCGGGCATGGAGATAAGTCCACCAGTCCTGGACGGGGTCACACTTCCCCTAAAGGACTGTGTTTGCAGCTTGGGAGTGCTTCTGGCCTCATTGCTTCAACTGTCACCTCAGATTGATGCAACAGCCAAGAGTGCCTGTTATCAGCTTTGGCTGATACACCAGCTGCGACCCTACGTGCAGCCACGGGACCTAGAAATGGTTGTACATAATAATAATACTACTAATAATAAATTTTATTTGTATTTCCTGCCTCTCCCTACGGATCGAGACAGGATTACAGCAAAAGAAAAAAACAACAAAATAAAACAATATAAACAACAGTATAAAATACAACAGTACATACAATACAATCAGTAAAACAATTAAATTACTAATCACTAAAATGATCATCATCATCTGTATCCATACCATCATAGTTACAAGTGGGAATAGTTCTTAAATTGCCTACAAGAGTTGGTGAAACTTTCCAGCCTAGCCGCCAGAAGAGGTCCGTTTTAAGTGCCCCCTTAAAAGTTTCCAAGGAGGTACTAAAGCATATCTCTTCCACTAGGCTGTTCCAAAGGTAGGGGGCTGCAGCTGTGAAGGCTTTCTGGGAAGTTGTTGTTAGTCTTGTTTCTGTATATTCTAGTAGTTTCTTCCCTGATGTTCTGAGAGTGCGGGGCAGATTGTGTAGGGAGAGGCGTTCCCATAAGTAACTTGGGCCCAAGCCATATAGGGCTTTAAAGGTAATTACCAACACTTTGTATTGTGCCCGGAAGCTAATCGGCAGCCAATGAAGAGATTAATATTGGAGTGATATGGTCCGATCTAGAAGTTCCTCTGACCAATCTAGCTGCTGCATTTTGGATCAACTGAAGCTTCCAAACCTGGTACAAAAATAGCCCCATGTAGAGTGCATTACAGAAAGTTACATGTGCTGGTAACTTCCCGTCTTAATTTCTGTAATGTGCTCTACATGGGGCAACCTTGTGCCACGTTCAGAAGCTTCAACTGGTATAAAACATGGCAGCCAGATTGGTCGCAAGAAAATCTAAGTTTGACCGTATACATCTATTTTAAAATCTTTGGCTGCCTGTTAGCTTCTGGCACAGTACAAGGTGTTGATTATCACCTATAAAGCCCTACATGGCTTGGGTCCATCTTACTTGAGGGAACGCCTCCTCTCATATAATTCCTCCCGCACACTCAGGTCCTCTGGGAAGAACTTACTGAAGTCAAGAAAAACAAGACTGGTGGTGACTTCCCGGAGGACCTTTTCAGCTGCCGTTCTAAAAATTTAAAATGACCTGCTGGAGGAGACTTGCCAGATTACATCCCCTCAATGTTTTTTAAAAAGTGATAAAAATAATCTTCTTCCGGCAGGCCTTCCCAGACTGACCTTTGGCCAGAATATAATTAATTGGGGTTTTGGTTTTTGGTTTTGGTGTTTGTATTTTGGTTTGGTATTTGTATTAACTTCTGCTGTTACCCGCCTCGATCCTCAAAAGGGAGAGGTGGGATACAAATAAATTTATTATTATTAGTAGTAGTTGTAGTAGTAGTAGGCCTGTTCTAGAATTAGCCTACGATACTCAGCCTATCAAGGCATCACACCTTAGTGTTGCAATACTCAGAATTTATATTCACAATATCATTCATGACTCTTTCAACCCATACAGTTTAGCATACCTATGCTCATTACAAAATGTACACCTCTCAATTATTACATACCCCGCTTTACTAAAACAATTCTGACACTCTATCATCATATAGTGTTCCAATGTATCATGTACACATCTACCTAAAATCAAGACAATCAACTCTCTCATGTACAATATACCCACAAGTTACCTATTATCAGCCACCCAAGCCAATAAAAGACTAGACTGAAATTGGCATGTCACTCACCTACAAGTGTAAACATGTCTGAAATCATACTAGCTTTAATCTTCAGGTCCAAAGGAGCATCACTATCCAACATGAAATAAGAGAAGGCAAATCAATTATCTTCACTTGATCAATCAATTTATTCCATGTCCCTGGGGACACTTCAAGGAAATGTATGTCCTGTAAACAAGGCACCTCAGCATTACGAACATCTTCCTTGGACATACAGTAAACTGAGACGGTTTTTAGCCCAGAATTCCTTTTTGTCTAATGTTATATTTAAGAGAACCCTATTATTTTTGGATCAGTTATCTTTGAGGCAAAGATTGTATTTTCATTGGTTGCTATGATACAGTTAGTAAAATGGAGGAGTTTTTTAGTAGAAGTATTATATTGCTATCACACGCTTTCAAGTAAAAGGCCAAGAGATGCTTAAGTTTGGAAGAATAGTGAGAAATGCAGCTACAAAACTATTTGACCAAGCTTACAGAATTTCATGAAACCCTTCAAGAGTAAGCCAAGATTTTATAAGTCATAGCACTTAAGAATTCTCTGTCCACAAGC
The DNA here is from genome assembly GCA_034509955.1 of Urosaurus nigricauda. Taxonomy (NCBI): domain Eukaryota; kingdom Metazoa; phylum Chordata; class Lepidosauria; order Squamata; family Phrynosomatidae; genus Urosaurus; species Urosaurus nigricauda. Next base: position 42,057,993 of record JAOEGL010000001.1, read on the forward strand.
ATCATCGACCACATTCCAAGGCTTTGAGGAATCCCCAAGAGAACACTACTTTAAATCCCTTTGGGCAGTGTGACTGATGTTCAACCTTCCAATACAAAGAAATTAAGAAGAAGGTTCTAATTATCTTAGCAAAGAGCTGAGGGGAATACTTGAGACAGTCAGTCCAATCCACCTCCCACCCTTACTTCCTTTCATCTCTTTGCCTAAAGAGCAGGGATCTCTCAGATGTTGCTGAAGAGAGAAGACAGCTTGTCTACCTGAGACTTCCCTCTACAATTCTGCCAGAAATGTTTGGAAAATAAGCTTGTTAGGAAGTGGCTCTAACCCTCCTCAGTTGTATGACTCAAAAGAAATGGAATGGCTAGAAGTGGTGAGAAGGAGTTAAGTAAAAGGGCATGGTCTACTTCATCGTATTTGGTGACATAGCTAAGATAGGCTCTCTTTACTCACTTCATTGCTCTCTGAAAAATATTCAAATGGAAGAATGTGTAACTGTGGTGAGTGGTCTGTCATTCTGTGCATGCACGGAAATCTTTGGAAGTTCCTAGAGCTGTATTTTAGGGGTAACCCTGCTCCTGCTCTCACGTCCATGTACATATAAACTGTAGGATCCAGCCAAAAGTTTCAAATCTGTCATTGGGAGACCCGGAGAAAGGGATGGCATAAAGAGGGGACGAGGGCAGATTATGTGCATTCACAGATGACCACTTGAAGAACCACAGTTACAAGTAAACAATAACAACAACAAATACTACTACTACTACTACTACTACTACTACTTCATAGTCTCTGTGATTCACACACTTATGGGAAAAGCAAGCTAAACTCACTTAGGGGCTATACAGACCACCCCAAAGGAGCCATGGCCCCGATCCAGCCTCTGGAGGGCGCAAAAATGAGCCACAAAAAGCGGCTCTTTTTTGTGCCATCTATAGGGTGCCATAGCTGTGGCAGCGCGGGTGCCCCTTCACCGCTACATCATCTGGATGCAGCGCCAGAAGTGCACCATGATCCCGTACACCATCTGGAATGGCATGTGGCATTCATGATGCCCTGAGAGTGGAGTCAGGGCATTCATCTTCAGGACTCTGTGCTATGACTCTGCCTACAGACCGGCCTTTCAGGCCGGTCTGTATAGAGCCTTCAAATGGTGGATCATGCCAGGATAAATGACAGCACTGCCTTACAAAATGCAGCATTGGCTCAGGACAGAGCATCAAGTCTGCAATGAGACAGAAAGATAGGTTGTGACCACATAGCTGCTCAGCAGAGTTCTGGGAGAGGAATCCCTCTGAGATATACTGACAAGGTGACCCTCTCCCAAGTCAAGTAAAGTTCGATCTCTAGCAGAAAGGCTTTCCAGCAAGGGAACAGAGAGGTGGGTGGCATTCACCACCCAGTGGGAGAGACATTGAGAAGAGATCACCTTCCTTTTCTTACACATGCCATGGGTGACAAACAGTCCAGGAGATTTCTTAAATTGCTTTGTCCAATGTCTAGCATATGAAGGGCAGGCTCATGATGAGAAGAAGTATATAGGATTAAGGTGGAAAACACCAGAAGCTGGTTAAGAGGGAAGGTAGAAACCATCTTCGCAAGGAAAGAGATGTCTGTGGAGAAGATGACCTTGACCCTCTGCAAGGATGTATAAGGTGGATCTGTTCTGAGTGCTGCAAATTCATTGGCCCTTCAGGCAGAGGTGATGTTAACTCTGTCATCCAGGGAAGCCCCTAAAGATCACAGGATGCCACAAGAATGAAGAGAGGTGCCACAAGCTTAGCAAGAACCAAAAGACTCCACCTAGGCAGTGGTCCGTGATTAGGAAGATGAAGGTGTATGTTTGTTGTTGTGTGCCTTCAAGCCAGTTCTAACTTATGGCAACCCTAAGGTATCATGGAGTTTTCCTGGCAAGATTTGTTCAGAGGAGGTTTGTCATTGTCTTCTCCTGAGGTTGAGAGAGTGTTACTTTCCCAAGGTCACTAAGTGGGTTTCATGGTCGAGTGGGGATTCGAACCCAGTTCTCCAGGATCGTAGTCCAACATTCAGGTTTCATGTTGGAGTGGGGATTCAAACCCAGTTCACCAGGATTGTAGTCCACCATTCAAACCACTACACCATGCTGGCTATCAAGGTATATGTAAGCCTTCAAAAAAAAACAAAACAAAACCTCTATCTTCTGGTGCACTGACCAAAAGGGAACATCTGTGGCTTGGAATGAGAGGATACAGCCACCAGGTACACCTTCAAGGAAGAGTACAAGAGGTTCTTAACTCACAATGATATAAGGAAATGAAGCACGTTTTGAGTAAGAAGTTGTCCAACACAACACTCTCAGTCTATATGAAGGACTGAAATGAGGCTCACCTAGCCACATAGGAGCACTTCATCAACTGCTTGCAAGGTTGCAAGCCACAGACATCACAAGCTGCATGACGTCCACTGCAGGGAAAGCTGTTGTGAAGTTAATGTAAAGGTTGCTACATCTAGCTGAAGAATTCTGCCACATATGAGTGCCCTGGAAAGAGGAAGAAGTTGCCAATTGACAGTCTGAGGAATCTGGAGAACCACAGCTGGCAGGACCACCAAAGGGTGATGAGAATAACATCTACACTGTCATTCTTGATCTGTGTGCTGACCTTCTACAACAGTGGGAATGGGGAAAACATACAGCAAATGACCTTCAGGTGAGAAAAAAGCATGTCTACCACAGAGCCTGAGCTTCAACCGTTCCTGCTGCGGAATCACACTGTATGTTTCCAGAGGATACAAAAAATCTATTCTGTGTGTCCCCTAATTATGACAGGGAAGGGCTGAGCCCATTGTCTGTTAGTAGAAGGATGAGATTGTTCTGCTGAGAGAGTAAGTGAGGATGGTGTTGCTACCTTGGAGATGCACCACTAGGAAAAATATGCCGCTGCATGTGCACCAGTCCCAAATCCTGTGGGTGAACTGAAGGAGGGTGTGTGAAGGAGTGTCCTTTGCTTGTTGACATAGAGGCCTTCTGTCATGTTATACATAGCCAATAGGATGGTTCTGTGTCAAACAAGTCTCTGAAATGCACAAAGTGCTTTCCACATGACAAGCAATTCAAAAATGTTGACACACTTCTTGATCATGCACTAGCGACTGTCAAATCCAGGGTGTGGGCATTCCAGTCAACACAGACATGTCTGTAGTGAGGGTAAGTGAAGACACTGGATAAGTAAAATGTCTTGGTGCAGAAGCTTTTAAGGAACTGTTGTGTAGACATCAGTTCATCAACAGAAAGTGCAAAGTACCAAACAAGGTACAAATAAGAAACATACTTAGACTGTGCTGCTCAGGACCAAAGTGATCTAGAAACCATGTCTGACAAGGTCTTATATCGAACAGAACCACCATGGTAGTAGCCATCATGAGACTGAGTGGGCCCTGAATGGATTTGGCCTTGGTGTGTTGATTCCTTAAAAGCTTTTGCATCAAGACATTTCATTGTGAATGCTCTGTTCTGCTGCATAAACTCCCTAGATTCTACAGCGTCAAGCACTGGATGAACGTATCAACAGGATGACAGCAGAATGAACATTTCAACAATTTCTCCCAATTTATCACGAAGCCCGTGTCCATAAGGAAGGATACTGCAAGGTTGATGTCTTGAAGGGCCTGGTAGAAAGAAGGGTAGACTATCAGCCAGTCATCTAAATATGAACCCTTGGCCAAGCCACTACCAAAGCCAGACATTTAGTGAAAACCCTCAGGGCCATTGTGAGACCAAAGAGGAGGATACATAATTTATAATACTCCAGCACAATGCCGAACCAGACAAAGTGTCTGCTGGACAATGATATGAAAGCAAGCACCCCATATGAAAGCAAGCATCCCTAAAGGTAAACCATTCTCTTTTGTGGAGGAGGGAAAGAATTTCTGACAAGGTAACCTTCTTGAATCACTCTCAGGGAATTAAGGAATGAAATTCCTTGAGATTCAAGATCAGGCACAAGCCTCCATCCCATTTGGAGATAAGGAAGTAACTCGAGTAGAACCCATGAAGTGACACAAGACAGACAGACTCACTCTATCATACCCTTCTGTAGGAGTATAGTGCTCTCCTGGTAAAGATGGGCTAAGGACTGCCTGTATTTGAAGGTTCATCCCAGGGGCGGTTCATATAACTCAATGGAATACCATTGTCAAATTATAAGTAAAATCCATAAATTGGTAGTGACAATATGCCATCTGCCAAAAAAGGGCGCTAACTGGTTTTGGAACAGAACATAGGGTAGGTAACTGCTTGGCAAAGGGGGAAGTCAGAAGCAGTGTCAGAATCATAGGCAGTTTCCTCACAGAAAAGCAAAGAACATTATGAAGAGGAGGGAATTTTGAATTGTTGACGAGATGGGAAACACAAGATCTATTTAGGCAGAAACAGCCTCATCCTGCACAGCTTAGCCTTAGCTTATTATGTAGGCTGAGACTGAAGACCATACTTCTTAACCATCAACTTCATTTTCTGATTGTGCTCTAGCTTTTCATATGTAGAAGAATGGAACCACCCCTGTTTGTGAAATGGAGGGATTTCATGATTGACTTTGAAGGTTAGATTTGTGGAATGTAGAAAGTCATGTCTATGAAGCCTGATGCTACAACCTTTGCACTATAATTTGCTACAGGCTTTGCTGAGCCAACAATTTATGCACTCCAGAATGGAAAACTAAAAATAGTTTGTTTGTTTTTCCATCATGGGAGAGTTGTTCCATGAGGGGCAAACTATAACCTGTTGGTTGGCCCCTATAGGTGTGGTATTTTACTACTCTTCAGGAGACAGCTGCTATTGAGTATGTTTTATGGGCCACAGTGCTGATCTCACACAATTCCTTATTGTCCAGAGTAGTCTGAGCATTCTTGGAGATCAGGATTGTGCCAATTCAACAGTAACCAAGTTTGGTTGAGCACATCACAGTTTTATTGCAATCAGTACAGATTTTCAGTTCTCAAGGTAGAGAGGCCAGCATCCACCACTTTCCAAAGTGCCAGAGCCATAAGAATAGCTGCCAGAGGAGTATTTTGAGGTTTGATTTTCTTAAAGACCAGATCCTCAAGAGATGTCTCAGACTCTTTATTCTGCAGATCTAAGGACTTAGCCATTCTGGAGCCCTGCTCCACAAAGATACAGAGGTCATGCAAGGGGGGGGGGGAGAGATTTTGGTCTCCCACCAGTGGTCAAGAGAGGAGGCTGAGGGGTCTTCTAGGGACAAATGACCTGATTCTTCCTCAGCTGATGACTCAATAGAGGAGGTGAAGAAATGATGGTTGCTGCAGTAAAGTTAGGACAATAGGGATGGACTTGATCAGGCACAGGATAACAAGCTGGCTGAAGGAAATGTGGTCTTGGTGGAAATCGTAGACTCTAGACAGCTAAGCTCAGATGTAAGCCACAGAGGGAAGTGGAGAGTGACGGTCTTCTCAAGATAAATAGTAATCACAGCATAAGTCTCAACCATTATAGTGTAGGCAATGCAAATATGTTGGGTAGCTATCCCAATAATAAGCTGTAGAGTGTGAATGGTGCACACAATAATGAAAATATCTCAGGTCTCTATAACAGGAAGAGAGAGACCATCAATATCAACACTGTGAATCCTCCAAGGACTAAGACATACTACAGAATTGAGCCATAACAGAAGGTGGAATTTCCCTGTCAGGTTCAACACATTCCATGCTCTATTGGGAGTGGAAACCAGGTCCTTTTGCTGATAAAAGCTTGACTTTGGGAGAGGAAAGATTTAGCAATAAGCTCCTCCTCTGAGTAGAAACCAATGACTTGGACCTTGTTGGACTCTGTATTAAGCAATTCTTTCCCAAAATTGACCTGGGAAACAATGGGGAGTTGTGAGTGCAAGACACAGATGCAAGACAAAGATGGATGGGGCTCCTGAGTTGAAGGACCCAACTGAACCAAAGCTTGGAGGGATTTGGAGGATGCTCCTTGTACTTCTAGTTCTTTTTTCAGCATGTCAAAGTTGAAAAGGAAGGATGTAAGAAGCCTTGTCCAGGTATGAAAAGACAGATATACCGTGCTGATAGAGAAAGGCAGTCATCACAGTCATGCATTTTATATAGACCTTTGGAGCCGTGGAAAGGCCAAAAGGCAAGACACAAATCTGGTACAAGTGTTGACCACTTGAAATGCCAGGAATCTGCAATGGTACTCCCTGATTACAATATAGAAATAAGCATCCTTGAGTCAAGGGTTGCAAACCTGTCTCCTTTCTGCAAAAGAGGAAGGAGGGAAAGAAGAGTTACCATACAAAAACATCTGTAACAAATGTAGGAACTGAGGCACCACAGATCCAGAACTGGTCGAAGACCAACTTCTTGTTTGGAAACAATAAAGAATCTAGAGAAAAAGCAGTGCCTAATCCAAGATAAAAGTACAGGTGCACTTCATCGAGTAGTGTGTCTAACGGGTGGGTCGTAGAGTCCCTGCAGGGGGCAGGTGTTCATATTCAAGGGCACAGCATTCAGCAATGATGATAAGCACCCATGAACCAGAGATTATCGAAGATCAAACCTCAAGATGTTGAGAGAGTCTACAACCCTTCAGCAGTGACGGTAAGAACCCATGAACCAGAGGTTATGGAAAACCAAACCTCGAGATGTTGAGAGAATCTACAACTAAAAGTGAGCCGGGAACGGACGTGCACACAAGAGGAAATCACAGGCGCTTTTTACCTCAGTCTTCCTTCCTTTTAGAGGACTGATGGTACTGAGGCTGGGTGGTGGTGCATCTCCCTGAGGAAGAGAAGAGGAATGAGATAGGAACCTCCACTTCCTTGTGTTGCAGAGTGACAGGTGGAGTCGATCTGCTGGGCACCAAGCGAATGAGCTTCAGATTGCAATGCTTTTGCCAAAAGACAATCCTCACTGGGGAGCTTATTTGTTTTGCCAGGGGATCTTCGCACCACAGTCATTGCACCTCTTGCAGGGCATGGATTAGGAAGCCATCTTACCAGTCCAAAGCCAATCCAAGAATCAAACAACACCAAAATCACAAGACAGAAAGAAGTCAAAGATAAACCAAGTCAAAGCTGAAATATCACTACGTTGAAGTCAAGAAATCCAAGACTAAGATCAAACCATTAGTTTTCAAATTCTGAATTGAAAGCGATTCTAAGAACCAGTTCTTTCAATGCTGCTAGTGCAGCGGACAAAAAGAAACTGAGGGAAAAGAGTGGGAATGCTAGGGATATAGGAAGTATGGGCGGAGCTACCACCAAAAAGCCTTCCCTAGCAATTCTAGAAGGTTCTGAATATCTCTACACTGGCAAAGGAAACCCATTTGTGTGATTCACAGAGACCACGACAAAAAACTATGTACACTATCATGCCTATCCCCACGCCAGCACCCCTAGGGAGGAAAATGTGTGATCCTACTGACAATGGACTTATCTGTTCCTTTTCCCAGTAAATAAGGCTGGAGCATCCTATACTTTGGGATTTACCAGAGCTTTCATGACTTAATAATAATAATAACAATAACAATAATAATAATCTTTATTTCTAGCCCGCTCCTCTGTGGGACACAATCGGAGTGGGGTACAGCAAGATTAAAACATACAGGTTAAAATAATTCGACAACCCATTCCCATCCACCCACCCCTTAAAAACAAATTAAATTAACAATGATTAAAATCAACAACAAAATTAAAAACATATCCATCTTCAACATAGTTCTTAAATGAGGAGGGGATGGCTACCAAACAAGGGAACAGATCCAAATTAATAAATCCAATTTTGGAGCCGGAATCTAAGAAGTTTCAGGAAGTTTCGGGAAAGGCCTGCTGGAAGAGATGCGCCTTTAGAGCTTTTTTAAAGCAATCAAGGGATGTTATAAGATGCATCTCATCCGGCAGACTTGGGTTGGGTGTGCTGGTAGCCCAAGGATGTAGGTTTGAACAACCTGCTGTAGCACCCTCCTCCCAAAGGCAGGTTCTGCTGTCCAGTCTATTTTGCCTATAATGCTTAATGAACATGGAGGATGACTTCCATGCTGCCACCCTGATAGGGGATTGTCCTTGGACACAGCTAGCAAAGTGCTGCCACTTCTAGTTGAGTGTGTCATGATGCCTACTGGTATCAGGAGTTTCAGAGACTCATAAAAGCTCAAAATCCACTTGCTCAAGGTGGAGGTGGACACCTTCCTGTTCACGGAGCACACCTAGAAAGAGACTAACTGGGCATCTGAAGAGCAAAAGCTGCTGGTCCTGTTCAGGTAAGTCCGGGTAGCCCTGCACATGTCAAAGGTGTATCATTCTTCTTCAATCTTAGGACAGATATGGACAGAAGGAGGGAAGAATTACTTCCTAAGGCCTATGAAAGACAGAGATCACCTTTGCCATGAACGCCAGATCCAGAAAAAGCTCTACGAAGTCACTCCTGACCATGCAGAGCTCCTTACACACCTAGCCCTTGCATGCTAAAGTGATGGCTGTCAGTCACAGCACCTTCCAGGACAGATGCAGGTAGCCAGTGTCTTCTAGGGTTGCTCCATCCATGTGAGGGATGACAAAATCTTCCTTTTTCCTGCCTATTGGAGCAAGTGAGAGGGGCTACCATCCCTCTACCTCATTATTTGATGCTTCATCCTTGTCTACTGGGAAACATATATCCTGCCTTCTCCGTATTCAGCAAGCCTTGCTTAATCCTGTCTCTTATTAATCTATTCAAGAACACGAGGCATACCAAAAGCAAACAAACAATCATGCTTTTAAATACCTAACATAAGGAGCTTACTGACTTTAGCCATTCAGACTGTAGCCAGTTTACATTCATTTCAAACCCCACCTTCCTTAAGAATTCCTTACCAGGCCAGGGAAGGGGACAGATTCACCTCCAGTAGCCAAGGCTTGAGAGTAGAATCAATTAGGACATCAAAACCATAAAGCTCTGGAAAAGAACAAACAGTGTCCCCAGTAATTACATAATTGTATTTCTAATGTCTTAAATAAACACTGCACTAAGCATCTGCCAAAGGACTTTGGGCAAAACAGCTTACCATCCAAGAAATGTAGAGAAATTTTCTTATTTCTTAAGAACAACAGTAGAAAGTTGACTAATTTTGAACTATTCTATAATTACTGTTGCTTCAGCCATAGACCCTGTTGCAGTATTTAGCTCCTGCTTTCTGACTCCTTGTTTTCAAATGCAGGTTATTCATTCTGTTCTTAAAAGTTTACTCATACTGACAATGGTGCCATTTACACCAGTTTCCATTTCTACTGTATATATGGATATAAATATGCCTTCTACCATTGTGCAATTTTTAAAAAGCAAGATAAAAGTGAGGAGGTTTATTCGAATACATTTAATTAAAAAAAACACAGGTGAACAAACATACCATAACCATCACCATAAACACAACTCACACAAACAAAGTCACGTAAGAGATAATACAGAACATTTTCTCAACAAGCATGAAGGGACATGTAGGGTAAACCATTTTTTAAGAAAGGTGATCTAGGCATGAAACCCTATACTTCAAGGAATAGCTCAGCAGACATGATTTACCACAGAGATGGGAACTACAAGGCCCTACAGATGTTGCTGAACTTCAGCTACCAGAAGCTCTAGTCAATATAGTCAACGGTAAGGAATACTGAGAGCTACAGTTTGGTAATGTCTGGAAGGTCAGTCCCATTCCCACCCCTGCTTTATATGCACAGCACAGAACCATGTGAGAAAAGTGGGGAAGCAAACACTCCAACTTTCACCACTCAGACAAAAGTGGTGGAAGCAAGGAAGCACATGACACATAACCCTGCTTTGTGGTAAGCTAGTTGTCTGTATTTGCTCTCTCAGAAAGACATTTGATGCTCTAGCATAGAACTATATGCACTTTCCTTAAGTGAATGGTCAAGAGAAATCCCAGCGACATATGAAGAAATACTAAATGACACATATGAAAGCAAACATCAGCTTCATCAGACATTACTATTTGTGGTTTTCCTGGGTCAAATGTAAATACACAGGTGCACTGTGTACTGTAGTATGATGCTTTTTCATCTGAGATCCTCTAGAATGTTATTATTCTACAAAGAACATCTGAAGTGCACAGAGCATTCCAAGGCTACAGAGCTAGAAAATTCCAAGCATTAAATTTTCTTCTTAAATTCAGTGTATGAATGGGAAATATACCATTGCTTGTCAGAAAATACACCATTGCTTGCAAGGAAAATTCAGTCATCAGGACATGACTAACTGTCATGTACAACACAACATCATAATTATTGCAGAAGGTTGTATATAGCAAGCAGTTTCCTTATTATTATTTGCCACAGAGATAACATGGTTTTATATTTAATAAATCAATTAATTCTTGCTAAATGGCAATATTTTCTATCAGCATCATTCCCTGCTGCATTGAAATTAAATCAGTTCTGATGCATTTTCCCTCACTCCTTAAGCCTTGAAACTTTTTTCAGGAATGACTGCAACTGCTCCATGATATACAATATCTTCTCACTATATTCATGAAGTAAATCCTTCAGATCACAAGTTAAATCCACACACTTTTAACAACAAAATAGTCAAGAAAAGATTTATCACATGTAGACAGCAGTCCTGGTATACCTACTGCTGTTCTGGAAAATATATCAGCGAAAGTCAAATACAGAGAGCTCATAGAGTTCAGAGGGAAAGGGCAGCTTATGAGCCATGCAAGAAACGCAGACGCCTCCTCTACAGCTGCTTGCAACAGCCAGGCTTCACACTGTCACTGCCTTTTGTAAAGGGATTAGAGAAAATAGATTGATTAAAGGAAGAGACAGTGCTCTGGGATATCTTCCTTTCAGTCAGCAGCAGCAGGCCTGACAGCTCATGTTGCACCACTAGTTGTTAATGGTGAAATGGAAAGAAACTGGTGATCAGGTTTCCTTAGATGTTTTTCCTGATTTTCCACTTGTATTGAAATCTACAAACAACAAATGGCTGTTCTATCTTCACAGTTTAACATGAGCTGAAAAGATAGTAACGTGTATACAACAGTTAATACCAACTAGGGCATTCTCAATGAATCAATGGTAAATAGTAAATCAATATCTTTACAAGTTCCACAGATTCAATGGTTCTATCCTAAGTGGGATAAGCAGTTAGATTTAAATCACAAAGAGTTGGGTTTAAGTCAGCCTCTACTGACATGCTTCAGCAACTTCCTCTTGACAGCAAAAAATTGTAAAGAAGCCTTATGAATCCTGACATTCAGAAACATAGCGTTCTTCCTTACCAAGAAACAGCAGAGTATCCTGACTCACACTAGTAGTACTATTCCAATCATATCTAACAAGCAGAGTGAGAGATATAGTATCTTATAAATCCCAAGACCAAGTTTGAAACTACTTAGGTAAGAGTAGAAAGCCCATATTATATGTCACATATAGCAATGTGCAACCTTCATTAAGGCTGCATCACTTTAACTGCCATGGCTCAATGCTACAGAATTCTGGGAACTGTAGCAAAGCTCTGGTGTCATAACAAATGACAATTCCCAGAATTCCATAGCACTGAGCCACAGCAGTTAAAGTGATGTCAGACTGAATTATTTCTGTAGTATGGATGCAGCCCAAGTTACCTTAATACAGTTGCTGATATCAAGTGAGAAAAGCTGAAGAACTATGGTATGGCCTTCTATAACTGGAATGGAATTAAATAGGGGGGAAAAGCAATAGAGAAATAACAACCTGTGTTACCTAGACGAAAAGGGAAAGATGACTAGAGAACTGTTATATGAATATGCTGCTGGATCAGTCACAAAAGCAACTCAAAAGAGAGGTGTAGGAAGACACATGGGAAATGAATTAACTGTGATCAGTAAGCCAATATAAAACCAAGATATATGTAAGTAACTCAGACAAGTAACACACACATGAGAGTAAATCAGGCTGTAAGTAACTCATCTTTACAAGCCCCTGGCTTGACACTGACTGCTGGGAGTAACATTCTAGAGGTAAGAGAGACAAGAAACAAATCTTTGCCAACTGGGAAATGTATAGTGCAGGACAATGCCCTGACTGAGCCATGCATCTCAGAAAGTACTCAGGCTATCTGGTTCACACTAGAATCAACTTGGCTTCCTTCCACACCTTTACCAATTATCAAAAACAAGGCAGGAAGCAAAGCAGGGTAAGAATCTTACTGTAATCTCTAATCATTGACTGACGATAACACTGGGATTTTCCTACATATATTCCCAACCGGGATGGAAGCAATGGAGGGTCCGGGAGGGAAATCTCTCTGCCTCAAAGGACATGGCTTTTCCACACCTCCTACAAGACAGATGAATAACTGCCAGAGGCCAGATTAGGCCCAAATGGGGGGGGGGGGGGGTCAAGTTCCCCTACTGAGCCACAAGATTTCTAAAGGACCCTTAAAGGATCTATCAAACCTCAGCAGCAGCTGCTAATTAAGACACATGTACATATCCTTCATAGTCTTCAAAGCAGATGTGTGCAAACTCAATCCTTTTTTAAGATACAGAACAACTTCTCCTTACTCGACAATGGAAGTCGAGTCACACCATGACCATCTAGAGATATGAATGCGCAGGGGGGGGGGGGAATAGGAGGTTTATCCCTTTTTTCAAGGGAGAATTTTTTTCAATATTTTTCAGTTTTTCTTCTGAAAACATTAGAAATTTGAGGAAATGTAGATGACACTCAAAAAGGAATGTGGTGGCTTAGTGGTTAAGATCCCATCTCTGACAACCACAAAGCTGGCAGATAGGCAATTCGACACACAAGCACCTTGTGACAGAGTGAGCTCCTCTCACTAGTCCTAGCTTCTGCCAACCTAGCAGTTCAAAAGCATGTAAAAGTGCAAGTAAATAAATAGGTACCATTTAGCTTGACTAAATGCTGGTCATATGACCACGGGTTTATCACACTAGAGGGCAAACAGGATTAAAACAGGAATTAAACAGGAAATGCCTTATGTTTAACATAGGGCATTTCCTGTTTAATTCCTGTTTAAATCCTGTTTGCCCTCTAGTGTGATAAACCCCAAAATTGTCATCTTTGACAATGCTGCCTCCTTCAGCTTAGTAATAGAGATGAGTACTGCCCCCTAGAGTCAGAGATGACTGAACAATTGTGTCAAAGGGGAATCCTCTACCTTTATATGAAACTCAAATGAAATATTTTCACTTTTGGAATGAAATGATTTTTAAGGTAAGGGTTTTATTCATTCAAAATGCCAGGCCCCATGTAGTGTGAAGATTCATATGTCACAAAGGCTACAGAATTAGAAAGCAACAATTCATCGGAATATCATTGGGCGACTAGGGCATTAGCCCTCTGGTTGCCCAAGGAGACCTTGGAGGACCACACTCTCCCACTGTACCCCAACATTCCAAAAAAGAGAGAAATAAGAAAAGGAAAGGGAAAAGAAAAAAAGAAAGAAAGAAATAGAAACAGAAACACAACTATCCCCATGTGCTCTCTCTATTTTACTTATATAATGTTAACAAATACTAACAAAGTTGTAACAATTCTACTCTAGAATATTTTTTCAGTAATGCAAAACACTTTCTTAATATTTATAGCTTTACCTGAACTTTGAGAATGCCCTGTTTATCACTCTCCAAGAATATCACCTGTATTGGGAGTGGAATATGGGACTATAATGTAATTACACCCACTCCAAACTCCTATTTCTATTTGGGTGCATAAATGAAGAATGAATCAGAAAATGAACTTTGTTAACTTCTCCCATCTTCCCTCTTACCCTCAGGGAAAGGTTTTGTAATGCTTAAAAGCCTTGGTGGTGCCATAATATGGCTTTTCTATGCCCACCCAGAAGCAGACTCCTGAAGTCAAAACAATGAAACCTTTAATAGACTTGGATCGGAATACATCAGTCTCCTCCCTCCTTCCCGGCCTGCTGAATCACCTCTGTAATGGTCTGCTTGGAGTGCTGAAAGCTTCTGCTCTCCCCCCTTTACCTTACAGATGCCCCCTGAATCTGTATATAAGTGATAAGCTAAATGCTCCTAGCAGAAAAGCTGTATTATTACCACTTTCCTACTCAATCCAATATCATTATTTTATCTACTAAAAGCACAAGCCTATGTAAAATTGCTTTTCCCCCCATGACTTTTGCTCACCAGGGGAAAGTTGCCTATTTGGTCTATTCAGCTAGAAATTCAAGACCCATTTTCAACGGACAAAGACACTAAAAAACTTTCACATTAGAACACTAAACAGTGGCATTTTCCAGACAACCTGCCAAATTAATGCCTGGCCAGGATGTATGCATAATACCTGAAGTCTCCAGAGAGGCTGCAGCAAGACCACCATGGCCTGCAATTTAATCATATCTCCTAATGCTGAACTGGTTAGCATTTATAAGAGGGAGGAAATTGCTCTCACTGAAGATAAAAGATGTATTCTACTAATAGAGATTATACTTTCCTCCCTTTGTTCCAAGTTTTACCCCATAAGTGTAATGATTTGAGGGCTACAAATTAGTATAGATTCTGTGGCATTAACAAGGCAAAGCAAATAAAAGCTAGTGATGAAATAAATAGAAAATATTTCTCTTGTGTTTTCCCCTGCAGATACAGATCACTTCAATTTCAAGGCACAGTTCAAGGTACAGAAGAACAGAACATATCACTCTATAACTATTCTGCATAGACTCTAAAACACAGAGTGCATGATATTACAGTCATATTACAGGCTGATTGAATCAGGAGGAAGCTGATGGTGGGTAGCATTACAGGCTAAGGATAAGAGCAAAAAATAACTTAAAAGAAATTATGTATAACCAACTATTACGTAAATATGTTTAAGAGCTCTCAATAAACTCTGAAGTTGTTTTTTTTAAAGACCTGGTCACAAGACACACATACACACACACAAAAAAAAAAAAACCAGCAAAAAAAGCAAAAAAATATAAACAGATTTACATCACATATACCAGGAAAGAGCACAAACCCAAAGACCAAAAAAAAAAAAAAAAACCCTCAAAAAAAACCCAACAACAACAAAACAAAAACAAAACACAAAACCCATGACAAAAGAAAAAAGGTCTGCTTTGTCTCAAATTGATTCAGAGCCAATTCACTTCGACTCAGCTTTTCAAGAATCAGAAATCAAAAAGAGTGTATGTCCTATTACTATTACCTGAGTTGGAAGAAGACTGCAGACATATCATCTTAGGATAGATTATGCCAATCACAGGTGCATAGTCCTAGGGCAAAAGGCAGAAAGAGATACCCTTTCTAAGGGGTTGTCCACATGTGCCAAAAGCCCTATGTTGTCCCTGTCTCCCCCCCCCCCCCCCCATCTCATATCATTCATTTTAGACAACACAGGCCAAAACCACAGGGCCAAGATAGGACCCGATTCTGTCAGACCAGACATAGATCCGGCGGATCCAGCATAGTTCTGGGGTAAACAACCTTTACCCCAGACAATTTGACCCCTGGTTTAACGTAGAGTTTCTTGGAAACTCCATGGCAAACCCCAGCTATTTAGACAGCCCTCTGTACTCCTTACTTTGCTGCAACATCACTTGTATTTAGAAGCCCTCTGTTGCCACATGTGATGCGGAAATGGGGTACCCCATATTGGTGCAGCCACGGACTCCATTTCTGAATCAGAAGTGGCAACAGCGGGCAGAATATGAACGACAGCATGGCAAGGTAAGGAGCACATGCTGGTAACATGTCCTGGGTCAGTGTGGGATGGGTGAGTAAACACCCACCGGTTCCCATGCCAACCCAGGGTTCAACCCAGGTGAGCACCAGAGCCAAAATAACACCAGCTCAGAATAAAAGCTACTAAATTTCAGATGAACATGGGCATGGATTTTTGTGTCAGAGTGCCTGTTATAAAACAAACAAAATAAATTACTAGCAAACTATTGTTTTGAAAATGACAGACTGAATGGAGATAGCCCTAAGTAATATATTTGTGAAGTTCTAAAAGAATACATGCAGTGGTTTATCTGGAAGAGGAATCTTAAAAATGGTTTGCAATGGGAGAGTGATTAGCACCCCCCAGTTCAACCAATATTTGGGGGGACAATTTATATGAAATTTATATGTGGCCACATATTACTCGCCCATGTGGTAAAGAATGTGAGTTGTCTCATAGTAATCTATGGTAATTGGTAATCTCATAGTACTATTTTTGGCCAAAAAACATCTGTACTTGCCATCTCAGTTTTCATACTATGTCAATACTACGTCAATCTTGCAAGGAGATAGTAAGGATTACTACTTGGTTAATTTTCATATTTTCAGCCAGATTCCAAACAAAGACAAGTGCCATCTTTGTCAGTTGGGGCATGGTCTTGCTGCTGACAAACAGCAGTTCTGTATCTGAATAGCAAAATGTGACTTTTCTGTTCAGGTTAGCAAGGTATCTAGGTCAAGACAGAAATTAGGTGGGAAGCAAGGGGCAGAAAGAAAGATTATTGCTGCCATGGCCACCACTGCTGCCACTACACCACCAGAATCTGGCAGACTGGGAGGCAGAAAAAATGATGGAGGATAGTAGACTATCCTCTCTCTATATATATAGATAGTATATAGATAGATAGATAGATAGATAGATAGATAGTAGAGCCCTCCCTTCAACCACCATCTTGAGGGGAGAGAAAGGCAGGCCGCCTCCTGCTGGAAGCAAGAAGAGCCCTCCCTTCAACCACCATCTTGAGGGGACTTAATTGTCTAATTAACAAATTGTAAGCCGCTCTGATAGCTTTGGCTGAAGAGCGGGGTATAAATAAAATGTATTATTATTATTATTATTATTATTATTATTATTATTATTAGACAAATAGAGAGAAGCAGGCTCACAGGTAACTATAATTATGTTAGGCATACACGGCTCCTTGGCTTCAAGAAACACCAAGCTAAGTCATAGATGGTAAATTGTTTCAGAAGAAACACCTATTTGAAGAGGAAAGAAGGAAGCAGCAGGGAATGCCAGACATGTGGGCACCTTTAGTATGCCATCACTACTTCTTCCTGACATTAGATGGGCTGACAGAGGCAAAGTAGCAGAAAAGAACTCACAGAAATAGTCAGTTTTAATTTTTATTGTATTCAGTTATGATGATGAAGATAATGAAGGATGACTACAACATCTTTGCAAGACCACAGAACTCTGACAGTCAGCAAGACTACAATACAAGCAACAAAAGATATGCTATGTTCCAGCTACAATACCTGTAACAAGAGAGCAATGGGATGAGCAGCAAGAGCAGCAAGAGGAAGAAGAGGCTTACAAGCAGAGGCAGCTGTTGGTAAAGGCTGGTCAAGTGAGAAGACAGCTGGGAGTGCCAGACATAAGTAAAACTTTGGTACATAGGTTGATACCTCCATGTATTGGGTATATTCTTCACTGTTTCCACAAACTGTTACACATTTTTGGACTTAGTGAAACTCTCCAAGCATGCTGCTGTTGCTCTCTCATCTTTAGCACAAGCCCCTTGGACTTTTTCGTCCACACTCTTTCTGCTTCTAGGATATACTATATCAATCTCAATCCTTCCTATCTTTTCCTGAAAAAAAAAACAACAACAGGAGTTTGTATGTATGATATCAAAGTGGTAGCAGCTACCACAGCCCAACAGTGTTCTTCTTCAGAGACTTTGTGACAGAACTGGTTATGAGATTCAGTTAGCAGAGTATATTTAAAGCACCTCTGTCACAGTATTTAGTATTTTTCCTCTGCATTCCTACCTCTCCAGATGCAAGCCTGAAGACATACCTCTTGCTTCAAGCATGTATTTTTGATAAACTGATGTAATTCTCCTATATCTACCAAGTTCCACAACTGGATGCATTAAATGAGCATAAGATATTAATTCATATTTATTCCAGCATAATTGGGCAGTTTTAATAAATCTTAATCCTGACAAGATCAAAGACCCTGGAATAAAGTGCTCCTGGAATCTGTTATTTCCAGTTCTGCAGCTTCTATCCTATGTTTGTGCAAAGGGCTGCAGGAAGAAATAGGTGGCTGCCAAAGTGAAGGCTGCAGAGCAGGTACTGGAAAGTGGGGGAAGGCACACACTGGTACCAGCCCTTGCTTTTTGAACCACTCCTAATTTCATTGCCAGTGAGGTCTCCTCTTTCTGCCAGCACATAACTCAGTACAAAAGTTCTGCCAGATGTTAGCTCTAACGCCACCATGCGGTACAGCTACAGAAAAAACACAACACCAGCATAAATAAATAAATAAAAATACCCAAGCGAATGCAATACAATACTCCTCAAAATGCAAAATTCTCCTGCTTCTGCTTCTGCTTCTTAATGAAGTTTAACAAAAAGGACTACAGTATCACTAATCCATCGAAGACATCCACCTAGCTCATGAAAGGTTAGGGAAATTCTAAGCTTTAGAATGAAGCAGTCCTTTTAACATTATTGTTTTGTTTGTTAGCTGCTTTTGAGTCAATCTTGATCCATGGAGATCCTGTGAATGAAACCTCTTCAGGCCTGTCTATCTTCTGCCTTCCTGCTCAGTTCCTATAGGCTCAAGCCAATGGTCACCCTGATTGAGTCTATCCATCTGGCATATGGCCTTCCTCTCTTCTTACTTCCCTCCACCTGCCCCAGCATTGTTAGGAGAAGCATTTCAGAGCCTCTGTAAATAATGGAAAAAGTATTTCTATTAATGTTTCCTGATTTCATCAGTAGTTTCTCCCAGCCTAGCAGCAGCAGCAGCTGCAGCAGCTGCTGCTTAATAAAGTTTAACAAAAAGGACTATCACTAATCCATCGAAGACATCCACCTAGCTCATGAAAGGTTAGGGAAATTCTAAGCTTTAAGAGGAAAACCTTAAGGATTCAAGGCACTGTATCACAAAAGAGTTTTAGTCAACTATACAGTATTTTATACAATGCAAAGACTTGCAGAAAGATCTGCAAAAGGTAAAACAAAACCTTAGTTTCTCTCATTTTGCCCCCGTCCCCGTCTCACAGAGACATACACATACACAGAGGCTTGCATACTACACAGGAAAATAAAGTCATAGTAGAAAACTCAGTTAAATCAGCATCTCAGTGTACTAAGCAATTATAAGAGTAATGGTGGCGCAATGGTTAAATGCCTGTACTGCAGCCACTCACTCAAAACCATAAGGTGGTGAGTTCAATACCAGCAAAAGGGCTCAAGCTCGACTCAAGCTTGCATCTTTCAGAGGTCACTAAAATGAGTACCCAGATTGTTCGGGGACAAGTAGCTTACAGTTGTAAACTGCTTAGACACTGCTTAGACGGTATGAAGCAGTATATAAATGAAACTGTTTGCTTGACTGCTGTAATCTGCTTTGATTCCCCACCGGAAAAGGCAGAATAGAAATAAATCCTATTATATTATTATTATTATTATTATTATTATTATTATTATTCAACACCAGAATTAAGAAAGGAATTGAAAAAGAAAACATCACAAAATGCCAATGAGGGGTTTTGTTCACTTTTGTACAAAGAATATTAAACAGTTATAGGAAATACTGAAGAGTGGAACTAAAATAATCAATGCAGTGATGGCGAACCTTTTAGAGACCTGAGTGCCCAAACTCAGTGGCATGTCACTGGGTGCTGGGGGGGGGGGGACTTCTGGAGGGAATACACTGACCAAATGGAAGACCTGACCAAATAAAAGCTCAAAACAAAAACAAAACAAAAAAGCCACTCATATAAATATTAAATCCATCCTTCTCAGCCCTGCTCAAAATAGACAACCTTTTGCAATCCCTCATGGACAGATTGAAATGGAAGACAGGTCCTGAAAAGGAGAAGAACCATGTGTGATCACCCTGAGCCAAAAACACCCATATAGCTATAAATCCATGCTTCTCAACCCTGCTCAAAATGAAGGATCTTTTTGAATCCCTCCTGGACAGTTCTTGGAGGTTATCACACAGGGGTAAGAAACGTGCGAGAGGCACTATAGTCCTGTCATGTTTGTGCACACGCAGAAAGATTTTCACACAATGCCGTACACATCCTGTACTTGTCACATCAGGGAAACGGCGTGCTAGTGCAACTTCTCATTAATGACTTCAAAGTGTTAATCGCTTGCCAATAGCACTTCACTAGTGCTATCGCAAACATGTGAAAGGCAACCATGTTTCAATAGCGCTATTGAGAGTCCATCTTTAAACCTTCCAAAAATAAATTGAAACTCCCAGTTCCCCAGTGTGGCATTCAGCATAATCACTTCCTGTGTCACCCTTTTGAGTCACAGGAGAGTTCCTTAGTGGCAAGAGATAACCCATTTTTTCCGGTCTGATCACAATCCCTTCTGCCAACATGCAGAATGTAAATGCGCTATTTTACTGCTTGTGAATCGTTAATACCCCTGTATTGCGACACATGTGAAAGTGTTTCGATATCACCATTGTATCGTTCTTGGCTATGAAAACCACTGCACACCACACACACACATCTACATTGTAGAAATGTAATCCCCACTGGATATGAAATCCAGTGGGGGAACCTTGGGTAGGACACACTCTCCCAGCCTCCAAAGACAAATTGGCAAACCCCCTTTGACTAAACTTACCAGGAAAATCCTGATAGGATCACCAGAAATGACTTGTAGGCATGCAACACACACACAGCCAAGTCACACACTCTCTCAAGCCTCAGAGGACGGCAATGGCAAACCCCCTGTGTTGAAGCTTATCAAGAAAACTTCATGATAGGTCTCCTTAGGGTCGCCAAAATTGACTTGAAGGCACACAACAACAATCCCGAAGTTTGGGAGGAGGAGAAAGCAATTGCATCCCCCAGGGTACTGTGTCTCATGGTGGGGTGAGACTTCTGGTCTGAAGGGCAGGGCTTCCACCCAGAAGGGACACACACTGCCCCTCCTTGTCCTGGTTCGGTTTTCTGCAGGAGAACCAGCCGCAACAAGGAACTGGGTTGGCTACATGCACACATGTGCCTCCCCTCCTTCCTGTGGCTGTGTGTGCCCTCTGACACACCTTGGCACGCCACATACGGCATGAGTGCCATGCATTTGCCAACACAGCATTCGTGTATGATAGAATGGCCTACACTGACACTTTGAAGTTGTTTTTTAAGAGTGTGGCCAAAAGATGAAGAGAATGGGAGAATGGTGAATAATCCATGGTGTAGACAGAGTAAACCGGGAAATACTTTTAAATACTAAAGCTCAGGACTCCCAAATACAACTGAGAAGAACAAGATATAATACTACTTCAGGCAATACAGTCAGCCCTCCACATTTGTGGCTTTGATTTTTGATGTTTGCTTATTCATGATTCAAATAAAATATTCTCTCTAGGACTCTCTAGGTCTTCTGGTACAACTCTGTGAGAAGTTGTGATGGAAGACCTAGAGATTCGTAGAAAACATTTCTCTAGGTATCTGAACAATACAATTCCTCCAACACAATTCTATGGTCTACTTCCTGAGTAAATTGATCAGAGTTGCACTGGAGGACCCAGAGATTCCTAGATAGGTGTTCTCTTCGGTAAAAAATTAGGGTTTTTTTTTATTTGCAGTTTTTCCACTTTCACAGGGGTCCTGTGCTCTTAACCTCAGCGAAGGTGGAGGGCCCACTGTACATAATTTATAGGATTACATGCAACAGAAGTCTGTAGTAGGCATTAATATGTATAATTTTTTTAAAAAATTAGATTAATTGAAGTGAGCCAATACAGGTGAATACTGTACTTCTGCATTCAGAAGCAGTATATTTCAGAGTATACACAGGATGACTAAGGTCCTCATATCTTGCTTCTGAACTTGTATTTGCCAAAGAGAACACATAATTAGATTGATCTGATATAACAAAGAAAGTTTAATTTTATGTTCTTACATTTGAATTTCAAAAAAATTATAACTGGGATATTAGGACCTGAGTTTGACCCATTTTGACATTTATTATTGTCAGAAATTCCCTTTCACTACAGGTCAAGATCTTATCCTTGATATCATGCTGCACCTCTGAAACAAAGCATAAGGTTAAGGATAATCATTTGTTTTCTATCTCCATCTCAAAATGTGGAGCTGGGAAATCAGAGAGGGGATTCCACACAAGTAAAAACAAGTCTTATTCTCCCTACCTGTCTCCAGTTTTGAACAGATATACAGGGGTTTGCTTTGCTTCTGAGTGCTCAAAATATCTGACAAACAAACCAATTTCTTCTGCCTTCAGATCAAAGCTGGCTAGAGAGGAAGATCTCTTATCTCTGCTCCTGGTGACTATTTCAACTATTTCAACTTCAGTGTGCCCAGCAAGCAAAAAGACAAGCCCACCGATCTCTACCTTCCCCTCCAGTTCAGAGTAAAAAGGAGCAGTTTGTTTTGACTCTGTGTTTGCATCTGCTGAACATAAAGCCAGAATAAGTCCTAATCCTTTCCTCAGCCTTGGAGTCAGGAAGCATGCAAGGATAATCCATCCTTTGCAAAGTTGGGAGAAAGTGTAAGAGTCATCATTCTCACCAACACTGGCTAAGCTATAGCAATCAAGGTTATCAAGACTCAGAATACAGAACACTTGGCACCATGTAGAAAAGGAAAAGATAGAAGTCATGGGAAAAGAGGCCCAAGATAGGAAGGCAAAATAAATCTATTTTCAGTTCCTTATGCCATGGCTCCAGCCTGCAAACTGCATGTCCCCTTCTCTTTTTTTACTCATCCCTACAGGCTGGGTTGTCAATTTCACTGCATTTCGGGTTTTGGCCTCTAGTTTATGTCCTTGTTAAGTAAACTAAAACAGCCCATAGGACCCACAAAAAAGCAAAATTTCCCTCTTGTGTTCTGAGATTATTTTTTTTTAAAAAAATCCAAAATTGGGGAGTGCAATGAGTCCTGATCCTGGAGGGGTCAATGCAGTCCCCAAACCCTGGCAGTTGCCCACTTCTGCCCTATATCATAGGGGTATATAAAGTGTCATATATGGAACAAAGCACCCTGCCAGGGATCCCAGAACAGCCCTCTGGACATCTGTCTCATTTAAAAAAAATTCAAAAGTGGGCAAGCATGCTCCCTAAAACCTCCCAGGGACAGAACAGGCCATTTAAAACCTACTTGGGACCCCCCAAGTCTATTTTCAATTTAATTTTTTTTTAAAAAAACTGAACACGACTGGAAGGCATCAAGATGCTTAATCCTTCCCTTGGTGTGAAGACTCAATTGGCCATTTCTGCATGGGATGTGATCAGTGTGAGAAGAGTCAAGGCAAATAGTGAATGTGGTCCAATGAGAGTAAGGACAGGCAAAAAAAGTGTCTGAACCTGGCAAAAGTAATAGTAGTTGTTGCTATTGTTATTTACATATACTGTATCCCCTTTCTCCCAATATAGGGACTCAGGGTTATGAACAGCAAATTTAAAACAGTACAATTTAAAAACAGTTAAAAAGCATTAAAATGTATAAATATAAAATTTAAAAACAATTTTAATGTATAAAATTTAAAAAGTTAATAGTTACACATTAAAGTGTAAAGGTGTTAAAAACTCTATACAAACCTTAAAATTTGAATGACACAGCATTTAAAGCCCAACTCTTGTCAGTTTGAATGGCACAAGAATGTTTTTATTTGCCACAGAAAAGAGAGTAGAGATGGGGCCATCCTGGGATCTCTAGGGAGGGAGTTCCAGAGCTGAGGAACAGCCACTGAGAAGGCCCTCAAACCTGAGAGGGTGGTGGGATTCCTGGCCAATGCAAAAACCTGGGCCTCCAGGCTCAGAGATTAATCCAGAAGCACTCCCAAACTACGAACCTAAGTTTTCAGGGGAAGTGTAACCCCACCTAACACAGGCTCAGTCCCTATTCACAGATATGCCTTTCAACTAACCAGGAGCACTTCTGTCTTGTCTGGATTAAGTGTCAATTTCTTTGCTCTCATTCAGTCCATTACAGCTGCCAGACACTGATTTAGGACAGGAACAGCTTCCTTGGAATTAAGCAGAAAGGAATGGTAGAGCTGGGTATCACCAGCATACAGGTGATAGATACTGTACCTTACTTCAAAACTCTGAACAACCTCTCCCAGCAGTTTCATGTACGGTAGTTGTTAAAAAGCATACCAGACAAGGTTGACCCTTGAGGGATTCCACAGGCCAAAGGGTCGAATAGGAATCTCCCAACACCACCTTCTGAGAGTGCCCCTCCAAGAAAGAACAAAGCCAAAGTAAAACAGCACCTCCAAGTCCCATCCAAGAGAGAAGACTCAGAAGGATACCATGGTGGATGGTATCAAAAGCCATTGAGAGGTCCAGTAGCACCAACAGGGACATGCTCCCTCTGTCCAGTTCCCTGAGTAGGTCATCCACCAAGGTGACCAAAGTAGCTTGTGTCCCATAACCAGGCCTGAAATCAGATTGACATGGCTCTTGATAATCCATTTCATGCAAGAACCCCTGGAACTGAGAAGCCACTACATGCTCCAGTATCTTGCCCAAAAATGGAAGGTTGGAGACTGGCTTAGTTATTTAATATAGTAAGATCCAGGGAAGTTTTTTTCAGAAGGCGTCTTACCACAGCATCCTACAGACATGTTGGGACCCTGCCTTGTTGTTAAGAGGCATTAATCACTTCCTTTACCCACTCAGCCAGTCCTCCTCTGGCCTGTTTAATTAGCCAGGAGGGGCATGGGTCTAGTACACATGGTGGTTCTCACCTCTCCAAGGATCCTATCCACATCCTCAGGCTGTACAAATTGAGAAGTATCCATTAAAAATGGAAAAGCAGGAGCCAAAGTTACATCCCCTGAAATTGTATCAACTCTGGTGTCTTAAATCTGAGCAATTTTATCTATGAAATGGTGTGAAAATTATTTACAGCAATTTGTTAAGTGGGTTACATTCTCCTCTGGATCAGATCATAACCGATCTCTGATCACTCAAAACAACTCAACTGAACAGTTCTGTTGAGCTGCAATAGTTTTGGTCAAAATAGCCTTTTTTTCTACACCTTATGTCTTCATGTGGATTTTAGCCTGTTTTTGGTCAGATTCACTCTGCGTTTTCTGTCACTGTCACTCTAATATCCATCTTGTTTGCTTCAAAGCTTCCAGCTCCTTGGAGAACCAAGGAACTGGCTTAGCTCTACTCTATGAGATGGAATGTTTAGGAGAGATTGTGTCAACTACCTTGGACATTTCTCCATTCCAGAGATCAACCAGGACTCTGAGAATATCACCTGCCAAGACAGCAGGCAACTAATCCAAAAGCATCCTGGGATAGTGAAATCCCACTCCAGACAGTGTAGCCTCAGCATGGATGTTGAAATTCCCTAGCAGTATAAACCATGAAGTCTCTAATACTATTCCTGAGAACACGCCAGCTAGCTTAGGAATAATAAATAAACTTTATTCTTATACCCCGCCTTTCTGCTGCAGCAATCAAGGCGGCTTACATAACTAAAATATATTGGAATACAGTAATACATAGTCTTAATAAATAAATTGACCCCCCCCCCTTTAAAACAGGATTAAATATAATACAGTTTAAAAATTCAGCTTGTTAAAATGGCAACGATCTTCTAGTAAAGGCAGTGGTTACATAAAGCAGGCGGAGTACAAAAATTAGATTGAACTATTCTGTGAAGGCCTGCCGGAAGGGATCTGTCTTGACAGCTTTTTTGAAGCTATCTAGGCTGGTTACTTGACGGATCTCCTCCAGCAAGGCGTTTCCAGAACGTCCTCTGGTAGTCTGGTTTTTATAGGAAGGGAGACTGTTGAGCAACAAAGTGGGTGGTACACCAACACTAATCTGTCCCAACTACCCACTTTTAAATAAACATACTCACACACTGCAGACTGAGGGATAGGACACCTGATCAGGGAGACATTATCCCAATAGACCACTGCAATAGACCATTATCCCAACAGACCACCTCCTGACCCCCCCAGGTCTTGCCTGCTGCTCCACAGGGAATCCTGGTGGGCAAAGCTGTGAAAAATTGAGTTGCCCATCCAAAGTTGTGCATCACTTTCCTAAGAGCACTGTATTTAAAACTCCTCTCCACATTTTCTCAATTGTGAATAAGGGTATATCCACACTGCCCACTTGTAGCAGTCTGATGCTACTTCAACTATCATGGCTCCTTTCTGAGGAATTTGTAGTTTATTCAGGTGCTTGGAATTCTCTAGCACACTCCCCTGAACTGCAGCATTAGATGTCTCTGACAGACAATTCTAACTACCCTACCAAACAATAAATCCAAGGATCCACAGGATGGAACCATGACAATTCATGTGGTATGAAAGTGTTTTAATTGTGTAGTGTGGATAAAATCTTAAACATGTACTTGAAAAAAAAGCTAGCATTTTCAAATAACGAATTCACTGGTAAACACAAATTGTGTTAATCAAGGTAACAGCACTTGTCACTCTGAATCACAGTACAGTGGGCCCTTGGTATCCGCTGGGGTTTAGTTCCAAGACCACCCATCAATACCAAAATCGATGGATACTCAAGTCCCATTAAATGCAGTGGTACAGTAAGATGGTATCACTTGCATGAAATGGCAAAATCAAGGTTTGCTTTGGGAAATTTATATTATTTTTCAATATTTTCAAGCTGTGGGTGGTTGAATCTATGGATACAAAAATCAATCGATACAGAGGGCCAACTGTAGTTGAATTTGGGGGAGAGAGTTATACTTTGTAAGCAGAATGAACTTCTTGGGTGATTTCTGCACTTAAATGAATATTCTATTTTATTTTATACCTCAACATGTTCATTTAACGGTGGCATCCTATCAATATAACAACAGTAAGAAAAACATGGTTGTTAATTAATAATAGCTGTTCTTTGATAGTCCAAATAAGAGTGAAAGGACAAAGAACCAACCCAATTGGCCATCTATCCAATGAACAGGTGTATAAGCCCCTTTACTCTTCTTCCAATCCCACCCCCGACACACTGGAAAATGTATGATATATAAAAGTAAAGATTTTTTTTAATTTCCATACCAAAGCAAACACCACGGTGTGGAACGAAAGCTTTACACGCTGATGCAATGGCCAGTTCAGCAGAAAGTATCGTCTTAATTATCAGGTCCTCCACACTGGCCATCAGAGCTGGAAGGAGAAAGGAGGAAACACAAAAGGAACAAAAACCTTATTACAAAGAGTTGTTAACCTGCGATAATGAAACCGTCCACAACTTTAACAGCAAGCTAACAGAAAGCATTTGCAAGCAGACACATGGCAGAATTTTATGCACATCTGCAGAACACAAATATACATGGACATAGGTACAATATAAATACCAAACAAAATTAAAACCAAATGCTGTAGTATCAAAGTATATTGTAAAAGAATAGATGTACACATTGCTTACCTGTAACTGTATTTCTTCAGCTAGTCATCTTTGATTTCAAACATATGGGCAACTTGTGAAGAACCTTGACTGGAACCTTTTAAAGCCAACTAGAATTTGGATGGGAGTTCTGTCTCTATATTTCGCAACACGTGCTAAAGTGCACCCCAGACCCTCTCCCCAGCTCCCATTCCACTACTTAGAAAAACATCTGTACAGATAAAGAGGATGATGGTTGTGTGAAATCACAGTTTTGAGAGAGGTGAGGTTGGGATGCCTAATTCTGCCCTCAGCTTGAGTGAAAAGATTAGACCCTTCAAGAGATGGAGAAAAGGGTGGCTGAATAAGATTGGTGAGGCCACCATGGAGTGATGAGAATGCAGTCTTTCATGATCTTGGCCAGTACTCTGGTAAGTGAAATGCAATGGAAGAAAAGAGGTAAAGGAGACTCCTCCCTCCTATATGACATGTGAAGGAATTTATTTCCTAGGTATGTTACAAAGGTTTGTTAGCAGAGCAGTCTACAATTTCTCATGTTTGCTGGTCTGAAAGCCTCCATGTAAGAAGACAGCAATGTCAAGAAGTCTGAAAATGTTGAGTACATTCATGAGTAACTGTGATATCCCAACTCAGCAAGCCAATGACCATGTTCTCCTCCCTTGTCAAATGGATTGTCAAATACAGGATGTGGTGCTCAATGTGCCTGTCTCAGAACTGAGAGACAGTTTTTGAACAGAGTGAAATCTCATGCCCCACTGTTGAGTCAAAGGCTTTCATGGCCGGCATCCATAGTTTTTGTGGGGCTTTTGGGTTATGTGGCCATGTTCTAGAAGAGTTCCTTTCTGACGTTTCGCCAGCATCTGTGGCTATGACATCCCTTCAAATACTTAAACATGGCTATCATGTCACTCCTTAAACTTCTCTTCTCCAGGTTAAACCTACCCAACTCCCTAAGTCTCTCTTCATAAAGCATAGTCTCCAGATCCTTTACCATTTTGCTTGCCTTCTTCAGAATATGCTCCAGCTTGTCAACATCCTTTTTGAATTGTGGTGTTCAGAATAGGACACAGGATTCCTCTAACTTCTCTAACCTTTTAAATTATACTGATATTTTAATCAATTTAAAGGAGAGAGGGCTTAGAATCATAGAATCATAGAAATTTAGAGTTGGAAGAGACCACAAGGGCCATCCAGTCCAACCCCCTG
The DNA here is from genome assembly GCA_034509955.1 of Urosaurus nigricauda. Lineage (NCBI taxonomy): Eukaryota > Metazoa > Chordata > Lepidosauria > Squamata > Phrynosomatidae > Urosaurus > Urosaurus nigricauda. The sequence goes on from JAOEGL010000001.1 coordinate 42,086,495, forward strand.
CCATGCAGGAATTCCCAATCAAAGCATACCTGACAGATGGCCATCCAGCCTCTGCTTAAAAACCTCCAAGGAAGGAGACTCCACCACCCTCCAAGGGAGTGTGTTCCACGGTCGAACAGCCCTTACTGTCAGGAAGTTCTTCCTAATGTTGAGGTGGAATCTTTTTTCCTGCAGTTTGCATCCATTGTTCCGAGTCCTGTTCTCTGGAGCAGCAGAAAACAAGCTTGCTCCCTCCTCAATGTGACATCCCTTCAAGTATTTAAACAGGGCGATCATGTCACCTCTTAACCTTCTCTTCTCCAGGCTAAACATCCCCAGCTCCCTAAGGCGTTCTTCATAGGGCAAGGTTTCCAGACCCTTCACCATTTTAGTCGCCCTCCTTTGGACACGCTCCAGTTTCTCTACATCCTTTTTGAATTGTGGTGCTCAGAACTGGACACAGTATTCCATCTGGGGCTTGACCAAAGCAGAATAGAGTGGCACTGTTACTTCCCTTGATCGAGACACTATACTTCTATTGATGCAGCCTAAAATTGCATTGGCCTTTTTAGCTGCTGCATCACACTGTTGACTCATGTTCAATTTGTGGTCCACTTGGACTCCTAGATCCTTTTCACATGTTGTCTCATTCAGCCAGGTATCCCCCATCCTATATCTGAGCATTTCATTTTTCTGCCCTATCTGCAGAACCTTACATTTCTCTGTGTTGAATTTCATTTTGTTAGCTTTGGTCCAGCTTTCTAGTCTATTCAGGTCATTTTGAATTTTGATCCTGTCCTCTGGGGTATTAGCTACTCCTCCTGATTTGGTGTCATCTGCAAATTTGATAACTAGGCCCTCAATAATTTCATCCAAGTCATTAATAAAGATATTGAATAGCACTGGGCCCAGGACAGAACCCTGTGGGACCCCACTGGTCACTTCTCTCCAGGATGAAAAGGAACCATTGTTGAGCACCCTTTGGGTTCAGTCAGTCATCCAATTACAAATCCATGTAACGGTTACCTTGTCTAGTCCACAAGCTTGAGCAGAAAAATCTGTCTACTCTCAGACAACTTTCTAAAGACTTTCAGTTTCATAAGAATTTTATCTTCCCTATTATAGAACACCCTCCCCATATTCAAACTTGCAAATAGATATATATTTAATATATCAATTTCTGTATGTCAGTCTTTAATGAACACTGAAATAACTGTGCCTTGATCTGAAAAAAACTATATAGACACCAATTCACTACTGCAAAATTAAGGCCAATATCAAGCAACACACATTATTCTACACAATTCATACTTTGACTTCCCCAGTACTTTTAGGTTTCCTCTTAACTAAATGAACTCTAGCAGACATCTCTCTCCTCTTAATCCTTAAATGAACAAATGAAATCCATAATTACAGGCATAAAATAAGAATAGAGAACTAGCACTTTCTTATACCAAACAAGTATGTCAACATTAGTAGTGATAAACAATCAATACTAAGAACTCATTATTTCAGAGACAAACTGAAATTTTTATTATTAATTCACCATGCTGTTAGTGGGCCACATGAAGAAAAGAATTTCTCCTACATAGTATGGAATTCTTGGATGAAAGATATTAATTTACAAGAATAAATCACAGGCAAGAGTGTTACTGCAAAAGACAGTCACAACTCCCAGGAGATGATGCCAAGCAGAAAAAGCAGGAACATATCAGAAAAACATATTCAGTCAAGAATGAAGTAATGGAATCCCTACTTCCATTAAAAAGGGGGGAGAGTCAAAAGTAAAGCACCAGAGCTGTAAGAAAATCTTAGAGGAGAATTGGATGTACTACAGCTGGTTATATCATCTATCAACACATACATTAGGAAAGATTTAGAGAAGGAAAAACTTGTTCTCTACTCACCAGTCGTATCTTTTCCTTCCTGTTTCAGATACCTTAACATTGCGCTCATACTCCACTTGTTTCCATAATCCTCCACTTCAGGGTCATCACAACTAAAACCAAAGAAACAGATTTCACATTGGTGACCTCAGGATCCCTAATGCAACTCTATCTCAAATTTCTGTTTTAACCAGTAACTGTCTGGTTTTCTGTTTAATGCTTTTTGATCGATTATATTAAGTGCTCTGAACTTCTTTGTGAGGCAGCTGCTCTTGCCTAAATGGCAAATATAAAAACATCAATAATGGTAAATGGTAAACATAAAAACATCTGATTCCAAGGAAGCTGTTTTTGTACTGAACCAACGTCTGCTGTCAGTAATTGACTGGATAAGGGTGAATAAATTGAAACTTAATCCAGACAAGACAGAGGTGCTCCTGGTCAGTCATAAGGCAGATCAGGAAACAAGGACTTTGCCTGTGCTGGGCAAGGTTACACTCCCTTCGAAATCTCAAGCTCACAGCCTGGATGAACAGGTTTCAGCAGTGGCCAGGAGTGCATCTGCGCAGCTAAAACTAGTGTACCAGCTGCGCCCATTCCTTGAGACATCAGATCTGGCTATTGTGACACATGCCTTGATTACATCCCGTTTGGACAACCGTAACACACTCTAATGTGGGGCTGCCTTTGGAAACTGTTCAGAAACTTCAGTGGGTTCAAAACGCCACAGTTAGAATGTTGACTGAGCCCAGTATAGGGAGCATATAACTCCCTTGTTGAAACAGCTTTACTGACTACCGGTTCGTTTCTGGGAACAGTTCTAAGTGCTGGTCATGACATATAAAGCCATATATGGCTGAGGTCCAGCCTATTTGACAGACTACATCTCCCTATTTCAACATGCTAGATCTTCAGGGGAAGCCTTTCTCTCAGTCCCACCATCATCACAGGCTTGCTGGGTGAGAACACAAGAGAGAGACTTCTCAGTGGCTGCTCCCAACTTCTGGAACTCCCTTCCATGGAAGACTAGGCTGGCCCCCTCCCTACTTGCCTTTCACTTGCAAGCAAAAACATTTTTATTCAGGCAGGCTTTTCATCATAAAAATCACAACAGGGCGGTTTTTATATGGGGTGTGTGTTTTAGTTATGTTTTTAACTTTTTGTGTGTTTTTATGTTAATTTTATACTGTTTTAATTAAATGATTTTAATTGTTTTTAAATTCATAATGTTTTCATCTTGTAAGCCCCCTTGGATCCCTTTCTGGGAGGAAAATGGCATAAAAATGAAATACAGTGGGCCTTTGTTATCTGCTGGGGTTCCAGGACAACCCCCCCCCCAAAAAAATATCCGTGGATGCTCAAGTCCCATTAAAGACAATGGCATAGTAAAATTGTGTCCTGTATGTAAAATGGCAAATCAAGGTTTGCTATTTGGAATTTATACTTTTTCTGAATATTTTCAAAATGTGGATGCTTGATTCTGTGGATAAAAAACCCATGGATAAGGAGGGCTGATGTAAAATAAAATAAAAACAAGCATATATACAATCATGTATGTGGTTTTGGCCAGATTACTGTGGGTACTTAAGGTTCAAGAATTTCCAAGCAAATATAAGTACCTGACATAGTCACCACTCTTCTTGTTGACACTATAGTTTGTAAGATGCATGAACTGGTTCTTAATGTTTTTTGCTCCCTGGTCATATCTAACAGTTGCAAACCTATGAAACAAGAACCAAGAATACATCAGTTATTGAAACCAAAAGAGACCAATTGTTCCATCATGGCTTATGCAAGAGTTATTATTTCTTGCACCTATGCAAATGGCAAGATCAGGACCTGACAACTGACTTGCATGCTTCCTCCTCCTACCCATACCACAAAGGTCCAGACTGGGAGCTGCTATGGTAATTTGAATGTGGGATTTTTTGCAAGTAGACTCAGCAACCAAAATCAATGAAAAAAACCTATTCAAATAAATAGGAGATCCTTTGATTCAAGCATTATGCTTTGTAAGCAAAGGAACGTATGGAAGGAGGAGTGAGAAACAAGCTGGCTGCAATGTCTTTTGTCAATCTCTCCATTTAATAAACAAAAGCAAGCAAGAGAAGAAGTAATGTCCAAACTGCCCAGGCTAACTCTAGAAAGAACTTTCAACCATGTGTCATTGATCCCTTCCCTTCTCTTTAAACCTATTTTTCAGATTCACAATTGCTAGGAAGCATTATCTCTGCTGAAATATTACAATTAAATATTACAATTCAAATTCAAATTCAAAACAAATGCAATATTTTAAAAAAATTAAGTAGAAACATCACAAACAAAGAATATTACTAAAATCATTCTTTGTTTTGCCTATACCATTAACAGGGACCTCCTTTGGTTAACATTTTTCCCAATTATGTTAAGATAACCTGGATAACAACTCTGCTGGTTCTCAAGAAACCTCACTTCACTGCAGGTAGCCAGTCTAAACACTTTAATTCTTTGAGGATACACAGATGGCAAATGAATGATAGAGCTTAACTAAATTAGGAGTATGAATCCTTCCAGAAACTGAACAACCCTGGGTAAAAACATACCATTTCCTATAGGTCTGTCAGTCTTCATCCGAATGGGATTTTCTAGTTTTTTAAAACTTCAGTCAAACCTGAGTCATCTCATTCTAATGTCTCAGCTCCTCTTCCAAATTCTAGCTACAACTTCAGGCTATTCTCTTTTTGCTTACCACTTCTAAACATCTACTAAGGACATTTCTGTATCTCCTCTCCTTAACTCTGTTGTCTAGGAGACCAACTGTAGCAGTCAGTTTTATCCCAACCTAACTAATCAAGACATTTCATAGAAATACAAAATGCTTGAGTTTAGCATTGATCTGCTTCCTATTAAGAGGGAGAAGGGATCATGAGAAGAACTGTTGTTCCACTACTGCTTCGGTTACCTACATTCCCCACTGTCAAGGGCCTGCCAGACAGGGGTTACTAAGAGAGGGACTGGGCTGCTGTAACAGGCTCTGGCCTCAAGACAGTCTATGAGGTAATGTGAATTCCTTGGCTCATAGTACCTGAATTCTTTGGAAACCACAGGAATCCAGCAGAGAAAAGGTAAATATCTCTGTGGAGCCAGTGCTAATTAGCAAGCAGGGCTACCAAACAGAGGGCACTAGGGGGCTCAGAGAACAGGAAAGCAGTGCCCTGTCAAACATTATGAAGTTCTGATGCCTGTTCCTTCATCTCAGAACCTGCACAGCTCTGCTGCCACGTTTATTTCCCACTCCCTCTCCTTGGGCCCCTTTGGTTTGGTTTTCTGTTCAATTCATTGTGCTTCCATAAAAACAGCTCTATTTTTTCTTAGCTCAACCTAAGCACAACTACCAATGTCTGCTGAAAGAAGTTTTGGGCCAAAATTGGTATTTATTTAAAACTTAACATTTTTTTAATAAATGAAATTTTCTCTTTGACTCCAAACAAAGAAAAGCTGGTTTTGAAGACAAAAACCATGAATCCTGTACATGAGTGCCCCCTGCTGGTACATTATTCTTATCTGAAGTTCACATGCTCTCTTAGAATCATAGAATCATAGAATCATAGAAATTTAGAGTTGGAAGAGACCACAAGGGCCATCCAGTCCAACCCCCTGCCGTGCAGGAACTCCCAATCAAAGCATCCCCGACAGATGGCCATCCAGCCTCTGCTTAAAAACCTCCAAGGAAGGAGACTCCACCACCCTCCGAGGGAGTGTGCTCCACTGTCGAACAGCTCTTACTGTCAGGAAGTTCCTCCTAATGTTTAGATGGAATCTTTTTTCCTGAAGTTTGCATCCATTGTTCCGAGTCCTGTTCTCTGGAGCAGCAGAAAACAAGCTTGCTCCCTCCTCAATGTGACATCCCTTCAAGTATTTAAACAAGGCAATCATTTCAACTCCATTAACAACTCTTCAAACTCATGTACCAAGATAGGCACAGACTGATAAAAAAGCTTTTATTTAAAAAAAAAAAGGCTACAATTTTCACTTTCCAAATTTATTTTTAACAGAGCAGACAACAAATGAACCCAGGTGTCTTTATCCTGGCATATGACTGTGTCATTTCCAATATATCACTGATACACTAATGCTGTTATCTGTTATGCCAAGATTGTTTGTTATTAACTGCTACTGAGTCAATTTCAAGGTATGGCAAGCCTATTAATGAGTGATCTCCAAGTCACCCTATTATGAATAGCCGTGCTCAGGTGTTGCAGACTCAGAACTATGACTTCTTTGATTGGGTCGTCGTGTCTTCTTATGACAGTTGCAAATATAACAGTCTCAGCTCAGTCATTTTGGCTTCTAGGGAGAGTTCAGGCTCGGTTTGCTCTTGAACACATTTATTTGTCTTTTTTGGCAGTCCATGGTATCCCAAGAATTCTCCTCCACTAACAAATTTCAAATGAGTTTATTCTCTTTCTGCTAGCTCTCTTCACTACCCAGCTTTCACAAACATGCATAGAAACTCAAAGTGTTATGGCATAGAAAATCCTGACCCTGGTATTCAATTCTTGACACCCGAGGTCAAGAATTTTCACTTGTCTAGTTCCTTCATAGCTTCCAAGTCTTAGTCTTCTTCTAATTTCTTGACTGCAGTCTCCATTCTGATTAATGGCTGAGTCAGGGAATGGAAAATCTTTATTTGAATGTCCACATTGTCTACTTTAAAGTTATGTAAATAATCTGTGGTCATTATTTTTGTTTTCTTAATGTTCAGTTGTAAACCTGCCTTTGCACTTTATTCCATGACTTTAACAGTTTTTCCAAATCTTTGATATTTTCTGCTAGCAGTATATTGTCATTCGCAAAACATTTATATTCAAAATTGTTTATATCCCTTTTCCCAATTTTCATGTCCCCATCCAACAAGCCCAATCCAGGTTTATGAGTATGTTCAGCATACAAGTTAAGGAGATAGGCTGGTAAAATGCAGCCTTGTCTAACCTCTTTGCCAACTGAAAATCATTCTGTTTTTCCATATTCTGTACCCATGGTCATCTCTTGTCCTAAGTACAAGTTACACATCAGGACAATCACATGTATCAAGGCATTGAAATGTAAAGCTGTATTTTTCAGCATCAGCTTCCAGCATCAATGTCATACATTCAACTGGTGCTAATTCTGTTTCATATGAGATAGACTATTTCAAAGACAAATACAAATTTTTGCGGCAGAAAAGGTTCGATATGCCCCCATCCACTTTAAATTATAAGACTATCATTGACAAAGGATTCGTTAACAAAATCAAAATATGAACATGCTTATAATGGATTTTTCCGAACTAAATAATGGACTGGCACTTATCCATACATGCTGGGGACAATTCTCATCATCCCCTGAAATTTAGTACTATTGGAGCAACAATGCATTTCTGTTCCATGGTTCATTACACATAGTTGTTATTTTGCTTTCCATATATCACTGCATACTGTCTCCACATCTAACAAACATTAGTACAGATGCCTGGCCTGGTATAAAGAAAGCTATCCGCTTATAGTATAGAGAAGTCTTTTGGCATTTTGACAGATATCAAAGAATAGCAACAAAAGAAGCTGAAATCAAGTGGAAACAGAATTATGAAAACTCTCCCTTTGTGCCTATGGCCAAATTCAAGAAAGATTTTTAAAAAGCTGGTAGTGAGAACCTGATGCCTGTTCCACTACTGCCACCTGAAGGCAGCAAGTGGGAAAATGCTTTTTATTCATTAATATGATATTCCATACTTTCCTTCACTGCTGAGGCTGCTTGAATTTTAGCCAGTAGCTGCCCTTAAACAGGACTAGAGATCACAGAAATATGAAAAATGCTAGAGGTTCACTTGAAGTGAGAGAAAAGAATGCCCACTAAATATTTCAAAAATATTCATAATTCCCAACCTCTTGATCCAAGTGCTAGGATATCCAACAGGTGTCATTATTAACTTTGCCTCACAATCATGAAGGAATACCCATTCAGCTTCACTGTAAGACATGGCATTTGGTTCACACACCATGAAGCAGGAAAAGTACCTACCTGGCCAGACCTTCCTCATAGAGGTAGATGATAAGGGGATCATAAGATGTTACCAGAACATAAAGCCGCACATCAAACTTGAAGTCTGAAAGGAAACAACAGGGATTAGCAGCCACAAACTGTTGAGAAGCTAAAGCTACCCAGGGTAGGGAAAATAAGGAAGGTATTTCCAAGAGTCACCTCAGGGTAACTACCACAGAATGGTGATTCTTTGGGTTTAGATGACACAACTGCACAATATCTACCACAGAAAAATACAATAAAAACACAAGAATGGTTATAACTCAATAGCTCACTAAACCTTTCAAATCTGAGAGAAAGAGATCTCCTAAAGAAAAAGTCAACTCAAATAAAAACTCACCATCTATGAGTAAGGGATTGTTGATGTAGCGTGAGACCAGGATGTTCTCTTCAAGGGAAATCTGATTTGGCTACAGAATGAGACAGAAACCACAGTGGAGTGAAGATCTAAAACTGAACTGCTGACTTCACTAAATAATTTTGTCCCATAACTGCTTCATGCTTCACCTTAAGCAAATGCTGTGATGAAAGCTGTTATCTTTTCTATTCAAAACAATGTATTATTCAATGCAATGATGTTAGGGTACAGAAAACTGTACAGAACACTGAAACAGGACAGAGCACTGTTCAACAATTCACCACTGAAGCCTAAACTTGCATATTTACTAGTTGATCTCAGTTAACCAATAGATGTGTTCCTGAACATTACTTTTCAAGCAAAAATTTGATGCCAACAGATATAAAATGAAAGAATAGGTTCCTGCACCACAAAGTACAGTGGTCCCCCGGCTTACGAATCCCCCGGGGTACAAAAACCCCGGGGTACGAAACCGGCGGGACCGCTAACGTATCCCCTGGGATCCGAAAGATCCCCCGGGATACGAAGAAAAAAAACCGTGCGGCCCCTTTAAATCGGCCGCACGGTCCGTCCGCTAAAGCGGTCCCCCGGGAAACGAAAGCTTCCGGGTTATGAAAGGTAATCCGGAACGGATTACCTTCGTAACCCGGGGGACGACTGTATAAGAGCAGTTCAACTTGTTTCTGCAAACTTTGCATTCAAATCTAACAATATGAATGTGTGAAAAGGAACAATGAGGTCAGATAAGCCTTGCATAAGTAAACAAAAACATTTGAACCTCCTGGACACTGCTTGAAAACGTCATCCAAAATAGATTCATCTTCTCTTTTACCAGCTTTCACTTTTCCTAGCATTTTTTGTTGGCCAATTTCTAGATCTATGCTTCTTTAACATGTTGGGGATAACTGGTAAGGTGGACTAATCTTTTTTCCTTTATGCTCTCTCTTTTGCTGTTCACACTTGTTCAGTAAGGGGTTCTGGAGGCAGTTGCTATTTACCTTGCTTATTGTGAGTAGGAGTGGTCTGGATAGAAACCTGCTCTTTCCAAGCTCAAGCTTTGAAAGCAACTTCAAAACATGGTGAAAGGGCCCTCTGTACCTACTAGAGGGCATTCTGGAGCTTTGCATACACACCATGAGCTATGCTTTCCCCACTCTGCTGTATGTGTTCTGCACCTTCTGAAGTTATCACAGCCTTTTGACTATATGCACATGAAATCTAGGGCCTCCTCCCACATGGAGACTCTAATCATTTCACCAGTTTGTAATTTCTCCTTCAAGTGTGCTTGAATGTTGTAATGGTGCTGTTAAATCTAGCTGTGGTCCTTGCTGTGGCCACCCAAATGAGACACCTCCACATGTCCTCTGTAACAGTCCCCTACACTTGACAGCCTGGAAACAGCAGCATGATACAGTGATAATCCACCTGGCCAAAGCTATCCCACCCTCAATAATCACTATTTCTTTAAATCAAACTGTGCCTGGATAGGTAGCCAGTTGAGACCAAATATAGTAATCATAGACCAAGGCCAGAAGATAACCAATTGTGGACATCACAATCCCCATGAAAGCCACAAGGGAGCCTAGAGAACACAAACACCAGAAATACACCCTTCTGACTGATGTACTGAAACGAAGAGGGCACAAGGTCTCCATCCATGTTATTTGGTGGAGCCCTGGGTGACTAGGATCAAGTAAATAAACTCAATTCTGTGACTGGGATCGAGGAAATAAGCTCAGAAAATAAGCCTGTGAGATGGGATAGCGCTATGCTAAACTCATATTCAAGCTTATGGTATCAGACACCATTATATGGTCCTGAGACATTTCCACTGAGTACATCTTAAGCCACCACCAGTGTAAGGAGTCAGTTACTATTCCTGTAGAAAGAAAACCATAAACTTAGAAATAATTACTCTGTATTAGAATATATATATATATATATATACACTCTCACTCTCTCTCTTTATATATATATATATATATATACATACATACATACACACACACATAGTATTAGTAATCATTTATCTATGATCTCATAGTAAATTATACTTTTGGTCCCTTTTAGTATGCTCTTTTTATTTTAAAATATGTTTTAGGAATTTATACTATCCCAGGAATGAGATTTGCTTTATAGATACAGGTTGAATCTCCTTTATCTGAATTTAAAACAGCATTAAAGACCAGTCTCTTCCAGCAGGCCTATCCAGATTATTATAAATCATAATTTCAAATGATGAATTTAAAATGTGATTTGTTTTAATATGCATGTTTCTTCTTTGTACTTTTAAATTGATGTGTATTATTAACTGATGCTCTGCTCTTTTAAACTGATGTATGATTTTAATTGATAGTGTGTTTTAACTGATGTTGTTTAATGGATGTTTTTAACTGATATTGTTTCTTTAACTGATGTTGTGTATTCATTGTGCCCCACCTTGATCCAATAAATACTTATCTATTTATAATAATAATAATAATAATAATAATAAGAAGAAGAAGAAGAAGAACATCCAAAATGCTTGAGACTAAGAGTTTTAGATTTTATTTTTTAATTTTGGAATGTGTGTATTTGCATAATGAGATATCTTGGTGATGGGAGCAGTCTAAACACAAAATTGATTTATCTTTCATATATACCTTATACATAGTGCCTGAAGATAAATACAGTATTTTTTTTTTTAAAAATACATGAAAAAGTTGGTATACATTGAGGCATCACAAAGCAAAGCTATCACTAACTCAGCCATGCATAAAAAAAGTTTTGATTTTTGAAATATTTTGGATTTCAGAATTTCAGATAAGGGAGACTCAGTCTGTATTATTTATAGAATCATAATATTGTAGAGTTGGAAGAGACCACAAAAGACATCCAGTCCAACCCCCTGCCATACATAATCAAAGTACCCCTAACGATGGCCATCCAGCCTCTGTTTAAAAACCTCCAAAGGAGGAGAATCCACCACACTCCAAGGGAGCGTATTCCACAGTTAAGCAGCTCTTACTGCCAAGTTCTTTCTAATGTTAATGTTGAATGTCTTTTCCTTAGCTTGAATCCATTGTTCTATCTGCTTGTACCACCCTCATTATGACATCCCTTGAAATATTTAACTTTTGCTATCATATCATCTCTTAAGCTTCTCTTCTCCAGGCTAAACATACCCAGCTTCCTAAGTCGATCTTCATAGGGTATGGTTTCCAACCATATACATTACTCTCTTTCTGCAATTGCACTCTTTGGATCTGATATACCTTATCTATTGTTCCTGTGTTAAACAGCAGATGCAAATAGCTTCTAATAAAAGTATTAATCTGCTGATGACCTGCTATCTAGAGAAAGATGGCAGTTAAATAACTGGTAAATCTTGATATCCAGATTTATGCTAGTGTTTTGGTAAGCTGAATACAGTTCTCACATCTTGCCCCCTGCTTCCCCCCCCCCCCCCCCGTCTCTTTCCTATGATGATTGTTTGCTGTTTTAGGCATAAATGAAAGTGGTGACTAATTTCTGCAATTTTTAAATACAGACACACTTCAGTTAGCAAAGTCTCTAACAATGAAACTCATTTTTACAGTCTTTTTATGCCCACTAACCTCCCTTTCCCCTCATCCTCTGTCTACCTGAATTTTTTTTAGCAGCATCCACATCAGGAGGATGGTAGAAGGGGGCTAGAGAAACACAGATTTTCTGTGTCAGCTTGCTGCAACAAATCTGGGGGACGAGGGTAATGATAAACAATAATAATAATAATTCCATGAAATGCCCTTCAAGTGCCCTCTAGAGACTATGAGGGGTGTTTCTACCATGTTTTGGGAGTCCTCAGGCCATTTAGACCCTGAAGCACTTTTTGAAGCAGAAAGTGAACAGGGATGCCCAAAAACATGGTGAAAATGCCCCCTGTTCCTTAAAGGGCATTTGAGGGCAGAAAATTGTTTGTTTGTTTTTTCGCAAGTGGGCATGATGGGGTGCAATCCTCCAAAATCCTTTGGGGAGGTAGCCTTCCATAGTTGCCCACACAAGACATACAGGGTAAAATCCAACACTACATTACTCCAGAGAAAAATTTGAAGGCACAAGAGGAGAACAGAATTGCTTCCTTCCCCATTCTGGTGACTGAAACAATTCTGTCAGCAGGAGAACTGCATTGAATATCACCCATGATTTTAATGGTAACACAAACAAAACAAATCTAATGTACAAAATTCAAACAAGCTTGATGGAAAATTTGTCCTATATAGCAATCGCTATAACAAGAAGTTGGAAAACCTTATTTACCAAATGTAACACAGAGACACAAAGCATTCCCTACAATCTACAGAGAAGTACAAAGCTTCTTTTAATAATAAGCTTACAGAGTGCTCTTTCTATTGAGTACATTTGACAAATCTGTGCACTAAGCAATGCTGAAAGGGGCAGATATGACAGGAAATGGATTTAGAATGCCTTTTCCAGATTTTGACCTTTTGTCCACATATGCCTTTCCTTAAACCATACAGTAAAGCCTAGCAAACCTCTGGAAAGAGTTGCTTCATACACTTGGCTAGCAACTCCCTTATTCCATGGAAAAGGAGCCAGGCAGAAAACACAAATGAGGCAAGCCAGACTCTTCAATATGGGGACGAGGGAGAGATGTGGGTACTGTATAAGCAGTCCTTCACTGTCCTGTTTTAGGCTAGGTTATGCCAAGAATCGGCATATACACCACACACATTGTCACTTTAGCTGTACTAAAAATATGGGCTACAACCACAGCTAAAAACAAGATATTTGAAACAACTAACATAGAATCCCCAATAATGCTCTGTTTTGATGGAATGTATTTACCAAATGCATACCCACCTCAGCAGTAATTTGTCACTCATAGCAATAATGTCAGCAATTCTTGCTAGTCAAGACTTCTGCTTAGGCAGAGATGTGTCATAAAATTGTTCTACGCCTTCAATATGATGCCACAGACAATTACCTTACCACAGCAGCCTCATTACCAAATGGCAAATAATCACTTCTATTCATTTGGAGGGTTATACATACTTTATCAGGATAGGAAAGTTATACATATTGCCATTGTTTTGACTAGCAGTTACACAATTTCTTTAAACTGAGTTACATGGGGAAGGGAGACAGTATTGTGGAAGACAAAAGGGCTGGAGAAAATAGTCAAACTATCACAGAGGGAACAAGGCAAACAGTGCAAGGACCCAACGCAGAGAGGCAAAAAAAACTTGCACAGGCAGCAAGTAAAGGGCACATATGGTCTTAGATGTCTGTACACTAATGCACAGCGCATAGGAAATAAGCAAGATGAACTTAAACTCCTAGCACAGCAAAGCAAATATGATATAACAGGCATCACTGAAACCTGGTGGGATGAGTCTTATAATTGGAATGAAAGAACAGAAGGGTATAACCTTTTCAAGAGAATAGGCTAAACAGGAAAGGGGGAGGAATAGCATTATATGTCAGGATTATTTACACCAGTGAAGAGATCCAGACATCAATACTGGAAGCCAGGTGGAGAGCATCTGAATAAAAATTAAAGGGAAGGGAAACAACAGGGATGTTACTGTGGGAGTCTACTACAGACTCCCAAGTCAGACGGAGGAATTGGATGATGCTTTTCTAGAAAAGATTACCATACACTCAGAAAGGAGAGGTGTAGTAGTGATGGGGACTTCAGCTATCCGGATATTTGCTGGAAATCAAACTCTGCCAAATTCTCAAGGTCTAAACAAATTTCTCACTTGCCCCAAAGACAATTTTATTGTCCAAAAGGGGGAAGAGGCAACAAGGGGGTCAGCTATTTTAGATCTGATCCTAACCAATAAGAATGACTTGGTTAATGGGGTGAAAGTGAAGGGATCCTTAGGTGGGAGTGACCATGTTCTCTTTGAGTTTGTTATACAGTGGAAAGCAGAAGCCAGGAATCGTCAAACACGCATTCTAGACTTTAGGAGAGCTGACTTAGTAAACTTAGAGAAGTACTGGGATTGATCCTGTGGTCAGGAATATTAAAAGAGAAGGGAGTTCAGGATGGATGGGAGTTTCTCAAAAGGGAGATATTGAAGGCACAATTTCAAACAGTTCCAATGAGGAGGAAAAATGGGAGGTGTCTGAAGAAACCTGGATAGATGACTAAATAACTTTCAGTGGAGCTAAGTTTTAAACGCAACATGTATAAGAAATGGGAAAAATGGGGAAATCACAAAAGAGGAATTCAAACAAATAGCTAGCATGTGTAGGTGTAAAGTCAGAAAAGCTAAAGCACAGAATGAACTCAGGCTTGCTGGAGAGGTTAAGAACAATAGAAAGGGCTTTTGGGGTATGACTGCAGCAAAAGGAAGAAGAAGGAAATGGTAGGGCCACTGCGTGGAGAAGATGGCAAAATGCTAACAGGAGACAGAGAAAAGGCAGAATTACTCAGCACCTTCTTTGCCTCATTGTTCTCAGAAAAAGAAACGAGTGCTCAACCTGAGGATAATGGAGCAGAGGACAGAATAGGGTATATTCAAAACAGAATAAGTTTTTTTTTTACTTGTACCCCGCTCCGAGTGTATGAACAGAGGAGCGGACTATAAATAAACTATTATTATTATTATTATTATTATTATTATTATTAAGTAAATGAATATAAGTCTCCAGGACCTGATGAACTACATCAGGAAAGAGGAATTTAAACAAATAGCCAGCACATGTAGGGGTAAAGTCAGAAAAGCTAAAGCGCAGAATGAACTCAGGCTTGCTAGAGAGATTAAGAACAATAAAAAGGGCTTTTTTGGATATGTCCGCAGCAAAAGGAAGAAGAAGGAAACAGTAGGGCCACTGCGTGCAGAAGATGGCAAAATGCTAACAGGGGACAGAGAAAAGGCAGAATTACTCAACACCTTCTTTGCTTCAGTCTTCTCAGAAAAGGCAAAAGGTGCTCAACCGAAGGATAATGGAGCAGAAGACAGAATAGGGGAATTTCAGCACAGAATAAGTAAAGAGATAGTACAGGAATACTTGGTTAACCTAAATGAATATAAATCTCCAGGACCAGATGAACTACATCCTAGAGTATTAAAAGAACTAGCAAATGTAATATCAGAGCCATTGGCAATAATCTTTGAGAACTCCTGGAGAACAGGAGAAGTCCCAGAAGACTGGAGGAGGGCAAACGTTGTCCCCATCTTCAAAAAGGGAAAAAAAGAGGATCCCAACAATTATCGTCCAGTTAGTCTGACATCAATTCCAGGAAAGGTGCTAGAGCAGATCATTAAGCAGAGAGTCTGCGAACATTTAGAAGCCAATGCCATAATCACAAAAAGCCAACATGGGTTTCAGAAAAAGAAGTCATGCCAAACGAACCTGATCTCTTTTTTTGATAAAATTACCAGCTTGGTAGATGAAGGGAATGCTGTGGATATAGTATACCTCGATTTCAGTAAGGCCTTTGACAAGGTTCCCCATGACATTCTTGCAAACAAGCTTGCAAAATGTGGGATAGACAAGTTAACTGTTACATGGATTTGTAATTGGTTGAGTGGCCGAACTCAAAGGGTGCTCAACAATGGCTCCTTTTCATCCTGGAGAGAAGTGACCAGTGGGGTGCCACAGGGTTCTGTCCTGGGCCCAGTGCTATTCAACATCTTTATTAACGATTTGGATGACAGAATTGGGGGCATACTTATCAAATTTGCAGATGACACTAAACTGGGAGGAGTAGCTAATACCCCAGAGGATAGGATCAAAATTCAAAATGACCTGAATAGACTAGAAAGCTGGGCCAGTGCTAACAAAATGAAATTCAATACGGAGAAATGTAAGGTTCTGCACTTAGGGCGGAAAAATGAAATGCACAGATATAGGATGGGGGACACCTGGCTGAACGAGACCACATGTGAAAGGGATCTAGGAGTCCAAGTAGACCATAAGCTGAACATGAGTCAACAGTGTGATGCGGCAGCTAAAAAAGCCAATGCAATTTTAGGCTGCATCAATAGAAGTATAGTTTCTAGATCAAGGGAAGTTATAGTGCCACTCTATTCTGCTTTGGTCAGGCCCCACCTGGAATACTGTGTCCAGTTCTGGGCACCACAATTCAAAAAAGATGTGGAGAAACTGGAGCATGTCCAAAGGAGGGCAACTAAGATGGTGAAGGGTCTGGAAACCTTGCCCTATGAAGAACGCCTTAGGGAGCTGGGGATGTTTAGCCTGGAGAAGAGAAGGTTAAGAGGTGATATGATAGCCCTGTTTAAATATTTGAAAGGATGTCATATTGAGGAGGGAGCAAGCTTGTTTTCTGCTGCTGCAGAGACTAGAACGCGGAACAATGGATGCAAACTGCAGGAAAAGAGATTCCACCTCAACATTAGGAGGAACTTCCTGACAGTAAGGGCTGTTCGACAGTGGAACACTCTCCCTCGGAGTGTGGTGGAGTCTCCTTCCTTGGAGGTCTTTAAGCAGAGGCTGGATGGCCATCTGTCAGGGATGCTTTGACTTGGAGTTCCTGCATGGCAGGGGGTTGGACTGGATGGCCCTTGTGGTCTCTTCCAACTCTATGATTCTATGATTCTATGATTCTATGATTCTACATCCAAGAGTATTAAAAGAAAAAGCAAATGTAACATCGGAGCTATTGGCAATAATCTTTGAGAACTCCTGGAGAACAGGAGAAGTCTCAGCAGACTCAAGAAAGGCAAACATTGTCCCCATCTTCAAAAAGGGAAAAAAGTGGATCCCAACAATTATCATCCAGTTAGTCTGACATCAATACCAGGAAAGATTCTAGAGCAGATGATTAAATGGGGAGTCTGTGAACATCTAGGAGGCAATGCCTTAATCACAAAAAGTCAGAGAAACAATTCATGCCAGACAAATCTGATCTCTTTTTTTGATCAAATTACCAGCTTGGTAGATGAAGGGAATGCTGTCGATATAGCATATCTTGATTTCAGTAAGGCCTTTGACAATGTTCCCTATGACAAGCTTGTAAAATGTGGGCTAGACAAGGTAACTGTTCCATGGATTTGTAATTGGTTGACTGGCTTCTCCCAAAGGGTGCTCAACAATGGTTCCTTTTTATCCTGGAGAGAAGTGACAAGTGGGGTGCCACAGAGTTCAGTACTGGGCCCAGTGTTCTTTATCAATGACTTGGATGACAGAATTGGGGGCATACTTATGAAATTTGCAGAAGACACCAAATTAGGAGGAGTATCTATTACCCCAGAGGACAGAATAAAAATTCAAAATGACCTGAATAGACTAGAAAGCAGGCCAAAGCTAACAAAATGAAATTCAACATGGAGAAATGTGAGGTACTTCACTTAGGGTGGAAAAATGAAATGCACACATATAGGATGGGGGAACACCTGGCTTAACGAGACTACACGTGAAAGGGATCTAGACCACAAGTTGAACATGATAGCCCTGTTTAAATATTTGAAGGGATGACATATTTAGGAGAGAGCAATCTTGTTGACACTGTACTAAAATAATAATAAAATTTTATTTGTATCTCCCACCTCTCCCTACGGATCGAGGACCACTAGGACCACTAGGACCCAGAACAATGGATGAAAGCTACAGGAAAAGAGATTCAACCTCAACATGGCTTGGTTACATCCCGTTTGGACTACTGTAATGGGCTGTACATGGGGCTGCCTATGAAAAGTGTTTGGAAAATTCAGCTGGTTCAAAGAGCTGCTGCCAGGCTGTTAACAGGGGCAGATTACGGAGACCATACAACGTCCCTGTTGAAACAGCTTCACTGGCTGCCAGTTTGTCTCTGGATACAATTCAAGGTGTTAATTGTCACCTATAAAGCCCTACATGTCTCAGGTCCACACTATTTGACAGACCATTTCTCCTGGTATGAACCAGCCCGGACTCTGAGATCCTCCAGAGAAGCCCTTCTCTCCATCTCAACATCATCCCAAATACAGTTGGTGGGAACGTGAGAGAGAGCCTTCTTGGTTGCTGCCCCTAGACTCTGGAACTCCCTGCCCAGGGAGATCAGAATGGCTCCCTCCTTGATATCCTTTCACCGGAAGGTCAAGACCTACCTGTTCACACAGGCATTTAAGGAATTGTTATGAGGAAATGCAGGGATGTTGATTAATTTTTTAAAGTTTTAATTGTACTGTTTTTAACGTTGTGAAGCCACTCTGAGTCCCACTCCTGGGAAAAGAGTGGGATACAAATAAATATAATAAATAAATAAATAAATAAAACATTAGAAGGAACTTCCCGACAGTAAGGGCTGTTTGACAGTGGAACACACTCCCTCAGAGTGTGATGGAGTCTCCTTCCTTGGAGGTCTTTAAGCAGAGGCTGGATGGCCATTTGTCGGGGATGCTTTGATGGAGAGTTCCTGCATGGCAGGGGGGTTGGACTGGATGGCCCTTGTGGTCTCTTCCAACTCTACAATTCTATGATTCTATTTGCCAAAAGAAGAAGCGCAAGTAGCCAAGCAACATTAACCTAGTACATAAAGTTGTAATAAATTATGTATCACCTTGTGCTAACAAAATGAAATACTGGATTTGGCATTTGCACAAGAATGAAAACAGTGTTTCTGCAAGCAGAAGAAGTCTTATGCTGGTAGAATATGACTATTAGATACAGCCTTGAATCTGTATTATGAAATTCAAAATATCTTCATGTGACATGAAACAGAATGGGTATGTGACTATTACGGAGTGTCTCTAGAGAGCACCTAGGGAAAAAAGCTCAGAAGACATATGTCAGAAGAGGACATGGGGGGGGGGGAGAAGAAAGCTTCACAAATTAAAGTAGTAATCTCTAAACACAATTGCTTCTAAAGCTTTCCAGATTTTCTGTATATGATTATTTAGTACCTATGTTAAGTAGAGTGAACCTGCATTAGAAACAGTAGTAATTACTCTGAGTGCTCTTGTAAGAAAGAACAGAAAACTTACATTTGTTGTTTCAGAAAATCCATCTTAAGAAAGGAAAGGAGACAGAAAAAGAAGTTCACCTATGCTTGGTTTTAAAAGCCCCTAAGAACAGGCTTTCATGTGTGGATGTAGGTTAGCAGCCATTATTGCTGCTAGGTCCCCATGTATGTTCCCTCACAGATTATGGAGACAAAGAGACTAACTAACTAACTTCAGGTAAAAAAGAAGGAAAAGGCTTGAGTACATAGACCAAAGAAAGATACAGAAAGCTGGAAAAAAAAAGGCAGACATTATCTAGATTCCCCTCTCATACTAAACATTTTATTCAAGTGTAGTCTCTTTGCTTTCAGCATTCTGCAGTTCACTTCTACTTCACTGGATATCCCCCCTAAACACATATGCCTGCAGCCTCCAAGACACTGTATTTTCATCCATCGTTTTCACATATCACCTGCATGTTCTCCATAAGTGTCATGTACATTAGTTCTTTAGACTGTAAATGTGCCTAAGTATCTGATGTATTCTTCATATGTAATAAAAACCAAGATAGCAGATTGTGTAAGTCAAAGAAAAAAACGCTAACAAATCATTCAACAACCTCATGTAAGTGACAAGTGCTTTCAGACAGTACCACGCTCTATACTCTGCTGCTAAGAACCCAAACATTTTTAGACAAGGAAAAACATTATTATGAATTTACTCAAAAGTGCCACTGAGCCAGCAAGCTTCATATGTTTGCAAGTACTTACATTGTTGATCAAATAGACACCTCGCCCTCTAGAAGATGCCACAGGTTTCACTATCCAGGGTCCCCTGTCCTTGGAATAGGAATCTGGTCAAAAAATAATAAAAAACAACAACAAAATAATACAACAATTGTTAACTCTTCTGCAAAAGTATTACTAGACTCTGATAGCTTTTAGTAGTGCTTACAAAGGTTTCTTTTAGCTCACTGTTTTAGTCAGTGGCACCCAGCAACTATGATATTTGGAACAACTCCCTATGAGCAAAGAACTCTGACATTGCCCCTTCTGACCATTATAACACCCAGCTGCTCATAATTCAAGGCCTAGAACTGTAATCTGTTTATTCTGGAATGGAGATATGCACATAAATGGGATGGACAATCTTGGTGAGGATGGGAACAAATTTTCTGTCCCAAGACCCTCCATGTGCAGGACAGACTGGCAAAAATGCCTCAAACAACAAAACAGTAGGGGGTATAAATTGTTTTGCTTTGTTGGGTTTTTTTTTTTTACCTTAAACCATATACAGTATGGTTTGGTTCAAAGACACCCCCTCCCATGGATACCAAATCTATGGAAATTCATGTCGTATTAACTACAATGGCATAGTAAAATGATGTTCCTTATATGAAAAGGCAAAATCAAAGTATGCATGTTGGAATTTATTTATTTATTTATTTATTATTTATTTGAATATTTCCAATCTACTGGTACTTGAATCTGTGGATAAAAAGAATCCGTGGATATGGAGGGCCACCAGTATTATTTCTAAGAATATGGTGGGATGATGAAAAATTGATTTGAGTTTTTAACTGAAGATGAGTTGTAACACATTTAAAAGCCAAATCATTGGTGTTAGATAATTAATCCTTGTTGCCTTTAAAATGGGGGACACTGGGTCAAGTACAAAAAAAAGGGTTTTGGGGTCACATGCAGTCCCATGACACTTCTGCATGGGACCCCCTTCTGTTCCTCACTTCTTCACAACCAAAACCACAGCAACAGAAAAACAATGAAATTTTCAAAGTTTGAAGATAAGCATCTTCCTACTGGTGTCATTCTAGCATCCCTATCTTGCCATTTTAATAGCTGACACACTTCTCTGCGGTTGAAGCACAGAAAGGTCATGGAATGAAAATCTGTATTTCCTATCCACTGTTATCTGCCATAATTTTAGTGCAAAGACAGAGTAATAGGAGCTGGTATGCTGAATGTACTGTGATGGGATATGCAATGAAGCAATTATTGCAAGAAGTGGTTATTGAATCCACAGGTGGTATGATAACAAGAAGAGGAGGCAGGCTTGGCTCTAGACTACCCAAGGTCATTCTTCTAAGAAGAAACTGGCTGAAGAAACAAAGAAATGAGAGACGCAAAGCTATTTTGAGTTTGTAATGAATGTGCAATTTGCCCACTAATAATTTGAAATTATATGCCGTTTATTTAGGCATTGCTAATGTTTGCTGCTTAGTTCTGATAATGAATGTCTCTGGTGTGGACCTATAGTGACTGAATAAAGGTTTCCTGCGTTTTAACTGCTGAAGCTGAATTTCTGAACTTGGTTACCTGCTGGACGTGACACCGACTTTCAAACTTTACTTATGAACTGGTTACTTTGAATCAGATACTTACTACAAAATTCTTGATATTCAGCTGGGAGAATGAAAGTCTGAGGCAGGACATGGAAGGTTTTGAATCCATAGGTTTGTTGCATTCGGTTGATGTTCTTATACAATCTGTCCTTTCGAGTTAATTCATATGACCTGCAAGCATGTATACATCATTGTAAGGATCATTGTAAGGATCTTCAGGAAATCATAGTTATGTTAATACTCAGAAACTTTAACAAGCACAAGTTAATTTTACTTATTTTATTAAATGCATTTATTATTATTTTTCTGCTTATCTGGGCTTCCAGGGCTGGGTAGAGTAAAAGCAAAATATAAAAAGCAAAAACAGAAACAAACATTGTTTAAAAACTAGCCTGAAAACATTAAAAGCCAGAGTATCAGATAACACAGTTGTGACTGCCTGTGAGAAATTCAGCCAGCTTCCCATCCCTTGGGAGGCAATTCCACATTTTAAGTACTGATACAGAAAACAACTTGCCTGATGAAGCCAACGAGATACATAACAGTGCTTCCACTATAAATTTACTTTTACAGTGGGGCTCTGGAAGGAAAAGGTAAGTCTTTCAGATATACCAATCTGTTTCAGCCTTTATAAGGGGAGAAATGGAGTCAACATAACAACTGAAAATCAAGTGACCTCTGCCTCAGAAACTGACACATGAAGATATAATCCAGTTCTCTGTGATTGCTCCTCTGCACTTTCCAGAAAATGGAAGATACAGAGTAGGACACATGCAAATACAAATGGTCATTGCCATTTTGCATTAGCTGTAGCTTCCAAACACTACTCAAGGACACCTCCATATAATTCACATTATAGTAGTCTAATAACAAAATAATTAAGGCATGGATCACTATACCGTAAAACTGCACAGTTCTGATAGTGCAGTCTGTTTTCTCCTTCTGGAGACTTGTTTTCTCCTCCTGATCCCTCACTCTTACTTTCTCAAAACTGCTCTAAAGCAAGGGCTCTCTTCCCTTTAAGGTAATTTTTCAAGGGACAAATACAGGCTGTGGGCAGGATCAAAGAACACATTCTTTATATCTTAAGATCACCCCCACTCATATTTTTTTCAGACAAAACTGCCAGTGCCACAAAGGAAATGGGAAACAGCCTAGAAGGCAGAAGGCACACAGGGAAAGTTTGACCACAGCCAGCATCTTTCCAAAGGATATTACACTGATCTATGCCCAATGGTTAGGCTTCTGAACTTATATGTGCACCTGCCTGATGGCCTTTCTTTTTATGCTTCCTGAAGTGACATCTGGCAAAGGAAAGTAAAAAGCTGATATAAAATCAAGCCAAGTGATGAATATGATTTTAAGATTCTGCCCCCCCCCCCAGAAAAAAAAATTGGCAACTATTTCAGGATAGAATGGTTTAGATCCAAAATCAATTTCAAAATCTTTTTTTCAACTTTTCCAATAGACTGAGATCAAAATAATAACAACATAAGATTCAATTGTTGTCAAACTCTCCACAGCAGGAGAGTCACGCAGCAGGAGTGTGGAATGTGGAAGCTTTTAGATATTGTTGGACTGAAATTCCAATCAGCCCTAAACAGCGAAACTATAGTAACGTCTGTTGGGAGCTGAAGTCCATCATCATCTGGAGGGTCACACTTTCCCAAGCCTGACTGTAAAGAACTTTACAAGTTGCAAAATATCTTCACAACCTCTTCTGTGGTCACTTAAGATACCAGATATTCTCTTCTTACCTGGGAAAATGATTGACTTTTTGAATATCTGTGAGTGAACGAAGAACATAGGGTTTCAGGTGGGATCCTGTCCACATAAGGTTATATTCATTGCTACTTGGGTGCACCTGGGGAAAAGACTCTTTGTGAAGCAATCAATGGGATAAAACTACATTAAAGGTAAAGGTAAAGTTAAAGGTATTCTCTGCTGATAAAGTTGTCAAGTCGTGTCCAACCATAGGGGGGCAGTGCTCATTTCTGTTACTAAGCTGAAGAGCCAGCGTTGTCAGAGACTGCTCTGTGATCATGTGGCCAACATGATTGCAGAAAACGCTGTTAACCTTCAACCCAAGTGGTACCTATTTATCTACTTGCATTAGAATGCTTTCAAACTGCTAGTTTGGCAGAAGCTGGGACTAGTGATGGGAGCTCACCCCATCACACAGCATCTGAGCCTTGAGCTACCAACCTGGCGATCTTGCAATCAACAGAGTCATCATCTTAACCACTTGAGCCACCACATCCCATAAACTGCATTATGCCCAATCAAAACACTGAACTGAAAGAAACAAGGAATGCATCATAGCCTATCTCCAGTACTGCCTCCTCCCATACAATCCTCTCTGCACACTCAGGTCTTCTGGGAGGAATCTGCTGCAACCTTTAAAAACTAGACTGTCCGCAACCACCCAGAGGACCCTTTCGGCCATCGCTCCCAGATTATGGAATGGCCTGCCGGATGAGATCTGTCATACTACCACCTTAAACAGCTTTAAGAAAGCTGTTTATACGGATCTCTTCTGGCAGGCCTTTCCTGAATAGATACCCGGCCACCAAAATGAAGACCCAGTTAGTTGACTTCTGATTGGCTACAGTCACTGTTTGTTATTTTGCTACTGTTTTTAAGCATGTTTTAAACTGTAATTGGCTTAATTGTATTTTAAGGGGGTAGGATTGTGGGTTATGTCATGGAATGTTTATTTTAAACATTGTAAGCCGCCCTGGTTGCGTTACGCAGAGGGGTGGGATAAAAATAATTTTTTATTATTATTATTATTATTATTATTATTATTAATGCCTACATAAAACGAAAGCCGACAAGCTATCTAGATCAGAAAATATGGAAACTCACTCAACCTATTTCTACCTACAGATTCATACAATTTTAAAAAGTACTTTTTCTTCACATACATTTTGCTATAACATGACAGTGGGGAACATGTGGCTCTCCAAATGTTGCTGGACTGCACTTCTGATCATCCCTAGCCTGCACAGCCAATTGAAAGGAATAATGGAATCTACAGACCAAAAACATCTGGAGAGCCACATATTCTCCTACAATATGTTAGAGGGTATTGATTCAGTTATTACTTCTCACTCCAAGGCATTTTTTCAGAAAAAAAAGAATTGCAGAGCTATCTTCATAAACTGAGTTTCTTCAGGAATGCTAGAAGCTGCACGAGCTATTGTATGTTTCAAGGACTTAGAGTACAATCTTGGTCTCAAAAAACATAATATGTCAGGGAAGAAATGTAGATTATAAATTCACCATATTAGAATCAAATGTTTGACAAAACACCAAAACACAAGAGGAAAATCCTTCGCATTACTTTTTTTTTTGTTTACTTAGCTATAATTTAATACTCTATAGTTATGATACGTAGCTGTCTCTTGGTTCCAAAAGCAATGCCAACAACTTCTGATTTTTAATTATTTTCATATTCAAGGATCTGATGCACATACCTCACGGAATCCATGAGCTGACAAAATGCTGCGCACAAGGCGACTGTCTGTTCTTACAATCTTAAAAGCCAATCGATAACGTTCTATAAAAACAACAAAAATAGTAATAGTAATAGTAACAGCACCCCAGAGCCATAATCTATTGCACCAACTATGGAAGGGAAGAAACTGCCATAGAACTCAGCAATATCCCATATCTAATATAACATTCAATAATGTGTCATTACTTAAAGTTAAGGCAGATCTTTTTGCAACTAGAGTGACATCACACAGCAATATGATCAAGTTACAGAGCTGATCCCACACTGCTTTTGCTTTGTTTAAGGGAGTTCCTGCATGGGGGTTGGACTGGATGATCCTTAAGGCCTCTTCCAACTCTATGATTCTATGAAAATCATCTTCTTCTTTTTTACCAAGTATTCTGTTTTACCAACACAAGATAACAGTGATTTTTTAAAAAGCAACATCACCTATAACAATGTACACAAGCCCCTAATATTTGAAATCATTCACATATTTGGCATTCTAATATTTCTTTTTTAAAACATTTTGTTAAATGTCAGTTAATGGTTTTAGGTTTTGTAAAATGAATCGAGTTTGCTTATATCGTAGAAGCCTTGTGTATTATGAATTAAGGGAACTTTACAAACAGGGGGATATAACTATCAGTTGGGCTGGAAGTTACAGAATTTGTTCGCTTTTTGTGTTATGCTCAAACTGTTGATTTGTTTGTATTTTTTGTAGTTTTCAGTCACACACACACACTGAAGGAGGGACAGGAAGCAGCTAAAAATCCAATGCCTCTGAGAATATCACACTGGATTCAGAGTACACACAGAGTATTGGAGAAGGGCACTATCATAGAAATAAAATTGGTTGAGAACAATAGGCCCAACAAAAACAATGTGCAGCAAAACAATTGAGTATAAAAAATGAAATATCTATAAAACACAAAGTAAAAGTCTACAAATTTCTGTTTGTTATTTTCAATAGGCATCTCAATTTTTACTTAACAAGTTCTCACTGTTAGTTTTCACTGTTTTAATGTTAAGCTATATTAAAAATAACTGCTTCTTGCTCAATATATCAAAAGCTCCTCTACTATGTATGCATGTATGTGACCAAGTTGTCTTACAATTTACAGTAATCCCATGAATTTCATAGATTTTCATAAGCAAAGAATACTAAGAGGTGGTTTTGCCAGTACAAAAAGGAAAATCAAACTTCCTGTTAAGTCTTCTCCTTCAGTTAATTTTTGTTACACACTCTAGCAAGACAACACTTACCTCCAATCAAGCGGGTATAACTGTCCTTAGTTATAATAGCTTCTGCATGAAACACAAGGATTGGGATCCTTCTAAAACCACCTGTCCACGTGATACATGGATGCTCCCTAAAACAATATAAGTTTATTAACATATGCAAGATACTAATAATTACTACTAATTATTAACTACCTATTCTATGCAGGAACTCTTACACAGATTTAAAGTACTTAAAGATAAATATGGACCACAGGATTCAGAAACCTTAAGCACTAGCTCACATTACATGACAAAAGTTACAACCGAAAAGAACAGCTATGTTATACAAGCACATTGACAATTCAGAACAACATAGTTTTCACTTACAGTTCAGACACTATTCTAACTAACTTCTGAAGTCTTTACCAAGTTACATGAATTAAAGTTAGACTTCTCCTTTTATTTTATCCACTGTTTAGAACAAAGACATTAAGAATTTAATTTATGTCTGGGAAAAGGAAACAGTGTTGATATTTAAAGAGCAGATCCTAAAAGCAATTTCACAAGATCAACGCTTACATTTTCATAGCACAATTCACTGTGAATCAGGAAATAAAATGACATTGTATTGTGGCAACGCATGCTAAGGCAACACTTCAGCAACAATATGTTGCTGTGCTACTGTTACACCTTAAACCAAATGCAGAGACATTGACATAGATAGTAACAATTCAGTATACCTTAAATAAGTTTAGATAATAGTTGATAAGAAAGAAATTTTAAAAACAAAAAAAGAAAAAGTAGATTGTGGAAAAAGGGAATTCGTACATGTAACATTCGCATGCATAAAATGTTCTTGCCTGATCAACATTCTGATTAGATTAAATAAAAAAATTAAATATTCAGATAGCCTAATTTTTCAGTATATGCTCACAACTTCTAACTTTTTTGCAGCCAACAGCATCACACTGGAAGCACATTATCACTGACATGTAACACTTTTATATATTTGGTAGAGATAAACTGTTGGTTCTGAACTACTATCTGCATCTGAAATATTATTTATAACTGTGCAGATAGGCAGTTCTTCCTGTATAAAGCAAATGTCTTTTCATATTGTTCTTCCCCTTGTTAGAAAAGTCGTTGTCTTTTGCAGTTTTCTTGCTCGACTGAGCTATTTCTGGTTGGGATGTTGGTGATCCCTTGTACTTATATATTACTTCTCTTTCTACCCAGAGGTTTTTTTAGTTACATACAAACCTGATATTTCCCTGGGTCATATATTACTTTCTCCTTGGTGAGAGGGATGAAGAAATGTTGAAGTTCATTTTGTTAGTTTTGGCCCAGTTTTCCAATCTATTCATGTAGCTTTGAATTTTGATCCTGTCCTCTGGGGTATTAGCTCCCAGGTGTCATCTGCAAATTTGATAAGCATGCCCTCTATTCCTTCAACAAGGAGAAATGTAAGATACTGCACTTAAGTAGAAAAAATGGAATGCATGGATATAGGATGGGGGGACACATGGCTTAAGGAGACTACATGTGAAATAGACTACATCTAGGAGTCTTAGTAGACCACAAGTTGAACATGAGTCAACAGTGCGATGTGGCAGCTAAAAAGTCCAATGCTATTTTAGGCTGCATTAACAAAAATATAGTGTCTAAATCAAGGGAAGTAATAGTGCCACTCTATTCTGCCTTGGTCAGGCCTCACCTGGAATATTGTGTCCAGTTCTGGGCACCACAATTCAAAGAGGATGTTGACAAATTGGGGCATGTCCAAAGGAGGGCCACCAAAGTGAAGGACCTGGAAACCATGCCTTATGAGGAAAGACTTAGGGAGCTGGGTATGTTTAGCTTGGGAAAGAGACGGTTAAGAGGTGATATGATAGCCCTATTTTTTTGCATTTGAAGGGGTGTCACAGTGAGAATGGAGCAAACCTGTTTCCTGCTGTTTAAAAACCTCGAAAGAAGAAGGCTCCACCACTCTCAGAGGGAGTGTGTTTCATTGTCTAACAGCTCTTACTGTCAGGAAGGTCCTCCTAATGTTGGGGTGGAATCTCTTTTCCTGTAGCATGCATCCACTGTTCCATATTCTAGTCTCTAGAGCAGCAAATAACAAGTTTGCTCCATCCTCAATACGACACCCCTTCAAATACTTAAACTGGGCTATCATATCACCTTTTAACTGTCTCTTCTCCAGGTTAAATATACCCAGTTCCCCAATGCTGTATTCTATCCTGAGCAGACTATGGTTGCACATAAAATACATATGGGGAAATGTCCCAGAAATGGGGGAAACTTTTTCTGTGTTTAAAAACCTCCAAAGAAGAAGACTCCATCACTCTTTTTATTTTTTTAATTAAGTTTTATTATTTCTTAAAGACCAGATTGACTGTGACCTCCCAGAGCACTTTCTCTGCAACCGCTCCCACCTTATGGAATGGCCTGCCAGACGAGATCTGTCAAATTACTAACCTAGGTAGCTTTAAGAAAGCTGTCAAGACAGATCTTCCAGTAGGCCTTCCCGGAATAGCGCCCGGCCACTCTCCCGTATTTGTGATTATTCTGCCCACTGTTATTGTATTGTTGTATTTGATTTCTTGATTTTAATGCTTTGTAATTTTAATCTTAAACTATTTAATCCTTTTTAGGAGGGATACTGCATATATATATTGATGTATCATTTTTAAGATTGTACACCACTTTGATTGTTTTAACAAAAAGTGGGACATAAATAAAAGTTTGATGATGATGATGATGATGATGATGATGATGAACATGGAACTACATTGGTCCAGAAGCAAATAAAAAAGAAGGAAAACACTCTAAATTGTACAGCACTGTGTAAATTTACAGCGCTATATAAATAAAGGTTAATAATAATAATAATAATAATAATAATAATAATAATAAATTGGGACTCTGAACTTGAACAATTGTCACAAAATAAAAACTACCCTTCAAAAATGAAATCCGGGGATTAACTCTGCAACAACTACACTGAGGACCACCCTTCTGTTAAAAGTAATATGGCAAATATTCCCAACCTGGTGGAGTTGGCAAACTTACAGGCCTTTAAACCAAATCCAAATACATCTCCCTATGCAACTCACAAGGTGCCATTAATTAGTGATGTAAACTCAAATAGATGGAATCTAGTTCTTGTCCAACATAAGCTAATACTGTCAGACATGGAACTACTGTCTTTGATTTGGTTATAGATTCAGTTGCAGATTTGAAAATATAACATGCAAAAGATTCCCTTGCCCAAGAAGGACCTCAGAGGACACTGGAGGGGTGGAGCGCTGGTGGGAGCGGCGCTCCTTAAAGCCAGCCTGCCGGACTTCCCCTCCAGCAAGCTCCAGCGCCAGAACATCCCTCCCTGCCCAAGGAGGACCTCGGAGGACACTGGAAGGGTGGAGCGCTGGTGGTAGCGGCGTTCCTTAAAGCCGGCCTGCCGGACTTCCCCTCCAGCCAGCGCCAGCGCCAGAACATCCCTCCCCACCCATGGAGGGGTGGAGCGCCAGTGGGGGCGGCGCTTCTTAAAGATGGCTCGCTGTAAACACGCTCCCTCCCCGCCCATGGAGGACCTCAGAGGACACTGGAGGGGTGGAGCGCTGGTGGGAGCGGTGCTTCTTAAAGATGGCTCGCTGTAAACACGCTCCGTCTTCGTCCTGCCCACTGTGGGGAAGAAGGGGTTGATATTGTTTTTTATGTGTATTGTAACTGATTGATTTTATGCATATTGTAGCTGTACTGTAGCTGTAGTCAATTATGTTTATATCGTGAAAATAGTTCACGGTCTGTGCCACAATCTGCTCCAGGTCTTGTTTTGCAGAGAGAATGAGGCTTCTCCATCTTCTGCTTCCTATGATGTAGTCGCTTCAGTTTCTATATTGGCCATCACATGATGGCCATCACCTCTTTGGTTACTTGAAGAATGTGTTTGCGATGAACAAACTGTAGGCTTCACAAAATTCAACCACTATCCTGGTTCATTCCTTGATCCTCATTCCTTAGGCCAAGTTTCCCTACAATTTTTGATTCTGCTCCGTTTCCTACTTTTGCATTCTAAGCACCTTACATTAACAAGAAGTCCTGTTTGGGAGTGTGATCAATCTCCTCCTGATCTCCAGCATAGAATATTTCAGTCTCTTCTTCTTCTGCCTCTGTGGTTGGAGGTTAAACTTTGATTATGATTATATTAATGGGTTTTCCCTGAACTTATTGATATTATTGAATCAGACTTTGCATTACATCCCTTGATTGCTTTTGCTACCTCTCTCCTTACTATCCATGCCACTCCATTTCATCTGAAAATTTTCATTTCCTGCGTAAAATACTTGGTAATTATCTGACTCAAAATTGTCTGAGCATCAAGAGTTGAAAGTCCTTTCAGCCTGAATTCAGTTAAGTTACTAGCCACAGTGCTAGTCGTCCTCTGCTGTACTCTAGTAGCTTGCCGAATGACATCTCATCTGAGAGTCTCATCTTCTGACATTATCTACTGTTCCATTTTGGACTGTCTCAATATAGGATTTTCATGATAAAATACATTCAAGAGGGGTTTACCATGTCTCTTTCTGCACAGTACTAGCAAGTGTTAGTTATGGTGCCAATGCCTTTGTGTTTAAGAAACCCTCTGCCAATGTCACAACCGCACACACCCCACTACTACTGCTGATGCTCAGTAACTGGCAGATTAAGTTTGGCTCCTCAGCAAAAGCCTGTCTGACTCTTGCTTCACACAAGTACAGTTACCTAAAAGATAATAATCCTGATTCTTTTCTTGCTATTTAAGAGATTTTCAGTTCTCACTTGTACCCTGTAAACTAGAAGCTGTGATAGCAAAAAATTCAAGCATACGTTAAATGATGAAGACAGTAAATTCAAAACGATTCCACAAATAAGAGCCTTATTGCATCTGGGGAAAAAACCACAAAAGCCAGTGAGACAGCAGTGGCTCTGGCTTACCTTCCCACATGCCAATGGAGCACTTCTGTTCTACTGCTGAGGGAGACCACTGTAAACATGTGGCTTTTGTCTTGCTGGAAAAATCCATTTGGCAAAAGCCACGTGTTTACCACCGGCTCACTCTGGAGGGAGAACAGAAGTACTAAGCAGGAATGCAAGTCTGAAAAAACTGCCATCTCGCTGACTTTAGTTGTTCTTTTAAAATGATAAGGTTCTAAGAGTACTATTTCAGACTGACCCTGCTTCAGAGTCCGAGATCAGATGGGATCTGTGCTTTTAGGGTATTTAAATGTAGCTCAACTTGCCAGATTTCAGAAGCTAAACACGTTTGGGCCTCATAAATGCATGGATGGAACACCACTAACCAACACCAGGGATTTCCAAGTAGGATTTGTAAAAAAAATCCTGGCTGAGTTACTGTCAGTCAGAATTAACAACACTGGGCTAAATGGACCAAAGTATAATGCAACTTCTAGGTTCTTAGAAAGGTCTTGCAAACTACAGTTGGACCTTGGTATCCATTGGAAATCTGTTCCGCCCCCCCCACCCCCATAGAAAAACATGGGACCTTAAGTCCCATTGTTCCTAATGGCAGTACAATGTGCACATGCATACATTGCCATTAAGGACAACAGGATTTGCCGTACATTGATGCTTAAATCTGCAAGTGACAAGCCCACAGCTAGTAACACCCCACTGTACTACATGCAACTGATCAGATCGCTGGAGCCCTCAAGCTAATGAAATTAAATCTTTCTAAACTTATTACATATCTGATGCAAACAAGCCTCTAAAGAAGCAGCAATATTGGTCTTTTTATCACTGCAGCCCTTAAGTCTGAGATCTACTGTATATACTCATGTATAACTCTAGAAATTTTAGTCAAAAAATTGACCCCCAAAACCTGTGTCGACTTATACACGGGTCAATATAAGTACCATACTTTAATACTTATTTTAAAAAGGAACCATAACCTGATGAAAACAAAGACCATAAACTGTCCTGAAAGCACTGATCCCCTTCTATTATCTCATCCATCTAGCCTTTAATGAACACAAACAGTTAATGTCTGCTGGAATTTTGTATGTTCTTTGACATTGTTTTCCTTTGCATCATCTTTACCTCCTTTGTTACATGCCCCTAAATGTTGCCCTCAACATCCACGGGTCATAACAAAATCCCTAATTTTGGTCCCAAAACCTGCCCTCGACATATACATGAGGTCGACTTATAGTCGAGTATATACGGTGATCTTCATAGCAGAAATAATACAGTTTGACACCACTTTATTGACATGGATCAATGCTACGGAATTCTAGCAACTGTAGTTTGTTCTGGCACCAGAGCTCTGACAAGAAGGCTAAATATCTCTAAAAACTACAAGTGCAGATTAGAGCTAAGATAACTTTACCAGTTACTCAATAAAATATAAGAATTCATTAACAGAAGGTAATAACGAAATTATGTGTTTCCTTTCTCTTTCTCAGATTCATTAATAATTAAAACTCCATATTCCTACGTGTCAGTATGAAAACTGACATCAATGTCCTCTCCAACCTCCTTCCCAAGTTGTTCACCCTGAAATATTGTATAGGTAAAGAGATTTTAAGCTGAAGAAGATTTTACTGTGTCTAGTCTAACACCTTATGTAAATGGCAAGAGAGTCAAGACTGCACGAAAGAGCTTTAGGGTAAGCCCTATCCTCAGGATTTACAGTAATAACACCAGGGCTCAGACATACTTCCAAATGACTGTATCCTCGTCATGACCTTTGGTTACCTGGAGAAGTAACTGACACACTGGATGGGAAGCAGAGTCTAGAGAATAATTTAGATGTCTGTACACTGCACATAGCTCAATGTAGCTTAAATTATGAGAAAATTACATGGATATACAGATAAGGAGAAGTGTGGAATGGGGACACGTGATTCCAAGTTAAATGGTGAAGAACAGTATTTCAAAAACATGAAATACCTACCCAAACTGATTTGGCTACAGTACTGAAAAAGTATTTTGCATTCAATAAAACAAACATATAGAAATGGCAAACACTGGGGGAGAGGCTCATAAAGGAAAGATACCTGGAAAGCCATTAAATATGCAGTTCATATCCTATTATATCAATAGCAAAATGTTTCAATGAATTAGGATTGTATTCTCAGGTAAAATGACAGTTCATAGTACATGTTAACAGTCAAATGACACAGAAGGAGGGAAAACTGTTCAAGTGACTAGGTCAAGTAACAGTGTAAGAAAAAAGATATTCCCTGTCTGTTGGGTTACAATTTAATAGGCATGATACGAAAGGAAATGAAATGGGAAAGTGAAGAGGAAGAAAGCAGATACCAAGTACCATTTGTAAAATTTCAAATATCATAAAAATATAAAGAAATTAGCACCTTTGAGAATAACTAAGAGGCAAAACAGACGGGCATTTTAAAAAGGATTTTGAAGCTACTTTTTTCTAAAGTGATCCAAGTCCCCACCAATTGAACCGCCAGCTCCCAAGGCGGCTGGAATGCACATGTCATGGCTGCATGGCACGGCTTCAAGCTGCACCACTGGTCAGATTTTTTTTTCCTTTTCCCCCACCATCCCTGCACACGGTCACAGGAGAAAAACACTGGCAAGTGCCATCCCATTGGATGGCCATCCTTATGAACCTGCACACAGTCGCATGTGCAGCGCTCCGCCAGGACAGGGCATTAGAGCAGAGGTGTGCCCATGCAGATGCCAGCAATCATGCCCCTCCTTCACCGCATGCCCCCTCTTTGACTGTCTGGGTTGTGTATGATTTACTTATCTCCATGAGAGGTGTCAGGGTTTCTCTTTTGGGCATTGCCACCCCTACTGCTTGGGTACAGCAGCTCCATCCCTTCCTGTTGTATGTTTATATGGACGATTAGGATTAGGGTTTTGATAGAGTGCCCCTTAGAGCCACTTTGGCGTCATGACATTTAGACATATGAGCAAAGGTGTGCACTTTCCAGGAAGAAGTGGAAAAATCCAGCTCCTTTGCAGTCCAGCTTTTCTCCCCATAGCACATCTTGGGAGCAGTTTCTGGCTGGCTTCGAGGCATGCATAATCTAAACATTCTGCTTTGAAGCTGCCTGGAAGCCTGCTCATTTTGACTGTCTGTTTCACCCCTAAGAAAAAAAAATCTAGCATAAGCTTTTGTTGACTCCAGTCCATACAATCATCTGATAAAGTGAACTGGAGTCCACAAAAATGTTATGCTAGAAATTTCTTTTTCTCAATTAGTCTAAAGGGTGCTACAGGATTCCTTTATATCTTTTTATGTTGATAACACAGCTACATGTTTGAATATTATTACAAAAGTTATCTTCAATTAATGATCTGTAATGAAAGTTTCACAATAATTAATGAATAAATATTTCTCTCCTATAGATGAAAAACAAAATTACAGCTAATAACTCAACAAACTACTAATATGTCTACCCCCTCCCTTATCCTTCACTACCCAGTCAGTATCATCGGTGGTAAGGGGCCTGTAATTTAAAAACATTGGGAAGACCATAGATTTCCCACCCCACCCCACCTTTTAGCTAAGATCTTATAAATATTAGAAGGTGCAGAAATCTGTGAGAACAAAATATGAAGAAGAATAAAACTACAACTTTAGGTGAAGCATCTTTTTGTCTGCAAGCATTCACAGATTCACCTGCTATTAGCAAGTTCCCCATACTCTCACATGAGATGCGTATGCCAGCAACAAAAATCTTCTTCCTAAAGCTCCCATGTGCGTTGTGGTTTAGAGGTGTTAAGAAAGTAGTTACTGACCAACTTTGTTAAACAGCTCTGCCATCCACCTTTAACTTATTTATTTATTTATTTATATCCCACCCTTTTCCCAGCATGGGATTCAAGGCACTGCACATTGTAACAGCATAATAATTAAAAGACTCTTGGTACAAAAGTTAACGCAATTAAGCCAACTTTATACTTTAAAAAGACACATTTTAAAAGTTTAAAACAACATTAAAAATGCTTAAGACATAATAAAATAAAAACACCACACCTCCCATTAAAAACTATATGCTA
This sequence comes from Urosaurus nigricauda, assembly GCA_034509955.1. Taxonomy (NCBI): domain Eukaryota; kingdom Metazoa; phylum Chordata; class Lepidosauria; order Squamata; family Phrynosomatidae; genus Urosaurus; species Urosaurus nigricauda. The sequence goes on from JAOEGL010000001.1 coordinate 42,121,776, forward strand.
CAAACACTAAAAATACTTTCTTAAATAAAAAGGCCTTTACTTGCCAGTGAAAAGAGAGCAGGGAGAGGATCAACCAGACCTCCCAAGGAAGAAAGTTACTCAGACTGGGAGCAGCCCACGAGAAGGCTCTCTCCCATGTCCTCACCAGGCATGCCTGGAATGGTGGTGGGACTGACATAAAGCCTTCCCCTGCAGATCATAGAGCACAGGCAAGCTCATCTAGGGAGACACAACTTTTCAAACAGTCTGGACCCAAGTCATGTAGGGCTTTGAAGATCATAGCCAGCACTTTGAATTCTGGCTGGAAAGGAGAGAGAGAGATATACAGAAACAGGTTCCTTGGAATTGGATTGAAAGGACAGAGAGAGAGAGATATCATCCAGTTCCAAAACTTTTCTCCCTGTAGTTCCATGTCGAGGCTAAATAGCATAGGAGACAAAATTGAGCCCTGAAGAACCCTGCAGGCCAATGGCTCTGGGCTCAAACAGGAATCCCCCAGCACCACCTCCTGAGGTTGCCCCTCTAAGGAGTACTGGAACCACTCCAGAAGAGCACCTCCAAGTCTCATCCTAAAGAGGGAGCTCAGAAGGACACCATGACTGATAATATAGGAAGTTGCTAAAAGTTCCAGCACAACCAACAGGGACACACTCTCCCTGTCCAGTTTACTGTGTGTGTGATCCACCAAGGCAAAGCTGTCTCTGTCCCTGAGCCAGGCCTGAAGCCACACAAAATCCCCCACCCTGACATCTTTGGGAACCACTGCCAGTCAGGCTAGAGAACATTTAAATACAGTTGACCCTCTGTTTTCGTGGGGGATCTATTCCACCCCCCCCCCCAGGAAACAGAGGCTCATGCATATTCAAGCCCCATAGGCTTGAATGGGATGCCCCCCATGCGTGCAGGCCGGGCGCATGTGCCATTGAAAATAGTGGAGGTCACCCCATGTGGATATTCAAGGTCGCAGATTTTAGATCTGCAAATTAGGAGGGGCGACTGTAAATGAGTTTTTTTAAAGACAGAAAATAGCCAAACGGCAAGAAGTCTGTGTTTCCTTCCAACCAACCTTTTTGCCTCTAAGATAAAATTGCTCTTTGGGTTCCATAGAATATACTCTACATCCAGTAGCCCACCTAGTCTTTAATAACTAATTTAATTCTCAGTACTGGCATTATCAAAACAAAAGATATATAGTTTTAATTCTACACACAGGTATCACATGCTTTAACTTACCCTGGCCCTTCTACCTCTTCTTCTTCCTCTGAAGATGAGTCTGTTTCTTCTAAGTCCCGAGCCATTTCAACTGGCATCTCCTGTAGATGTTTTCATACAGCCCAGAAACAGTGGCCTTTCACATTCTTTCCTGTAGAATCAGTAAATGTAGCCAGTGCTGTTTCCTGTGAACATGGAGGAGGGTGTTGATGATAAATCAGAATGAACCTCAGATATCAGGTAACCATGCCATGCTTTCTGCCTAATAAAAAAGTGTAAATGTACAGTGCTATATAAAGCATAATAATACTAACAATAATAAAGTGTGGTGTACTCTTATGGCTAGACTGCTGGGTTTGGATACACACTCTCAGGTGACAATCTCTACTAAAGCATGATGCTACTGGCTCAAGTTACTATTCCATAAGTTGGAAAAAGAATACATCCTGGGCTTCTCAGAAGAAGGGAAGAATACAGATATGAATAATTGTCTCCAACAGACAACCTTCAATATAAAGAAAACAGTAAGGAAACAAACTCCACGTGCTATAAGATGACCAACTGTTTATTCAATTCTGTTTTTAAAAGCCCAATGTATTTCTGTCTCAATAAAAAAGGCATTCTTCAGGGTCCTTCAACAGAAATCACTGTCACTGAGACCATTCTCCAAAAAAGAGGTTCATTGATTTCTTTTGAAGGCCCCTAAAGAATGACTTTTTTATTGAGGGTGAAACACGTTGAATAAACGTGGATTGAATAAACAGGTGACCATCTCAGAGCATGTGGAGCATTTCACATTATTGTTTTTTTGCTTTAACATGCTTTTCAGATTTTTCTTTCCAACGTGTTTTTCATTTCTTCCTTTTCTTCACCTCTAATATGGATCTCCTGATTTCTGTACAAAAAATAATTTTTCATGAAAATAACAGTACCCTATGCAACCGGCAAAAGGATGTAGAATAACCTCCCACCTCCAGATGATTGTAGGTCTTGAACCGATGCTGCAAACCCTTCCATGAAGAGTGATTAGTAAAATCTATACAGTCTGGCATAGTTACACAGCATAGTGTCCAAAGATTTGCAGCTTAAACGCCAATTAAATAGAAAGTCTGCTTAATATACTTGTTAGGAGCATACCGTCGACACATAAGATGGTGAAGGGTCTGGAAACCATGCCCTATGAGGAACGCCTTAGGGAGCTGGGGATGTTTAGCCTGGAGAAGAGAAGGTTAAGAGGTGATATGATAGCCCTGTTTAAATATTTGAAGGGATATCATATTGAGGAGGGAGCAAGCTTGTTTTCTGCTGCTGCAGAGACTAGAACGCGGAACAATGGATGCAAACTGCAGGAAAAGAGATTCCACCTCAAAATTAGGAGGAACTTCCTGACAGTAAGGGCTATTTGACAGTGGAACACACTCCCTCGAAGTGTAGTGGAGTCTCCTTCTTTGGAGGTCTTTAAGCAGAGGCTGGATGGCCATCTGTCGGGGATGCTTTGATTTGGAGTTCCTGCATGGCAGGGGGTTGGACTGGATGGCCCTTGTGGTCTCTTCCAACTCTATGATTCTATGATTCTATGATTTATGTGAGCCTTTCCAATGTTTAGAATACTATGCATTTTATTCCTGTGGATTTGTACACAGAATCCACTCACTTATTTATATTAGCAGAACATGGGTTTATGCCAGCCTAGGTACTTCTTTGGACGTCATGCAAGGCGCCCCTGCCTTTTTGAGCAATGCTTTTTCCTGTGGTGTGTGATTGCAAATATAGCAAGCCTAGGCATAGCCTTCCCCACTCTCAGGCTCAAACAGCCACTGACTGGCCACGGCGTGCACCCAGGTAACATCCGGCTACTCTTGCACAACCAGACAGAAAAAGAATTATCCTTTGTCCTCCCAAGACTCCGGCACACGTTCCACCGGCGTCAACCTCAGCCATGATATACTGGTTTTACATATTAATTATTCATGCACCTAGCTTGAAAATGGACAGACATAAGTGGTTTATAAATATTTGCAAATAAAGCAGTCATGATCTATGCATTAAAACATGAGACATCCCAAAGAGTTATATTATCAATATAACCACTACCTAGCACCCAAACTATGTCCTTATCAAAGAAACATGACATAACAAGCCCATACAGTCTGACACACAACTTCCCTTAACTGACTAGTTTAAACTCCCAACATGGAATCGAGGGATTCCCTTTACCTATAACTCCCAGAATTCCATAGCAGTGGGTCAAACAAAGGCTGTGTTCACACTGGAGAAGTAAACCGGTTTAAGTGCCATGGCTCAATGCTGTGAAATTCTGGGAATTGTAGTTTGTTGTGGGGCCCAGAGCGGAGCGGAGCTCCGCTCTGGACCCCACAACAAACTACAATTCCCAGAATTTCACAGCATTGAGCCATGGCACTTAAACCGGTTTATTTCTCCAGTGTGAACACAAAGCGTTTCCAAACCGGGTTATCTCCTCAGTGTGGATGCACCCCCCTCCATCCCTTACCTGCAGCTTCATCTCCGGCCCAGCAGCCTCCTCCTTCTCTCACCGCCGGCGCTTCCTTCTGTTACTACAACAACCAACGAGCCAACCGTCCCCTCCTCCCTTCACCCAAGAGACGCTTCTGCGCATGCGCCTTGACTCCTCCTCTTCACCCCACTCTCCCCGGGCCTCAATGCGCATGCGCGCAGACAGGGACGTTCCCGCCGCCTCCCAACACTACTACTATCCTTCCTCGACGTGACTCTTCTGCGCATGCGCCGCCTCAGTCACTCTCCTCACTCTTCTCACCCACTCCCTTCGACGCTGACGTCACTAGGTTTGGAACCGTTTGATTGGCATAGTTCGTAGCCAGTCAGGTGGCGCTGTTCGAAGGCCTTGCGAGCCAACCAGGAGAAGGAGAATTCTGACAGAGGACCAATCATCGCACAGTGAGCGGAGGAGAGGCGGGACTAAGGCTGCTGGAGGCGGTCAGAGAGAGAGAGCTTCGCTGCTGCGGCTGGGAAGCAGGTAGGCAACCTGTTCTGCGGCCATGGTGGCCTCCTGTGAAGGTGATGAGGTTATGGCTTCAGCGGCAGGTCACCAGGCTGAGGGGAAGGGCATTTGGAAGTAGGGCCAGCATTAGGGCTGTGTGGGGTTCTTGTGGTTTCCCCCAACTGTGCCCTTTAAGAGATTGTGGACTCCAACTCCCAGAAGCCTCAGCCATGTCGGCCAGTGCTCTGGGATTCTGGGAGATGAAGTCCAAAATTCCTTTAAAGGGCACAGTTAATATAACCACTAGGTTAATATAATTGCACCAAATGGCTTAAAGTTAATATATTGGGGCCCATTGGCTTAAGGTTAATGTATTGGGATCCAATGGCTTAAGGCTAATAAATTGGGGCCCATTGGCTTAATGGTTATATATTGGGGCCCATTGGCTTAAAGTTAATGTATTGGATCCCATTGGCTTAAGGCTAATATATTGTCTTAGAGCTAATGTATTGGGACCCATTGGCTTAAGGTTAACATATTGGGACCCATTGCAAGTACCCCCCCCCCCCAAAAAAAAAGTTAGGTTTCCATTTCCAGAATTATTATTATTACTATTTTTATTTGTATCCTGCTCTTTTCCCAGAACTGGGTCACAGAGCGGCTTCACAATATAAAAAAGAACGATACAATTAAAAGATAGAAAAGAGGTGTATTAAAAAGGAATTTAATTATTACAGTGTTAAAATAGATAGCTATTAAAAGACTAAAACACATTTCAAACACATTTATTACACTATAAGACCGTATAAAATATTTAAAAACAAAACAACATCCCAAGCTGTTCCTTTACAAACATTCCATTTTAAAAGCCTGCCTGAACTCAAAGATATAGCTGTGTTAGTCTGTGAAATCCGTATGTAAGAGAGACTTTGTAGCCCCTTTGAGATTAACTGAAAGAAAGAAGTTGGCAACATGAGCTTTTGTAGACTTAATTCTACTTCCACAGATGCATTTCCTGCTTCCACAGATGCATCCTCAGAAAAAATGCATCATAGGAAGTAGACGTTAGGTGCTACAAGAGCCAGTTCCAGTACATACTGCTGAGGGGGTGCAGCTGTTGCAGATTGACCAGGCATCCATTTTTTCCAGGACCTGCCCTACATCTCAACTGTCTCTCCAGGAGGAATCCCAAAATCTCCCTTTTAAACATGACTAAGAGGCCTGATGCAGACGGCCCAAAAGGGCCATCCCCATGCCATAAGTAAGGCTTGGGAAGAACGCAGCATCCGCACGCTCCCCAGCCCTAGCATGTATGGACAATGCCATTTTTAAATCGTGCCATCCAAACACACATGCGCTGATGGCGTCATGGCACGTGCCACATTTACACGGAGTGGCATGCACCTGACGCCACCGCGCTGCTGTAGGGTGCCTAAGGCACCCTTTCTGCGATGCAGAAAGGAGCTTCAAAATGGAGGTCCTTTCACGGGAGTGCTTCATTCCCACGGCAATCAAAGCGAGAGAAAAAGGGGCCCGTCGGCCCCTTTCTCCCATGACTCCACCGGTCAGGGTGTTGTTGGGGCATGAAGCCCCAAGGACAGCCCTTTCCAGGTCACGGGGAAGTGGCATTTTGCCTCTTCTCCGAGGCTTGGGAAAGCTGCAGATTGGGGCCTCTGGGGCTGCCACAGATCGCCCTTTTGGGGGGTCTGTAAAGCCCCAGAAGCATGATATGAGTGTTTTCAGCTTTTATTTCATAATGTCCTGCGTTGTTTTGTTTTTTGGTTTTTGTTTTTTTTTTTTAGAAGGGCCTACATTTTGCAGTGCCTTGGTCCTCCTTTTCGGTAAGGACCTGGGCTGTTGAGAATGGTGCAGTTGCTGAGCAGGTTAATTATTATTATAACAATAGCAGTTGGTACTCATTTTACCAACCTACGAAAGGATGGAAAGCTGAGTCAACCTTGGAGCCTTGGGATCGAACTCACAACATTGTGGATGCGGTACCAGCATTTAACTACTGTGCCACCAGGGCTCGTTGTTGTTACAGCATTAAATATTCAGGGGTAGCTCTGTTGGCCATATAGCAAATCCAATAACATCAAAAATCCACTAAACAGTGATACCTTGGTTGAGTAACCAAAATGCACAATGTAAATGTTGCAAGCTTTTGAAACTCCACTAGCTTCTTCATCTGGCAAGGTGTTAAAAACCATACAAGAGAAAAAAATTGAAGATGTTAGTCATAGCCCTGCATATTGCTGTTTTGTTTTCAGTTCAGATGGTAATTTTGATATTAATGTTGTTGTTATTGTTACTGCTTTTTTCCTGCTTGTCCCCATGGATCAAGGCAGGGAACAACAGCAATTAACAGACAACAACATCAGTCAAAAGATGTTAGTTAAAACACACTTCAGTTCAAAAGGACGAATAAGATGTATACATATTTTAAAAATCCACATTTAAAATTCATCAATTAAAATTCACAATTATCATTTGGGTAAGCCTGCCAAAAGACACTGTTCTTCAATGCTCTTATTAATTTGGACAGCATATTCAGCTGCTGAATCTCTTCCAATAGGTCATTCCACAGTCTAGGGCTGAAGAAAAAGTCCTCTGGTTGACAGTTGCCAATCTATTCCTGGCTGACTGGAGTAAATGTCTACCAGAGGACCTGAGCATATGGAGAGGATTATTTGGGTGGTACCAATCTGTAGGTAACCTGGACTCAAACCATGTGTAATAAAGCACTTTGTACTTTACCCAGAACTAATTGGTAATAAGTGATTTGCTATCAGGAGGCAGCAGAAAAATTATCCCCGTGCCTAATACTTTTTTTTTTCTTTCCTTGGTTAACTGGCTGTCTCTGCTATTGTGCTATAGACTGAAAGCAGGTGAGTGAAGGGGTTGAACATAAAATGATTAGCAAGGTAGATGTGCAGCCAGGCCTCTTTGTGCATTCTTGAATGTTGCTTCTGTTGACACTCTTGAGGCATTCTCACAAATTAGGTCTATACAGAAATGGACCCAGAGATAGTTCAGTTGTCCATCATGCCAATATCTTTGCAGATAAAATGTGTGAGGTTACTGCCTTTCTCTTTATTATGGAATGTAATATGTTCAATTAGGTGGGGTTGGAGTGGTGTGATTCTCCAAATGTTATTTTAATGCAATTCCCAACAGTTCTAACGGCATAGCCAATTGTGGGGAATGCTGGAAGGTGCAGTTCTGCAACATCAGGAGGGGCCTCCCAATTCCCACCCCTGGTCTATACACTGATCTAGCAAGGAAGAATTCAAACATTTAGCAGAAGATAGATAGGGTGACTACAAATTAGGATGCAGAAGGCTATCATGAACTCTAGAACTGCCTTTGTTCCCTGAGCAGGTTGTGTGATGCAAGATGAGCCGTTTCCTGAATGTACTCCGTAGCTGGCTAGTTATGGTGTCCATCATTGCCATGGGGAACACAGTGCAAAGCTTCAGAGATCACAGCTTTCTCTCTGAGAAGCTATACACAGGCAAGCCAAACCTCGGTAAGATATACAGGATGACTTTTTTTTTACTATGAGAAGCACTGGGACATTAGCCTTGAGTTCTCTATTTGGCTTGAGGTCTGGAAATGTTAATTCATATCTCAAAAGATTTTTTTTCATTTACTGTTGTTTAATTGTCAGCCATTTGCTACTTGAAATAGCTGGAGCCAGCCAGAAGTCTTTTTCTTTTAAAGTGTGGGAATTTAAAAGTCACTACAGATATTACAGCAATTTTCAGAGATCTAGAAATATTGGTATATAAAAGAAAAAAAAAATTATTGTGGTGGCACATGTGGCCATTAAAGTCAGTGGGGCTTGCCGTCCAAAGATGCTCAAATCCATGGATGGCAAACCTGTGGTTGGGGCTTGCACCCTATATATGAGTTATCTTCAGTGCCCCTGTTCATAACAATAAACCCTATGCATTTCAGTCTTCTAAAGAACTATTATGTGTAAACTGCCCTTTCACTTCTCTTTGCACATGTACAAGGAGTTCCTGCATGGCAGGGGGTTGGACTGGATGGCCCTTGTGATCTCTTCCAACTCTATGATTCAATGATTCTATGATTCTATGTACCCATGTGAGTATACGTGAAGGGCATGTGTCCAACAACAAATTTTCTAGCCATACATGGAGAGTCCGGAAACTGGGATCTTTTGCATGCAAAGTATGTACTCTGCCACTGCGCTATAGCTTTTCCCCTTTGAGCTCTGTAGTTCTAAGTAAGGCCTTAGTCAGGGTTTGCCCACTTTTTCCCAAAAGGCCTAACTATAACAGATCATCCCCATGCAAATTTCCCATGGCACTAGGCAGAATATAATGTCATTCTCATATTCCTTTGAGAATCTCCCAGACTGGAGCCAATCAAGGCACTTTCTTGTAGGATCTGTTCTTTAGAGTGCATGAATATTTTCCAAATGTTTGAAAATGGACAATCAATTGGGTTTTCACCTTCTTAGTATCAATCACTGTGGATGAGCTATGTTAAGTCATACGAATTTAGCAAGTCCTGCCACAACAGGAGCTTAGTCTTAGGCTATTACAAGACATTCTGGCTTATTTGGAGAGACTGTGTAGCTGCCAGTAACCCAGATAATTTCATCCTAGCAGAAGCTTCCATGGCAAAGAATTGCAGATTGAGTCTCCCTTATCGAAAATGCTTTGGGCCAGAAATGTTTGGGATTTTGATTTGCCGGGGGAGCGGGGATATTTGCATAGGCACAATAAGATATCTTGGAAATGGGACCAAAGTCTAAACATGACATGTATTTATGTTTCGTATGCACCTTATATACATAGTTTGATGATAATTTTATACATATTTTTCATAATTTCGTGCACAAAACAAAGTTTATGTTTGCTGAACCATCAGAAAGCTTCTCTATCTCAGTTACCCATGAAAAAAGTGTTGGGTTTTGGAATATTTCAGATTTTTGAATCTGAAATCTCAACCTATACTGTGCAATAGAAAGATACATCATTGAATACTATAGTTAAGATTGTCCATGGCATCACATTTCCCATTTCTGTGTATGTTTTTGTTGTTTTTGTTTAATTTTTATTACATAATACATATCACAATTTTACAATCATCATGTCATAATAAACTTTTCTCCCCTCACCCCCCCCCTCCCAGAAACAGCATTGAGGGACATACATTTCGAACAAATTAACAGTCGTTATCGGAGATGTGGAAAATATTGTTAATCATATTTTAACTTCTTCATACCCCATTGTATATTCCACTTTCTTAGTCACAATTTCCCATTTATCTTTCCATGATTCTTTATTGCTTTCACCAGTATATTTAAGTCTTCTTTCCCTAAGGAAATCAAATAATATATATTCTTTTATATATTTGAATAAACAAAACGTATTCCAGTTTGCTTTATTTTTCCAACCATAGGCAATCACTGCATGGGCTGCCTTTAGAAATTGTTTTATTACGTATCTTTGATTGCTATTTAATCTTAATTCCCCTAAATTGAGAGTTAAATAATTTTCTTTGCTTAATTGTATCTCTTAATCATTTTTGTGTATGGTTGTGAAAGCTGGTTATTGAAGAAAACTGTCAGGAAGAAAATCAATTCATTTGAAATGTGGGACTTGAAAAGGGTTCTCCAAATACTGTCGACTGCTAAAAAGACAAATAAATGGATCATAGAGCAAATCAAGCATGAACTCTCCCTAAAAGCCAAGATGACTAAGCGAAGACTGTGCCATCAAACTAAAAATTCCAGAATTCCATAGCATTGAGCCATGGCAATTAAAGCAATGTCACACTGCATTATTTCTGCAGTGAAGATTCAGCCTTTATCTCTTTTTGGTGCCTGCTGCCCAGATTTCTCTGGAGCTGGAGGAGATTAGAAAAGGAGGTGTTCTAATTCTGCATTTGTTTTTTTCTGCACAGTAAATGGCCTTCAGGCTCGGACCTTTGGCATCTGGACTTTGCTCTCTTCTGTGATCCGCTGCTACTGTGCCATTGATATCCGCAACAAAACGTATGTCCAGGAATGGTAAAGGGGGGGGGGAATGCTTAACCTTCCCCATTATCATTAATTTACACACTTTTCCCTGTAGGAATTTTCAACTAGCTTGGTATTTCTCAGTGTAGCTTGTACAGGTAGAGAATAGCTGTTAATGTTTTTTGCAATATTTCATCTTCGCACAGTGGAGAACAGGCATGAAGGTGGGAATTACACACTTTACCAATTTAACACTCTCCTCTAAAAAAAACCCTGACCCCACTGCTTGCAGTTTCACCATGCTTCCATATGCACAGTTTCCTAACAATGTTAAAGGATAAGACTGGTGCCAGGAAGTATGTTGCAGTGAAATCTGTAAGACTAATATATGAATAAATAGATATAGAACAAAGGCCAGCTCAAAACATTTACCTGCATCTTCTGATGAGGTAACCGAATGGAGGAAGGGGGTCACAAGACATGCAAGACAATATGGGTACCTCTGTCTTCTAAAAGAAGAAATGATTTTTTTAAATGCTGTTTTATTTTCACATCAGTTTCTGCAAGGGAAATTGGTGCTCTTTGAAACCTCAAGCAGGGCCTTGCTTTAGTGGTAGCTGGAGGGGTGCCTGGGTTTTGTTTGTTTTTTCAGAACTAGAAGTCAAATTCTATGGTCCTCCTTCCATATTTGCAGGGGTTAGGGGAATGAGACCCCGTCAATGTGGGAAAATCGTGAATAACTCCATCTCCCACTCAGAAGCCAGTTAAAGGGAAGGGTGAGCGGGGGGGGGGGGCGGGGGAGCATGGCTGCTGCACACTCCTTTACCCCCCCCCCCCCCACCCTTCTGTCCCTTTAATTGACTCTCTGCCCCTTCTCTTACTCAATCCTTTCCCTGGGAACTGTGAGCAGCCCAAGGAGAGGATGGGGAAGAGAAAGCAAGAGGTGACCTGGCTCCTCCGAGACCTTTCTTCCCTCCCGTCCTTTCCCTGAGCAGCCCAAGGAGAGAATTAGGGAGGAGAAGTCAATGAGAGGATCAGGGAGGAGAAGGCAAGAGGAAGTTTGGCCCCTCCAAGACTTCTTAAACAGAGGCTGGACAGCCATCTGTCAGGGATGCTTTGATTGAGAGTTCCTGCATGGCAGGGGGTTGGGCTGGATGGCCCTTGTGCTCTTTTCCAATTCCACGATTCTATGAAATTCTGGTTATAGTCAGCTGGGGGGAAATGAAAAGTAATTTGTAGCAAGGTGGGTATGTCCTGGGGCAAGTCCCAAAGTACGGAAGGGTCAAGAACTGCCCTCCAGACAACCTGAAGTTGCTCATTCCAATCTAGATTTTCTCAGCCTAGAACATGGATTGAAAAGCAGTTGAAGTACAGGATACAGCCATTTGTTTGTTTGCATTTTCTGTATTCAGAAATATTTCTTGAAACAATATATTAAAAAATATAAATGTAAAATGTTATTGACCTGGAAAAAACATAAGACTGGGTTTATCAAGTTTTTGGTAATGCCTGTTCTTGGCTATAGATAGATAGGCAGGCAGGCAGGCAGATTAATAGTTGTCAACACCAGCAACACTTACTTAAGTACTAGCTATTTCCTTGTTGCTCATTAGTAATTCTTCCATTGCTATGACAGCACAGAACACAGTGCTGTCCCCATTTCCTGCTGTGCATTTGAAGAGATGCAGCCAATTGGAGCTTATCTGCCTGTTCCAAACCCAGCAGCCAGTTCATCCTCCTTTGGCTCTCTTGCCTGGACAGGAATCATGTGTAGAAGCTACAGATGCTTGTTTTTTTTAATCATTGAATCTGCCAGCTCCAGCTCTGTAACCCAAAGTGGCAAGGAACTGCATGCTGAGCAGCCATTTGTACTGTCATTCTTCAAAGGTGAGCTGTACTTTTAAAGGAAAATCAACACTCAAAAAGATTGTGTTAATGTCTTTCACTATATAAAGGGAAGGGAAAGAGTAGTCTTGCAGCACCCTTTAGACTAAAGAGTTTATTTCAATACTGTATAGGTTTAGTGAGCTACAGCTGTGCTTCTTCAAATGCAACTGAAGTCCATGAAACCTAACCTTATAATTAAACAAATTGGTTAGTTCTAAAGGTTACTCTTTCTTTCCTCTCTCAACACTCAGAATAATCTTCCTGCCTCCCTAACACTCTCCAATACTAAGTAATCATTAAGAATATATACACACACACACACACACACACACACATTTGTCTCTCCATATTCGCTATGGTTAGGGGCACAAGACCCCTGTGAATATGAAAAAATCGCAAATAACAAAAATGCCGTGTCCTGAGAGGACACCTCTTTAGCAATTTGTAGGTCCTCCAGTGCAACTCTGTGGTCAATACCGGCCAGACATTGACCATAGAACTGCACTGGAGGAGCTACAAATGCCTAGTAGAGCGTTCTCTCTAGGAATCTCTAGGTCTTTCAGTGCAACTTTTAGTTAAAGGTGATCATAGAGTTGCACTGGAGGACCTAAATATTCCTAGAGAGAACATATTAATCAAATCTGTGAATAATCAAAGCCGCAAATATCACAGCCGCAAATATGGAGGGATGAGTGTATATGTTAAGTCCTTCAGGATTGTAAGCCTATTTTTGCAAAACTTTGACAGGGCTGTTAATAACTGGGGCTCTTAGAGATCTCTCATTCATAACTAGAAAATAAAGCTCACTTGATGACAAAGAACAGCAACAAAGTCTGCATGTAGGGTGTGTGTCTGTACTAAGTGTATGTTACTGTGTGTTAAGAGAAATACCCTGTTTCCCCAAAAATAAGACATACCCATAAAATAAGCCGTAGCAGGATTTCTAAGCAGTTGCACAATATAAGCCATACCCCGAAAATAAGACATAGTGATAGAATCATAGAATCATAGAGTTGGAAGAGACCACAAGGGCCATCCAGTCCAACCCCCTGCCATGCAGGAATTCCCAATCAAAGCATACCCAACAGATGGCCATCCAGCCTCTGTTTAAAAACCTTTAAAGAAGAAGATTCCACCACCCTCCGATGGAGTGTGTTCCACTGTCAAACAGCCCTTACTGTCAGGAAGTTCTTCCTAATGCTGAGGTGGAATCTCTTTTCCTGGAGCTTGCATCCCTTGTTCCGAGTCCTGTTCTCTGGAGCAGCAGAAAGATAGGCCCAGCATGGAACGGAAGGGGGCAAGAAGGGAGCTCAAACATTGGGGCCAATGGTTCTAAAGGAAATGGAGTCTCAAGAAATTCAGGATGGAATTCTGGGTTTGGAGAGTTATGATGGGTCCAGAAGAAGACAACTAAATTTGAATAAAGGTAGATTGTTGTACCATACTTAATAAAATTAAGTATGAAAATAAGCCATAGTGTGTCTTGTTGGGGAAAAGTAAATATAAGACAGTGTCTTATTTTGGAGAAACACGGTAGTTGCATTTACATAGGTATGTTTAAGTGCTTTAAAATAAAATGGAATGATAAAGAACAGCAGAGCAATTCTATATATGTTTAGACAAGAATATGTTCAATGGTATCCATTGGTGCTGACTTTCGCAAATGGGTCAATAGGATTCCATCTATAGAGTGTAGCCCAATGCAAACTTACTCAAGAGTAAGGTTTTAATCAGACATGTTCCATAATACAGTGAAACATATTGATAGAGAGAGAGAGACAGAGAGGAACTTGAGCCATTATTTAGATTCTTTAGGGATTCTAATTAAAAACATGGTAATGAATAAATGATATTGGTGTTTTTAAGAGCATAAAGTCAAGTGTCTTCTCAATAGCTTGGATGCTTACTGCCATTATAGTTCTTAAGTAGCGTAAAACCAAAAGGCATTGGACGATACTCTTATCAGTGGAAGAGGGGGATGTAAATCTCCTCCCCTCCCACTAGTTGGAATCTTCACTGGATTGAATTTTTTTCCATGACAGGAAGAAGCCCTTCTATTCACAGAAGGCACACAAGGTCCAAGGCAATGGTTCTAAACTGAACAGGGCATTTTCCATAGAAAAAAAAAGGGTTATATAAATGTTTATACAGAACTATATTAGCTAGTGTTGCTCAAGAGAATCATTAACTACTGTTAATAATTGTTCAAAGCAATTTCAACCACTTTGGAGAATGGTTTGCATATCTCTTTGGATCCTCAACCATTCATCATGTTGTACATAAGTCACCTTTGAAAGAGCATGCCAAACTCACTACTCCATCTTGGGGGGGGGGGGGGGATTATTGAGCTGTCCCTGCAAGGAGAGTGCCATATACACCATATGATTTGTATATTAAGTCAGACCAGCCCAAATATACTCTTTGAATCTAGCAAAAATCCATCCCACAGTTTTCTTGTAGTAACAAATATAGACATTCACACAGAAACTTAAGTTTTATTTATATAGATAAACCACATATGTATATACTGTATGTAAATGAAAATAAAAATGCACTATGGGAGAAACCAATCCAGAAAGTAAGCAAATATGGGAAATGTGGAGTTGAAGGCTTTCATGGCTGGCATCCATAGTTTTTTGTGGAGCTTTCAGGCTATGTGGCCATGTTCTAGAAGAGTTCCTAGAAAGGAACTCTTCTAGAACATGGCCACATAGCCTGAAATCTCCACAAAAAAACTATAAATATGGGAAATGCTAGCATGCTTTCTGATTCTTTTTATGTCACCTCTCTTCAACAAGTTTTTCTTTTTCTGCTTTTTGGCAGCCTGTATAACATCACACTTTTGACCTTCTTCATTGCACTGGGACACTTCCTCTCTGAAGTATTTATTTATGGCACTGCAGCTGCAACTATTGGTGTCCTGGCCCCCCTAATGGTGGCAAGTAAGTAGAGCCTCTTACTGTTTCAAGTTGCCTGATGTTTCTAGCTTTCGCTCATAATTTAGGAAAGCTTTTATGGGGAGGGGGGTGTTACCACATATAGACACTACTGGTTGGGGAATTCTGGGGTTGTAATACAAAAAAGTTACTTAATCAGGTTCTGCCTGCTCTTTCTTGAAGGGTCCTGTCACACTACACTGTTATAACACTCTTATTACACTTTAATTGCTATGGCAACATTGTATAAAATCCTGGAATTTGCAGTTTAAGGTGGGACATTTAGACTTCTCAGCCAAAGAGCTCTTGGGCCTCACTAAACTATAAACTCCAGAATTCCACATAATGTTGCCATGGCAATTCTGTAGTGTGATACAGCAGCATTTGTAGCCTCAGAACAGCCCTATGAGGTTAGGCTGAGTAATACAGTAACTTACTTGTGGCTACCCACTAAGCTTCATAACTGAACAAGGAGCTGAACCTGGATTTTTCAAACGCAATCAGGATTTCCTACAGCAAGCAAATACTCATATACTAAGAATCAATCGATTGATTGATTGATTGATTGGTTTTACTAAGAATCCTACACTCTGCTTCTTCGCTTTTTCCATCTCTCTGTCTCAGGTTTCTCCATTTTGGGTATGCTGATTGGGCTGCAGTATCTGGAAGTAGAAGAAACCTCACAGCTCAAGAAACGGAACTGAAGTTACAGATCCCTTGTTACACTAAATCCATCACCTACTGGGCATCTTCCAGTAATTAACCACTACATTGCCTCTTCAACCTCCTCTCCTCACCCTATAACTTACTAGTAGCGAGAACATTCCTGGGCATATTTGTCAATCATCTTTGCATATCCCATTGATTTTGATTTGAAGAGGAAACACTTGATCTCGGACCAGTGGCAGAAGCACAGTTCCTTAAGTGGCTCTGCCAAGCTGGATGTCAGTTTCCTGTTTGAAAGCTTCTGCAGGTCTTAGGGTAGAAAATGGGTTTTCCATAAATTGTGCCAAGTGAAGGTAATATTCCAGGGGTGCCTCTCAACCCCTGCAGGCATCCAGCAGAAAGGAACTGTAGTGCGTTTCAAGATCCGCTGGAGTTTATTGTGAAAAGAAAGGGGTCAGAATATGTTTTGCCAGCACACTGGTATTTTTTCCTTAAACATGGTTTGTACTAATCAAGAGAATAGTCATGCAAAAATGACTTAGCTTTTATCAGCTAAGGAGAAAGGTTTGTTTTCATCTCTTTCATTCCTGTTTTTAGTACTGGAATATGCTAAGAGATGTTTAATTCCAAGTTGTAGAGAGACTGTTTTGGTTGGTTGTTTTTTTTTCTTCCCTTTAACAGAATTGGCTGTGGTTTTTGATAACTTATTCCACGAACTCCACTAGCTTCTTCTCATTTCATCTTCTTTTCTTAGTAAGGTACCAGGGTTTGTTTTTTTTCAATCTCCCTTTAAGGTGACAAAATCAAGCATAAATAAAAGAGATCAGCAAGAATTATTCCCAAATGTGTTCAAGAGCTTGACAAAACTTAGGCTAGGGAAAGAAGTCTTCATACCAAAAGAGCTTTTAAAATTACTTTCATTGTTGAAAATGTTGGCTTTGAGGTGGTAATGGGGTGCTGGTATGAAAAGGACTGGAGAAACCAGCAGAAATAGTAGATTGTTCTTGCTCTGATTTAAAAAGGGTCAAGGTCACCTTCTAGGTGTTGCTATGCCAATGGGATCCAAATACTCAAAACTTTCCCATGTGTTAAGAACATCCGATCAGGCCCCTCTTGAAGTTTGATCAAGAGGAAAAGTGCATTTATATCCTTAAAGGAAGAGGGTCTTTTCAATGGTAGCACCCCAGCACCGCAGTTCCCACCCAAAGATAATATAACTAGTGCTGGTGCTGCATTCTTTTAAGTGCCAAGTTAAAATGTTTCTATATTTCCAGCCATTTTTAACTAGTTACAATGTTTTTAACTCGTTGAATAATTTTGTGTTGTTGTCAGTTATATTGTAAAGATTTTTTATTTTTGTTACCATAATATTATGATAGTTTCATTTTTATGCATACTGGAATTCATTTGGGCTAAGGCCCAGTTTACATATATTTTAAAATGAATGTATCTCTCATGATAAAGAATAATGCAGGGTTGCCCAAACCATAGAAGAAAAACTGAGCAGGTGCCAAAATTGCAGTGGCACTTGAGTTTCGTATACTTGGAGGTGTACAGTGGTAACTTAATTGGCTGATAACCCTACATTCTAAAAGACTTAACATTTTCAGCCGGACTCTACATTTTCATGTTGGTGCTCCAGAAACATTCAAGTTGCAGTATATACTCGGGTATAAGTGAAGGGCAGTTTCTGGGGCCAAAATTATGGATTTTGATAGAACCCATGGATAAATAGAGGGTAAAACATAGGGGCATGTAATAAAGAATGTCAAGGCCGAAGCAAAGGAAAATGATGCTAAAGGACTTGTTTGTTTTTCTGCCCAGGCATTCTAAAAGGCTGGTAGTGGTGCCACAGTGAAGAGGGCAGAAAAGGTTGATTCTATTTTTCATTGTTGTTGCTGTTTCTTCTGGGATGGAGTGAGCTCTTGCCTTTTGCCATTCTGCTCAGAGAAGGTGATTGTTACTATTTTGACAAGAATTAAGGTACAGTATTTACATTGACCTGTGTGTAAGTCGATCCAGGTTTATTGGGTCGATTTTTTGACCAAAATTTCAAGACATATACACGAGTATATACAGCAAGTACTAAATTGTACCTTGTTATCTAGGTTGTATTAACAACTTGATTTTGAAATGGTTAAGGATTGGATTGATTCACTTTTTAAAGAGATGCATGCTTACAGGTAAAGTGGAGACTTCTACTATATTGGTGATGGTGCCTAGTATTTAGTCAAGATGAATTCATGTGCAATATTAATAGTATGCAAAGAAATTGAAATGGAAAATAAACATAAGAAAAAAGCTATTCTAGTTCATTTTTAATCATTTAATATGATTTTGTTAAGCTGTTCAGTTTACAATAAAATAACAAGCATTTCAGTGCACCTAGGGCAGCCAGAAACCTTCAGTCATTTACAATACATTACCTCATTAGGGACCAAGCACGCACACACCGGACCTCAAGGTTTGGTGGGGGTTGTCTGTAAAAAATACATGTACATGGCAGGTGTTCGAAACTTTGATTTAGTAACAAAATGTGACTCTGGGGCATTTGTTATATCCTGTCCGCTAAGATGAGGATTCAACAAAGTGGTTTCAAAAACCCCATTCAAATGCTGGTTTGCCTGAAACTGGTCACAGTTCATGTTAACTATAGTTTAAAGACAAAAATCCATCAGTGATACCTTTATTGGCCAACTGAAATGCACAATATACTTCTTGCAAGCTTTTGAAGCTCCATGGGCTTCTTCCTCAGGCAAGATGTTACAAACCCAACAGGATTAAAAAAGCAATTGGACATGTTAGATGCCTGCATGATGTTTCTGTCCTTAGTAAAGATGTTATGATGGGGAGGATATCGTTTGCAGGCAGGCTCCACCTCCTTCTGGCCATGGAGATTTAAACTAAGGTAAAACAATTTTTTCTTCTTAAATTTGGACCTGATTGGCATGTTTTACATCAACATCTACCAAAATGTTCCTGATGGAAAAACATGGAGACTTTTTGAGGAATCCATTGTTCTCTGCCTACGGAGGCTTGTGAACTCACTGGAATGGAGACATACTGGATTGCAAAAGAGGGGTCCCTGTTGAGATGCAAATGGACTTCAAATTTCCTAAACTTTCAAAATCTCTCTATTGTCCCTGGTCAGAAGTAGGAGGAGTCTGCCTGAAAAAGATATCCTACCCATCATAACATCTTTACTAAAGACAGAGACAACATGCAGGCATCTGACTACCATAACATCTCCAATTGTTTTGTTTTGTTTTAATCCTGTTTGGTTAAATGGCCAATACAGCTACCCCTGAATGTTTTTCCCCCAATTGCACTAGGTACCAGGACCTTATTTGTGTCTTTTGACTACAACTGATATCCTTTCCTGGAAATTTGTTGTTGCCCAGCAGCCAGTAACTCATGGATCAGGACCCTCCCATAGAACACCACTTTGAGTAGCACTGGTTTAAAGGACTATACCGACAGTGCCATGGTTAACCAAAAGCAGAGGTGAATATTTCTCCTTCCCACTGTATGAAGGGAGTGAACACAACACAAGTCCTGGTGGAGACTGTGCTTTTTCATGCCTCACAAAACAAGAGGATGGGCAACCTCCAGCTAGTGCTGTATCACGTCTTATCATCCATCAGCATAGGCTGTTCTGGTGAGAGTTGCAGTTAAAATCTGAGAAGATACAAGTTGCCCATTTGTGCACTAAACCATAGTTGGAATTATTTCTAAAACGAGTTAATGTCTTGCAGTACACTAATTAAAATGTATGATATTGTGAAGTCAAAGAATTCAGCCGAAAGAGGCCACTGCTTCTGTGACATAATAACTGTACTAATATAGCCTCTTTGCATCCTGTCTTCACTGGGCATTGAAGAGGGAAGAGAGTAATGCTTGAAGTGCCTCTATACTAGTTCTCACTGGATCATTTGCTTCTGATGCAAAGCTATAGAGAGAGAGCACATATTCTGGTAGAAAAAATAAATGCATCTTTGCATCCTTTGTATCAAATAATTAGATGAACCCAAACCTAACATCAGTAAAAGCAATATTCAGAAACATTTCAACCTCTCACAGGACACTGTACAGCACCTTGTGTGTGGCTTATGTGCACCACTCTTCTTTTGAGAAGGCATGGAGGGGTGTCAATCTCCAGGAAGGGCCCTTGTTTTCACTGCTTACTGGTGAAGATACAGCTGCCCTGGACTCCCAGGGAAGGAAAAGGAAAGTGCAATATATCAGTGAGCACGCACTCATTTTCCCCCACTGTTTGTGTGTGCATATGTATGTATGTATATGTTTATATGTATTTCATTCTCATGACTTTTCCCCACTCTACACCAATTTGTACAGATGCATGCAAGCTTAAAATAACAGTTCATGCGAAAAAACTTCCGGTGTAATGGCGTCTGAGAAGGACACGGGTTAGAGAGCTCTCTCAACCTAACCTTCGCTATAGTGGTTCTTGGTGGAACGGGGACGTGTTCTACCCGTCCATGTCCTCTCAGTGTTGAGAGGGCAACTAGGCAGCAGGTGGGGGTCTGTGTCATATCTCCCCGATAACAGGGGATTGAGAAGAAGAAACACAGACCGGGCGCTGCTGACTCCCACTATAGCAACTCCTGCATGGAGTAGAAGACACCGAGCACACCAACAAAAAAAGCATCAAAAAAGCAACAATAATGAGGTTTGACAATTGTATTACCTCTTAGTAGTTCCTGAGAAGGCTTTAAACTTAATTTGAAAAAATATCGGAAAAGTTGTTGAAGCTCTTACCGGACTTCAGAAAAAATGTCTTTTTAAGAAAGCAGCTTGGGACTACATTACCCAGAAAACCTGGCATTATTTAAAACGGAAGTGACTTGGGGAAATTAAAAGCGATTTGTCTAGAGAGAAGAGGAAAAGAGGACAATTTATGTTTGGAAATTTGGATGATGAGAGTAATTGAAGTAACTGAGTAACTGTGCCACGTTTTGACTTGTGAGTATATATGGACACTATTCTATGAGTCTATTCGACATTGGACTACATTACCCAGAAGTACTAGCGAGAAGTACAAACTCACTTCCGGAGAGGAGGGAACATAAAGAGGACGGAAAAGGATAAGATACAAGGAGGGCGTGGTCGCGGTTTGGCGGAGGATACAAGCGAGAAGGGAAGGATAGAGAGGCAAGGAGACACGGAGAAGCGGGGATATCAGAAAGAAGTAGGAAGAACGGAGCAGTTAAGAAGAGGAGTGGTTGGAAAGAAGGAGAGGAAGAAAGACGTGGCTGTAGTGGGAAGGAGGCTTGAAAGATTCACGAAGACATAAAGAGGGTGAGGAAAAGAAGCGGAAGAGACGGAAGAGCGGCAGAACGAAGGGACGAAGCGGCGGCAGTGCGGAGAGATGGTGTAGCGGCGGAACGGAGGGACGGTGTAGAAGCGGAACGGAGGGATGGAGTAGCGGCGGAACGGAGGGACGGAGTAGCGGCGGAACGGAGGGACGGTGTAGAAGCGGAACAGAGGGACGGTGAAGTGGCGATACAGAGGAACTGTGTAGTGGCGGGATAGAGGGATGGTGTAGCGGCGGAACGGAGGGACGGAGTGGTGGCGAGGAGAAGGTACAAAGGGGAAAGAAAAGGAAAGCAACAGAAAAGGAATTATAAAAGAGAAGCAGATAGAAAAGAGACGACGATACAAGGAAAAAGAGACTGAATATTAGGGAGGAGGAGAGGATATAAAGAAGGAGAGAAGAGGATAGGAAAAAATAGCAGAGGCAAATTGTGGTGGAGGTGTGGAATATAAAGAAGAGGAGGAAGAGAAGGTGTAACTTTAAGCGGAAGGGATCCATTTAATAGGAAGAAGAAAAAAAAAAGAGAAAAAAAAAACAACAACAACTATACAATAAACTTTAATAGGATTAAGACATTGCTAACTTTAAAAGAATTGTAAGTAGCACAACAAAGAAGAAGCTACATAACACAATAAGGACGTGAAGAAATAAGAAATTGGATAGAAGAAAAGAGAAATTCTTACACATAACAAAGAATTTATGGACATAGGTGTGACCACAAGAAGCAAAGGGAAAGAAAAAGTAAGACGTATAAATTTGTGAAATTACATTAATATTAATTATATTAATAAGCTGTTACATCATAATAAGCTGTTTAAAAGACATTAGATTTTGTGTATATTGGAACTATAGTGGAATTCAGAATATAGCATAAGGGGTATTATTTGGCATTATTAATAACGGTATACAAAATGAAATTAATAGCCTGATTTATGTTGAGAGAAAAGGAGGGGTTTTAGGGAAGAAATAGATTAATTTATACTACTGAGAAATTCTCTAAAAAAAAAACTATTGGAGTAGAATTTCTTTATTTATTTGACTATAAGATACAGCTACATTACAAGTAAATAAGTAGATAAATACCTGTGAATACAATAACGGTTGGGTTAACAGATAGTAATATCCTTATTTTCTAATTTTTCTGTTCCTTTTTTTTTTTGGGCAATATTTAAGTCCCCAGGTGGGAAGAATTGTTTTCGATAATAGAAAAATCGAAAATATTAGAAAAGTAACATTAGAAAAGTCAGTATTGTGGTGTTGCATTATATATTTTAAATTTTTTATACATATATTATTTGATATTTACTGCTCAGAGAGAACAGGTAGAAAAACCTGGGACTATAGAAAATATGGCGAAATATAATAAAGGACCTACACAAACTCAACTTACTTTTTCCAATACAAGAAGAGGATCTTCGGAAGATGTGGTTAAAATGATTGATCCGAATATGCTCATTTTAGATGAAATCAGAAGAGTAAGAGAGGAAATAAAGGAAGCGAGATTAGAAACAAAAGATGATATTAAGATTGCATGTGCAGAGCTAAGAAGCGAAATTAAAGATGTTAGATCGGAGATAAGGAAAGATTTGAAAAAAGAGTTGGATATTCTAGGGAAAAGAATAGATAAACTATCAACGGATCAAAAGAAAATAGAGTTGGAAGTAGAACAAATTAAAGATACAACAAAGACTTTAGAGAAAAACTCAGAGATATTAAACCAACAACAAGAGGAACAGAAAAGAAGGGACTGGAATATGGAATTACGATATAGGGAGAAATGCATTAAACTAAGAGGTTTAAAAGAAAAACCAGGAGAAGATTTGTATGAAACAGTAATCCCAGCTTTGGCTAAATTTATTGGAATCCAGACAAGACAAATGGAGAATGAGATAGACAAAACTTTTCGAATTAATTCCCTGGTGGCAAGAGACAAAATGATACCAAGAGACGTGTTAGTTTGCTTTCTGAGATCAAAAATACGAGATGATTTTATACAACAAAGTTATGTATCTAAGTTAATAATAGAAGATAATGAAATTAAGATTTTTAAAGACATCCCTCCTCAAATTATGATCAACAGACAAAAATATAGACATCTCACACAATTATTGAAAAATTTAAATATCGAATATAGGTGGGAAAGAATTGAAGGATTATCTTTTCAATACCAATTAAGGAGGTATAAGATAGACACTATTGAAAAGGCGAATGAAATGGAAATCAGATTGAGGAAAGAATTTAGAAACGGAGAAGGAAGGAAAAATGGAAGAAACCAATATACAAAAGAATGGAGAGCGACAAAAACAAAAGACAGAATTGGGGCAACAGAGAGTGAAAATCAAGAACGAACCTCAGAGATAAAGCAAAATAAAGAAAAAGAAAAGGAACAGGAAAAAAACGAAGAATTTAAAGATAGTGAAGAAAGTACAAAAGAAGACATACTTGAGGAGAACACGGACATTGACCTTATAGGTTGAACAAATACATATCAGCAGTATCTCTTTTCTTTTCTCCTTTTTTTTTTTCCCTTTTTTCTTATACAAAGTTAAACGAATAAAGCAGTAAAAAAAAAAAAAAAAAAAAACCAAGTGGGAGGAAGGGGTGGCACAATAACAAGAGGAATACATTAATTAAAATAATAATAATAATAACAACAATATAATTGAAAAATAAGAACAACAATAATTAATGATGTCTGTAAAAATCTTATCATGGAATGTAAAGGGGATTAATAACAAATACAAAAGAAATATAATTTTTCATCAACTGGAGAAACTAAAATGTGATATAATATGCATTCAAGAAATCAAGATTAAAAGTGAAGAAATAAGATATATAAGAAACCCAAAGTTAGGTTATTGTTATGCTTCAACCAACACGAAACGGAAGAAAGGAATAGCGTTATACATAAACAAGAAATATGAAGTTAAAGAAATTTTCTCAGATGAGGGGGAAGGAACTCATATAGCAATAGAAGTCAAATTACAGGACATGACTATGTTGTTAGTCGGATTGTACGCACCATCTGAAAATAGAGATATTTTTTATGAAAAAATACTTAAAAAAATGGAAAATTTAATGTATGACAATATAATAATTCTGGGAGATTTTAATGCAGTTATAAAGCCAGAGCTGGATAGGAAATCAAACAAAGGAAGTAAAATAAAGAAGAATCAGGGGAAGCTCCCAAAATCCTTTTTTACTTTAATGGAGACTTTTTCTTTACAAGATGTCTGGCGGTATAAATATGGTCAAACAAAAGAATACACCTTTTTTTCAGAATCTCAAAATTCATTCTCGAGGATAGATTTATTTTTAGCCTCTAAAAATTTATTACCTAAAATTCAATACATGGAAACTTTGCAGAAGCCAACTTCGGATCATAATCCCATATTAATGAATATACAAAGAAAAAAACTGGAGTTTTCTTGGAAATTGAATAATTATCTACTTCACGATGAAAAAGTAGTTAAAAACATAAAACAAAATCTGAAATGGTATTTTATAGAAAATCAAACAGAAGATATGCCAATGAAAACAGTTTGGGATACCAGCAAAGCGGTGATTAGGGGAGTATTCATTAAATGTAATGCAGAATATAAAAAAAGAATTAAAGCAGAAGAAGAGAAACTCAGAGTGGAAATTGATAAGAAAGAAAGAGAATGGAAAAATAAAGGGCATAAAAATTTAAAATTAGAGTTGGATATACTGCAAGAGAAATTGAAGGCTCTATATATATCAGAGATAGAAAAGAAAATAAGATTGGCAAAACAGAAAAACTTTGAAGCTGGAAACAAAGCAGGGAAATTATTGGCTCAAAAATTAAAAACAATTAAAGAAAAGAAATACATTAATGAGATAAAGTACAAAGATGAACGTTACACCACGCAGGATGAAATCATTAAGGCATTTGAGGCTTTTTTTGAAGAATTATACAAAGACAAAGAAAGATCAGAGGGTAAAGCAAATAAGATAAAGCAATATATTGACAGATATAATAGAATACAACTAAACGATACGCAGCGTAATATTTTAAATGAAGACTTTTCTAAAGAAGAAATAAAAAAGACCATTTCAAAACTAAAAATGCAAAAAGCACCCGGACCAGATGGATTAACGGCCATATATTATAAGACATTTACACAAGAAATAATTGAACCACTTAGATTAACATTTAATGAAGTTAATACAATGGGTATCCCAGATTCTTGGAAACAAGCAATGATTACTTTAATACCTAAAGGTGACAAAGACAAAACAGAAATGAAGAATTACAGACCCATCTCTCTGACTAACGTTGATTATAAGATATTTACCTCATTGATAGCGGATAGGTTAAAAAAAATTATAACTGAGATAATACATGACGATCAGAATGGTTTTGTCCCAAATAGACAAATGAAAGACAACATAAGAACAGTAATAAACATTCTTGAGCATTTTGAATATTATAACGAAAAGAAATTAGCGTGTATACTTCTAGATGCGGATAAAGCCTTCGATAGAGTTAACTGGAATTTTTTAATAGAATTGATAGACAAGATGCAGATGGGATCGAAATTTATAAGCTGGATCAAAGCAATATATAAAGATCAAAAAGCACAACTAATAATTAACCAAGAGAAATCTAAAAATATTGACATTCAAAGAGGCACAAGGCAGGGATGTCCCCTATCACCGTTATTGTTTATACTTACCTTAGAAATAATGAACAATAGAATAAGAGAAGAGTCAAACATACAAGGAGTTAAAATCAAAGGAACAAACATTAAAATGAAAGCTTTTGCAGACGATATCATCTTTTTTTTAGAAGATCCAATAAAGTCCATACAAACTCTTATAAATAACATTAATGAGTATGGAGAAGTATCGGGTTTTAAAATAAACACAGAAAAAACATCAATTCTTACAAAAAATTTAACAAAAGCAGAAGACTCAGAATTAAAGTACATCTCAGGGTTTACCATTGTTAACAAAGTTAGATACTTGGGAATAAACATATCTAAAAGAAACGTAGACTTGTTTAATAATAACTACAATAAGGTATGGACAGATATAAAAAAGGATCTGCAAAAATGGTCAAAACAAAATTTTTCTTTTTTGGGGAGGATAGCTATAATTCAACAACATGTATTACCGAAGATGGTGTTTTTATTTTCGAATATCCCGATTATCGCTAATGAAAAATGCTTTATTCAATGGCAAAAGGATTTGTCTAAATTTTTGTGGCAAGGTAACAAAGCGAGAACGAATTGGAAAATATTGACAGAGGATAGACAAAAAGGAGGATGTAATTTGCCAAACTTGAAATTATATTATTATGCAGCATGTATTAATTGGTTGGAGGAATGGATTACTTTAGCTAACGAAAATTTATTAAAATTAGAAGGTTCCAACATAAGCCTGGGATTCCATGCCTATATGTGGTTTAGCAAATTGAAAGAAAATAAAATTTTTAACCATCATGTAATTAGAAGACCATTGTTATTAGTATGGAGTAAAATAAAACTTCAATACTATAATAAAATTCCACTATGGGTATCGATACAAGAAGCCTATTATGGGAGAACTAAAGTAAAGGAAGAAGCCTGGATAAAATATCAAGATTTAATAAAAACTGATAAAACGGGGAACTGGTATATGCGACCATTAGAGCACATTTCTGGAATGGAAAGTAAAAAAGATTGGTTTTTATATAACCAAATAAATGAACAGTTCAAAAAGGATAAGAAAATAATGGGATTCACGAAAGAAAAAAACGAGATAGATAAAATAATTTTCGACGGACAAAATAAACATATAGCAAAAATATATAAATTATTGAAAGGAAGAGATCTGGAAAACGAATCAGTTAAACATAATATGATTAAATGGGCGATAGACATAAATAGAACTATTAATTTGGAACAGTGGGAGAAATCATGGAAAGAAACGAATAAATTCACATTATGCCAGAACTATAAAGAAAATTATATCAAGATGTTCCACAGGTGGTATTTAACTCCTCAGAAGTTGCATAAAATTTATAAAACAGGTAATATAAAGTGCTGGAAATGTGGAAAACCAGAGGGTAATTTTTACCACATGTGGTGGAAATGCCCTAAAGCGATAGAATACTGGAAGAGGATTGGTAGTCTGATCCAAGATATACTTAAAGTGTCTATATCTTTAGAGCCAACTTTATTTTTGCTTAATATGACAAGTAGTTTTAAAAATACAAAGTACAAAAGAATATTGTTGTATATGGTGTCAATAGCCAGAATTCTTTATGCACAGAGATGGAAAAAAACAGTAACACCCACAAATGAAGAGTGGTTGTTGAAATTACATGAGGCCAAGAGTATGGATATTGTTTCGGCATTACTAAAGGGGAAAACAAAAGAAAGCTATGAGGAAGAGTGGAGATGTCTCGATTCATATAAAATACAGAAATAAATAGCGCATTATATTATAAATAAATAAAAAAAAATAGTTCGGGAAGATTTATAAATATGAAATTTATTTAAGTTGATAGATAGATAAACAATAATAGAAGTATGATAGAACTGGAATAGCGTTTTAAGGTAAAACTGGAATATAAGGAAGGAACACATTGTTATATCAGACATAGAAGGTAATACAATTGTTAGGAAGATTAGTAATATTACATTTTTTTTAATTATACAGTAATCTTTTGTATATATTGTACCAGTGTGTGTCTAAGATGTTTAGTCTGTTAAGTGGATAAGTTGTGTGATATTTGGGAGGTCACCAGGTTAGATTCGGGAATCTTAGTGGATGTGTGTTTGTCATGTAGTTGTTGTTTTGTCTCATTGATATGATGTTTTTGTATGTTTACCTGTGTTTGTATATTATAATAAAATAAAAATTTAAAAAAAAAAAAAATAACAGTTCATGCATCTGATAAAGCTCGTCTAGAAAGTTTAGGTCATGATAAAAAAAAATTTCAAGGAGCCTCACAATTTGATGGCTTTGCAACAGAGTAGCATAGCTGTTTGTGTGCCTTCAGTGTGGCTGTTGATATATGTCAACCCCATGCACTTCATAAAGTTTTCTTAGGCAACAGATACTTGGAGGTGGCTTAACGTTGCCTTCTGAATCAAAGAGTACAAGACAAGATATTTCTTGACAGTCTCATTCAAGAACCAGCCCTGACCCTGTTTAGGTTTTTGGTCGGGCTACTCACCCACCAACCAGCAGATATATGCAGAACAGTGGCTTGCACAAAAACATCAGATGGACAGTTCCATCTGAGTAAGACTGCAGAAATGCCACTACCCCAGTAGTGGCATTTCAGTTATGGAGGTTCCTGATACATCCACCACAAACTATGCTGGTATCATTGAAATAAGACTATTGTGGGTTGCGAGTAGCATCAGATCTGAACACCTTCCATTTATTTCCCTGGTCCTCTGGCCTATGTCATTTACTAGAAAAAAATTGGGTAGGAATGGGAAGAAAACCACCATCGGCAGCAATAACGGTGTGTCCGTAACATCCAAAACCATCTTCACGCTTTCAGTTGTGTTACTGCTTTCAAGGATGTAGACCAGTGACTCCCAAAGTGAGTGGTACTTCCCTCTGAGGGAGTGATGGGAAGGTCCAAGGGTGTGTTGAGCAAAAAAGGGGGTGGCAGGGAGTCTTCAGTCAAAGTATAAATGTGCAAGAAAGACAAGGGGAACCTTAAGGACCATGGTGAGGGTGAGTGTCCCTGAAAACCACTGCACAGCCTTGCTGATCACTTGTGTGGTGGTGTCTCCCACTCTTCACCTCCCCACATGGGCTCACTCTCCTATCTGCATCTTTTGCTAGTAGTGGCAGTTGGGAAATTCTCACAGGGCGTGGGTACAGGGCATTGCTTCTGTGGCTATGCGTGGCACTATTTTGGTACGTACTGACTGACTGGAGCAAGGAGTTAGAGCACATACTGGCAAGGCAGAAATAGTGGCAAAGGGGAACTTTCAAATTTGGGACTCTTCTTAAGCTTTGTGAGCTTTGCCAGGACTTGGCTGGCAGGTTGGAGCTGCATTGCTGCTCTTGCTTTCTTTCATCAGATGGGCCAAGAGAAGAGGTAGCAAAAGAAACAATGTTCTCTGTATGGGCGGACACTTGGTGTGAGGAAGACATGTCTCTGGGGAAAGAGTATCTGGGGTCAATTCTTGGAAAGAGTCCTTTGCCTTGGAATGGCTCCTGTAGTTAAAATCTCTCTCTCTCTACCCATCCATGCCAGTCTCCAATCCAGAGCATGTGGTGCCTGTAGACCTCCTGCCTATGCACCAGCTGCACCCCCTTTTCTCCCCAGCCAAAGGATTGAGAGTTCTTCCTCAATGGGAAGAAGCATCTCCCTTTGCACCTGATTACCTTGGGAATAGGAACCGCAAGGTCTCTTGCCCACACTGGCCTTTGCCACAGGGCCACCACAGGGACAGCTTGCTGCTCCCAAATGACCAGGTGGCAAAGGGACCAGTGACCAAGATTGGTTGTTTTGAATTTGCAGTAGAACAGTAGACCTAATATCAAGAAATTGGAGGGGGGCAGCACTAGGGTTGTTACCAGAGGAAAGGGGGCAGCAGTCCAGAAAAGTTTGAGGACCACTAGTGTAACCAGTCCATCAGATCACTGCCCTTCAACTCAACCCAAACTACTCTGTTATGTGCTTGGGAATATAATCTTAAATCCCACTGAACAAAATAAAGTTGTAAATTGGGTAAACACATCTAGAATTTCATTATTAATGTTTAATTTTGCACCATCACTCTGTGGTATATGATTGCTTAAATATACACCAAGGCAGAAGGAGTGAACAACATATTTAGACATGTCAGACTTCACAGCAAAAAAAGTCCACAAAATGCAGATTTGTTGATAAAAGAGAATTAAGGAGAACACATTTTAGTAAGAAAAATACAGCAATTGCAATACATTTTTGAAACAAATCCTTTTACCTGAAGGCTTATCTAAGATAGTTTGGGACCCCACTGTTTATTATTTCTGACTTTTTACGATTCACTTCCCATTGCAAGTGTTTTTATCCTTCTAAGCCTGAAAGGAGGTTGAGAAGAAACTGATAAAATATATCAATATGGAGTCACTCAGTTTGAAGGATCCAACTTTGGACTTCTGCCGGAAGCATCCATTTTGGTTGGCTAATAAAGCTTTCACTCTTTTTGTGGATTTTGGATTTCAGAAGAATCAGGTGGATGATTCCCGTCCTTACTACAGTCAGCCTTCTGCATTCCCAGATTCAACCATCCATAGCTTTAAAATATTCAAAAATCCCAGAAAGCAATTTATATGAATGGGTTTTCATTCATTTCAATAGGTCTACTCTAAGTAAGTTCAATTATTGGTTTAATCTAGGGACTGCAGAAGAAAATAACTTGGTACATATGTTCTTTTTTATTTTTCAGGAGATAGGCAGGGATGTAAATGCTCACCATGCCAACAACTACTGTAGTCACCACAAAAAGTATTGTGACATCTCAAACAACATGCATTCTAATTTGGCATAAGCTTTTCAGGGAAACTGACTAATTGAGTGAACTGTGTCTCCAGAAGCTTATGCCATAATAATGTTGTGTGTTTACTGTATTAATCTTTAAAGTGCCACATGTTGTTTATGCCACAAGAGACTAATACAGCTATCCCCATTGCTGTTGGCAGA
The DNA here is from genome assembly GCA_034509955.1 of Urosaurus nigricauda. Taxonomy (NCBI): domain Eukaryota; kingdom Metazoa; phylum Chordata; class Lepidosauria; order Squamata; family Phrynosomatidae; genus Urosaurus; species Urosaurus nigricauda. The sequence goes on from JAOEGL010000001.1 coordinate 42,152,451, forward strand.
AACTGTTTTTGTCGCCCACTATTCATAGACCTCAGACGAGTAGCAGGCAGGTTTCTAGGGCACAGAAATGCATATCTAAACATATCTAAACAGAAGTGTTAGACATCCTGGCCTAAAGGCATTAGAAACATCATTCTTTACCTCCGTGGAGTCCAGAAAGCTCAATGCTAAATTTGTTTCTATGGAGAAGAACCTCTTATTATCTGGAAAGGGTTTGATCTGAAGCCATGCTAATATCTAGCTGCAAACATTTCTCCTTTTAATGGGAGAAAATATGCTGAGTACTGAACAACCCCTGTAACCTCAGAAATGGGAATGGGAAACTGGTTAGTTATTCCTTATTCTTATTCCTCTGTATTCCAATTGTGAAATGCCCTCCCCTTGGAGGCTTCATTTATGTGCCAAGTAAAAACATGGCTGTTTATTAAAGCTTTTGGGTCTCACTGATTTGTCTCAAAATACTAATGCACATGTTTTTAAACTGTTTTAATCTTTTAAACCTGGTTTTAGATTGTTAATTGAATTTAAAATGTTTTTATTCAATTATTTTAATTTTTTAAAATTGTTTTAACTTGTTTGCATTTATTTTACTTGTATGCCACCCTGAGATCTTTTGATATAGGGCAGGAAAAATATTTAATAAATAAAAAAATAAATACAGTTATTCCTCATTTATCCTCAATAAACTCATGTAAGGTAGACTGGTTCCCCCAAGAACAGGGAATCATGTTGCCCACCAGATATTCCCATTATTGCTCACAGCTGGCTGTGCTAGCAAGGACTGAATGGGCATTATAATCTTATATATGGAGAGGTGCATGTTTCCTATCCCTAGCCTAGCCCAAGGGGATTAACTGACCTACACTGTTGAGTGAAGATTTGAACACATTCTGAATCTGATTTACTATTCAGAGACTTGTTCAGTGAGTAGCTATGGGATAACATGGGGTCTTGGTTGTGAATGAGAAAAGCACTTCATGAAACTGAAAATATCTAATTTTGTTCTAAACCAAATACTGTTTGGAAGTAGCCTCTCTTATGCTACTTTGTGAGACATTCCCACAAAAAAATTATAGCTGCACAGTACTTTCTTAAATAAAGTGCTACACTTCGTAGACCAAAAAGTTCAGAAACAAGTTTCAAATTCTATGGAGTTAAAAAAAATTATATATACCATTTAGTGGTCTCTGAACAAACATTTAAATGGAGGTCTATACAGGTATTTCTGGGAAATTTAGTAACTACTTTCAAAATTATTGAAAATTGTACAATTACGTTGATTTGTGAAATAACTTGTTCAGTTTGGAAACATTCATAGATCATCATGGTGTACAGTTAGGTGTGACTACACTGTTTAATTGCACAACCTTTTCAAAATACAGAAGATTCCCCCCCCCCCCCAATAAAATTAAGTTGCATTTTCTTTTCCTGCTTAAGGGTGAGTTCACATATAATCTACCTGAAGTTAAAATATCTTCTATAGTCCACAATATATGCCACTGCATATCTGAGCTGCTTCCATGTGGGGCCTTTTTCCAGTAAAAACCATCCTTAATGTTTCACTCACTTTTCACAAAGAATCCAAATATTATATTGTAGCATTTCAGTGTCTCTCTGTGCTTCTACAAAACTGAATTGTGCCTCTTTTTGAACAATAAAATGTACTCACAGTGCCAACTTGTCTAGTGTAGGCATTCAAAACACTATTGAGGATTTTAAACATATTGTGCTTTCATTCAAGTTCCTCCTTGGGAGTTTTATTTCTTCTTGTTCATCGCAACTGTCAAAGCAGATGATGTATTACTTCTTAATTAATTATTAGATGGAATATATTAATAATGGCATTCCTTGCATTTTCGTTTTTTTGTGCTGAAGTAGTCTTATTTATTTATAGAAAATACAAGGAAACCAGTTGTTTTCCATCCCCAGAGCAGGAGAAACTGGCTAGTTAACATCATCAACATTGTAGGGACCACTGCAGAACAGTAGTTAACTAGTGAGTAAACATTAGAGAAGGCCCTCGGAGATAGGGAAGAGCACTGCAGAACAGTGCAATGTGAAACCTGTTTTATTTCTGCATCCAGATAAATTTAGAAAAGCTGTACTTTAGTAAGGCTAAAAAGAGCTAATTTGGAAGCAATCTATGGCAGGATGTGATTCTAAAATATTGTTTAAAACTAATTGCCCCACAACATTTCTAGAGTAAAATCACAAATTGGTAAACATAGAGCTTTTGCATTTCAAAATGATGGCTTACTAATTTAAAAACATCTGCTGGACTTGGTTACAAATGTTCTGTCAGCAGGGAGTTTTGAAAAGGAAGACATCTCGGCCACTTTTGCACCTGTTGTCATTGGCTGGATAAGTTCCCTACCTGAAAATCAAGGGTTGCACTTCATTTAGGTCTGCTCACAGAGCAAGGGCTTTCTAATTCTCCCTGAGGAGCAAGGATCTTCCTCTGGATCCATTTCATATCCTGTTCTGAAGATCTACAGGACATATACATGGATGAACAGAGGGTGTTTCTCAGTCCATCATGAATACACTTGAAGAAGCAATGCTGAACTCAAGGTTCGGCAACAACTGCCAAGACATGTCAACTGTTGCATTCAGTCCTTGTCTGCTGAGCCACACCAGGGATGAAGAAGCTGGTTCAGATTCTGAGAGTGACTCAAGCCCTTCTGGTCTTTTTCCTCAGCAACATAAGTAGCATTGTGAGTTGACTTGGAGTTTGGCCCACTCTATATGGGAGGTGCAGGTGGTAGTGATAGCAACAAAGGACAACGGCAGTACCTTGCCACCAAACTCTTGAGTTTTGATTCCTCATAGTATGGTATGCTGGTCTTGAGGCATGTCTCCCAATTTTGTCTGAAAGTCAAAGAGAGAAGGTACAACTGGATTAAGGCAACAGAGAGCAAGAGGTTCAGCAACATATTTTCCTGAAAAATACAGCTGGTTCTTTTGGGTATCCCCAAATGAAAAGCAAAACACCAAGAAAGAAGAGACAGAACAAATGTATATATGAATTTTCTCTAGTCATAGATGTCTAATCCAGATTACTTATCTCAAATTACAAAGAAAAGTCAATAGAAAGATTCAGCCTCAACTATGAAAAGCCACCTTCCAAATTAGAAACCAAGAACAGTGTTTTCAGCTAAGAGAAGTGGAAAAGAGGGAGAAAGACAGACACTAGTGAACAAGAATTATTGTTTCCTTTGGTGTCTAAGGAAATGAGAGTAAATTCTCCTTCAACATTAGTAAAGCCCATGTCATTCCTAAAAATGTACTCACTTATTTCATCAAATTTGCAAAACTCAAGAAGGTAAATTTAAGGCTCAGAAGGTGTCATTCTTCCTTTGGATATTATCAAGACTATGTGTACATCACTAGGAATGACCTTTAGGCCAGATTCACATTCAACTTGCAGATCAATATATAAGTTACATGCTGCATATAGGCTTTGCACTGAACTGGAGTAATACATTCTTCCAGATCAATAAGAACATTTTGTTCTGCTATCTCCACTAATTTAGTTGGAGTAGAAACACTAATAGTACCAGGGCCAATACACTTTTATACATATGGCAAAAATTTAAAATAAAAAAGGGTGAGTAAAGAATACAGTTGAAATAGGGCATAAAGTTTAACTAAATTTTGAGTCCAAAACTTTTTCCTGGTTTGCACCAGTTGACCTCCATACATAAATCAACTCTTGTGAGCAGTCAGTTCTTCATCAAACTCTTGATAGAGAATCTAGCATCCCTGGAGAACCACCAGAGAAGGAAGCTCTTATTTTTCCCAGTCTATTTGTCTCCACTAGACAAATGGAAGAAGGTAGATGCCTCAGATTGAGAGCCACCATGTATAGTGGTTTGTGTACTGGATTATAACTCTAAAATTCAGAGTTTGATTCCCTGTTTAGCCATGAAAACTCACTGGGTGACCTTGAGTCAAACACACTCAAGCCCCAGTAAAGGACTTGAAGGCTTACAACAATGAAGAGGCCTACTTTACCTGATTTCACATAACATGAAAGGTTTGTGAACTGTTACTTAATTTACTGGGTTTTTGTATTAATAGAGAAGAGGCAGATTGGAATTTTCTGCTTCAGATAATCAAAATAACTTAACCAAACAGGAAGAGAAGGTTGCTGCTCCAACCCAGGTAGAAAGAGTGTGTGAGAGATAAAGTGCAGGAGTGTGTGTGCATGCATCCCCTCCTCCAAGGAAAAGTGAAAAAAAGAGAATGTATAAAGAATGGAAGGAAGGACAAATCACCAAGGAAGAATACAGATGTGTAGCCCAAGCTTGAGTCCAGTTGGGCTTACTCCCAAGGAAGGTTGCAGCTTTTAGGTATTTGGCTTTTGTCAAACTCTCCCCCTTCTCCCAAAAATAAGATATACAAAACAATATACAAAATCTATTATTATAGAAACCAGCAGAAGTGAAATAAAACAGAAACAATTCTCATCAGCCTTATAAGTCAGGAGGACCTAATGAGCCTTCCATTCCTTTATCGCACGTAGAGGTTGCTACTGATGAAATCTGGCACCTGTGCTCGGATCACAGCAGAACAATGTCATTAAACATCCACCAGCTAGGAAAAACATCATGCATTAGCAGCCAGTATGGAAAACCTTTGGTTGTTCAAAAGCTGTTGCTTCATCTCCTCTCAGTCCCCACCAACATGTCCAAATGTCAGAGATGGTGCGAGTCGAAGTTCTATCAACTTTTGGAGAGCCACAGCCTCCTCATCTTGTTTAAAAGGTGAACAAATGCACGCTTCAACCTTCCATCCTGAAAGCCTGGGTCATAGTGGGATTTCCTAGTTCTTCGCAAAAATTTCAAATACGTTTTTCTGGGACAGGGGTTGTTGGCAGTTTGATGGGTAGGGGATTGTTTGCAGTTTTAAACTAACATTTAAAAAAAGTTATTTTTACTAAATGTTTACATCCCAACCATTGTGCAATATTTATGAAAAAGAACAGCATTTAACTTCATTAAAATAAGTGCACCTCAACCATAAGGCCATGTACTCAAAGAAGTCTTCTTGTGTCCAATGTACATACAAGACTAATAGCTGCAGTATTGGAGTATTGGAGTAAATAGCTGCAGTACTGGAGCAGGGTTTGATTCCCCTCTTGACCACTGTGTGACCTTGGACAAACCACATGTTCTCAGCCACATGGAAAGGCAATGGTGAGCCTTTGCCAAGAAAACCCCATGATAAGTTCGCCTTAAGGTCACCATAAGTTGGAAATGATTTGAAGGTACACAACAACAACAACACTTTGGTAGCTGGTAGCATACAACCTATGGTCCACTGATCTAGGCTGCAGTCCTTGATGGCACCTTGAAGAATGAACAAAAAACACACTGAACTAAAAAGGAAGCTCTGCCAAGGCAAATGTCATGAGAATGTGCATAAGCATGTTATCAAAGAGGCAGAAACGTGAAGCTCAAGGCTAATTTTCAAAGCCTTGACATTATCTAGCACAGTGAATTCAAATGCACAGACACAGATATTATCCCATAAGATTTTACATTTTGACTTAACCATTTACAGTAATCACTAATGCTGACATTTAAGTTATATTAAGAATGGAACGTACACTTGACCCATATTTGTTTAAACTCTCATTGCGTTAAGATAGGGAGCTACTGTCACATCCAGATATAGCACTAAACTATTACTTTTACAGACATAACATCCACAGCCACCCTCCCACTCAATTGCTTGGTTTAACAGTCTATGTTTAGCACACAATAACACAACAAGGAAGCCTTGATCTTGGACTGGTGAGATGCTGATGCCATTATAGTGATGGAGAAGGATGAATGCATCTCTTATCTTTTTCTAAAAAAATAAATAAATAAACTCAATCAGGGAAGTAGTCCTGATTTGAAACAGAAGACGCAAGCTCTTGTTCTCCCTCACCATAACCCCGCCATGGTTGTTCAATTTCTGGATAATCTCATCCACCCACTTACCTACCCACAATATTTGTTATGGTAAGGAAAAGGTACATACATATGCAAGTCTGTATTTCCTGTACGGATCACTACTAAAAGGTTGGATTCTTTTACTTTTGATTCCAATCCAGATCACTTTATTCTCTTTCACTGCCACTTTGAAACAAAATGTTAGTGAGATGAAAGTGCTTTCCCACATCTCTATGCCCCTGTCCAGTGCACTCTTACATTGTTATTACTAATAAGGTCTGTGTATGGCATTTACAACAGGCCTGAAGGAATCTAAAAGAACTTTGAAAACAACAAAAACCATTCCATCCTGACAATACTGCAACAGTAGCTTATGAGTATCTGTGTGTGTTCACATTATGCAAACAGCAATTCTAGGAATAATGAAGATAAAACATGAGTTCAGGATATGTTCTCCACATTCTTGACAATGAAAGAAACATGAGATTGCAAGATGTATAAAAAAGAAAATAAAAGAGTGTGGGAATCGAGCAGCACTTTTGATCCTAAGTTATTTATTTCAACATGACCTTGAAGTGCATTGATATCCACTTCTTCAGATGCACTAATTAGACAGAGGTAGTTAAGCACAGCTGTAGGCATAGGATATAGTGTTAATAGTTTACAAAAAGATACAAAAATATCCAGAAAAATGTATCCATGAAATCTCATGCTAAAATAAATCAGTCTCAAAGAGGATGCTATTCACCCCCACAGTTTTTTTTTCCTTTTTACACTGAAACAGACTAGCACAGGTTTATTTCTGAAAACTTGCAAGATGCATCAGTGTTCACAAATTGATTGTTCACCATCTAAAGTGAGCTTGCAAGGCAGGGAGAATATAAAATGTAAATAATATTCAATAAATCTAGCACTGCTTGACAGCTACCCCTCCACACATACACTTTTTCTTTATCTGTTCTTGCTCAATTGCTTCACAATTCAGCAATTCCTTACTACATCTGAGTGACTTCCTCTGCCCAAAGGGACTGCTTGCTTAAGAATAGTGAGTAATCCATGTGTGAACAACCATTTGAAAACAAGAGCAAAAGAAAGGAAAGCTTGAGGGAAAATAGATAGCTGTGGACGGACTCCCTATATGAAGAAGAAGAAGAAGAAGAAGAAGAAGAAGAAGAAGAAGAAGAAGAAGAAGAAGAAGAAGAGAATTATGGTTGCAAAGCACAGTGTTTTTGTGAGTTGCAGTAGTTACTTAAACCCCAGTGGCTGTTTCAAATGAGGGACATAACATTCCCTTTGACTGTGGGCAGACAGGTAATCAACCTCTACACTGGAAACTGAATCCAGTAGGCATGTGTCATTTCCCACACCCAGCACTTGCCCAAGAAGGCTACCAACCTTATTTGTATTAGATATCCAATATACCTGCATATCCAAAAGCAGGGTCCTCCCACCTTAGGCCAGAACATTTCCTGCTCAGCAGATTGGGACAAAAAGACAACTATGACCTAACTGGTTACTTTAAAGATAACATAATGTTTTCCGATCTCATTTTTGTTGCCTTTTCCTAGTCACATCATTCCAGGGATGAATGACTGTTTCCCTCCAGTTTTTTAAAATTTATTTATAACACCCATTTTTGGCAACACTGTTAGATTGTGAAAGCTGAAGTCCCCCCCAAAAATCTGGCAGGCCACAGCTGCTAACTCCTGCATTATATCAAGGCAGGAATATTATCTGCTCCGTGGATGATTTCTAAAAACAAAAACCAATTGTCTGATCCCTAAATTTCTGGCTTTGTGTTGCACAAAGGATCAACCCCTACATTTACCTCTAGGTTTCTACAAATATCACACTAAAGCAGGGCTGGCAATTTGATGGAGATGAGCAAAAATGTATCAGGCAAATACAGCATAACCCTCATTTCAAAGTGAAAACATGCCATTCTCTCCAGAGAAATCCTAATCTCTCTCAGGAAAAATGTTTCAGTACACATCATTTGCCACAGTATTCTTATCTGTCAAAACCCATTTTAGTACACTCTTCTAGTGTTGGTGAAAAATATTTTTTTCCAAGAGTAAAACTGCACAGTCAAAATAGCATCCCCTGCTAAAGCTTGAATCTGCCATTGGTTTGGTTTTGTGCTAGTGCAGCCTCACAAAAACAAGTTAGCTAAGCAGGCTAAGATGGTTCTCCTACCTTTGTTTGAGTGTTATTGGACAGGGATGGGTAATGCTGGGTTTAAGGTACAAATTCCATAATTCATTATCTGACTGTTACTGCCTTGGAGTCTCTGCAACAACAGCCACAAGTCATGATCAAGAAAGGAGTAGAACAAAATCAAAGAGATGGTGGAAGAGTAATCTTGACTGGGGAAAAACACATGAAAGCAGGACTACAGGCAGAATGTGATCCATCCCCTTTCAATGGACCTCTGAAACAAAATTTTCAATTGTATAAATCTACCAAGACAGCAGGAAATCTGATGTAACTACCTGTATTATAGAACAGTACAGCCACAACCACTGCACAAGAAGTTTCAGCTTGCTTCTCTGAGAGACAACATTTTATTGGAAGCATGTTAACATTTTGGGGGTGAAAACTATTGGAAGCAAACTAGGACTCTTAAAAAAATTAAAAACCCAGACATGTATATTTAATTTTAGCTGGAGGTTTTCTTCTACTATTGTACTCCCTTCTCAGATATGCTAATCGTTCTGCACTGAAATTTCACTTCTCTTCTAAAATATGATCCCTGATAATGGTGAACATGATGCTGATGTCACAATCCATGATGATGTTAAAATCTGGCACTACCTGAAGGTAAACAAAGCTAATTCAAAGAGACCGGGCTTTTGGAGCATCAATTTTACCCCTACTTCTGACTTACAGGTGGTGTGCAGGACTAGTTTCAGTAGATGCTGCAGAAGGGAACGGAGGAACTGATATCACTGCAGCCATTCCAGCCCCTCTGAACATGCTCTTTTAGTTCCTCCTGCTGCTGCATCACTGGTCACCTGAAGACCTCGCCTTCTCAAAAAAAAAAAAAAATCTTCAAAAGGAGTTACATGTATATTTTAAAAAGCACTCCACTGTTGAGGGTCATCCCTCTTTACAGCTTTTTGGAACAGAGTTAATGATCAGCACCTTCCTAAAACACTGAAAGTTGCCTCAAGAATGGCATCCCGCCTTTCAGTGCAGCTTGATTCAAAATTAGGTTTTCTTTTTTTTCTTTTTTTACATTTAAACTGCTGAATTTTTGTCAGACAAGAAACTACCCAACACATAGGAATTATGCTAGGGGGGAAAAACTGGCAAGCAAAAGGCTGGCATCCTCCCTGGTGGGGTTTTCTACTTTGTGTATTTTTTCACATAAAAGGTTAAGTTATGTAATATGCTTTTTATCATCTCCAGCATGGAGGTAGAAATGTTTGGTGATGCTGAATGACATGAATGAAGTGGCCTGTTTCATGAGGAACTGGGGGTGGAGGGATAAGCAAGGGGGCAAGACAAGTTATTTGCAAGAGATACAGTTGCATTTTTTTAAAATTAAGGTCTGAAATTTCAATTTTCAAAATTCAATTTTAAATTTAAATTTAAAATTGAATTTAATAAAAAATAAATTTTCCCTCTAAAATCTTATGTTGTTTGCCATTTAAAGGGATGAAAGTCTGATTTTTTTAAAAAATAAATCTGCTTTCTAGAATAGATGAGTGCTACTGAAAGGTAGTTATACAATATAATGAAATAAAATGCTATCAGAAATTAGGCAACAAAATTAGCAAAAAAATTAGGACAGGAAATTAATTTTTGCTTTGGTTCAAGTCAAAAAGCCAGCCCAATCCCCATGTCCAGCATTTAGCTTATAGGCTGGAAAGTATTAACACCATTTATCCTAGAGGTAGGGAACCTATGGCACTCCAGATGTTATTGGATTACAAAAATAAATTATTTCATTATATGCCACTCTGCAGTCTTTTGATACAGGGAATAAACAGATAAACTCCTATTGCCCTTATTGCCCCAAACACTAGCAACAGCTGATGGCCTATGGAATCGTAACCTTTATTGAGTCCAGTCCCTTTCCAAAACATAAGACCATCCCATTGGCACAGGTCTCACCTCACAGGCCACCTAACACAATCCACAGCACAGTTTGTAACAAGAAGGATCTCACAAGTTCATAACTGTTCTGAGGTCCTTGAGATGGGCATTCCATCTCAGACATTAAGAATGGGAATACACAAAAATTGGTGGAAGAACATTTCCATCTCCCTGGGCATTCCATCTCAGACCTCAGAACAGCATCCTTGAACAAAAGAACTATAAAGATAGATTGGAAATAGAAACAGCAGAATTGGAGTTTATCCACAAACTACAGTCTCTCAGCAACGGACTGAACAAAGATAATGGCTTCCTGGCTCACTACACACATTTCAACACTATCTGATCACATCCTTAGGAAGGGATCCTACACCCATCTATTCTCCCCACCTACAGGCCAGTTTCCAAAGTCAAACTGGATTTGCTACTTCATTCCCATATACAAAGGATTTTGAATGTGAATTGACATCCTCACATACCAATGGAATATATATGTCTGTCCCTGGTTTCCACTCTACCAATGCATCCAAGGAAGTAGACTTAAGTCTATGAAAGCTCATGCTGCCAACTTCTTTCTTTCAGTGAGTCTCAAAGGTGGTACAAGGTCTCTCTATATACTAAAATATCTGGGTTGTGCTATATAGGATCCTGGCTTGTGATCTTAATTTCTTCCTTTAACAAACATGAACCTTTACTGTCACACCCAAATCTTCACAAGGCAATAGAGATAGCCAATTGCCAGTGTGCTCAATTCCTAGGTATGCAAGATATCACACAAAGATGTTGTCTCCCTATCTCTTAGTCTTCACAGCTGTTCTTGGGCACTAGAGGAACAAGCTACATGCCCCACTGTGCTAACTCCTGAAGGAGTACTTAACAGCAGCGCTCATCTGTTAATAAACTATACCTGGCACAGCTGAGACAAGAGACATGCTTCCTCAGGCTGGCACAGTGATTCATCATGACAATAGCATCATGATTCAGAGGTGGGGACAGGTGCCATAAGCTACCAACACAGAAATATATTGTTTACTTACAGTCTGCTCGTTTTCCAGATTGGCTTGTTGTCTCCGGAGATCAGGTTTGATGAAAGCTGAAGCAAAGCAGGAAAACAAATAGAATCAGAAAGCTGTTCTGTGCAGGCTGTAAGTGGCTGTTGTACAGTGTCAGGAAACATATGGAATAATGCTTAAATCTCATGAAGGCCAACTGAAATTAATGGAAGGTTGTGGAAAAAATTATTTCCAGGCACAATTATTAGTCTGGTTCTGGGCAAAGCTCAATTTATTTATATCTAGGTTCTGGGCTCCATATTCATCCTTACAAGAGATCCCAGGCTTTCAGATTTTGAGGGAAGAGTCTACACTCAGTAACATCATCCTCTCCAGTTTCTTACTAACTGCCTTCAACTGTCTGGGTACTCCCCCCCCCTAAAACCCTAAATAGAGTATTAAAATATATGAAGTTATACTGAATTGGTCAAAAACACACATGTGTTGCATCTCTGTTTGAATTTCATAAGGCATTCTTAGGCAAGGAATACTCAGAGATGATTTTGCCAATTCCTTCCACTGAAATCTAGCCTACAGCACCTGATATTCACTGGCAGTCTCCCATGGTGGTGGTGGTTGTTATCACCACCACCACCACCACCACCACCACCATCATTGTCATTATCTCACCTTTCCCCAAAATTGGGGCTCAAACAGTTCACACTTTAGAAGAACAATACAATTAAAAACATACAAAAAGAGAACATTAAAACATTGAACTATTACAGTTTCACACAATAAAAGAATAAATTGCAAGTATTAAGACCTTGCTTAGCTTCCAAGATCAGACAGGATCTAGTGCCTTTAGGTAGACAACCAAAAACCTTTCAGAAGAAAGTTCTTCAATGTCCTACTTGAGAAGGCCCACACATCAAGCACACTTCCAAAGGAAGAAGTATTTAAACCATATGCTGAAAACAGTGCACAAGTAAGTTCCTGCAGAAGTCAGAGGAAGGAACTGGCAAAACCACCTCTGAGTATTCCTTGTCTAAGAAACCCCTATGAAATTCATGGGGTCATCATATGACAGATGACTTGAAGATACATACACATACATACAAAATAATCATTTCACAAAAGGAAAATGAGAGATATATTGTACTACTTTACCAGTTATAATAGTGCCGACAAAAAGGAAGGCACAGAGGAAGAGGTTGCCTGCTTGAGTCCCGAAGTCATCAATGATCTGTCCTTGGCTGATTGTAAAAATGATTCCAAAAATCTAGCAGAAGATTTTTAAAAAGTCATATTAAGAAGCTGAGCAAAGTTATACGGCATACCCCTTCTTGATCCATTGAATCAGCAGGAACATGGTAAGTCAGCACTCACATAAATTAAACTGATTAAATTGTCTCATTATGGCTAGGATTAACAAGTGGGTTTAGGCCATAATATTAAGGGCTATGCCCAAGATAGTCAAAATAGACATCTCCTTATGAAGGATATCCATAACTGGTTATGCTGTTCATTAACCTTCTCAAAAACCATCAGAACAGCTGCTGCTTGAAAGACAGAACACCACATTATTTTGCCACTTGGCCTAATCAATATAATCTGTTCTTGTAAGAAATACAGTGCTCATCACTAAAAGAGTTAAAGATGTATTAGACACCAGCAGCAATAGAGCTAAATAGTCTTCGGTGACCCAAAAGCTACTCATCACTCTTCGGGATATTTTCCTTTTTCTTCCTGCCTCCTTATTTTTTTACTTCTTTCAAAAAATTTGAAACTACCTCAGTTCAGTGTTAATTTAGCACTTCATCTCAACAGCCCACTATTCCATCACAATCCCACTAGTCTAAGAATGGGAAGCATAATTTCTTATTACACTTTTCATCAAGATAACGTTTTGTCAATCTGTAGTCGCATGATCTGTTTTCTGCAGGGCCAAATGCCATCTTCCAGGAGGAAAGGGAGGAAAAAGCAGTTGCAGCAGCCAACCAGCTACCAAATCCAGCTGCTGTGTGAATGTGTAAATACATAGCAGTGACTTCTGTAAGATGTGGGCAGCCAGAATCACTTTATCCCCCACTTCATCCCAAAGTATGGGGCTGCTGTGTGAATGTGCACACAACAGCCCGCTTTGGGAAGGTATTGGTGGTCAGGACCACTCCTCCTCCTCCATCCCCATCCTGAAGCTCAAAACTGCTGTGTGTACGTTTACCTAACAGACCCACATTTCAGGAGGAAGCAATGGGAAAAGCGACCTGGCTGCCAAAAGTTTCCCATAACTGGCTGCTGTGTGAATGTGCACACAGCAGCCAACTTCAGGAAGGTACTGGCACCTGCAATTGCAGGGAGAGGGAGCAGGAAGCAGAAGAAAGGAGCAGAATGACACCAACTCACACCATGTGACTGCCTGACAAGTGGAACTGCAGCAGGAAGGACCTACCATACCAAGGCAGTCATAGAACAGCAGTGAGAGTGAGAGCCTATTGATGGGTTTTGTCCATCAATCAAAAGATGCTCATCAGTAACAAATGGAACGCAAGGCAGCAACAGGATAGACATGATGTTGTGTGACATTTTTATCCTGTTAAAATTCCATTTTTTAACCTTGTGTGATAAAGTTCTTAGATGGCTTTCTTATCTTTAACAGTTCTTACAATAATATCTTCATTTGTTTCTTTTGCCACTGGTATCTTTATTCCTTAATAAGTATTGCTAGCTGCTACACACATGCACTGTCCATCATTCCTTTCGCTCTCTTCTGCAGTGTACTGGCATCTGAATATGATCCACCACGCAACCACTTCTACTTAGTTATATAGGTTATATATGAGAATAATTAACACAATGTTCCCAATAAAGGGCTACAGAATGGATATTTAGTAACATTCATGATACATATCTCTATGGATGATGAGGAGAAAAGTCAAGGTGTTTTGTCAGTAGGAGGAAGAAAAAGAGTGGCTGGCATTTGCTGATGTCTCCTTTACCCATACAGATGGATTCTAAGATGAAATCTCTCTGTGTTTTGGGGAAAGGCTATGGGTTTAATCCTGAAACCAAATCCAACAGGTTTTTGGGAATTGTTATGATAGTCTGGTTTACAAAAACAAAAATTACGGCAGTACATTATGGAATAGCTGGACCAATCAGTTGATGAAGTTGCTGTTATTTGCAACAACCAAGCCATGGCTAGATGTGTTTATGCCTACTTACCATAGTTGTTGATCAAGCACTCACCTGTGCAGATACATTAAGAAGGCCCGATGATGTCCCTTCTGATTCTGGGTATGTTAATTCTGCTGCAAATTCAAAGCCCAGTGGCAGATACCCTGTCATAAAAAAACTGTAGCATAGGAGAAATAATTAAGTATCAGGACCATGACATTTATAGGGACAGATCTACTCCAGACTCCATTTCTCCCAAAGCTCTCAAGTAGGTCTTCACTACTAAGTTACAAGACAAGTGAAATAACTTCATTTGCAATAGGAGTCCAGATAGACCACAAGTTGAACATGAGTCAACAGTGCGATGCAGCAGCTAAAAAGGTCAATGCAATTCTAGACTGCATCAACAGAAGTATAGTGTCTAGACCAAGGGAAGTAATAGTACCACTCTATTCTGCTTTGGTCAGGGCCCACCTGGAAGACTGTGTCCTGTTCTGGACACCACAATTCAAAAAGGATGTGGAGAAACTGGAGCGGGTCCAAAGGAGGGAGACTAAAATGGTGAAGGGTCTGGAAACTATGCCCTGTGAGGAATGCCTTAGGGAGCTAGGGATGTTTAGCCTAGAGAAGAGAAGGTTAAGAGGTGATATGATAGCTCTGTTTAAATACTTGAAGGGATGTCACATTGAGGAGGGAGCAAGTTTGTTTTCTGCTGCTCCAGAAAATAGGTTGCAGAACAATGGATGCAAGCTACAGGAAAAGAGATTCCACCTCAACATTAGGAGGAACTTCCTGACAGTAAGGGCTGTTCGACGGTGGAACACCGTCTCCTTCTTTGGAGGTCTTTAAGCAGAGGCTGGATGGCCATCTGTTGGGGATGCTTTGATGGAGAGTTCCTGCATGGCAGGGAGTTGGACTCAATGGCCCTTGTGGTCTCTTCCAACTCTATGATTCTATGATTCTATAACTATAGTTGTTTTAGTTATTTTTGTAGTTGTAGAAGGTGGTCTTGCTATTTAAGAACTGTTTGTACCACATGCTAGTAGCACATAGCTTTCTAATGGGTTTTTAAAATAAATGAAAATGAACTATTTTAGAGACTTCTGAATAAAAAGAAAGACAACACTCCTTTAATCTCTTATAATTATAATGTATCTTACCATTTTGGGTAAACCTTGAAATGCTGACTGTCTAATAACTTTTTAAAAATAACTTTCCACATTCTAGTTTCTCCTGAGCCACAAAAGCACATCCCCATCAATTTCTCTCTCACCACTTCACTCATCCAGGCTGCCCCAGACAAGACACTAAAGTGTGTGGTGGTGTGTATACATATCTCATACTGCTCAAGCATCCTTTTTCCGTATTACCTCACCCCCATCCACTCTAGAGAAAAGCAGAGGGGAATTTCCATCTCACTGGTAGATGAAAAACCTATTGCCTCTGAGAGTAGATTTGAAAAATGAACCCTTGAGGGGCAAGGAGAAAAGCTAACTTACCCCAGCACACCTGCAGTCACAAAGACCACCCAGATGTAGCCTAAGTCCAGAGTGAAAGTGTAAATCACCATGCCCACAAATGACATGACATAAACCAGCAGGGTCGTCTGCCTATAACAAAAAACAAAAAAAAGCACCATCAGAAATAAACCACCACTCCTCCCATGTATTCAATATTTCTCTTTCATTCATACTTTACTAAATTTGAATTTAATATGGTCTGTTATGGGGGAAAGATGCAAAAATCAAAGTAACATGAAAGCCATTTTTAATGGTTACACTATTCACCTTTTCTGAATTTTGAAGTGCAGTATCAATAGGCTGCCAAGTAGCAAGATGTTAGATATTTGAAAGCCTAAATTGAAACTGAATAGAAACCTCATCATGGAACAAAACCAACACACATTTACTGAACAACAATAGATAAGAGCAAGTCATGTGACAAGATCTGGTTCCTATAAAATCTTCCAGTCCAGTATGCTTTCCAGTCAAAGGAATGAGGGAATCTGCTATACAGTATATCCTTTGGTTACATTTCACCTGTTTCAAGAACCTGGTTGGCTGGCTGGCTGGCTGGCTACAGAAGGAGACTAGCAATGTGTGAAAGGGAGATAAAGAAGAACCTTGCACTGAGTTGAGCCCATGAAAAGATTTCACTGTTTCTCAAACTTCTTATCTAAAGTGACAACCAGGCAAAAAAAGATAGATAGTAACTTGACAGATGCAGAGGTACATAGAAGTCACACAATATGTGTATATTAATACAAATGAAATTAATACAAAGCCATTCTGAAGAGGGGAGAGGGCAGAGATTACTACTTTTTGGGAAATCGAAACTACAGCAGGCATTATTCTAATCTGTAACTGGGCCCATTGTATGCTGCAGGAAAATAAAACATGCATAAGGAAATAGTCTTTTATGGGTCTTAATTTTTTGTAAAAAAAAAAAAAAAGATGTTTTTCCCCCCTAATGTCAGCAAACTGTATAGCCCTAATACAAAAGAATGTGGGATGCAGTTGACAGTGTCTGCAGCAACACAGTCACATCTAAAGCAGCTTCGTGCATGTACCCTCAGAGATGGTGTTGCTCCCAATATTACCCTATTATGATAAGATTACAAACACTAAAAGGTTACAACTGTCTTTTAAATTTTCTGATTATCTTTTTCTTATTACCTTGCTACCACCTTTCTGACTTCTTGTGGTGCTTAGAATAAATCCTGAGCTACAGCATGATTCCCAGAGGGTTAGAATAAACCCTGAGCTACAGCATGATTCCCAGAGGGAGATAATAACATCTTGCTCCATAGATAAGGGACAAGCTATCTACTTCATCCAGAGTAACAGAGAAAAGGAGCCTAGTGTGCAAGCATGCAGCAACAGCAAAATTAGAGTTCACTGCCTGAAGATCCCTAGCAAGAAATTGCACACCACATCTACATGCATAAGCAGCCCTGCCACTCTTCTGCTCCTTGTTCTTGTCCTCTGCCCTCTTTACCATTTCTCTCAAGAGAAAGATTAAAGATTTTTGCACAGCGAGCTGTGGGAAAACAGGGCCCTTGCTGAGAAAGCCAGCTGGAGACACCACCACAAGAAAGCTCAACAAACCAGAACATGCCAGCTCCGTTCTCTGGATATGGGTGGATGGGAGACAAGAGCAGGTCATAGTCTAATCTCCCGTTCTGCAGATTCAACAGCTTTTCCCCTACAAACATGAAAAAACTGTTTTATCTCTTCTCTCCCTTGTGTGTTCTGAGAAATTAGAATGCCACCTCAGCCCATGCAGTATACCTTATAGATTCAGTATTGTACTGTCTTTTTTCCTTCCTCTCACCTCTTCATATATATATATATATATATATATCCCTAGTAGAAGGATTCTGAACACTTGCCAGGGGAAGCTGCTGTCCAATAATAAGCTTCTTGCTTTGGGACTGCTTGCCAAATAATAGAACATAACAGGACACATATAATTTCAGTCTTAAGACAGCAAAGGTCTTTTTGCGCTCTCTTTCATACACGCACACACACACACACACACGTATAGTCTATATATGCACTTTTTATATTCTGATGCCACTCCTGTTTGTCCCAAGATTTGACCTATTTCATGGGGTTTTCTTGGCAAAATTTATTAAGAGGAGGCTTGCTATGGCCAAAGGTGCTATCTCACAACTATTACTGTAGTGTAAAAGCCACATACGATAATCTCTCCAGTGGCCTTCTAGAAGTTTGTTTGTTTGTTTGTTTTGTTTTTTTACTTCATTTCTCATCATCTCAAGCCAGCATAGCCAATGTCCACATTTACCAAAACTCCAACTTCTACCCAACAATTCATAGAAGTATGAATTCAGAATTTTGGAAGAATTACTGCTGTGGACTACAATTCCCAGAATATCCTTGCCAGCAGCATCACTATGCATTGGCTAAAGAAATTGGGAAAAGTTAACCTTGATCCAAAACACAGTGCAGAAATAATCCAGTCTGAGATTGCTTTAACTGCCCTGGCTCAGTGTTAGCGAATCCTGGGAATTGTAGTATATTGTGGCACCAAAACTGTATGACAGAGAAGACTAAATGCTTCACAAAACTACAGTTCCCAGAATTACCTAGCATTGAGTCAGGGCAGTTAAAGCAGTCTCAAACTGTGTTATTTCTGCAGTATATTTTGGCCCCTCTCAGCCTAAAAAAGGTAACATTTTAAGTCTAAAAAGGTAAAATTTGCATCAGGCCATTGCAGTGTAAGCATTAGGTCAGCAGAGTTAAAATGTGGCTCTTAGTTCCTGCAGTATAGCCAAAAGGCTCTTTGCTGGAAATTTCCATGAAGCGGCCTAGCCGCCTTCCAAAGATAGTGACACAAGAATGCCACAAGCATTCACTAAACCATGACTGAGTCACACTAATAACATTGCAACACTCTGAACATCCACAAGTTGCAACCACAGTGTGGTAAATTCAAATGTGCCTCTATATCTTCCAGAGTCATAACAGGTCCAACCTTGTATAGGAAAATGTTTAAAAGATATTTATTTATTCAAGTTTTATTCTGCATTTCCACCAAAAAGAGGGAAGAAGGCATCCAACAATAAAATAAAATGAACGAATAAGCCACTCTGACAGCTTTTAAGTAAACAAACAAATAAATAAATTTTAATTAATATTAAAAATATTAAATAAAATCAGAACCTGGAAAAATTACCCACCCAACATGCATAGCCAGTGGAAATTCTCCAGTAACCCTCAATCTTCTACAAGATTACCTGTTTCTAGTTCTAGATTTTAAAACTCAGCCTTTCCATCAGCTAATACCTTTTGGGCATGCTGGATTATAATTCCCAGAACCAGTCCTAACTATGATGTGTTGAGATTTATGGAAATTATAGTTCAATATATCTAGAGGGTATCACATTACAAGAAGACTGCTCACCAACTTTTCTTAGTTTTCCTATAGCCTGAATAGCCCTACATGGATCTGCCTTCCTCTCTGTTTTTCTCTGAATACTTTTATTGTGAGCATCTCATTCACGCCTGTAGTTTTAAATAGTAGTTCCTGTAGCTTTCATTTAGAAAGAGATCATAACAAGTTTGAATCATACAGAAACGGAGTTATAAAAAAAAAAGAAAGAAAAGAGGCAGGCAGGCAGGCAGGCAGGCAAAGAGAGCTCTTGTAAGAGTGACAGGAGGTATCAGTGGGTCTCCTAGCTATCTATCACCAGTGGGCAGGTTCTGTTATCAAGTCCTCACACAACCAGAAGGTACACGTCATGTTATGTCCTAACATGGAGGCTACTGGGGTGGGGGAATCCTTTCTTATAATATAGATCAAGAGCTAGCATGGTATAGTGATTTGAATATTGGAATATGGCTGCATCTACACTGCAGAAATAATCCAGTTTGACACCATTTTAACTGCCGTGGCTCAATTCTATGGAATTCTCTGACAGAAAAGGTGAACTATCGCATAAAATTACAATTCCCAGTGTTCCATAGCATTGAGACATGGAAATTAAAGTGGTGCCAAACTGGATTATTTCTGCAGTGTGGATGCAGGCCAAGACTCCGGAGACCAGGTTTCGAATCCCAGTTCAGCTAAGGAAATCCACTGGGTGACTTTAGTAAGTCATATTCTTTCAGCCTTGGGAGAAGGCAAAGGCAAAGCCCCTCTGAACAAATCTTGCCAAGAAAACCCTGTGACAGGGTCGCCTTAGTCACCATAGGTCGGAAATTACTTGAAGGCACACAGCAACATGATATAGCTCAGAGGTACAGAAAAAAGTGAAATTCACTTTCTTAGCCTCATTGGGGATTTTTGAAGCAATTTTATTTAGGACACTACCGTCAACTATTACTAGACCTTATATTATTTTTAAATGTAATTTGTTCCCATTGCTCAAGTTTGTGCATGTGTGTATGTGTGTTCATGTCATCGGTTGACTGACGGAAACCTCATTAATTTCAAAAACCTTTCATAGAAAAGGAATACTCAGAGGTGGTTTTGCCAATTCCTTCCTCTGAAATATAGCCTACAGCCCCTGATATTCATTTTTGGTCTTTCATCCAAGTACAAACTTGGGCTGACCCTGCTTAGCTTCGAAGATCAGACGAGATCTGGTGCCTTTAGGGTATTTAGGCCCTAAAAAAAGAGTGTTGTATTATATGTTGCTCATTACATGAAAGTAATTTGTTGCATCACTCATTATTATGTTGCCAAGGCATTTTTCTTAAAATCATAGAACTGGAAAGGGGCCCCAAATGAGTTCGACCTCCATCCTCTCAATGCAGGATCTCCAGCTAAAGCATCTCCAGCAGGTAACTCTCTAGATTCTTCTTGGAGAGTTTCAGAGAAAGCGACTCCAATCACTTCTCTGGGCAATTGGTTACATTGTCAAACAGCTCTTACTGTCAACACGTTCCTTCTGGTATTCAATTGAAATCTGTCTTCCTGTAACTTTAAAACCATTAGACCAGGTCCTACCCTCTGGGCCAGCAGAGAAAAAAACCTGTACCCCCCCCCCACTGTGATAGCTCTTTAGATATTTAAAAATGGCAATCATGTCACCCCTCTTTTCTTCACCAACTTGGACATGCCCAGCTCCTTCAACTTTTCCTATATGTTTTATTCTCCATACCTCTTATCGTCCTTGTTACCCTTTTCTGAACTTGCTCCAATTTGTCTACATCCTTCTCAAAATGAAGCCCAGAACTGAACACAATACTCCAGATGAGGCCTGATCAGCATAGAATATAGAATATAGTAGTATTACTTCCTTTGTCTTGGAAATTACGGTTCTCTTAATGCAGGATAAAATATGATTTGCCTTCTTTGCTTCAGCATCATATTGCTTGGTCATGTTCCACTTGCAATCAAAAGCCTGTTCTTGGCAAAAGAGAAGGGGGGGAGTAAGACTGAAGGACTTACTTATACATTTTGGTTCTGTCCAACCAGATGCCAGTAATTAAAGCTCCCACCATGCCCGCCACTACTATAGTGAGACCAATTCTGCCAGCATTCAGTTCCTCTCCCTGCAGAAAGACAGAAACACAGAGAGCAGTTAGTTTTTGACTACAGAAAAAGCTGAGATACTAGTAGGCCCCAGACTGAAATTGCAAGTTCTGAAAGCTAGTGAGGCATAGCAGATAGAATATCTGCTAGGACCAAGGAGACCCAGACCATTCCCCCTTGTGAAGCTCAATGGGTAATCCATTGGCCAGCCATGACTCAGATTAACTTTCCTTACTGATTTAAGAGGATAAAATGAAGCAAGAAAGAATAAGCTTTTAAGAACAAGAAGGGCAACTTTGGCAGGTCTGGGACCAATTCTGAATGCACACATACCCAGACCTGCCATAAATTGCATTGCTTTGAAAACTATGATGTCTAGGAGGTTTTACCCTCAAAAACTACAGATGACCAAGACTCTGCTCTTTTCCTAAAGCAAGGTCCAGCAGTTTGCTTTAGAGTAAACCAATAATTTTCCTTGGTTTGAACCTAAATAAATAAATAATTCCACAAGAAACAGCAGTTAATGGAGATAGGTTTAGAGAACACAAAACTGGGTGAGGAACGTGTGAATAGTTTCCAATGAATTTTTAAAAATTCAGTCCACCATGTCATCAAAAGCTGGTTGTTTCTTTACTGCAAAAGCCTGTTTTGCTGTAGCAGTTTCTGAAATCAGAAAAGGAAAGGCAACCAAGACCTGAAACACCAGCTACTATTAGGCTGGGAAGGCCAAGATTGTTGAGATTTCAGGATCAAAACCTGAGACCGAGGGACAACTCCCTGTGGTATCAGAAAGGGAAGCCCTGAGTATCAAAGAAATTTACAGATCAAACACAACTGAAAAAAATATGTCATTCAAATTAAGCAAATCAAGTTTAACAAATGAGAAATACATACATGCAAACCTACTTTTGAATACAGTGATCTCAACCTGAGATTTCTCAGCCTGAGAATCAAAGAAGAGCCAGGCCATAAGACTCAGAACCATGCCCTGAGAAATGGGAACCAAAGCTGCTAAGGAAGGATTAAGTAACATGCACTTTTTGCATGTTGCTTCTCCTCCAAAAACTGTGGGATGCTGGGATTGTTTGCATAATAGATGTAGTTCCCTTCTCAGAAAAGCCATTAGAAGCAATTTTCGCAGGTGAGACTTAAAGAGGTTATTGCATCAGTCTTTTCTGTATAAAAGTGTATGAACACTCAGTTTCTTCCACAAACACACCACCATTTTCTCTGTTCTTTTACAAATCCCACCTTATTTCCCTTTGCACATTTTTTTAAAAAGCAAACATTTCCATGAATAGAATAAGAGGCTTAAGGGTGGTTTTAAGAGTCTCACCATAAGTATTAATTCTTAGGTTTCAATAGAGCAGACTATCACACCTCTTCTATTATGTAACAAGAGTCAATATTCTCAAAGGAAAATCCATGATGAAACTTTCTGTAGAGAGAAATACTTACTGGATAATTCAGCACCACCATCCGGTTCAGCAATGTTGAAAGAGCATAGAAGCATCCCGTGTTTAAGCCTGTAAGGTAGAGAAAACAAGATATTTTCACACCCTCTAGCATTTCACATATGGAAATAGAGACATCCATGGCCAAGCAGCATAGAGTGGGATCAAGATGGCAACAGTTATTAATGAGGAAGAAATGTCAAGCTAGGAAAGAATGAAATAATTTACTCTTTCTCTGAGTCAACTGCGAAGGGCAAGCTCTTGCCCCCTCCACACCTTTCCCATTGCTGAGTTAAAGGAATTAAAATTACAGTTTTCAACAACTGAAGCAAGCTGAGGACAAGTGGAAGAGGAAGAGAGAGAAACTGGGACATTTTTAAAGCAACTGAAGAAGTAGGATGACAGAGAATTAATCATGACTGCCCCTGCCACACAGGGACAGCTGGAGGGTATGGATTTTTAGCATGGACTGAATTATATCATACTTGGTAGCAACAAACCTCCCTAAATGGACAGGCCTCAAGCACAGCATTTGAGCTGTTTAACAGTGAAAGAGACAGTTAAGAGGTGATATGATAGATAGCCTTGTTTAAGTATTTGAATGGGTGTCTTATTGAGGATGGAGCAAGCTTGTTTTCTGCTGCTTCAAATAGGACCTGGAACAATGGATGCAAGCTACAGGAAAAGAGATTCCACCTAAACATTAGGAGGAACTTCCTGACAGTAAGAACACACTCCCTCAGAGAGGGGTGGAGTCTCCTTCTTTGGAGGGCTTTAAACAGAGATTGGATGGACATCTGTCAGGGGTGCTTGAATTGTGAGTTCCTGCTTGGCAGGATGAGGTTGGACTAGATGGCCCTTGTGGTCTCATCAAACTCTATGAGTCTATGATTCTATGAGAGGAAGACCACACACCAGATGGCTAGACTCAATTAGAGAAGTCAAGGGCATGAATCTGCAGGACCTGAGCAGCGCAGTAGAGGATAGTAGACTTGAAGATTTCTCATCCACAGGGTCGACATGAGTAGCGAGCAAACTCAAGGATAGTTAACAACAACAACAACAACAACAACAATAGTTTTACTTATGAAAAAGCAACAGCACTGAAATGCAGATATATGAGCGGGACAATAAGCAGAAGAGATCATCAGTCCATGGCAAACCTCCCTCAACTATATGAAAGATAATTTTACATCAAAAAGGCCAAGCTTTTGCAAAGACAGAAAATAAAGTGAATGTCCCTGAAGTGTAACACTGATAGCAAGAATTCAGTTCAGACTGCACCATGTTTTCATACCAGGGACTGCATCGATACCTTGACACATCCTAGTGCTCCATAGAGTCCCTTAAGCTCGTTTCGTAATGAACATTTTTATTGCTGTACAAACATCTCATGTTCATGCACTTCACTAATAAACAAGAGTTTAATTCTCAAGCAATGAAATGCCTAAGAAATTACTTGCCCCACCCAGGTTATCATGTCAGGGTCAAAAAGCAGATTCTCCCCACCTTCCCAAGAAAACCTTGTGATAGCTTCACCTTAGGGTCGCTATAACTCCTAATGTTTAGGTGGAATCTCTTTTCCTGTAGCTTTCATCCATTGTTCCTGGTCCTATTCTCAGGAGCAGCAGAAAAATGTCAAGAAATGGAGCTTGGGACACGCAGTAATTGAAATGAAAAGATGTATGTGAGAAACAAAGGGAGAGAAGATTTCCAATTAGAAAGTTTCCAGCATGGCAAGGCACATACACAAAATCACAGGTGCAAATATAATCAAAACAATAAGTCTTGAAAATCAAGGTCACTAAAGAATGTACATTGAAAACACCTGGAATGTGACTCATGGGCAAGATCACCATAGTCAAGGGTTGGATTTAAGTCTGGGGAGAGAAAAGTCAGCCAATCAATGTGGATATTCACACCCAGTGGGTGGCAACTAACAAAAGTAATAATTGCCAGTCTTGTCCATGATGATGGTGGTGGTGGTGGTGGTGGTGGTGGTGTTTTTTGTTTTGAACTGGGTGAGCTGTGAGGATTTGAAGTGAATGTATAGTGTTACAGAAGCTTAGTCAATGTGTTGCAAAGTTGTTTGTTATTTTATTAGTTGTATGTAACCAGATAGCAGAATAAAAGTAGTTCTATTGTTTAGACTACAAGTTGTGTGGATTCTCAACTGTTTGAAGCAGGAATGCCAAGCTGTGAAAACAAGGACCAGCAGTTCCTGAGGTGGTGATATCCAGATGAGAGAGAGAGTGCAAGAAGAGATTTGTCAGGATCTTCAGCACCTACTCTGCAACTCTTCTACATTTGCAACACAACAACCACTGACCAAAACTGGTCAGCTCTGCTTTACCAAGTTGGTGAGGAGTTACAGCCAGAGGTTATGTGCAACAACTCCCATCATCCCTGACAAAACAAGCTTGCTCCACTCTCAATAAGACATCCCTTCAAATACTTAAACATGGCTATCATATCAACTCTGAAACATCTCTTCTCCAGGTTAAACATATTCAGCTCCCTAAGTCATTCCTCATATGGCATGGTTTCCAGACCCTTCACCATTTTAGCTGCTCTCCTTTGGACACACTCCAGTTTGTCAAAATTCTTTTTGAATTGTGGTGCCCAGAACTGGATACATTTACTATAACCTAAGTTTTCATGGATAAGCCAGCATTGTATGGTGGTTTGAGTGTTGGACTATAACTCTGGAAACCAGGCTTCCATTCCCAGCCATGAAACCCACTGGGTCACCTTGGGTGAGTCACATGCTCTCAGTCTCATCCCACTGGGTGACCTTGGGTGAGTTACATGCTCTCAGCCTCAGGTAAAGGCAATGGCAAACCTGGTCTGAACAAATCTTGCCAGGAAAACTGCATGATAGAGTCACCATACATCAGATACAAACTGAAGGCACACAACCACAGCAACAAATAGCCCATGTCATCAGCTGAAATGTAATTCTGAATTCCAGATCTATGTATATTATGTATATTATTTACATGGGGGGGGGGGGAGGCGGGGTGACAGTGAAGACAATGAGGCAAATCAAATGGAGATAGTCCTGACAGTGACAGTTACATTATCAGCTTTGGCAGTTCACAAAAGTTTGCCAAAATGCCAGAACAGTGGTTTTTCATAGGATGAGGTGAGGTTTAGCAAAACCAAGAAAGGTGTCTACTTCCTGAAAGCTCAGAGAACAGGAAAGAAGAGGGACAAGGAGGAAGACATGACAAGGGATACATGCAAGCACATTCTTCATAAAGCACTACAAACAAAGAGGAAGTCTGATCTATTACTTCACATTACAACCTGTCTTTATGGTTTTATTTTTAAATACCTTAAACCAAGCAGTACTTCAAGGATTTCTGACTGAAGGTAGAGTAATTAATTTGGGGTTAATATGTAGAACTTCTGATTATAGGTTGGAACTTCATTAAACTTCCCATTATTAAGAATTCTCTTTCCATTTCCTTTCTATTTCAGCCTAGTGTTAATCTGGCAATAATCTACTTTTTCTTTTAGCCGCTGAATAAAGTAAATTGAAAATGTGTGCATGCATGTTTGTGTATTTTGTGTATGCAAAAGTGTTGTAGTGCAGGGTATAGTATGAGTTGGGGCATTTCGGCCGTGGTAGAATCAATGTGATATGATGTTCATTCACAGCTCTGTCAGTGTCCTCACTGGTACCATTTGCTGCAGTTCAGCTACCCAGTATAATGAGAAGAAGATAAATAAGCAAAACAATAAACCAATTCCAGAATCCCCAAAGCACAGTGCAGTTACTTGAATTCCTAAAGGAAGCTCATGCAATTTTTCATACATTCATTACCTGGCCCCCACCAGCAATAAATTAATTGTGATTGTTACAAGCTCCTTAAATTTTCACAGTGGCAATCACAATTGGAGCTCAAACGTTTCTCTTTAAGAACAGGTTCTGTGTGGGTTTTTTTTTTTAAAAAAACTCATGCTTTTTATTACTGAGGAACCAAAATAGAGCACTAATCTGTTGCTGAATATGGATAGTAATGGTTTTTTACAAAAAATTTCACTACGTCAGACTCCTATGTTTGACTCCATACAGATGCCAGCAGTGATGTGGCCAAGAAAGCACTCAAAGCTTAGGAAAGTTCCTTTATTCAGATAATAATTCTCAGTATTCCCCAGCCAGCCATGGCTAGAAGATTCTGGGAGTTGTAGTCCAAAGAAAGGAACTTCCCCAAACTTTGAGCACTAGATGTTATATTTAATGTGACCTCACAAAGCACAGGGTGGAACGTGCAGAATTACAGCAAGGTGGTAAGGACAGGAATTCAAAGGGCATAGCATGAGCAGTACAGAAAGCATCAAGTTCAGATAACATGACAGGGAGCTCCAATACAACTGTTTTCAGCAGCAGGAAACCCTATTGCAATCACTTGGGCATAGTCCTGAAATAATCAGCAGGTGAGTGACCCAAAGAGATAAGGCAGGTGAAGAGCCCACAGTGCACATTCCAAGAGACTGTCATATCTCATATACAAGAATGGAGATGGCATCAACATGCACCCAGCCCTTACAATTAAAAAGCACTTGCAGCACAATTAAGGCTGACAGATAAATTTAAATATGACTTCTCATGGATTGTGATTAATTTCCTCAGATGCATGAAGTAGCATAATATCATAGCCCCTATGTACAGTTAACTAATTGTGGGAAAGGGGACCAGAATGAATCAGTATTAACAGTGATCATAAACCAGTACAAATTGCCTTTTGCACTGTATTGTTTTGAAAGGACTGCTCACAGAAGATGAGGTAGGAGGAAGCTGCCTTGAAGAATACATTTAAGGTCAGTGATACTATCTAAGAAACTGGAGACATAAAGACTTTGTAGAACTCTCCGACATCCCCTTTGAGTTATTTGTACACATGCTTCCTTTAAACAAGAGTTCTCCCTTCCTGTCACAAGACAGCATTGTCACAAGACTGTAGTGTTACTTTATCTGGAAATGTGAAGAGTTCCACTAGTTACAGAATCCAAAGTTTAAAATAAAAATACCCCAGAAGCAATGCATAGTTTCTCTGGGGGAAAAATTGATGCTAAATCTAGCAACCAGAAGGAAAGGCCTTTTGAGGTGAAAAATATATATTTGCATAAGAACTGGGCAGAGAAAGTTTTGGCATCTCCATCTCCCACACCCACCCCTGATTTTAATGTATTAAAAGGACACCAGACATGAAATTCTAAAGTCATTGAAAAAGATTACCCACTATCTCTTCTGTCACTTTGCATTCTGAAGAAAAGCTACTTGGAGACAAATTTTAGTACAGGAATTTGTAGATGTCAAGCTCATACTGGCTCATAATAATTTTATTTAAACCCAATCTACCAAGGAAAGTTATTTGTCAAAGATCAGTCAGGGACAGCCTTGAACAGAGCTGAACTAGAAGTGACACTAAATGCATATTTAAAAAGAGGGAACATGCTCATTTTAAAAGCTGCAAATAGCAACCACAGAGCAAAGGAGAAAGCTATTCTGGTTCAATTGAAAATTGCATGATTAGTTTTGTAATTATTATTATTATTATTATTATTCTACAAAATATCGTGGCAATTGATCAAATCTGTCTATTGTCCTGTTACGATTGGTTGTGCCTGGAAATAATGTTCCATTTCCTATATGCTGGTTTCTTCCAGTAGGAAGACAGCTTTTCTCTAGCCTGGTACTCTGCAGCTGCCTTGAGCAGTGATAGGTGGTGGTGCCAAGAAAGTGGGATAGTGATTCCATCCTGTGTTTTTAGCCTGAATTTTAAATGTGCTACTCAAAATCCTAACTCATTTAGGGACTTTTCTTTCAAGTTCAAAGTAAACCTCAATGTGGACTCACTGCTCCACTTAAATTGAAGCCACCAGTTGCCACTAATACAAGCCTGGAAGGCCTGGGCTTGTATTTTTTCCCCCCATGTTACCTACACCACTTGATTTATTAAAATGTAGCTAATATTCTGGACGGCACAGTTCACAATCTAGAATGTTATGTTTGCCTTCCTGCAGCAGGCTGCTAAAGCACAGCCACCCACTTCCTGACTGGTTCCTGTCACTCCTGGCCACCAAACTGCAATTGGGGTTGCCCCAGCACCAGGGAGACCATGTGAAGGAAAGAACTGAATTTCACTATCCATGATAACCATAAGAATACACACAGAGACATAAATTGGATTTACACTGGCATGTCACCAATGGGATGCCAGCCTCTTTTTTACTTAGCCTTTTGTTCATAACTCAAGAACAGGTTTAATCTCTTGAGTTTCTTCAATGCTATTCAAGTTCTGTTGTGAAAAAAAGTTGAGGAAATAATAATAATAATAATAATAATAGTTGTTGTTGTTATTATTATTATTTCTATTCTGCCTTTTCCGGGTGGGGAATCAAAGCGGATTACAACAAGTATTAAAACAAGATAGTATAAAATCACAATGAAATTAAAATCCCCTTCCCCCTCCCTCCTCCCTCATATAAAAATATAAAAAATTAAAAACATTAAATCTAAAAAAGGATAAAACAATAGAAAAGAATTAAAATGCCTAATACAAAAGATTTAAATAGAAATAAATCTGTGTTCAACTTCTGATGTGGGAGGAGGAAGTGTGTTATCCTTGCAGAGAAAAGCGGAGAGGGTCGTTGGGAGGAGAAGACTGAATAAGGCTAATCTGGAAAGGCCTGCCGGAAGAGATACATCTTAATGGCCTTTTTGAAGGTTTCTAGAGTGGTAATGTGACGGATCTCATCCAGCAGGTCGTTCCAGAGCCTAGGAGCGGCAGCCGAGAAAGTCCTCTGGGTCACTACTAATAATCTGGTCTTTTTTACTTGTAGTACAGTAGCTTAGAGGACCTAAGACTGTGGGGTGGATTGTATGAGAGGAGGCCATGTAGGGCTTTAAAGGTCATAACCAACACCTTATACCTTGCCCGAAAACTGATGGGCAGCCAGTGTAACGATTTTAAAACTGGGTTAATGTGGGCTGATCATGGAGTGCCCCGACTAGTCTGGCTGCCATGTTCTGTACCAACTGAAGTTTCTGAACTTGTCATAAGGGTAGACCCATGT
Organism: Urosaurus nigricauda; assembly: GCA_034509955.1. Taxonomy (NCBI): domain Eukaryota; kingdom Metazoa; phylum Chordata; class Lepidosauria; order Squamata; family Phrynosomatidae; genus Urosaurus; species Urosaurus nigricauda. The sequence goes on from JAOEGL010000001.1 coordinate 42,182,205, forward strand.
AGAGCATGTCACAGAAGTCAAGTCGGAAGGTTACCAGCACATGTACTACTGTTTCAAGGTCACCCAGTTCCAAGAAGGGGTGCAGCTGGCGTATCAGCCGATACCAGTATGACTGAAATGAAACAGAATTGGACATAAAACAACACAGCTGTGTATTACTTTTTATATTAACAAAATTTATAATAGTATGAGGTTTTCCTTCTACAGATACATTGAGTATAATTATACAAAAGGAGGGAAAATAATTAGATCCTCCAGACACTGCAGAACTGCAGTTCCCAGCAATCCTATCCAGCACACACACACAGTTTCCTTGCTGTATATGCTTGGAATTTTACATTACTGACCTTATATTCATTGGTGGTCTCCTATCCTAATACTAACTAGGACTGACCCTGCTTAGCTTCCAAGATCAGACAGGATGTGGTGCCTTTATGGTATTTAGGCCACTTATGGCAAAATGCCTTACCTAGTTTAATGGGTCTTATGATTAGCAGAAAGGCCCTTAAAAAGCAAACATCACATATTTTATGCCAGCATGTTTCTTCTGACTTTAGTTTATGAAACTAATTTTTTTTCATGGGGGAAACTCATCACCAATACTACAGTAGCAAAACCGAGCCTAGACATGATAAGCAGATATGCCCTCAAAATGCAGCATGCATTATGATTTAAGACAAAGCAATATTATCCCAGGAATACATCTAGTAATATTAACATTTAATATCAGAAACAATGTATGTGGCTGCAGAACTGTTAAACTACAATATATCATCTCCTTCTTAAAAAGCAAAAGGTGTACATACAAAATCCTGAACATATAAAAAGCTTTCATTTCCAGGCAGACTGGAGAGGACCTCTGGGTAAAGAGATGAAAATGAAGTCTTTTTTGAAAACTGGAAAGGAATAAATATCTTCACTAGCTGGTTGCATCAAAGTAGTGAAAGGCCATAGATGCAAGAAATTCTCTCAGGAAGATCCATTTTCATCCTTTTGGAATTACTTCAATTAATTCCAAATTTCAGTTGTAACTGATCCTTTTTTCTTTCTTCCAAATTTCATTTCACTGAAGGGACACACACACAGTCTTTCTGTCTGAAAGTTGTACTTCTCCATTTCCTCCAAAAAATTCAGAAGCAGAACAATAGTAGGACTGTTTCTAGCAACTAATTGTGATGCTCAGAGCAGCAAAGATGGCTGTACAGAGAAATGGAAAAGCCTCCACAGTTCTGAACCGGACAGATTAGGAAAAGCAAGAACATCCTCCAAAAGAACTTCTAGCCCACAACTTCTAGCCCTACTGCATAAAGCACGAGAATTAACCCAAATGAATTCTTCCATGTATTGGCACAGCTAAGTTAATTTAGATCCAGTACTTAACTGTTTTTAACTCTTGTTGTAATCCGCCCCGATTGCTTGTTCAGAGGGGCGGACTAGAAATAAATTATTTATTATTATTATTAATAGTTTCACACCACTCCCTTCTCCTCTAGATAGTCATTTGTATTATTACAATTGTGGAACACAGACACAATTCACATTTTTCTTTTCCTTGATTCCCATTACACAAAATCACTTCTACGGTCTAAAGCAAAATAAATCTGCAAAATAAATCTATCAGCAAATTTTGAATTAAAATATTTTTTAAAAAAGAAATACTCTGAGCAAGTGTAGTTTTGCATTTTTTTTAAAAAAATCTCATAAATTTAAAAGTTAGTGCAATTTTCCTGTAGCAACGGTGATTATTAAAGAAACAATAAAAATAGTAAATCATGCACCTATAAAACATGCATCCTTGGTCAGCTGCTGTTCTATCTATAAAGTGTTTTTTTTAAAATAAGATGCTAGGCTCTGGATGCAACCAGTATCAGACACAGTAAACGCTTATATGATCATGCCAGCCCCAGTGCTGATTCCAAGATGTGCGTTGCTCTCTGTATTATGTGCCATTCTCCATATGGTTAGTCAGGGCCTTGTGGGCTGTCAGGATATGACATTAAATCACAGGCCATGTTATCCATAGACTCTAGGAAACTTACAAATTGTTAACATTTCTAAGCTCTGAGCCAAACCATCCAGTTTACCTACATAGAGAAATCTGGGCCATGTGTCTCAGAACACTGTAGAGCCTCTCTTTAGTGTCTTTACAAACACCATGACCTTATCCTTCAGAAAGGGTGGTTGCCATAGCTGGCTGTACAAAAACTACAAGAAGCAAGGGACATGTCACTCTTTTCTTCTGTTGTTACTATGTAGACAGAACTACAGTGGGTTTGTTGTTTTAAGCTGAGACATGGAACACAAACTTCAATTCACTCTTGCTATGTTGGTACCCACAGTAGAGAAAACAAGACTTCTGTTATTGACAGAAGACATTCATTTTCACAGAATTCCACAATCCCTCTCCCTGTAAAGGTGCAAAGCAAAAAAATTAAAGGATCAGCAAAGGGTAGGACAATTTATATAAGGGAATTCTGACTGAAAGGGAAGACAGTACAGGCTGAAAAACAATACAGTACATTCATTTTCACAGAATTCCACAATCCCTTTTCCCTGTAAAAGCGCATCCTCAAGATTTCTTTAGGGTTCAAATGTGCTAGTTCAGTGCCTCTGGCTCATACAGAAAGAGCAATGCATACTGTGGCATTCTTGAGACTAACTGGTTGAATTTGGGATTAATTTTTGGGGACCACAACTGACTTCACTGAGGTACAGTTCCACTGTACCCTTCCCACTTTTGTTCTGCAGAACAGAACAAAAAAATTAAAGGGTCAGTAAAGTATAAGACAGTTTATATAATGGAATTCTGGTTGAAAGCAAACATAGTACAGTAACTTGTTGCTCTCTCACATCCCACCACCCAAGACTGCTCCCTTCATGTCTAGTTTTGCATTGAACAACCACAGCACGTCTCCCCAGCAGAAGTCTCGTTTTCGATGCTATGCGTCTCAATACTGAAAGAGTGAATTGAAGTTTCTGTTCCTTGTCTCTGCTTAAAACAAAAATTTCACTGTAGTTCTGTCTTCATAGTGGCAACAGATGAATGAGTGACATACCTTGCACTTGTGCACAAAAGCACCAAGCTCCCATTGTGGTCAACTAACTGGATTTTTTTACAGTGAAAGGGGGAGAGGAGAGGAAATGGGAAGATATAATGAGAAAGAGAGAAAGGGGGGTTGCTAACAGAAGGGCACCAGAAGAGCTAATAATCATATCCAAAGAACTGCAAACAAAAGATGTAGAAAGAATACATTAAATAAAAATACTTAAGTAAATAAAAAGAAGTCAATATGAATATTTTAATCACCCATAATAGCAGATGATAGGGAAGGAAGTCAAATTCATAGCAAAAGTTAGAAATACAGCCAAGAAGGAAGTTTGTAAGAGAAGAGATGAGAAGAAGGGGGGAGGGGGAATTCCAGCTTGAACTATCCAAGGGAATCTGAATAAGAGTTAAGCAGGATCATCAATGCAACATCACGGACAAAGATGGATTTATTAACAGACAAGAGACAGTTTAACTATCTGGTAAAAACAAGGAATGTCTTATTAAGGAAAGAGTTGCTGTTTTATATTTAGTCAAGCTGCCATGAGTACTGTATGGCAAAAAGAAGGCACAGGAGTTCGGTAAATAAAATGAATGAATAAAAGCAAATTTGCCATGTTGGAAACCCCTCCCAAGCAGGGCAAGGACCTTACCATAGGTAACTATCAGCAGCACAAAGTTGACATTGCGAAACAGCCGCACAATAGATTGCAGATAGGAATACTCCTCTGGTGCTGCCAAGTGGATCATGGCCTGGGCCCGGCTTGGAGGATATGGAGGTTTTTCGCGGAACACTAAGGACGGGGAGAAAAGGGAAGAGGAGCACAAAACTAGAAATCAGTAACAGGGGATGAGTGTTTTGCATGACTCTAGGAGAAGGTCATGGAAATACAGGCAGAGAAGCTAGTGAAATAAAGGCATATTGATTCACCAACTCGGACATTTTAAACCACAAAATACATGCTTCTTTGTGGAGTTTGTAAAAGATGAATGTTTAGGAACACAAATACATTTATCAAGAGTCCAAACTGGATATTAGATTAATATTTCAGGGCCAAATGAGATACGTTATTTGGAAGACAGCTCCATTAGCATTACAGTAGGCAGAAGGCTGAATTAACTGCCAGGATTTTATAGATTATATATATATATATATATATATATATATATGAAGGGACTTGGATATTTAAAACACCTCATTGGAGAAAGGAACTTTTTCTCCCTATTGGAGGGCCTTGGCCCACAGAAAAGGTAAGCTGGTAATTAGGGAGTGTTGAGAATTTTGTTTCAGTTCATTTTTTATAAGAATACACCCAATTCCCCCTCCTCCCCCCACTCAATTCAAGATGGAAAGAATTTGAGATTAAAAAATCTGAATGTAGGAGAAAAAACAAAACTGACAGATTCATCCATGCATCCAGGCTTATGGCTTTGAGAGCTTAACTCTTCAAAGTCTGGATTTGAATCCCTGTGTGCTAATCCCTGAGACTATAGATTTACAGGAAACAAATGTAAAAGAAAAATGTATATTCAGACAGCAGCCTGACTTGATTTGTGTGCCCAGCCTTCAACAAAATCTAATTTAGTTTTTTTTTAACTTACCAAAGATAACTAAGATGAAGAGTCCAGTTGCCACACCTGCAGTCATAAAAAACATGATGGCAATATGATGGGCCAGTTCCTCCTTATCTTCCAAACTAGGAACCAAAACTGGAGGGAGAAGGAAACCCACTGCAATACCAAGCTGAATTGGAAAAGAACGAAAATACCACATAAGGACTAGTTTATCGCTTCCCAAACATGCAAATTTTTCTTTATGAGACAACGCAGAATGAAGCTTTTTAAAACTGTATTTTATATTTTATATATCTTCTCCTCCTCTTATAAACATTAATAAATTCTGTATAATCTCTGTACTTTAAAGCAAGCATCATATTAATTCCACCTTCTGCTAGCTGAAAGAACGATCCATGGTTTAAGCTGGAGAGAGCTATGCACAGTCTTGAATTATCAGAACCATAATGTCACACATTCCTAAAATTTATATATTTTATATCCACTGACACTTCTGTTGGGATCCAAGCACATCTTATGTAAGAACTGGATTTCCAGCCCACAACAAAATACAGTATCTGTGTGTTCTTGATGTGCTTTAAATGAATGAAGATCTGCTCTATTCAGCAAGACCTATTACAGAGGATTAAATGCCACAACTATAGTTGGCCTCTCAGATTCATGGGCTTTGGATCTGCAAATTCTATTATTCATGGATCATCACACTCCAACTTATTAAATGGTCATAGAATCATAGAGTTGGAAGAGACCACAAGGGCCATCCAGTCCAACCCCCTGCCATGCAGGAACTCCCAATCATAGCATCCCCGACAGATGGCCATCCAGCCTCTGCTTAAAGACCTCCAAGGATGGAGACTCCACTACACTTCGAGGGAGTGTGTTCCACCGTCGAACAGCCCTTACTGTCAGGAAGTTCCTCCTAATGTTGAGGTGGAATCTCTTTTCCTGCAGCTTGCATCCATTGTTCCGCGTTCTAGTCTCTGCAGCAGCAGAAAACAAGCTTGCTCCCTCTTCAATATGACATCCCTTCAAATATTTGAACAGGGCTATCATATCACCTCTTAACCTTCTCTTCTCCAGGCTAAACATCCCCAGCTCTTTAAGTCATTCCTCATAGGGCCTGGTTTCCAGACCCTTCACCATCTTAGTTGCCCTCCTTTGGACACGCTCCAGTTTCTCAATGTCCTTTCTGAATTGTGGCGCCCAGAACTGGACACAATATTCTAGGTGGGTCCTGACCAAAGCAGAATACAGTGGCACTATTACTTCTCTTGATCTAGACACTATACTTCTATTAATGCAGCCCAAAATAGCATTGGCCTTTTTAGCTGCCGCATCACACTGTTCACTCATGTTCAACTTGTGGTCTACTTGGACTCCTAGATCCCTTTCACACGTAGTTTCATTCAGCCAGGTGCAAACATTAAAGTAATTAACATTAAAGCTTTAATTGCACAATCATGAATACCCCCCCCCCCCAAAAAAAATCCATTTCTTTTGCAAGTTCCTACTCTATAAGCAAGATAGCTATTAACCACTCTTGCCCAATTGTCAAACATCTGCAGTTTTTGAGGAAGGCTAGGTTTCAGCTTCTGCAACCGCCATGCAATGTGCAAAAAATCCATAGGATTATGCACGCTCTACCAAAAATCTGCTACTGCAGTTGTGTCTAGTAATTCTTATTTAATAATACAAGTGGGGACATTTCATATTCCTTCCCAAAAGTTAACTTGAAGTTTTTCTCCCCCAGACACATTTCACAAGGAAATTTCTCATAAAGATCTGTAATACATTTATGCAGTAGACATTTAGCTTATGCCAGTTTTGCAGGCTCTAGTGTCATATGTTAGGATTGAGTTGAATATAAAGTAAATGTTATTGATTGTTTTGAATCTGTGCTCAAATTCACACAAAACATGGTTCAAAATTGTATCAAAACAATGACTGAGTTAATTATACACTTTCTCAGGGACTTCAAAATCTTATCAGAAGCAATGAGGTACAGTACTTGCTCCCACTGTCTGATGTGCTTTGTTTTGATCATCTGCAAAGGTACCCTTTCCTCCTGCCTATGCACAAATAGCCGTAGACTATATCCAATTATTCAATCCAGCTGGAATACACCCATTTAATTAATTACTGAATAGTAAAACAAACACGCAAATCCTATTGATTCAATACTTGGGATCAGCAATTGAATTTAGGTCTCTTGAACTTTGTTTTAGCATCACAGAGTGATAATGATAATATGGGAGCCATTAATCAGCTCTTGTAAGGAAAGATGGAAGAAGGGTTAAGTCTAATGAGTATGGTTCAAATGGAAAATCTTCAAATCTCACTACTAAAAAAAAATTCTCTACTTTAACGAAGGGGAAACTAGTGGAACTGAGTAATGTTCTTTTTTGTGCATAATTAGGGAAGGTTTGTATGGAAAGAAAATGTAGTAGAAAGGAAAATGTGCTAATTTTATCAGTTTTTTGATATGAGTTATGACACAGTCCTGTTCAAACAGAAACAAGCTTCTGGTGAAATGAGAGATGAGATTAAAGTGGTATACAGTTAAGAGGAAAACAAAGGTTGAGCTCTTAAATATTTGCCTTTAAAATTAAAAGGTAGGATGGGAAGGGAAAATGGAACTCTTTAACTGATAAGACTATATTTGTATACAGATGAACCTTGCAAATTGTCCTTTTTTATGATTTTAGAATTACAGTATTACAAGCTACAATAACTCAAGGTTATACAATATATTATAGACTGTACCTTAATGCTAAATTCAGCCTCCCATTTACTCCAAGTTCCCACTGGATTTTCTCAAAACCTCTTTTTCTTTGATTCTAAAATGTAAAGATTCTTCAAAGGAAAACCTAAAACTAGACATCATGCTCTTCAGCTACTTCTTGTTGGTGGTATGGATACTTCATATCAGTCCTATCAAGTTAATGTGTATTAATCAACCTAGCTGTAGAACAGCAATTGCAGCATCCCAGAATTGCAACTTTCCTTGTTGGGAAGAAGGTTTTTGTTAAAACATCCCTCCTGCTACTAGCAAATTTAAGTGAAGAATGATAACAGAAATGGGCCAAAACAGAGCCATTGTAAAGAAATATGAAGGCATCAGTCACCTAAGGTGTTTTTTCCCACTAAAAGAAGATCAATTAAGACCAATCATGTTCAGTAGAACAGAACTCTGATTATCACTTTTAAAAGAATAACTGAAAACTAAGCATGTGAGGTCATGTGGAGAACCAATGGTCTGTTAGAGAACGATATCTTCAAGGACATTCCTTGTTAAAAGGTGACAGTATATTGCAACATTTTGTTGCCCAGCTTGCTTGGTATGTTTGATGCTACACTAGTGAAGAAAAACAGAATGGAAAATTTATCCTGTTGGCTCCCAGGACATTTTGGCATTATATGGAGGTTGCTTGGCATTATCGCTTACATTGCAATTGAGAATCAAAGTTTGCTCATCTATATAAAAGATTTATTTCAACTATCTACACTTGGGAAAATATGTTTTAGTCTCTAAGGAAGTCTTTAAACTGAGGTTGGATGGTTATCTCTCTGGACTGCTCTAGTTGTGTATTCCTGCATGTCAGGATTGCAGGATTAAATGGCCCACACAGTTCCTTCCAACTCTGATTCTATGATTTTCTCAGGTAACTACCTCCACAAATTACACTGTGAATTTGAAACCAGGCTGATTTCATGTTGTGGTTTGTTATGATTTTATATTGTTATGGTTCTGTGCTATGAGTACATTGTTGTTTGTTTCTACTACAAGTCACTTCACCATACCAATCAGAAGCACAGCTAAAAATGAATGCACTGGTAGTTGGACTTCCTTTCAGAGGAAGGAACTGGCAAAACTACCTCTGAATATTCCCCGATTAAGGGTCTCCATAAGCTAACAGTAAGGAGACCAGATGTCTTAATCACAAAGGAGGCATCACAAAATGTAGGACATTCAAGAAAAATGTTGGCCATTACAAAATAAAAGCTAAAAACACTAAATATAAATTAATGCTTCATAGTAATGCTTAAAATGGAGGACATTTTTAAATTCCTTCTGGACAAAAGGCTGAAATGTAGGACATATCATGGAAAATCAGGGCATCTGCCCACTCTGATTGACAGGCAACTTGAATGCACATCCACAAATAGAGAATGGCCCTTTATATAGTTCCCTCCCTTGTGCTTTGGTAGAAGAATTCAAATTCTGGGATGGAAAACATATAAAGGTACTCATCATTAACTTGCACAATGTTTGCTGGAGGTCTTCTTTTAGTTGTCATTTCCATCTTGTGTACCTGGTAGCACCCTGTTACCACACTGATACACATGCTGTGGAAACTTAAATGTATCTGTTCCATTCAATTCATGTATGAAATTTCATGATGAAATGTCATGGATGAAAAACGCACAATTAAAATTATAATCTAGTGCAACACATATCCCATTTCAGTGCACACACCAATTAAGAGAAAGCTTCCAAAAGTTTGCTGACACTGGGTCTTATCACAAATGGAACCAGCATGAAAATAGTGCCTTTGGAGATATCAATCAGATGACACTATCTCCATCTCATTACTCCCTTATTCTCAAAGTGTTGTTAGAGTGCACCTTGCCACTGATAGGAGAAACCTCTCAATAAGCTCCCAAATACAGTGGTTACCCGGGATACGAAGCCCCCGGGGAACGAAATCCCCAGGAGCCGAAACCAGCGGGGGCGAAAAAAAGCCCCCGGGATGCGAAGAAACCCCTGGGATACCAAGCAGAAAAACCACGCGGCCCCTTTAAATTGGCCGCGCAGTCCGTTCATTAAAGCGGTCCCCCGGGAAACGAAGATTTCCGGGTTACAAAAGGTAATCCGGAACGGATTACCTTTGTAACCCGGGGGACCACTGTACATTGGTATAGCATTAGTCCTCTGATGCAAAAAGAGCAGTTCTGGGACAGGTTTCAGTGTCTCCTCCTCTCCCCCTCACTATTTCAGAACAGCCTGTTCTTTTTTTAATTTTCTTTTCATTGTTGTTGTTTTGTGAAATACCCTTAACATAACTCCAGAATTGCATTAAAAAACCAACACACACAAAACAAAAGGCATACTAGGTATGGCATGGGGCAGGAAGGCAGCATTAAGGAGGAGGATGGAAAACAGAATGCAGGACCATCAACAGCCCTGTTATACTATTGAACAGAGGTGCAACAGGGAGTGCTTCCAAACTGGAATGCAGATACTTCCTTTCATTAACACGTTTGTGGCAAGAACAGGAGTCATGTGATAAAGCTCACTGTTTCCAGTATGGAAAGCAAGGCAAACTACTTATTACATTCATCTTGCAAAACAACCCTATTAGCTTCTAGGTAGATGATGCATCTATTTTGTACCCTGGAAACAAACATAAGCCATACGTGCAAAAAAAAAAAAAAAAACTAAATAGGCAGGATGCAGGTTTTATGGCACAGGGCCTAGATGCCACTTATTGTCATGTCAGAGGACACAGCTCAAGCAGGACCTCTAAGCTTCTGTTTGGTCACATGTAAAATTATCTTCTCTCAGCAGCATGGTCCTAAACAAGTGCCCAAAGAGGACTGCTGGCCTATTTTCTGTGCAGATGGGAAGAAAGCACATAGTTCGTAAGTGCAGAAAAAAGAAGCAAGGTCTACACAGGGCAAATCAAGCTGCTGAATTCAGAGAAGAGTTTAAATAATATTTAGTATATGCAAACATTTGACCAACACATGTTTAACAGTAAGGGGAACACTGCAAAGTGCACAGACTGAAAAGACCTTTTTCAACTAGTACTGATGAGTAAAAAGGGTATACCTGGCCCTTACTCAAGCTTTGACCAAGCTGCCTAGGATGACTGAAGAGGTGATTTAAACCAAATCTCTTCCAAGTATCCTAGCAGCTTATCACATGAACTTTAAAACTATCTCAAGCATCCCAGGCTGCACCCGGGATACAGAATGGAAGTGGAGGATTATCACATGCTAAAGCACTGCCTGCCCTCAGTCCGAGTCCAAGCCAGGTCCCAGCCACACTCTGCCAGCACTTTTTCGAAGTCGGCAGCATTCTGGCTTCTAAAAAGTGCTGGCAGAGTGCGGATGGGACCTGGGCTGATGGTAGGCAGCATTTAGGCGGCAATTTAGCATGTGATAATCCCCACCTCCATCCCACATCTCAGCTGCAGTCCAGGATGCTTGAGATGGTTTTAAAATTCATGTGATAAGCTCCCTAGTATAGAAGTGTCCCTTGCTAATTCTGAGTATTCAACTCAATTTTCCCCATTGCTGCTGGATGTCAACCAAGAGAGAAATTATTATTATTATTATTATTATTATTATTAATTTTATTATTATTATTAATTTTATTTATATAGCACTGTAAATTTACACAGTGCTGTACATTTAGATGGATCCCTGCCCTCAGGCTTACAGTCTAAAAGAGACAATACAAAAGGAAGAGGGGAAAGTGGTGGGAAGGGGATGAGGTCCAGTGGTTCTTCTCTCCCTCTGGGGCCAGGATCAAGGCAGATGGACCGGAGGGAGGGCACGGCTTCTTAATACATAGTTATAAGGAGGCATCCTGGGGCAGATGGCACAATCCTGGGAACGCTTCTCTAAACAATATAGTCTTTAGCTTAATTTTGAATCTGGTTAGAGAAGTGATGAGGCGCACATTTGGGGGAAGAAGGTTCCAGGAGTGAGGGTCAGCAAGTGAGAAGGGATGAATCCGGGACGGGGCAGTGGAAATCCTCGGCTGGGACAGGAGACCTTGACTACCAGAATGGAGGGTACGAGAAGGAGTGTGAGGAGAAAGAAGTTCAGATAAGTAAGGAGGGGCCAGTCCATAGAGGGCTTTGAAAGTCAACAGCAGGAGCTTGTACTGGATGTGGAAGGGGAAGGGGAGCCAGTGAAGGGAGGATATAAGAGGAGAAACATGGTCAAAGCGGTGAGCAGATGTGATAATACATGCAGCTGAATTCTGGACAGAGATTAAAGGATGGAGGTGAGAGAGAGGAAGCCCTGTCAGAAGAAAGTTACAGTAATCTAGTTGTGAAACTACTAAGGCATGGACCAGAGTCTTGGCAGTGGAGGCTGAGAGGAACGGACAGATTTTAGCAATGTTGTACACAGAGAATCTACAGGCCTTGGAGCCTTATTCCCCTGAATCTGGGGAATAAACGACAGAGAGGAATAAAAAATGAAGCCAAGACTGCGGGCTTGCTGAACCGGTTGAATAGAAGTGGTTCAACAATGGCTCCTTTTCATCCTGGAGAGAAGTGACCAGTGGGGTCCCACAGGGCTCTGTCCTGGGCCCAGTGCTATTCAACATCTTTATCAATGACCTGGATGACAGAATTGGGAGCATACTTATCAAATTTGCAGATGACACCAAATTAGGGGGAATAGCTAATACCCCAGAGGACAGGATCAAGATTCAAAATGACCTGAATAGACTAGAAAGCTGGGCCAAAGCTAACAAAATGAAATTCAACACAGAGAAATGTAAGGTATTGCACTTAGGGCAGAAAAATAAAATGCACAGATATAGGATGGGGGACACCTGGCTGAATGAAACTACGTGTGAAAGGGATCTAGGAGTCCAAGTAGACCACAAGTTGAACATGAGTGAACAGTGTGATGCAGCAGCTAAAAAGGCCAATGCTATTTTGGGCTGCATTAATAGAAGTATAGTGTCTAGATCAAGAGAAGTAATAGTGCCACTGTATTCTGCTTTGGTCAGGACCCACCTAGAATATTGTGTCCAGTTCTGGGCGCCACAATTCAGAAAGGACATTGAGAAACTGGAGCGTGTCCAAAGGATGGCGACAAAAATGGTGAAGGGTCTGGAAACCATGCCCTATGAGGAACGCCTTAGGGAGCTGGGGATGTTTAGCCTGGAGAAAAGAAGGTTAAGAGGTGATATGATAGCCCTGTTTAAATATTTGAAAGGATGTCATATTGAGGAGGGAGCAAGCTTGTTTTCTGCTGCTCCAGAGAACAGGACCCGGAACAATGGATGCAAGATACAGGAAAAGAGATTCCACCTGAACATTAGGAAGAACTTCCTGACAGTAAGGGCTGTTCGACAGTGGAACACACTTCCTCGGAAGGTGATAGAGTCTCCTTCCTTGGAGGTCTTTAAACAGAGGCTGGATGGCCATCTGTCAGGGATGCTTTGATTTGGATTTCCTGCATGGCAGGGGGTTGGACTGGATGGCCCTAGTGGTCTCTTCCAACTCTACGATTCTATGATTCTATGATTCTATGATTCTAAGTGCCCTGAAACACTGAAAGGTTCTGGAAAGAGCAGATCCTCTTTCTTAGTAACTCAGGCTGAAGTCAGAGACATAGCCATAGTGCTACACCCATTTATCTGTAAATATAAATTTCACTTCATCTTCTGGATTTGCTTCTGAACAGACATTTACAGATTTGTAAATAACCCTATAGATAACTGGCCCCCTTAAGTAAAAACATATACAGTAGAAACTACTGCACTAGAGTTTACTACACTTCTTCATTCTGAGCAAAGGAAAGAATTCTACAGATTCCACAAGACCTCTTAGGAGTTCTCAACATTTACCAGACACATCTAGCTTTCCAGTTTGGGGATCACTCTTCATGTTGCAGGCTTGAAGGGATACCCATTTTTTCTTGTCATTTTTTTAAACCAAGAAAATTGGGTTCCATGTCCCTAATATTTCATTGGCACCTGTGATGCTAGTGAGACACATCATCATTCTTCTCTAACAACTAAGGTGGATATTTTATGCACTAGAGAAGCACATCTGAAATTGGGACAGTTTTGCTTTGTTGCACTTAAGCAATACAAATGGCAATCCACAGCCTTGTACTCCACCAGATAAGTGTGTGGTGCAGAGCTTGGAAGTATCTTTTTCTGATTGCAACTTTGGTCATATGGCTAATGATCTACTACTATAACAACAAATCCTAAACTGAATGCTTGCCAGTTTCCCTCCCCTTTGCCTAAAATCAGCAGTAGGTCAATGCAAACTTGATGCTTAATCATCCTCATTGTCATCTCTTCTATTTACTGTTATGAGCTCTTGACCTCCAGACATGAGCATTCATAGCTGAGAATTCAGTCAAAATTCTTCACTATCATTATGGGCAATTCTATACTTCTAGTTGAAAGACAGACTCAGATTTAGTTCTTTCTATTAGCAGAAGAGCAAACTACTTCATGCTTCAAGGGCATTTTCACAAGTGACTCTAAGAGCAGTAGCTTGCATTGTAATCAGTGCTTTGTGTTCAATAAAATGAAGGTGTCTCAGCCACAGGATTGCCCTGATTCAGGTTCAAGATGGCGTTTTTGCAAAGACATGGATGTTTCTTTTTCTCTGGATGAGAAGACAGAGTCTGGACAGAAAGTGGAGATAGTGGGGAGGTAAAATTACAGAAAACCCTGTGATAAGTTCACTCTAGGGTGGCCACAAGGTGGAAACAGCTTGAAGGCACGCAACAAAATAATAAGGACAGGGAGCTGGAGCTGAAGGTGTCCCTGACATTGGAAGGCATGCTGACCTATCAACCAGTTTAGCAATTGCTGAAAGAGACCATAATAGCCATATGTGACAGGTTCAAATCCTCCTGCAGAATTTCTGTTCCATCTTGCTGTACATCTGAATATTCTAATTACAGGAGACACAGCAAATGTGGCCTCTGGCCCTTAATTACTTTTAAGGTTCTGAGGCCAAACTGGAGGGTGTGTCCTGTAAAGGCAAAGATGTGGCTTCTGCAGAAGTTACTAGCTTTTTATAACTAGATGTGAGCTGGGGGAGAATTAAGCCACAGCAAGACACAAATAACTTCTGTCAACATACCAACTTCTGAAAAACAGCCGTTGGCTCTTAGCTTGGATCTATCTGTGTTACACTTATTTTGGGGGTTACATGCAATTATAACCAGCAGCACATCTAATCTCCACAGTCCACACATACCAGGGGCTCATGTCAACTCCAGGCACCTAACCATCAAAATGGCTAATAGGACAGCTGAAGAAAAGCATTGCCTCAGTGGGGATTCTTCAGTACTTTATAGTACAGTACTTGCAGTCTGTACAACATTTGTAGCAGTTTTGCATAGTTTTGAGTCTTTCAGCCATGGCAGAAATTCAGTGTAGTTCTCTATTCTCTGCAAATATACCTTTTTGAGCTACCGCTTCTAGAATCCTTCAGACAGCATGGCCAGTGGCAGGTATGGGAGTTATAGCTTAGATTCCCAGTGGAAGCTATAGTTCAGAAAGCAAGTTTCCCAAGCTCTTGCCCTTTTGCTTTATGGATCTTATAACCAGTTATTCATGTGCACACGACAGTGTTCTTGTTCTCTAGGGTGGCAGTGTCCCCTGTTTTATAGGCAGTCATATATTTGAAGGGCTGTTAGAATGCAGTCCTCTAATTAAAGCTGTCCTTTGAAAAGCTGTCCAGTCCATGTCCAGTTAAGAAGCACAGGAAAAGGCCTTGAAGCTGACCATCAACAATTTGCACCTGGATAACAGACCCACCAGGACTGGAAGCCAACTAATTACATTCCCCTCTATTATTATAAAAACATTTATTGTTTTTCTATTTAAATTTGTATCTCAATAAAAGAAATAACCACTAAAATATATACAAATCACAACCCTTTTTCCTGGGGGTGGGTGGGGGTGAGGAGTGCATTGCATACATATATACAGTGGTACCCCGGGTTACGAATCCCCCAGGGTACGAAAACCCCGGGGTACGAAAGAGCCGGGGCCACAAAAACGGCCCCGGCTTACGAAAAAAACCGGGGTACGGGGGAAAAAAACTGTGCGGCCCCTTTAAATTTGCCGCGCGGTCAGTCAAACAAAGCGGTCCCCCAGGTTACGAACACTTCCGGGTTACGAAAGTAATCCCGGAACGGATTACTTTCGTAACCCGGGGGACCACTGTAATTTATTTTCCTCTGTAGTAAATAGTTGAATTGATTCTAATTATATGAACTAGGGCCGTGATGGCGAGCCTATGGCATGCCTATGGCAAACCTCTGAACAAATCTTGCCAAGAAAACCCCAGGATAGGGTCATCTTAGGGTCTCCATAAGTCAGAAACAATGTGAAGGCACACAGCAGCAACAACAACAACAACCTTTGACTGAATATGAGTAATAAAGCAGATGGTGCAGATGACAATGTTTTTAAGCAATCCAAGTTATGATTAGGCATTAGATCACATGTTTTGGGTAGTTCTTTTCCAATGGACACTTGGCCCTGAAAATGTTGGTATTCACAGTAGAAATGTGCTTTCTTCTGTGTTGATGACAATTGACATTTAGAAATGATTGTTTTCTGGTGGTGGTGGTGGTGGTGTACCTTCAAGTTATATTCAACTTATGGCGACACTAAGGTGAACATGGGATTTTCTTGGCAAAATTTGTTCAGAGGAGGTTTGCCACTGCCTTCGTCTTAGGCTGAAAGTATATGGTTTCCACAAGGTCACCTAGTGATTTTTATGGCTGAACAGGGAATCTAACCCTGGTCTCCAGAATAGCAGTCCAGCACTCAAACAACTATGCCATGTTGGCTCAGGAATTTTGTGAAATATTGCTTTACTATGAATAGCTCATTGTTTGCACATTTCTGTAGAAGAGTATTTCGGATGCTGTTCAGATTTTGTTCAAGCTGGCTTTTAAAAATGATGTTCAATCTACATTTTCAAATAAATCTCTTCTGCTGATTATGTCTGTATGTGGTGGGGTACTAAACCTATTTATGTGCTTTGTGGGAAGCCCTCCTGTAAAGCTGAGTTGGATGGAGAACTCAAATCATGGCCTTGTACACAAGTATTTCATCATAAAGACCAGCCAAGACAGATGAAGTTATCTGCCCTTTGTTTTCATGGCTGACAGAATAGAATCAAGAAATTTGCGGTACTTTATGATCAATGTAATAGGTATGACGCAAAGGGGCTGGGGAGGCAAGATTCAACCAAGCAATTTCAGGTACATAATTTATCTTCTATACAGGAACGGCTGCCAAGGGAATTGTTCTGGAAGGAGATGAGGCAGTTCTTCAGTTGGTTCCAACCAGGTAAATGGTTTTGGCACTCCTTCAGATGCAGCCGGGTAAAAATGCCAAATGGGCCAAAAATAGGGACAAGGAGTGGCTAATTAGTATCAGAACAGAGAGACAAGGATATAGGGGTAAGGAATGGCATAATAATTAACAGAAAACAGTATAGTTAGAGTGGACACTTGAGTGGTGGAGGAAATAAAACAATTGAAGGTATGCATTTGTTTGTTTTACGCAGAGCAGAAACATTCCTTAAAAATGCAAAGCAGGACTGGAATTCAGGGTCAGCTAGTCTAATTAACTGCTGTTATCATAGAACCCTTTTCAGTCTGGTTTCTGCCCATGGCATTCTACAGAGACGGCCCTCACCAAAATCTCAAATGATCTCTTGCAGGCAAAGGCAAATGAACTCTACTCTGTTCTTATTCTTCTTGATTTGTCTGCGGCCTTTGACACCATGGACCACTGTCTCTTGCTTAACTTACTTTCTGACCTCGGGTTCTCCGACTCTGTTCTCAACTGGTTTAAATTTTACTTGTCAGACCGATCTTTTGCAGTAGTCACAGGTGGTCAGACTTCCTCCTCTGTTCTCTTATCTGTTGGAGTTCCTCAGGGCTCTGTCCTGGGTCCCCTTTTGTTCTCTCTATACACATTGTCCCTTGGTAAACACATCAGTTCTTTTGGTTTCTCCTATCATTTGTATGCCAATGATACTCAGCTGTATCTTTCCACCCCTGACCTTTCACCGGGGCTTGAACAGCAAGTTTCATCTTTTCTGACTGCCAACTCTCAGTGGATATGGCATCGGCGCTTGAAGCTCAACATGTCTAAGACAGAGCTTCTCATTTTCTCACTTAAACCCACCCTTCAATACTCCTTTTCCGTTTCTGTTGACGGGA
Source organism: Urosaurus nigricauda (assembly GCA_034509955.1). Taxonomy (NCBI): domain Eukaryota; kingdom Metazoa; phylum Chordata; class Lepidosauria; order Squamata; family Phrynosomatidae; genus Urosaurus; species Urosaurus nigricauda. Next base: position 42,199,795 of record JAOEGL010000001.1, read on the forward strand.
CTTCTATTCATCCGGTTCAGCAAGCCCAGTCTTGGTTTCCTTTTTGATTCCTCTCTGTCATTTATTCCCCAGATTCAGGCCATCGCCAAGGCCTGTAGATTCTCTGCGTACAACATTGCTAAAATCCATCCTTTCCTCTCAGCCTCCACTGCCAAGATTCTGGTCCATGCCCTAGTGGTTTCACGACTAGATTACTGTAACCTTCTTCTGACAGGGCTTCCTCTCTCTCACCTCCATCCTTTAATCCTTCCAGAACTCAGCTGCACGTATTATCACATCCGCTCAGCGCTTTGACCATGTTTTTCCTCTTTTATCCACCCTTCATTGGCTCCCCTTCCCCTTCCGCATCCAGTACAAGCTTTTGTTGTTGACTTTCAAAGCCCTCCACAGACTGGCCCCTCCTTACTTGTCTGAACTTCTTTCTCCTCACACTCCTTCTCGTACCCTCCGTTCTGGTAGTCAAGGTCTCCTGTCCCAGCTGAGGATTTCCACTGCCCTGTCCCGGATTCGTCCCTTCTCACTTGCTGACCCTCACTCCTGGAACCTTCTTCCCCCTCATGTCCATCTCATCACTTCTCTAACCAGATTCAAAATTAAGTTAAAAACTATATTGTTTAGAGAAGCGTTCCCAGGATTGTGCAGTCTGCCCCAGGATGCCTCCTTCTAACTATGTCTTAAGAACCCTAGCCCTCCCTGCAGTCATCTGCCATGGTCCAGGCCCCAGAGGGAGAGAAGAACCACTAGACCCCATCCCCTTCCCACCACCTTTCCCTTCTCTTTTTTGTTGTATCTCTTAGATTGTAAGCCTGAGGGCAGGGAACCGTCTAATTTATAAGATTGTATGTAGAGCACTGTGTAAATTTACAGCACTTTATAAATAAAGGTTAATAATAATAACAATAATCTCAGTAGTTAACTTTTTACTTGTGTTAGGTTAGCATTACAAAATTAGAAAATTATTTTCATTTTCATCAGAAGACATAAACAGCCAGTTGTCTCATCTAGGCCTCTTAAGTTTTCTTGTCAGTTTGATTTGCCCAGGTGCTTAGCACTGAATGAAGGCCTCCAAGTAAACATGATTTGATATAATCTTTCAGACTAAATTTCTGAATTAGCAGTCCATTCACTTTGATGGAGATGAGATAAGAAAACTGGCAGGAAAAGAACTTGGATAATACCATCTCTGGGAATGTACCTTCTTCAAAATTCTGTCCCTGAGGCAATATGCTTGACATCTAGTCACATAAGTCTACTTTAATGGTCTCTCCTGTCTGCATTGATTTCCTTCCCAAATCTCTGAAAGGCCTGGCAAGCTTCATCGATGCCTTTTCCCTTGATGGACATGTCAAATTAATTTTAGTTATGGGCAAAATGTTTCTGGGAAAATTTACACAGACCTCTTCCTAAGAGGCACAATTGAAAGGAACAGTAGTTGCTAGGGTTTCAAACAAATGTAGGCATGGCAGGGCAAGGGTGGGGGTTGGAGGACCACACTGTGCCCTTTTGGCACTGTTAGAGCTTTGGAAGGCTGTCCCATCCTGCCTCAACCATTTTGGTTGACCAAAAGAGATGTTGCATCATACCTGGTTGCTTTTGTGGGCTTAAGCTTGACTTCAGCTTGGGATCCCCTGAAACAATTTTATTTAGCAGTGTTTGCCATTTTGGAATTTGGGAGAGTTGCTTTTCAAGGGCAACAACTCCCAGAATTCTACTATCAGCATGGCCTGAGACACCCAAAATTTAACATTTCCAAGCTGTTCTCTACATTCCACTCACAATTTCTAACTTTGCTGAACTGCAGCTCAATGCATTGCAATTTCATGTGGGGGACTGGTAAGATTGCTAAAGTAAAAACTATACCTTTAATGGTTGTGTAGAATTTGAGTAGGTGTTGCTTATTATCTACAGGACAAGCAGCACCTACTGAAATTCCTTCTTCTATGCAGCCAGGATTACTCTATAGTTTTCACTCTAGCAACCCTAGGGACTAGCAGTAATCCCTTGCCCTGCCAATGTTCCAGGAACAGGTACTGCTCTAGTTGGTCTTGCTGCCTCTGAAGAACAGCACAAACCACATAGCTTTTCATCACAGCCAGTTCTCAAGATTTTAATCTGTATCACTGCAAGCAAACTCCTCCTAAGAATGTTGTTTTTGTCCCCACTGATGCTGAAATAACAACTACTACACAACCTTTCCAGGGTATACAGTAATAAAAATTATTTTTTAAAAAATGAATTAAATAATGTTAAAATGTTTGCAAAGTCGACCTAAACATTAAGAACTTCCTGGTGGTAAGAGCTGTTCGACAGTGGAATATAATGCCTCTGAATATGGTAGAGTTTCTTTTTTTGGAGGTTTTTGAACAGAGGCTGGATGGTCATCTGTTGGGTGCTTTGACTGGGTATTGCTGTGCAACAGGATGGCCCTTGTGGTCTCTTCCAATTCTGCAATTCACAGAGCAGCTACAGCAAAAGAAATGTGTGTGCCCCAGGTGAGTATCCAATAGCTACATGACACTTTATGTATAATTAGACTAAGCCAGAAACAAATGGGAAGATATAGGAGAATAGTCCTTGGGTAAGAGAAGGGGAAAATAATACAAAGTTGCATGTTTGTAAATTCCACTTGTACTCCTAAGCCAAGGATAACATTATTCAGTGTGGCTCACAAACACAATTTTATTTTAGATGCCTCTGACCAAAAATGCCTTCTTTTTGCGAAGTCATTTTACACAATTCCAGCCACACCTTCTTCTACTTTGTCTTCTGTCGACATGCAATTTTAAAAAAAATCTGCATTGGGAGATGGTGAAAGAGGGCTGGAGAAACACAGGCTTTGGGGGAAACACAGACTGTTGAATTGCAGCAGTATGTCTGCATTTAAAAAAAAATGAAACGAAGCTTGATCTGGGAAAGGGCAGGATTCTATTCTAGCCAATCCCACTATGTATGCCTGTCTACAACAGACAAGGTAAACAGCAGCTGCCTCCAGAATCCTGTACTGAGCATGAATGAACAGCAAAACAGAGAGGAAATGGGAAAACAGGTAAGTCATCCTCAACAGCAACATGGTGGGCCATGTTGAATAATATATCTTTGAGTCTGGCCACCAGAATGGGAAGCACGAGAAAAGCACAAGAAAATATCCTTGAAACCTTACCCTCTTCTTTCCCATGTTACTTCTGCCTCAGGGACCAATTTTTTTTTAAAGTAGTAATGCCAAATAACAAATCTATTTTTTTAACTGAGGTATGTTCCTGTGGCCACTCCGAAGGAATCAACATATTCTCATTCTCTCAAGTTATTCTCCATTGTACATCATTCCCTATCGCCCATAGCTAACCATCTCTTTAGTGAGAGGAAAGGGCTGTTCGACAGTGGAACACATGCCTTCGGGTGGAGTCTCCCTCCTTGGAGGTATTTAAACAAAGGCTGGATGGCCATCTGTCAAGTATGCTTTGATATGAGAGTTCCTGCATGGCAGGGGGTTGGTCTGGATGGCCCTTGTGGTCTCTTCCAACTCTATGATTCTATGACAGCTAGTGCAGACAGATGTTTCTAGCTTGATTCTTGCCTGTGCCATGAGCTCACAAGACACCGTCTTTCTGTGTTTCCAGATGAAGCTTCTACTGTGAAATTAAAGTGCTTTATTCATGGAAGTTGGAGGAAGGTCCAGACAATGTAGCTCTGCCATGTTTTTCTATTTCTTCTGTCTTTTTTTTTTTTCATAGCAAAGAAAATCTATGCGAGAAGGGAAAGGCAGAGTAGCTGCCTTTGGATTGTGTGTAGTAAAGGCCCTTTGACAGGAAACACCAGCAGGTAAGCTACTTTGTCAGCCTTAATTCTCTCTCTGCCCCAGTTCTGCCATATGAGGGATAATAATGATTTACTTTATAGGGTTTTTTTGCAAGGATTACAGCTAGATAATATATGTGAACCACAATGAACGTTTGAAAGCACTATACAAAGGTTAAGCATTACTGTCCCTTGGTCACCTTTATTTACTTCTATTAAAATGTATATTTATTATTTCTTGGGACTACATACTATTGCAAAAACCCTGTGTCAGTTGAGTTCAGTCAAGAAATCCCTGTCCTCTGCCACTGCCAAATACACATCCTAGTCCAGATGAGTGCGCAATTACTAGTTGTCTTTCATATGTAGACATCTAGTCCATATGTAGCCTTCTCATTCCCAGAAGAGTCAGGAAAGCTGATCAATTAAAAAAAGGAAAGTGGGATTATCTCAGCCAGTGAAGAGGAATTCACAGCCACCATGTATCAAGGACACAGATAAGGGAAGATAGCATATAGTAAGCCACATGAAAACAATGTTGGATTTACAGAGAAACTTAATAAGACACATGGGCCCAAAACAGATGGGCAGGAAGAGGCGCCCTTGTGGTGTGATTAGGGTTCGGGAGCACGCAGCATTTGCACGCTCCTGCACCCTAACACGTAATGGCGCCTGCACCATTACGTAACACCATTTAGATGGCGTATGTAATGGCGCCGCCACAACTGCACAGCTTCTAGACATAGCTGCACAGCTGCGGCAGAGTAAAGGCACCCAATGGTGCCTTTTCTGTGCATTGCACCACAACTGTGGTGCTAAAAAGGAGCAGGGTTTCCCCGCTCCTTTTTTGCTGCACAGCTTTGCTGCGGCGTCTAAAAAAAGGGGGTGCCAGACTACTCTTTTTGGGCGGTCTGTACCACCCCGTGGAATCATAGAGTTGGAAGAGATCACAAGGGCCATCCAGTCCAACCCCCTGCCATACAGGAACTTACAATCAAAGCCATCCCTGACAGATAGCCATCTAGCCTCTGTTTAAAGACCTCCAAAGAAGGAGACTCTACCACTCTCTGAGGGAATGTGTTCCACTGTCAAACAGCATTTACTGTCAGGAAGTTCTTCTTAATGTTTAGGTACAATCTCTTTTCCTATCACTTGCACCCATTGTTTCATGTCCTGTTCTTTGGAGCAGCAGAAAACAAGCTTGCTCCATCCTCATTTCAGAAGCTCAGATTATGAGGGACTTAGAATAGGAGACACTGTAGGCTAGATTTCAGAGGAAGGAATTCGCAAAACTATCTCTGAGTATACCTTGCCTAAGAAAACTCTATGAAATTCCTGGGATCATCATAAGTCAGCAAGCAACTTGAAGGCATACATATACATTGGGTAGGCTCTTCTTATCCATAGGCTTGCCATCTGTGGATTTGAGATTCCACAGATGGCAAGCTCTGCTGTTTTATATGGGTGCGTGTGCATGCTGCTGCACCAGCCATAGGAAAGGACTTGAGGTCCCACAGTTTTTGTTTTCTGCAGGGCAGGGTCCAGAACAGATTCACTATGAATAAGAAGGGACAACTGTACATACACACACATTGTGTTATCCTACATACTTTGTTGCTGCATAGACTCCCATATCGAGACACACTTTATCAATGCAATGGGAGAGGGGTTAAAGTGTGAGAACTTGACAGCAATCTTCCTGAATGCCATTCCTTCTTCTGCTCCTTGTTGGTTTCTAACTTTATTTGCAGACTTTACCTACGGTTACTGTGACACCAAAGCCCATTTTGGACAGTCACCTTAGGTAAATCAAACATGTTGGGTCACAAAAAAAAACAATCAAAACAAATTGCGTGATAAGTCAACATAATGGAGAAAATATCTTGTAAAACCACAATATGTGCTCTACTACATACCTTGACAGCAAAGCAGAAGGAAAAGAGCTATTGCAAACATCCAGTATAAGGACAAACTGCAAACATCCAGTATAAGGACAAAGACTAGCACTCTGTGTTGATCCCAAGGGCTCAGCAGATTCTGTCCAATGTACCATTTTGATTACATCAGACTTTTTAAATTAAAAGATAACAGTCAGACTTTATGTCACCAAGAAGATTCAATGAACCAGAAGCAAAGTGCACAAGTCTTCTGTAAATGTCTAGAGTTCCTAAAGTCAATCCATATTATCTTTCCTACCCAGTGTTTGCATTCTGCTCCTTTGAGTTTAAGGCCAAGTGGAAAAGTAAGAAGGATGAATGAGTCTCACATATTATTCTTGCAACATGCCATGTAGTGTAGTCCAAAACAGTGTGCATTCATTTAAACAACCAAAACACTGAAGTGGGACTCACCGAACACTGGACAAACAAGCGGTTTCAACATCTTTTAAAGTAAGCATTTTTAGTTTGATTCTATCATAAGTGAAGAGCTGGAAAAATCATTGCCTTCATTGAGAATACAGGGTCATTCAGACTTTTTTTAAAAATTGGAACAACATGAATAACCTCTCTCACGCATTCCAGGTTTGTTATTCATACTATGGAACCACATCTCTCCACATCTCTGCAAGTTCAGTTGTTCACAAGTGCAGGGAACCTTCCCTTGTCGCTGCACCCACTGGCAGTATCTATTTTTCTTTCCCCTTTTCCCCTCTCTTTCCCTCTTTTTTCCCCAGCAGCGGCTGTTCCGCTAGGGAAGGGGCAACGCTTTCTTGACTGTGGGGCTGTTGACAATGTGAATGTATTTGAAATGTGTTCAAGGCATGCAGAGTTTTATCCTGTGTCTATTCAGGTATTTACACTGCCGATGATACAAAACTTTTTAAAAACTCAGAAAATACCTCAATATTATTATCTCGAGCTAAGTGGGTTTTTTGGAAGCCCCCCCCCAACTTAACTGGGGGCATTCAGGATGCATGTGAACAGCAGAGATTCATCCTGGATTATTTTCGCCATCTGAATAACCCCTAAGCCATTAAAATCTTGTCAAATGACATTGTGACTATGACTGACTTTTTAAAAATCCACAAAGATGTCTTTTTTCCCACTATGCAGATAGTCCTCACATGCATCGGTTGAACCCCTGTCTGTGGACAATTGTACCAACATTCTTTTAATGCATAATGCTATTTATAATATTCCATGAAACAGCTCCAACAAACTGGTCAAAGATACAAGGCTCAACCCCTGCAATCATTACAGGAACTTATATCCTCTTCTGGGCAAAGCAGGGATCCCACTTTCACACTCAGCAGACTGAAAGCCTCCATGGTTGACTTTCCACATTTGACCTACTACTGAGTGTGTGTTTGTTTAGACAGAAATCTAACAGGGAATTGTTCAATTGCTTACTTAGCTCTGAAATAACTCAGATGGAGTTTACCAAGCTAGACACTTTTCCTATAAAGAGGAACCAAAATTGCAAAAGCAGCACTTGTGAGAGCTGTTCCTTAGGTAAAAGTATTCAGAGATATAGCTGTGTTATCTGGATCATTATGCAAAGGGATCTTCTCTCAAAGGGACTGAGAGAAACAAGTTGTTAGCATAAGCTTTCATAGACTTAAATCTACATCAGATGCATGGAGTGTATCTGATGAAATAGACTTAAATCTACAAAAGCTTACAATACCAATTTCTTTCTCTCAGTTAGTCTCAAAGATGCTACAAGTTCCCTTTATCTCAGTTGAGAGTTGCTGTGCATTTGTACTGCTCCTCAAATCTGTAAGACAGCAGTGTGGACAACTTTGGCCCTCCAGATGCTCTCAGGCTGCTCCTATCATCCTTCCTCACTATGTTGGTTAGGTTGTTGGGAGTTGTTGGCCAAAATAGATGGATAGCCACAGTCTTCCCATCCCTGATAAGAGACTGGGACTCTTCATCATTACATTTATATCAGAACTGTTTAAAATACACTGAGTATATCCATACTGCCTAGTTTTAGCAGTTTGAACCCACTTTGGTTCCACTTTCACTGACCTGAGTCCAACCTATGGGATCCTGGGATTTATAGTTGTGCAAACCTATACAATCCCCAGTCCTCGATGGAGTCACACTCTCCTCAAAGGACTCTGTTCGCAGTCTGGGGGTACTTCTTGAGCCGTCGCTTCACATGACTAGTCAGGTGCATGCGACGGTCAGGAGTGCTTGTTATCAGCTCCGGCTGATACACCAGCTGCGCCCTTTCCTGGCTAAGAGGGATCTGGAGACTGTGATACACACGCTGGTAACGTCACGTTTGGACTACTGTAATGCACTCTACATGGGGCTACCCTTGTGCTTAACCTGGAAACTATAATTGGTTGAGAACATGGCAGCCAGACTCATCACAGGAACATCTAGGAGAGATCATATGTCACCTGTACTTAAGTCTCTCCACTGGCTGCCGATTAGTTTCTGGGCACAGTACAAGGTGTTGGTTTTAACCTATAAAGCCCTATATGGCTTGGGTTCATCCTACATAAGGGACCGCTTCTCCCCATATGTACCCCCCCCCCCCGCACACTCCGGTCCTCTGGGAGGAATCTGCTACAGCCTAGGAAGACCAGGCTGGTGCAGACCTCCCAGAGGGCCTTTTCAGTGGTTGTCCCTAAGCTGTGGAATGACTTGCCGGATGAGATGTGTCTTATTTCATCTATCGATGGCTTCAAAAAAGCCCTAAAAACGCATCTCTTCCGGCAGGCCTTCCCGGAAAATGTATAACACTTCCCGGCTCCAAATCTTGACCGTAGAGTTTTCCAGTCTCTATACATCCACAGCTCAAGGACTTTTTACGTTGATACTTTGATATACTATGTTTTTAACTTGTTGTTTGATTTAATCCTTTTTTCAGGGGGGAGGTGGGGATGCGATTGGATATTTTAATTGCTGTCTGTTTTAACTTTTTTGCTGTATCCTGCCCCTATTGCTCGTTCAGAGGGGCGGGCTAGAAATAAATTATATTATTATAGTTTGGGGAAGTGTACTAGAGAATTCTAAGTCCCTCCTCAAACTACAAATTCCCAGGATTCCGCAGGATGAAGCTAAGGTACCTAAAGTGGTATCAAAACTACTCTAAATCTGCAGTGAAAATAGGCAGCATGGTGCTGACTTCTGTTTATCACTGCAATCATGAAATGTAAGAGTTCACAAAGAGTTCTGAAACCTATAACATTTTCTGGATAAGATGCAATACAACTACAGTGGGTCCATGCTGTCTGCTGGAGTTTGTTTCCAGGACCCCCATGGATACCAAAATCCGAGGATGCTCAAATCCCATTAAATACAATGGCATAGCAAAATGGTGTCCCTTATATAATATGGGAAATCGAAGTTTGCTATTTGGAATTTATAGTTTTTTTTTTTAATATTTTCAAGCCGTGGATGCTTGAATCCGTGGATAAAAAATCCATGGATAAGGACGGCTGACTGTACTAGAAACATCACTACTGCCTCCAATACTAATGTGTGTATAAAATAAATGAAACATGAGCTACAAGCCTCTGGAATATCAGCAATTTCACAGCTGAGACTTTCAATAGTGAAGAGACATAAACAGTTAGCATTTTCTAAAGGGGTACGGAAACCAGAGTGCAATATATTTTAGTCTACCATATTCAATTCAGATATCTGATACTATATTAATAACCTGATTTAGGGTGTAAAAAAGCCAAATAATAAAAGTGATGTAACACGCAATAATATTTTTGAGCCGCACAACAACTGGAAAGTAGAAAGCTTGGTAAGAGAATAAAGAGGAACATAATAGTTTTGTAAGGTTTCTAATACAGAGTATCCAAATATTGTCTTTACAATTTCAATTGTATACAGAATTGAAATTGTAAATAGAACTGAAACTGTAAATATAATTTTCAGACACCGTGGATAATCCCTGTGCTTGATTTCCAATGCAAAGACTCACCAAATGCAAGTTATTACAAAGTAGCACTTTTTGAGTTTTCTTTCAAGAAACACTAGCATGCGTCCTACCATTCCCATTTGGTGCAAACGTGGGAAACGGGTTTCTCAGTGACTGTTCTTAGGTTTTCCTCACTCTCTTTCTGCATACAGGTGAAGAAAACCTTTTTCTTTCAACAGACTTTTGAGGACTTGAGTCTACAAGGCTCATCCTGCTGAAATAATGTGCTGGATTTTCTATTTGTGATATTTGTTGTGCTGTACTTTTTTTAATGTTTTACATTTTGAACTAGCTTTCTTTGGGGGGGGGGGAATTTGATCAGTTTTTAACTTTTATATTTCATGAATGTGTAGATATGTGGGGATTTTAAATCAGTTTTAAGCTGCCTTGAGTACCAAATGGTGCAAAGGTTGGGATACAAATAAATATTATAATAATTATAAGGTAAATAATAATCATAATAAGGCCATGATAATTATAATAAGGCAAAGCAATTCTACTAGACTATTTAATCATGCTAATAATAGTAACTGTGGAAATTGCCTTTGATGCAACACAATTAGAGTTTGAGGTGGGAGCCTTCAAGAAATTAAACTTTCACTACATGCACAAACGTTTACTAGAGACTGTTGTATTTTTATGTACTGTACACCCACATTTTCCTAGCTCAGCAAGTCTCAGCTAGTGCTTCTCTGAGAGCAAAGCCCACTTTTAAAATGAGTTTGTTCACTATGGATTACCTGCCAACATGATGAGAGGCCCATTTGGGAAGTTGCCTTAAGCTGTACAGCGGGCACATGATGCCATTCTGGGCTTACCGTATGTGATTCACTAGGACAGTCAGAAAGCTAAGAGAAAACCACAGCTAGGATCCCTGCCTTGAGTCTAATGTGGCACCAATTCTTCCCTGTACTTCCCAAATGCAACCCAGTTGCTCCGTGCACCTCTCAAAGTCAAGCAGAAACAAAGCAAGAACTATCTACAGTGTGTCAACTCAGCATGTGAAATAGCTTGTTTGCTACCACCCACAGCTCCTCTTTTGGAAACCAGCAAAGGGTGTGCCCCTTGCAACCTTTTTTTTTCTTAACTAACACAAACTCAGAGCAGGAAAGTGACATCTTGCTAGATATAAAGAATATACAAAGCTCCATACACATTAAGTACAAGAGCCTTCCCACCAGAGTTACTTTAAGATCAGTCCAGTATAATAATAGGTATTTCTAATCCTTTCTCCATTAATTTATTTTCTTCCAAGTAGATATATACCTGTACCTAATGCCTAACCACATCTCCAATCATTTGTCTTCTTCTTATCATACACACTAAATGCAGCAGCATTTTTGAAGTGAAGAGATACTTGCGAATCACATACCCATGACAAACATTTATGTGCAAAAAATAAGATTTTCACAGAGTTGGAAGAGACTACAAGGGCCATCAAGTCCAGCACTCTTCCATACAGGAATACACAATCTAGCATGACATTTCCCTACAATGTAGGGGTGGAAAACCAAAGGTCATCCAGATGTCACCGGAGTGGACTACCCATCATCCCCAGCCAACAACCCCAATTTGGGGAGATGAAGAGTATAGTTCAAAATAGGCAGGACAGACATGTGTTCCCAAGCCATTCTACAATGCCAGTGCCAAAGATTTCTTGTCTTTTTTTTTTTCTTGTTGTGTCTACTTCACAGATATGTACCCTCTTATCCTTTCAGGACTTCAGATTGATTGTAAGGTTACACTTTCTTACTGTTTCCTTAACCAAGCCCCAATGCTGTTCAGCTTTTAAGGATGGACTTGCCAAAACCATGGAGCTCCTTCTTTCCTCTCCTCCCTAACACTTTCTCTCCTGTCTTAACAGAATTCAGACACATAGCCTTGTTAGTCCTGAATATCAATATGCAAAGGGATCTTGTAGCACATTTGAGACTAAACTAAGTGAAAGATGTTGTAGCATAAGCTTTTGTAGGCTTGGTCTACGTTTGAGAAGTACCTCATCTGAGGAAGTAGACCGAGAGTATATCCACACTTCAGAAAGCAGTTTGACACCACTTTAACTGTTATGAGTCTACCTTCTGAAACCTAAAAGGTACTGGAGAGGTATTCAGCCTGGTCTGTCACAGAGCTTTGGTGTCTCATCAGACTACAAATCCCAGGATTCTGTAAAATAGAGTCATGGGAGTTTATCACACAATGGGAATTGGAAGTATAATCCAATGGCAATTTGAATGTAATCATGGGGTTTTGCATTATTGCGTGAAAGCTGATCACACACATTTTCGGGCAATGGGAAGTCCTTCCAAACACAATCGTGGAGTTTCACGTTATTGCGTGAGAAACTATCACTCCCAATTTCGGGCACTGGGAGGCAATTTTGGGCAGTTCCGAATGCGATGCAGCATCAATACGCAATCACGTAAATTCGCTGAACTAGCAAATTCACTCAATTCCGAACTGGCCCCACTTTCATTTCTTTCGAAATTGAGGGAAATTCCTCCCGTGTGATAAACTCCATGGCCTAGTTTGGCGTAGTATTCAGTACTGTGTTTCTGCAGTGTGTTTGGACTGCAGTTAGCCTCAAAGGTACTACAAGATTCCTCTCCTCTTAATGTATAGAGATCTCGTAATACCTTTGAGACCAACCGAAAGAAAGAAGTTGGTGGCATGAGGTTTTGTAGACTTAAGTTTACTTCCTCAGATACATTTGAGGAAGTACGTTCAAGTCTAGGAAAGCTCGTGCTGCCAATTTCCTTCTTTCAGTTAGTCCAAAATGGGCTACAAGATCTCTCTACATACTGATTGTACAGACTAACCCAGCTATGTCTTTGAATTCTCCTATCTTAAATGATTGAAAGGTATAAAACACACTGCAGAAATAATCCAGTTTGAGACCACTTTAACCACAATAAAGTACAATGCCTAGGGCAATTAAAGTGGTCTCAAAGCAGGTAACTTTCTTTTTATTCTGCAGTGCGGAATACACCTTTGATCTACCTCCTCAGATGCATGTGAGGAAACAGACCAAGCCTAGGAAAGCTTATGCTACAACCTCTGTGGTGCAGTTAACTCTCAAAGGTGCTACAAGATCCCTCTCCCCTCTTAAGTGACTGAAAGTAATAAACTATGTAGAGAGCTCTTGTAGCACCTTTGAGACTAACTGAAAGAAAGAAGTTGGTAGCATGAGCTTTCATAGACTTCAGTCTACTTCCTCAGGTGCTTTTGGTGCAGTGGACATATATATGACATAGGTATTGACATTTTCACATAGCAGTGGCATATATATGTCCCTGGCTTCCACTTCATCAGTCTAATCTGATGCTGCCAATTTCTTTCTTTCAGTTAGTCTCAAAGGTGCTACAAGACCTTTCTACATTTTGATTTTACAGACTAATGTGACTATATCTTTGAATTCTGAAAGCGATAAAGATGGCTAGCCTTTTAATTTGGCTTTGTGGATATGATTTTAATGTATTTCCTCGGATGCAGCTAAGCAAATAGACCAAATCTAGGAAAGCTCATGCTAGGAAATCTTATGCTGTAAGATTGGTGCAGTTAAGTCTCAAAGGTGCTAGAAGATCCCTCTCACTTCTTAAGTGACTGAAAGTGATGAAATTCAAAGATATAGCCATGTTAGTCTGTGGAATCAATATGTAGAGAGATCTTGTAGCACCTTTGATACTAACTGAAATAAAGAAGTTGGCAGCATAAGCTTTCATAGACTACAGTCTACTTCTGCAGATGCATATAATGACAAAGATGAAAGTAATAAAGATGGCTAGCCTTTTTAATTCTTCAGTATGGATACACTTTTGATCTACTTCCTCAGATACAATAGAACAAGTCTAGGAAAGCTCATGCTAGGAAAACTTATGCTACAACTTCTTTGGTGCAGTTAAGTCTCAAAGGTGCTAGAAGATCCCTCTCCTCTCTTAAATGATAAAGATGGGTAGCCTTCCTTTAATTCTCCAGTGTGGACTATATCTCTGCTCTACTTCCTCAGATGCAACTGAGGAAATAGACCAAGACTAGGAAAGCTCATGCTAGGAAAGCTTATGCTATAACATCTTTGGTGCAGTTAAGCAACTTAAAGATTGAAAGTGATTGAGATGGTGCTCCACTTTTGCACCAAGCTGGTTTTTGGAAGGACATCTTGGACGCCAACCACTCAACTTTGGCAAAAATGATCTATGATTTACCTTTCTGGATGTTTTTACAACATCAAAAGAACGTATTATTGGGTGGAAATTCTTATAATCATAGAATCATAGAGCTGGAAGAGACCTCAAGGGCCATCCAGTCCAACCCCCTGCCATGCAGGAACTCACAATCAAAGCATCCCTGTCAGAGGGCCATCCAGCCTCTGTTTAAAGACAGCCTCTTTTTGCCCCAAGGTCTGTTATCTCTATTGTTTATAAGTTTGATAAAACCTAATAAAAGTTAAAAAAGAAAAGAAAATCCACATGGTTTCCCAGGAAAAAAGAAAAGAAAGCAATCCAAGATGGGTGGATAGAGAGAGCGTATAACTCCTGTGTTGAAACAGCTTCACTGGCTACTGGTTAGTTTCTGAGCACAATTCAAAGTGCTGGTCGTGACCTATAAAGTCCTACATGGCTTAGGTCCAGACTATTTGAGAGACCGTATCTCCCCATACGGACCCCCTAGAGCCCTAAGATCCTCAGGAGAAGGCTTTCTCTCAGTCTCACCACCATCCCAGGCTTACCTGGTGAGGACACAAGAGAGAGCCTTCTCGGTGGCTGCTCCCACCCTCTGGAACTCCCTTCCATGGGAGGCTAGGCTGGATCCCTCCCTAATGGCCTTTTGCTGGCAAGCGAAGATGGTTTTGTCCCAACAAGCTTTTTAAAGCATGCAGGGCTGGTTTTATTAGGGGATGGAAGGGCTGGGAGTTGGTTTCGTTTATTTTTAACACTGTATATTTTAAATTTTGTACGTTTTAAAATGTTTTACTGGTTTAATTGGATTGTTTTAATTGTTTTTAAAGTGTCGTTTTAATGTGTTTTATATACTGTATATACTCGACTATAAGTCAAACTCGTGTATAAGTCGAGGGCAGGTTTTGGGGACCAAATGTATGGATTTTGATATAACACTTGAATACGTTGAGGGTAAAGCTTAAGGGCCTGTAACAGGATCTAAAGGATGGAGCAAGGGAAACAATGCCGAAGAACTTACAAGATTGTAGCATGCCTAACTGCACTCACACTAAAGATTGGATGGATGAGAGGACAGAGGAGGGTCTGGCTGCAGGACACATTTTACTCTTGCCTTTCACCCGGGGATAGTTCATTTTTTAGTAAGAGTTAAAGCGCAGTACACTCATCCCTCCATATTTGTGGTTTTGAGATTTGCGGATTTGATTATTCACGGATTTGATTAATATATTCTTTCTAGGAATATCTAGGTCCTCCAGTGCAACTCTGCGCTCAACTTTAACTAAAAGTTGCACTGAAGCACCTAGAGATTCCTAGAGAGAATACTCTACTAGGCATTTGTAGTTCCTCCAGCGCAGTTCTATGGTCAGTGTCTGTTGGACATTGACCACAGAGTTGCACTGGAGGACCTAAAGATTCCTAGAGAGGTGTCCTCTCAGGTAAAAACATGGTGTTTTTGTTATTTGCAGTTTTCCCTTTGTACAGCCCCTAACCCTAGAGAATATGGAGGGACAAGTGCATTTACATCAGCATGAGGATAAGTTGACTCAGGTTTTTGGGGTCAATTTTTTGGCTGAGGAATGAGAGGTCTTATTATGTAGCCCCTTTGAGACTCACTGAGAGAAAGAAGTTGGCAGCAGGAGCTTCCCTAGGCTCCAGTCTCCTTCCTCAGATGCATTTGAGGAATATAGTATGGAGAGGGAGGTCTCATGTAGGCCCTTTGAGGCTTATACTCCATGAGTATAGACAGTGTGTGTGTGTGTGTTGTAAGCCGCCTTGGGTCCCCGCTTGGGAGGAAGGCGGCATAACGTTCACACTGGAGAAATAAACCGGTTTAAGTGCCATGGGTCAATGCTGTGAAATTCTGGGAATTGTAGTTTGTTGTGGGGCCCAGAGCGGAGCGGAGCTCCGCTCTGGACCCCACAACAAACTACAATTCCCAGAATTTCACAGCATTGACCCATGGCACTTAAACCGGTTTGTTTCTCCAGTGTGAACGCAGCCAGAGTCAAAGATAGATCCCGACCTGGTTCCCGAAGACGGCGAGGGCGCAGGCGCTGGAGACCTCGGCGGGTCCGAACCAGACGGAGGCGATGCGGGAGGGCATGCCGAGGATGAAGACCTGGGCGAGGGCGCAGAGGACCTGTCCCAGGAGGGTGACCGGGAAGAGGTCCGGGCGGGCGCTGCCGGTCTTGACCCAGGCGCCCAGGCAGTTGAGGGCCGATCCGGCCAGGGCCACCAGTCGGAGTCCCCGGCGCTCCAGGAGCCAGGCCACGGGGAAGAGGAGCGGGATGTAGACCAGCATGTAGCAGAGGGAGAGCCAGTCCACGGCGAAGGGGCTCACCCCGTAGAAACCCGAGACGGTGGAGTTGATGCTCCCGTACTGGATCCACTGGAAGGCGTTGCAGAAGGAGTAGGCGCTGAAGAGCAACACCACCGGCCACCGGCGACGGCTCAGGCGGATCTCGGGGGGGACGGCCTCCTCCTCCGGAACACCCCCGTTGCCCAGCTCCCCAGGGAACTCCTGGGGCAACTTCTCCCCCGGGGCCGGACCCTCGCTCCCCATCGCCCCCGAAGGAGGAGACGGAGGAGCCATCCGGAGCTTGGATCCCCAAAGAACTTTGCTCCTCTCCTCTCTCTCCTCTTCCTCCAGATGTTTTGGACTAGTCCTACTCCACTTCCCAGAATCCTCAACCGCTAGGGGCTTCTGGGAGTTGTAGTCCAGCACACACAGAAGACCAAAAAGGTCTGTCCTGAAGCCACACTATTCAAGGCTCCAGACCCAGAGCCCTCCCGGCCTTGGCCGCAGCACCGCATGCCTCTCTTCTTTGAAAGTCTACCTTGACCACCTTTTATCTTAGTCTCTTTTTGGGCCTGCCCTTCCCTCCCCTTCCCTTCCCGGGGCCTGAGTGGGTCCCTCCAGCCCTTCCCTCCCTCTCCAGCACGTGATGGAGCCCTTCTCCCCGCCCCCCGAAACAGGGAGAGCTTGGCTGGACACGTCGCTTCCCAGCCCGCCTTAAGTCGCAAATAGCAATAGCTACCTGGGAGGAGGAGGAGGAGGAAGGCGGGAAGGCTGTCCCTCCCATCTCTGGGCCCTCATTGGTCACTTAGGACTGACCCACGTCCCCTTCTCCCTCCCAAAATCCCAAAACAGACGGTAGAATTTCGAAATTGCATCCACACTGGAGAAATAACCCGGTTTGGAAGCACTTTGACTCTTTGGCTGCGTTCACACTGGAGAAATAAACTGGTTTA
This sequence comes from Urosaurus nigricauda, assembly GCA_034509955.1. Classification (NCBI taxonomy): domain Eukaryota; kingdom Metazoa; phylum Chordata; class Lepidosauria; order Squamata; family Phrynosomatidae; genus Urosaurus; species Urosaurus nigricauda. Next base: position 42,216,909 of record JAOEGL010000001.1, read on the forward strand.
AGTGCCACGGCTCAATGCTGTGAAATTCTGGGAATTGTAGTTTGTTGTGGGGTCCAGAGCGGAGCTCTGCTCCGCTCTGGGCCCCACAACAAACTACAATTCCCAGAATTTCACAGCATTGAGCCGTGGCACTTAAACCGGTTTATTTCTCCAGTCAGTTTGACCCACTGCTATGGAGTTCGGAATGCGTTCAGAATGACTTCCCATTTCCTGAAAATGACCCCCCCCCATTCCCCAAAATTGCATGAGATGCTTTAATACTAAATAACATAAAACCCATGATTGCGTTCAGAATCACTTCCCTTTTGCCCGAAATTGCATGAGATACGCTCACTCGCAATAATGTGAAGCCCCGTGATTGCGTTCGGATTGCCATTGCATTATACCGCCAAATTCCATCGTATGATTCTATGATAAAACTCCATTGTGTGCAGTTTTGTCGTCACAAAAATCCCTCCTTCGCTCAAAGCCACAGAGACAACCTCCTTTCTGCAAAGCTGCCAAGGCCTTTTGGCGGGAAAGTGGCAAGAGTTCTAAGTTCTTTAAATTGGGTTTTAATATTAATTCCCTGAGAGGCTTCCTGAGGAGAGGAGCCAAGGGACAAGCAGCCGCAGCTTCGGCCCAGAACTGGGTCAATGGCTTTGGCAGAGAAGGCTAAATGTCTCGCAAAACTACAGTTCACAGAATGGCCTACCATTGAGCCAGGGGCAGTTAAAGCAGTCTGAAACTGGATTATTTCTGCAGTGTGCTTTGGACCTACGAAGCATGCATTTATAATTATACGACTCTTGTGTTAGCTTTTCTTTTGCAGCGTCGCCTATTTTTCTTGAATGTCCTGCATTTTGCAGTGCCTTGTCCTCTTTGGAGGTTAGGGCATCTGCTGCACACACAGAGAAGTTGCCCTGGTGTAGTAAACATCATTTTCCCTAGGCTTTCATGGCCAGCATAGGTTTTTTGGGATTTTTTTTTGTGGGTTTTTCGGGCTATGAGGCCGTGTTCTAGAAGAGTTTATTGCTGACATTTCGCCCACAGCTGTGGTTCTCTGAAGATGCCAGCCACAGCTGCTGACACAACGTCAGGAATAAACTCTTCTAGAACATGGCCTCATAGCTCAAAAAACCCACACCAAAAAAAAAAAAAAAAATCCCATATCCTTTTGCCTTCTTGTGTGTGCAGTGGAGTCAAATTGGGCAAATCTGGGCCAGAAGTCTCCAGTTTCTTTCACACTACACCGTTATAGCACTTCGATACCACTTTAACTGGTTCTTAGGGAACTCTGGAATGAGTACTTTGGCAAGGCACTAGAGCTCTCTGGCAGAAAATTCTTGCAAAATTATCAGTTTTCAGAACCTTAAAATATGAAAAGAGCACACATAACACAAATGGCAAACAGAAACAACACATATAAATCAGATTTAAACAAAGACCTGTACATATACCATACATATAAAACACCACTGAAACACTTGGTTGTTGTGGGCCTCCAAATAAATGTTGACTTATGGTGACCATATGGTGAACCTATCATGGGGTTTTCTTGGCAAATTTCTTCAGAAGGGGTTTGCTATTGCCATATTCTGAAGCTGAGAGAGTAGGACCTACCCAAAGTTATTCAGTGGGCTTTTATGCTTGAGCAGGGAATTGAACCCTGATCTCCAGAGTCGCAGATCAACACTCAGACCAATACACACTGCCTCTCCAACATATAAACTAACATCTCCTTTGCTCTTGTCCCCCCAATCCCACTTAAAAGATGGCTTCCCACCACCCTCAGATTGTCTCTTTAATGTTTCTCTCACAGTCATGCATGGAAATAGGGAATACAATTTCATTCAGAGGGGCGGGTTATAAATAAAATATTATTATTATTATTATTATTATTATTATTATTATTATTATTGAATGATTCTAACTTTAGTGTTCAGCTGTATATCTTTACGCTTAAGACCTTGTCTAGTTCTTTCATAGCTGCCCTTTCTATTCCTAATCTTCCAATTTCTTGACTTCAGTCTCCGTTCTGATCAATGTTTGGGAAATCTTTAACTATTTCAATTTCCTCCTTATCTAGGTTGGATTTATGTAAATCCTCTGTGGTTATTCTTTTTGTTTTCTTTAAGTTTAACATTAGGCTTGACTTTGCACTTTCTTCTTTGACTTTCTTTAATAATTGTTCCAGGTCTGTGACAATTTCCTCTAGTAGTATGATGTTGTCTGCTTATCTCAAGTTGTTGATATTCCTTCCTCCTATCTTCATTCCTTCTTCTGTGTCCACGCTTGCTTTCGTTGTATGATATTTTCTGCATACCAGTTGAACAGATAGGGTGAAAGGATGCAACCTTTCTTGCCCCTTTGCCAATTGGGAACCATTCTATTCATATTCTGTACTAACCATAGCCTCTTGTCCTATGTACAGATTCCTCATCAGGACTGTCAAATGTAGTGGCACTCCCGTTATTTTAAGACCATTCTCTTAAACTGTTACAAACTGTGTACAGTCAGCCCTACACATTTGTGGCTTTGACTTTTGTGGATTTATTTGTGGTTTTGATAAATATGTTATTTCTGGGAATCTCTAGGTCCTCCAGCGCAACTCTGCCAGACGTGGACCATAGAGTTTTGCTGGAAGTTCCTAGAGAAAATACTTTGCTAGGCATTTCTAGGTCCTCCAGCGTAATTCTATGATCAACTTCTGGCAGAATAGATTTGCACTGGAGAACCTGGAGATTTCTAGAGAGGTGTTCTCTTAAAAAGAATGTTGTTTTTTTATTTGCATTTTTCCCACATTCACCTGAGTCCTTTATCCCTAACCCCAATGAATGTCGAGAGACCACTGTATAGTGTGAAAGAGACCTCACTGAGAGCAGCTTCCAGACACAGCTTTCACCATGACATCCCTTCCTCTCATTCATCGTACAGGGTCTGGCCTCTGAACAATGCATTGTTCCACTTTTAACTCTCCTATGTTTTCCTAATTTCACAAAAGAAACATGGGAGGGGTAGAGTATGGAATAGCTACATAGTATTTTGATTGACTGTTGTATTTTTGTAAGTTTTTGTGAGCCAGCTTGGGTCCAAGTTGGGAGAAATGGGACAAATAAATAAATGGTAGTGGAATCCCTGTTTGCAAACACCGTTGCTTCCTAGTATGTAGAGAGATCTTGAAGCCCCTTTGAGACTAACTGAAAGAAAGAAGTTGGCAGCATGAGCTTTTGTAGACTTAAGTCTACTTCCTCAGATGGATTTGGTCCCTTGCTTCCTAGGTCCCTTGCTTCCTAGGACAAGGTGATGGGGAACTTTTACCCAGCAGACAAATTTGGCCAACATGACTCATCTAGAGACTTGGAATGCAGCCCTGTCTCCAAACATCCTCCTGGGTTCCATTTCAACTTTTTGTCCAGGAAGATTTCCAAAACATCCTCCATGTGCAGCATGACTGAGAGTTATGAATTTATCTTTATATAAGCAGTTTTTAGTTTTTAGTCATGTCCTCCATTTTTCTTGACATTTTGTGGTGTCTTGCCGTCCTTTGCAGTTAGGATAACTGGTCAACAAGCTCAAGGAAGAGCAACTGAGCTGAAGTCTGTGGCATAACCATTTCATTCTTCATTTGCCTTCTCATGAGAACAAGGGAAGGAGCAGACCTGGACATGTTCAGGTGGGAGTTCAGGAACCAGCTACGCCCCAATCTTGGAAATCAGCCAGCGCCTCAAGCACCAACGGAATGCTCTTCAGTTTTTTGTGAGTGTTTCAGGCTATGTGGCCATGTTCTAGAAGAGTTTATTCCTGGCGTTTTGCCAGCATCTGTGGCTGGCATCTTCAGAGAACGCTGGCATGCCAATTCATTCATTTCATAGGGTTTTCTTAGGGGAGGATTGTTAAGAGGTGGTTTTGCCAGTTCCTTCCTCCACATAGCCTACTGCTCCTGAGTGTCATTGGCAATCTCCCAGCCAAGTACTAGGCAGGCCTGACCTTGCTTAGCTTCCAAGATCAGATGGAATTTAGTGCCTTTAAGTTATTTAGGTGGGTATTACCAGGTTGAGTTAAATGTTAATTTTGGCATTTAAAGGCCACCAGGTTTTGGGTTCCTACAGAATTGGGTGTCTCCACATGTAAAATACTTGCAGCTTAATATGTTCTCAGGTGCTTTTCAACTACCCCCACAAGTGTGAAAAGCAAGGTGAGGAAATGGCCTCAGAACATGTTCCTAGATGCGTTCTTTACTTTCTTTTTGCAGACAAGCAAATTCTTTTCTATTCTGACAAGCATTTGATGAGTAATTATATAAGGCCCATTTTACACAGTGCACTAGATATTTCTAATCACTTGTCTGGTCTCTGTGTTTTAATACTGGTATATGTTTTAACCTGGTTTTAATCTTTGTAGCAATTGTTTTTTAACTTTTGTATTTTGTGGATTTTAACAATGTTTTTAATTGTTGTAAGTCATTTTAATTCTCAGTGTGGGGAAAAGGTGTGATATAAATGAGGAGGACTGGGAACTTTGTGTTGTGTGCCGGTGACCCGATCATGGAGTTTTCTTGACAAGATTGTTCAGAGGAGGTTTGCCATTGCCTTCCCCTGAGGCTGAGAGCATGTAACTTGCCCAAGGCCACCCAGTGGGTTTGGGAACTAAACAGACATTATTTTCGCAGGCCTCATAATCTGTTCCAGGCAAAATCATTTTTTCTCTTAATTTTTTTCCCTGCAGCTTTTATATATTTTATAGTTGACCTGCCCTTTTGTACTTGAAATATGCCTTTATTCTTGTCATGAGCCACACAGAGAATGTAGTTATAGGGTTGCATATAAATAAATGCCTTAAATAACTCTAGTACTTAAAGAACTAAGGAGTGATTATGTAGCCATCAATAAACCCCCTTTTGTGTTAATCCGCACTGTGACCTATTAAGTCAATGACAGAAGGATCAATTCTAAAAGCAGCTCTTTCTCATGATTTTTAATATAGAAATAAGTGTGCAATTGCTACTGCTAATTAATGTGAGTTGTAAAATTTACCACCAGCTCAAATAAACAATGGTAGAGGAAGAATTCCAGTTATTCAGGGCTTAGTTTCATTCATCATTATTCAGCTTATTTATTTAATTATTAACGGTATTTATACCCTGCCCTTCAGCCCTAAAGGCTCTCAGAGCGGCTTACGCTTATTCATGGACTGCAATCCCAAAGACACTTCCTAGGGTGTGAAAATATTCAGAAGTAGCTATGTTGGCTGTGCAGCAAAATACAACAAAATCCACGAGCACTGATGTCTTTATTGGGTCACCTCAAAAGCATAAAATACATTATGCAAGCTTTTGAAACTTCACTGATAAAAATCATACAGAAAAAAATGCCGACAATGTTAGAGTCACAGGCGTACATTCTGTCTGAGACGTTGTCAGTTAAGATGGTATTGAGGGATTTCAACTCAGACAGACACTGCTCCCCTTATCAGCCATGTGGGGACTAGGGATAAAGGGCAATAAAGGACAGGTAATAAAATTTCAGCTCCATTAGCAATTGAAAAATAACTTTTCTTGAGATCCAGATGACCCTGTCCTGTGTGAAGCTAAACAGTCCTTTCTCAAGGTGTCTATGTACTAGGGAGAAAAATCTTTGAAAACAACAGGACTGACTGTGTTATAAATTTGCATAGGCTTGTTTGGAGCACCTTTGGTATGCCTCTCCATTTCAAGGGATCAACTAGAGCAGGGGTCCCCAATCTTTTTGACTCACATAGCCCTAATGGATCCATGGACCACAGATGAATACCACAGTCCATTTCAGCCCAAAAGTAGGTGTTTGAGAAGCACTGGTGTCACCCCCCCCCCTTTATGGTGTCACCTGGTGTGGTCTGCTCCCATGCATCTCCCTAGTGACGCCACTGCCTGGTGCTACTTTTGTTTCAAATTGGGTTTCAGTTTTATGCCCAAGATTTTAGGGAAAATAGGATCAGGTTGTCATTGTACTCACTTTTGAAGTAGTTTTTGTTTAAATAAAAATCAGTATCACAGCAGAATGCAATTGAATGTGTATACAAGAGTTTGGAAAATATAAGACTATAGCTCCAGATCACCTGTGACCATGATGGCTGGGGAATTCTGGGAGTTATAGTCAAAAAGGAATTATCCCAAGCTCTGCTGCATAGATATTACTCATATATGGATAAGCAAAACAAAACAAAACAAAACAACCCCTCCCCCAAAAAACACCTTTTGATGACCTCTCATTATTTCTCTCTTTTTTATCCCAGAGTTACACATAATTTCCCATCACTCTTGAGTAAGTACAAGGAATCATCTTAACATTTTTATATCCTATAAGGGTGGGCAGTTTAGCCTCCAAAATTATACAACTGCATCATTGGGCTTCCATGATTCACTATGTCATATGCTTACCTCCCATTTTATGCTGTCTTTTGGAAATATACCACAGTAGTATATAGCACTGATATTATCCACATTCACTCTTTTAAAAGTCCCATTGTTGTCAACTGTTATTTATTTATAACCTCCCTTTCTCCCATGGGCGGGATTGTACTGTTTTAACTCTGCTGTAACCTGCCCCGATTGTTTGTTCAGAGGGGAGGGCTATAAATTATTATTATTATTATTATGGCAGTTTCCAACATATTTTTTTAAAATGACTACCAGTAAGTTATAGCTACTGAATTGCAAGTTAATCTGGTCTCCAACCTTTAAAATATAAATGAAAGCCATTTAAAATGCAACAACAACAACAATGACAAATTACTCCAGAATATTGTATTTAAAAGTCCTGTTCATAACCCCCTTGTACATATCAGACAGACAGTTGCTGAAGGACAACAGATGGGGGACTATTGTTGCTTCTCACACTGCGATGCAGCAGCTAAAAAAGCCAATGCAATTCTAGGCTGCATCAGGAAGTAATAGTACCACTCTCTTCTGCTTTGGCTAGGCCTCACCTGGAATACAGTGTCCAGTTATGAGCACGACAATTCAAGAAGGATGTTGATAAAGTGGATTGTGTCCAGAGGAGCAATAGCAAGAGCAAGTACATTTCTATATCACTTACCAATGTACTAAGTGGTTTACAAAGTGTAAGCTAATTACCCCCAATAAGCTGGGTACTCATTTTATCAACCTAAGGAAGGATGCCGGGTTGAATTGATCCAGAGCACCTGGCTGGTATTGAAGTCACAACCTTGTGGTTTGTGAGTGAGTGACTGCAATACAGATATTTAACCACTGCACCACCAGGGCTCATTGGAGGGCAACCAAAATGGTGAAAGGTCTGGAAACTATGCCCTATGAAGAGCAACTTACAGAATTGGGTAGGTTTAGAAAGAGAAGGTTAAGAGGTTACAGCATAGCACTGTTTAAATATTCAAAAGAATGTCATACTGAAGTTGGAGCAAGTTTGTTTTCTGAAGCCCCAGAAAATACGATCTTGGGCAATGGATTCAAACTATAGGAAAAGAGATTCCACTTCAAGATCTTCCTGACAGTAAAGAATACTCTGCCTCTGAATGTGTTGGAGTCTCTTTCCTTGGAGATTTTTAAACAGAGGCTGGTTGGCCACCTGTCAGGAGTGCTTTGATTGTGAGTTCCTGCATAGCAAGGGGTTGGACTGGATGACCCTTGAGGTCTCCTCCAATTCTATGATTATCTGTGAAATGCTGGAGATGTGTAAATTGTGCAAAACAGCCCTGCTACTTATTTAAAATATGAATTCCCACTTCTGGAGGCTTCCAGGTGACTCAATGTACCCTTTTGGAGGACCACACAAAGGTCACTCTTGGGTGTACTTGATGGTGAAGTAACAAGAATCTTAATCAGAAGTACCACTTTGTCAAATGAAGCATACTTTCTATTAAGCTGGGCATAGAGCTGCAGTCTCAGAAAAGTAGGAACAGCAGATGCCTTTTGACATTCTTTCTGTGATTATTGTTCATGCTTGAGCATTTAGGGACCCCATGCAGTGCAAGCTTTTAATGCTGACTCTACTAATCCTTGACACAAGAATGACTTAAGTTAGTGAAGATTTTAGACCCCTGAGGAAAAAAGAAACTGGGGAAGAATTTCTGGTTTGTAAACAACTGGACCTAATGTTAAGACCTCTGTGGGGCGGAGGGGGTGAGTAAAAACTGATATACTAGTCACAAGCCCTGACAGCCCTAAATTAGGGTCATTAGCATTAGGTTTGATGTACTCTCTGTTTATAGTTCATTTATAGGCTAGAAATATTGTAAGAAGTGTTTTAATGACTGTATTGCAGAAACATGATGCAGAATAAATTCTTCTTGTAAGCAAGGTCAATCACCTTTATGGGATTAATCAAGCAGTTCAAACTTCATCTGGCATGTACACTTAGGAGTAACAAGAGAATGATAAATATATGAACTAAGCAAATTTACAGTGTTTATTGTAAGATCTCTGTGAGTTTATTGTTTTCCTAAGCCATACATTCTAAGCTGTGAGGATGTATCCTTAGAACTGAAGCCAAGCATTGTCTCTTTCAAAACTACAGTTCACCCCATCCTGCATGTGGAAGGTGTCTTCCAAATGTCCAAGGGAACATACCCAATATCTACACCTGTTTTTGATTGTAGTTTCTACTCTACAAATCTTTGGTGTATTTATTTATTCTTGTTACATGGAACCTTGGATCTCCAATAAACTCTAAACATGAGATCTCCAGCAGAGTCCCTGTAGCATACATAAGCTTCCACTTCACAGTTACAGCACTATGATTAAGCTTTAACCACCATGACAACATCCCAAGGAATCCTGGGTTTTCTAGTCTGTTAATGCACTGGATCTTTCTGGATGAGAATTCTTAATGTCTTTAGATAAACTACAAATCCCAGGATTCCATAGGATGTTGCTGTGATAGTTAAAGTGGAATTATGATGCTATAATTGTCTCATGTGGAAGGGCCCTAGGATAGTAATACAAAGCTTTTTTGGTAGCATCTCCTCAAATATAGAACTTCCTTCTAAGGGAAATCAAACTGGCTCTGTGTTGCTCAGTTTCCAAAGCCAATAATATTATTATTCTATATGCACATCTGCTATTTAAATGTGTATATGTGTGTGTGTATGTTTTAGAAGCCTTGGTGAGTAGAAAAGCAATTCAAAAATACTTGTAAAAATAAACAAAATAATCAAGTAAAAAGCCACTCACCCAAATAACAGGTGGGGGAAATTGAAGCCCCCCCCCACCAACTAATATAACAGCAGCAGCAACAACAACAACAACAATAAATTTATAGCCCACCCAATCACAAAGAATCCGGGCGGGTACAACAGTAGAAAAAAAGAAATAGATAGCAATAACAATGACATGAAAAACACAGCTGGGCCCCTGGGCAAGCTGGAGCAGTCTTCCAGAGGGCTGGGAAGCCAGCAATAATAACTACTAGTGTTACTCCAAATGTTAGGGTAATTAGCTTTGCAAGAGGTTTGGGTAACCTTTGGACTGATTTCACCAGTGTATACCAGTACTAAGTGGGGAGGACTTCAGATCTTGGGTGAATTACGATTTTATTTAATTAAAACATATGCAGAATGCAATCACACACACACATACACACACGATAGCAATCCACACAGACACAATATACAGAGCTAACTGAAATATGGGGCTGAGACAGATGGCCGGAGAAACGGTGCCACACAATTATGGTGCTGCCCACACATAGTAGGGCTTAGGAGCATGCAGTTGGTGTGCGCTGGAGTGGCTCAGACAGAGATCCAAGGACAACACAGAATATACACAGAGTGTAGGTGTATGTGCCAGCTGTGTGTGCAAAGGTTAGGTTTGAAACCATATTTATACCTTAAAACTAGGCAATGGGCAATGGGCTGTTTAGCCATGTAACAAAGGCTGAATTACTTATCCCAGGAAATGATCATGGGATTGATGGCTTTAACTTTAGCATAACAAAACAATGATTGGATCAAGAGATCCCTGAGATGGATAGACAAGGACGAGGACGTTTGGCTGAGGACACAACAAGGGGTAGAGAGAGATTGGCTTACGTTGGGTGTGAAGAGATCCTTTGTCTCAAGTTATGAGAAGAAATGCATATTACTTGGGGGAAGGAAGAACCACTTTAGATATGATTATTTTGTTTGCCTGGATGTCCATATGCCTCAGGGAAAACAATCCCCACCCCCAGGACCTGACCTAATGTTTTTGAAAATTCATTTGATCTCTCAAAAGCACGCTGTTTCCAGATAGGAGATATGAAAATATGAGAACTTCAAAAGACAGCACAGGGTATGCAGGGGTGCTTAACAGAGCAGAACAGCAAATTAAGAGTTTTCTGGTATTGACTTATCTTTCGAACTAGAACTGCTTGAAAAGAAGTTGTGGCAAAAGGTCAAAGTTTGGACTTTTGCTTCCAAGCCAAGATCAAGTATTTAAAAGAGATCGTTGCATGGCAAACCAAAATGTATGTAAAACAAACTTCCATCTGAGAGAATGCCTTCAGTTATGAAAATTTAATCATTCAACCTGATTACAAATGTCACTTCCTGTTATTTGTTTTACATGAGTTTACTATTTAGTTTTCACTTCAGATGTTTGAACTGAAATTCACTTCTTATGAAGTTAAGGACAAACAACACTATCAAAAGCCAAGTAAACACAATATAAGACCCTGCAGTGCCAATGTACTTCACTCTTGACCTGCAGCTAAACCAGATGAGCCCTACACAGCTGAGCTCCTGTCAGTCATCCTGCCATTGGTGTTTTCAGCCAAAGAATAAAGGTATTTGTTCCTATTTTCATGCCCTAAATTGCTCTGTGCACTGAAGACAGGAAAGGGTCTTGCCCCAAAGGCTTGTAACTTGAGTACATCAGGGATACTCTGCACGTACCCAGTATTTTCTGACCCCAGAGTCCAGGACATCCTGCATCCAGACAGATATGAAATGACAGGTGGTTTTGACAAAGTAATGCAGTGAATCAAAAGGCCCTTTTTTGCTGCTACAAACTGGTGTAAGTAAAACCCACTTGTACTCCATCTGTTAGCAAAATGCTACTCCTGTGCAAGCAAACGGAATCTGGTCTCAAGGATTCAAACATGGAGACTTGCAGGCCCAGGGGGCCCTAACTGTATAAATCCATACTCATGAATCTATTTTTAAGCCATGTTTGAAGATGTTTTGGAAATACTGTTCTCAAGAACACAGGGTGAGATTTGTATTATTTATCTCTCCCAAAGTTGCTGAATTTTAGTTTCCTGAAGCATTAGCCAGCATAGCTGATACTGAGATATGATGGGAGTTGTGCTCTGTCAGTTTATGGACGCAGTCCCACCCCTATTCAAGAGGAAGGTACAAAGCACTATAATAACAAGAGATATTGAAATCCAGGTGATTGTTGTGGTGTGTTATAGTCACTTTTAGGCTGGAATTCAACTGGTGGCCAAGCTGACTCTGGTAGTGTTATGTGTGTATTGCCTTCAAGTCACCTGTTGATTTATAGCAACCTGGTGAGTTTGTTAGGGTTTTCTTAGGCAAGGAATACTCAGAGGCATTTCTGCCAGTTCCTTCCTCTGGAATATAGTCTACAGCACCTAAGATTCATTGGAGGTCTAATATCCAAGGGCTGATCCTACTTAGGGCCTCTACAGACGAGTGGCTCAACATCACCCGCTTTTGCCCCAGAAGGAGGCAAACCACACGCCACAGCCTCCAGAGGGACCAAAAAGAACCTGCTTCTGGGCGGGTTCTTTTTGCATGCCGGAAGGGGCATGATAGGCATGCTTGCACGCTATGATGGTGCCCCTTGTGTGCAGCACTATTTAGGCACTGCGCATGACAAGCGTCGTCATGGCACGCGCTGTGTAGATGGGCGCATGCCAAGATGGTGCCCTGGCAGTGTAACAAAGGCTTGGAGCATCTGAATGTTCAGCCCAAGTGTGCGTGCAGGCTGGCACAAAGTTCTGGTCTGTACAGACCTTTAGTTTCCAAGAACAGATAGGATCTGATGCTTTTTGTAATCCAACAAAGTAACTTTTCCAAACATTGTAACAACAAGAACAACAAGAATACATTTATTTATACCCTGACCCTTTGAGATCAATCGGGGCGACTAACAACATTAAAATACAATTACATCGAATAAAACAGCTACATCCCTCCCCCCTTAAAACAATATTAAATCTGTTACAGATTAATACTGAAAATTTAAATAACATTAATACAAATTACAAAACAAACAGGACAATGTGGCAACATCCTAATTGATTTTTACATAGACATTGGGGAGTCTACCAAAGAGGGAGTCCCTGAGGCCGGGGTATCTATCCTGGAAAGGCCTGATGGAAGAGATCCGTCTTGACAGCCTTTTTAAAGCTGTCTAAAGATGTCAATTGACGGATCTCATCCGGCAGGCCATTCCACAATTTGGGGGCGACAATGGAAAAAGCCCTCTGGGAGGTAGCCGAAAGCCTAGATTTTTGAGGCTGCAGCAAATTCCTCCCAGAGGACCAGAGTGTGCGGGGAGGATCATATGGGAGAAGGCGGTCCCAGAGATAGCTTGGACCCAAGCCATTTAGGGCTTTAAAGGTGATGACTAACACCTTGTACTGGGCCAGAAACTGATAGGCAGCCAGTGGAGGGACCTTAATACTGGAGTAATATGGTCCCTCCTAGATGTTCCTGACACTAGTCTGGCCGCCATGTTCTGTACTAGCTGTAGTTTCTGAACCAAGCACGAGGGTAGCCCCATGTAGAGCGCATTACAAAAATCTAGACGAGAGATTACCATTGTGTGAACAACAGTCTCGAGATCCCTTACTTCTAGAAAAGGGCGCAGCTGGCATATCAGCCAAAGCTGATAACAGGCGCTCCTGACTGTCGCATTTACCTGATTCGTCATCAGGAGCGACGAGTCAAGGAGCACCCCCAAGCTGCAAATGCAGTCACTGGAGGAGAGTGTGATCCCATCCAGGACTGGACGTTGCAGCCCAATTCTTGGTTTCGGGGCCGCTACCGTGAGCACCTCAGTCTTGTCTGGATTCAGTTTCATTCTGTTTTTCCTAATCCAGCCCATTACCGCTCGAAGACATGGTTTGGGAGCTAGCTCACTGCTAGAATATGTGCTTTGAATGTAGGAAAAACTCAGATAGAGGGCCAGCCTGTAATACTGGCAGTCCATGATGAAACCAGGATACCAGCAGAAGCAGCCCCAATTCAATCTCATCAAACTTTTTTAATTGCAGGATATCAGTCAAACTTTGTGACACCAAGCTGAGACACCCCAGATCAGAAGTTAAGTCTGTGAACCTGTGGGTTCATAAGGGCAAGACAGGAACCTACCCATAGAAGTACAGAATCGTAGACTTGGAAGAGACCATGAGAACCATCCAGTCCAAACCTAACCCATGCAGGAAAATACAATCAAAGCACTTCAGTCATCCAAGCTCTGTTTAAAAGTCTCCAAAGTAGGAGACTCCACCACACTCTGAGGCAGCGTATTTCACTGTCAAACAGCTCTTACTGTCAGGAGGTTTTTTCTAATGTTTAGGTGGAATAGCCTGCATCCTAGATGCAAAACACACTGTAAAAATAACCCTGTTTCAGATCACTTTAACTGCTCTGGCTCAATGCTAGAGAATTCTGTTTTGTGAGACATTTAGCTTTCTCTGTCAAAGAACTCTAGTGTCGCAGTAAACTACAATTCCCAGTATTTCCTAGCTAGTGGGGTTCTTCCACCAGGTAACACCTGGTGTGTGTGGGGGGGGGGGGGAAGCACGGGACCTCCAGAGGGGAGAATACTTCCAGTGCCGTGGCTTCTGGTACCATCTCTAGGGACGGGGAGTACACAGAAGCACCTGTGCAGGGCACAGGGGCATCTGCGCAGACCCGAGCAGCACCCATGTAGCTCTGAGAAGCTCCCACACAGGTCCAATAAGCTCCCACAGGGGGCGGAGCAGCGCCCCAGGTCCCAAAGAGCACCTGTGCAGCCCCAAGAAACACTGTGGTGGCAGAGCAGCACCCGTGACCCCAAGTGGCACCCACACAGGCCCAAGGAGTGCCCATGTGGCCCTAAATAGTGGCTGCACAGTTATAAAAAGCTCCTGCAGGGGTACAAACCTCCAAGGAGCAACATCCACAGGAGGCAGTTAGCCGACCGGGTGTCAACTTCCCTTCTGGAGTGTCACCCGGTGTGGCCCACTCACCTACCCCCCCCCCCCCCCGTGACGCTATTGTCCTTAGCACTGAGCCAGGGAGTTAAAGTGGTCTCAAACTGGATTATTTTTGTAGTGTGTTTTGGATCCTAGTCTCTAGAGCAGCAGAAAACAGGCTTGCTCCATCCTCAATATGTTGTGTATGCTGTTTCCCTTCAAGTTGTTTCTGACTTATGGCAACCATAGGCAAATCTGTCATAGGCGAATCTGTCTTGGTACATTTCTTCAGAGAAGGTTTGCCATTGTTAGAGACTGTGACATCCTCAAAGTCACTCATGGCTTTTCATGGTCAAGCAGGGATTTGAACCCTGTTCTCCAGAATCATAGGTCAATACTCAAACCATTACACCATGCTGGCTCTCTGCAATATGACAGCCCTTCAAATATTTAAACATGGTTAAAATGTCACCCCTTAATCTTCTATTCTCCAGGCTAAACATAGCCTCCATCTCCCTAAGATGCTTCTCTTAGGGCATGGTTTCCAGACCTTTTAGCATCTTGGTCATTCTCTTCTGGACAACTCCCAGCTTGTCAATATCCTTCTATGGTGGTGTCTAGAACTCAGAATTCCAGGTGAGGTTTGACCAATGCAGAATAAAAACTAGTATTGTTATTTCCCTTGATCTAGACCCATGGTGGCGAACCTATGGCATGCATGCCCTCTCTGGCACATGAAGCCATTTCTGAGGGCCCACAGAGACACTGGAGGCCAAGGGAAGAGGCGGAGACAGCTAAAGGCCCGCAAGGACAGGGAAGAGGAGGAAGAGCCCCCCTGCCCTCCTGGGCCTTCAGCAGCCTCTGGGGAAGTCTCATCCCCAGAAGTCCTTTCCCCCAGAGGTCCCTCAGCACTGGGTAACACCTAGTGTGGGAACGCCTTTGAGTTTGGGTGCTTGGTCTCTAAAAGGTTTGCCATTACTGGTCTAGACACTATACTCCTATTGATGCAGCCTAGAATCAGATTGGCTTTTTAAGCTGCTGCATCACACTGTTGACTCATGTTTAGCCTATGGTCTACTAAGACTCCTAGATCCTTTTCAAATGTACTGTTGTCAAACTATATTCATGCATTTCATTTTGTTTTCCTGCCCAGGTGTTTGCCTAAGTTAGATTTCTCTCTGTTGAAATTCATTTTGTTAGCTACCTCTCCTCTATTCCATCATCCAAGTCATTGATAAAGATATTAAATAGCATTGAGTCCAGGACAGAACTCTATGGCACCCCGCTAGTCACGTCTCTCCAGGATGAAGAGGAGCCATTGGTGAGCATCCTTTTGACAGTCATGTTGTCTTACTGCAGTGTTACATTCTGGTCCTCTTTGTTAAAGGCTGAGCTACTTAACTGGAAGAGCAGGAAAGTGGAATGAGTCTCATACACATCACCTTGCAACATCATGATAGTGTGTTCCAGGAAATGTGCATTCATTTAAAGAAGTTAGAAACAAGCAGGAATTATCTAACAGGGAACAAACAAGCTATTTTTAAATTAAAAGCTTCTATCTCAGATCTATCCTGACTGAAGAGCTGAACTATGTAGTCAAAATCTATCCTGGTTTGGTGGTATGGCTTAATCCAAAATTGTATATGTGTTTGTGCTTAAAAGGTTTAAATGAAAGCAACTTGTATTCCAGGCTTATGAGTAAGAGTTACAAACTCCAAAACAAGTAGATGAATATGACAGAGCAAGGGGTAAAGGTTGTGAAACACTCACAAAACTGGTCACTCTGTTCACTAGCTCTGAAGCCATTTGCACAGTAATTAAGAGTGTATACTCACTGATAAGAGCATAAACATTGCCTTGCTGGATCTGGTCAAGGTCCATCTGATTTAGATTCTGTCTCCAACAATGGCCTGATAGCTACCTTAGGAAAGCTCAGGAGACACCTGCCTCTAAGCAGAGCTTAGTAAAGCAGCAGCAGCAGCTGCTACTGCTGCTCCTCCTAATTCTTCGCCATGCTGACTTAGGGATTCTAGGTGTTCTAGTAAAAAAAAACCCATCACACACACCTTTTCTGAACGGTAGAATTGGAATGTTGGATTTCAAGCACTGCAGTGAGAGAGAGGGAGAGAATCAAAAATTATTCACGCCAGGAACTGCTGGCATTTGACGTGTTCATATTCTTTTGGTAATTTTGTCTCTTTTCTTTAGATGCCTAAGTTTCATTTCTAAATGTCTGACTCAAATGTTGTTACTATAATACTAGAAATCTGGAGAGTGAAGGAGCATTTCATTGTGTGTGTGTATGTGTATGAATTGTCGTTTCTGACTTATGGCAACCCTGATTATCATGAGGATTTCTTGGCAAGATTTGTTCAGAGGAGGTTTGCCATTGCCTACAGATCACCCATTGGGTTTCATGGCTGTGTAGTGAACAGGCCGATCAATCAGGCAATCACAGAGCAACATGAGACCAGCCAATGAGACCAACATGATGAAACCAGCCAATGAGAAGCAGGCTGGGCAGGGCTATAAAAGAGCCTTGCAGAGAGGGAAATGTGGGTTAGTTTGATTGAGTTTTGAGAAAAAGAGTCACATCAAAGGGAGGGTGCGCTCTTAGGGTTCCTGAGGGAACAATTTGGTGGAGTTTTGGTGACCAAGAAGGGCCTTAAAAAGTCCAGGGAGGGACTAGATAGGCTGTAGGGAATCTAGTAGGAAGGGACTCAGTTGTGGAACAGGAGATTTTGGTCTGTGTACTTGAGATAGGAATGCCTGTGTGGCTGAATTAGTATTATTATTTTAGGACAACCTTCTGTAAACTAAACAATAAAACAATAGTAACATCTTTGAAACTAATTTATAATTTATTTCTTATATTTTATAATAAACTTGGTTGATGTTTTGAAATACTACTTGGCCTCCGTTTCAACATTTAAAACACGCTACCAAATATTAGTGCCTCAGTGGAGAATAGGTTGTGGGTGAACTGGGAGACTGAGAGTTCACCACAGGCTGAACTGAGAATCAAAAGCTAGTCTCCAGTCCAGCACTTAAATCACTGCGCCACACTGGCTCCAGCATTTCATTAGGGAGGCAGAATTCTTCAATGTCCTAATTTTGTGCCCCACCTCTATACATCCTGGCACCCCAAATGTCATGACTCTGCTGTCACGAAAGAAATTAAAAAGATATACCTCTGGCATGA
Source organism: Urosaurus nigricauda (assembly GCA_034509955.1). Classification (NCBI taxonomy): domain Eukaryota; kingdom Metazoa; phylum Chordata; class Lepidosauria; order Squamata; family Phrynosomatidae; genus Urosaurus; species Urosaurus nigricauda. The sequence continues at coordinate 42,234,234 of JAOEGL010000001.1, forward strand.
CTGAAGATGCATTGACAGAAAAGCCACAGGCTCCTCTTTAAAGCTTAGGAACCTAGCCAAGGAGATGTGCCAATTCTCTCCACTGGACAGAATCACGTGAAAGTTCTAAATTTTAGAGTGTTTTTGGAGTCTAAAAACATTTGGTAACAGTGATATGAAACTGAGAATGATGTGATATTTCTAGTTCAAAAGGAAATGAAAAACTAGGCTTCTAACACATTTTTGACACATTCTATTTCTGCAACTGCAAAACAGCAAGGAAGCTGAATGGAAGAAGAGGCAAGCACAGGGAGGAGGAAAGGCTAGAAAATGGCACACTTGGGAGTTAAAAGTTGAACAAGCCATGTTTTGTAAAGGGACAAATTCTTTGCCACTGAGTAGGTTGAGGAATGGAAATCTTGGAAAATAAAGGTTATAAAAGACTTGCACTATCACTCCCATTGATTTAGAGGGAGGGAGGAACCCACGACACCCAGGTCTTGGCTTACTGCCTTTCTGTTTTTATGTATTATATTGTCCTTTTCTTTAGAGCTTGGAAAAAATACTTATTGCACTAGCAGTCCCATGTCTATAAAGTAACTTTCTCAAACTCTGCTTTTCTATTATAAAACCAAATCTTCAAAGATTCTGTGTAAATTCTTATGAATCCTTTTGCTAAATATAAAGCGTGTTTCCACAGTGGCTTCCTTAAATGGATACTCCAGGAGAGCTCAATCACATCACATCAGTGGCAACTAAAGTGTGATACAGAATGTAAATCTTCATAAAACTGAAAGCTGGCCTCAGTAGACTCCATGATAGGCCAAGAGGTTACATTCGCTGCTTGTTTCAATGACACATTTGTACAACAAGGCCACTGTGTTTTGTTTCCAGTCATCTCCAAGAAGAGAAACAGAGACCTAGTCACAATACAAATCTTGGTATTCAATATAGAGAGATAAGGCTGGTGGTCTGAAGACTGAAGGACATTCTCACCCCTGGAATAGAAACATGGAAAAAATTTAAAAGGAACTGACTAAGATGTGTGTGTAATAAATAATAATAATAATAATAATAATACATTTTATTTCTAGCCCGCCCCTCTGAACAGGCAATCGGGGCAGGGTACAAGAGAAGTTAAAAAACGTCACAATTAAAATATCCAATCCCATTCCCAACTCCCCCCCCCCTTAAAAAAGAATTAAACCAAAGATAAGTTAAAAACAGTTACACATAAACAGGAACCACAATGTCACACCAAAAGACTTCCTGAGCTGTTTGACCAGATGGAAACTGAAAACTAGCAAGAGATAGAGCCGGGAGATGCTAGACATTTTCTGAGAAGGCCTGCCGAAAGAGATGCATCTTTAGAGCTTTCTTAAAGCTGTGAATAGATGGAATAAGACGCCTCTCATCTGACAGGTCATTCCAAAGCTTGGGGGCGACCACTGAAAAGACCCTCTGGGAGGTCTGCACCAGCCTGCTCTTCCTGGGCTGTAACAGATTCCTCCCAGAGGATCGAAGTGTGCGGGGGGGGGGGTTCATACGGGGAGAGGCGGTCGCTTAGATAGGGTGGACCTGAGGCATGTAGGGCTTTGTAGGTCGAAACCAAGACTTTGTACTGTGCCCAGAAACTGATCGGCAGCCAGTGGAGAGATTCCAGCACAGGTGTCATGTGTTCTCTCCTAGATGTACCAGTAATGAGTCTGGCTGCCATATTCTGGATCAGTTGTAGTTTCCGAGTTAAGCACAAGAGTAGCCCCATGTAGAAGTCCAGTCGTGAGGTTACCAGAGCATGTATCCTTCCTCTCCAGGAAAGGGCACAGCTGGCGGATCAGCCAAAGCTGGTAACATGCACTCCTGACCGTCGCATTCACCTGACTAATCATGTGAAGCGACGAGTCAAGGAGGACCCCCAAGCTGTGAACACAGTCCTTAGAGGAGAGTGTAACTCCATCAAGAACTGGAGATTGTTTTGCTTGGATTGAGCTTCAATTTGTTTTCCCTCATCCAATCCATTACCGCCTCAAGGCAGCGGTTGAGAGGAGAGACGCCATCTGAGGTCTGAGTGGACGATCTTGTGTGTGTATCTTCTCTTAAAATCTGCCTTCCAGAGACCTGTATGTGCATGAGTACACAAAGGTGCCTCCAGTTAAGCATTCTGCATACATTGCTGGGACAGCAGCCCCTAAGGTTGTATACCTATCCAACCATTTCATCAAACACTATGTAGGATGGCAAAAGAAAAGGAGCAAAGCTGACTTCTTTGACCTAGAAGATTTCACTGCCTGAGGCAAAGATCAAAATTATTTCCCCCCTTCCATTTATGAACTAAGCAGTTTAATCTCTTTTCCATCAGTGATAATGAGCTAGCATATAAACAAAACAGTTTGGAGATACAAAGCAAGCTGTGTTAGGGTGGCCAGTTTGGGAGCATCCCAGGCCCTGAATTTTCTGGGCCAAAACCTGAGGTCAGGGTCAGCCCCTCATGATGTAATTAAACATTCTGCATCAAGTACCAACCACAGTTGATTACAGCTTCTCATTCAAACACAGAGAGAGATTAACATATAAATCTTAACTAAACGGGCTCTTCCCAGGTGAAGGTGATATAAGTTAATTATTTCTTCATAAATTAAGGGGCCAATCACACTTAGGGTTTTTTTTGCATGGAGAAATTTGCATCTGTGAGTCAATTCAAAATCAATTCACCATTCCCACTATGTTTTAAGGCTGACTGTGGCATTTAAATCAGGTCTGAAGTTCCCATTCACCACCATTCCAGATCAAAATGGAGGTACCCCCATTTCTTGAATGGTGGCTGTGCAATCCGAATCAATCCAATAGCTTACTCATCCAATCAGAGATGTGGGTCTTAAAAAAAAAAAAACCATTAAGGGATCCAGTACCAAATGCACTGATTTAAATCAGATTTTCAGTTGCTCCAGTGCAAACTGCACTGAGTACAACTGGTGCAAGTCTGAATGACAGGAAAGTAACCCAGTTTCCAAACCAGGTTATTTTGTAGTGTCAATGGGGCCTTTGACTACTTTTTCTAACCAGAATGTGGATGCAAAGGGCTTCCAAGGACAGGGCTTCCATGGGCGGGACTTCCTTAGAGCCACTGATGGCCTTCAGTTACCTCCCCGGAGACAGCTAAAGGCAAGGGAGGGCAGAGGGAAGAGGAGGAACAGGCTTTCCTCCCATCCTCCTGTCTCTCCATGTGCCTGAAAAATGACTTTGTATGCCAGAGAGGGCACACGTGCCATAGGTTCACCACCACAGAACTAGACCAACTGGAAAGTCTTTGCAAATTGAAGCAACAAATCAATTAAGCTTTGTAAATTATAGAAAGCTCTACTATCTGAGCTTGAGATTTGCACAGAGCCATTTCTCCTTCCCAAAGATGAGCCCACCAATACTGGAGAATTTGCATGCTTGTCTCCCAAATGGAGATAAACTGGAGATGTAGGGCTAAGCCCTGAGGTCTGAGAACCCTAAGCTATGTACTCACAACTAGGTAGTCTCTTTTAACCCTTCATTTTTTATTAAATAACCTTAGCCTGAGGCTGATTTTAGGGAATTTTCACTTTCCTTTTTGGTAGAAATGCAGAGAGTGGGAGGAAGGACTGCATCTGTAAGCAAAACTCTTTTACCCTTTGTTCTTGTCTTGCTTGATCCATCTGCATGCCTCAAGGACAATGTGCCCCATTCGTATATTACCCTTTTGGTGTTTACAGGTTATTGCGACCTCAAAAGCACATACTGGCATCCAGAGATGCAATATAAAAAATATAGAAGTATCAAAATGCCTGGTACTGGAGTGCTTACACATGGTTGGCTCACATTCCCTCCAAATCTTTCACCCTGGCCAGTGACTGTGAATATTAATGGACATATTAATGGCCAGTGACAGTGAAGAAACAAATGCTAGTGAATCATTGCTGATTAGGACACCTTTTAAATGAAACAATGAGAAGTAGCAGAGGTTCAGCAGAGACTCTTCTGTGAAAGATGCCAGAATGGGGTAGTTCTCCCTCAAACTTGAAAGCAGGCATAAGAAGCATAACATCCCTGCCCAGCTGTCTAAATAACCCAGATGTCCATGTTGTGAAAGGCAGATAAACAATTAAAAGTGTCTGGGATGTTTACTCACCCTTGAATGTATAGTAAGTACCCCTGCATACACTCTAATTATCCTGTTGAATTCATGGCCAAGAGGCTCTGCTTATATCCTCACTGGCTTGTGCTCCAATGCACATGGACAAGAAGAGCAAGAATTCCCATATCATACACATAGATATGATGAGTATCAGAATCTGGAATAGTATAATTTTTGAAACCATAGCTCCCAGAACCCCCAACTAGCATAGTCATCAACTGTTCTGTCTAGGAGATCCTGGCATTCGTAAGTAACTTTGCTGAGTTTTGCACTATATACAGAATTTCTATTGTGAAATCTGGTAATATAATTAAATCTAGATTTTCACAAATACGCAGCTTCTACTGATTCCAGAAACAAATCTATCAACTAGAGTAGGTGGGGCCAAGTTCAGCCCTCCAGATATTGCTGGACTCCTGCATTCCTCACCATGGGAGATACTGGCTAGGGCTGATGGGAGCTGAAGTCTAACAACACTTGGAATGCCATACTTTGCCTTGACCTAAACAAAATATTCAATACCTATCTTTGCAAGAAACAGAAATAGACATGTTATCATAGCCAGTGTTTATCCAGTTGTGCTATATTAAAGCAATGGGATCAATATTCAGTTGTTGTTTTATGCCTTAAAGTTTACTTGAAGTTGACTCCATCATATGGCAATCCTATAGCATTCAAGCTTGATCTGTTCAGGGGCCCATTTATACTCTCTGTGGTATCCTCAGCACTCTTCTCTAGCACCACATCTCAAATGAATTGAACTATATTGTTTAAGGAAGCTTTCCCAGGGCTGTGCCATCTGCCCCAGGATGCCTCCTTTTAACTATGTATTTAGAACCCAAGCCCTCCCTCCAGTCCATCTGCCTTGGTCCAGGCCCCAGAGGGAGAGAAGAACCACTGGACCTCATCTCCTTCCCACCACCTTCCCCTTTTCCTTTTGTGTTGGCTCTTCTAGATTGTAAGCCTGAGGGCAGGGATCCATCTAACTATAAGATTGTATGTACAGCACTGTGAAAATTTACAGCGCTAAATAAATAAATAAAATCTGCTTTCTTCACTGTTCAGTGCTCACATCTGTACATGGTGATGGGGAATGCAACAGATCCCAACTATAATTATCAGTTCTATATCTTTACTATTTGGGATCTTGTCCACTTCTTTCATCACTATCCTTCCCATTCCTAGTCTTCCTTTGATTTCTTGACTGAAGTCTCCCTTCTGTTCAATGATTGATCCAAGGTATGGGAACCCTTTATTTTGATTTCTTCATTGTCTAGGCAGCTCACAATATAAATTCCCTATGTGGTCATTATATTTGTTTTCTTTATGTTCAGGATTTTATGATCAGCCTTTGCACTTTCTTCCTTGACCTTCCTTAGTAATTGTCCCAAGTCATATTCATATTCATACTGTTAATTAGTTGTTGTTGCTGCTGCTGCAGCAGTTCCCTATAGTTCCAATAGATGTCAGTGTGTACAATAAGCCTGCAGGGGGATTCAAACAACTGTTATTAACTTCCCAATTGTTATACTGTATTTTCTTCCATTTGTGTTGATTTTGCTGTTCATCTCCTAGTTAAGTGGGCAGTCAACTAAGCTGGAATGCATTTTTAACATTATGTTAATTTTCTTACTTTTTAGATTGTGTATTCTCATTTTTCCCCCTGAATAAATTTTTATTTAACTCGCCTGCTCTGAATTGCTCAGAAGCTCTGACCTAGGCCTTTAAAAGCATCAGTTAGTTCTATGTGATTATAGATAATATAGTTATTAAAATGCTGGTTTATGTAATCAGGTAGCTTCACCTGCCTGGAACCCCACATGTGGTAAAATCAGTGGCAGCCCTAAATGAAGCTGATGCAAATGCCTTTCCATGTGTTTTACAGGACCTGGTCTGAGCTCAAGACCTCTCTTGGCTCACCTTGACTTAAAGCAGAGGTGGGTCACCTCAGGCCCTGGGGGTCTAATTTTAGTTCCATGGCTATTCCCTTTTTTCTGTTACAGCATCTTTTAATTGTTTCCCAATTGTTTCCCAATTTTTATTGGCTTCCCATTGTAAAAGATTGAAACGTCTCTCTTAACTTTCAGTTCCTGGGATTCAATATTAGCTGGTGACTTCCATGTCGAATATCTAGGTCCTCTGAAATTTGAATGAGTAGTCCAAGGTGTTGAAGTCCGTTTGGGGATGTTTAAACTAAAATCCAGATGGGATTCACCTCCTTACTGAAATGGCTCACAGCCACAAGCCCCCATGGCTCACAGTAAGAGCTCTAAGCTAAAATACGGCAGCATTTGTGGTATCCTGCTTTGCCTTTGGCACTGTCTACCACTTGAAGGTAGCTCCCTGGGACTTTTCAGCAATTGAATCCACTCTTCAGACTGAGCAATGTCCCACATCCTTTGTTCACAACAGGAACAGTGTGCGAGGGCCATTGCTACCTGGGTCCCTCAGCAGGCTGTAGTAAGAGAATTCTGGAGTGGAAGTGACGTAACGTTACATTTCATTCTGGTTTTCGGCTGCAAAACATAAGTTTCTCCCCCCTCCCCCCACAGTTTTGGGGGTTGGTATGTAGTGGGGGCATGAATAGGTAGGCAGAGATACAATGTGGGGAGATAGAAAGATCAGCATAGGAGAAGGGAGGGCTGCAGAGTGTTGGTTGCCCCTAAACTGTCCAATGCATCAAATAGTAAGGATAGCCTTGTAACTATCCATATGTTTATTGTTGTAGTTCTGTGTCTTCAAGTCGTTTCTGACTTATGTGACTCTAATGTGAACCTATGTGGTTTTCTTGGAGGAGGTTTGTTCAGAAGAAGTTTACCATTGCCTTCCCTTGAGACTGAGAGCATGTGACTTTTTGAAGGTCACTCAGTAGGTTTCGTGGCCCTGGTCTCTAGGGTTGTAGTTCAACCGCTAAGCCACACTGGCTGTTTCATTTATATTCATATATACCATCATTCTTTAATATGTTTGATTTTTTTAGTGTTTCCACTGTTTTAATTGTGTTTTAAATATTATTTCTTTTTAAATTTTGTAAATGCATGTTTTAATTGAATCTTTTAACATTAATGTAAGCCATCTTGCATTCCATTGGGGAGAAAGGGAGGATAGAAGTGCAATAAATAAACAAAATAATAAAATAATAAAATATACTTCAGGTAGCAAAATATCTTGAGCAATCCTTATGCACCACAGCCTCTGTTCTTAGGATCTTGGAGGTGGCATTGAATAACCAGTATCAATTATTGGAAAAGTAACTTTCAGACCACAACCTCTAGAATCCCCTAGAGTCATAGGCTGAGCTTCTGTAAAGCTAGCAAAAACCTGGAATAGATTCACTGTCCCAGTAACATGGGAGCTACCTCCACTATCACCTTGCTTACATCCCCCCCCACCCCCAATTGCCCTGGTTTTTGCAATCCACTGTATGTTCAGTTAAACGTACCTCTTCTGACTTGCAATTTAAATGGGTTTTTTTTCCCCTCCTTGCTTTTGATCTCCTTCATTGAGAATGATCAATGTAAGAGTTTAAAGAAGTTTCTTTTTTGAATAACACTTCTCAGAGTTCCCCAGCAGCAAGTCATTGTCCAAAGAGTAACTTTTCCAACTCTGATCATTCCTTACCATGTAGGACTTGGGCTCTGCAGTTCTCATCTCTGGCTTCTGATTCCTAAGAATGTACTAGCATTTGGATGACGGTACTCTCCTCCCACCAGAAATATAGATAAGATTTTTTTTCTAGCAGTCTTTCTTAGTTTCAGTGCCTTAGTATTCCCCACCTACTATTGAAAGGCATGACAAGCTAAGGGATATTTTATGGGGATTTCTTTCATCTTCAACTACCCCCTGCTTTGACGGATCTACTGTGTAAGATAATAGATATCAGATCACTTGAAACAAATTCCTGGTGGTTTCAGATGTTTGTGCAACAGTGGTATTTGTTCCACAGCACAAGAACAATATTTTGCCTGTTTAATGGAGCTTCTCACAACATCCCTTTTGGAAGAAAACAGTGTAGATATTATTCCATAAAACAGTGTTGGATTGCAACTCAAAATTTATCAGTCTCAGCTCACTCTGAAAACTGCAAGAACAACTAACAGAATATGGGATGGAAGCAGCTTCTTAAAATCAAAGCTTAGAAACACTATTATTTGGGACTACAACGTCCAGAATCCCCTAGGCAACAGCACTATTGGGCAATTCTGAAAGCTATAGTAAAAACTTTACCTTCCCCAAGCTCTTCTTAAAATAGAAAAGGATAATTGAAGATTCAATTAGTTTGCTACCCTTTTCTTTCTTCATAGAAGTTTTAACAAATGTTTCTCAAACGATTTGAATTCAAGAGATCTGCAGCCAGGTACCAGCAGAAATTGGTAAACACACTTGTAGGTATGTAGAGCCCACTCCTTAATTTGTAGAAAGGGGTAGCAAAAATTCCACAATAGCATTTAGCAGTCTGTAGTCAGGAAAATTATAATCCTAAAGATAATAGAAAATGTGTATTTCCATATTTCCATTTTGGAGATTTTTAAATCATTCTTACAAAATACAGTAGGTCAAGACTGTAGTCATTGTGTGTCTTCAAGTAATTTCCAATTTATGGAGACCCTGAGGTGAACCTCTCATGTGGTTTTTTCTTGCCAAGATTTGTTTGGAGGAGGTTTGCCATCGCCTTCTCCAAGGCTGAGAGCATTTGTACCATAGTTATACCTTTTGTTTGATTGAATTTATACCCTGCCTTTCTCCTGGGGTATATTCATGATCAAAGGCATCTATCTATCACATCATTCACCTTTATTGCAGATATGATGTAATTTTTTTTATCTTTGTTGTAATGTTTTAAAATTAATCATACTTTAAAAATTAATGTTTTAAAATGATAGCTTATGTTCTTCTAATTTTTTATCATCAGGTATGTAGCCCTTTCTTGTTTAAACTTCGTTGTAAGATGCCTTGGGTTCCATGCTGGGAGAAAAGAAGCATAGTACTGTAATTAATTAGAGTATGCCACATACACTTGTCCATCCACATTTGTGGCTTTGATTTTTTGCGGATTTGATTATTCACAGATTTTATTAATATGTTCTGCTAAGGAATATCTAGGTCCTTGAGTGCAATTCTATGGTCAACTTTAACCAAAAGTCACACTGAAGGACCTAGCGATTCCTAGAGAGAACACTCCACTAGGCACTTGTAGCTCTTCCAGTCTGGCAGATGTTGACCACAGAGTTGCACTGAAGGACCTAGGGATTCCTAGAAAGGTATTCTCTCAGGTAAAAACATAGTGTTTTTGTTATTTATGGTTTTCCCACGTTCATGGAGGTTCTGTGCCCCTAACTCCAGCGAATGTGGAGGGACGAGTGTAGTTTAGAATACCTGTGCACTATCTAAACATTGCAACTTTTTTTAAACTGAGATTTTCTGTCTACGTGAAGCAGGGCAAATAATAGTCATGCATGGTGAAGGTAGGACTCCAGATCAGAACCATGAGTTTGTTATTGTGTGCCTTCAAGTCATTCACAACTTATGGCAACCTCATCATAGGGTTTTCTTAGCAAGATTTGTTCAGAGGATTTTTCCTATTGCCTTTCCCTGAGGCTGAGAGCATGTGAGTTGTCCAAGGTTTCATGGCTGAGTTGGGAATCAAACCCTGTTCTTCAGAGTTATAGGCCAACGCTTAAATCACTATGCCACAAATATAAAGCCTTAAATTCTCTTCCCACCACTACCACCATTTTGCAGGCCTGAATCTGATTTCATGAAGCCTTCTGCAATATTGGGAATATCAAATTCCAATATTCCAGCTTTACATAAGGAAGGCAAAAGCAGCACACAACTACCGAAGGTATAGTTAAGGCAGGGATGGCAATCATATGGGCAACAAGCAACATGCAGCTCTTGAGGTCGCCTGTGGACCTTGGGACCTCTACTGATCCACCCAAACACCTAAAATTCCATTAAAAAATCCAGTCAGCACTTGCCAATTTTTCACCAAGAGAAGTTCCATCTTCACCAGAATGTGTAAAACTGCTGTTTTGTTTTTTAAGGGGGGATCCTATATAGCAAAAATAAATAAATAAAAACTAAAATATTCTCAATATGTACTGTAATTCATTAAAATAATTGCACAAGACAAATAGGAATGATGTGATGTCACTTTCTGTCACCCAAAATGACAACTGCAATAGCACTTTGTGGCCCACCTGAGAAACAGAGGAACCAAAAATCAGTTGATGTCAACTGCCAAGGTCTAGAGCATGCCTACCCCTGGATAAAGGTTAAACCCCTGCATTAAGATGTGGCTCACATCTTTCCATAATTTCTAGTGCCTTCATTGCCCTGTTTCACTGCCCTGTTGCTTTGTGCCGTGTCTTTGATACACAAATGAAGGCCAGGTCAGGTTTTAAAACTAACATGTAAAATGTTAAAAATATAAACTCTTTATTAAAATAATAAAAAAACCCAGCGCTTTAGATTTTGCGCCTCTCCAGCCCATGCTCACTATTTGTAGAATCACAAGCATACATTTCACGGAGAGAGGCACTTTTCTGTCATCTTTTACCACACGTCTCTGTCAAGGCTCTTTGGTAAGGGTTTCAGCACAAACAACAAAGCTGCATGAGTTCATCTGATCAAGTTCTGATCCACAAATGCAGCCCCCCTGGAGGAGGCATTTCCCTGTTTCTGCACAGGGAGCAAATCTTAGACATTTTCCACACCTTAATCTGACTAGTTTTTGTCAACAGAGACATGGGAATGCCCCAACCTGTCCATAGTGATGTATGCGACACCTCATACTTCTGTCTAGGCATAATGAAGTTCACAAACTTTTTCCATTCCCAGCTGTTGATCTCAGGGTTGGAAACATGGGGAGCTGATATGGGTCTGGGGGAAGGAAAGTGAGGTATAAAGCACTTCGGAGGGTGCTGGTGGCTGTGTGTGAAGGATGGAGCAGCGAGTCTCATGCAAATTTAGCACTGTGGTGAAGTGTGTCAATTCCTCTCTCAGCTGTTTGATCTCTCGGCGCAAAGCAGCATTTTGCCTTTCCAAGTCTTCACTCTCCTTTAAAGAAAAAGGAAATAAGAATCAGCAGGCAGTTCAACACCAGGGATGGCAACAATGCTGGGGGTTAGGGACACATCTAGCCCCTGCCTCCCCATTTAGCCCTTGCCACCTGTGGTGCACCAATTTTGATTTGGCTGTATATTCTGGCTTTGATTTAGCTCTATTTTCAACTGATTTTCAGTCATTTCCCCCATTTTAGGAAGGGATGGAGAGTCAAATAAAGCCAAACTACTTCATTTGAGGGTGTTTTTACAGAGGCCGGGTAATTTTCATCCCCCCCCCCCCCCCAAATAAAACACTCTTTGAGGATCCTGGACTTGAGGGAGTCTCGTAAGAGGAATACAAATAGAGGCTAGAACTGCATGTGGCCCATGGAACATACTTTCCTCAACCCCCAATGTAGACTTATTATGGGAAAGCAGTTTGGGGAATCAACAGGTGAAAATGAGACTAAGGGGGGGGGAGGGAAGGAAGGAACAGGAGAAGGAAGGGGGGAAGAAGGAAGGAAGAGGAAGGAAGGAGAGAAGGAAGGAAGGAAGGAAGGAAGGATTCTCCCCCCCCCCCAAAAAGGAACTGGAGATTAGTGTGTGGGGGTTCTTCTTTACAGTGATCACAAAGGCAATCTATCACAAATGCACAAGATTGCATTTGCTATCAATACCCCCCCCCCCCAAAAAAAAAACCCCACACAATTCTGATCAGCGTTCCCACTTACTGGAAACGCTTCAGAATTGTGTTTTCCCCAAAACCACCACTTTAAAACTAGTGTCAGGAAAGCCCGGACTATTTGTTTTTAACCCAGTTCCTTCCTCCACTGATCGATTGAATGAGGATTGGAAGTCAATTCGAGTGTGAATGAGGGTCATATAGCCCACATCACACTTCAAATCAGAATGTAGTGGGAATGGGGCCTTGGCCTCAGAGTAGCCTATCCTGGATTAGAGTTTCTCTGTCAGTTTCCTTGTATTGCTAAAACATACAAAATATAGATAATGATAGTTTTGAAGTATGGAGTGAAATATGAACTGAAATATGGGAGGGAAGCAAACAACAAACAGATAGTCCATGCAAAAGAACAGGAACTCTCATGCAACCCACTCCCCAAGCATTGAACTAACATGTGATTGGGAGCTGGAGAAATTACTTCTTCCCCTGATGCTTTTTTGCATTTTTGCCATGCCCCTGACTCATGGCATAAGTGGTTCACTGCTATCTGTGTGCAACCTCAATGAGTTATCCAACCTCAACTGACAATACACATATAAATAAATCCAGAAAAGAACAACTTTGGAAGATGGTGAAAAGCAAGCTGAATCTCACTGATGGAGAGCACTGAGCCAAGTCTGACTTCAGGACAGTTAGAGAAACGGACTACATTTCTAACAGAAGGAATTATGGAAAATAAGTTGATACTTGCAGCCAGGAAGGCAACAAATGCTTAGCTTCCATCCTGCTGTGTACTGAGAATAATGTTAACAACTAAGCATCCTTTCTAATGCTCTGAAACATCCAGAGAGAATTACGTTGCAAAGCCAATACCAGCTTCAGAAGAGGGATTTTCCTCAGGACTGCAGCAGTACAGCAAAGGATTAAATATCCCATGCCAATTGATCCAGACAATTTATCATTTGCTCCCATAATTATGCTATTTGCATCTCTAGCCCACCCATCATAACTTAATTGCACAGGGCATTTAACTTCAAATCTAATTTTGTCTTGCACTGTGAGATGCCAAAATTAAATAGAATGGCCACATATGAAAGATGAGTGCTCTATTAGAAGGCATCCTCTATTTGGCAATGGGCTTCCAGTTCAAGTTTGGTTTATAGGTAAAGAACCATAAGAAGTGAGAGCAGGTTAAGAGCCTTAACATTGTCCATTATCTGCATTACACTATCAATATTTCATTGAACTAGAGTGTTTCTGTCTAAAAGGTATAATGGCTTCCAATATACCTAAAATGCTTTTGCTGGGACAAATGTAGTTTTAGCTCTAAAAGAGGCATTATATATTAAAGCTAGTTCAGGTTTCCATTGGATAATTTGCACAGGACAATCTAACTCCTTATTCCACTTAACTCTATTAACATCAAACACAGTATTTCTCAAGAAACATTTATAAGATAGATCTGTTAGTTTCTGTTCTTCTGAGAATATGATTAATGTTTCCAAAGTGTCACTGTTGTCTGTCATGTGCATCTACAAGGAGAGGACAGGTTAGACTACATTACATGGAGCCCATTTGTAACCTGGGAACTCTTCCTTAGTTAAGTGGATCTCACCCTAACTGAAAAAAGATGATAGGCAGCAAGAGGATGCTACAATTTCCCATCTGAAATACATAATTTTCAGTTCTTTGCTTTGTTGTTGCTGCTGTTAACTGGCTTTATGACAACTTCAGTCCATGAAAACACTATGAAATGACAGACCTCCAAGTCACCCTGTCCTCAACTGCCCTGCTCAGCTCTTGCAGATTCATGGCCATGGTTTCTTTGATTGAGTCTATCCATCTGGAATGTGGACTTCCTTTTTTCCTATTGCCCTCCACTTTACCAATCATTATAGTATTTTCTAGTGAGTCATTTATTTTCATGATATGGTCAAAATACAACAACCTCAGTTTGGTCATCTTTGCTTCCAGGGCATGTTTGGGTCTGGTATGCTCTTGAACTCATCCATTGGTCTTTAAGCAGCCCATGGTATTTTCAGAACTCTTCTCCAGCACCACATCCTCAAACGAACTGATTTTCAAGCTTTCTTCACTGTCCAGCTTTCACAGTCAGGCATAGAAATACAGTGGTCCCCCAGGTTACGAAAGTAATCCGTTCCGGCATACCTTTCGTAACCCGGGGGACCGCTTTATTTGTAGCGCCACGCGGCAGATTTAAAGGGCCGGCGCGCTTTTTTTTCAGAACCCGGGTTTTTTTTTTTTTCGCAAGCCGGGGCTGTTTTTCCGGCCCCGGCTCTTTCGTACCCCGGGGGATTCGTAACCCGGGGGACCACTGTAGCATGGACATTCCTAACTTTCATATTGTAATGATATATCTTTACACTTTAGGATCTTGTCTAGTTCTTCCACAGCTGCCCTTCCAAGTTCTAGTATTCTTCTGATTTCTTGACTGCAGTCTCCACTCTGATTGATGATTGAGCCCAAGTATGGAGAATCTTGAACTATTCCAATCTCTTCACTGTCTACTTTAAAATTATATACATTATCTGTGGCCATAATTTTTATTTTCCTGACATTCAGCAGTAAACCTGCCATTCTGCTTTCTGCCTTGACATTCTTCAATAATCTTTCCATATCTCTGATGTTTTCTGCTAGTATTATGGTGTCATCTGCATAAATTAGTTTGCTGATGTTTCTTCCTCCAGTTTCCATACCTCACTCCTCTGAGTCCAACCTTGCTTTTCGTATGATGTTTTTGGCATACATATTAAATAGACAAGATGATAAACTACAGTCCTGTTGGACCTCCTTAAAATTGGAAATCATTCCATTTCTCCATATTCTGTCCTGATAGTAGCCTCTTGTACTGAGTACAGATTTTGCATCAGGACTATTAAATGTTGTGGCACACCCATTTCTTTAAGAGTGATCCTCAGTTTTTCATGATCTATACAATCAAATGCTTTGCTATAGTCTATAAAGCACAGGCTGACCTTCTTATGAAATTTCTTAGTATGTTCCATTATCCAGGTATTTTTGCAATGTCATCTTTAGTACCTCTTCCTTTCCTGAAGCCTGCTTGCCAATTCTTGCTCCATATATGGTAAGAGTCTTTGTTGTAGAATTCTAAGCACAACCTTGCTTGCATGAGAAATTAATGAAATGGTTCTGTGATAGATGTAGTTTCTTGTGTCTGTCTTTGTTTTAACTTGTTCCAAATATGACAGGAAAAAAGGCATCAGAATCCTGAATTATCTGTTGTTATATCACTTTACGTATACCTAGTTATGTAGCAAAGATGCTGAGAAACCCCTTCACTGAATTCCAAAGGATGTAATGGGACACCAGCAAGAGAACTCAATATACATCAGGACCAACAGACATCATTTACTAATGTGCATTCTGTACTTGCTGTACTACATATTAATGTAATAACAGCCCTCTACTGGATACAGAGGTTGTGCAACTGTGATATTCTAATTCCTGCAGACTTAAAACCACTTATGAAGATGGAAGGCTATCATTAGGATTTCAGCAAGTTTTATTATTTCCCCAATTGTGACACAAGTCATGGTTGCTCCCATATAAAGTATGGCAAAGTTACAACTTGCAGGATCTCTCAGGTAGTATGGCTATTGGCTATGGTGGCTGGGGGATTTTGGGAATTCTAGTCCAGAAAAGTAATATTTCCCAGCTCTGCTACCACTTGCTACAATCTAAAGACACACTAGCTTTTACAAGATCGTCTGCATTTTTTTTTTAAAAAAATCACTCATAATGAATTTGACTAGTGTGTCAAAGGAGTGAGACTAAAATATGTGAAGTGGGAAAGAGTCTGCAGAGGTGAGGGTTATACCTTTTTGTTTAAGAGTTTTGTAGAGTTTCCAAGCTGACTGATGTTTCTTCCCATCAGCTCAGGCTCTGGGCAAACCCAAGAAGAAAGCTGGCCGCCTGTAGATAGCAGATGACATTTGCAGCTCTGCCACATTTTCTCCCCAGCCGGCAACTTATGAGAAATGATAGCAGCAGCATAGCCTCCACCGGAGGTTCCTGCTGCCTCACACCAAACTTTTGTTGTGTACTCGTATTTTTTGAACCAGGCCACATACATCCTGACATGAGAGAGAAATAGACGCCTTGGGGAGACAGGAGGAGGGAAGTGTCAGTAACTGCCATCTACAACGAAAAAAACCACCTGCCACAGGAAACTTGTTAACTGCACTAGAAGGAAAGTCTCACTCTTGTCTTTCAACAGCTGGGGGAAAGCAGCTTTGTAATGGGGAAATTCATCAGAAGGGAAAGGGTGGGGGAAGGAACCAGAAACTACCAAAAATCATTTTTTACAGAGAGAGGACAAGGCTGTGAGGCCTGAGTCTAAATTAAGCCTGTTTCTACAAAACTGGTAAGAGTAGAACAATATGGTAGACTGGTGATAGATGTCTTTCCAAAGGCACCAAAAGTCTACTGCTGACAAGTTGTATTAACACAGTACTTAAGGTTGCTAGAGTGAAAACCAGAGAGGGCTCTTGTGCCTTTAATAGTTGTGTAGATGTGGGAATTTCAGCAGGTGTTGCTTGCCATGTAATCAGGTAACAAACAACAACTGCTGAAATTCTCTGTTCTGCACAACTGTTAAAAGGTACAGGAGCCCTGTCCAGTTTTTACTTTGGCAATCCTGTCACCACTGGCAGTTCCACGGTCAGTCATGTTTGTGCGCATGAGTGTATGTGACAGAGAGACAAAAAGAGATTGCTATCCTGAAGTAAGCTGAGGAGTGACTTGTTACAAAAACAGCACTGTCTTCAGAACCTGAGGTCTTGAAAAGTTACTTTTGGACATTAATATAATTAGCCCTTTTAAAGTGGATCCAACTAGCAGCCAATCACAAATATGACTGATCTAGGCCCTAGCCACAAGCCTAGTTCATACAATGCACAACGAGCTAAAGCTGTTCTTGGACTGTATTATTGTATTCCAAAGTGCAGATGAAAATTCACATGCTGAATGGTTCCCCCAAAGGAGGAAATATCGCAGGGTACATGAAAGTAACATGTCAGACAAGACTAGGTTAGGGCTGTTCTTATTTGCTTATTTTTCTGTGGAGCTAAACAGAGACATATAATCTCCTACCTGCAGTCATCCATGAACTAATGCAGTCCAGGGACAGTGCATCACTCACCTGTTGTATGAACTAGGCTTTGGCACTCAGCTTACCTGTCAGGGCTAGAAGGAGTGTGGATCTTCATGCGTAGTTGAACTGCAACTCCCATCAAGCCTAGCCAGCATAGCCACTGGGGAGGGATGATGGGGATTATAGTCCAATAACATCTGGAGAGCTTCATAATCCCCACCCCTATTCAGTATCATCTCCAGGATCCCTCAGACTAGAACAAATGTATGTGCCTGTATTCTGTATGTGTAATTGCTGATTACTGTTAGACCATGCTCAGTACTAGCATTACTATACATGTGACAGGCATGGAGGTACACATGCTCATCCCATTGCATGAACACAATATTGTGGGTTATGCCAATTGTATGCTCTGGGTAAGGATTTGTAGTATTGTTGTTAGTGAATTCCTAAAAATATACTTAAAGAAAGTTGGTGGTACCACTACACATATAGCAGAAATAAGTACTCTATAGTTTATAGAATCTAGTGATTTGCCTACTGGTCTCCCTTAAATATAAACATGGACAAATCCCCTGTAAATAAGTTCATAAGAGTTTAAATTTAGTAGGGCAGAATCAGAAGTAAATTATATCCTTCAATCTTCCCAGTCTGCCAGGGATATCATCAATTCATCTTCTACTGTCCTAGTTTTTCAGCTGCTTCTAAAATGGCCC
The DNA here is from genome assembly GCA_034509955.1 of Urosaurus nigricauda. NCBI lineage: Eukaryota > Metazoa > Chordata > Lepidosauria > Squamata > Phrynosomatidae > Urosaurus > Urosaurus nigricauda. The sequence continues at coordinate 42,251,956 of JAOEGL010000001.1, forward strand.
AGTTTGCCTCTCCTCCTCCCACTTTCCCCTTTCATCACCAGGATCCCTTCAATTGTTGCAAACTGAGTTCAAAATGCAAAAGTACCGTAGTTTGAACTCAGTTAACTCAACAAGGGAGGACAGAAGGGAGCAGAACATTGGCCTTCCCAGGCACAAGCAAATTACTGCAGCCTCTCCTGTCTTGTCTGTTCTTCCTCATTAATAACTTCTGTCATCTTGACCACACTCTGATGTTGCTTGGCCACCCATGTTCCGGTTTTCATCTGTGACATGTTGGTGGATATAGTAATTATATCTCTGGGGAATAAGAGGGAAACAATATTGGATGCATCATAAATTCATTTCACCTAGTATAAAAATGTGGCCTGTTAATTTCTCCTCACCCAAACTTCACCAGAGTTTTCCTTTAGGCCAGTAACCTTCTAGATTATGTTAGATCACAATTGCCAGCACTCCTGACTTTTCCCCTCATTAGTTTGAGTTAATGAGAGTTTGAACTGAGCAGCATCTATGAGCCATAGGTCCCTATGCCTGATTTAGGTAATGTCAGAAAATTTTAAAAATAGTCCCTTTGGAAATAGGGATATTGGTGTGTGTGTGTGTGTTAATTCTATGGTTCCCAGTATATTCGAGGGGCTCCTGGGGAGGCTTAAGATGTACCCCCAAGAAGGATAAATATGCTACAGGAGATTCAGACAATGACTTCAAACTGGTGTGAGAATCCACTGGTACCTTCTTAGTATAATGTCTGTGGCATAATTTAATTGAGCCAACATTCAGAGCACAATTATGAGAGAGGCAGAAATTTCTGGAGTGCAGGAAGAAGTCTTCCTCAGTGCTGATAAACTAACCAAACTGAATGTGTAACACCCTGCTTGGAACAACCACTTCTGCTCTGGATCAGGACTAGACTGATTTCGCTTCCTGAGGCAAAGGACAAGGCAGCACTCCTGACTCACTGTACCTAAATTAGGCTTGGACCTGATCCTGATCACTGCGTTTCCTAATTCCAGTTAATTCAAGCTGGATATAGATGAAGCCTGCTCTTCTCTCCCCCCCCCCCTCTTTATTTTATTTTATTTTATTTTATTTGCAAGACTCCAGTTGTACTGAACAGCTTCCATCACCCCCAGCCCAAATATTTAGCCTACACCATGAAGGTTCAACTTATTTTGAACTCATTCTACTATATGTCTGTCTGTGGTAGGAGCGAAACATGTCATAGTAACTGACTGTAGTATGATTCACACTGTTGAGGTAAACCTGTTTCCAGACTCTACTACTTGCAGATGGGGTGGGTTCTCTCAGCTGAATGCCTCCCCACAGAACAGGATATTGTTGCAGGTATAAAACAAGAGTGGCTGTCTCCTCTTCTCATTTTATTATCTACACAGATGTTGACATGGCAAAGCAACAATGAACTTAATTAATGCTTTGAAGGGAGCTTTTCCATCAAGGTGTAACCAGTCACACTGGGGCTTTTTACATTGGCAAGAAAGTGTGACATGAAGTTGCACTTTCCTTAATGCTTAGCAGCTAGACAGCAAGCCCCAGGTGTGCATTTAAAAAGTACAGGGCAGCTAGACTGAGGTTTTTTCTGTGGCTCAGCAACTACATGGGAAGCTGTCAAAACGCTACAAACACAGGTGGAGCAGCTACATGGGCGGCAAGGAACGTGGCTTTTAGCCGCGCTTTAAACATTTTTTTCCCTTGCTGGCTGCGAATTGCGCAATTGCGCAGGTACACCATACAGTCGGAGCTTATCACATGGGGGAGTACAGGACCATTCCGAAAGAGGGAGAAAGTGAGGTCAGTTCGGAAATGCACGTGATTACACACAAGCTCATCACACACAAAACAAGAGAGCATCTACACAAAAAGAAAATGCAGAGTCAATACGAAAGAATTCATCACATGTGAACATACTGGTCGGCTTTCTGTTGCAAATTAAGGCATCTTGGGAAATGGTAGCAAAGGCTCATGGGAGTTGTAGTCTGTGTTCTGTCAGAGCATTATATTGAGTTGTCTTGAGGTTTCAGCCCTCTGTCCAGGAGGGATTCCCATATGTCCTCCATTCTTGAGCAGAGGCCCCCCTTTTCCAAGTTGACCAGGCACGTCCTCCTTTGCCAGGACACGTCCTACTTTTCCAGCCTTCTTTTTGAAGAGGAAGCAGGAGGGCCAGGCGTGCTCTGGCCAGGCTCTGGGGGTCTCTTCCTGGCTCCTTCCCTCCCTCCCTCCCTCCCTCCCTCCCCGCTGCCTTCCTCCTCCCTTTGGCTGAGAGAGTGTGACTTGCAGGGAGGAAGGGCAGCGGAGGTGCTCCAGGTCCCTCCCCTTCTCCTCCTCCTCTTGCCAGCTTGCCCTGGCCTGGCTGAGCGCCTCCAGTGCCCTGCTGTCTCCCTAGAAGTCACACTCTCTCAACCAAAGGGAGGAGGTGAAGGAAGGTGCAGGCGCACTCTGGCCGGGCTCTGAAGGTCTCTTCTTGTCTTGGCACCTTCCCTCCCTCCGCACTTGTATCGCTGCCTTTAAATGGGCACTTTAAAGATACAGAGCCCCATTTAACCGTTCAACTACACCTTAGCCTTTAGATGCAATAGGGGTGCTTTTTACATTGGCTAAAAGGGGCGGTCCAAACTCGCCCCTTCTAGCGGCGAGATGAGGCCTAGGCTGCCACACGGGCAGCCCCAGAGGCCTCATCCCGCCGCAATGACCCGCCGCAAAAAAGAGCTCCGGGATCGAGCTCTTTTTTTGCGGCGCGGGAAGGGCGCGATTGGCGCCCTCCCGCGCCGCCAGAGCGTCAAAACGTGCGCAGCGCGTCAAAACGCTGCGCACGTGATGACGCTTGTACGGCGCCACCGTGTAGACGCTGCCATCTTTAAATGGCGGCGTCCATGCGTTTTAGGCTTAGGGAGGGTGTAAAGGCTACGCCCTCCCTAACCCTAAATGCGGGCTTTTTAGCCCTAAAAGCGCCTTTTTTTGCCCGTGTAAAACGGGCCAGCAATGCTGCACCCTTTTTAAAAAAGTAGTGGGGAAATCAAACTACTTTTTAAAGGCACTTCTTCTCCCTTAAAACTCCAAAATAGTGTTTTCATGGCACACTTTCCATTTTTCTCATCTAAAGGCTGGGCTTTCATGCAGCCTTCAACACACCTCTTTTTGCCAATGTAAAATGGGCCAGCTCCTTTTTAAAGCACTTCTTCTCACTTAAAACTCCAAAATAGTGTTTTCATGGCACACTTTCCCTTTTTCTCATCTAAAGGCTGGGCTTTCATGCAGCCTTCAACACACCTCTTTTTGCCAATGTAAAACGGACCACTATCCTCCAAATTCATTCTGAGGGTTCTTCAAAACTGGTTTAAAGAAGTAGGAATTATCACAATATAGTCCCTTGGGTTTTGCTGGTTGTTGTCTCTTCTGTTCATTTGTTCCACTGTTCCGCTGTTTTGGAATGCTACTTGTATTGATTTCTTTGATGTGCCCTAGAGCTTTTACAAAGTTTTTGTTTTGTTTTAAGTGGGAACTTGGGCATGCTTGGCTGATATCTGAAGGGTAAATTCTCTTCTCTTTTCTTTTAAAATTGTTTCCTTAGAGTAGATAGTGTCATCATGCAAAAGGGCAATTTCACTGGTGCACTAATGCACTATAACTCTATTGAGATTATCACACTAGAGGTCAAATCCAGAACCATCCCACAATTATCCCATTATTGGCAATGAGTATCCCATTATTGGCCATGGGATGATTGTGGGATGGTACTGTAATGGGATAATTGTGGGATAGTGATGATTGTGGGATGGTAATGGGATAATTGTGGGATAGTTCTGGAATTGACCCTTGTGTGATAATCTCATAAGAAAAAAATTAAAAGGAATGTGAGGATAAGGAAACCTCTTCATTTCAACAAGTCTCAGAATTTAAAACAAACCCATGATGATCTCTCACTCTGTTTCAGCCTGCTAGGAAGGCAATGGCAAACCTCCTCCAAAAAAGATATGCACAGATATAGGATGGGGGATACCTGGCTGAATGAGACAACATGTGAAAGGGATCTAGGAGTCCAAGTAGACCACAAGTTGAACATGAGTCAACAGTGTGATGCAGCAGCTAAAAAGGCCAATGCAATTTTAGGTTGCATCAATAGAAGTATAGTGTCTAGATCAAGGGAAGTAATAGTGCCACTCTATTCTGCTTTGGTCAGGCCCCACCTGGAATACTGTGTCCAGTTCTGGGCACCACAGTTCAAAAAGGATGTGGAGAAACTGGAGCATGTCCAAAGGAGGGCGACTAAAATGGTGAGGGGTCTGGAAACCATGCCCTATGAGGAACGCCTTAGGGAGCTGGGGATGTTTAGCCTGGAGAAGAGAAGGTTAAGAGGTGATATGATCGCCCTCTTGAAATACTTGAAGGGATGTCACATTGAGGAGGGAGCAAGCTTGTTTTCTGCTGCTCCAGAGAACAGGACTCGGAACAATGGATGCAAACTGCAGGAAAAAAGATTCCACCTCAACATTAGGAGGAACTTCCTGACAGTAAGAGCTGTTCGACAGTGGAACACACTCCCTCAGAGGGTGGTGGAGTCTCCTTCCTTGGAGGTTTTTAAGCAGAGGCTGGATGGCCATCTGTCGGGTATGCTTTGATTTGGAGTTCCTGCATGGCAGGGGGTTGGACTGGATGGCCCTTGTGGTCTCTTCCAACTCTAAATTTCTATGATTCTATGATTCTATGAAAAGTCTTGCCAAAAACCTCCTAAGATATTATTATCATAAACTGGAATCAGCGTGAAGGCTAGAATCTAACTATATTACTGAAGTACTTACCAAGTGCAAGGTATCTGCTTTCTGTGTCTGTCTCTGTCGGCTCTTCTGAGCTGCAATACGATTCTTTTCCCTTCTTTGTACTTTCCTCATGTCATCAGAAGATTCCTGGAGGAAGAAAACCCCACAGAAAAGATTAAGACAGCACGATGCCAACCCAAGAATGCTGCATAAAATGACTGACAAGATTAGGATACAACGCTGATGGGATTAAAAAGTCATTTCAGTAGTGACCTCCCCACTTATGGCAGAATCAATTTCAGATTAAAGAGTTCCCCTTCTCCAAGCTTGCCTAAATCCCTAACACATATCCAGAATCTAGTGCTCTCCTAATAAACTGGACTATAGCTCCCATTATCCCCACTTAAGCTTCTATAGAAGTCACTGGGTCCATTGCTCTTCTCCAGAGCAAAAAGGGGGTGTGTGTCAAAGCATCCCATTGAAAATGGCATTCTCCATCTGAATGCCTAGGCTTCGCCAGTGTCAGACACATGTTGCTACTTAGCAACATTATGCTACCATCTCAAAGAATGACATTTGCTACAATTTTCTGCAATGTTGCTCTCATACCATCTTGTTCCATTACTGTTCTGCTGCCACATTAGTTTGTTCTGTGTTGCTCTGCTTTTCTTTGGTTTTCATGTGTGTTAATTAGATTTCACTGAAAATATTCTCCAAGCCACTTCCTAGAATGCCCCATGAAAGTCCCCTAGGAATGTTTCTCTTTAGCTCTCAGTGCTGTTTCTCTTTCTGTGTATGCACACATGTGCCTTCCAGGCACATGTATACTTATGGTGACCCCATTAATTTAACTGGGTTCTCTTATGTAAGGAAAACTCAGCGGTACAGTGGGCCTTTGGTATCTGCTGAGGTTTGGTTCCAGGACATACACTGTGTGATACCAAAATCTGTGAATGTTCAAGTCCCATTAAATGTGATGGATAATAAAATGGTGCCATATAAAATGGCAAAATCAAGGTTTGCTTTTTGGAATTTATATCTTTTTTGAATACTTTGAAGTCATGGATACTTGAATCCATTGATAAAGAATCCATGAATGCAAAGCACAGACTGTAGTTTGCAGTTGCCTTTTTCTGAAATGTAGCCCAGTCACCTTTCCAAATACTAACCAGGCCTGTCCCTGCTTAACTTCCAAGATCAGGCAGGATCTGATGCCTCCAGAGTATTTAAGCTTCTCCATTAACCCACAAAACAAACTGAAGTGTCTGGCAAGATAGGAAGGAAGTCGGGATTAGATCTGTCACCTTCAGTTCCCAGCATGGCTCCTGTGGCTTTAGCATACACAGACAAGAATTCCTCATCACTTCATCTCCATGGCCAGCCCAACCATTAGGCAAAGTGTGGCAGCCACCTCAGGCAGCCAGTGATAACTCATTATTTTTGCTGCCAGGGACAGATGATGGTGGGGTTTTCTACTAGTTTCTACATTTCACTGATTCTTGGCTCCTATCCTCCACCACCACCACTTGTGGGGATGGGTTTATGCACTCTTCACCAAAGGCAGCAAAATAACTTGGACCAGCCCTGATGCCGCAGCCAACTTCACCTGTTGGATTTCTGCAGCAGCAGCAAATTTCACCCCTATTAGCGTACAGGGAGGGGAGGAAATAAGACCTATAACATTAGCTCAGAAGCAACTGTTCAAATTGAACACAGCATGGTTTGAGCTCTGGACAACGACTCTGAAGTCCGGGGTTCAAATCTCCATGGGGTAGCAGTTTGAGCATTTGGGCTGTGATTCTGGAGTCATGGGTTCAAATCCCTGCTTGGCCGTGGAAACCAACTGGATGGCCCTGGGCAGGTCATAATCTCTCAGCCTCAGGGGAAGCCAATGGTAAACCCTCTCTGAAGAAACTTCCCAAGATAACCCCATTATAGGTTTGTCTTAGGGGTCATTATAAGTTGGAAACAATTTGATGGCATCCAACAACAACAAACAACAAGACGTCCAGATTGAGAGCACCATGGTATAGTGATTTCGGGGCTGGACTCAGGAGACCTGGGTGCAAATCCCCACTCAGAAACCCACTGAGTGACCTTGGGTATGCTCCACTCTCTCAGCTTCAGAGGGAGGCAAAGAACAAATCTGGCCAAGTAATCCAGGATAGGTTCTCCTTAGGGTCGCCAAAGGCTGAAAACAACTTGAAGGCACATAACAAACAACAAACTGTCCAAATTGAGAGCCAGTGTGGTTTGAGCATTGGACTAAAACTCTGGAGACCACGGTTCAAATCTCCACTCGGAAAACCACAAGGTGACCTTAGGCAAGTCACTAAGAGGTAGGCCAAGAACAAATCTGGCCAAGAAAATCCTGTGACAGGTTTGCCTTCAAGTCTGTTCTGTCTTATGCCCCTGAGGTGAACGTATCATGGGGTTTTCTTGGCAAGTTTCTTCAGAGGAGTTGCAGGTTGCCGTTGCCATCCTCTGAGGCTGAGAGGGGGACAAGGTGGGCTTCCAACCCTGGTCTCCAGAGTCCTAGTCCAACGCTCCCACCAGGCTAGCTTTCAGGCTCACCTTAGGGTTGCCATAAGTCGGGAAATGACTTGAAGGGCAGACAACCACACCAAACAGTCCACACTGAAAGCCAGCGTGGTGTTGTGGTTTGAGCACTGGTTTATCACTCTGGAGTGGAGACCAAAGTGCAAATCACTACTGGGAAACGCACAAGGTGACCTTAGGCAAGTCACACTCTCTCAGCCTCAGAGGTGGGCCAAGACCAAATCTGGCCGTGAAAACCCCAGAAGTCGGGGAATGGCTTGAAGGCACCCAACAACACCAAGCAGTCCACACGGAGAGCATCGCGGGGTAGCGCTTTGAGTTATGGACTGCGACTCTGGAGACCAATCTTCACTCAGAAACCCACGAAGCGACCTTAGGCAAGTCACACACTCTCAGCCTCTGAGGGAGGCCGAGAACAAATCTGGCCGTGAAAAAAAACCCTAAGTCTGGAAATAACTCGGAGGCGCCACTCAACACCAAACTGAGGGCAGCGTGGCGTAATGGTTTGAGGGCTAGACTACAACTCTAGAGTCCAGGGCTCCAATCCCATGGAGTGACCTTGGGCAAGTCACACTCTCTCAGCCTCAGAGGTAGGCTGAGAACAAATCTGGCCATGAAAACCCAAGACAAACACCAGCAGCCACCCTTCCAATTGTTGCCAATGTACCTGTTTGCTGGAGGAGGAGGAGGAGGAGGAGGAGGATGCCTGGCTGAAGGTGCTGGAGTCGCAGCTGTCACTGGAGCTCCTGGGCATGGCTCCCTGGCTGCAGACTCTCTCTCTTTCTCTCTCTCTCTCTCTCTGCCTGCCTTCTTCCTCCTTGGGCCACTTTCTCTCCTCCTAATCGCTTTAGTGCAGCTGTTTCTCGGAAGCAGCGAAAGGAGGAGGAGGATGATGATGGACGGAAAGTCACGTGTACGGAAACCCAAGGCCAAAAAGAGGAGGAGAAGGAAATCAAAAGAGTCTCAAGAGAGAAAGAAAAACCCAAAAGAAAAAGAAAAAAAACTCCGAATCCTCTGGGTGCATCCACACCGCAGAAATAATCCGGTTTGATTCCGCTTTAACTGCCCTGGCTCCATGCTATGGAATTAATCTGGCCACTGCAGTTTTGGTTTTAACTTGTAAGCAGCTCTGGGTCCCCAATTCTGATGATGATGATGATTTCTTTTTATCATTAATTAATATTATCCTTTCATGAGCTCTTTTTATCAATATTGATGGTTACTTCTTTTTATCATGAATATTATCGTTTGATAGCTTCTTTTTATCATTAATTAATACTAATATTGATGGTTTCTTTTCCTCATTAATTAATATTATCGTTTGAGGAGTTCTTTTTATCATTACCTAATATTAATATCAATGGCGAGGTCTTTTTATCTTTAATTGATATTATCCTTGGATGACTTCTTTTTATTAATTAATTAAAATCAATATCGACGATGAGTTCTTTTGATCGTTAATTAATATTATCCTTTTCGCGCTCAGAGTTGTCACTGTCAGTTTTGTTCCTGGTTTATACCGTTTTGGTCCCCTTTTCCTTCTCTCTTGAGGATGCTTTCCATGCCTTTTTGGTGTTTCTCAGGCACCTGAACCCCACTTCTGGCTGCATCCACACTGCAGAAATAATCCAGTTTGACCCCACTTTATGCTTTCCATGCCTTTTTGGTGTTTCTCAGGCACCTGAACCCCACTTCTGGCTGCATCCACACTGCAGAAATAATCCAGTTTGACCCCACTTTAACTGCCATGGCTGCATGCAACCTGCTTCAAGAATTGCAGTTGGTTTTTAACTTCTAAGCAGCTTTGGGTCCCAATTTTATTTTACTTTATTGATTTGATTTGATTTGTAGGTTGCCTTTCTCCCAGGAGGGACTCAAGACAGTTCACAGATAAAATATTTTTTAAAAAAAAAATCAATAAAATTCAAAACAATTAAAGTAATCTACAATAATATAAAACAGCATAAAAATTCTGGGGAATAAGAGGGATGATGAAGATGATGATGTAGATGTATTAGTTCTTTTTATTGTTAATTAATATTATCCTTTCCACATGCAGAGTTGTCATTGTCATTGTCAATTTTGTTCTTGGTGCATATGGTTTTGATCCACTTTTCCTTCTCTCTCAAGGATATAGCTGTGTTTTCCATGCCCTTTTGGGTTTCAGGGGTTTCACTAGGGGGCAAACAAGATTTAAACAGGAAATGTCCTATGTTAAACATAAGGCATTTCCTGTTTAATTCCTGTTTAAATCCTGTTTAAATCCTGTTTGGCCCCTAGTGTGATAAACCTCTGAGAAGCACCAAAAGGGCATGGAAAACACAGACATCCTCAAGAGAGATGGAAAACTGGATCAAAACTGTATAAACCAAGAATAAAATTGACAGTGAAAACTCTGAGCAAGAAAATGATAATATTAATTAATGGGGGCGGGGGGGAAACAGCTGATGTATCACTATCATCATCATCATCATCATTATCATTAATATCTCTCTTTTTGCCCAAAATTGGGACTCAGAGTCGCTTACAGTTTTAAAACAACATTACAATTAAAAATATGTAAAAGGGAGCGTTAAAATAAGATTAAATTATTATAGGACTGAGAACTGCTGTGGTGTAGTGGTTTGAGCGCTGGACTAGGACTATGATCTTGTCTCATCTTGGAAGCTAAGCAGGGTCAGCCCTGGTTGATACTTGAATGGGAGACTGCCAGGAAATACTGGGTGCTGTAGGCTTTATTTCAGAACAAGGAACTGGCAAAACCATCTCTGAGGATTCCTTGCCTAAGAAAACCCTATGGAATTCATGGGGTCAGCAGGCAACCTGAAGGCACATACAGATCATTTCATTGGACTCTTTCAGACGTGGGAAATTGGAAGTATAATCCAAGGGCAATCCAAACGCAATCATGGGGTTTCACGTTATTGCGAATTAGAGCTTCTCATGCAATTTCGGGCAAAAGGGAAGTCACTCCGAATGCAATCATGGGTTTCACGTTATTGCGAATTAAAGCTTCTCACGCAATTTCGGGCAAGGAGGGGTCATTTTCAGGTAATGGGAAGTCATTCCGAATGCCTTCCGAATGCAATGGGGATTCACGTAAATTCGCTAAACAAGAGAATTCACGTGAATTCGCATTGGCTGCACTCGAAGTAGGGAGAAATTCCTCCCATGTGAAAGAGTCCATTTTTAAAACCTGTACTGTTGCGAGACCCATTTTTGTGTTACAGTTCTCATTCTTCTGGAAAACAGAAAATCAGATTTTGCTATGTTTGTTCAAAGATCATTCTCATCAAGCGATGATTCAATATATTGAGAACTCTTCCACCTTCCAGGACACATTGTCACTGACCTTTAAGAACTCATTGTGGAACCAAGAAACATCAAGGGAGATTACAGTTTCAGTGCACTGGGAAGTTCCAGTTTATCATTAGAAAATCTGTCTCAGGATAAGGGTTTCTTATCACACTGTGGCTAAATCCTGTTGTTAGTCCTGACTAGAATAGACCCATTGAATCAATGATATCTACCCTATGTGTTGACTTGTTGTTCAAGACATTTCCAACTTATGGTGACCCCAGTTCAAACCTATCATGGGGTTTTCTTGGCAAGATTTGTTCCAAGAAGGTTTGCCATTGCCTTTTGCTGAGGCTGAGAGAGTGTACCTTGCCCAAAGTCACCCAATGGGTTTATTTGGCCCGGCAGGGTTTGAACCCTGCTTTCCAGAGTCATAGTCCAATGTGCAAGCCACTATGCCACGCCAGCTGTATGTATTGGTTCTATGTGTTGACTTACCATTCAACAATTTGGAGTAACCAATTGTTGGGAGTAGAATCATTGAGTTGGAAGAGACTACAAGACCTATTCAGTCCAATCCCCTGCCATGCAAGAACTCAGGGGACTCTTTCATACAAGGCTAAATTGGAAGTATAATTTAAGGTCAATTCGAATGCAATCATGGGTTTTATGTTATTGCAAATTAACTCTTTGCACGCAAATTCGGGCAAGAGCGAAGCCAATTCGAATGCAATCATGGGTTTTACCTTATTGCGAATTAAAGCTTCGCATGCAAATTCGGGCAGGAGGGGGTTATTTTCGGGTAATGGGAAGTAATTCCGAACGGAGCAGGGGTTCATGTAAATTCGCTAAACAAGCGAATTTACATAAATCCGCATTGGCTCCATTCGAAGTTGGGAGAAATTCCTCCCCGTTTGAAAGAGTCCACAGTCAAAGCACTCATGACAGATGGCCATCCAGCCTCTGTTTAAAAATCTCCAAAGAAAGCAACTCCACCATACTCTGGGGGAGTGTGTTCCACTGTCGAATAGCTCTTACTGTCAGGAAGGTCTTCCTAATGTTGTGGTGGAATCTTTTTTCCTGTAGTTTGAATCCATTGCTCCAGGTCCTATTCTCTAAAGCTGCAGAAAACCAACTTGCTCCATCTTCAGTATGACATCCTTTCAAATATCTAAACGGCTATCATATCATCACTTAACCTTCTATTCTCCAGGCGAAAGACATCCGGTTCCCTAAGTTGCTCCTCGCAGGGCATTATGGTTCCTAGACCTTTATGGTTAGAAAGCAGCTAACAAGAGGATTCAGCAGCGAGCCATGAAGTCAGAAGGTAATTGACACAATTTATCCTGGAGAAATAAGTAGAAAGCATTATTAAAGACACACTTACTAACCACGTAAACCTCATTCCATGTTCTAGTTGCATATAAATGGTACATTCAAAGAAAGGGAGCAGTGTGTGTAACTATTTTCTCCCTCCTCTGATGGATCTTGTTGTAAACTACACTACAGTTGTGCACAAGAGTATCCTCTGTTGGTGGAAACAAACTTTGAGATTTAGAACCATTTTATGGATATGTTTTTGAACAACAGTACTTGATTTTTATGTACTTGATCCTGTATCTTGTATATGACCTTTGTTGTAATCCCGCCTTGATCCGTAGGGAGAGGCAGGAAATATAAATAATAATAATAACAACAACAACTATTATTATTATTATTATTATTCAGATGGAAACCATCACAGGTGTTGATGAATCACAAGAGAACATTCTAAAAACCCACCCTACAGTTTGGACTGATTCCTTTTTAAAATTCTTAAACTCTAAACCTGCCACCATGAACTTTGCCAATGCTGGCAAGAGAAATCAGGGACCTGTAGCCAAAAAAAGGTAACTTAAAAGCTTCACTATACCTTATTAGGACTAACAGAAAATTGCACAATTGTGTGCACAAAAACTGCAGGCAAGCTTCATAACTCTCAAGAGCTTTTCATACTTCAAAATGTTACAAAAAGTGGGGGTGAGTGGAGAGTGGAAGAAAAGAGGGCCAATGTGCTGCTGCTTTCAGCCAAATGACTCCTTGTACATCACAACTCTTCTAATCACAACACCTGGGTGATGTAGTGGTTTGAGTGTTGAGCTACAACTGGAGAGACCTATTTTCTGGTCCCCACTGAGCCATCCTACTCACTGGATGACTTTGAGCCAGTACTTTGTTTCCACTTGAACTACTTCACAGGGCTATTGTGAAGATACGATGGGGAGGGCAAGGGCCATGTAATGCACCTTGTAATGCACACTGGAGGAAAAGTGGCCTATAAATGTAAGTGACATTTAAAATGATACTTTGGCTGTATCCACCCCAGAGACATAATTTGATTTGGCACCACTTTAATGGCCATGGTTCAAGGCTATGTCTACGCTCTGGTACCACAACAAACTACAGTTCCCAGAATCCCATTACCTTAAGCCACGGCCATTAAAGGGGTGCCAAACCAGATTATTTCTATAGTGCGGATGCAGCCCTTGACAAGCTCTCCTGATACTAAGAGCTTCTATTGTCGATGCAATGCAAAAGACTATTCTGATAGGCAAAAAAGGCTAGGCAACCTGTTAGGACATCCCATTTTAAAGATTTCACACATGTGCTATATTTTAAATAATGTGAATTAAGTTTAAATCTAAACTGTTATCTATTTGCATACCTATCGTATGGGACAAGCCCATATTTGCATATGCCAAAAAGAAAAAAAAATCCTCCTGACTCAGCAAGTACTTAAAAGAATGAGGACTGTAAACTCCAAACAGGCTTAAAGAAAAGTAGAACAGAGGTTTTTTGTGGGGTTTCTGGGCTATGTGGTCATGTTCTAGAAAAGTTCCTTTCTGATGTTTCACCAGCATCTGTGGCTGGAATCTTCAGAGAATGTATGCCTGGAAAAGATTTAACCAATTTAAATGTCTGAAAGGAACTCTTCTAGAACAAGGCCACATAGCCCAGAAACCCCACAAAAAACTATGGGTGCTGGCCATGAGAGCCTTCAACTCCACAAAAGTAGAACAGTTTTCAAAATAGTAATGGCAATTAACAACAACACCTTACAAAATGTAGAAACGATGGTGAGGGAATGGGGAAGCCACCACAGTGTAGTGCTCTGAGTACTGTATTGGACTATGACACTGGAGACCAGGGTTCAATTCTCAGCTCAGGCATAAAACCCATTGGGTGTACGTGGGCAAGTCACATGCTCTCAGCCTCAGGGGAAGGCAATGGTAAACCTCCTCTGAACAAATCTTGTCAAGAAAACCCCATGATAGGTCTGTCTCAGGGTTGCTGTAAGTTGGAAATGACTTGAAGGCACACAACAAAAACAACAACAAAGAAAGGATGACAGATATCTTTCCTTATTCATTGTCATCCTTTGTTGTAGACTAGGGCTGCCAATTTAGTAGCATTCTGTGCTCTGAAATTTAGGGACCAAAACTATAGATAGGTGGAATGCAGCCCTTGTGACACCACAGAGATGGGTCCTTGTGATGTCACAGATTTGAGGCAGAGAAAGTTTGAGAGACAGTGTGGAACAGTTTTTGCATCATGTGAGTAAGGGGCCCCGAATGTGATAAGACATAGCTAACCAGGTATCATGGTAACCCAGAGCCAAGGAGAAGCCAATTTTTAAACATCTGGTCAGGTGGGAAAATGAAAAATCCATCCAGGAGCTGGAATGGTTGCCATCATTCCTCCTAAGGCATACATTCCACAAAGCCAGAGGGTCATTTCACACTACACAATTATAGCACTATGATTCCATGTTAACTATCGTGGATTCAGCCTGTGGAATCCTGGGATATTTACTTTGGTGAGCCATTAGAGCTGTCTGGTTACAAATCCTAAATGGTTGTTGTGTGCCTTCAAGTCATTGCCAACTTATGGTGGTCCTAAGGTGAACCTGTCAGGGGGTTTCTGAAGTTGAGAGTGTGTGATTTGCCCGAGGTCATCTGGTAGGTTTCCATGGTCGAGTGGGGATACTTTTCTCTCAACTCCAAATCCCAGGTTTTCTACAGGATAACTACAGTATACAAGACAGCCCTATGCATAGAGACATTTTCAAAGCCTTAGATATGCAAGTCACACTCTCTCAACCTCAGAAGAAGGCAAGCACAAGCCCCCTTTGAGCAAATCTTGCCAAGAAAACCCCATGATAGGTTTGTCTTAGGGTTGCCATAAGTCGGAAACAGTTTGAATGAACACACTAACAGCAACAGCAAAGTGAATGTTGGGGCTTATGGAAGTTTCAGTATCAGCTGACAAAGAATTTGTTTTTCCAGCCCTGCACCGCTGCTGCTAGATTGTGCAACAAGAAGGCTCACAGGTTATGAAACTGCTTTTCCACTCTCCATCTTGTCCAAATGCATGTATCTTGAGGCTCTCTCTTCAGACTCCACCCTTGCTCCTGGCTTTTCAGTATGCCAACATGGGTACAAGCACAACACACAGCTAGGGGCTGACACACAGATGCTGAAGTAGAATGTTGTGTACTACACAGTTTGTCCGATGCCCCTTAAATCTCCCTCAGGTATGGTGAGGGTATACCTTCGAACATGTCACAGATAAAAAAAGGGACACATGAGACATAAGAGCAGGCAAGATGGCAAAGGCCTTTAATGAGGAAGAACAGAGAAGCCAAGAGGGGATGCAGCAGTTTACGTTTGCCTGAGTCTTCAGGGAAGGTCAAGATTCTGCCCCCTCCTCTTCCCCCCCCCCCACCCCAGCTGCATGGAATAAATTTAGTGCAAACTGCTTTTTCATTTTGTATTCAGTTCACAGGAATTTTTCAGATGCCGACATAGAAAAGTAGGAACTGGAGAAAGAAGCTGGGCTATTTTAAAAGCAGCTGAAAAAGTGACATGGCAGAAGATTAACTGGAATTGCTCCAGTCAAATTGAGGCAGATGAAGGGCATGAATGAAGGATGCTGTCCTATCATCTGTACTGAAAAAGCATTCAACTGCTAGATTAGTTGGCTTCTGTGTATAATACAAGAGACATTATCTTGTTTTTCAGTTCAGGCAGCAAAGTGCTTTCCTTAAAAATCTGTGGACTCTTTCAAACGGGGAGGAATTTCTCCCAACTCCGAATGGAGCCAATGCGGATTTATGTAAATTCGCTTGTTTAGCGAATTTACATGAACCCCTGCTCCGTTCGGAATTACTTCCCATTACCCGAAATTAACCCCCTCCTGCCCGAATTTGCATGCGAAGCTTTAATTCGCAATAAGGTAAAACCCATGATTGCATTCAAATTGGCTTCCCTCTTGCCCGAATTTGCATGTGAAGAGTTAATTTGCAATAACATAAAACCCATGATTGCATTCGAATTGACCTTAAATTATACTTCCAATTTAGCCTTGTATGAAAGAGTCCTATGGCAGATACAAAATGGTACCATCTTGCCCCCTGACTCACTTTCTAGGCCCTTCTAGAGGTCTGATAAGGAATTCAACACTTATCTGAAAATATTTTATACCCAAGTGAACCATGTTCTAACAGCTTTACTAGCTAATGGTCCATTTCTGGGTTATATCCTATAAATCTGTATATGACTAGGTTCAGATTATTTGAAGGACTTTATCTCTCTATATGGACCTGCCTGAATTTTTCGGTGCTCTCTGAGTTCCATTGCCACCACCACAGGTACATTTGCTGAGGACATGTGAGAAGGCTTCCTGGTGGTGCTCCAAGACTGTAGTCAGTTAGGCTGGCCCATTCTCTAGGCTCCTTTTGCAGGCAGGGAAATACCTTTTTGTTTAGATACGCTTTTGGCAATTTTGTTACTGTGGATGGGTCTTTCAGTGGAGGGTGTTGTACTTTTGTTCTCACTGTTATGTTTTGCTGCTGCTGTTGTTGCTGGTGCATGCCTTCAAGTCAACCCACGCTGAACCTACTACAGGGTTTTCTTGGCAGGTTTCTTCAGAGTGGGTTTGCCATTGCCATCCTCTTGAGCTGAGAGAGTGTGACTCTGTAAGGTAACCCAGTGGATTTCCATGGTGGAACCAGGATTCGAACCCTGGTCCTCAGAGTCCTTTTAAACTGTTTCAAATGACCACTGTTTAGTAAAATAACTAACTTAATTGTTAAATTGTGTGGTTTTTAAATTATGTTTGTATTTTCGCTGCATTTTATTTTAATCTGTTTTGTGAGCAGCCTTTGTTCTCATGTTGGGAGAAAGGCAGAATATGAATACAATAAAATAAATTGCCTCTGATAAAATACATAACTCATCAACTTGTAAATACGTTAGCAATAGTGTACCAGTGGATCCCACCTGGCAATGGCTCACATAGTACTAGTTTGTGCTTGGTCTCAAGACTGTCTTAAGGACCCAGGTGTGGGATTCAGACTCCCCTCATGGGGTTTTCTGGGTTTTGCGATCTTAATCACATTGGCAGGGAAGCTGTTTTCTGTGGTATCAGTAGAGATTAAAATTACAACCTAAGTTTCAGCATCTCTGTGCAAACTGTAAGAAGCAAGGTTATCTCAGAGAAATAACAGTTTCTGGGGTTACCCTAAGAACATCATACTCTGTCTGATCTTGGAAGCTAAGCAGAGTCAGCCCTGGTTAGTACTCGGATAGGAGACTACCAACCAATACCAAGTACTGTACATTATCTTTAGGGGAAGAAACTGGCAAAACCACCTCTTGAGTATTGCTTCCTATGAAAGTCATGGAGTCACCATAAGTTGACAGGTGATTTGAAGGCACACACACACACATTTGTTCAAATTCTTTCTTCTGTGTTCTGTCTCACACAAGGGGGCAAACAGGATTTAAACGAGAGTTAAATGAGAGTTAAACAGGAAATGTCCTGTGATAAACATAGGGCATTTCCTGTTTAACTCTCGTTTAAATCCTGTTTGCCCCCTTGTGTGATAAAGCAGTAAGGCTGAATAATGAAAAGTAATCAGCTCATAGATGAAAGGAAGAAATCCAATATAAATAGTGAAATGTGTCCTTAGCAGATATAAGACACATGTCAGAGATATCCAAGAAATTGTAAGGCTGTGCAAGGCCGTACAATTTCTAATGAGAACTGTAGAATATTGATAGAGACAAGAAAAGACTTGCAGACCCCGTAAAAGAAAAGAAAAAACCAAGACAAAGACATTATATTTTTCTATAATCAAAATAAAGCGCTGTCTGTCATGACCCCAGTCTTGCATTCTGAGTGACAATAGTCAATCAAATCCAGATCTGCCAAAATAGGATGGTCTAGGATTCTACAATAGAATTTCAGGTGAGTCACCAAAAGCACAGCTTTGAAAAGTTACTATTTTGGGGCTATAACTCCCAGAACCTCCCCAGCCAACATGCCCATTGCTCTGGTAGTTGTAGTCCTAAAAATTAACTGTAAAATCCCTCTGTTCATAAACCTGGAGAACCAGGACCAGGTCTCTTGTGGATTCTTTCCCCTGGTCACACATCTATTCATGAAATATCTTCACAGGACCTAATGACATCACCCACAATATTAGAGGGACTTTCACTTGTTCATCCTCCAAACTGATTAATTGCATGCTATGTCAGCAATGCTATCCTACATTGTATATAGTAGTATATAGTACTCTATTGTACACCTATATAGTACTGTACATTGGGCAAATAGGCTGGTCCCTCTGCCAGAGAATAAATTGACATAAATCATACATTAGGAACGAGAATTTACAAAAAACAGTTGCGGAACATTTCAGTCTTCCTGACCATTCCATCTTGGACCTCAGAACAGTGGTCCTTGAACAAAACAAAACAAAACCTACAAAGGAAGATTGAAAAGAGAAACAGCAGAACTGGAATATATTCACAAACTTTAGTCCATCAACAGTGGGTTGAACAGAGGCAATAATTTCCTGGCACACTACACACATTACAACTGGACTGTCATATCCATGGGGGATACATTCTAGACCCCCCCCCCCATGGATATGAAAAAACACAGGACTTCAAGTCTCATTGTCCCTAATGGCAATGGGATGTGCATGCAGCTCCTAGCGCTGCCACATGCATGCATTGCCATTTAGGACAACAGGGCTTGCCATCCATGGATGCTCAAATCTGCAGATGGCAAACCCATGAATGGTGAGGTTCCACTGTATAACACTAGCTAATTCCTCAGCCTCATGGGGGCTCTCTTGGCCAGTTCATCATGTCTTCTTTTTGGTTCCCATACTACATCCCAATACTCATTCATACAGTTATCTGCTAGCCTTGGCTTTAGGCAACATTCTTCCTCCTACTTTGTTTTCCAGCGACCATTATGAAAATTGAACTTGTCACCTTATCTCCACACCCTATGTTTTGTATTCCTATGAACATTCTCACACTGATTGCTATATAGGTCTGTGCCTGGACTTTCCACTCAACCCCATGCATCTGAGGAAGTAGGCTCAAGTGTACGCATTAGTACTTTGAACAGACATGGAAGGTTGAAGCCTTGCCTATAGTTAGCTAGTACTGTATAGTAGTATCCAGAGAAGGATTTTTCAGAAAAGGCCTTACAACAGCCTCCTTCAGGTATTTTGGGACCCTGCCTTGTTCTAAAGAGGTTTTAATCACTTCCCTTACCCACTCAGCAAGTCCTCCTCTGGTCTGTTTAATAAGCCAGGAAGGGTAAGAGTCTAATACACTTATCATGGCTCTTACCTCTCCAAGGATTCTGTTCAAATCCTCAGTCTGTACAACCTCTCTGACATTTTCTTCCAATGCTCCTTGGGAGTAGCATTCTCAGAGCTTGGAATGTTAAGTCTGGTAATTAATATATTAAGCTTGAATTCTATTAGTCCCATCTAGAGTAGACTTGTGAATCAACTACTGAATAGTGAGTCAACGTGTGCCTATAAATCTCATGGTTTCAGTGGATCTGCTCCAGTTGGGACTCCCAATAGACTTGATGATAAATGTTAAAAATAGGAAGATAAATCCATTGTTGTTATCATAGAATCATAGAGTTGGACGAGACCACAAGGGCCATCTAGTCCAACCCCCTGCCATGCAGGAACTCTCCATCAAAGCATCCCCAACAGATAGCCATTCAGTCTCTATTTAAAAACCTCCAAGGAAGGTGTGACGGCATGGCAAGCACCTTCTGCATTTAAGGCTATGAGTTTGGAGGTTTGCATTTATGAAATGCTTAGTTTGCATAGAGTTTGAGTTCCTAAAGCCCTTTTTGTACTTTGATGTGTATGTTACTTGTTAAAGGTTTGATTGCATTTATTGGTTCTTTGCACCTGCCAATTATTGTTTATGTTTAAGCTTGCTCCTCCCCTTTTTTCTGGGGACCCGGAAAGGGGTAACCATCTTTTCTTTCATTCGACTACCAGAGACTCTACAAAGTGGACATGTTGGAGGGTGTGCTAGCCAGGCCTTGGTCAAGCCATCTTCCAGTACGTAATTCTTCAGTCCTCGAAGTTTGCACAGTATGCTCAACATAACGCACGCTTGAGTGACGCTGAGGAGCTTTGGGCGCCCTCAAAACAGCCAGCTGACAACAGAGGAAGGTTCCCTGCCTTCATATAGGCCATCTGGCTAGGACTTTGAGCACCCTTGCCTCAAAGTCAAAGAGAGGGAGACTTTGGTGAGCCATCCGGCTGAATTTTCCAGGACTACAGTTACTAAGGACTTTACAGTAAGTTTTCTGTTTGTTTGCTTAGTAAAGAGAAGAACCTGAGTACATTGCTACTCCGCTTTAAGAAATAAACCCCTTTTGCTAAAGTAACTGTTTGGTTTGGTCCTTGGGAAACCCAAAGCCTCTAAAGGAGGGCAAGAAGCAATCCCCCGGGGAGAGAATCATCACGTCCATGTCCCTTTGAATTCATATAGCCCGGGCGCGACGGCACAGAAGGAGGTTTTTACCGTTAACAACTGGAATAATTTCATATGTTGAGTAGTGTTAAGAAATCATTACTTATTTTATTAGTTATCAAAACAAATAATGGTATTTATAGAGAACTGCACAGAAATTATTACTGATGACCCCTGGTGGCACATTTTGTTATTGGCTCCTTCACAAGTGCTCTAGCTGTCCTGAGACTTTCTAGATATGCTGGGCTCCAAATTGTGGAAGAATTGTGGAATTTTTAGTGCATGGAAACCTCAAAGGTTGCAGAAGGCTGTGCTGAAGAATGGGTCTTAGTAAACTGTTAAATTAAGTCTGATAAAGATCTGTGTCTTTTTTCTCTCACCTTGTTTCTAAATCCACCTGCACATGTGCTGTTCACTCTCCTTTCAAGCATCATGGATTGCTTCTCTGGATTGAAAAAGGGGAATAAGAAATCTTATTCACTGGACACTGATCCATTGCAATACCAAAGTGCAGCTCTAAGTAGCTACAAATATTTTTTGTTGAATGCACAGTGGAGAATTTTTAATCTGAAATATTTTGATAGTTTATGAGCATAAACAGAATATTTTTCTGAAGTTTTAAAAAGCTGCTTTCTAAACTTCCCTGCTCACTTAGAATTAAAAAATCATGGGCTGGCATTCTGTATTTCAGTTACAGATTCATAACCTAGACTTACAGATTTGTAACTGCTCCACATTCAGTAACACTATGTAGTCATAATCACGGCACTGTTGCCATGATCATAAATGAATGATCATAAACAGCTTTGTCCTTCCGTCGCAGCCAGAGTTCTGTGCATGTACTTCTTAATGTGTGACGTCTTATGCAAACTTAGCCCGTTCAGTAGCCTGTGTGACGGCAAGCAATTTGCATAGAAGCATAAACAACAGTTTATTAAAATTGTGCGTGGGCTGAATCTTCCAATGACAAGTGACAAATTAACAGGCCCAGTGTGAATCACATTCCATGTCAAAAGATTATCTTCCCACAACGTCACCAGAAGTCATGCCATCAATGTCAAGCTTAACAACAGTAGAAAGAAGCTTCTGTCTCTCAGGATGTTGGGCTCTTGGAGTGTTGCATCAATAGTTAGCAGAGCAGAGGATTGAGAGTCAAAGCACTGGGATGTGATGAATAGCAGCCACGATGAAGTCATCTACTACCACCTCAAACTTTCCTGCTGTCTTCTCTAAATGTAGGCAAAATCCTCACAGTAGCTCAGTGTGAATGATTGTTTGTATATTGGACTAGGATTCTGGGAAACAAGGGTTCAAATCCCTACTGTAGCAGGTAAACCCACTTGGTGACCTTTGGCAAGTCACACTCTCTCACCTTTAGAGGCAAGCAGTGGCAAACTTCCTCTGAGTAAACCCTTCCAAGAGAATCCTGTGATAGCATTGTCATAAGGAGAGTCTATTTAAAGGCACAAAAATGACAATGCAGGGTGAATTATCTCCTGGCCAATGTGATTGTTGCATTGTTTTGTGTTACCCCTGTTGTAATCCAAACTATTTGGATTCATCTTGGTTTTGAAAGGGCAATTAAGGACCATCACCTTTACAAAACACTTGACCATGATGAACATGAAAATTGCTAGAGTTGATTGATTGAGAAGGGTCATAGAATGATGGAATCATAGAATCATAGAGTTAGAAGAGACCCCAAGGACCATCCAGTCCAACCCCCTTCTGCCATGCAGGAACTCACAATCAAAGCATCCCCGACAGATGGCCATCCAGCCTCTGCTTAAAAACCTCCAAAGAAGGAGACCTCACCACTCTCCGAGGGAGTGTGTTCCACTGTCGAACAGCCCTTACTGTCAGGAAGTTTCTCCTAATGTTGAGGTGGAATCTCTTTTCCTGTAGCTTGCATCCATTGTTCCGGGTCCTAGTCTCTGGAGCAGCAGAAAACAAGCTTTCTCCCTCCTCAATATGACAGCCCTTCAAATATTTAAACAGAACTTATAAAATAATACTCAATTTAGAAATGGAAGACGAGATAATTAAACATTTCATGATAAGCTGGCCCCAGGAGGTGGGAAAAACAATAATGCTGAGTGACTGGGAAAAGAACTGGAAGAAGAGATTAAGGTACAGTTTAAGCGCAGAAGTCAAAGAGAGTTACTATAAGATGCAGTACAAATGGTATCTAACTCCTGTAAAACTGAATAAAATATACAAGAACAGCAATAAGTACTGTTGGAATTGTCAAGATAAACTGGGCTCTTTTATACATATGTGGTGGGAATGTGGTAGATCTAGACAATATTGGAAACAAATTCAAGGGGCAATAGAAGAAATGATTAAGGTCAAACTTAAATTCGAGCCAACTGTATTTTTACTTGGTATGGTAGAATAGGACCCAGTGGAAAGAACGTATGGTAAAATAATATTCTACATGCTAACAGCAGCCAGAATAATTTTAGCTAGAAAATGGAAAAACAAAGAAGGCCCGAGTTTAAATGAATGGTACATAAAACTGTACGATATGATGTTATTAGACAAACTAACACTTCTGTTACGGGACCAGTCGACGAATGAAAGTGAAACAGAATGGGACTCTGTAACCAAATATATTAATGAAAAAAGAGGCTAAATCTTATAATACCCTCAGTCGTAATATATATTTAAATCGTTTGCTCCTGCTCCCAGGAGAATAACACAATATAAACAATTAAATTATTGATGCCAGTGAGGTATGTGTAATTTACGGAAACAATATTTAAGCTCACAAAATGTGAGGTATAGGAATACTCCGTAATCTCGGAACAAGAGAACATTTAAAGGTCATGCAATCAAAAGGTTCATCACTATACTAAAAGTTAGAAGGCCTCCAAGATCGGTATCATACAATGCTTATGTATACATTTAATGAATTCGTATATATTTAAATGTATTTTGTAAAAGGTGTTGAAACAAAATCTTTAAGTAAAACAAACATAACACCCTTTATGTGGAAAATAAAGGACTTCAAAATGGGTTGTAAACCCGAAAGGTAGAAATGGAACAACAGGAAGTTCTTTTAATTTACATGGGAAAGATAAACTGTGAAGATAAGGGGGAAAGAGAATCCTATTACTCTGTATTAAACACTATGTAAGCTTTGTTTTATAGGTGAAATTTTGTTAAGGAATTTGTGTTATGTTTTTTTAAAAATCCAATAAAATTTAATAAAAAAAAAACAACAAATATTTAAACAGAGCTATCATATCACCTCTTAACCTTCTCTTCTCCAGGCTAAACATCCCCAGTTTCCTAAGGCGTTCCTCATAGGGCTTAACTATGCTTTGGAGGGACAGGAGCTATGGGATGGAGGCAGCATCATGTTGTTAATATCACCACAGCCATTTTTATCCACTGTAATCATGGTTTAAAAGCTGCATGTAATAATCTCCTTAGTATCAGCAACAGTACAATTTATGCAAATCCAATAACATCCAAACAGTGATACCTTTATTGGGCCAACCAAAATGCACAACTATATGTTGCAAGCTTTCAAAGTCACACTGGATTCTTCAATTTTTTCCCTCTTCTTTGCCTGATGATGTTAGTCATAGGTCTGCTTTTTCTGTTTCTGGTCTTAGTTCAGATGGTAGGGAGGGCTATCTGCAGGCTGGCACCTCCCCCTTTGGCCATGCGGATTTTCTAAGTCAAGGAAATTTAGTGTCCATTTGCATTTCAAGGAAAATGTTTTCTTGGAATCCAGTATGTCTCCTTCCTTTATGAAGCCATAGGCTCCTGTGTAGTTAGAGAACACTGAATTTCTCAAGACGTCTTTATGTTTTGCATCAGGAAAACTTTAGGTGGTCTAGAGGTAAAGCATGCCAATTAGTGCCAATATTAGAAAAAATTTCTTTACCTTTGTTGGAGACAGAAGGCTCAGATGGCAAGGTCCCAGTAGATTGGTTCTCTCTTTAAAAGGCCTATGACTAACATTCTCAATGTTTTTCTCCTGTTTGCCTGATGAAGAAGCCAGTGTGACTTTGAAAGCTTGCAACATGTAATTGTGCATTTCGGTTGGTCCAATAAAGGTATCAATGTTTGGATGTTATTGGATTTGTTATATGGCCAACATGGCTACCCCTAGAAATATAATTTATGGTGAAACTAGGCTATTTTGTTTATGCCATTATCAAATAACTGGGAAACAGAAAACCTTCCTGCTCTACCACAAATCTTTACACTTTGAAGTGAGGACCATACCCTCCAATATTTCACAGATGAAAACTAGGACACATGTGGCCAAACAACATTAGAATATAGTCAACATGGGAAAGGTTATTAATGAGGGAAAGCACACTAGCTAGGAGGGGCTGTAGCAGTCTGCTTATGTCCAAGATTCTGCCCCCTCCTCTTTTCTATCCCCTGCTGAGTTAACTGAGTGAAAACTACTTTTGCACTTTAATCTAAGCTTGCTGCAACTGAAGTAAGATGAAGGCAAAGAAGTAAATTAGAAGAAGGAGAGAGAAACTGGGACTTTTTTAAAAAAAGTATTCCAAAAATGGGATGACAGAGGATTAATTGAGACCATTCCTTCCAATCAGGACAGTTATAGAGCATGGAGGTCCTGTTGGAAACCTTAGCCTAAAAAGGTTAATTTGGCTGGGATGGATAAGAAGGCCTTCTCCATTTTGGCATCCTCCACATGGCATGATTTTCTTCATTGACATCACATGAGTTCTTGAAGGAAGAGTTGTTTCTGACATCAAGTGAAGATTCATTTCTTTGTCCAGGTATTCTGATTGTTAACTTTGCCACTACCTTTAAATGCACACATGCACAGATATTGTTTGCATGCTGACTGGAGGAGTTGTGGTCCCAAAAAGTAGCTTTATGGAGTTCTGGATATGTATCAATTTGTATTTAATAGAGAGGCAGTTACCAGATTTATCAGCATATTTCCAATTCAGCTGATTTCCAGTAAATTCACAGCCACTCACTTTCTCTTCCTCTCTTTGCTGGAGTTGTGACAATATTGCAAATACATGCAAAGAAGGCTGAAGTGTCATGAAGGTCTAGAGTTTCCCTGGAGGCACTGCAAGTGACAGCTCAGCATATCACACATTCTACAGAATGCTGATAAGCATCAGTAAGGTAGATCTTACTGGCATAAGAGTCCTTTTCTAAGCTTCTTCAAACCACACAGTGAAACCTTTGAAAGCCCAAACCAATCCTGCCCTCATTTGCACCCAACCACTGAGACAGATATAGATTCCACTGTCCTATAATCCCTATCCATGTGGCCTAAGTACCCTAAAGGCACCAGATCATGTTTGATCTAGTTGGAAGCTAAGCAAGGTCAGTCCTGTTTAGTGGCTGGATGGCAGACTGGCAACTAATGCCAGGTACTGTAGGCTTTAATTCAGAGGAAGGTACTGGCAAACCATCTGCGCGTATTCCTTGCCTGATAAAACCCTACAAAATGCATGAGGTTTCTATAAGTTCACAGGGGACTTCAATGCATACACACATACATATATCATTCTCATGAAAACTGGGTGGGATCCATTCCCAGAGTACCCAAGGCATTAATGTCCCCAACTCCATACTGCAAAGAAGCTGAAGACTGTTATAAAACCAGGGTGTAGAAGAAGTATGGTTTTACAACTAGATAATAGTACAGTAAACATGTTACTTTGGGACTGGGGAGGAGTAATAATGTTACTTCTAAAATGAGGTTGGGCTGATACCATCACTACCTCTTTTAGCAGAACAACTAAAATGTACTTATTAATCTTAACATGTTGACCATTTAAAAGTGTTTTAATTAGTTTGTAAAGCAACTTAAAAACAAGGGGAAGATAATAACAAGTAAAGCAAAAAGTTACTCCCTTCATAGCAAATAATGAATAGAATTAAGGAGGTATCCCTTTTTCAAAAAGTTAAAATAATGAGTGAGAAGCAACAAATCACTCTTTTAAGAAGTAGGGTTTTAAAAAGTAAAAAAGTTAACTTTTAAAGCAATGCTTTGAGTATGATGGGATTAAGAATGATCCTGAATGGGTAGACTCTTATCATTTCCAAATGCACACTAGAGAATAGGACAACCAGATGTAAAGGACTAGGTCCCCCTGCATCTTTAACACTTGTGCAGTACTGACTGAAATCCCCTCTTCTGTGCAAATATTAAGATGGAGGAGCCCTTTTACAGCTGGCCACCTCAGCATCCCATTTTGGAATGCCTTCCTTTATGTAAATGCACACACTGCTTAGTGTCATCATCAAGGTTTGGCAATCTTAGGCCACTGGTAAGGGCTAAGGCCTACTTAAGGGGCCAACCGATAAGGCAGCTTCCTCCCCCAGACTTGTTTCTCTTCTACACTATTGCAATCCCCTTGTTTGTTCATCTCTCACTCTGGACCCCAAGGGAGTGAGCAAATAAACAAGCAAACCAATTGCAGTGTTGAAAAGGAACAGCAGTTGCTGTGTTGCTGCCTACTATCTTTCTCCCATGCAAAAAGGATAGTACAGATGACAAAGACCAAGAGTGGTGATGAAAGAGTAGATGTTCTTTATAAGGTTGGGTGCTTACAGTTTCTTGCCCAAAACTTCTGCCCTCAGTAAGAAATCAACAACAAATAGCTGGCACTGAAAATATGTCTAAGATTTTAAAAATTAGCACAGCAGAAAACAAAGTAGATTACAAGCAAGGCTGGGTTATCAATGGTTAACTTTGGGCAACTGATCCATGTTTCTCACTGGTGTGGAATCCAGTGCTAAAGTAAAAAGGTGTAAACTGGCATCCTGTTAGTAAATTAAGATGATGTTGCTTATGCCATCCCAACCCACTTTTCTGGGGCCATGCCAAGACCAAGATTTTCCAAACCTTGGCTCAGTCATTAATCAGAATGGAGACTGCTGCCAAGAAAACAGAAGGACTTGGAAGGGCAGCTATGACTTGGAAGGGCAGCTATGAAGGAATTCAACAAGATCATGAAGCGTAAAGATATTTTATTGAACACTAAAGTCAGGATTGTCCAACCCATCGTATTTCCAATTTCTATGTATGGTTGTGAAAAGTGGATAGTGAAGTAAACTAATAGAGAGAAAACCCACTTTCTTCTAAAGAAGGAATGTAGTGCTAGAGAAAAGTCTATGGATAGTATGGACTGCTAAAAAGACAAACAAATAGGTCCTAAAGCAGATCAGGTCCAAACTCTCCCTGGAAACAAAGATGACCAAACTGAGGTTGTTGTACTTCATACACATCATGAGAAGGCACGACTGATTGCTAAAAACAATAATGCTGGGAAAGGCGGAGGGCAGCAGGAAAAGAGGAAGCCCACATTTCAGATGGATAGGCTCGATCAAGGAAGTCACAGCCCTGAATTGGCAAGACCTGAGCAGGGCTATTGATGACACATAACTTGGAAGTCTCTCATTCATGGGGTCACCATAAATCAAAATTGATGTGACAGTAGTTCACAACAACAAAACATAACCAAGGGCCCTAACAATCAGGCCAAAATAAAGCTGCTTCAGGTCACTTTGGAGGTAAGCTGTTTAAATGATGCATGCGTCCTAAGGCGCCGGAAGTTGTGCCAAAGCCTCGCTTCAGTCCTAAGGACTGGAGCACAGCTTTGATGCAGCTTCTGGCCTCTTAAGAGGTGTGTGTCATTTAAACAGCATACTTCCAAAGTGACCTGAAGCAGCTTTATTTTTTGCCTGTCTGTTTGGGCCCTAAGTGAATGATTTACTGTTTTCTGCCTCCTCATGCCTGTAGTGGCTGCCTGCCTCCATTTCCATATGTTTTTCACTCTAAGAGACTTTAGTCCTGTGTTCTCACCATATGTAGCTGTAAAACAGAGTGAAGAGCCTCCCCAGCAGATCATAAAACAAGAGCAGATTTGGAAATAAATTAATAATAATAATAATAATAATAATAATAAATTATTTATAGCCCGCTCCTCTGTGAAAACAATCGGAGAGGGGTACAACAAAATTAAAAAGACACAAGTTAAAACAGTTCAACATCCCAGTACCATCCTCTGACCCCTTAAAATTAAATTAAACTAATAATAAGTTAAAAACAAACAGCAATTAAAAACATAGTACATCCTCATGAAACCACTATACTAGAGCGAGGTAGACAAAAGCAGCAAGAATCAGAATGTTGGGAACTAACGGAAGGTTAAACCCAATTTCGGAGCCGGGACTTTAGGAAGTTTCAAGGAAGGCCTGCTGGAAGAGATGCGTCTTTATAGCTTTTATAAAGCAATCAAGAGATGTGATAAGATGTATCTCATCCAGCAGTTCATTCCAAAGCTTGGGAGCAGTAGCAGAGAAAGTCCTCTGGGAGGTCTGCGACAGCCTAGTCTTCATAGGCTGCTGCAGGTTCCTCCCACAGTGTTCTATTAGGGACCTTAAGGCCAGATGATGGAAGAAGGAGCAAATCTTTTACCAGGTGAGAGGATTTGTAGGTGACAGGCTAGCATATAAGAAGGAGGTGAGGTGAAGTCGTGACACAACTGGTTTATCAATGGTTCAACTGGACCAATTGCTCTTAGACAATTCACAGGTTGGAGCCCAGTCCTAAAGGGAAAAGACAGTGGCATTACTGACTGGGGTGTCACCTGGTGGTGCGGGATCCCAGGGGGTGGGGCCAAAAGGGTACACCCCCTCATCTTGCTGCCGGGTGCCATTTTACTCATTAGTAAACTAGTGCCCTATGGGGGGGGGGGGTCTGGGCACTCTCCCCTCCCTGCTGGGTGCCATTTTACTCCAGAATAAAATGACATGCATTGGGGGTGCACTCATCCACATGTCACCCCTTTTCTGGGGTGTCAACCGGTTGGGTCCGAACCCCGTCCCACTCCCCTACTGATGCCACTGACCTCAGTCACCTCCTGTATCTCCCAGTGTTTCTGACATTGTCAGTGTTTTGTCCAAAATCCTAAATACGCCTTTAGCTCCATGCACACAGTTCCACATCTCCCAGGAGGGGGCTCTTCTGCTGTTGTTGGTTGGGAAGAGATGAGAAGGCAATTCAGACAGACCATAGAAAACTTTGGATGTGTAACTCTAGATTATGAATCCATAATTGCAATGTAGGATGACACTCCATATTGCATTTATTCCTTTATTTAATTTCCCTGTCACTATTTCCAGAATAGACCACACACGTGCAAAAGGGAGGCCCTATTTCTGGAACGGTTCCAGTGTCTCAGATACTTTATTCCAGCTTTGGATGGTGATCAGATGGTGGGGAGTCATGAGCTACCAGTGAGTGCTTGGGCTGAGAAGGAGGACCTGATAACTGACTGGATGGAGCACTTGGTGCTGGTGAAGGGACTTCAGCAACAGGTTGGTTGCTGTGGCCAACTAATAGTATATTTATGTATTTATTAAAATATTTCTATTGTTGTTGTTGTTGCCAGTGGTGCATTGGCTAAATGCCAGTATTACAGCCACTCACTCACAAACCACTAACTGCTTAGAGATTGCTCAATGCAGTATGAAGAGGTATATAAATGAAACTGCTGTAGCTATTACTGTTGTTGTTGTTGTGTGCCTTCAAGTCATTTTTGACTTATGGCAACCCATAAGTCATGTGATTTTCTTGGAAAGTTTTTTCACAAGGGGTTTACTTTGACTTTCTCTGTAACTGAGAGCATTAATATTTCTATCCTTTATCATGGGCTTTCAGGGTGATGTACAGATAAAACGACAAACAACTCAAAGTAATTGCAGTTTTAAAAAAACTAAAATAGCTTAAACAGGATGTAAACATATTGAACATGACAACAAGTTAAAACAGCTTAAAAGGCTACAACAATTAAACACTGTGGGTGGCATCCTGTTAGGCAATTCCAATGTCATAAGCTAGGTTTATGACCTTGTAACTGGTACTCACATTTATGATTGTGACCATTGCAAAAACATAAAAGCATACCCTATTAAAACTCATTCTGCCACAGTAAGTTTAGAGCTCAAGACCTGTTTGTAATAAAAAGATCTTTTCTGGCTGACAGAAAGTCAAGGGGACAATTAAGCCTCCTTTGAAATGAAATTCCACAATTTGGGAGCAGCCACCAAGGCTCTGCATATAGTAATACGTAGGAAGGAAAGAAAGAGAAAATGGACTGAATGCCATGCAGAACTAGTGGCAAGAATACTATCCCACAATGTGTCTGTTCTGAGCAGCAGTGACTTTATTTTAATTTTTTTAAATTTTATTTTATAAATCAGTATTGTATACGGAAATATTCATTTCATGAATATGCAAAAGAGATAAGACAAAATATAAGTGTTATAGACAAGATAGCAAAACAAAAAGAAAATAAAAGCTAGTATATTGTAAGATATATGAAAATGTAATGTCTATACCATTTGCAACCTAATTTTGCCTATAACTTTAATCAAAATAAATGGTCAAATTCCTTTTGTCATCTCAATCATTTGGAGATATAAATGAAGCTATTTGTTTTAACAGTACCTATAAACAGTTATATCTGTTAGTTACTGCAGTCTTAGAAATTGTTTATGGTTGCTTAGAACTACTCCCAGCTAAAAGAATACCAGAATCACTTGGGGAAAGTATGATGTTACCCCCATCTGTTTTGACAGAATTTTTTAAATAAGATCCCAATCTGTATTTGGGATGTTTTTTGGTTCCCTATCTAATAGTTCCATTAAGTGGTCCATTTTAATATTATCCAAGACTTTAGTTAGCCAATCATCAGTTGCAGGTAGTTCATTTACTTTCCATTTCTGTGCTACCAAGATTCTTGCAGAAGAGATCATGTAAAGAATTGTCTTTAGGTGTTTTTTGTTTTGTTTTGTTTTGCTGATTGATCTAATATTGTATCTGTTACATTTAAAAGATAGAGTTCTGGATGCAAATGGATATTGGTGCCTAATATATGATTTACTGTTTTATGAATGTTTTTCCAAAATTTTTGCATCCGGCTACATGATCACCCCATATGGTACCAGTTGCCGATTGCCTGTTTGCATTTCCAGCACTTGTTCTCAGTATTTTTGTGAATTTTTGCCAGTTTTGGTGGTGTAAGGTACCACCTGTAGGCCATTTTAAGATAATTCTCTCTAATACTTTGACACTTTGTAAACTTAAATGTCTTAACTCTTGCTCGCATCCAGCTTTCCAGTTCTATCAGTCTTCAGAGCAGCAGTGACTCTTCAAGGTCTCAAGCAGAAGCCTTTCCTGGTTCTATCACATGGCTTGCAAAAGCCTTTCTTGTTAAATGGACATACCAGGGACTGAACCCGGTGGTGCCCCCACCCCTGGTGTCACCCAGTGTGTTGGCAAGCGCAGCAGCCAAAGGGTGCACTCAGCTCTCTCCTTCACTGAGGCAGCGGAGGTCTCCTTGAGAAGTTTTCACCGCTGCTGCAAAGCTGGTGCAGCAGGAGGAGGGCTCGATCAGGTATTGCTCCTCTTTTGGGGTATCATCCAGTGCAAGCCATGCTCCCTGCATGCCCCCCCCCCAAGTGATGCCACTGACTGAACCTCAGACTTCACATGTATAGGCTATGACCTTTGCTAGTAAAACAGTGTCTTTCTCTACCTTACAATTCATAGACAGAATAGCAAAACCAAACCCTGGGAAAGTTTCTTTTTGAATTACAACTCTCAGAATCCCCTAGCTAGTTGGGTCACTACGTGTGCTGGCTGGGGCATTTGAGGAGTTGTCATCCAAAAAAATTTTTTCTCAAGTTCTGACCAAAACAATCTCTAAATAATTCTGATAGTTCTGGGGTTCTTCATGGTTCTATTACCAGTATCCCTCCAAAGAAAGTGGCCTCTTTATCCATAAGCAAATTAGGGATTCAGAAAATGCTAGGCCTGCAAATTCCAGTCCCTTAACATCACTGTGGAAATTTCACATTGATGCCAGCAGATGGTGCCAGTTGACAAAGTGTTTTGATTTTTCCAGGATCCCACTGTCAGGCTGCATTGTATTTTATATACAAGTTCAAGCTTGTACAGTGGTCCATCCCTTCCAGACAATGCATTTTTCCAGAAAGAACTCAGCCAAGCCTAATATTGCCTGAGCAAATTTCCCCTGTCTGTAAACTTGTAGATGTAGTTGCCGGAAGAATTCTCCTTTCCCAAAACATACCAGCATGGTCTAATGGCAATGACAATTATTCATAAATTTCAGTGACAGCAGAACAAATATTTGAATAGAAGGCTAATTGTAGTTGCATTGATGTATCACTCTTTTGAATGCTGCAAGCATTGTCAAATCATTTCCCACTGAATCGCAGTTCTGGAAGAGTTATCCTTCCAGTGTTGAAGAACCAGTGTTTTAGCAGCCAAGAGGGCATGGCAAACCTCCTCTAAATAAAGATTCCAAGAAAACCTTACTATAGGATTGCCATAAGTCAGAGTTGACTTACAAGCTCATAATTACTACTACTACTAGCATGTGGATTACATACAATTTAATATCACAGACATCTCTTTTTGAATTAGCTTGGCAAATTAATTTAAAAAAACAACAACACACAGCCCCTTCTTTTTTTCTGTTTTCTCCATTCAAGACCATCTTCCCAAGCAGGTGAGGAATCTAGTCTGATGGCAAATTTGAATTTTACAAGAACTATCCACAGTGCTGAACTTGTTTGGGGGCACATTGTTACTGTTGTGTGCCTTCAATTTATTTCTGACTTATGGTGACCTTAAAGTGAACCTAACATGGGGTTTTCTAAGGCTGAGAGTATGTGACCCAGTGGGTTTCCATGGCTGAGTGGGGAATCAAAGCCTGGTTTCCAGAGTAATAGTCCAACACTGAAACCATTACACCATGCTAGCTCTTTTGGGAGTACATGGGATTCCTGTTTTAAAATTTAGTCTAAACTCAGAGCAAATTCCCCGTTTGTGTGTTTTTCTGGTTTTTAAATCTCATTTCTGCACGGGATTTTTGCAGTTTGCCTCCTTGTGATAAACTCCTATGATACTTTAGAAAAGATGACAATGCTTGGAAAGACAGAAAGTAGTAGAAAGAGCAGAAGACACCACACCAGATGGATAGACTCAGTCAAAGAGGACACGGCCTTAAGTCTGCGGGAACTGAGCAGGGCCATTGGGGATATGGTGCCTTGGAGATGCCTCATTCACAAGGTCACCAGAGGTCGAAGTCAACTTGAGGGCAGGTAACAACAACAAAACAAGGAAAGCCATAGTCAGCCATCGAGTATGGCTCTGTACCATTAGAGGGCAGTAGAAACATTAGAGAAGAGTCCTTGCAGCTGTACTTGAGATTTAAGCATTCCCTCCCTCTAGCAGGCTGGCTTTCTGGAAAGGCCAGCAATGCAGTCATTCACCAGAAAGAAAGGCTGCACAGATTTCCTGGAATGAGTTGTCTTCCAGGCAGGTTGGGCAATTCAACATCTCTTAAATGTTCACTTGCTAAATTCTATATTCTGGAAGTTATAATCTGACAACAACATTCCAGACAGTGTTGTGCTGATGCTCAGAATCATGTACATAAATATTGAGACTGAGAAGCAAAATAGGTAAGATGATATCTTATATTTTCTGGAAGCCATGCAGCCAATACTTAATCTACCTCAAACAGCAGTTTTACTGGCTGTGGTCTGCCATGGAGTTTCTTCCAGTGTGGAAATGAAAAAAACAGGGGAAATAATCTGCCAGGATAAAGCTCTGGTGGGCAATGTATGACCCTCTTCAGATGGTCCTGTACTATACCTACCATCACTTCTTAACCAGCAGCGCAAACAGAAAATGATAATAAGATTTGTAGTTATAACTTGGCAATTTTGCAGGAGTTGGAATCACATTTCTCAGTGGCCATGCTGGCTGGGAGATTCTAAGAGTTGTAGTGCAGAAAAATTAACTATCTGAGCTCTGGCCCCATTCATACTAGCCCTTTGCCCTGGTTAGATCCAGATCAGATTGTGCATGCCATTACCGAATCTCTCTGGAAAGAAGTTCATACTACCCTTTGCCCCGATCAATGCTTCCCGGTCCATTTTACCTCGTTGAAGTTCATATATGCAAAAGTAATGATTCATGATGAGCCTCCTAGTTGTCAATCAAATGATGTCATGGTGACGTCTGATGCAGCCATTGGCTCCATGAGTGTTCCATCCGGTGCTTCACTTTTTTTAAATGGAGCATAGGGCTGGGAGCAGTGTGGATTGTGGGGATCCTTTCTCCTCCTCCTCCTCCGTTTTTCTCAACACCAGGAGTGCTTCATTGGACACTTCTGAATTTTTTAAAATTATTTTTACAATTTGACAGCTTATGCACATTCTACATGGGGATCTTTAAAAGGGAGGGGGAACCCCCAATCCATATATGGATAGTTAGCTTCCATATATGGATTGGGGTTCCCTCTCCCCATGGGGCTCATGGGGCTCTTTAAACAAAGGGAGAGGGAACCCCAATCCATATATGGAAGCTAACTATCCATATATGGATTGGGGGTTCCCCCTCCCATTTAAAGAGCCCCATGTAGAATGTGCATAAGCTGTCAAATTGTAAAATAATTTTAAAAATTCAGAAGTGCCCAATGAAGCACTCCTGCTGCAAAAACTATTAAACAGCACCGGATTAAAGCTGGTGGTTGCAGAGAGAGGAAGCATATTCCGCCCCCTGGCCTTTACCGCTCCCCTGAACTTGACCCAATCACGATCGGAGCCAAGTTCACATTCAATAGAACCATAGAATCATAGAATCATAGAATCATAGAGTTGGAAGAGACCACAAGGGCCATCCAGTCCAACCCCCTGCCATGCAGGAACTCCAAGTCAAAGCATCCCTGACAGATGGCCATCCAGCCTCTGCTTAAAGACCCCTAAGGAAGGAGACTCCACTACACTCCGAGGGAGTGTGTTCCACTGTCGAACAGCCCTTACTGTCAGGAAGTTCCTCCTAATGTTGAGGTGGAATCTCTTTTCCTGCAGTTTGCATCCATTGTTCCGCGTTCTAGTCTCTGCAGCAGCAGAAAACAAGCTTGCTCCCTCCTCAATATGACATCCCTTCAAATATTTAAACAGGGCTATCATATCACCTCTTAACCTTCTCTTCTCCAGGCTAAACATCCCCAGCTCCCTAAGGCGTTCTTCATAGGGCAAGGTTTCCAGACCCTTCACCATCTTAGTTGCCCTCCTTTGGACCTGCTCCAGTTTCTCCACATCTTTTTTGAATTGTGGTGCCCAGAACTGGACACAGTATTCCAGGTGGGGCCTGACCAAAGCAGAATAGAGTGGCACTATAACTTCCCTTGATCTAGAAACTATACTTCTATTGATGCAGCCTAAAATTGCATTGGCTTTTTTAGCTGCCGCATCACACTGTTGACTCATGTTCAGCTTATGGTCTACTTGGACTCCTAGATCGCTTTCACATGTGGTCTCATTCAGCCAGGTGTCCCCCATCCTATATCTGTGCATTTCATTTTTCCGCCCTAAGTGCAGAACCTTACATTTCTCCGCATTGAATTTCATTTTGTTAGCACTGGCCCAGCTTTCTAGTCTATTCAGGTCATTTTGAATTTTGATCCTGTCCTCTGGGGTATTAGCTACTCCTCCCAGTTTAGTGTCATCTGCAAATTTGATAAGTATGCCCCCAATTCTGTCATCCAAATCATTAATAAAGATGTTGAATAGCACTGGGCCCAGGACAGAGCCCTGTGGGACCCCACTGGTCACTTCTCTCCAGGATGAAAAGGAGCCATTGTTGAGCACCCTTTGAGTTCGGCCACTCAACCAATTACAAATCCATGTACCGTTTGTTCCGAAAAGAAACTGTAAATACCCCGCTTTCAGAAAACCCGGGTTTAGGGGGATTTGTGCCGCATTGGGTGTGCAAGATCCGGATTCCCTAGTGAAAAAACCGTCGCAAATATGAACTTCCCAATTTTAATCTGGGTTACAAACTGGTTTATATGGTAGTCTGAATGGCCCCTCTGTGTGCAATTCAGCAACATCTGGGGGACCATGCATTCTGGAATAAAGCTTTATTTTACATTTGGAATGGGCCTGAAATAGATTTTTCCTGTCTCTCACCTTGTTTGATGGGATGGAAGATACACAGAAGGTGGAGAATTTCTGACTCTAATTATAGTCTTGGACAAGTCCATCCATGAATTGACAGTCATCTAAACCAAAGTGTTTCAACCCTCTTTTGAAGTTATCAGTTGCTGTCCATTTTATGTTTTTTCCAATTGGAGCAATTAGTCCTCTTCTGCCACACCTCCCACACCACCCCCATTCAGCCTAAATTATATTAATTAAAATAATTTGTTCAGCACTTGCAATTTAGCCAAGCATGACTGAAAAAGATGACCAAAAATGTGTGGAAGCCAACTGAGCATTGACTGAAATGAGTCACCAGCCCATAATTTGAAGGGTAGGTTCATAGAAGATTCTATATCCACAATTCCTTGAGTCACAGACCAAGATTAGGAGGGGCGGAACAACAAAAAAACCAAGACAGCAACCTCAGAGTTCCAGTACTGGAAGCTGGCAACTTTAATAGTAACATCTTTATTCAAGAACAAAGGAGCCCAGAAATATGGAGCCTCACAAAACACATAGTAAAGCATATGTAGAACTGGTGTAAAGTCCGTGACTGGAATCCTATATCAGCTATCTAGTTAATTATAATTCAGAGACATAGTATGGAAAATCAGAATGCAAAGGGATCTTGTAACACCTTTGAGACTAACTGCAAGAAAGAAGCTGGTAGCATAAGCTTTGACAGAGTTGAATCTACTTTCTCAGATGCATGGAATGCAGGATCCAGCCCTTCACTCCATGCATCCAAGGATGTAGGCTCAAGTCTATGAAACCTCATGCTACCAGCTTCTTTCTTACAGTTAGTTTCAAAGGTGCTACACAATCCTTTTCGATATTAGATTACTAAGGGACTCAACAGACCACCTGAAAAGAGCGGTCTGGAGCCACCCCTTTCTGCTGCGGAGGGACACCATAGCTGCCAAACCACATGGCGTCCCTCCACAGTAAAAAGAACCCGGTTCTTCCAGGTTCTTTTTGTTGTGCCCGTCTTACATCACAAGTGCGCCATATGTGCACTTGTGATGTCAGTGACGCACAGCAACATGCAGGCCCTGTCCAGTGGTGATGTCAGCGGCACCGGTGTGGAGATGTGGATGGTGTCACCATGATAATGTCACCATTACACACTAGGATTTCTGGACCATGTAGTTGCTGTGTGGTCTGGAACCCTAATATTGCCACCACGCCCCTTTTTGCCCATCTGTATCAAACCTAACTTGATTAAGGTCCAAAAGGCACTGCAGAAACAGCTTACAAAATAACCGTTCCCAGAATTCTCTAGCATTGACTAGAGCAGTCAAAGTGGTCTCAGACTGGATTATTTCATCAGTGTGTTTTGTATCTAAGCAACAGTATTAACAATTCTGACTGAAAAGTAATTGTGAATATGAAACAGTTATCTATCCATAACTGTATCATATTCAGTTGCTACTTAGTCATGATTTTGATACTGTTGCATGATCATAACACTGACCACCAAACCTGCTTTACCAGGCATCAGCTGCATGGGAGAAGGGGAACATTTGGCCAGCGATTAAAGTACAGTTGAATGACATTTCTGTTGGGGCAGGGAGCAGGCGACTTTGTTTTGTATACTTAACTAGAATCATAGAGTTGGAAGAGACCACAAGGGCCATCCAGTACAACCCCATTCTGCCATGCAGGAACTCTCCATCAAAGCACACCCGACAGATGGCCATCCAGCCTCTGTTTAAAGACCTCCAAGGAAGGAGACTCCACCACATTCCCAGGAAGTGTGTTCCACTGTCGAACAGCCCTTACTGTCAGGAGGTTCCTACTAATGTTGAGGCGGAATCTATTTTTCTGTAGCTTGCATCCATAGTTCTGGGTCCTCTAGAGCAGCAGAAAACAAACTTGCTCCCTCCTCAATATGGCATCCTTTCAAATATTTAAACAGGGCTGTCATATCACCTCTTAACCCTCCCTTTTCCAGGATAAACATCCACAGTTCCCTGGGTCTTTCCTCATAGGGCATGGTTTCCAGACCCTTCACCATTTTAGTCACCCTCCTTTGGACACGCACCAGTTTCTCCACATCCTTTTTGAATTGTGTTGCCCAGAACTGGACACAGTATTCCAGGTGGGGCCTGACCAAAGCAGAATAGAGTGGCACTATTACTTCCCTTGATCTAGACACTATACTTCTATTGATGCAACCTAAAATCGCATTGGCCTTTTTAGCTGCCGCATCGCACTGTTGACTCATGTTCAGCTTATGGTCTACTTGGACTCCTAGATCCCTTTCACACGTAGTTTCATTCAGCCAGATGTCCCCCCATCCTATATCTGTGCATTTCATTTTTCTGCCCTAAGTGCAGTACCTTACATTTCTCTGTGTTGAATTTCATTTTGTTAGCGTTGGCCCAGCTTTCTAGTCTATTCAGATCATTTTGAATTTTGTTCCTGTCCTTAAGAAACCGTGCCCTCCCTCCGGTCCATCTGCCTTGGTCCTGGCCCTAGAGGGAGAGAAGAACCACTGGACCTCATCCCCTTCCCACCACCTTCCCCTCTTCCTTTTTGTGTTGTCCCTTTTAGACTGTAAGCCTGAGGGCAGGGATCCATCTAATTTTTGATTGTATGTACAGCACTGTGTAAATTTACAGTGCTTTATAAAATTATTATTATTATTATTATTATTAATAGTTAGTCCTCCTAATTTGGTGTCATCTGTAAATTTGATAAGTATGCCCCCAATTTTGTCATCCAAGTCATTGATAAAGATGCTGAATAGCACTGGGCCCAGTACCGAACCTTGTGGCACCCCACTTGTCACTTCTCTCCAGGATAAAAAGGAACCATTGTTGAGCACCCTTTGGGAGCAGCCAGTCAACCAATTACAAATCCATGTGACAGTTACCTTGCCTAGCCCACATTTTACAAGCTGGTTTGCAAGAATGTCATGGGGTTATAGTTAATAGAGGATTCTGGCCCTTATTTTTAAAGTTAGCTAATAATACTTTTTTAAAAAATGTATAGTACAACCACATTTGGAATATATTGTGTACTTTTTGAGTTGTATCCTCTTGGAAGGTTTTCTCTCTCCTTCCTGTGTTCAGCCACTGAAACCAAATAACAGGAGATTCTGGACTGGTAGAAGGAAGGCCTTTTCCCAGTGTATTAGGGTTGCCAATCTCTGGGTCTGGCCCTAAGTCTCCGGTTTTCATGGTCATCTCCAGGCATAAAATGAGGGTGCAGTTTCTCCAGTTCTGAGGGGTTAATCTCCAACCAAGAGGACAGGGCAATGTGCAAAATCTTCTGATTAGCAAATAAAGCAGCAGCTTTCTACAATTTCCAAGGATTGATTGATTTGTTGCTGCATTTTACAAAGACTCAACAAGGGGTCTATGTGCTTATTTCCTCCTTCCCTTCCAGTGCTCTACATCCACCTTCTAGCTTGTATCAACTAAGCAAAGTTAAATGTTCCTTATCCCACCTTCCTAAAAGAAAGAATAATCACCTAATTTCACCTTGATCTGGAAACAGCCCCTTTAGTTAATATTTCTGTCTTAATTTAATTTTCAAACAGGAGCATACATTCTGTGTGTGTGTGTGTGTGTGTGTGTGTAAGTTTGAATGACAGATTGAAAGTAACTGTGCTTGGTATTCAATGAACTACACATAATGACATTAGCAGGGATTAAGTTTCAGGTTTTGGCCTGAAGGTCTAGAATGATCCTGAAATGGAAAACCTATGCAGCACATAGTTGTGTTTTCTGACCATAACAAGAAACCATGAACTTCGGCAGCTTTAACCGGGGCTGTGACCAAGACACATTAATGAGGGATAAGTTTGGCCTAAATCCTGCTGTTGGTCTTGCAAAGAACTGACCAATGAAATCATTTGGATTTACCTATGTATTCAGTTAATATTCAGTAACTGATTTGATGGGTCTACTATAGTTGGAAATAACAGGATTCAAGCAACTCTCAATAGCTACCAGTCATGAAGACTATATATTGTCTCAACTACATTTTATATAGCAAGCAAAACAATGCCAGTTCACCTTTTTTCAGGATGGAGAACTAGTAATAGGAACCATTATTCCTCTTGAATTACTACCTACCACATCTGTTACAGTCATTGGCCAGCGGTGCATATATAAGCATATTAGACATATTAGATATACAGCATTAGAAGGTTTTTTTGTTTTATGAAAATGCACAATGGGGGCATCCAGATGACAGGGGTGGAAGGAGAGCCTCGCATGTGGAACATGTACCAATATATATCAGGTGGGTGTATGCGATCTGCAACAGGCCTCTGTTGTTGTTGTTGTTGTTATCCTTTATTTATATAGCCCTGTAGGTTTACACAGTGCTGTACATATAAACTTATAATCAGACGGTTCCCTGCCTCAGGCTTACAATCTAAAAGACACAACACAAAAGGAAAACGGAAAGGTGATGGGGAAGGGTATCGGGTCCGGTGGTTCTTCTCTCCCTCTGGGGCCTGGACCAAGGCAGATGGACTGTTCATTCATGGAGCCTGAAGCACTAATGGGGAGAGTTCAGAAGGCCAATGCAGAACACTTACCAATGTCCATCACATTGTACATTGCAACTGTGCAAGAGGATGTCAGCCATGCACATTGAGCACTGGCTTACATACACTGTGGTATAGTTGTATCCAGAAAAAAGGAAAACTCCACTAGTGGTTATTTACACAACATTGCAGTGAACTAGCACCTTAGCCACAGAGCCCCTGTTGGGTGGAGGAGG
Organism: Urosaurus nigricauda; assembly: GCA_034509955.1. NCBI lineage: Eukaryota > Metazoa > Chordata > Lepidosauria > Squamata > Phrynosomatidae > Urosaurus > Urosaurus nigricauda. The sequence goes on from JAOEGL010000001.1 coordinate 42,293,222, forward strand.
GAATAGTATTACTACTACAAAAAGAAAGGCACCATCACCAGGGCTTATGACCTTTCTGGCAGGACTGTAATGTTTTAATCCATCCACCCATTTCTCCACCACCACCACCCCTTTGTTTATATCCCACCCCTCTCCCAGACTGGGACTTTTTGGAGGCTTTCGGATTAAGAGTAGCATTCTGAACTTTGCTCACCATTAGCCTGACTGAGCATGGCTGGGGAAAAGTGCAGTTTGTGTCCCTTGTTGGCTGGAGGTTGTTCACTTCAGTTGGCTGGAAGTTATCCACTTCTAATGTTTTAGAAACTTTGTGATTTTCACTTGCACTAGCTAATAAAAAGTAGAGTTGCCACCTTTTTGCTTTCTTTTTCTGCTGAGGCTCTTTTATGATGCACAGGAATGCAACTGGAGTTTATTTGTCTTGGGCTGAGGATGCAATGACTGGAAAAGTTCCAGCAGCTGAGTGGTGCCAGTCATGCAGCCATAAGCAAAACCAAACAACAATGGCACAGGAGACCTGTGGGGGGTGGACAATGTATCAGCAATCCAGAACAGGCCCGTCTCTTAGCAGGTGGCCTCAGGCAGCAGATTTGGGGTATCATGAAAAGTGGGAAATTGTTGGTTATTTTGTTATTATTGTATTTTTACTGCCAGGGTGGAAGTGTTTGTGGAATTTTCTGCCACATATGCCAAAATAACTTGGCTGGCTTTGGATATTATATCCACCTTAACTTGAGGGAAGAGGCTGCCATTTCCTGCTCTATCTCAGGCAGCAAAATATAACTCTTCCCAGCTTTAAGAAAAGTGCATGAGTCCTAGTACACAGGTCACTGCTGGACAGAGGAGAATCTCTAAGGATTCAATTTGCCAACTGAGCAGGACACATTTGGCTAATATTCTTGTCAATTGATCAGCTGTAACTTGGTCTGTGGAAATCAGCTGGTGAAACATCACAGAAAGGAGGTAAGTGCTACCTCCTGCCAGTGTTTATTGGTCAGAGTATTTTAAAGGAATTACAACAGCAGCAGCAGCAGCAAAATGTAAACTTCTCGCCTACTGGTTGGGTGTTATAAACCAAAATACCCTTGTTTGCAGTCTCAGCAGCAATTCCAACCAAAGGCACCTTGCTCTTGGAAACAGGAAAGCTGAAACCCAAATTCAAGATGAATTTACCCAAATTGAAGATGAATGGATATTTGAGTCATTTTGGCACTTGAAGTAGAAAACCTCTGGGTGCTTCTTCTCTTCCTGCCAGTAAAATGCAATCCAAACAAATAATTCATGGATTCAAGCATCCATGGCTTGCAAATATTCAAAAGAAGTATAAATTCCAAATATTAAAGCTTGATTTTGCCATTTTACATATGTGATACCATTTTATATATGGGACACCATTTTGCTATACCACTGTATATAATGGGAATTGAGCATCCATGGATTTTGGTATCCATGGGGAGGGGTCCTAGAACCACACCCAACCCCACCCAACCCAGATACAAAGGACCTAGTGTATCATGAGAACATACAAGTTCAAATTCTATAAAACTAGGCTCTGCAATTAGAATACTGTATATATCATATATGTGAACCATCATGACATTTGTGGTGCTAGGAAGTTGAAGGTTTCCAGATGTTGTTGAACTCCAAATTCCACGAGCCCTAGCCAATCGGAGGAAGCTGTGAAGAGAGGCATAGTTCAGCAGTGCCACAGATACTCCTGGCCTGGCCTGGCCTGGCCTGGCCTGAATTATCAGCTTGGCTTGAATCTATGCTAGTCATGGAAAAAGCACAATTGACAGAAGCCATTATTTTTGCTTGTGATGAATTCTACCATGAAAAAATGTTCCCAAGAATATATTCTTGTTCTCTCTCTTCCAGAACTGCCAGAGGAATCCAAGGAGCCAAGTTAATGCTGAGGGCAGGCAGCATGCAACACCTCTCATCATGGCTTCGCAACTAATAAGGTCTGGCACTGTAGAAATTGGTCCAGGTAGGAGGGGAACTGCAGTGGGAACTCTGGCAGAGACCCAGCGCAGCTGTTCCTGTCCTGGTGATGCCTGGCTTTCTCCAGGAGCATGCCAGGCTGTGCCCTCACAGTGGGGCCTGCTAATTCGGAGGGACCCATGCCTGACTCACCTACATTGTGCCTGAGCTAGAATTAAGAGGCATTTCTGATCACAGTGACATATCTTGTATAACATGTTTTTCTCCCTGCAGTAGTGAAATAGCTGGCAAACTGGCAGAGAAGTACTTTTAACCACTAGCAATACAGTACTGTTTCCCAAGCAACTATTTTGCTTGAATATTCCAAGATTAGTTCCCTATATGTGTTAAATTGGCCACATTTGTGACTAACACTGCTATAGAATCATTTTAAAAGTATTGTATTTCCCGCTTTTCCTTCATTTATATTCGGCTTTTGTTCCAATAGGCTCAAGGTAAAAATCATAGAATATAAAATTGTGGAGCTGGAAGAGACCACAAAGGCCATCCAGTCCAACCATCTGCAATTCATCCCCGACAGATGGCCATCCAGCCTTGGTTTAAAGATCTCCAAGGAAGGAGACCCCATCATGCTTCAAGGGGATGTATTCCACTGCCAAACAGCTCTTACTGTCAGAAAGTTCCTCCTAATGTTGAGGTGGAATCCCTGTTCCTGGAGCTTGCATCCATTGTTCCATGTTCTAGTCTCTGAAGGAGCAGAAAACAAGCTTGCTCCTTCCTCAATGTGACACCCCTTCAAATACTTAAATAGGGCAATCATATCACCCCTTAAATGTCTCTTCTCAAGGTTAAACATATCCTAAGTCTTCTCGCGGTTAAACATACCCTAAGTGTCTCCTTATAAAGCGTGGTTTCCAGACCCTTCACCATTTTAGTTGCTCCTCTGGACATGCTCCAATTTGTCAACATTCTTTTTGAATTGTGGTGCCCAGAACTGGTCACAGTATTTTAGGTGAGGCCTGACCAAGGCAGAATAGAGTGGCACTATATAACTGTTGTCACTTCTTTATTTACACAACAGCTTTATGAGGTAGGTCTGGTTGAGAAGAATTGACCCAAAGCCCCCCAGTAGATTACGATCTCAACTCCCAGTCTAATAGTTTAACCACTATAATTGGAGTGGGAATCATACAGCCCTCCTAATGTTGTTGGACACCAGCTCCCAGCATTCCTCACCACTGTTCATGCTGCAGGGACTTTCATACCCAAAGACAATTGGAGGGCTGAATGAATCCCACCCCTGCATTACGCTATACTAACTCTTCATGTTCTCTCAATCAGGATGTTGAAGCAACTGGTGCAAATAGCTGGGGCATCTCCGCAGTTGCTCCCCTCCTCTTGAGCAGTCTTCAGTCACCTTAGGCCTGCCAACTGTTGTTGAACTGCACCACCCACAGTCTTTCACTAGTGGTCATGCTAATTAGGGCTGATGGGAGGAGCAGTTCAATCTGGAGGAAACCAAGCTTTCTTCTTCTGCTTTGCTCTTCATGCATAGTCCACTTGTTTGGGAAGAAAAAGGTTAGTCCAAGATTTCTGCATCCAGAATGATAGCCTTGTAGCACAAAGCCAACATGGTGAAATGGTTTGAGCACTGGACAATGACGCAGATTAGGGTTCAGTTCCCCTACTCAGCCACAGACACACCACTAGGTGACCTCGGGCAAGTCACTCTCAGCCCCAAACCCCTGTGATAGAGTCTTAGAGTCACCATGCGTTGGAAATGGCTTGAAGGCACACAACAACAAGCCTTGTAGTGCCTTAAGAAACAGACAGATGGGTTATTAGCTCACAGGGACTGGAGTTCTTTAGATGCATTCATTCTTAAGCTGACAGGTATAAATCTGTATAGAAAAGACAAATTAGACATGGAGGGCAATACTTTATGTGTCTCAGTGGTGGAGAAACCTCTTTCAGCCTGAGAGCCAAATTTCAGAGAAATTCTCAAGGCTGCATTTCAGTGATGGGAGAGGTCAAAAATACCATCATATGTTAGCTTAGATGTCTTACTGCCAGTTACTAAGTTTTAGGAAAGACACTCCACCATTTTAGAAGGTGAAGAAATCCACAAGAGCTGGGAAAAGATCCAATAGTATTCATGGGGAAAGGGAGAACTACAAAATGATGGATTCAGCCAAGCCCTTAAGGTTTCTCATCCCCAAAGGCCCTTTCTAGCTGGCTCAGTTTGGGCTTACCTTGAGGACATTTGGGCACTTTGCAATATTTGGCCCAAAGGAACACATTCTTTATCTGCTATTCAGGATTAGGGGATTCTCTAGAGCACACATAGGATGCAGGGAGAAATCGGAAATGCCCTATAGTCCAAGCAGATAACCTACAAAGGATGAGTGGAGTGTGACAACTATGCCAAAAGTGCACTGAGATGGCATGAAGACCTATTCTTTAGTAATCTAAAAGAGCCTTGTTGTGGAATCCCATATGCATATTACTGGAAACAAGTTTCAGCAAACATATGCCTGAGTAGGCCAGTAAAGGATTATGCTAAAAGAACTTTTTAGAATTACCTGCCCCAAGTGTTCCAATTGTCCCTTGATCAGAGGTTAGAAAAAATACTTTCTGGACAATACTGGCTGAGAGGTTCTTGTTATAGTATTCCAACCTCTAATCTCTTTAAATTTCAGAATGAAGCATGATTGTTTTGCCTTCTGGATTGCTATTTCTGTTCCTATTTTCCTAAAGCATGATATTCTATATCCTGCTGTGATATCAGATCAGATCTTGGAAGAATTACACTTTTGGATCCAAAATTTCTCAAACATTTGCACATGCCAGATATGGAAATCTAGAAACTGTAACCCCAAAAAGAAACTTATTCCAAAGTGCTTATTCTTACATGGCCATAATTCTACAATAGGCAAGAAAGTATCTTTTTATTGATGGGGGGGGGGGGTATTGTGCTTTACTATCCTTGTGTGATAAATTCCCACAGCACAACCCAACATTTATTTTAGGTGTAACTATGGAAGGGAACTACAAAGATGTCATTTGAGACCCACACAGAGGCAACTGAGAGAAGAGACATGGACATAGAGTTACAGTAAGGAACACTGGCATCGTTTTCTCCTCATGAAACGTAAATGTTATCTGTTTCCACTTTTCCGCTCCCAGGACTTTCCAAACCTGCTTGACTTCAACACTCATCATCCTCAGCCCACGAATGTGAAGGTTTGGCATTGTAGCTGAAGATATTTGGAGTACCCTGAGATCGGGAAGGCTCTCTTATCTCATACACAGATGAAAAATCTGGCACAGCAATTCTTCTAAGTGTCAGCTTCCAGCCTCTGCATTCCTTATCACACAAGTGAATGACTCAGCCTTGGCAGTCGGCTTTCAGTCTTTAGTGCTGTCACAGCTCTGATTAGCTCAGAATGTGGGTCATTCTCCAAGCAATCATTGCCAATTGTCCACAGCATATTAAAAACCCATAGAGGTCATAAATTAAAATTAAAAAATGTATAACAAAGCACAGAACATAGGAGAATAAGTAAAAGTTAACATTTACTGAGAGATACAGGACTGAGTATTATGAAGGACATACATGGATGGACATGGCAATGGAGCCGATGTAACAGGCCCAGGCCCATAACCCAGCTTGCTAAGGGAAAGGAGCCAGCCACCACCAAAACAAGTAACACAATGGAGATAACTGTGGCATATGCATTTGTAACAAAAAAAGACCATAATAACATACATATCTATGGGATCACATCTAGTGATTATATAAATCCATATAGAGCCTGTTGTATAAAAAAACTTTATAAAAATATAAAAAGTGTAAAAATGTGCATTTTTCAAAAGCATGGCCTGGACAGCTGGGCTGTAAACATTATACTGAGGGTGTGCTTGTGGGGGGCGCCTGCGCCACAATGCCACAGACAGGCCCAGCAATGAGGCAGGACTTGTGTCAAGTGTTTGCCATTCTTGGTTTCGTTCTGGACAGAGGGAGAAGAGAGAAGCAGCCCCTCTCAATGGGAAAGGTACAGGCCCGCCCCTCCAAAATGGGAAAGGTACACTCACACACAGCTTTGCCTGCCCTCAGCTTCCTCCTACCCCAATTTCGCTGGTGTTCCAACTGTTGTGTCCCTGCAAGCCATTAACTGCAGGAAGAAGTTAGGGGAGCCACAACACTACCGCTTAGACTCCCAACATGTTCCAGACTTGGGATATGATGCCATGGGTTGCACAAAGGATTTTCTAAGAGTGCTATGATGAAACACCAGAAAGGCTTCTCCCCATGGCTGTGATATTTCCGAAATCATCTCTTCCACTTCCTTGGAATGTACAGTTCCCAAGAAAGCTCTCTGTGTTCTATTTGCACTTATTTCTTGTGCACAGTTCTTCATACAGTACATAAATGAGAGACGCTCAGAGATTCTGTTTTTGTTTTTTGTTTTTGGCTTTCACCAACCTACTTCTCACTTCACTCACTATGCACCATTCACTTTTTGTCCAACTGTTCAAGAAGTGGGTTGGCTTCATTCTCTGGGGTTTTGACGCTATCTGTCCGCACAATGCAGGTGGGACGGTGACGGTTGAGCATCAAGATCAGCTGTTGCCTCTCTTGCTTCAGTTCTTCTATCTGAGCCTTCAGCTCGGCATTCATGAGCTCCAGGCGCTCAGATTCCTAAGCCAGAACCACAAAAAAAAAAAAAAAAAAAAAAAAAAAAAAAGCAGACAAAAGGTTCAATTTGCTGGACCTTAACATAAGAAGGTGTTACAACACTATGCTTGCACAGAAATAAAATTTAGAAAAGCATTGCATCTGCCATTCACTTATCAAAAGATCTCTTATGGGATTGTTGTTCACAAATTGTTTAAAATTCAAGCAGTGTATAGAGGGAAATTAATTAAGAAACTTCTGCCCAAACAAGATTTCTTCAGATATTTTCACCTATATTAAGAGCACGCATTGACTGAACCAGCACTTAGGAAAGCTCCTTTTGGGGGGGGGGGGGGGGTACTTCACTTCTCATAATCTCCCAACTGGGAGCATGGTCCAAAAATGTAACTTTTCAAAGGCCCCCTAATGGGTTGGAGAAGACATGGAGAGATAGCAACTCATGTGCTGGCACCAACTCACCCTCTGCAGGAATTCTGTTCTCTCTTTTTTCTTGTTCCGACATCGAGCAGCTGCGACTTTGTTTTTCTCTCGGCGTCTTTTCCTCCTCTCCTCTTCTTCATCTAGCTAAAGGAAAAGAATCAAGCACACCATTACAACTGAAGGAAAAGAAGAAGAAAAAGCCAGCGTTAACAGTCTCCTTGTAGGAAGCTTATGGCAAAACAAACATAAAAACCACCCCAAAACAAACTTCCGAACAATTTTTGCACAAAGATCTTTGGGTAAGCTTCAGTACTTAAGCACAAAACCCTCATTCTTACATTGCAGAATGTTCTCTCATGTGTCCTTCTTTGACACCCTGCCATGATTTGCCTGGAGCCTTTCCTCTTTCTTCACAAATGTGCCAATGCTTATTATTCACAGCGTAAAGTATGGCCCCTTATCCCTACTCTCTCCTGTGCAGCACTGTTAATATCCCTTACTGCCCTTTTCATCTGTTATTGCTACTGAACTGTCTTTTGAGTGTATACAGAAGGACTGCTTTGAAAAGTTACTCTTTTGGACTAGAAAATTCCCAGCCAGCATGGGAAATCTGGGATTTTTGGAGACTTGACCATGAAACCCACTGGGTGATCTTGGGCATGTCACACTCACAAAGTCTCAGGGAAAGGCAATGGCAAATCTCTTCTGTTTCAGTCATCAGCGATGACGACAGAAGGCATTTCTCCCCTCAGTCAATGTCTTGAGGCAGTAATGGACTGGATGAGGGAAAACAAGCTCAAGCTGAATCCAGAGAAAATGGAGTTATTTACAGCTGGGGCCCCAAAACCAGGCATTGGGTTGCAACTTCCAGTCCTAGAGGGATTCACACTCCCCTCAAAGGACTGTGTTTGCAGTCTGGGGGTGCTTCTTGATCCATCGCTTCAAATGTCAAATCAAGTGAATGCAACAGTCAAGAGCGCCTGTTATCAGCTTTGGCTGATATGCCAGCTGCGCCCTTTCCTGGGACCGGGGGACCTCAAAACTGTAGTACATGCACTGGTAACTTCAAGTCTTGATTTTTGCAATGCACTCTATACTCTACACATTACCCTTGTGCCTACTCCGAAAAATGAAACTGGTACAGAATATGATGGCCAGGTTGATTACTGGACTACATAGCGTGACTTTATAACACCAATACTGAAGTCACTCCACTGGCTGCCTATTAGTTTTCGGGCAAAGTACAAGGTGTTGGGTATCACCTTTAAAGCCCTACATGGCTTGGGCCCAATTTACCTAAGGGATCGCCTACTTCCATGTAATCCACCCCGTACACTCAGGTTCTCTGAGAGGAATCTATTGTGGCCTATAAAAACCAGATTGACTGTGACCTCCCAGAGGACCCTTTCTGCAACTGCTCCCAGTCTGTGGAATCACCTGCCGGATGAGATCCATCAAATTACCAACTTAGCTTCAAGATAGCTGTCAAGACAGATCTCTTCTGGCAAACCTTCCCAGAATAAATTACTCGGCCATGTGTGATCCCCCCCCCACATATATGTGATGACTCTGCCCACCGTTATTGGTTTTTAATAGTTTATGTAATTTTAAGCTTACATTGTTTAATCTCTTTTTAAGGGGGGATACTTTGTATATAATGGTTGTATTATTTTAATATTGTAAGCCGCTTTGATTGTTTTAACAAAAAGCAATTTTTTAACAAAAGCAACAAAAAGCAGCCTTAATTGTTTTAACAATAAAAAAGATTTATTTATTTATTATTCTGAACAAATATTACCAAGAAAACCCCATGACAGGTTTACCTTAGGTTCATCATAAGTCAGAAATGACTTGAAGGCACACAACAACAACGTAGAAAATAACAACTTGCCAAACTTTCTGCATAGGGCTGCTGTAAGGCCATCTTACCACTGCAAGTATGCCCTTTCTTCCAAGACATTCAAGGCAGCAAATGCTGTCCTCCCTTTCCTCGTGTTATCCTCATAAAAATTCTGTGAGGTGGGAGAAATAGTATGTGCCTGAAAATCACCCAGTGTCACAGTTTGGGATCTGGAAATCCAGTACTGCAACTATTGCACTATGCTGGTTTTCTCCAGGACAATTGCCCCACTTTCCCCACAAGCCTGTAAAATGTCCAGAGAACCTTGCTTAGTTGACAGTGAGCAAGTATTGTTTGCAATGGAGGACAGATGATATTTGAGACAGAAACCTCTTTGCCACTACAGTAGTCTTGACAATTTAGCCCTAGTTGGTCCATCTAACAATTAATAGCAAACTTTTCATGTGTCTACTATATACATTATGCAGCTTTGTACTTTTTCCCCCCACCTCTGTGCATGTCAACAACTGCATGTCTTTTCAGCTTTGAGGTCAGCTGTGTCATTAGCCATAGTGCTACTTATACTTTGCTCTTCTCCAGTAACTGCATGAATGCCTTCCAACCTAAAGGTCTCATATTCCAGTGCTTTTTCTTATTTCATTTTGGACTGTCTTGTCATATAATCATTAAGGCAAATGGCAGTCAGGACTGGTGTTTTTTGTTTTTTTGTTTTTTTTTAACTTCTTCTGTGTAATACTAACAAGAGTTAAAGTGCCACTAGTGTTTCTCTGATGGATCCTTTATCACGGTCACACACACACACACACACACAACACACATGAATGCAGTTGGCCAGTGGTTATTTGGCACATTTAGTCTGGCTCCTCAGCAAAAAACTGATATAGGAGACCCTACCAGCAGCCTTTTGCCTCACAGGAACACGCAGTAATACCACCACAGGTATTGCAAAGGTGGGAAAGATTAGACTGTCAGGCATTAATAGCTATATATTTCTTTCAGTATCAGAGGCAGTATACAATTTTACCTTTAAGTACCCCCACATATTTTCAAGTGCATGTGAGAAAACTTGTTCCCTAGAGTCTGTCACGGAAACTGGGGCTTAATCTGCACTGCAGAAATAATGCAGTTTAATACAATTTTAACTGTCATGGTTCAATGCTATGGAATTCTGGGATTTGTAGATCTGTGAGATATTTGGCCTTCTCTTTCAGAGTGCTCTGATGCCACAACAAACTACAAATCCCAGGATTCCACAGGAAGCCAGGGGAGTTAATGCAATGTCAAACTGCTTTATTTCTGCAGTATAGATTCAGCCTGAGACAAAACCTGGAGAAGTTAATTTTGGTGACCACAAGTCCCATAAATTTATCCATCCTTAGCAAGCATAGCAGCCATTACCTGTACTCACTGGGGGATTCTGGGACTTGTCCCATCCCAACTTTTCCAGGCTCTGAAAACACTTGGCAGAATCTGCTTGGAACTCACCTCACTCTTCACTGGTTGAGACCTCTTGCCCAGTTTCACCTCCAGGAAATGCAGTGGTGAGATCATGGCCCCAATGCTGCGGATGTCAGCATACTTCAGCTCTTCTGCCGTCAAGGTGGTACCAGGCAATCCTGTCAAGGGGCCAAGGCCAGGTAGGGCACCAGCTGTCAGGGAGGGGTCTGGAATCTGGCCTGGCATCATAGCAGGACAGATAATCCCTCAGTCTAGTGAAAGAGAAACAGAAACCATCAGTCACTACAGGGCAGGATTGAAAGTCTAACAAAGATCATCCCAAAGGCAAAGCAGTTCATACTGCAACCTCAGTTGGAGGACATATAGTAGGAAGGAGGAGCATGTTCTGTTTATTTTTTGCTGAAGCTGCTTTCCCAGAACTTTAAAAAACTTTTTAAACATTCCTTTTTTAAGTTTTAACTCCCATAATCCCCTAATGGCATTGCCATCTGAGGAACTTTAGTACAAAAAAAGTAACTCTCCTAAGCTTTGATCCATCACTGTAAAAGCAATGCATTCCAGATTGGAAGCCATGCCCCCAATGATATCTTGAGGCAGTTTTCTAGGATGTTAGACACTGTGGAAGAAAGAGATCCAGAGGACCATGAGCTAGTCCTCCTTCTGCATTATACTGTGAAACAATCATGCATGGGAAAGAGGATGTTCGTCAGAGATAAAACATCATGCAAAGCCATGAAAACTGAACAGTGGGCATTTTTGTATATCATCACAATCATGTTGTTGTTGTTATATGCCTTCATCATGGGTTTTTCTTTTATTTTTTATTTAGATTTATTTAAAGAAGGTTTGACATTTTCTTCCTCTTAGGCTGGGAGTGTGTGACTTGCACAAGGTCTAGTGGAATTTCCATCCAGATCTCCAAGAATCCTAGTCCAACTTTCAATCCACTACACTACTCTAGATATCATACTACCCAGTCTAGTGTTAGTAGATTCAGCAGGAAAAAGGGAGGTAATTATTGATTTTTGCTGATTATTAACTGTCAAGAAGCAATGCCTACCTAATGTAGCAGCCAGTGTGTTCAGCACATTTATGAACTAAAGGAGGAAAGCAGAATAGGAAGGAGGAAGTTGGCTAGCTGCACACATTATTTACAACGAGAAGCGTTGTGATTCTCCAGATGAAAACTATAAGGCAAATGCTCAAACTGCAAACTACAGTACAAATTTAAGGAGCTCCACTCTGGAAGGGTTGAAATTCTTCCCCACATCCTATTTGGACAAGGGTTGGCTGCAGCTTGCCATGTTAAATGAAGACAGATTCGCAAAAGGATAAATTAGGTTTTAAGTTAAGAATCCAGAAGGCTCAACATGACGGCAGCAGGAAGAGGAAGTAATAAAAGTTTTGCTTCATGTTCAGGAATAGCGGAACTACATGGAGACCAATAATGCCACTATTGTGAAGGGAATGAGAGCTCTGACTCCAAAGCCATAAACTTACCTATGATTGCCAGCTCTACAAGAGAAAAGGAAAAGCTAGGAAACAAGTGCTATGAGAGAAAGGAGGTACAGGTTATGATAGCTACTTTTTTTTCCAGCTGCCTGCCAGAAGGTGTCCTTGGCTCTAAATGCCAGCTGTTTCAGCACTGGAAAGCAGAAATGAAGCATACATTTCAGGCTCTGCCACTGGGCCTCCTTGCCGCCCAGGAAAAACATCCTGGAGGGGGTGGGGGACCAACTTCACCCCATCCTCAAGCAGAGAAGGAGCAGCTGCAGGATGTTGGTTTCCTCCCTACCCTGCCAGAACAAACACTTGGCTTTACTGCCATTTGCCCTGCAACTAAATGGAACTGATGCTCTGGCCCATCTACTAGCCATGTGACTAAACATAGGGCTAGGCAACATGAGGCTCCTGCCCAAACTTTTCTGCGCTTTGCATCTCTCCTAACCAATTTTTTTCATTAAAAGGAGGAGGATTATGCTCCTGGTCAGGAAGCATGATTCTCCCTTTAAAAAGGCCCAGCTACCTCCAAGGGGATTTAGAAGACTGGAAATAGCTTTCCAGATAATTTCAGTTTGGGTAGTAAAGCTTCTGGATCTTGTACTGTATACCCCTGGGCTAAAGACTATCGCGTTGTCAGTTTGAATGCAGCCACTGTTTCTTTCTCCCCCTTTTTAATTCTCCATAACTGGAGTTACAATGAAGACTCTTTTATTCGCTAGAAGACAATTTCTAATTCAAAAGACACCATCCCTAATGTGAAAGGTGATAATAAGACACTCTGGAACAGTGGGAAATAGCTATTGTGTATAGCTGGTTATTTGCTGATGCTAGACACCTTTAAACCAAGAAAAGAGAGTTGGAGTGCTTGGTTTTAGAAGGCAACATAGAATAGAATGCAGTGGCCTAGTGGTTAATATGCCGGTTCTGATTATTGAAATATTGGAAGGTTGGCAGTTTGAGGCCTGAGTGCTGCATGATGGGGTGAGCTCCTATCACTAGTCCCAGCTTCTGCCAACCTAGCAGTTCAAAAGCATCCAAATGCAAGTAGATAGATAGGTACCACTTCTCAGTGGAAAGGTAACAGCATTCAGTGCAGTCATGCTGGCCACATGACTCGGACAATGCTGGCTCTTCGGCTTACAAATGGAGATGAGCACCACCCCCTACAGTCAGTTATGACTAAATGTTCATGTCAAAGGACCACCTTTACTTTTACCTTTTTTAATGGAAATTAGCATGGTGTAATGGTTTGAGAGCAGGTTCAAATTCCACTTGGGCCAGTCACACTCACAGCTTCAGAGGGTGGCAATGGCAAACCCTCTCTGAAGAAACTTGCCAAGAAAACCTTGTGATAGGGTTTTTAGGGTCACCATAAGTTGGAAATGTAAAATGTAAAATGTCTATGGGAAATGCAGAAATACTGGGGGGTGATGTTGCTCAGTTAGTCAGTGAGAACGTAGTGTCAAACAACTCAGAAACCTCAGCAGGGGTAGTTCTTCTTGTTATTGTGTGCCCTCAAGTCATTTCCAGTTTATGGTGGCCCTAAGGCAAGGCTTTTCTTTGGCAAGATTTGTTCAGAGGTGGTTTGCCCTTGCCTTCATCTAAGGCTGAGAGAGTGTGACCTGCCCAAGGTCACCCAAGGGGTTTCCAAGGCCAAATGGGGATTCAAACCATGTTCTCTGGATTTATAATCCAATGCTCAGACCACTACATCATGCTGGCTCCCAACAGGGGTAGACTACTCCACAGAATTGCTCTGGGTGACAATACCAAGACTCAAAGTAATGTATATTGGAGGCAAGCTTACTAAATTGCTCAAGGCAATTCTGAGTAGGCAAATGAAGTCAGGAAGCTATACAAAGAAGAAGAAAAATTGTAATAATTGATTAATTAAATTGTCCTCACTCAAGACTGGATAAAATGCCCCCTCCCTTCACAACAAAGCAATAAAACCACTGGATATCTTAAACAACTGCAACCTAGAATAGTTGATAATGGAAGCAATGAAAGAGGGAGCAACCTTGGACTTAATCCTCAGCAGTATTCAGGATCTAATACAAGATGTCAGTGTTGTTGAACAAATTGGAAACAGTGACCCTAGTGCTATCAAATTTAATTTACAAGTAAGTGGAACATTTCCAAGGAAATTAACATAATTACATTTGACTTCAAAAGAAGAAAGTTCTCAAAAACACTGGCAAAAAGGAAAGGGAACATCAAGAAGGGCACATCTACATCTTCTGAAGAGGCGCCCAGACCCACAATAAGGCCAGTTAAAATGGAAGGAGAGGAGGAGCCTGTGAACCTCACTGTGGCCCCCCATTTTTAATTTTAAAAAAAATTAAACCACCCCAAATACACCAAATCATGCACAGAAAGCAGTTTGGTGACAAAGTCACTTCTGATGCACAACAACATGATGCAGCCTGCAACAGTGAAAACTGGTCCCGGCAAAAAGTCACAAGAGGTTACTGGCACACAGTTAATGGGAAAGGACAAGGAAGCTATTAGAGAAAAGAAGGCATGCTTCAGAAAATGGAAACCTTGCTCAAATGAGAACAAAAAGGAACCATAACTGGAATTCACTAAGGCAGTTACAAATACATAACCACTTTAGTTACATGCTTACATACTGTCTCTCAACCCACCCACCCATCCATCCACCCTCATTCACATTTACTGGGCAGCAGCTGCCAGAATTACAGATCTGTTCCCCTGTCAGTTGGGAAGTAGCTAGCTGGTGGTTCCCTCCCCTTCTGTGAGCGGTCTCTGTAGACAGTCAGAAGCAGGGTCCCTGTTGCAATTCTTCCTTCCATCTGAGATAGCTTGAATGAGGGAAGGTGGGAATATCAGTCAGCTGCTGCATGATCAACATACGAACAGATCCCTGTCACACATAGTGGCCACTGCCCAGTAAGTAGGAACACGGGGGGGGGGGGGGGCAGGGGATGTTCATGGTCCCTACATATCCCCTATTGTCAAAGTTGTACAGCGTGGGGAGGGGTGTATACATGTATATATAACTCTGTCATACAGTTATGCATTTGTGACTGGTTTGTATTCATGATACTAGGGAGTATGTAGGAATGAATACAGACCAGTCACTAATGTATAACTCAAGGATACACATTCATACCTGCCTTAGTGAATTCTGGCCAATAATTTGCACAAAGGAAATGTGAAAAGAAAATGAGGATTTATCCAATGAAGTTGGTTGGAATGAAGCGATTCAGGACAGAAAAAAGGAGGCATGCATGCACACATTCCCCATCCCTCTACAAAGGTTATCAAGGGCTTTATTTTTCAACTTTTAAATCATCTTTTCGTATCTGTGGCATTGGAGCTCTTTACAAATTATTTATATACAGGTTCAATATTGAGGAAAGCTATGACCTCTCCATAATAATACTTTATCATTTCCCAGTATTACAAAAGTGATACAATACTGCTTCTTTCCCTCCTGTTTCTGCATGTGCTGTCTCACAGACTAAATTCTACCGTGTTTCTCTGAAAATAGGACAGTGTCTTATATTATTTTTTGCTCCCAAAGATGTGCTAGGTCTTATTTTCAGGGGATGTCTTATTTTTCCATGAAGAAGAATTCACATTTATTGTTGAACAAAAAAGTTAACATTTATTATATATTGTACATATATTTATATACAAAAACTTTGCTAGGTCTTACTTTCGGGGGAGGCCTTATATTTAGCAATTCAGCAAAACCTCTACTAGGTCTTATTTTCTGAGGATGTCTTATTTTTGGGGAAACAGGGTACCTCTGTGCTCCTCCCGCAGCCTGCTCTTCCACATGCAGATCTATGCTTGTCTGAGGTTTCACCACTGCTGCAAATAAGGTAAACTTAATCAGAACCCAGGTATCCTCACTCCAGCTCCCTTAAATGTATGTTTTGCCTTATTTCCCCCTGTTCAGTTTTATTTGAGAGTTGTAGGAGGGTAGGCAGCCTCTGACAAGGCTCAGCCTTATATCTGACCAGCTGCCAAACAACAACAAGCAGGACTGAAACTACCGGTAATACAACAGCAGCAGTATTAAGTAACTTCTAACTACATCCATTAAAAAAAAAAAGACACAGTCTTAAGCTGTAATGTTATACACTCTTACTTGCAAGTAAGACCCAGTGTATTCAATGGGCCTTAGTAGACGTATGAAGGAATGCACTACTGGAGACATATTCCAGGCCATGACAGTTAAGAGCTCAACATAGTTTACTTTTTTGAGATTCCTGCACACACAGCCATTTAGTCAGCCACCATCTGATCTATACAATATCCCTTAACCACTTTTGGGATTTATACCACCACACATTTGTGTCCTAGAAGAGAGTTCCTACTGTAGAATCATATCTTTATGCTTTATACCTGAGGATTTATTACTACTCTGCACTGTATCTGAAAGGGGTTTATATCCATTAAAGCTCATGCTAAAATAAAAACCAGTTAGTCTTAATGGTGTTACCACATTTCTTTTTCTTTTTTTCCCTCCCGCTTCCTTTCTCCTTTTTATGCTACAAGAGACTAACACACCTAATTCTTTGAAGATTATACCTAGATTCTACTTGGAAAAAACATGGGAACGTGACCACTGTTCTTATTATTTTTTAACCAATCAAAAAAGTTGACCCAAATCTAAAGTTCTGAGCTGAAGATCAGACCTTCTGAATTCAGGGAGTTTGCTTCTAGGTCAGTATAATTTAAGACCAAAATAGTGCCAATTTAAACCACAAA
This sequence comes from Urosaurus nigricauda, assembly GCA_034509955.1. NCBI lineage: Eukaryota > Metazoa > Chordata > Lepidosauria > Squamata > Phrynosomatidae > Urosaurus > Urosaurus nigricauda. The sequence continues at coordinate 42,309,850 of JAOEGL010000001.1, forward strand.
AATATACTCAGGTTATAAGAAGACTTTAAAATATAAATGTCAATTAATTGGTTAAATAGATATCTATTCAGGTCAATTGAATTGGTTTCAAAGTCCCAGGTAAGAAGATGTAAGGCTGTAGTCTGCCCAAGTCAATAGGGTTTACTTCTGTGTAGACATGTATAGGATGGCACTGTTTATTTCCTCAAGCTCAGGACCTCCAAGGACACCATCTCCAATGGATGGCATCTCTCATCAGCCCTTGCAAGCACAGCCAGTGGTGAAAGCTCATTAGAGTTACATTTAGGGTTGCCATTTGTCCCAGAAAAACTGGATAATCCTGGTTTAAAGAGACTTTTTAAAATGTCCCATCCAGCTGGGCCAGTTGAAACAGCAAATCTCAGATTTCTTCTTCTTTGAAGGCCTACGGATAGATTAAAATGTGGCAGTGACAATGAAGTAGGAAATGTGGAAGACTGGCACTAGCATCATCTGTCCTGCTAGCTCCAGTTGCTACTACAAAGGCATAGTATTGCCACCTTATTCTTCCATTCCCTCCCTGCTTCCCCCCTCAACAGGCCCAGAAGGCAGGAAAGGAAAAGAGGCAAGCAGAGATGGCCTTGTGTTGTACAGGGATTGTGTCTGAGGCTTGAGTTTAGGGCTAGGCAAAACAGTGGAATTTCACTTCCAAACTGCTTTGAGAGAGTAAAGGAAGTTCCTTTACTCTCTGGGGCTGCTTGAAGCCTCGCTTGCTTCACACCAGCTAGTGGGGAAAGGAAGCAAAAAAAGAGCTCCTAGGTTGGTACTGGCACTGAAGTTGAAACATAATGGTAGAAAAGTAGAATGATTAATGTGTTCAATTGTCATAAGGACAACGCAAATTAATAATGTGCATAATTATAACAATTTGCATAATAAGCAAATTAGATGCATAGATATGAGGGACTGAAATATGGCAATCCTAGTTACATTCCAACAGCTGGAGGGCAACTGTTCCCCATTCCTCCTCCAGTGGGTATAAGGAAGAGCCTGCCTCCGTGCTCTCTCAGGAAACGACTGTACTATTCTGTGCATATTCTGGAAGGTGTTTCTTGCACTGCAGCCTTGAAGGCTGTGTTCAGGCATGGTGACAAGATGCCAGATTTGCTACATCAGGAGGATGTCTGCATACTGTCACGAAAGGAACTTAGTGTAAACTAGCCTTTCCATGAGGAAAAAGAGAGTAGGAAGGAAAAATGTTATTACTTGAATGTGGGTCCATGCAGAATGTCATTACAGTTACATGTTTCTTACAAGGTTACTTACACAAACTAGGCTGACTAGGAAAAACCTGGTGGCAGACCCAATAAAGCCCACCCCTGGTATCACCAGGTCCCTGCATTAAGGTCCAAAACCATCCGGCTTTAATTAATAATGTGATAATGATGACAGGAACCAACATGGCACAGTGTTTTGAGTGTTGGACTACTAATCTGGGAGACCAGGGTTTGAATCGCTGCTCAGCCACAAACACCCACTGGGGGACTTTGGGCAAGTTATCCTTTCTTGGCCTCAGATAAAGGCAATGTCTCTGAAAAAAATCTTGCAAAGAAAATCCTATTATAGGCCACCATATATTGGAGTTGACTTTGAAGGCACATTATTTTTTGTTGTATTGTATTTATATGCTACCTTTCTCCCAACCTTATGTAGCTTACATAAGGCCAAAATATGATAAACTAAAAAGCTGAAAATAAAGAAATTGAAACATAATTAAACAAGTCATCATAACAACAGCAGATACTGGAGATATGTGCAATTATTCTCTACTACCAAAATGTAGGGCTTGTTTCCTGCAGAGACAGGAATCTGGATTGGCTTTACAGTCTGTTTACTTTCACTAAGACAGTAGGAGAGTGATAAAAAAAAAAGATGTATCTCACAGACAGACAATCTGCCATTTTGGCACTGTGTGAACAACATAGTGAAACAGCCCTTCTCAGTTAATATGATGTAGAGTTTTACTTTCTGCAATAAGGTAGGTAAATTTGCACCAGCGGTGGCTGGTGGATAGCCTACCATAGGAAGGGACAATGGATACCCTCTGTATTTCACCACTGTTGCCCCCAAAATAGTTCCACATTGAACAAGAGCTCTTGTTCAACTCAGCATAGCTCTGAGAGGATCAGCAATAAAATCTGAGTGGGTTCATTTCCTTGCAGTGGCAGGTCTACTAGCTGTCCTTGGTTATTCAAAGCTCAGAAGGGCTACTTTTTCACTATAGCTCCTAACTGGAGGATTCTGAGAGTCATAGTGCAAACAAGTAACTTTCCTGAGCTCTGATCCCAGCTAACAAGACCAGAAGAAGCTCCCTAGTAACAGGTCAGACTATTTGACTATCTTATCCATTGTGGTCTACCAATGAGAGCAGCTCTTTGTGGTTTCAGAAGGAAAGGTATTTCACATCACCCACTACCTCAGGGGAAGGGAACCAGTCACCCTCCAGATATATTGTACTATTCTTTCATCCCACACTATGCTGCCTGAGGATGAGAGGCACATCTGAAGTAAAGAAACTTTAACAAAAAGGAGCTAATGAATTGGGACATAAACCCCAATCTCCAACAAAGGAGATAAAAAAACTCTTTCATCTAGATTGCAATTGACAAGTTTTATTTATACAGCACCTAAAAGGTTTTCTAGATGTTAACAGTACAGGGACTTCTTAAGACAGCTTCACACAGGACAGGGGCAGCCTGGATCTCTAAGGTAGTTACTTTTCTGTTGCTAATGGAGTTGAAATGTTATTACCTGTTTTATTGCCCTTTATTACTACTCCCCACATGGGAAAGAAGTCCCCACATGGGCCTCTGTCTGCATTGATCCCTCCAAACCATATTAACTGACAACAGAAGCAACATCTGAGACAAAATGTAGGCCTGTGATTTTAACTTTGTCACTTTTCTATTCCTGTATGATTTTTAACATCTTTGCCTGAAGAAGCCAGCGAAGCTTCAAAAGCTTACATGATGTGTTTCATGTATTTTGGATGGCCAACAAAGTTATACCTGTTTTCTGGATTTTGCTGTACAGTGGGCCCTTGTTATCCGCTGGGGTTTCGTTCCAGGACCCACCGTGGATAACAAAATCTGTGGATGCTCAAATGGCTTTTCTTGTATAAAATCGCAAAATCAAGGTTTGCTATTTGGAATTTATACTTTTAAAAAACATTTTCAAGCTGTGGATGCTTGATAAAGAATCTGGATTAAAAAAATGTGGATAAGGAGGGCTGATTGTATTAGGTTGGTGGCACAGTGGTTAAATGCCTGTACTGCAGCCACTCACTCAAAACCATAAGGTTGTGACTTCAATACCAGCAAAAGGGCTCAAGCTTGACTCAGGTTTGCATCCTTCCGAGGTCGTTAAAATGAGTACCCAGATTGTTGGGGGCAAGTAGCTTACAGTTGTAAACCACTTAGACACTGCTAAGGCAGTATGTAGCGATATATAAATGAAGATGTTTGTATATAAATGAAGCTGCTTGCTACAGATCTTTTCCACAAAGTGGAGCAACAAGCACACACTGCTATGTAAGATAAGCAAACCCCACAAGCGAGTTCAAATATATGAATTGTGACATATACCTAGCCTTTCCTCCCCCCTCTCTTTCTGGTGAGGGGAGAGGGAATGATTCCACAAAAGCCTAGAACAGGGATGTGAATCATGTGGCCTTGCAGCTATTATAGGACTGCAACTCCCAGCAGCCTTAATCAACAGAACCAATGGTGATGAAGGCTGGCAGTTGCATTTCAGTATCATCTGGAGGATGACAGAATTTCCACCCCTAACCTAGAGCCACCTGAACTATGGGCCTCTCTGTCAATCATGACCATGTGGATCGCAGACCAGGTCATAGCAGTTGCTCGCCTTTTCAGCATGCAACAAGTTAAATGTCTGAATCAGGGCTGCATTTGCTTTTTATTCTTCATCAAACCACATTTACATCTATCTAGTAGTGTCTTTTCTGTCCCACATGTGCTTGATGAAGTATGTTCTTGTCTACATGTCAGAGAAATGATTCAGAACACAGGTGGAGGAAATGTGAAGGTGGAGGGAATGTGAATCCATGTGTTGTTGGATTACAACTTCTATCATCCCTCCCTATTGGGTATGGCCAGGGCTGCTGGGAACTGCAGACCAACAAGATCTGGGGCTTCATGTTCTCCATGCAATTTCCTCCTTTGGCAGCCTTTTCAGTTTGTGTTCATCACTAAGGCATAGATGAACAATCAGTAAACTAGGATCCAGACCTGGTTATTCAACTCCCAAGTCCAACAACCTCAAATCCAACCACAACATATATAAACAGATACATGAAACAACCTGATCCCAGAACCACCAGCACTATAGCCGTGACCTATGCAGTCTAATTGCCCTAATAGGCTCTGATGCGTACTCAGTATGTCTAGAGCACAGCCAGAGGTTTTGGGGTGGTGATGGTTGTCCCAAGGTCTACACATCTGCAGCCAATCCCCAGAGACTCCAAGTCCTTCTGCTCCAAGCCCTCTCTGGGTTATATGAACAGGGCCAGAAGGAACAGATAATCGGGATGTGGCCAGGCAGAGCACTGGAGGCTTTCAAGGGCTTTCCAAAACGTGGACACAACACTGGCTCTGAGTACAGGCACGACCATACTGGTTGAGAATCATGGTTGCCTTGGTCTCACTAAATCTGTGAAGCAAAAGACTGGGTGAAGGCTACTCCAAATTAGTAGTGCTCAAACTCTGCAGCTCTCCAGACATTTGAACTACAACTCCTTCAATACTTGACACCTGGTGATCCACTATGAATAAAAGCTGCTCTAGAGTAGGTCCCTCAAATGCTTCTTAGTCAAACAATGGTTAAAAGGAAGAACATGTTATTTCATTTATATACTGCCTTTCTCCCAATTCGGGACCCATAATTGGTCCCATTACCCTATTATGAAGCCCAGCCTAGAATGCTAGCTAGGGAAGGAAATAAAAGGACAAATAGTTGACAACAGCACAAGGGTCTCAATTCTGGAACTATTTCCATTACAACAACAGGGTGTGCAAATCTATCACCCACCCTTTGTGAGCAAAAACAGGAAGGTTAGGAATTACAGGACAAAATCTCAGATGTGAAAGGAAAAAAAGGTCAAAAACTACAAGACGAAAGTACAGAAATTTGCATTTTGGTTATCTGTCCAATCCTCCAAAGCAAGCCAAGTCCTCCTGAGACAGCCAAGTGTTGTTCCTCATGGGGAGGGTGGATTTGGATGATAAACTTCATGTCCCGTCTAGCCACCCACGCAAATGGGCATTTAATAAATTGTCAGGAACCACACAAAGAATTTGACATCCTAACAACTGGTATCCCAGACACCCTCACAAGCTTGCAGATTCCCAGTGGAAATCCCTGGCAAAAGCCTGCAGATAATTTTCATGCAGGCTTCAAGAAAGAAGTTTAAAAATTCCTAGCCTGACTCAGTAAAGCATTTGTCTCTGCTAAGCTCTCCAAGCCTCATACGCTCACACACATAGAGAGAGAGAAAGAGAGAGAGGGAGTTTGGCAGCGGTTGCGTTTCAGGGCTGGTAATACAAGCCCTGAAGTGAGCTGCCAAGACAAGCAACAAAATGAGCCAGGCCCCATTTCATTGGCCACTATACTTTGCATATGGCCCTGGAACCAGCCAAGAGAGTGTTCTCACCCACCTTGAGGGCATAGGAGACCCTGTGTTTTCAAATACACCTCCACAGGGCCTTCATTAAAGAAAAATGGAAACATAATGTGGCTGCTGCCTTGCTCTTTTCTCTCTCACTCACTCACTCTTTCTCTCTTGGTATTTCTCCTTCCTCTACAATTTGATCTCCAACCCATTTCCCTACCACCAAAGGCAGGGAGTGGGGAACAGAGAAAGAACTGCCTCCTGGAATGAAGTGCAGAAGACTGACTTTCACTCCACTTCATGCCCGATTGCTAAAGCGGACTTAGAACCGCCTCTGTTCATTCAGACTCTGGGGCTCCTTTTTTTCATGTTTAACTGGAAGGACTGGAAAAAAGGAGAAACATTCATGAAATAGTACTTTTGTGACATAGGTCACAGAACGGAAAAGGGTTCAGACGAAGCTGAGAATCGCTTGCTTTGAACTCGTACGGTTCTGAATGTGTGTTAGTTAGAACAAGGTACAAGCCACATCACTGGTCCGCACTATGTATGATCCAACGCGTGTGTTTTGGTGGATTTGTAGCGCGGGGTCATTTATTCCGCTCCATAATCAACAGCAAATCTGCCCAATCTGGAAATAAACAACCCAAATGCTGGAAATGGCCCGGGAAGATGTTCTCAGCAGCACTGCATGTGAGTCTGTAAAAACCTAACCTGTCTGCCTGTCCTTCCTTAACATACCAGAAAAGGTGTGGCTAAAATAACAAGGCATGCCCAAAGCTGCGCAACTTGCAACAAGCCTTGTGGAAATCATTTTCCAGCTCCTCCAGGCAGGGCCTAGCCCAGGCACTCTCAGGCTGCGTCCACATTGGAGAAATAACCCGGGTTATCTCTCCAATGTGGATGCATCCTCAGGAGCAGCAAGGCCCTTCTTCCCTGCCCCCAAAGGAGAAAACAGGGCCACAAGGGCTGTGTTCACACTGGAGAAATAAACCGGTTTAAGTGCCCTGGGAAAGGAAGAAGGAAGGGGGAAAACTTTTGAATAAGGAAGAGGGTGGGGAAAGGAAAGGAGCAGAGCAAAGGGAGGAAAAGGGCCTCTGATGCTGCAGAATGAGAAAATTTCCAGAATTCCATAGACTTGGCTGCAGAAATTTTATTTGTTTGTTGCATTTATATACCCTGCTGTCACTGTCATCTCTATATTCCCTTGCAATCCTGGGATTTGTAGTTCGTTGCGACATCTCTCTCTCCAAACCTGCATTTCCCAGTCCACCTCCATCTCCTCTTTGTGTGGCTCTTTGCTATGGAATTCTGGGAGTTGGAGTATGTTGTGGGGCCCAGAGCGGAGCTCCGCTCCGCTCTGGGCCCACAACAAACTCCAACTCCCAGAATTCCATAGCAAAGAGCCACACAAAAGCGTTGCCAAACCGGGTTATCCCTCCTCCAGTGTGGACGCACCCTGAAAGCCTCTCCATCCCAGCTGCAGGAAACCCACCGAGCAGAAGGCGCAAGGCTGGCTCCGGGGCTCCAGCCCTCTTCCTCCTCTTCTTCCTCCAGGCTCGTGGTGTGGAGCCCAGCCCGGTCCCCGGGGCAGCAGGACTAGTCCCCCCGCCGTGGCTGCTCCTGCTCTGGCTCCTCCTGCTCCGGCCTGCTCTGGCTCTGTCTGCTGCTGGGTGGGTTGCATCAGCCCCGGTTATATAGCAGCAGCAGCAGCAGCAGCAGCAGCAGGAGCAGCAGAGCCTGGAGTGGCAGCAGCAGCAGCAGCAGCAGCAGCATCAGGGGAGGGGTGGGGAATGCGGAACCGGCCGGGCTGCCAGCCCCAGACGTCAAGGAGGAGGAGGAGCAGGAGGAGAGGAGGAGGAGGGAGGAGGAAAAGAGGAAGAGGGGGAGGAAGAGGAAGAAGAGGAGGAGGAGGAGGAAGAAGAAGAAGAGGAGGAGGAGGAAGAAGAGGAAGAAGAGGAGGAAGAAGAAAAGGAGGAGGAGGAGGAAGAAGAAGAAGATAGGAAGAAGAGGAGAAGGAGAAGAAGAGGAGGAGGAAAAGAGGAAGAAGAGAAAGAGTGAGGAGGAGGAAAAGAGGAAGAGGAGGAAGAGGGAAGAATAAGGAGGAGGAAGAGGAAGAAGAGGAGGAGGAGGAGGAGGAGGAAAAGAGGAAGAAGAGAAGGAGTGAGGAGGAGGAAAAGAGAAGGAGGGTGGAGGAGGGAAGAAGGAGAAGGAGGAAAATAGGAAGAAGAGGCGAAGAAGGAGAGGAGAGGAGAGGTGGAAGAAGATGATGAAGAGAAGAAGAAGAGAGGAGGAAGAGGAAAAGAGGAAGAAGAGGAGGAGGAGGAAGAGAGGAGGAGGAAGAGGAGTGGACGAGCAGGGAAGAATAAGAAGAGGAGGAGTGGAAGGGAAGAAGAGGAGGAAGAAGGAGAGGAAAAGAGGAGGAAGAAGATGAAGAAGAGAAGAAGAGGAGGAGGAGGAGGAGGAGGAGATGAAGAAGATTAGAGGAGGAGGAGGAGGAGGAAAAGAGGAAAAGAAGAGGAGGAGGAGAGGAAGGAGATGAAAAGAAGGAAGAAGATGATAAGGAGGAGGGGAGAAGAGAGGGAGGAGGAGGACAGAAGATGAGGAGAAGGAAGAAGATGAAGAGGAGGATAAGAGGAAGAGGAGAAGGTGATGAAGATAAGAAGAGGAGGAGGAGGAGGAGAGGAGGAAGAAGACAAAGAGGAGAAAAAGAAGAGAAAAAGAAGATGGAGGAGGAGAAAAAGAGGAGGAAGAAGGGGAGAAGGAAGAAAAAGATGAGGAGGAGAGGAGGGGGGGATAAGGACTGGAGAAAAGGAGGAAAGGGATGAGGAGGAGAGCAGGCCTGGGCTCTCTGGGAGCTGCTTTGGCCTCTGTCTTTGAGGCCTGCCATTGGTTTTCAGCTCTGGGAGTTGGGGGGAGAAGAGGGAGGAGAGATGAGGGTGACTCTGAGCATGTGCAGAATGCCAGCCTCGCTTGTACAGGGTGAGCCAGCCCCCCTCCTTTCCCAGGACCTGTCCTACATTTCAGCCCTCAGTTCTATCCAGAAGGAATTTGGAAACGTCCTCCCTTTGGAGCATGACAAATTAGGTCCAAACCACACTGCAGAAATAATCCAGTTTGAGACTGGTTGAACTGCCTTGGCTCAGTGCCAGGGAATCCTGGGAATTGGAGTTTGTTGTGGCAGCAGAACTCTCTCTCTCTCTCTCTCTCTGACAGTGAAGGCTAAATGTCTCACAAAACTACAGGTCCCAAGGCAGTTGAAGCGGTCTCAAGCTGAATTATTTCTCCAGTGTGTTTTGGACCTAAGAAGTGTGAATTTACATTGCTATGAGTGTTTTGAGCTTTTGGATCTCGATTGGCCTGCTTAGGGGCTGCTTGTATGTGAGGAGGCTGGCTGTTAGCTGGAACTCAACCCTTCAATATGACATCCCAGTTAATAGCAATATGGATTTCTATATCCCTTAATAGTGAACTCATCACTCCCTAAGCAGTTTACAATCAGTAAGCCTATTGACTCTAACAAGCTGGGTGCTCATTTTACAAATCTACGAAAGACTGCAAGGCTGAGTCAACCTTGGAGCCCTGCCTGGGATCAAACTCACAACCTTGTGGCTGCAGTACTGGCATTTAACCACTGCACCATCAGAGCTAACTCCATGGTTAACATGTTGGTTAACATTTACGGTTAACATCTTGGTTCAAGCACTTGCTCAGATACCAGAACTATGGGAGTTTCCCTGCATGCCATTGGGCCTCAAAATTTGGAGAGTGATGCTTTCGAGTATCACTTCCCAGGGTGACCAGGTGTCTTCCTTTTCCAGGACATGCCCTACATTTCAGCCTTCTGTCCAAAACTTCATCCCTTTGGAGCATGAATAAGAAGCATGAATTTACATTTCTGTGAGAGATTTTTTTAGTTGTTTTTTGGCAACATGCTACATTTTTTTTCTCCAATGTCCTACATTTTGTGATGCTTTGTCCTCCTTTGTGGTGATGTGATTTGGTCTTCCTTGTATAAACACACACACAGCTGGAGTAAAGGTGAGAAGGTTTCTAGGTCACGACTTCCAGGCAAGTTTCAAACCCACTACTCAGAAGGCACTTTTACTGTGTTTGATATCAAAACATCCAGCCATTCTGATTCAGTTCCTATGCTATAATAGAAAGGTTTCTTCTGCCAAATAGTTCAGATACTTCAAGGCTAAAAACACACTGCAGAAATAATCCATTTTGAGACTGCTTTAACTGCTGTGGCTCAGTGCTAGTGAAACCAGGGAATTGTAGTTTTGTGAGAAAACTAGCTTTCTCTGGACTCTTTCAGACGTGGGAAATTGGAAGTATAATCCAAGGCAATCCAAACGCAATCATGGGGTTTCACATTATTGCGAATTAAATCTTCTCACGCAATTTCGGGCAAAAGGGAAGTCATTCCGAATGCAATCATAGGTTTCACGTTATTGCGAATTAAAGCTTCTCACGCAATTTCGGGCAAGGAGGGGTCATTTTCAGGTAATGGGAAGTCATTCCGAACGCCTTCCGAATGCAATGGGGATTCACGTAAATTTGCTAAACAAGTGAATTCACATGAATTCACATTGGCTGCATTCGAAGTTGGGAGAAATTCCTCCAGTGTGAGAGTCCTCTGTCAGAGAGTTCGGGAGCCACAATAAGCCACAATTCCCAGGATTTCCTAGCATTGAGTCAATGCTGTCTCAAACTGGATTATTTTCGCAGTGTGTTTTGGATCCAGATCAACATTTCCCAAAAGGTTACAATCTGTTGAAATGTATGCTGCCTTCTCTGCTGTCCTGCCTTATTCCTCTCAAACTTTAGAGAACTTTCTCTGAATTTCCAAGAAGTATCTGTGCTACAGCATAAGAAACGGCCACTGGTTCCCCAGAAAATGTGAGAGAAAAATCCCATTTGTATGATTTACCTTAGAATCCAATTAGAAGAATTCAAGAAGTTAACAGACAGTTCAGCTGTTTCTGTCTGGAGGTTGTTAATGAACTTGATTATTAGTGTACATAGTTAAACAGGAAGCATTTTGCTGTCTTCAGCAAAGCAACAAACAGCTCACTAATGTCAATTAAGGTGTGTAGTCCTCAAGGAGTTTGGCCTGAAATATAAATAATTAGGGCCTGTAATATTAAAAAATCCCCAAATATCTTTTTCATGGTAGTGAAAATACAACAATAACAAATAAATTGCTAACAATTGCCTGACCTTTTCGTGATACCCTGGTTCTACTAAATTCCATAATTCATCACAAAGGAACATTATATTACCCCACAAGGCCACTTCTATCATTAGCTAGAGTGAAATGGCTGCCTCGGGTGGTAGAATTTGTGGAGGAAAGATGGTGATCTTCCAAGGGTTGCTTTCTTGAATCTTGCCACTAAAAATCCAGTTAGATCCTTTCTGCCCCACTTCGACTGCCATCCTATTCCAGCCACCAACTTTAAAGTAATGAGATCAGAACTTTCTAATGGTCAACAATATATAAGAACCATGTTGTGCTCCCTGTTTTAAAAATCCAGATTTTACTTCATTTTCTGCTGGTGTACCCCAGGGGGGTTCATCTGGACTGTGGGCTATCAATCGGAGTTTGAAGAATAAAAGTGTTACTGTAATCATTTGGCAACTCTTACTGCAGGGGGAGGAGAACATGTGGCCCTCTCTAAATGTCCCAGACAGTTTGGACAATGCTGCAACATCTGGAAGACCACAGTTTCCTCACCCTTCCCTTATTGGGTGATATCTGTAGCTCCCACATGAAAAACCTGCAGTATGTACATTCCTGGAACAGAAAACTATAAAGTCTATGTATGGTTTTGGCTTAAGTAAATGTGAAAAAAGCACATCAATTTTACTGATATAATTTTGTTTGGTTTAAAAGATCAGTAATTGTGCTACAGTCTATGCAGACAGAATCAACTCTATAGTGTTAACCAATATGTGTCAAATAAATATGGAAAACAAGGTGGTGGCCAACACACTGGAAACTATCAATATACATCTCCATCCACAAAAAAGGAGACACAAAAGTTTGCAGCCACTATAGGACCATAACATTAATTTCCCATGCAAGCAAAATTATGGCCAAAATTCTGCAACATAGACTCCAATCATACATGGAGAGAGAAATCCCAGATGTGCAAGTGAGGTTCAGGAAAGGAAGCAGCACCAGGGACCACACCGCAAACATACAATCAATGGAGCATACAAACAAATTTGGGGGGGGGGGGGTCATGTAATTCATAGACTATAGCAAAGCATATGACTACATAGATCATGAGAAGCTATGGATGGCTTTTAAGGACATGGGAGTTCCACTACATCTGATAGTCCTGATGAGAAATCTGTACTTAGGACAAGAGGCTACAGTTAGAACAGAATTTGGAGAAACAGAATGGTTCCTAATTAGCGATGGGGTTAGGCAAGCTTGCATTCTATCACCCTATTTGTTCAACTTGTATGCAGAAAATGTCATACAAAGAGCAGACTTAGAAAAAAGAGGAGTAAAGATAGGAGGAAGGAATATCAACAATCTAAGATATGTATTCCAGACTTGGAACAATTATTAAAGAAGGTCAAATAAAAAAGTGCATATGCAGGCTTAATGCTGAACAAAAATAATGACCACAGAGGACCTACACATATTCAACCTAGGCAGTGAGGAAATTGAAATAGTAAAAGAGTTTCTGTACTTTGGATCAAACATCAAACAGAATGAAAGAGCTGGAAAAGATCCTAAAGAGTAAAGATATACAAATGAACACTAACATTAGAATTGTTGCCATTGTATTCTACATCACCATGTATGGAGGCGAGAGCAGGACAATGAAGAAAGTGGATAAGAAGAAAATTCATCAGAGATGTGGTGTTGGACAAAGTGCTGAGGCCTGTACAGCCAAAAAGACAAAACAAATGGGTCCTTGAACAGATCAAGCCTGAAATCTCTCTAGAAATCAGATGTTCAAACTGAGGCTGTTGTACTTTGACCATGTCATAAGGCACAACTCATTAGAAAAGACAATAATGCAAGGAAAGGTGGTGGGAAATAGATAGAGAGGAAGACCATAAGCTAGATGGATAAAATCAATTAGGGAGGTCACAGGTATGAATTTACAGGACCTAAGCAAAGAAGAAGAGGATAGGTGGTCTTGCATGAGTTGGAGTCAACTTGAGAGTAATTAACAAGAAGGCTCCAATAGTCACTTCACAATTAATTAGTGGAAGACGTTGTATCAAAGTGCCACATGAGTGAAAAGATGGGAAACTGGAGGGCAAGGAAACTGTTTGGACAAGTCAATGATATGCCCAACTGGGAATATTCAGGAGTTCCACTGGATGAACTGGAGACAGTGGGAAGCTTCTGTCCATAAAAGATCACCCCAAGCAGCATTTTATTGAGGGGTTCTTCTGTAGTATTAATATCATTGAATATACTTTTATTTTATTTAGATGTTTAAAACAAAAGTGAGGACAGAGAGACTATGAAGCATTATACTGAAGAAATGGAAGATATAAAGAATGTATGAGGAGCCTTAATGGAAATGTTGAATCAGCTAGATTTTTATTATATGAAAAAAGTGCTTTCAGGGAGAGCTTGTTGTTCCTAGACTAGAGCAAACAATAAACACTAGAGCAAAAAATAAACATTAGGAACAACAAGCTCTTACCAAGGTTTTGATCTTAACACATTTCCACTGGTGTAAATTGCACTGAACATAAAGGGACTTACTAAACACTCATAGACTTGCTCTGTAAGATAACAAAATATCCAAACACTTCCAGCTTAATATTAAAAATATTTAAATTATTGCACATAATCTCTCACATGTAACAAAATGAATACATTTTTAAACGTTACCATCCTCAATCTTCTTCTCTCAAAGTTTTATCAAATTTCTTGTTTGGACATAAATTAAAATTACAATTCCAAATGATGTTTATCTGCAATACCATTGCCCCTCTGTATTCCCCCTCCGTGATTATAGTTGTTAAAATTCCCTTCTACCCTATAGTAGTGGAAGTGTATGTAGAAATCTAAACCACCATGAGCATTTAACAATCCCTGGAGACCAACCATGCTCAGAATAAGCATTGACAAATATCAGCATTCTGACTGGGAAAGATTTCTACCATTTGTGGAAAAATGTGGACAGCAAGTCAAATGTGAATGAGGCTGAATATCACATGGGATTAGGTCTGCTTCATTCACAGATGGTGATGATGTCAGATAAAGTCCTTGGATGTTAACAATATTAACCCTTGACAACTACCATTTGCAGTTTCACTTACCAGTCCTGCCTTCCCGTGTCTTACTCCTTTTTTGCATAGCAAGGATTGGGTTAATGGTTTTAACACTACCAGCTTGGGATAAGAGCTATTTGCTCCCTTTCTGTTGCCTTACATTGCCTCCATACACTGCCTATTGCAGTGTCTGAACTAAAGTGTGTTTGCCATCTTCTGCCAACTGAACTAACACCAGCCAGATCCTTATATTTGTTTCAATTGTCTTTCATTATTTGTTTGGACTTCAGGCATTAGAACCATGTACAAATCCAGAACTAATATTATTTATCATTCCATGTGCTGTGAAGTTTACTATGACACTATTGTTGTTGCTGTGCGCCTTCAAGTCATTTCTAACTTATGCCGACCCTAAGTTGAACCTATAAAGGGTTTCCTGGGGCTGAGAGTGTGTGACTCACCCAAGATCACCCATGGCTAAGCAGGGAATTGAATTCTGAACTCCAAAGTTGTATTCCAATGCTCAAACCACTACATCAATCTGGCTGTCTTATGACACTATTACAAAATAACAATGCTTCAATATCAGTACTGAAACAAACAGCAGAAGTGGGAAGGAAGGAATGATTCCATTCTAGCAGGAAAATGATTGACGATATTGTTCTGTTTGCTCAGTGAGCTCTCCTGCATGCTCCAAATTAGCCTGGTACACTGCAATGAAGGATACCATCCTGTTCCCAAAAAGTTGTACTGAAACTGAACCAACAGTCTGGTTGGTTCTATACATGGAATGTGGCTGTGGGTCGGTGTTTCTGGTCTTCTGTTCTGCAGTTAGAAAAATGTCTTGAGTTGGTCTTATGTGTAACAAGATTCTGCAAACGGAGTCCTGCCTAGCAATTCATTTTCTGAAGTGCTGCACAATGCTAGGGTAGTCATGCTGATCGTAAGACAAATTTCAAAGTCCATATTGTGGTAATAACTTCACCAGGGTGCACCAAAAGACACAAAATGCTTTGAAAAATATTTGAAAGCTTGCACAAATAATTCTGTGCCTTTTTGGGTGGACTAATACTGTAGTCCCTCCATATCCACAGTTTCCTTATTCATGGATTGAATTATCCACAGCAGATAGATAGATAGACAGACAGATAGATAGATTTCGAAAAGGAAACCTTGATTTTGCCATTTTACATAAGGGACACCATTTTGCCATGCCATTGTATGTAATGGGACTTGAGAAACCATGGATTTTGCTTTCCTGGATCTAAATCCCAGTGGATACCAAGGGCCCACTGTAAAGGCACTATCACAATATAGGCTTTGGAGTAGGTAAGTTAATTTGCTTTATGTCATTTTAGCAGAGGCAGAACTGTAAAAGTATCACTGCACACATTCAGCTTCTGCCTTTGAGTCAAAAAATAATTGGAGAAAATGAGTTCTTTTGGCAACTGATATTGGTGGTAAACCTATAAGATAAAAGGCTGCATCATTATACCAGTACAACCACACATTTGTTATTTGCCTTTTTACTGTTATTCCCAGAGTGGTTCACAAGACAACATCAACATATGATACTGACTGTTAATGATTCAGAGGCTGTTGGTCCAACTCGGTATTCTGAATAGCAACAGGGAGAAACATTTGTCATCCCTGCTCAGTGATCTTTTTACTGGAGATCCTGACATTGAACCTGAAGCAGATTGTGCTCAAATTATGAGAGCCTTTTGGCACTGAACACTGGAAAAGCTACTTGGAATATAATTTCCAAAATCCCCAGATAGGAGAACCACTGGAAAGTAACTTTTCCAAGTTCTGTCTATGAGGTCCTGTTTTCACTAACCTCAGATGGTGGTACAAGAATTTATAGTCATTTGGGAGTAGGAGTGTCTCACTGACTGCCATAGCATTTTGTCCTTAGTTCAAGTTACTTACAAAAATGCTAATTCATTTTTCTTTTGAAATGTCTCATTTTTAAACTAAACCTGCAAATACTAAATTAAATTGAACCTGTTTTTATTCCCCAGCCCCCATCAGTCCAAGGTCACCCATCAGCATGTAGCTGGCAATTTAAAAAAAAAATGCATACATATTTTAGGACGAGGTGGCCCTCAGGATTTTCTTGGACTACAAGTCCCAGCAGCCCTAGACAGTATAGTCAACGGTGAAGAATCTGGAAACTAACAGTCCAACAACATCTGGAGTGCTGCATGATTCCATCCTTGCTTTAGGACAAATGTTCTTAACTTGGGGTTCACAGACTTTGAAAAAGACCCCCCAGGGGCTCTGATGATAGATCTCAGGACATCATGAACCTGGATGCTTAAAAAGTACTTCTGTTTTCACTCATCTCTCTAACAGAATTTTAGCATTTCAATTCTGCATGTAGGCAAAAAACCAGTGTAGTGTTAGCAGAACCTATGGCTTTTGTCATCACTAGAAATCACAAACGTTTTCGTATCACATTAAAGATATTGCAGATATCTTGAAACACCATTTATTCTTGCCACTACTTTGAAATCGCCATAGTTATTAGAAATGCTCCTAGATTTCTTGTGATCATGAAAGGGTCCATGGCTTCACTAGATCAGCAATGGAGTCCATAGGACAAAAACAGTTAAGAACCCTTGATTTAGGGTATCAATGGGCCTGAACAGACAGGCCAAAATAAAGCTGATTCAGGTCACTTTGGAGGTATGCTGTTTAAATAACACATGCATCTTAAAAGGCTAGAAGCCATGCCAAAGCCATGCTCCAGTCCTAAGGACTGGAGCGCAGATTTGGCACAGCTTCTGGCCTCTTAAAATGTGTGTGTCGTTTAAACAGCATCCCTCCAAAGTGACACGAGGCAGCTTTATTTTGGCCTGTTTAACTTGAATACAGTAAAGGGACATACTTTGGCTGTAATAGTGGAAAGAGATGAACATCCTCTTTTCAAAATGTCTTAAAGGAAGTTATATATATATATATATATATATATATACCAAGCATCCTGCCCTGTATGTGTATGCATGAGTATGTGAAAAAGAAAGAAAAAATAGTGTGTATTCTGTGCCCTGCACCTGCATATTTTGTTCTCTGTGAATTTGTATGAATCTCTGTGTGTGCTCACACACACGGCAAACTATGTATATCCGTGTTTATTTAGAGCAACTATTATATTCAGTGAAGTTTATTTCCAGGTGGATGCACACTGGATTGAGAGCTTGCATTGTGCTGGGGTTTGAGCACTGAACTATGACTCAGAGTTTGAGGTTGAGAGTCATACATTCTCAGCCTCAGAGAAAGGCAACTGCAAACCCCTTCTGAACAAATCTTGCCATGAAAACACCATGATAGATTCACCTTTGGGTCGCCATAAGTCAGAAATGATTTGCAGAAGTGTAATGAATTTATTTTAATTATTTTAAACCTATATTCTATGTCTTATTGTCCGTTTCTCTGACAACTGAATTGAGAAAACAGAGAAAAGGAAAAGGGTGAGTTTTCTACAAAATATAAGAAATGTATAAGTTTGCAACTTTCAAGAAAGTGGGGGGGCCTGTACACAATATAGTTTACATTATGGTTATAACTATTTTACATCTAACTTTGTCTTCTGGTTGTCAATGAAATTGTAACAGAAAATCTGAGAACCATAAACAGATGTTCCAGTTTAGGAAATTTCTTTGTGCTTATCACTAACCACACCAAAGCTATCTGTTTTAAAACACAAGATTGTAACTATTTTGTTATTTTTTTTCTTATCATTTTATTTACTTTAGCAGTATTGCTTCTGAACTACTGCTGTATTTTAAGAACATAAGAAGGGTTGTTTTGTGATCTGCCCAAAGGCTTATTTACCCTAGCATTGTGTTCACACCTTGGCCAATCGGAGGCTTATGGGAAGCCCACAAACAAATCATGAATTTAACAGCATTTTCCTGCTTCTAACCTCTTGATGAAGAAGTAAAGGATCAGTTGGGTCATAATATGCTTTCTATTGAGTGACCCCAAAATCATTTTTAAGAAACAAATTCTTCATTATATTTCATCCCACAGAACTTCTTCATGTAAGACCTATCATTTAAATTAGCAAATCCTCATGAAAGAAGTGTGGTGTTATGCAAAAGTGTAAAGGATTCATTTTATTTTAAACCGATATTCTATGCCTTGTCAGTTTCTCTCACAATGTACTTGTCTTTCAGCTTCATTAGTTTGCATTATGTGAAACGGGTGTTGTGTTACTACAGCAAATTGAAGGAGTTGAAGGAACAGTTTTGCATTGGAGGGGGAGAAATCTCACCTCTATCACATTCTCAGTTTGTGACCTCAGTCATGTCATTTTATCTCCTCCTTGATGTCAAGCTTTCTGTTTTCAAAAATGGCCACCAGCAAAATGCTCCTCAGATTGGGTGATTAGATGTCAGAACCACAAAGGAGGACAAGTCGCTGCAAAATGTAGGATAGTCAAGAAAATGTCGGCCATTATAAACTAAAAGCTAAAAATACTAATACAAATATAAATGTATGCTTCTTAGTCATGGTCAAAAGAGAGGACATTTTGAGATTCTAAAATGTAGGACATGTCCTGGAAAAGGAGGATGTCTGGTCACCCTGTCCTCACAACATTGGAGACAGAAGAGCAGCAGATGTCCTGAATTCTGGGTATTTAAAGAGGAGCTACATGCTAGAGTTTTGAGGTATCTGCTCTGCATGTTTATTGTTCTGTGTATCAGAATTGTAATAATTGTGTTGAGATCCAAACCATCATTATGTATGGATAATAACAGCATGTCTAGTGAACTTGCAAGAATATAAATAGCTGTTTGCTGTTGTGTGACTTCAAATCATTTCAGACTTATGGCACCTCCAAGACAAATTGATCATAGGGGTTCCTTGGCAAGATTTGTTCAGAGGGGATTTGCCTTTACCTTCCTGAGAAAATTTGACTTGTCCAAGGTCACCCAATGGATCTCCATTGGCCAATGAGGAATTGAACCCTGATCTCTAGAGAGATCTTTAGCACCTTTGAGGCAAACTGAAAGTAAGAAGTTGGCAGCATGAGCCTTCCTAGACTTAAGTTTACTTTCTCAGATGCCTTTGGCTACACATCAGAGGAAGTAGACTTAAGGGGCTATACAGATGGGCGGCATGCAGCCACCCCTTTTTGCCCCGGATCAGTGCCACAGCAACTGCACGCAGCAGCACTGATCCACTCCCTGGAGGGAACAAAAAGAAGCCACTGCAAGTGGCTCCTCGGAAGAGGCGTCATAAGCGCTGCAGTGCACTGTTATGATGCCCCTTTTGTGCTGCATCATTTGGGTGCGGTGGCAGAGGTGCATCATCATGGCATGGGCCATCTGGAAGGGCGTGCGCCAAAATGGCGCCCAGGCAGCAGCGTAAGGGCTTGGAGCATGCGGACGTTCAGCCCTCACCCCGCACACAGGTCAGCACAAAGTACCGGTCTGTATAGCCCCTTAAGTATGGGAAAGCTCATGCAACCAACTTCTTTTTTTCAGTTAGTCTCAAAGGTGCTACAAGATATCTTTACATACTAATTCTATAGACTAATATGGCTATATGTTTGAATCCTGATCTCCAGAGTTGTACTACAGTGTTCAAATCACTACACCTTGCTGGTTCTCAGTTATAAGCTTTCTTTACTGCTGTTCAAGGAATCCTGCATCTGATGAATCTGATCAAATATGAGGTAAGGAAATAGAATCATGTATGTATCACCTTGACGTCCTTGGACAAAAGGTGGACTTAAGCGCTGAATTCAAAAAATACATAAAGAGTCAAATAAATGAAATGTGCACTGAAACCAATCTGTCAGTGAGCGTATATGGTTCAACCGTGGATCATCACAAATGTATCATTACAAACCTAGTACTGTACATTGATGGCCTTGTTAGTCTGTAAAATTTGTATGTAAAGAGATCTTGTTGCATTTTTGAGACTAACTGAAAGAAAGAAGTCAGCAGCATGAGCTTTTGTAGCATCTGAGGAAGTAAACTTTAGTCTACAAAAGCTCATGCTACCAACTTCTTCCTTTCTGTTAAGCCCTGTGCAGACCGGCCTTAAAGGCCATCTTGGAGTTGGACTTGGGGCGTAGCATCCACATGACGCATGCCCCGACTCCACTCCCAGGGCACTGTGACATCATGCACCACTCCACATGGTGGGCAGCATCATAGCACTCGTAAAGCTGTGGCACCGTGGCTATCGAGCCCTTTGCAGGGCACAAAAAGGAGCCACTTTTGTGCCCTGCAAAAGCCAGATTGCGGCAACGGTGTGCGGTTGCTGCAGCCCCAGTCTGGCAGAAATGACTGAGTGCAGTTGGCTATGTATAAATGCCTATAAAATAACCCAGGTTCCACACCGGGTTATTTCGTAGTGTGAATAGGTTCAAAGTGGTATCAACCCAATTATTTCTGCAGTGTGAATGCAGCCTCAATGGGAAGCCAACAGGCTCCTTTTGTTCCTGCCTTCCCATCCCCGGTCCAAAAGACACTGCAGAAATAATCTAGTTTGAGACCGCATTAACTGCCCTGGCTCAGCGCTAGGGAATCCTGGAAACTGTATTTTGTTGTGGCACCAGAGTTCTCTGACAGAGAAGGCTAAATGTGTCACAAAACTGCAGTTCCCAGCTTTCCCTAGCATTGAACCAGGGCAGTTAAAGTGGTGTCAAACTGGATTATTTCTGTAGTGTGTTTTGGCTTCCTTCTCAGCCTCCTTGTTGCTCTCTCCTTACGCCTTCAGTGCCTCCTCCTTCGTCCTCCACCCTTTTCCCTTTCTTTCCCTCCCATTTCTCTCTACCAGTGGAAATCCCTGCCCATAGCGACGAAAGGAAAACAACACCACAACACTGCAGCCAGAGGAGGCCAGCAGCCGGGAATTCTTCCGAGAAATCAAAATAAAACTGGGAGAGAGAGGGAGGGAGGCAGGGAATAGGCGGGAAAGAGGGCCTGCTTTCCTTGAGGGGGCAACTACCTCAGAGCTGGGAAATGAGGCATCAAAGTTAAAGTGAAGGCAGGGGCACCAGGAAAGCCTCCTGAGGGAATTAAAACACACAATAGTCCTCTGAGCCCAGTAAATCGATATGCAAAGGGATCTTGTAGCACCTTTGAGACTAAGGTCCAAAACACACCACTTTAATTGCCCTGGCTCAATGCTAGGGGACTATAGTTTTGTGAGACATTGCTCCTTCTCTGTCAGAGAGACCTCTGGTGCCACAAGAAACTACAAATCCCAGGATCCCCTAATAGCACTGAGCCAAGCGGCCTCAAACAGGATTATTTCTGCTGTGTGTTTTGGATCTTAATGAAAGAAGAAAGGAACATGCATCTGAGGAAGTAGGCTCCAGTTTACGAAAACTCAGGCTACCAACTCTTTTCTTTCAGAGGGCATCTGCACTGCAGAAATAATGTGGTTTGACCCCACTTTAATTGCCATGGCTCAAGGCTATGGAATTCTGGGCATGGTAATTGTTCAACCATGGATCACAAACTACCATGTCCAGAATGCCATGGCAGTTAAAGTGGGATCAAACCACATTATTTCTGCAGTGTGGAGGCACCAGACTCATTCACGCTACGTTTTAACCCAGTTTGCAAACCGGGTTATAGGTACCTTGTTCACACTCAAGTCAATTACACTGATGAGTGTGTTTGGGGTGAATCAGGGTGAATTGGTACAAGCCCAACTGAACAGGTTCTTTTGAATCTGGATCTTTTATTGCATCTTTTGAAAAGACACGGGCTTCCCCAAATGTGAATGTGCTGCTGAATGTACCCTGGAGGAAGGGGCAATGGGCAGAGGGCAGAGGATAGGCAGATGGGTAGAACATACCCATCCCAAAGGTCTTGCCAAACTGCTAATTTTTCCCCTCTCAGTGCTTGTGGTTCAATGAGGCTCTTTGTGATTTCAAATTCCCCGCGCTGTCAAAGTGGTCCCTTTAAATCACCATGCAGCTGTTTTCCACTTCTACTGGTGAATTGCTTCCCTTTGCCCTGTGGTTTGGAGGTTGGCAGAGTTGGGGGGGGGGGGGGGGGTTCCTTGGCTGGGACATGGTGTGGTGTGTGTTTTTTAAAACTTTGACAGCTTCTGCGCACTGTGCCATTTGTGTGGGTTCATGGGAGGGAGTCATGGGTGCCATGGGGGATTATACCCTGGCATGCAGGGATTCATGGGTGCCATAGGGGATTATATCCTAGCATGCAGGGATTCATGAGTGCCATAGGAGATTGCACCCTGGCATGCAGGGATTCATGGGTGCCGGGGTTACACCCTGCCATGCATGGAAGAATCTCCCCATGGCACCCATGGATCCATGCATGGCATGGCACCCATGACTCAGCCCCCCCGTGAACCCATACAAATGCGACAATGTGCAGAAGCAGTCAAAAAATTGTAAAAACACAGCACACCATCCCCCCCAGGATGCCCCCCTGACTTCCCCAACCTCTGGCCCACAGGGCAAAGGGAACCAATTCACTAGCACAGGCAGAAAAAAGGGACCACTCTGACAACGCAAGAAATTTGAAATCACAGAGCCCCACAAACCTTGAGTGCTGAGGAAATGGCAGTTTGGCAAGACCTTTGGAACGGGTATCTTCCACCCCTCTGCTGACACTCTGCCCATTGACCCTTCCTCCTGGATGCTAGCTCCGATCATCATTTTCAATTGGTTACAAATTTAAATGTGAACTTTAACGTGAACACAGACAGCTTCAATCATGGCAATACTCTGAACATCTATTCAGTGTCAAATCATTCCATCAATTTGAAATGAGCCAGTGCAAAAATCGCTTTATCTCCTAGTGTGAATGAGGCCACCCTCTGTTAGTCCTAAAGGAAGACATAGAGAAGGTTGCAGCAGCTGAGAAATGCCTAGTTATTATGTTGGAGAATCCCTCGACCAGGGTAACAATGGGTGAGGGGTGCCGTTTTGTTTTTCTCTTAGCAGGAGAAGCAAAAAGGCTGGCAGAAATTCCAGCTGCTGCTGGTAGTGATGCAAGGACAGGATTAGCTGCATTTGCTAAGGCGCAGCCTCTTTGTTTGGGTGACAAAAGATGGTAGCCTGCAATGTTACGTAAGGAAGGGTGGAGGAGAAAGCAGCCCAGCTTTTGTGAAAGGGTTCCCGAAAGGGTGGATACTCGGCTACTGGGTTCATAGGACAAGAAACAAAGATAGCATAGAAAGTTCCTAGATCAGGCAGTGACTCTTTTTTCATTTAGGACAAATGGGGAATCATTCTGCTGAGATAGAGAGATAGCTCAGTCTGGTGAAAAAGATAGATAGATAGATAGACAGATAGATAGCTCACTCTGCTGAGATAGATAGATGATAGATAGATAGATAGATAGATAGATAACTCTGCTGAGATAAATAGATCATTCTGCTTAGACAGATAGATCTACATAGATAGATAGATAGATAGATAGACAGATAGATAACTGCTGAGATGAGAAATGTAGAGTGCAAAACAAAGGACTCTATGTAACATTTGTCGACCTTACCAAAGCCTTCGACACTGTGAGTAGAAAAGGTCTGTGGTGAATTCTGGAACGATTAGGATGTGGGCCAGCATGGTCAAGTCAGATATGGCGATGCTCTCTCAGAGCCCTTTCTAATAACTAATGGTGTGAGACAAGGTTGTGTTCTCGCTCCAACTCTATTTACAATCTTCTTCAGCATGATGCTCCAAAAGGCTACGGCAGACCTCGAAGAAGAAGACGGCATCTATATATGTTACCGTACTGATGGTAGCTTGTTTAACTTAAGCCGTCTGAAGGCTTGCACGAAGTCTCTAAACTATCTAGTACATGAGCTGCTTTTCGCTGATGATGCTGCCCTTGTTGCCCATACAGAAGCAACTCTGCAGTGCCTAACATCCTCCTTTGCAACGGCTGCAGAGCTGTTTGGGCTGGAAGTCACCCTGAAGAAAATGGAAGTTCTCTACCAGCCTGCAACACAGGAAGAGCACTATCACCCCCACGTCACCACAGGCAAATCTGGGCTTAAGTCCATTCAGCAGTTCACCTACCTGGGAAGTATCATCTCCTCAGACGCCAAGATCAACAAAGAGATCGACCAGAGATTAAGCAAAGGCATATAGTGCATTCAGAAGGCTTCACAAAACAGTCTGGAGTAACAAACACCTGAGGAGAAGCACAAAAATCAGTGTGTACAGAGCCATTGTACTGTCCATTCTCCTCTATGGGTCTGAAACATGGGTCACCTATCGCCAACATCTACGACTCTTTGAACGCTTTCATCAGCACTTTCTATGCACAATCCTAAATATACACTGGACTGACTAAGTGACGAATGTTGCTGTCCTGGAGCAAGCAGGGATTGAGGCCATGCTACTGAAAACGCAGCTGCGCTGGGCAGGTCACGTTTCTAGGATGGAGGACCACCACCTCCTAAAAATAGCACTCTATGGTGAACTCGCCACAGGTCAGTGTAAGAGGGGCGCCCCAAAGAAGAGGTACAAGGACTCATCTCAAGCTCTGCAAAATTAATCACCAACAATGGTCTGCCCTGGCCTCACATCGGGAGGCATGGAGACACACTATCCACAATGCTGCAGTCTCTTTCGAGAATTCACACCAAACGAGTCTCAAAGAGAAATGACAATGCAGAAAGAACCACAACTTGGAAACATCACCCAGGGAGACTTTCTGCTGTGCTTTCTGTAACTGGACTTGTTTATCTCAGATCGGCCTTTTTAGTCATCAACGCACTTGTAGAAAGCATGGGATGAGTCCTTCCTGAATCTTCATTAGTGAAGAAAAGCCAGAGAGAGAGAGAGAGAGAGAGAGAGAGAGAGAGAGATATCACTCTACTGAGGTGGGGGGGGGGGAGAATTTTTACTTGCCTCTCCCCATGGATCCAGGCAGTGAACAACAAACGACATCATTTACAAGACCTCAATTAAAACACACATCAATCTAAAAGGGCAAATAACATGTACATATATTAAAACTACAGTATCTGTATTTAAAATTCACAACATAAAAATCACCTTGATAAGCCTGCCAGAAGAGATTGTTGTTGTGTGCCTTCAAGTCATTTCCAACGTATGGCAACCCTAAGGCAAACCTGTCTTGGGTTTTTTTATTTATTTATTTATTTTGCCAGTTTCTTCAGAGGGGTTTTTGCCATAGCCATCATCTGAAGGTGAGAGAGTGAGACTTGCCCTAGGTCACCCAGTGGGTTTCCATGGCCAAGCAGAAATTTGAACC
The DNA here is from genome assembly GCA_034509955.1 of Urosaurus nigricauda. NCBI lineage: Eukaryota > Metazoa > Chordata > Lepidosauria > Squamata > Phrynosomatidae > Urosaurus > Urosaurus nigricauda. Next base: position 42,334,987 of record JAOEGL010000001.1, read on the forward strand.
CTGCTTTCAAGACTCTTAGTCCTATAGTCAAAACTCTACACTAGACTGGCTCTAGAGAGATAGATAGATAGATAGATATTGAAGTGATTAATAAATAGAGCTAAATATTTATAAAATATAAAACTACGACTTATAAAATGAGCAAAAGGTTTCAGCTTCTATCTTCATTTGCTAAAGATGAAACTGAACTGTAACTCAAGGAGGCAGTTCAACTTCAGAACACTGCTTTCAACTTTCTTAAGTGGATGGGTTGGGAGCTTGTGATGTTAGAGTCTTAAGTCCATGAATCCAGAAATTCTCCTTTTTGGCCAAAATGCCTGAAGGAGATGGCACTTCAAACTGGGACGAATCAAAGATGTGTGATATTTGAGTAAGTATCCCTGGCCACAGATTTCTCCAGCTTCCTGGTCAGGATTGCAGACTTATGGTTCCTGAATATCACAGCCTCTCTGATTTGTCTGTGTTTGGATGCAGCTTCATCTTTAGCAGCTAAAGAAGGTAGAAGCTGGAATGTTTTCCTCGTTTTGTATATTTTTTTTGTTCTGTTTGTTAATCACTTAACACACACATAATGTTACTAACTGCATCATCCTGGAATCCAAAGGAAACTTGGGAGAAGTAGCAGTAACAATAGCAAGTACATTTCCATACTGCTTATCAGTGAACTAAGCACTCCCTCAGTGGTTTACAATCTGTAAGCCAATTGCCCCCAGCAAGCTGGATACTCATTTTAGCAACCTACAAAAGGATGGAAGGGTGAGTAGACCTTGGAGCCCCTGGGATTGAACTCACAATCTTGCAACAACAGTACAGGCATTTAACCTGGCATTAAGCACTATGCCACCAGCCCCCCCCCCCCTTTTGTGCTCCCTTTTTGGTTTGCTTCCTTTTTGGTTTCATTTTTAATCAACAAAAAAGAAAGATAGAAAGAAAGAAAGATAGCAAAAAGCTATTGGATTTGATACTTATGATTGGGCTTTGGCTGTTGCAATAATAATAAGTAGTGCGACAAATTGTCATTTACTTATTGGGATCAGGGGTAGTAGTACCAGTGAGAGCCAGCGTGGTGTTATGATTTGAGTGTTGTACTACGACTCTGGAGATCGGGGTTCAGTTTTTTTATACTCAAGCATAAAACCCCACTGGGTAACTTGGGCAAATCACAATCTCTCTGTCTCAGAGGATGACAGTGGCAAACTCCTCTGAAGAAACTTGCCAAGAAACCCTATGATAGCAGGGTCGCCATAAGTCAAAAATGACTTGGAGGGGCACAACAACAACAACAACAACAACAGGTACAGTCTGTTTATATGTACACAGAGGCCATCCTGAAGTGACTGTTCATGTACAGAGATCAAATGAACTCAGGATGGGACATGGAAGGCTCATAATTAGGTATTTTATTTAGTGCAAAGGTCTAGATGGGGCTCTGGTCATTTGGCAAAGGGCTTGGCTAATGAAAGTAAATACTGGGAATAAATTTAGAAGTTGCCAAATCTCCAGAGGGGAAGGTATTGCAAAAGAGGAGGAGGCACAGAACAGTATCAAAGGAATGACTTATTGCTGAAGTCAGGTACTCAGTGGTCTGAATCTTAACATTCATGTATTTATCCCTGTTCTTCAACTGGTAGCTTCCTCCATGACTGATTTTGCATTGTAACATTAAAGAGAAGGAAAGGGTGAAGAGGTGGGGGAAAAAAACCCCACAGCATGCTCTAAGGGAATGGGAATGGGAAAGGCATTGGCCTTCTGTGTGGGACTGCAACTTCCATCAGCCCTAGTCAGGAATAGTGAACGATCCTGGAAACTGCTTTCCAACATCTGAAGGGCAATATATTCCTCAGTCTTGCTTTAACCACTCATTATAATCCCACACCCACCCAAGCAAATGTATGACAATTCGCCAAATGAGGCAACTCTATGTATCTGATGAAGTGGGCTGTAGGTCACAAAAGGCAATGCTTTTTTAAGTTTTAAGATGCCACAACATTTTATTCTTTTAGCTAGTATAGAGGTCTTGCGTAACGGCCAGTTTTGGACTAAGTTGCAAGTAATGAGCCTATTACTGCCTTGCCTGCAGCTTGGAAATTGTGTAGTAGTTGGCACAGGATACAGTAATCAACATGTATGTCACCATCTGAGAAAACTCTTACTTAAGTAACAGTCTTGTGGTACCATCACTAACAAACCTGGATGAAATGGATTCTAGTATACAAATATTCTATGCCATGATCAGTTTTTTTCATCCTGAACAGCTGAGTAACTGTGGCTCTCCTGATGTCTTTTTCAGTGTTGAGGGGTTATGAGAATTGTAGTCCAAAAACATCTTGAAAGCCTCTGTTGTACAACCCTCGATCTTGGTCTTGAAGGTGGCACAAGTCCATTCCTCCTCTTCCTTCTTCTTTTTCTTCTTTGTCATCAAGATGCAATTTAATATATCTTTGGGAGCTGAATTGTTATTGAAATTGGTGTGCACTAAACACATTTTTAACTACTGTACACAGATGCAGATACAAACCAACAAAGGATCTGATGCAGTGTATATGGAAAGCTAAAAGTTTACATGCTCTTCAATCTAAATAAGTTTGACACTTTTTACTACATTCTTTGTATTGTCCATTTTCAATTGCTCTATTTGCCAACTGCTGGATTACATAAGATAATGGGTTGCATTGCTATCAGTAAGAAATTCACACAAGAGCACTCTTTTTTAAAGGGGTGAATGGTTTTTCATTAGAGTAAGGGATAGGGATTACAGTTTTGTTTATTTGAAATATTTATATATTTAATGAAAAAACAATTCCAGAACAGTTCACAGTATTATAAAATACAGTCCTCCATTCTCATGGACTTGAGATCTGCACACCTCAATTATCCGTGGAGGGCGAACAGAGGGAGTTAAAATGGGGGCTGCGCCTGCAGCACACACCTGCATACTCCCATGGGAGCACACCTCCATTCAAGCCAATAAGGCTTGAATACGTGTATTTTTTCTTTTTCACAGGGGGTTTAGAATGGATTCCCTGTGAAAAAGGAGGGGCAACTGTATATACAAACTTTCTCTCTGTCCAATCCCCATCGCAGGCTCACTTGGTGAGGACACAAGACAGAGGCTTCTCAGTGGCTGCTCCCACTCTCTGGAATTACCTTCTGATGGTTCAGTATACACAAACTTTGCTTCATGCACAAAATTGTTAAATCTATTATGTATAAAATTACCTTCAGGTAATGTATATATTAAGCATAAATGAATATTGTGGTTAGACCTGGGTTCCATCTCCAAGATATCTCATTATGTATGTGCAAATATTCCAGAATCCAAAAAAGTCGCAAACCCAAAATACTTCTGGTCCCAAGCATTTTGGATAAGGGAGACTCTGGAATGCCCTTCCACAGGAGGCTAGCCTGGCCTCACCCCTACTTGCCTTTTACCAGCATGCAAAAACATTTTTATTCAAGCCGGCTTTTAATATATAACTAGGGAGGCATTTATAAAAGGTGTGTGCTTTAGTTTTTTAAAAAACTTTTGTATGTTTTTAGTATCGTTTTATACTGCTTTCAGATAGTTAATTTTAATTGTTTTTTTTTTAAATGTAATTTTTAAAAATGTCTTTATCTGACCTGCCTGGGATCCCTTTCTGGAAGAAAAGTGGCATATAGGGTAAATAATAATAATAATAATAATAATAATAATAATAATTATAATTATTATTATTTAAATATCCCTGAAATACCACAAAATCCAAAATTGTCCACATGGGTTGCTGATATAGTGATACAGTACCTTTACTTTCTGATGGTTCAGTGTACACAAACTTTGTTTCATGCACAAAATTATTAAATATATTATGTATAAAATTACCTTCAAGCTATATGTATAAGGTATATATGAAACATAATACCTGTCTGGAACACTTTGGGATTTGGGAATTGGAGGCACTGTACTTCATTGGTTCTGGTCATGCTAATATGCAAATATTCCAAAATCCAAAAAAGGCCCAAATCCAAAACACTTCTGGTCCCAAACATTTTGGATAAGGGTAATTCAATCTGTAAATAAAGCAATCAAACACTAAGATAAAAGGGTGCAGATGAAAGCTTACATACTTTAAAAGCTTAGGTAAATAAAAGGTTTTTGCCTTGTGCTAAAAGATAACTTTGGAGCCAAGTAACTATCCCTAGAGAAAGGATGTCACCTAAAGGGCACAGAAACCAATAATGCCCTGTCCCTAGCTATCTCACTACTGAAGAACAAGGCATTCAGAGAAAGCCAGGAAGAGATTATCTTAAAGTATTGCAAGTTAGCATAGGGGCAGGCATTCCTTCAGCTTCCTGTGTCTGAAGTCATGCAGGGCATTGTTTGTTAGGGCTAGCTCCCTTCAGGTTGACTTCAACTCATGGTGACCCTGTGGATGAGACACCTCCAAGACTCCTTGCCCTCTACCTCTCTGCTTGTCTTGCAGGCACAGGCCTGTGGTCTCTTTGATTGTGTCTAACCATCTGACATGTGTTCTTCCTCTGTGTCTAAAGTCATGCAGGGCATTGTTTGTTGTTGCTAGCTCCCTTTGAGTCTTCCACACCTTTCCTAGCATCATTATTTTTCTAATGATTCATATTTTTTTTCTCATGATGTGTATGACAGCCTCAAGTATGACAGCCTCAATTTAGTAATTTTAGCTCCCTCGTTCAGGCTTGATCTGTTCGTTTGTCTTCTTGGCCATCAGTACTCATCTCCAGCACCACATCTTAAACGAGCTGATTTTTTTTTTCTATCTGCTTTCACACTTGTACATAGTGAAGGGGAATAGAACCACTTAGATAATCCTCAATTTAGTGTGCAGAGTTATGTCTTTATGATCTCATCCAGTTCTTCCATAGCTGCCCTACGTAATCCTAGTCTTCTTATTTCCTGGCGTCTCCATTCTGATCAATATTTGAACCAAAGTATGGGAACTCTTTGACTACAGTATTTCAATTTTCTCATTATTTACAATGAATTCTTGTATATCTTCCACAGTTGTTGTTGTTGTTATGTTTAGCATTAATTCAACCTTGGCACTTTCTTCCTTGACCAATCATTGCTCTAGGTCTTTGTTGGTTTCTACTAGTAATATTGTATCATCCGCATATCTTAGGTTGTTAATGTTCTTTTCTTCTGTCTTCACTCCTCTTGCTTCTGAGTCCAAGTTTGCTCTACATATGATGTTTTCTGCTTATACGAATAGATTGGGTGATAGTATACAGCCTTGCCCGACACCTTTTCCAATGAGAACCATTATTTTTCTCTGTATTCTGTTCTGATGGCAGCCTCTTGTATTGAGTAGAGGTCATGCATTAAGACAATCAGATGTTGTGGTACTCCCATGTCTGAGTGCAAGCTATTGCTTTCCATTATCAGTGTAGTCAAAGGTTTTGACGTAGTCCATAAAGCACATGTACATATTCTTAGGCATTGTCTTATTAGCTGCCTAGGGTCCCATCCCAGAAGAAAGACATGGTATAAATAAAATAAATAGAATTCAGCAGAGAATTTGTGAACCAGTGCCAGCAAATTAATGGACTTTTATTTCAGTATTTTTAATTTGCCTTTTCCTCAGAAAGTTCAGACCAGCTTTCTGTCAATGCAACAACTCTGTGTGATAGTTTTGGTGGGGAAATATTTGCTTGCCAGAAGCAGAATATGGACCTAGCTTTTGCCACATCCAAGCTCATCCTTGGCCACTGCATAGTTCACATGGACCATAGGGATACATACTAGGGTGACTCAGTCAGCAAATGTTTAATAATATTCCAGAAACTAGCTCCAAGGCATCTTTGTGCTTGCCAAGAAAAGATTGATTCCTCAAGGGGCCACATACACAGAGAGGTATGTGTATCTTTGGCCAAATACCCATAGTGTTTATGATCCAGGGATATCCTGTTGAGAACTACCTGAAAGTGAAGGGTTAATACTGCACAAGGGAATATGCAGTAATAGGTGCGGTTTTCTTTTCAGTCCTCAATAAAAAAAATACATTTTCTCTTTCAACCAGTCTGGGCAGGTGAGAAATCGGAAAGGACTGGAGCCTGTGCTTCCGACTGACACAAAGCAAGGTTGTTAGCACAGGCTTCTGTGTTTGTAAGCAACCTCTGTCAGGATTACTTAACTCCCTGCTGCCTGATGTCAGCGTCTCCTTATATCTTCCAAAATGTCTGATTTTTCTTCTGCTCATTCATGTAGAGGCACAGGCTCCCAGGACAACACCAATTTACTTAAATGTTCCAACACTGGATTATTTAACTGTTATAAAGTGGTTCACTGAAAAAGATGGACTTCAATATGGTGGAGACCAGAGTTAAAACATCAAAAGTAAATACAGGTTTCGCAGCACTGTACAATACAATGTTGTTGTTGTTGTTGTTGTTGTTGTGCGCTTCAAATCATTTCTGACTTACAGTGATTCTAGGATGGGGTTTCCTTGGCAAGTTTTTTTCAGAAGAGGTTTGCCATTGGACTCTTTCATACAAGGCTAAATTGGAAGTATAATTTAAGGTCAATTCGAATGCAATCATGGGTTTTATGTTATTGCAAATTAACTCTTCACATGCAAATTCGGGCAGGAGGGAAGCCAATTCGAATGCAATCATGGGTTTTACCTTATTGCGAATTAAAGCTTCGCATGCAAATTCGGGCAGGAGGAGGTTAATTTCGGGTAATGGGAAGTAATTCCGAACGGAGCAGGGGTTCATGTAAATTCGCTAAACAAGCGAATTTACATAAATCCGCATTGGCTCCATTCGGAGTTGGGAGAAATTCCTCCCCATTTGAAAGAGTCCATTGTCTTGAGGGTGAGAGAATGTGACTTGGCCAACGTCATTCATGTAGAGTTTCAGTGGGTTTCATGGCTGAGCTAGGAATCAAACCCTGGTCTCCAGAGTCACTCAAACCACCATGCCACACTGGCTTTCAACCTTTACAATACTCACATCAGCTCAGTTTCCTTTCTCATAGAAACTCACCTATCCTACTCATTGTATCATCCTTGATTTCAGTGGTTTTGGGGACTTCAGCTCCTCTCCCCACAATTCTGCAAATACAAAAGATTAAATTGGATGATAGAACTTGGAGAGAGAGAAAAAAAAACCCATCTGTTCCTTCTGCTTGATCCTGCAATGAAATCATAGACCACATTTGGGATGCTACACCCATTATTTCCAAGGGAACAGATTACAAAGTCACAAATAACACAGGGCCAGTAGGTCATCATTGGAAGCTGAAATCTGTGAAGGGAAAAATGTCTCAGAAGACAACCATCACAGTAGCATGCAGGGGGAATTTAGAACACATCAAGCACTGGCTTGGTTTCACACAAGCTTATTTCACATAGCCTGGATCAGAACCTGAAAAACTGTAAGTTTATATACATTCAGTGGCATAATTATACAAATCTTGTTTTTATACATAATATCCCCATATCTACCTGGCAAAATAGAATCTATCTTACTTCAAAATTAGATTCCACACTTTCGCTCATATGCATTGAATTTTAAAATATGCACTGAATCTTTACATTCTGAATGTTATAGTGTTTGGTAAGGTAACATCCTGGTTGACAAGAACACACATGCAAATTCACAATGCTTAAATATTAAAATCTGCTTTGGGGGTTAGGAAAAAACCAGGGGATACTTCTCATCAGCTGACCATTAGACTTGATGGAAACAGTTGAATCAGTTGATATTTATTTATTCATTCATTTGCATACCTTAAATTTCTGTCCTGTCACTTGGCTCAAAGCCATTAAGGCAGGGTGCAAAATAAAATACCAGGTTTTGTAAAACAAGAACCATGAACAATAACAACAGAATAACAGGATAATCCAAGCAGGGGCTGTGGTGGGTGAGGGAGAATAAGCATAATTCTACAATACAGTCTTTATAAGATTAGCCAAAAACATCAACCCAGTATAAGAGACTAGAGCAGGAGTCTTTCCGGGGGTAAGCCCCACTGAGGGTGTATCTATACTGTAGAAATAATGCAGTTTGACACCACTTTAAGTGCAATAATTCCATCACATTGAATTGTTGGATTTGTAGTTTTAGAGGGTCTCTAGCCTTCTCTGCCAAATAGTGCTGGTGCCTCACAAAACTACACATCTCATGATTCTGTAGGATGGAGCCATGGCAGTTAAAATGGTGTCAAACTGCTTTATTTCTACAATGTAGATGCACTCTGACTGCAATATGGCTAACTTCTAACAAGATATATGTGGAATTGCACTGTTGGTTACTATGATATTATGAAGCTCCATGTATTTTAGAAGCTCCAACGCACTCATTTTACTGGAGCAAATTGAGGACAGTGTGAATGTAATTACGTTCAATAGGTCTTGTGATTTTAGGAGAGTAGGAACATTTTTCCTTCTGGCATCCAGCTTCTCTTGAATTTTGTGTTGGTCACCGTACCTGCTGGACATCTGCAATTCAGGCCCTATAATACCAGCTGGAATGTAATGTTATGCATGTCTACTCAAGAGTGAACCACACCAAACTCACTGCAGTCGAAAAGACTGTAATTCTATCAAGACTTGCCTGAGAGTGAGCTGCATCTAATGCTGTGAGACTTCCAAGTAAGCAAGCATTAGATGGGCTGTAGGCTTGGCAGAAGAATTTACTGAACACTTCCTCCTCCTTTTCTCTTGGAAGGAATAGTTGGACCATTCCATTTGGCCTAGCAAAGCAGGAAACACCTTTCTTTATTATGTCTATGCTCCTGGCCATGTTTCACTGTGAAATCTAAAGTACTTGACAGCAAAGTGCAATTGAGGAACAAGCTGATTATTTCAAATACAGAGCAGAACACACTGTGGGCAGAGTTCCAATTGCTGGCTATAAGCCAGCGTACCTTTGAGCTCTCTGAAGGGTTAAGTAAGTAAAAGCTTTATTACAGCCAGCATGATTAGTGGTTTGAACACTGGACTGTGGCTGTATCTGCACTGTAGAAATAACCCAGTTTGACACCACTTTAACTGCCATGGCTCAATGCTATAAAAGTCTGGGAACAGTAGTTTTGTCAGACACTTAGGCACTGTACAGACGGCCCAAAAGGACTGTCCCCTCTGCAACTGCACGCTCCCCAGCCCTGGTGCGTATGGACGGTGCCATTTTTACAGTGCGCCATCCATACGCACGCGCTGCCATGACGTCATGGCATGCGCTGTGTTTACACGGCGTGGCGTGTGCCTGACATCATCTACGGTGCTGAAAGGAGCTCTGAAACAGAGCTCCTTTTCAAAAACCACTTTCTTCCCGTGGCAACCAGATTGCCGCAGGAACAAAGTGAGGGAGAAAGAGACCAGGTCGGGCTATCTTTGGGGCATGAAGCAGCCAGTGAGGCTGCCCTGACCAATACGCCGCTCAAAGGGGCACCTACTGACCGCCCCTTTTCGTCAGCCTGTAAAGGCCCAAAGTCTTCTCTGGAGATTATCACACGAAGGAGATTGGCAGTTTATCATGTGAATATCCTGGGAAAATCACGTAATTACGCGAAACGATTTCACACGATGTCACGCAAAACCTGCCATTAAAGTGGTCACAAACAACCATTCACACACATCTTTTTACTTTCGGGATTACAGCAAGAATGCATTTATGATATCACTGTATTTGTGCAACTGCGAGTGATAATCATTCACACAATTCCTTGCCATTTTCACTTTATTTGCAGGAAGCTTTAAATCAACTTTAATGCAGCAATTAGCCCCAGTGTGATAAACTCCTCTGCCAGAGACCTCTGGTGCCACAACAGATTACAGTTCCCAGAATTCCATATCATTGACCCATTACAGTTAAAGTGGTGTCAAACTGGCTTATTTCTGTAATACGGATGCAGCCTGTGACTCTGGAGACCAAGGTCTGAATCCCTGCTTAGCCGTAGAAACCCTCTGGGTGACTTTGGGCAAGACGCATTCTCTCAGCCTCACAGGAAGGCAAAAGCAAATCCCTCTGCACAAATCTTGCCAAGAAAACCTCACGATAGGTAGCTGTAAATCGGAAACAACTTGAAGGCACACAACAACAAAAGCTTCATTCTGCACACTGAACCAGAATGTATTTATTTATTTATTTATTTCCTCTTTCCACATCCCTCCCATGTGTGTGTGTATGTGTGCGCTTAAGAGTTAAATGAAGAGAGAGCAAATAAGCGGCTGTTTATTTTGTCCCCACTCGAGCTGTGAGGGGAGGTCTCGGAGGTGGACAGTGCAACCACTGTGGCATTGCAGCACTGAGGGAGGTGAACCGGGAGCTGAGAGGTGAAGGTCCCTGTTTAACAGCTTTCCGTTTGTTTACCAAAATAATATTATTCCATCATAAAAATTCCCAAAATAGTTGCCTTCTTGACAGGCTGACTGGCAGCTGTCCAGCTCTTTTAGAGCCTTGCTAAATTAAAGGAAGCAGCAGTGCAATTCTGGTACTGAATGCCCAGAAGAACGTGCATCTTCTGGACACTCTTGTTGGATCAATTGCTGTGGAGCAGAAGAGAAAGGATGTTTGTTAGCCTTTTTTTTTCTTTTTGACCTAGGTTTGGCACAATTATCAGGCAAAGTTTTTCTCTTCCCATTGGACAAGCTTGGGAGTAATATACCTTCACACACTACACCATAGAATCTACTCCCTCTAAGGATGATGTTAGCAAGAATCTGCTTGCATGTGAGATTAGAGACTGGAAGAAGGAGAAAAAGAGCAAGAAAGATCTGAAAGCTGCATGCTTGGGTAGGGAAATGTTTGGTCCTCCAGATGTTTGAGGCTTTAGCTCCCAGTATGCATAGCCAAGGTGACCAGACACCCTCCTTTTCCAGGATATGTCAACCTTCTCTCCAAGAGGAATTCCAAAATGTCCTCTATTTTGAGCATGACTAAGAAGCATGCAGAGTGTTTTTAGTTTTTATTTGGTAATGTCCCACATTTTTTTTGGAATGTCCTACCTTTTATAGTGCCTTGTCCTCCTTTGCAGTTAGAACATCTGGTCACTCTGTGCATAGCTAATGGTAAGGGGTTTGGGAAAACCATTGTGGGAATAAAAGATTCTTTTATCTTTCCTCTAAAACTAAAGATATTTGCGGATAAAGGTAGGCCTCTTTCCTTAAATGTGAAGAGGCCATGCAACTGCTGACTGTTGGAAGGTTGATGTATGCTTCCACTTATGTTCATCTTGTATACTGTATATACTCATGTATAAGTCTAGAAATTTTAGTTTAAAAATTGACCCAAAAAAACTGAGCTGATTTATCCAAGGGTCAATAAAAGTACTGTACATATATAGATATATAAAAGTACAGTATTTATATTGACCTAGGTGATTCAGGTTTATTGGGTCAATTTTTTGACTAAAATTTCTAGTCAAAGGAACCATCCTTTGGTGAAAGGCAAGAGTGTAATCTGTCCTGAAAGCACTGATATCTTCTACTCTCTTATCCATCCAGTCTTTAGTGTGAGCTTTAGTGCTGAAATTTTGTACATTATTTGGCATTGTTTTCCTTTGCTTTATCTTTTAGATCCTTTGTTACATGCCACAAAGTTTTACCCTTGACTTATCCACAGGCCATATCAAAATCCATAATTTTGGTCCCAAAACTTGCCCTCAATTTATACATGAGGCCGTCTTATACTCAAATGTATACAGTAATTATAAATCAATGCCAATGCAGAAACCAATCTCTAGAAAATTCTCCATGGTAACAACAAAACCTGGTTTAGAAACTGCTTTTGGAACTTCTCACCCCTTGGGAGAATGAGCATTGTTCAACCCCTGAATTAGACCTTCCAGGTGGAGGTCACATAGCTTCTGCATCTTCTGAATGCAAGATCCACAAAGAGATCACAGATGATCATATAGTAAATAAAACACATAGGATGGGGCAATATATCTGTTTTAGACAGCACATCAACAGAGCAGCTGTAGGCCTTAGAAAATTCAGTAGGTGGTCGAAAATTGAAACACACGGACAAAGACAGCAGCATAGCGCATGTTCAGTCCAAGTCATACCTGAGGGAAGCTACATTTTATACTGCAGTCCCAAGAATCCCCCAGCCACCATTGCCAGTGTCCATGCTTGATAGAAGGTTCTGGGTGTTGTGGTAATTTGTCCAAGCTCAAGAGCCAGGATGATATAGTGGTTTAAACAGTGGACTAGGACTCTGGAGTCCAGGGTTTGAATGCCCACTTAGCCATGGAAACCCACTGGGTGACCTTGGGCAAGTCACACTCTCTCAGCCTCAAAGGAAGGTAAAGGCAACACCCATCTGAACAAATAAAGAAAAACCCATGATAGGCAACTTGAAGGCAGTGGTGTCTCTAGGGTTGGCCTAGTGCAGTGACTCATGGTGTCACAACCCCCTCCAGTCTCCTACCATACCACACCATACAGAATCCTTAGTAATGTTTTTTGCACTACTGTTACTCATAAATCATATTTCCTCTATATCACTGAATGCAATGGCAATAGCTGAGACATAAACAACTAGCAACTAGCAAAAATAAAATTGTACCTTCAAATTACAATAGCATATGCAGAGCCTACAAGTATTTACATGTACATAGTTTCATGTGGTTAAAGTGAAAATTTGGTGAGATGTGATTTTATAAAAAGAAAATTGAAAATTAATTGGAAAATATTTTAATATTATTTTATTTAATTTTTTTAAAATTAAAAACTGAGGGTACTCCTTCCGCCTCCCACTGATCCTTGCTCTATGCACAGGTGAACACCACAGTCTGTTTCTGCCCAAAGGCAGGTGTTTGGGGAGCAGTGGTGTCACACACTCCTTAGACTGTGTCACCTAATGCAGCCTGAACTCCATGCACCCCCAGAACAACACTCCTGCTTGAAGGCACACATGAACACATCTAACACAAAGAAGAAATCACTGGGTAGCAAAGTAGCCAGGACCTGATGCCCAGGCATCATTTCAGTCCTCTGTGATGAGAGCTGAATGCTTTTTAATCTGAGCCATTAAATCCTCACCCAAAGCAGCAGGCCATCAATTAGCAGATGAATAGGATTCTGTATTAGATAAACCCCAGTCATGAGGACTGCATTTCTCCCATATACCTGTTTATTCATAAAGAGTCCTTGCATCTGAAACAGCCATTTGCCCATCTGACAGTCAACCCAGCCTGCACCTTGAGGTGCTTGTGTTCCTCTCTCTCTCTGGCTTTTCTTCGCTTACGAAGATTCAGGAAGGACTTATCCCATGCTTACTACAAGCGTGTTGATGACTAAAAAGGCCGATTCGAGATAAGCAAGTCCGGTTACAGAAAGCACAGCAGAAAGTCTCCTTGGGTGATGTTTCCAAGTTGTGGTTCTTTCTGCGTTGTCGTTTCTCTTCGAGACTCGTTCGGCGTGAGTTCTCAAAAGAGGCTGCAGCATTGTGGATAATGCGTCTCCATGCCTCCTGATGTGAGGCCAGGGCAGACCATTTGGCCAAGCTTAAGATGTTGTTTCAGGGAGTCCTTGTATCTCTTCTTTGGGGCGCCCCTCTTTCGCTGACCCGTGGCGAGTTCACCGTAGAGTACAGTACTATTTTGGGGAGGTGGTAGTCCTCCATCCTGGAAACATGCCCTGCCCAGCGCAGCTGCGTTTTCAGGAGCATGGCCTCAATGCTGGTGATCCCTGCTTGCTCCAGGACAGCAACATTCGTCACATAGTCAGTCCAGTGTATGTTTAGGATTGTGCATAGACAGCGCTGATGAAAGCGTTCAAGGAGTTGTAGATGTTGGCGATAGGTGACCCATGATTCAGACCCATAGAGGAGAATGAACAGTACAATGGCTCTGTATACACTGATTTTGGTGCTTCACCTCAGGTGTTTGTTACTCCAGACTCTTTTGTGAAGCCTTCCAAATGCACTATATGCCTTTGCTAATCTGTGATCGATCTCTTTATCAATCTTGGCATCTGAGGAGATGATACTTCCCAGGTAGGTGAACTCCTGTACGGACTTAAGTACAGATTTGCCGATGGTGACATGGGGGTGATAGTGCTCTTCCTGTGGTGCAGGCTGGTAGAGGACTTCCGTTTTCTTCAGGCTGACTTCCAGCCCAAACAGCTCTGCAGCCGTTGCAAAGGAGGATGTTAGGCGCTGCAGAGCTGCTTTTGGATGGGCAACAAGGGCAGCATCGTCAGCTCACGGACTAGATAGTTTAGAGTCTTTGTGCAAGTCTTCAGACGGCTTAAGTTAAACAAGCTACCATCAGTACGGTAACGTATATAGATGCCGTCTTTTTCTTCGAGATCTGCTGTAGCCCTTTGGAGCATCATGCTGAAGAAGATTGTAAATAGAGTTGGAGCGAGAACACAGCCTTGTTTCACACCATTAGTTATTAGAAAGGGCTCTGAGAGAGCATCGCCATATCTGACTTGTCCTTGCTGGCCCTCATGTAGCAAGATGATCATTTTGAGGAATTTGGGGGGACATCCTAGTCGTTCCAGGATCTGCCACAGTCCTTTTCTACTCACAGTGTCAAAGGCTTTGGTAAGGTCGACAAATGTTACATAGAGTCCTTTGTTTTGCTCTCTACATTTCTCTTGCAGTTGTCTAAGAGTAAATACCATATCAGTAGTGCTCCTATTAGCTCTGAAGCCGCACTGACTTTCAGGGAGAACTTCTTCTGCAATAGCAGGAACTAATCTGTTCAGGAGTATCCTTGCAAGGATTTTTCCAGCAATGGAGAGCAGTGTTATACCTCGATAGTTTGAGCAATCAGATTTTGTTCCTTTTTTCTTATACAGGGTGATGATAACTGCATCTCGGAGATCTGATGGCAGTTCACCTTTTTCCCAGCAACTCACAAGGAGCTCATGGAATTTAGCATGGAGTACATGACCTCCGTGTTTCCAGGCTTCAGGTGGGATTCCATCAATCCCAGCTGCCTTGCCGTTTTTCATCTGCTGTATGGCCTTAAGGGTTTCTTCCAAAGTGGGAGCCATGTCCAGTTCATATTTCATTGGTTGTTGTATCATATGTTGAATAGCTGAGCCTTGGACTTCTCGGTTGGCACTGAAGAGATTTTGGAAATGTTCAACCCATCGATTCAGGATGGAGGCTTTGTCTGTGATTAGTGTTTGACCATCCATACTATATAAGGAGCTTTGGACCTGGTAAGTAGGTCCAAACACTATGGATACTCTCCTTCTACCTCTGGTTCAGAGCAAGGAATACTTACTTTCGTCTTGAGAGGTTGTTTTCACTGCCATTTCCCACTGTGTCTATGCTGCTTGGGGGAAGTAAAATTTCCAAGCTGTTATTTTCTCCCAGACCATTCCTACATGGCCATCACTTTACATCTCTGTGCTATCTGCAGCCAGTTTATCTTCCTAATTCAATTGTTGCCCATTCCTTTATGAAACTTTGGTCTTTCTGTTCTCATTTGTCTGTACCATAAGCTATGACATGATCAAGAAATATTTTTATCTTCTTGAGATCTAGGAGAAACATGAATTCTGCAAAATGAAATGGAAATATTTGCAATCATCTTCCATTCCCTGTAAGGCTTTCCAGAATGAATGGCTGCGTCTATCCACCATGCTATAGAGTTTTGCAAATTATCCCCTCTTGCAAGTTCATTCTGTATAGCTCTCCACAGGCTTTGAGTCACCAGCTCCCTCTGTTTAGTCAAGCAAGTACTGAACTGAGGGGGGAAAAGCCCAGTTCTTTCAAGCCATCTCTTAGTTCATTTTTTTTCTTTTGTAACTTTCCATATGAATGGGGGAGAATCATCATCATTAGTGTTGCATTAACTCTGAGAATGCAAAATCCTATATTTTTCATGTATATTTTTGCTGGCATAGTTATTGAAAAAGAATAAGAAGCGATAGAAAAATACTTTGCTAAGGGATCATTTTCAAATACAGTGTCCTCCATGCATAAAAAGATACATAAAAGAGAGGAGGGAAGCTACCCTGCTAGTGCAGCATCAATGATCAAACAAGGAGAAAGCAAGCTGAAACCTATGGGAAAAAATCATAGTAAATTTTAATGAGAGATGTGAAAAAGTTTCTGCCAATTAATACAGCACTTGACTGTAAAGCCATATGGAGAGCAGGGGGTTTCAGTGCATCCATACTGCTGTCCCACAGCTCCAGAGTTTGGGAAATTTGCCTTCTTTAAATACGGTTTTCAGAATTCCACAGCAACTGGACATGCTGGCTCTAGAGTCAGGGCATTGTCATCCCAAATGTAAGGTTTCCATTATGCTCTGATGGTACATCTACACTGTAGAAATAATGCAGTTTGACACCACTTTAACTATTCTGGCTCAATCATACAGAATTCTGAGATTTGTAGTTTTGTGAGGCACCAGGACTCTTTGGAAGAGAAGGCCTTGTAAAACTACAAATTCCAGGGTTCCATAGGATGGAACCATAGAACTTAAAATGGTGTCAAACTGCATTACAGTCGCCCCTCTGTTTTCATGGGGTATCCATTCCAGACCCCCACCAGGGGAAACAGAAAATCACTGATACTGAAGTCCCTTCAATGGTGGCGCAGTCTTGCACATGCCTCTGCACATGCGCCTCGGGCACATTCCCCATTGCGTCGCCCTCTTTGCCCTTCATGTATTGCTGAGGGAAGCGGACTTCAGGTTCATGAAAACAGAGGGGTGACTGTATTTCTACAGTGTAGATTAACCAGCAAGCCTAGCAGTGATGGCAATTAACTTTTAAAAGTGGATTAGACAAAGGCACAGGTGATCAAACTATCAATGGCTATTATTCAATGAACATGCAGGGGTAGCTGTGTTAGCCATTTAACAAATGTAAACAAAAATCTATCAATGACACCTTTATTATACTTGTTACAAGCTTTCAAAGCTCCATAGGCTTCTTCATCAGGCAAGATGTTACATGCTTGGTTTTAACATCTTACCTGATGAAAAAGCCTATGGAGCTTCAAAAGCCTGCAACAAGTATATTATTCAATGGCAACTGGCATTTGCTCCAGTGTCCATGGCAGTAGGCCTTTGAATACCACTTCTTGAGGAACACGAGGGAAAAGAATGCTATAGCACTCATGTTCAGTTCATATGGTTGCCAGATTGAAAACTAGAAATGGCTCATGTACTAGCAGGTGTTGTTTGTTACTTGGTTGTGTGAGAAGAAACACTTGCTGAAATTCCCTCTTCTGCACAAATATAAAAGGAACAGGAGCTCTTCCAATTGTATTCAGGCAACTCTAGCTGGTGACCTTCAAACAGTTATCTGGTTGATCACTGCTAGAACAGAATGCTGATCTAGATAGATTTTGATCAGATCCAACTCTGCTCTCCTTCAGTTCTTATAGAATTGCCAGTTTCCTACATCTCAGCCTTTCATTCTTTATCTTCTGTGCTTTAAAGCTCCCAAGCATCTCTAAGATGGCTGAGCAAACATCTGATTCAAAGCACTGAGCAAATCCTATGAATGTGTTGCATACACCTGAAACTATTTATTGGTCCAAGATAAAGGGCCTTGGGCACCTGGTTATTTCAAGAAGCTGAATGTGGACAACACAAAACTCATCTGAAATAGGTTTTAGGAGCTACAAAGACGGTCACATCTTTGCTTTTCTGGGGAAGGGGTTTAAACCTGAGCTTCAAAGCCGTACAATTGGAATTTTTAAATGTAAGTATATTAAAAGCATGATTTATGCTTTGTTGTTGCTGTTAACTCAAGTTGATCCCAATTCATGGTGGATGAGACATCTCCAAGCCCCCCCATCCTCCACTACTCTGCTTAAATCCAGCAAACTCAGACCCGTGACCTCCCTGATGAAGTCTATCTATGGTGTGTGGTCTTCCTCTCTTTCTGCTACAGTGCCCTCTACCTTTCTAGCATTATTGTCTTTTCTAATGAGTTGTGCCTTCTCATAATGTGGCCAAAGTACAACAGCCTCAGTTTCATCATCCTGGTGTCCAGAGAGATTTCTGGCTTAATCTGTTCAAGGATCCATTTGTTTGCCTTTTTGGCTATCAGTGGTATCCTTACTGCTCTTTTCCAGCACCACATCTCAAATGAGTTTATTTTCTTCTTATCCGTTTTCTTCACCGCCCAGCTCTCACATCTGTACATGGTGATGGAGAATACAATGGCTTGGACAATTCTAACTTTAGTGCTCAGTTGTATATCTTTGCTCATTAGGATCTTTTTTAGTTCTTTCATAGCTGCCCTTCCCATTCCTAGCCTTCTTATTTCTTGACTACAGTCACTATTCTGATCTTCCTTGGTATGAGAACTCTTTCACTGTTTCAGTTTTCTCATTGTCTAGGATCAATTTATGTATTTTTTCCATGGTCATTATTTTTGCTTTCTTTATATTCAGCATTAAGCCTGCCTTTGCACTTTGATCTTTGACATTCCTTAGTAATTGTTCTGAGTTTGTGCTGTTTTTTGTTAGTAATTTAGGCCCTGTTCAGCCCGGCCTGAGGTTGGAGTCGGGGCATCATGTCCACCTGACACATGCCCCAACTCTGTCTCTCAAGGCACCATGATGCTGTGCACCACTCCACACAGCGCAGAGCGTCATGGTGCTCCTCCAACTATGGCGCTCTTTCCAGAATGCAAAAAGGAGCTACTTTTTGCAGCCCCTTCACACACCCTGGAAAGGCCGGATTGAGGCTGCAGCGTGCAATTGCCAGGGCCCCAATCCAGCTGGAGAAGGGGCCGCTGGAGGCTGCTCCTTCAGGGCTGTTTGTACAGCCCCATAGTGTAGGCCGCATATCTAAGATTGTATGTTCCTTCCTAATATCTTCCTTCCTCGTTCTTCTGAGTCTAAACCTGCTTTTTTATTATATTTTATGCATACACATTTCAGCAAATGAATGGATGCAAACAAGCTGCGAATCTAAATGTTGCGCTCTCCCTTTACTAAAGAAACCACTTTGTGCCAGACTCCTAAAATTTCCTCATTGTAGTCAGCCTTCCCTAACTTACCCCCAGATTTAATGGACTATAACTCTCATAGTCACCAGATGCCAGGATTTGAGTTGTTGGCTGCCAAAGATGGAAGCTGTAATCAACCACATTTGGAGGACCCTGGGTTGGAGGAAGCTAAATCTACTCCTCTTTGTTGTTGTTGTTGTTGTTTATATATTATTTCTTATCAACCTGCCACAATTCTCCCATATTTGATTCTGTTATCAGGAAATTATGGTTTTAAAATTTTCATTATATAGTGTTAGTCTATGTCTGATCCAGCTTTTTTTATGATTGCATTTCTTTAACTAATTATATTTACATTACACTATATTTTTGTGATAATTCTGTAAGCCACTTTTAGTGTGTTAACAACAGAATGTGAGGGTTATCAAAATAAAACAAGAGATATGTCATTTTAAATCTTCAACAGGGAGCAGGATTTCGGAAAGACCCAGTTTTTAACTATGAAGTATAACAAAGTTCCTGTTTTAACTCTGAGCAATACTTATGTTAATTCATTCTTAGACTGATGGTTCTCTGGGGACGGAGAAGGAAGATTTTTTTGTTCATTTGTTTCACTTCACTAGTCTACTGGGTCTGTGACACACTTCTTATCCCAGAGACTGGAGCTTATTTTCCAGTCCTGGTGAGAAGGCAAGGAACTCAGTCTGGATTCAAGTTATCAGGCTTACCATGGCTCACAGATTCCACCAATAGTCTATATCTAGAAAGAATGCTTTCTCACATCTTCCATATGTGAGCAATGAAATATGTTCACCTCTGTTCCTCTCTGCCAGTGTATATGAAGTCCATTTTTATGACATGTTACAGTTGTGTCTCAGTGACCGTGGTTTTATGCTAGAGCTGCAAAGTGTTGTTGCACCCAATGTTTTTCTGGGGGACACTGGAGTAATATATGAAAAGTTGACAACCTTGCAGTATAGATCAGATTTTTAATCCAGCCTCCTGCTGTATTGGATTTTTTTTTAAATCAAATGCAGTGTGGTGAAGTTCTGTGAAGCTGACTATAATAGCAATGCAATTAATTAAGGGACATCTTAAGTAAAAGAAGAGGGTTCAACTGTAAGGGGAATGGCATCTTCCATACACATTGCCTAATCACTGATGGGCAGCAAACCTACACTGAGAAATAGTAGACATGTATACATCTAGCATATGGATTTCTCAGAATTCAGTTTTGACAGCTAGTTTGACCTGGTGCACAGGCCTAGCCCCCATTCCATCATCAGAAAATGCTAGAGCTGTTCTCTGATGACCTTATACAGTACAATGTATATACTTCCCTCCCTCCATGAAAGATCTCTTCTCTTCCTCTCATTTTTTTACAGTCGCGATCACCTTAAAGAATAAAAAGTCATTAATGAGATGATAACAGTATTTCCCTTACATCTAAGCAATCCAACCCCATGTAGACTGTTTAATGTGCTGACTTTTTGTGCACTTCAATAATGTCAACTCTCTGGCTACACAGCCTCTGACTGGTTATGCTGACTAGAGGATTCTGGGAGTTCTAGTCCCTAACAGAAACTTGTCTGATGGGGGCTAGGAAAGCTGCCCAACAGTGGTTCCCATCCTTTGAACTGGAGGAGCTGCCAGAGAATGAACATAAAACTATCTGCCTCCAAATCATCTGCTCTGTGATCACTGAACTATGTTCTGTCCCTCAAACCTTTTTTCTTAGCATGGCAACTTCTTACTGTTTTTCAAAATATTGCTTTACCTACATACTTGTGCTCTTACTCTCAATAGCTTACTGAATTCACCTTTGTTTGCTTGTTTGCTTGTTTTATGATGAAACAAACCATGTTTCATCAAAAAAAGTTAACAGTTCAGTTGACAAGACAAAGCAAATATCATAAAAACAAAAATAAAACAGACAAAAGGGCATCCTGAGTTCAGCAGAGCCAGAAGTAAAGATCAATGAGGCTTCATGAATTTTGGCTAATGGGCTGAACAGATGCATTGTAGGTGCCTGTCATCTCTCTAAAGTAGAAATGATTAATAGCTGTTTGCTCTTAACTGTTATTGTGGTTATCTAGGGAAAAAATAAGAAGTAGTTTTCTGATGTGGGCTCTAACTTGTTTTCCAAATACTGCTAGTCTACTAAAATACATGATAGCAAATGTGTTGACCTAGGTGTTAAGAATTCAAAGAACTGACATCCAGCCTTCTTAAGCCCCAGTAGAGAGATGTATCCAAAAAGAATGGTAATATGTCCATGGAGCACCAGCGATTCACAGAAAGAGTGGAGAAACTATTTCCTATTGAGGTTCATGTTACTTCAATGAAAAGTCAATGAGATCTAGATTTGAGCATGGGTGGGATCTAACAACAGTAGGTAGGTTCATGCCCAAAGAAGGCAGTGGTGGAGTCTAAAGACCAAGGTCTACATGAAAGCTCATGAATGAAATGTAGCCCATGGGCTACAGTTCTTCACCCTTGGGGTATATGTTTATCATGAATGTGATAAAACCAGCTGTTGACCATAAATTCTCAAACCAGAGTATATTATTATTATTATTATTATTATTATTATTATTATTATAGCTTTATTTTTACAGCACCATAAATGTACATGGCACTGTACAAAAACCAATAAATTATTTAGTCTTAGATGGGATTGGTACCTTTGTACCAAGTGGTACCTTAGAAGCTAGAGATTCATTAGCACACAGCATTTGTTTATACCAAAGTCATTGAAGCAGAAGTCAATCTGCTGAAGACAATCTAATATGCTGATAGAGGAAACGGATTAATTAATGGCTATTTAGTAATTATGGCAGTAGTACAGCTTTGAATGGCAGCTGTTCTGAAATCCAAAGAGGAGGGCATCCCATGGACCACTGGATGAACAAAATGTTGAACTAGCCAGGTCTTTGTTGTGGTCTAGTATGGCTCTTATGTTCTTACATGCAGACCAATAGCCTTATCGCATGACAAAAGAAAGTCAAGAGGCAGCAAGAGACAAATGGCTTTTTCTGTGTCTTTCTGAATGCCGTCAAATCACTTATATTCACTTCCCAAATGAGATGGTCACAAAAGCATGTTTTTTTGTCACAATGGAAAAGGCACACAGCGGGGACTGTCTCCCTCTAGAAGGAGAACAGAAGTGCTATGACAGCATGCAGAGAGGTATGGAGAAAGCCATTTCTCTCTCGTTGCCTCTTGGCTTTCTTTTGTCATGCAATAAGGCTGTTGATCCTGTGAGAGACCACATCAGTAGAGCAACTCAGAAAAGAGCTTAACAAACTCTGTCTGCCTTCACTTCCCATTTCCATAAAGGCTGATTATTAAGCAGTAGAACATGATTGTACTGTCCTAATACAAGTGGAAGGACAGGCCATTGAAATAGTCTATCTTTAGTTACTTGGTACTGCTTATTTGCTACTGTGGGATGACTAAGATTAAGCAAATGAGTAAGTGGCAGGATCCATGATGAGCCATGTAAAATGGAAATAGAGACAAATCACTTTTTCCCCCAATAATAAAAACCAATGACTTTGAGAGTTTTAAGGGAACACCATTAATCTTAGCAGATCACAGTGGTGACAAAAAGTATGTAAAGCCCTTAGGATATTTCCAGCCTAAAATGTTATGAGATCTTAATCTAATTCTAGAGAAGGGTCTGGAAACAACTTAGGAAGCTGGGGATGTTCAGCCTGGAGAAGAGAAGGTTAAGAGGTGATATGATAGCCCTGTTTAAATATTTGAAAGGATGTCATATTGAGGAGGGAGAAAGCTTGTTTTCTGTTGCTCCAGAGAACAGGACCCGAAACAATGGATGCAAGCTCCAGGAAAAGAGATTCCACCTCAACATTAGGAGGAACTTCCTGATAGTAAGGGCTGTTTGATAATGGAGTACACTCCCTCAGAGTAGAGTCTCCTTCCTTAGAGGTATTTAAACAGAGGCTGGATGGCCATCTGTCGGGGATGCTTTGATTTCCTGCATGGCAGGGGGTTGGTCTGGATGGCCCTTGTGGTCTCTTCCAACTCTGTGATACTATGATTCTATGATTCACAATACTTGATTAAAAAACAAGTGACATTCAAACAAGATACATTTTTGACATTTATCTATCAACTAATTCTACATCCAGTATTCACATGCGAAGAAGTATGTGAACCTTTAAATTCAATACAGTAACTTATGGCACTCCCTTGAGTAGCACTGACTTCAAGTAAGGGTTTTTTTGTAACTGTTGGTCTACATCTCACATTAGTTTTAAGGGATTTGGACAAATTTCTCCTTACAAAACTACTTACACTCAGTGACATTTAGGTCTTCCCAACATTAACAGCTTGTCCTGACACTCCGTTTTGATGAGCCTTAGCTCTGGACTTGGACTAAGCTATCCTAGAACATTATTTTTTTTTCTTTTGTAGCCATTCCTTGATAGATTTTTTTTCTATGTATGCTTGTTGGGTGCATGACTATTTTCAGCTTCTGGATAGACGGCCTGACATTCTAGAATCTTCCTATTTGTTGTTGTTGTTAACCACCCTCAAGTTGATCTTGATCCACGGAGATCTTGTGGATGAGAAATCTCCAAGATTCCCTGTCCTTCATTGCTCTCCTTAGTAGTTCCTGCAACATCATACTTGTGACTTCCTTAATTGAATCCACCCATCTAGCGCATGGCCTTCCTCTCTTTCTACTTCCCTCCACCTTTCCTAGCATTGACAAATGTGCAGAAAGGTGCTCCCTCAAGTATCAGGGTCCTAAGCCATTTAGGACTTTAAATGTCACTGCAAGTAAATTGAATTCTGACTAGAAACATATTAGTAACCAGCGTAATTATTTTAAGACTGGCATTATATGCTGGTATTTCAGTTAGCTATTGAACGGCTGCGTTTTTCACTAGCTTTAGCTTCCGAGTCATCTTCAAGGGCAGCTCCACATAGAGCACATGACAGTAATCTAGGAAAAATTCTACCAATTGAAATCACTGTTTGCTTTTGTCAACTATGATATTTGTAATTTAGGCTAAAAGGTTCTACCTTTGATTCATCAGCCCAGAGAAAATTGTTCCAGAAGTCATGGGGATCATCTACTATGTGATCTGAGCCAAATTTCAGATGAGCAGATGAACAGTGGTTTCCTCCTGACTGTCTTTCCATGATCATTACTTTTGTTCAGACTTTCCTGATTATTGAATCATGAACATCCATCTTCAGCCAGGTGAAAGTGTCATTTAGATCTTTGGATATTATACTTTCATCAGTACTTGTATCAAGTCTTTGCTGTTTTCTACTAATCATATAGTGGCATATACAGAGTATAGGTTATACATCCAGATGATGAAGCATTGTGGCATATGTTTGTAACATGATCTCTAGTGCCTCTTCCTTTTCTGAATCCATCTTGGATGTCTCGTATTTCCTGCTCCATATATGGTAAAAGTTTTGTTGTAGAATCTTGAACATCAGGTTGCTTAATGAGAGATGGTCCAATGGTTACTGTGAACCTTGTGTCCCTATACTGGGGATTGGAATGTAGACTGAGCATTTCTAATCTGCAGGACATTGTGGTTTTTTCCTATATTTTTGGCTGATTTTTGTAAGAATTTGCATAGACTATGGTCCAAAACACACCACAGAAATAATCCAGTTTGAGACAGCTTTAAATGTCCTGGCTCAGTGCTAGGGAATTCTGGGAATGGTAGTTTTGTGAGACATTTTGCTGTCTCTGTCATAGCTCTGGTGCCACAATAGACTACAATTCCCAAAATTCCCTAGCACTGTTCCAGGACAGTTAAAGCAGTCTCAAACTGGATTATTTCTGCAGTGTGTTTTGGACTCCTGTCACTAAAGCTTGAAACGACTATATTGGTACAGCATCTGTTCCTCATGATTTATTTCTCTGAAGTGCGTTCATAGCAAATTTCACTTTATTTTCTAAAATGGTATGTTCTTCATCAAAAGGTGCTACTTTGAAAGAAATTGTTGTCCTTTTTTTATTTTTTTTTTGGACAGTTCTTTGGTGTACTGCTTCCATTGTCTTTTTATTTTGTTCTGATCATGCAATTCATTCTTTCGTTGGCCATATTGTATTCCTTGTTGTTGTGTACCTTCAAGTCATTTCTGACTTATGGTTATCCTAAGGCAAACGTATCATGGGACTTTCTTGGCAAGGTTTGTTCTAAGGGGATTTGCCATTGCCTTCCTCTGAGGATGAGAGTGTGTGACTTGTCCAAGGCCACTCAGTGGATTTTCAGGGCTGAGCAGGGATATGAACCCTGGTCTCCAGAGTTGTAGTCCAACACTCAAACCACTACACCATGCTGGCTCCTTACCATCCCTACTATTAGTTTCTCAGATATTGTGGAAGAGGTCTATGGTTCTACCATTTTATTTTCTTCATGTTCTCTGCACTCATTATTAATAGTTCTCTTTGTCCCTAATGCACATACAAGTCATTGAACAGATTGCATTCATTTCTCTGACCCTATTTTCCTCACCATTTACTTTTCTGTCTCATCTGTCCTTAACCGTTTGAAGAGTTTCATTAGTCATCCAACCAGGCTTTTCTTGCTTCCTGGCTACTGATAATGCCTTTTTGCATTCTTCCATGGTAAAGTCTTTGGTCCCAGTCCAGAATTCTTCTGGTTCCCAGGCAATTAGGCTTAGTTATGCAAATCTATTCTTTACCTGATCTTCAAATTCTACAGGAATGCTCTTCACATTGCATTTTGGAATGCAGCTTCATAGCTTTACTCTTTTTTTTTAATTTGGCCACTGTGTTTTATTTTTATCTGTCATTCAGGCATGTATTTTTTAGCTTAAATGGTTCATTACAATCAACATAATTCCCAGTGTAATTTGTTTTAATATGATCCTACATTTTGCTTTTTTTTTTTTTTTTTTTTTTTTTTTTTTTTTTTTTTTGTGTGGAAACCAACACAGGTCTTATGGTTGTATAATTTCAAATCATTTAAACTAGTTTTTAACCATCTGGCTTTAGCTGATAAACTGTTTGATGTATTTTTAATCTTTCAAAGCTATTCTTACTATTTATAGTTTTTAACTGATTTCATTATAAGCTGCCCTGAGATCTTCAGATAGGATGGGATATTCTTTGATTCTTCATACAATATCCTTTCAGTATTATCACCAAAATTTAGTTCCTGCTCAAACTTGTTGTTGTTGTGTGCCTTCAAGTTGTTTTTGACTTATGGGGACCCTAAAGTAAGCCTATCATGAGGTTTTCTTGGAAAGTTTCTTCTGAGGGGATTTGCCACTGCCATCCTCTGAGGTTGAGAGAGTGTGACTTGCCCAAGGTCACTCAGTGGGTTTCATGGAAAAGCAGGGAATCAGACTCTCATCTCCAGAGTCAAAGTCCAACACTCAAACCACTACACCACACTGGCTCTCAGCATTAACATAATCATCATTCCAAAATCTACATTTCCATTATTTCATTGTTCGTATTGCAAGCTAAAAATAAAATATTGAGATTTCAGATTGTTTTAGCAAGTCAAGTCCCATAAAGGAATGTATTTCCATGATTTTTGTTTCAAATGTGAAATGCTGTGAGTTTTAAGACTACTTTTAACTGTGGACAAATTAAGGAGCACTAAAGATTTCAGTAAAATAATCCAAGAGCAAACACCCTGCATTGTTCACATAGTATTTGATTCTGGTCTAGTGACGGACAGTTGAAAACCACATCCTCTTTTTAGTTCTAGAGCAGATTTAACTCGTGCCATAGTCCCAAGCATATTTTCAGTGCCAGAATTCAGTTTTAGAAGGCATGAATTTGAGGCAATAATAAGGAATGTGCCTTTTGTCAAATGTACAACTTTTTCTTTCACCAGTTAGTGACCACATCAGCCACGCACACACACTCACACACTTGAGCTACCTAAGTAGAGGAACTTCCAGACATTCTTAATTCCTAGTACTTACTAGTTTAAAAATTAAGCTTTTCTGTGGATAGCAATGACCCAATAGCGGAGCCCATTCTGTGGCTTAGTTAATATTTTTAGGAGCAGAAGCATAAATGTGTGTTATGCACATCAAGCAATTACAGTAGGAATGTGATGAATTTTGATTTGTTTTGTTAATGAAAAAAGAACTCAGTGTGGAATCTGAAGAAAAGTTCTGCAGAAGCCTTATTTGATTTTTGAATATATTTATAATATAATACATTCTGCTTATAATTCTTATGCTGTATATTCTGTGCAACCTATGTTGTGTTGGCTTTTGTTTGTGATATATTTGTCTTATTATCAGTATATATGGAGTTGCAGTTAGATGCTTTTTAATTTCTGTTACTCAACTACAATTTCCAGAATATGTTGCTGTTAGGGATGATCAGTCAAGACTATGTGATGTTAGAGGCAGCGGGTCCTACTGATATTACAGTCTGCTCTTTGTATCCATTGATTTTTTATCCACAGATTCAAGCATCCACAGTTTGAAAATATTTTTAATATGACTAAATTTCAGAAAGGAAATCTTCATTTTGCCATTTTATAGAAGGGACACCATTTTACTGTGCCATTTTATTTAACGGGACTCTAGGATGCATAGATTTAATATCCATGGGGTTCCTGGAACCAAACCCCAGTGGATACCAAGGCTTCACTGTACAAGGGACAGATTCTGCTGCTGTCTTTAAGCATGCCACATTAAGCAGCAGACACAGTTGCACAAAGTATGCAATTCAAATTAAATAACAAATGAACAATATATACACACATACAGTGAAGGCAGTGCTCTCAATCTGAGACCCTTATCATCAGTGGCATCACTAGGGGAATAGGGGGTACAGACTGCATTGGGTGATACCCCAATAGAGGTCCTCTTCCCACTTTGTCCCTCCAGCTTTATCACAGCAATGGAGGCTTTCTTGTGAGGCAACCTCTGCCACTACACTGAAGGAAAGGTCTGAGCATGCACTTTTAGCTACTGCCACCACCCCCAGCTGTCCCCACATATCCCTTGTGACACTAGGAGTGGGGATGCCATGCTTATCACATTTCAAAAGAAAGACAAAAACCAGCAGGACAGAAGGGGCTTCTGGTTTACCTTCCTGCACAACGTCATAGTACAGTGGTCCCCCGGGTTACGAAAGTAATCCGTTCCGGATTACCTTTCGTAACCCGGAAATACGCGTAAACCGGGGGACCACTATTTCCGATGGACCGCGCGGCCAATTTAAATTGGCCGCGCAGTTTTTCCCTTTCGTTCCCCGGGGGATCCTTCGGATCCCGGGGGAATTTTTGCGGTCCCGCCAGTTTCGGACCCCGGGGATTTCGTTCCCCGGGGGATTCGTAAACCGGGGGATCACTGTACCTCCACTCTCCCTCCAGTGGGAGCCAGTGGTAAATGTGTTGCTTTTGCCAAACTGATTTTTCCAGCAGGATAAAAGCCATGCATTTATGATCATCTCCCTCAGCAGTAGAACAGAAATGCTTTGTAGGCAATTGGGAAGGTAAGCCTGAAGCCACTTCTGTCTCACTGTCTTTCAACTTTCTTTTGAAATGGCACATATGGCACCTGTGCTTAAATCTCTCCACTGTCTGCCGATCAGTTTCCGGGCACAGTACAAGGTGTTGGTCTTAACCTGTAAAGCCCTACGTGGCTCAAGTCCATCCTATCTAAGGGACCGCCTCTTCCCATATGAAACCCCCCCCCCCCGCCCCCCGCACACTCCGGTCCTCTGGGAGGAATCTTTTACAGCCCATGACCTCCCAGAGGGCCTTTTCAGCAGTCGCCTCCAAGCTGTGGAATGACCTGCCAGATGAGATGCATCTTATTGCATCTATTGATGGCTTCAAGAAAGCCCTAAAGACACATCTCTTCAGGCAGGCCTTCCCAGAAAACGCCTAACATCTACCAGCTCCAAATCTTAGCCGGCTTCTAGTCTTATCCTTTTATACAGCTCAAGGAAATTTAGTTCGTTATTGGTTATTGTTGATTGTCTGTCTATTTGCACTTTGTTTTAACTTGTTAGTTTAACCTCTTTTTAAGGGGGGGAGGTGGGGATAGGATTGGATTTTAACTGTTGATGTGTTAACTTTCTTCTGTACCCCGCCTCGATTGCTCGTTCAGAGGGGCGGGCTAGAAATAAAATTTATTATTATTATTATTATTATTATTACTGCTATTATAAAGCTCTGAGACTCCTCACTCTCATCCTGAGAACTGGAGAATAGGGGTAGGCCTCCTAGTTAGGGTCAAAGGATCTGGAAAACCTGTTCATCACTGGCTATGAACAGGATATGATGTCCAACAACATTTGGAGAGTCAAATATTGCCCATACCCAAGTACATCATGGATGGCTCTGATGGATCCCTCCTCTAAGTTGCTTGCTTAAGCACCATCACTTGGGTTCCTCTCCAACCTTGCCTGACAGCTCTAAACCTTTACACTGTGTTAGTAGGTGGGCCTAAGGTGACAATGGGATGTGGTTTGTGATGACCAGTTCTTTTGACCATTTAAATAAGAGATAACAAAAAGAAAACAACAAAGGTCTGTTGACTAGCAGACAGGTTAAACTTCCAGCATGTAGCTGGCTTATCGCAAACATTTCATCATAACAACTTAGTTAGGATCAAAGTATTGTAGTTAGTTGGTTCTCAACTCATGCCTATTCAACCAGATCTTTATTTCCAACTGGCCATATCCTGCTCTTACCATAATCTTATCTATTCCTATCTGCTCTATGTCTCTATCTCTATTTCTAACTGGTTCCGTCTTAAAATTTAACAATCAAACATCTCTTTTTATATCCTTTTTTCCCTTAACCCCCCCCCCCCCCGCCATTTCACAAGCTGTGGTTGCTGGTTCCACTTAGGCTATGGGGCTAATGATTTAACCTTTTTTTTCACATTGGCCAATCTGCAATGCAAGTGGCAAAACCAGCACATTAGTCCAGCAGTTCCCAAACTGTTGACTACAGGAAAAACCACACCCAACCAAATGCATATGTAATGTAGCAATGATTATCATTATTATGCTAATCTTCTGCCAGTTTTTGTCTGCACTGTATTTAGTTTTCCTTATAAGGTGTCTTATGTTGGAAGGACACAAAGAAAGATGATGACAGTGATGATGATTATTGTAATGTTGATGAATATTTGCATTCCTACACAGAATTACACCATTATGGTTAGGACTCAAAAAGATTGTCCATCTAGATCTGAAGCATCTGTGATGGGAGAAAAAATCCACAAAGGTCAAACTACCTTTCCTTCTAAAACAAGGAGTGTCCGTATTACGATACTTAAATATATTTTGTTGTCATTATTATCTGTCATCAAGTCAGCTTTGATTCATGGTAACCCTATGAGTTAGAGTCCTCTCAGGGCAAGGATTATCAACAGCCTGGCTCAGGTCTTGCAAACTCAGGATCATGGCTTTGTTTATTGAATAAATCCACCATAATGCAGTCTTCTTCTTTTCCTACTGCTTCCACTCCACTAAGCATTATCGTCTTTTACAAATGAGTCATGCCATCTCATGATATGTCTGAAGTACAATAGCCTATTTATTCATTTTGGTTTCTTTGGAGAGTTCAGTCTTGATTTGGTCTCAGACCCATTGATTTGTCTTTTTGGCAGTCCACTGTATCCACAGAACTCTCCTCAGAACCACATCTCCAATGGATTGATTATCTTCCAGTCAAATTTCTGTCAGCTTTCACAGATGTTCACAGCTTTCACAGCAATTGGTAATGCTATACATTGAATGATTTTGACTTAGGTATTTAATTATTTATCTTTACACTTGAAAATCTTATCTTGTTCCTTTATAGCTGCCTTTCCAAGTTTTCTTTTGATATCTTTACCACAGTTTCCATTTTGATTAATGATTAAGCCAAGCCATAGAATATGTTAACTATTTTTACATCCTACCGCTTTATCACACTAGGGGGCAAACAGAATTTAAATGAGAGTTGAACTAGAGTTAAACAGGAAATGCCTATGATAAACATCAGGCATTTCCTGTTTAACTCTCGTTTAACACTTGTTTAAATCCTGTTTGCCCCCTAGTGTGATAAAACAGCTAGTCACATCACTCTTTCATGTATACCATTCCAGATTATTCAAACCAGTCCACATCATTCAGAAAATAAGAGAGAAATTTCAGATTAACTGAATATAAGAGAGGATGTCCCAGCACCCACTTTCCACAAAAGGCAAGGATATTAAGCAATGTTATTCAGGATAAAATTCCTTCCCAGTCCCAACTAATGTATCAACATTCTGTTTTGTATCATGAGCTGTGCAAAAGATGTAAGGTTTAGGTCTCATTCACACAACACTTTGGCACATTAAGAGTTGTATATTCCATAGGGTCTTTTCACCTACGCTAATATTTCACTTAAACTGCAATCCTATGGAATCCTTTGCTGTATAGTTTTATAAGGCACTAGAACTCTCCATCAGAGAATGCTGTAGTTTAGGAATTACCCCTCCCTAAACTACGAATCCCAAGCTTTTATAGGAAGAAATCATCTTATGGGGCAAAACAGACTGCCCAAAATGGGCAGGCTGGAGCCACCTCTTTTTTCCTCAGTGTCATCGTTGCAGCAGTCAAACAGCGCAGCAACGATGCAGAGGAAAAAAGTGCAGGGAAGCAGCTCCATGAGGTGACTTCACAGGTTTGCCGTGCCATTTGCCTGTGCAACATCACCAATGCATGTGACGTGGGCAGGGCCACGCAATCATAGTGGCCCCCACACGTACTAGGGTTAGGGAGCATGTGGTTGGTGCACACTCCCTAACTCTAGTATCACCAGTGCCACACCAGTTTTGGGCCATCTGTCTTGGCCCATTATTAGTTAAAATAAAATCAAGTGCTATGACTATGTAGTGGGAGAGTCTGAAAGTGCTGATTGCTTCAACAGCAGCAGGTCTGAGGGAAAAGTAATTCAACTCTCAATCCTTCCTTATCCATGTGACATAGTAATAAAAATAATTTGTCCCATAAATTAATGGACAGGTGACACTTTCAAGAAATGAGGAAAGGACAAAGATGGGCGAAGATTGTTCTTCTGGATGCCATGACTTGAAATAATTCATCAGTTATTTGTCCATCAAATTGAATCATGGGATGGATTGAAGCCATCTTAATTTTCCTGCTTTTTAGAATTTGGAAAGAGCTTCTCTACGTTTCCTTTCCTACTTTCTGTCTCTTAGCAATTCTGTGTAGAGTGATATCATTAGGGTCTTTTCCAAACTTAGACTCAGACATTACAACACCAGGTCTTGGCTGCTGCAGATAGTACCAGTGACACCCTCTTGCTCACCATCCTTCTACCTCCAAAATACTCCATAGGGTATCATGAAACCTCCATTTCTGGCCTCACCAAACCACTGTTTAATGAACCCAACATGACCACAACACTGAAGCAATACCTGCATGGAGATACAGAACTGCCTTCTAAAACAGCTGCCTTAAAATAGACTTGGGATGGCTCCAATGTTTTAAATCCACCGAGTTATTTACTTCTCTCACACACTTCTGGTTTTTAGTTTCTAAAAAGAGAAGTGCCATTATCCCCTCCTACTTGGAAGCCATGCCTCATGTAGGCTTTTCCCATTATCTCAGAGAAATGTTTGTTAGTCTTTACAAGCTCAGAGAAACAAACTATATTGCCCTTATTACTGTTCACATCTTCCCAAAGTCCTCTCTAAACAGATTCAAGGGCTGAGCCTTGGTTGAAGTCCCATTCTTTAGTTTCTTAAGACAGCAGACAATTCAGGCAGTGGAGTAGTTAGGTAATGTTTAGACTCTGAACTTAATGATCTTATCAGGTGGGTACAACCACCACCACCCTGTGCACGTGTACGGAAGGCATACACTTTACCAGGATTGGAAATTTGGAGAGCAGAGCCCAGAAAAGTCTGACTCAAGCTGCAATTCCTATTACTGGGGGGGAGGGGATTGCGGATAAAATGTAGACCTTGGACGCTATCACACGAAGGAGGCAAGCATCATACAAACATGATTAAAATGTGGTAATAGTGTAATCAGGGGGAAGATTATTACACCGCCATGTGCTTCTCCCATTTGCATCCCATGAGTAAACTATAATGGACACATCTTTGGGTAATAATGAGAGTTTTCATTATTACCCAAAGACACATCCATTACAGTTTACGCATGGGACACAAACTGGAGAAGCGCACAGGGGTGTGATAATTTTCCCCTCGATCATGCTCTTACCACGTTTTAATCCCATTTTCATGACGCTTGCCTCCTGTGTGATAGAATCCCTTGTCTGAGAATATTTAGAAAATCCAGTTCTTTTTTATCTATGTACTGATTATCCAAATCTTGTCAGATTTGCTGGACCCAACCAAAAGCATTAGAACAGCCTCAAGCTCCCAAGCCTCCTCATCCAGCTCCAGCTTAAAGTACTTTTCTAGAAAGAGACAGGGGACTTTTTCACACGGGAGGAATGTATCACCATTCTGAAAGAAGAAGAAAGTGGGGCCAATTCGGAAATATACGTAATGACTTACTATCTCATCACACACAAATGAGAAATGCATCCATCCAAAAGAGAAAGCAGTGCCAAAACAAATGAATCCATCACATAAGTACATACTGATTGGCTTTCTCTTGAGAATTAATATGATTTGCCTTCTCTTTCCTCCACTTCAGTCTTTCCTCCCAAACAGCTGCTTTTTCCTCAGCAGCCGGGGAGAGAAAATTGCAGCGAAGGATTATGGGGATTATAGTGTGTTTCTAATACCGATCCAGATGTGCATTCCATACCAGGCAAACTTGAATTGACTGCAATTTTGGGGTGGAACAGGATTTATAATTTCAGTGTTTCTCTCTGCTTTATCACACAAGGGGGCAAATAGGATTTTAATGAGAGTTAAATGAGAATTAAACAGGAAATGCCCTATGTTTACCACAGAACATTTCCTATGATAAACATCAGGCATTTCCTATTTAACTCTCGTTTAACTCTCGTTTAAATCATGTTTGCCCCCTAGTGTGATAAAGCAGTCTGAATTTACCTAACCCTGGGATATCCTTTTGCAAAATAACCTCATCAATGATGCTGGATTGACTCTGGAATGACCCTGGGATAACCTTCCAATTTTCCCCATGTGAAAAAGTCCAGAGTGTTTGTGCCATTAAAAAAAGCATGCATGTGTGATTGTGGTCAAATGGACAAGAACTCCTTATGTAGAATTCCTTGTGCAAGGGAAGAAAAGAAAGATGCCTAGTGGTGAGGACAAAGCCATGCATCATAGGTCAATGGGAAAAGGCCTACTGCAGCTTCTTCTAGGATTTGCAGGCCTCTGCGGAAGCATGTCATGTGCTCCAAGCCACAGTTTCAACAATGCTTTGGACAATGTCATATGGACACAAGAGCTCAGATTCAAAGAAAGCAGTAACATATTTGTGCCATCCTGTTCAGTCTTCCCTCACTAGAGCCTGAGAAACAGAAAGAAGCTTCTAGGTGTCTATTTACAAGTATTCCACAAAATAGGAGAGATTTTTCTTGCCAAATGTTGCATTTGAAAGTATATTCAAGCTTTGGAATTGAAAATAAACAATCACTGCTTATATTATTAAATGAGATTTTTAAAAACAACTTTACATGTTTTCCAGTGAAGTGTACATTGCATTCTGTCAGTGACAATAGCAGAAACTGAAAGAAATTTCTGCAAGCTAGCACGCCTTTAAAAAAAAAAAAAAACCCTGCAGGATATTACAGTCAGGCAAAAACAGTCCTGCCTTCTTGCCTATTGAGTGTTAATAGGTGAGGGGGAAAATACTTTGGCAGGTGTGTGTGTGTTAATTTATGATTTTGCAGTGAAAAAAGAAGAGAAAAATAAAGCTTAAAAATTAATTGGCCTGATAGGTGTAGCCATGTTGATGTATTAGGATGAAGAAATCAAGTCATTGGCAGGATAATCCCCTTAATAATGACCAAACAGTTACAAAATAGTTAGCAAACATAAGAGTCTCAGGCTGGTTACTATTTTTAAACGAAAGTGCAAAGGAGCACATTTCCCCGGAATGTAAAATATGTAACAGTGATTGCATAATCACAACAAAGCTTTTTCAAGGTTTATAAGATTGTACATTTGAGATAAGGGACTGTAGTGTTGTGTGGAAAGGAGCCTGTATTACAAGGTAGAACATTGATACTTAGGGAATTGGGAGATGGTGGAGAGGGAGAGGCAGACACCTCAGCTGTACACAGTATTCTCTGTATTTCAGAGAAAGGAATTGGCAAAACCTCCTCTGAATATTCCTTAAGAAAATCCTCTGAAATTCAGGAGGTCATATTAAGTAAACAAGCAACTTGAAGGTACAGACACAGAGATATGCATATATATATATATAATACTGACTTCAAAATGTGCTAACCTAGCTTTGCTGTTTTTGGGGTTCTTCTGTCTCTTTCTGCTGAGTGGGTCCCCAGGCGTCTGCCCAAGAATCCTGACTTTAAAATGCCGCCAGTGGGATGTGGGAATGAACATGGAAATGCTAAGAAACCCCAGATAAAAACAAAAGAAAAACTAGGTTCCCATACAGAGACACTTTCACTTCATACAAATGGATGTCTTCCATCTCAAAACTTAGCAGTAGCTCTGTTCTTCTCCCAGAGTGACCTGACAAAGGACACTAGCAAACAGTAGGGGTGCAAACCATTTCGCTATGGCCGAGACTCAGTATATCTAGTATCTTTTGCAAGAAACTCACTATCCATTAGCATTATTTTTATGCTTGCTTTCTTCACTAAGCCAATTATCTGCAGTAGTGCTAATCTGTGGAAGAACAGCTATGAAAGATATGGACAAGATCATTAAAGTGTAACGCTGAACATAACATAACCCTGAATACTAGTGAGGATCATCCAAGCCATCACTGGACAATGAAAAAAGCCAATAGAAAGAAAGTCAACTCATTTGAGATGTGTTGCTGGAGAAGAGTGTCGAGGGCACCATCGACAGCCAAAAAGACAAATAAATGGGTCCTTGAACAAATTAAGCGTGAAATCACCCTGAAAGCCAAGATGATCAATTGAGGCTGTCTTACTGTGGGCACATAATAAGAAAGGCAATTTTTCAGTACTTTCATTAGTAATAATTGTATTTTTAGCACCAGAGATGAAGAGAAATGGTTGGAATTTTTCTGTCTTATGTACTAAAACGATTGCTGGCTGTTAGATATTTATGTACCTTAACTGATGGCGGAGGTATATTTGCTGTGCAGCTTCAGGAAGCAAAATGCTTTGGGCTGGTTATAAAGGTGAGTTTCTTTAATCTATATACAGGTCAAATGGAGAATTAGTCAATGAACAAGCTTGCATCTTGAATTTTCTTCCGAGCAATGAAGAACTACAAGTGTATGAAATTCTCCACATATTGACAACATTATTGACTAAATCTTTCTAGGGACTGTTTCACACGGGGCTAAATTGGAAGGTTAAAGTACTGTAGTGCCAATACGGTGTTATCCATCGGATTTGAGTTATTACGCAAAAGATGTTCATACGCGATTGCTGGCAATGCGGGCCAATGCGGATGCATCCATGGGTCATTCCAGGATTATGTAAATTCAGAAAACATTGAAGTTACAAGTTCTTTTCCCATGCGAATTTGAAGTTAATTCGAATTAGCTTTTGTATGGAATGCATTTTCACTTCTGCCCTGGGATTCCAACCCCCTCCCCCCCATTTAAAACTTCAGTTCCCATGATCCTTTTCAGAGGCTTGACTTTTGAGTTGCTTGCCTAAGGACTTCTTCTCTGGATCCCATGAGGAGAGGGAGCTGTTTCGAAGGGGGAAACAGCAAGGGGTGAAGGGCAAGGATGAACCTTCTCATGCCTCTTGCCCCCACGTCCACCACCTTGAGGGGTTTCTGGTTTCTCCCACTTGATCTTCCCAGACAACCTCTTGTCCCAGTAATGTGCAATTATTTAATTGCATTGCTGTGGTTGCTCTGCTTGCAAGCCTTTAGTTTATTGTTATTCCTTTTGTATCTGTGAGTTTGTATCTACATGTATGTATCTACATGTATTTATATGAACACATGCACATACATGTGTGTGTATATATATATATATATATACATGTGTGTGTGTGTGTTCATAGATGGATATACATATATTATTATTATTAACCTTTATTTATATAGCACTGTAAATTTACATAGCACTGTACATACAATCATATATGTATATACATATATGTTTGTGTATCTATCTATATATGTACATATGTATATATGTGTATATATGTATGTATATACGCACATATATATGTATATATATATAAATACATACACATATATATGTGTATACCAGTATGTGTATATGCACATATATATGTGTATGTATATAAACATATCTATATATACATACATATCTGTATATATACATGCATATCTGTTTATATGAATACATATGTATATGTATATGTATACATACATATATACAGGTATATGCATATACATATATATATATATATATATGCATTCATATATACACTTACATTTACATGTACATGCATTCATATATACATTTATACATTTACAGGTATTCAACTGTGGAGGACTGAAAACATGACAGTCATGTGCAAATATTTATTTCCATTGCTGTGGCTGTTCAGTTTGCATGACTGCTGTTTATTTTTAGTACTTGTGTGTGTGTGTGTGTGAGCATACAGCATATGCATTCACAACTCAGGGTGGGGGGAGCACAAGGTTCTAAAATGGGTGATCCGCATGGCATGTGGCTCCTGCATTGCCTCAAAATGGATCATCCTTCTTTCCATTGAAGCAACCCACTCTGTCATTGTAGGTGAATTGAGAGAAAAGGATAGTTTTGAGATCGGACGAAATCTGCATATTGGGAAATGAGAATGGATGAAATAACGCAAAATAAGCAATAACGCGAAACAAGGGACAGGAAGGAAACGGGGAGGGTTCACCCGGAAGTGTACAGACGTCAGGATACGCCTCTGCACTCTCTGTGCATGCACAGATTGTTAACTAGATTGTTAATTCGAAGTCTGGAAAGCGTGGGGAAGGAAATGATATGAAGATTTCCTGCAAACCCACCCTGGATTACCTTTGCAGGGGCTGTTGTGTAAGTCTTTGCGTGTGATCAGTAATCACGTTATAATGCTAAATTTCAAATTGACCTCACTTTCCCCTTCATTCAGGATTTAGGGACATTCTCCCGTGTGAAAGAGTCCTAGAAATGGCAGTTCCAGCACTAAGGGGGATATGCTCATAACATTGTGTACAATTTTTATCCCATTTGATTTTCAAACATGAGAGTATGCAACTGAATGATACATAAGATAAGAATTTGTTACTCCCAGCTCAAAATCAAGATATACATCTTACGCAAATGACTCAAAGCTTCTGTTGTTTTGAAGGAAAATGTAGTTTTGTAGGGTTCAAATCAAGGGGTCAAAATTATGTATTTGGGGAATATTTTTTTAATGTATTAGAGGAAAGTACTTTGTTTTGTAACTGGTGCATTCCACAAGACCAAGGCTAAAAAACCCAATTAGCTTCTCTTGCTAATGTTTATTTTCTTTCTCAACCTTTTTCGGTTTGGATATTCTTAGACTAATTAGTCTCCTTTTTGTTTATAATTGTTAGCCTTTCTTCTTCTTGACTTGACATACTGGCACGATGCTACAGTACAGAATTTTCTTAGTGTGCTGTAAATAAAAGTGTTTTTAAAAACCCAATTCAGACTAAAAAGCTGTTTCCATTGAAGGCATTAACCAGGTGTAGGCTGGTGAGACTCTTAACATGTTTGACATCTGAAATTGTGTGGGTTTTGTGATGTTTTGTTCTGTTCTGTTTGAGCTCCTCCTCATTAAAACAAAGCTTGACTTACTCTTTTATTTTAAAATGGAAAAAGTGACTTTATCACCTTATTTCACACAGTGAGCTGTTTTTAGCCTGGTTCATACATTACAGCAATGACACAATAAGGAAACTGTGTGGATAGTGCTGCATATGGAACCAGTCTGTGCCTTCCACCCACAATGGAGCTGTTACAGTGACACCAGTACAACCCCAGGCAAAAGTCAAATTCTGAAAAACAAATGTAATGAATATACACAATAGAGACAGGGGAGGAAAAGAGAGAGCTAACAACAGTAAGAACAGCCACACCCACAAACTATGTTGCTGCTACACATATATGATGGCATTCCATTATGTTGGTTGTTGTGTTGTTGTTGTGTACCTTCAAGTAATTTCTGAGTTATGGCAACCCTAAGGTTACCCTATTATGGGTTTTGTTGGCAGAATTTATTCAGAGGTGGTTTGCCATTGCCCTACTCTTATGAAACCCTCACATTTCTCGTACATGCAGCCGCCACCACTGCACCCATCAACCACTAACAATGCACTCAGCAAGAACATCACAAAACTCATTCTACACTTTCCCACACGTAGCACATGAGCAGGCTGCAGCACCTTCCCCATCAACCCAATGCTCAGGAGACCCCTATAGGCTATGGCTGCCTACAGACCCCATAGGCTATGGCTCCAAAGACAAAGAGTTTGAATCCTGCAGCAATTATGCACTACCCATTTTCATAAATCTAGGCCCAAAAGATTTTCCCTGAAGTCTGTGAGATGTGAACAAGCAACAAAGGAACAAGCAGCAAAGGAAACACTCACATTGATGAGGACAAATAGAAACTACAACAGCAAAATCACCAGGAACTTCCATTGACTCCAGTGGGAGTGATTTTAGTTGTGATAGCTATTTGGTTGATATAACTTTGCAGTTATGGGGGTGGTAAGATCTATGACAAGATACTAGCACAGGAACTTAGTGATTTATTATTATTATTTATTAATTTTATTTATATAGCCCTGTAAATTTACAGTGCTGTACATACAATCATATAATTAGGCGGATCCCTGCCTTCAGGCTTACACTCTAAGGGCCCATTCCCACTTGCGGAAAAACCCGTATTGGAACCGGGCTGTGCTCCGCTTATGAAAGCGATTCCAAAAGGCCCCTTGTTCACACTATGAAAAGGGGCCTTGTTTGGAACCGCTTTCTTAGTCGGGAACGCTTGTTTTTCCCACTGGAGCTGCCATGTAAGGTAACAGCCCTTAACACCCCATCCCCTTCCCACAGGGGAATTTTTTTTATTGGGGGAGGTATTGATCGCAAAATCAATCTTGTGCATTTGTGATCTTGTGCATTTGTGATCTTGTGCATTTGTGATCTTGTGCATTTGCGATCAGTATAATGAAGGAAAAAAGGAAGGAAGGGGGGGGCAGGGAGGAAGGAAGGAAGAAAGGAAGGACCCCCCAGGAGCAAATGTGTGTGTGTGTGTGTGTGTGTGTTTCTTCAATATACTGATTGCAAATGCACAAGATTGATTTTGCAATCAATACCCCCCTCCAAAATAAAACACGATTCTGACTAGCATTCCCACTTACTGGAAACGCTTCAGAATCGTGTTTTCCGAAAAAGACCACTTTAAAACTAGTGTCAGGAAAGCCCAGGCTATTTGCTTTTAACCCAGTCCTTTCCTCCACTAATCGATCCGATGATGATCGGAAGTCGATTACAGTGTGAACGATGGTCATATAGCCCACATCACACTTCGAATCAAAATGTAGTGGGAATGGGGCCTAAAAGAGACAACACAAAAGGAAAAGGGGAAGGTGGTGGGAAGGGGATGAGGTCCAGTGGTGGTTCTCTCCCTCTGGGGCCTGGACCAAGGTAGATGGATTGGAGGGAGGGTATGACTTCTTAATACATAGATAAAAGGAGGCATCCTGGGGCAGATCCTTTTCCAGGCTATCATTCTCTGAAGATGCCAGCCACAGATGCTGGCGAAACGTCAGAAAGGAATTCTTCTAGAACATGGCCACATAGCCCGAAAGCTCCACAAAAAAACATTTTAGCAGTGTATTGAAGCAGGAGAACAAACACTGCGGGCGCCTCTCATTGGCGCAGATCAATGATGTATAGTAACTCTGTTTTGCCATAGAAATAGACAAGCTGGACAGTCTTTTATCTCTCATCATCATATTTCCAGTTCTCCCAATTTCCTTACAGTATGTTGGTGTAGTTAAGGTAGCATAATGCTCACAGCAGCTTAAAGTTATGACGAATGTAGCATTTTTGGGGTGCTGCTGTAACATCATCATTCATCATAAAAGGCACTTTACTAGCAACTGCACTATTCCAGCTGCTATAAGCTATGATTGTGGTGTTACACTAAAGGACTGAGAAGTTTTATGCTTTTTCTGTTCTCAGCATCCTTACAGGAGAAACCTAATACAATCACATCACCTCATGAGCCCTGTCTGAGAATCTGCAGACCCTTTTTCCTGATCAACTCTCAAGACAACTTGTAGACTGGCTTTTAAGATCACTATTTTGCCTTCCCCCATTTCAGCTTTGTAGTGTCTTGGCTGATGAAGATATTTGAAAAATCACAAAAGCATGCATATATTTTTGTTTTTGTTTTTCCTTATTGGCCTAATAAAGTCATTGTCACAATACGTAGTGTTATCATTTAAAGATGTATCTTTTGTTCCACAGATGTTGCAACCCCTCAAAGCATGAAGGATCTGAAGCAGAACAGTGGTTACCAAGAAAAGTAATTTCAGTGGTGGTCCCTGACATTCAAAGACCTGGTGTTTTCTCCAAATCCCCTACTGGGAATCCCACACTGGGAGAAATGTGTGATATAAAATCAATACATTAATTATCTAATATCATTCCAATGCAGGAATAAATATCTCCTTTAAAAAAAATAGACTTCTAAAATTTGCTGAACTATTTTAACTGGTTCATTTGTTTTACGCTAATGTCATACCTTCCAACATTTCACAGATAAAAACCAGGGCACAAGTAGCTAAGCACATCAGAGTATAGTCAAGATGGCAGTCGTTATTAATGAAGAAAAACAGACAAGCTAAGAGACGACTGGGAACGGCAAGACCTAGCATTTCATTCTTCTCTCCTTTTTTCTCCTATTCTCTGCTCCTGTTAATTTAGCACAAACAGTGTTTTCACTTTGAACTCACACTATTTCCCATAATTGACTTAAGCTGAAGACAAAGAAAGAAAGTGGGTGGAGGAGAGAAAAATTGGTACATTTTAAAAGTAGCTGAAAGAGTGGGATGCATTGTCCCTGCCGAAGAGGACAGTTGGAGGGTATGTTATGCTATTTCATAAATTTAGTGCTTTTAACTTTCTTAAAATGTATGTTATTGTATAACTTTTCACGAGCGTTACACATAAATAAAAATAAAGAATTAAAACATAAGAGATCTGTAGAATGGATAGAACATGGAATTCTATTATCTGTCATTAATTATGATACAAAAAATATGTTATTGCCATATCCCCCATTAAAATCAAACAAAAACCTAGGGGGCATGTAGAAAAAAACCCCAAAAGCTCTGTCTTTTGCATGCACTCATACAGTGTGGCTTGCTAATCATGGATACACTACTTGGAAGAATTATAGTATTTTCTGATGCACTAAATATTGTGGTCTGAATGCTCAGAAAATGCTGTTTTCCCATAACAAAAGTGTTGCTATGAAAGAAAATTTACAAGTTATACATAACAATTGAGAAGCCAATGTATACGATTTGTAAAGGAGGAAAAAAGAATGTGCATAGGAGATCTCAGAATCATGGCTGGCTGGAAACCACTGGGATCAATTTGGGTGTATTCAAAGGGCGGTGTGAACTATGAGCTGATTTAAAAATTAAAAATGTTAGCAGTGGGAGGAAAAATTCAGTGAGATCACCTTGTTTGTCTTTCTTGGCTAATCTAGTTCCAAAGTATTCTTAGCTTCATCAAAATGCATAATCAAACTTTTCCATATGATTAGTATACTGCTTAGAAAAGTTTCTGTTTTGGATGACAATTCCCCACCCCAACTAACCTCTAGTTAGCATGATCAGTGGTCCACTGACAATTCAGAACTGGGAGAGGCTGTTCCAAATTCCATTTTCTTCCCTCCTTCTGGTAATACCTAGTATAATATGAAGCATAATGTGACATCCCAACGGTTTATTTTTCCCAGATGAGCTATCAGCACTAGTGGGAGGTGAATGCATTATGATGTCACATAATGCAATATTTCTGACTTGGGATTTTATCACACAAGGCTAGAAAAGTGCAATTTTAACATAAAGGAGCATCTCTGGCCAATATTTATCACACAATGTCATGTCAGTCCTGCTGCTGACTTGCATTCCATTCATTACTGTAGCGTGCTTTTTCATTGACAGGCAAAACCTGTCAATAGGGTCTCAATCTCATCACTATTCTCTTACTGCCTTAGTGCAATAGGTCCCTTCCACTTCAGTTCCACTTTTCAGGCAGTCACATAATATGAGTGGACGCGATTCTGCTCCTCTTCCCCTCTCCCCTCTTCCCCATTGCAGCCACCAACACCTTCCCAAAGTTGGCTGCTGTGTGCACATTCACATAGCAGTCAACTTTAGGAGGTAGCTGGTGGCTGCAATAACTTGTGCAGGGCTACTGCGTGAATGCGCACACAGTAGCGCCATGCTTCAGGAGGCGGGAGGAAGAGTGATCACAGCCAACAACCAGCTCCTGAAGCTAGCTAATATGTGCACATCCACACACCAACCAGCTTCAGAAGACAGCTGGTAGCCACAGTCACCTGTTCCCACTCTTCTTCCTGGAAGGCAATGTTTGGTAGTGTGTAAAACAGATCATGCAACCATGGACTGGCAAAAAGCTATCATGGGGAAAATGTGATAAGAAATTATGCCCA
This sequence comes from Urosaurus nigricauda, assembly GCA_034509955.1. Taxonomy (NCBI): domain Eukaryota; kingdom Metazoa; phylum Chordata; class Lepidosauria; order Squamata; family Phrynosomatidae; genus Urosaurus; species Urosaurus nigricauda. The sequence goes on from JAOEGL010000001.1 coordinate 42,378,692, forward strand.
GTTTGCTTCCATTCTTAAACTAATGTGATTGCGGCAGAACAGCAGGCTGGTGTGATAAAGTCCTTCATGCTGCCTGTAAGATGAAACAGACACAAAGTGACAACACATCTGTGCCTCTTGTAACAGGTACTTCCTCCTAGGATTTCATTCTTTGCAAGGTCCCAACTACTGCATTTCCAATATGCTGAGCAATAGGGATGTGCACCAAACAATCAAAAGATTTGTTTCGGACGTCAGTTGGAAGTTTGCAGAAACAATCTGATTTGTCTCAGAGCAACTCATAGCCCTCTAATTTGACGATATTATTATTATTATTATTATTATTTATATAGCGCTGTAAATTTGCACAGTGCTGTACCTACAATCTTATAGTTAGACAGATCCCTGCCCTCAGGCTTACAATCTAGAAGAGACAACACAAAAGGAGAAGGAAAAAGGTGGTGGGAAGGGGATGAGGACCAGTTGTTCTTATGTTGAAATCCAAATGTCAGTTATAAAATCCAAATCTATATACCTACTATCATTAGACACCAACTAATGTTATTTGTAAAATTTGGATGAAATTTTGCAGTCATAGTAGCCACTTAGGAGGTGAATGCATTTGTCAATGTTCAGACAAACAGATGCATGGGTTTTATTTTTCTACATGCCCCCTAAGTTTTTTTTAATTATTTTTATGAGGGATATAGCAATAACATTTTTATTTTGCATGGATTAAATTTGCAGAAGTAGTTGCCCCCCTAAGGGAATTAAATCTGCTTACATTTCAGAACAACAGGTACAGAATATTTTCTGCAGCAACAGCTTTGTGATTTCCAAAGAAGGACATGATTGTCCCTGTTGGTTTAACAATGTGGGTAACTGTTATGAAAAGAATATTCAGAATAGACTTATTTTTATTTAGGGAAATTGTAATACCCTTAATGAAAAAAAATCACACGTAATGAAGAAGACTCAGATACATGGTAAGATGTCTGGAACAATTATACACAGTCTCCTCCATATATGCTTGGCAAACTATGGAAAAAGATATTGGCTTGATTTGGACCATATAGTAATGTTTATAATTGATTAATGAGTCAAGCAGGGATTACCTTTTAAAAACTGAATATACCAAATTTATTTTTGTATGTGGATATTTATTTTTGTATTTTGTGTTCTTTGCAAGTTAAAAAATTGTTCATACTGTTTTATACTAAAATTGAAGAAAAATATTTGGGTGGACAAATAAACCTGCAAAATTCCACAAGGAAAGATGCAGGGCTTGGGGCAGAAGAGAGGTGTTTTGATTTAGGGGTAATTTTCTTCCCCTGATTCCCCTCCATGGGACTTCTGGAAAATTTGTATGAAAATGGCATAGAAGCATCCCTACACAAGAAACTTGCAAAATTTCAGATTTTGCAGTTAGGGAGTTGGGATATGATGTTTGGGTTAAGGGGATATGATAAAACAAAACCATAAACATTTTGTTTTCTGCTCAGAAAGTGACAGCAATGGAACAGATGTGGAAATGAACATGGCAATGGCAAAGACAAAAGAATTTAAACACCTAACATTTTTCAAATCAAGCACCTAAAGCTATACTTTCCTAGGTCCCATAGAGATATGGGTCCCTATTGCAGCATAAAAAGGGAAAGGGGAGGGGAGAAATGGAGGTTCTAACAGAACCATTAAGACTAACTGGTTTATTTCACAGGTTTGTTTTAGCATGAGCTTTTGTGGATTTCAATGTGCATCTGAAAGAAATGAATTGAAACCCACAAAAACTCATGCTAAAAAAAAAACATTTAAATAAGCCAGATGTTTTTAAAGGTGCTATCAGATTCTGCCATCCTCCCCCTCCACACCTCTTTTCATGCTTAGTCCCACAGATTCCACCAAAATATTTTGAAATTCCTTCTCTCAGGAGTGAGAAAACTAGCAGAAAATACTGAACATTGGCTAAGCCCTGTGAGATACTACTTTATCATTCTGCCCCAAAGTACTTGAATTGAAATACTGTGGTAAAATTGTTCACTGTCATTAGAGGTTATAGCTATCAATCACAAAAATACATCCCCCTCCCTTCTCCACCCATCTTCATGTTTTCTTTATATGGAATGTTTTAAGAAAAAATTGATTAATTTTTGGAGACACTCAATCTGCGTCTCTAATATCCCTTGAACTGGAATCTATGGCAGTGTTTGGATTCAGTCCACTTTAAAAGAGTCCTGTTTTAATTAAGTTATTTCCCAAAACCATCCCAATCAGCCCAAACTGGTTCTGAATTTGGAGATCTGTCCAGTTCTGAACCACACCTGAAGTGGACTGTCATTATGCTACTTCCATCATAACATAAACAATGAAGAGGATTTCTAATTTTAGCTGTGGACTGCTGCATTGGCGGGGGCTTAGACGAAATAAATTGTTGGTTCTCTTTCAGATTCATTATACTGTAAAAGTGTTCACTCGAAAACCAAACTCCAGTACTGCAACATTATAGATACTCCCACGGCATCCACAGTATGTCAGCTTACATTAAAGAGATTACTACATGCAGCTTTTAAACATGATTGGATCCAGAAAAAAAGCAACATTGGTGATACAGGTACTTATGCCACGACATCACCTCTGACCCATAGCTGCTATGTCCCTTTTCATTGATGGGGGGAACCCACCAATGACCTCACAATCATGCTAGTCCCTAGGTGCAAAACATCATTGCCTGGCCAGTTGCGATGTTGGCAGTGACGTGGTGTCACAGTCTCTCCCTCGCTATTCCCAAGCAGGCTAATTGCCTGTATTTCTTTTTCTAATTCTTTCCTTCTTTCTTCTTTTGAACTTCAATCCTAGTAGCAGAGCTCTGGAATTGCATTAAAAAGTTTAAATTGAAATAAAATAAAAATAAAATAACCAAAAGGCACGCTATGTAAAGCATAGGGTAGAGAGGTGAGATTAAGGAGGAGTCAGGAAGAGAGTGCAAATGACAGTAGCAGTCCAGTCATGCAATTGTGAAGAACAACTTGTTCTCTTGATCCTATCCCCTCCCACCTTCCAATCTTTATAAACCCTTCTTTTCTGCCCTCGCTCCTCTATATCTTTAATCTCTCTCTCTCTCTTCGGGTTCCTTCCCTTCTGACTTCAAACATGCTCTCATTTCCCCAATTCTGAAGAAACCCTCTCTCGACTCCTCTTCTTTGTCTAGCTATTGTCCAATTTCTCTTCTTTCTTTCCTCTATAAGGTTCTGGAACGGGTAGTTTCTTCTCGCTGTCTTGAGTTTCTCAAAGCCAACTCCATCCTGGACCCTTTTCAATCTGGTTTCCACCCATGGCACTCTACAGAGACAGCCTTCACCAAGATCTCAAATGATCTCTTGCAGGCCAAGGCAAATGGCCTCTACTCTATTATCATGGCAATGTCCTATCATTCACAAGAACACTCAAGGAAGACTCCAACTATGACTCATGACCAGAAGGTACAGCAATGGCTGAGTTACTTCATGACGCAAACACACACACACACAGAGGAAAAAATAAACTAACTGGATAAACAGAAGATGACCACAGAAATGAACTAGCTTCAGTGCAAATCACTATGGTTGGGCAGTAAGTGCGACCTATAAGTAAGATCCAGAGTTTCCTATAGACGTGGTTCTAATTCTGTTACAACATAAATATGGTTTATAAACAGCTTCTTTTCCCTTTTTTGTCTATGAAGGTTGAGTAGAAAGGTGAATGAAGATGTGCCACTGCAATAAACCCACACAGGCTGCTCCATAGCCCAGGAGACTGAACCCATTTACTTTTGTAGAAGAAGAAAAAGATTCTAGCTACATTAAGGAAACAATGCTCCCACACACAAAGAGAGCGACAACAACAGATAGATAGCATTGTGGTACCTTCAAGGCTAGCCACCGACTTAGCATCTCCATGTTAACTTAACACCTGTAGCAGGAGAGGAAACCATTGTCCTGACTGAGCCCTAAATAAATAAAATTTAACTAACTGATAAATTCTTATTTAGTGATTTCAAGTTGGAGTTTCTCTTTGAAAAACAACAGAGTCCTGTGGCACCTTAAAGTCTAACAGATTTAAAGAGGAATAAACTTTTGTAGACTACAGCTCATATCTTCAGACACATGATGGATTGTTTTTTTCATGTGGCAGATATGTGTATATGTAGGTATAGAGAAAAATATTCTAATCATTGGGGCCAAAGGACCATGAAATGAAGGAGGAATGGTTTCTCACAATTCTGTGTAAAGCTTAAATGTGTACAGTATAAGCACAATGGCTATTCACAACAGCAGTAATTGTTGATACCTTTGTGAATCTCCTTCTCTCCCACTCCTTTCCTTCGAATAACCTCCATATTATCTGCTAGTGCTGCAAAAAGATAGGCATGTAGTTAAGGAAGCATGGCTAAAGTTGAGCTGATGGCTTTTTTCACAGTCCATATCTCACATCTGTACATAGTGATTGGGAATATAATGGCTTGAGTGATTCTAACTTTAGTGCTGAGTTGTATATCTTTACATTTTAGGATCGTTTCTTATTCTTTCATAGCTGCCCTTCCTATACCTAGTCTTCTTATTTCTTGACTGCAGTCTCCATTCTGATCAATGTTTGATCCAAGGTAAGGGAAACCTTTAACTATGTTGCACATATACTGTTGAATTAAAAGGATGCCATGAAAAGGAGGAAGTACTATTATTCCTTTTGACATACAATCTCCTTTGTGGACAAAGTCAGTTCAATATATTTCAAGAAGTCACTCAGTAAACAGGAAAAAATATCAATAGCTTAAATCCTATTCCCAAGTAGTCCCAACTAGTTCCAGCTAGAGTAGAACTGTTCACTTAGTGTTAACTCAACATTCAACAGTTGATATGATTTGTCTACTCTAGGTGGGACTACTTAAAGGATTTGGGTGTTCCAGTCATAGTAGTATTTTAAAAGTATGTGGGTTGTGTGCCTTCAAGTCCTTTCCGACTTATTGCATCCCTAAGGTGAATCTATCACAGGGTTTTCTTGGCAAGTGTCTTCAGAATGGAGTTGGCCATTGCCATCCTCTGAGGCTGAGAGATTGTGACTTGCCCAAGGTACCCAAGTAGGCTTTTGTGGCCAAGTGGGGATTTGAACAATGCTCTCCAGAGTTGTAGTCCAACACTCAACATACTACACCATAGAGGGCAGCAATTCATATAAGGTTTTACATAAAGAACTTGGAAAATGTTTAACAGAGATAAAGATATATTTTCAAATGTACATAAGGTAAACACTAGGAGTAGACTCCATCAGAAGGTGGTGAACTCTTCTCTGTGGAAATTTTCAGAGTGAATGTCCACCTATCAGAGGTACTTTAGCAGTGGATGCCTGCATTGGCCAGTAGTTAGACTGGGTGGCCTTTGGAGACCCTGCCAACATGTAAGGATTAAAGATCAGACAAGAAGCAATGACTGGCAGGCTAGGTTAACTGTAACAGAACCATGGTTGCATTAAAACTTCTTGGAGATAGTGGGGAATTTCTTGTACCTTTTAAAGAAAAAGCTGGTGCCTCCAAGGGTCAAAGGCCATCCTGTCTTGGCTTCATAGCACAAATAGACAGCACTTCTCATAGGCCTCCAAAAAGTACAGTGGATTTGGGGGGAGTCGGGAGGAGAAAATAAAACCTTGAATGGTGAGCCTCCCAACCCTTTTCCATGGAATCTTTGGGCCATGATATAGGTTCTTGTCCCAGTATCTTGGTAGCAGCCATTAACAAATTAGCCATGTAATCCAATAAACGTATCCGATCTAGCTGCTCATTGAGCAATTCCAAACAGGTGCCTTTCCAAATAATAAAGGCACTGAAGCAGCACTGAGCCAATCTCTATGCTAATCCAACCCTTACTGGAAGTCTAGTACAGAGGATACAAAAGAGCAACAAAGATATCTAGAGCCCTGGACTGTCTGAAGGTTTGTCCTTTTCATCCACTTCATTTAGCAAATACTTCTCAGGCTTTGTAGAGGAACCCAGGCAGGGATCTGTCTGAAGCATATTTCTGAGACATTGCACCATCTACTGGCCAATATTAATCAGTGTTAATATTTGTGGAAGTACCAGGAAGTCACATTTCCAGTAATCAAGAAGACACTACAACTGCAACTAATGGCCATTGATTCTAACATTGTACCTCAATGTTGATAATTCCAGCCAACATAAAACAAAGTGTTCTAGTGTGTGGAAGGACTGCAAACTTATCCCACCAGACGTTTTAGATTGCTATCCATCTTTTGGAGGAAGAGTAGAGAATATGTGCCTGAACAGCTGGGTCACAATCTCCATCTCCTCTTCCTATTGGACATGCTTACTAGGGATGATAGGGGTTGCTACTCCACACTGGTTCTCCCATTATACAGTACAGAGGCACATAGTGGAATTGGTGTCAGATTTCCAGCCTGTTTCAAGCAACCAAGCCTGTGGTATGGCTCAACCTGAATCGGGGTATCCCTCATCAGTGTTAATTTTGGGGAAAAGAAAACCTACTATTGCCACAAAACTGAGTGAGGAGTGGTAGAGATAAAACCATGAAGGTGGAAGGAATATGTTCAAGAATAAACTGTAAAAGAAAAAGGGGAGAACAGAAGGAGGTGCTGAGAGACGTGTGGGATAGTGATTATATATATATATATATATATGTGGATACCAGAGATGGGGAGTAGTGAGAGAGAGATAATAATACAAAGAGAGTCTTATGGAGTGCAAGCAGATCAGCTGGATGAAGAAATAAAAAAGTCATGCTACTTGTGAAGAAGAAAAAAACAGCATAGTGAGAAATGAAGGGGTGTGGGTGTGGGTGTGGGTGTAGAAACAGGAAATTATATTAACAAGTGAAGAGTACCTATGGTGGAGCAACAAGAAAAGAGTGCTATAGGAAATAAAAAGAGTAACTGCAAAAAAAAAAAAAAAACCCTTGGGATTTACAAAGAGGCATATTTCAGTGGTTCTTAAATTTATTTATTTATTTATTTAGGACCCACAGAGGGGATGCGAGAGTTGCTCAGAGGGACTAAGGGACTTTGAGGCCCTGATTCTTCCCCACCTCCTCCTCTAATTAAACTTTTTCAGTCCTGGAGGGGAAGAGAAAGAGGAGGAGGATGTTGAGGGAGAACAAGATTGCCTTAGGATTGCCAGAAGTTGGAAACAACTTGAGGAGAATGGGGAAGCTCACTGGATTATGGCCTTTAGTGGGGCCATCGAAAGCCACTGCTTCTTCTTCCTCCATCTGTCCCATCACTGCCCAAGTTCTCAGGAAGAGACATTGCTGCAGTCTCAACACATTTTCTCATACACTCTGTCTCACTGGGTGACACACTCAGTAATGCTCTTTTATGGTTCTCTCTCTGATACCTTCATTCACAGTCTCCCACACAAATTATTTCTGTAATTTGTACAATGTTATTTCCTTATCAAATGTAAAAATGTCAATGTACATGAATGTACAGTGTGCCCTTGCTATCCGTGGGGGGATCCATTCCAGATCCCCCCTCCCCCGCAGACAGTAAAAAAGCGGGACCTTAAGTCCCGTTCTTTTCAATGGGAGCGTGCTCTTGCACGTACCACCTTGTGCATGTGGGCCCATTCAGAAAGCCGCGGCTTGCCATCCGTGGAAACTCAAACCACAGATGGCAAGTCCAGACTTGTTGCGGGCACACTATACAAATATACAAACTAAACAAACAAAATATTTTTATTCATTTACTATGTTGAGCAGGGCAGGGGGTGTGACATCCACATGTAAAGGGGTCACAAAGGTTAAAAGTTTGAGAACCATTGCCATCTTTGGTTGTCGTTGATGCCACCTAGTGGCTAATTTTGTTATTGGCTTCTTATAAAGTGTGTTTTGTTTTGTTTTGTTCTTTGTAGTTTTTAAGTTGCCATCCCTAACCTGGCACTTTCCAAATAAATTGTCTGCAAATCCTATAATCTGATGGACAGCTGGGAATAGTAGGATTTTTAGTACAATGCATTTGAAGCAGCGAGGTTGTGGAAGATGGCCCTAAAGCCATTAACTAACAACATGTTCAGTTAAGTTTTATCACTGATCTGCATTTATCATATTTCCTCCATTCAATCTATGCAACATTAATGCTATTCTCTCACCCTTGAAACAGCATATATTGTTTGTTTGGATTTAAAAAATGAATAAATAATTATGGCCTTGAACAAATGGGGCAAAAGGAATGGCTGCAATTGCTGCAGGACCATGGCAACCAGATGCCACGGTCTCAAGGCCAGCCACTGTTTCAGGCCTATGTGTTCAGAGGGCAGAGATCCAATGCAATACTGATGTTCAGCAATAAATGGCTACAAAAATCAGTTGCTGAACCCAAGGTAGAGAATTCTTAAATCTGAAATATTTTGAGTTCCTTTAAATGTATGCAGAACTTTTTTCTGCAGTGTTTAACAATTACATCATTGATCTTCCCACACTTAAAATCATGAAGCATGGGATGTAAAAATCACTGTTACAGCTCAGGTTTTGCATGCAGGGACTAGGGATTTAATGATGAAAAGCAACATTTATTTATTATACCCTTTCCACTAAAGGGTGGAACATCAAGAAGAGTCAAGGACAAAGGCCCGAAGCAGGTGGGCCAAAAATGCTGTCTTTGGGCCACGTTGAGGGCATGGTATTTAGAAGACACATGCCCCGAATGCAGCCATAAGCAGCGCCAGCATCACATCATCACAGAATAACCGTGCCTAGAAGGAGCAGATAGAATCCGCTTCTTCCGGTGGCCCATTTCAGGACTGCAGCAGTGGTCCGGATTGGGACTGGGCACGTGCGTTTGATGCAGTCCCAGCATGAATGATGCTGGAGCGGCATGAGGTTACTCCTTCCAAGCCATCTGTTTCACCTCAAAAACAATAAAATATTCCACCAGCCACTACCCATCTCAGCAACCTCAGGCACAACTCAGCAGATTAATCTGGGGAATCAAAGAGGAAGATCTTCAACCCCTTATGCAAACAGGTGAGATCCTCCTCCAGCCAGACAGAGGTCCAAAGGAAAACAGTTCCAGGCTTCTGCAGCATAATATTGAGGCTTGCAGCTTTGACAGTGCAGTGTGCTTTGGTGGAGCAGACAACAATCCTTTGCCAGTAGATCTTAAATTCTAAATGGTACATACAATGCTACTTGAGCAGAGCCTTAAATACAAAAACCAAAGGTTTAAAATGGGCCCTGGACCAAATTGGTAGCAAAAGAAGGGATCTATGGTGGGAAGAAAGATAGGAATATTTAGGGAGATTTAACACAACCAAGATTATACTGTTCTGAATTAAAGTTAAACCCTGACAACTTCAGTTTCTAACAATCTTGGCTCTTCCCCATTGTACCATAGGAATAGCAAGTACAGTTATCCATCCAGCACATTTATTTTTGTTAAGTCATAATGGGAGTAGGAGGAAATGCATTAGTGTGTAACTAATTGAATTTATCTAGTTATTTTCAAGCTCTGACAAGTGCCTTTATCCAAGAGTTTAACATGTTAAGCCTCATTCGCTGATGGGGACAATAAATCATCACATAACTAGTCAAATTCAACTAGTCATTTCCAAGCTCTAGTTAAACTACCATTCCATTATCAAAAGACAGTATAACCATTCGTTGGATATGATCATGCCAGCTGGGGATGCTAGAGGATGTAGTGTAGCACATCTGGAAGTCACCGGTTTAGAGAAGGCTGCCATACACCAGAAAACAAAACAGAGATTTTGAATAAATGAGGTGGTAGAAGATCCAAGAGTAGATCTTCTGGGTTTTGCTGTTGTTTCTTAAAGTTAACAGTTTGTAGGGGAGAAATTGACCAGGATTACAGAACTGCCCATGAAGCAACATATACACTGTCACATAGAATTGTATGTGTCCCCACAATAAACAAATAGCAATGTTAATCAAACAGTTTCAACCAGACAACTAAGGTCCAAATCACATTGCAGAAATAATCCAATAATTGTAGTTTATTGTAGTACCAGAACTCTCTGTCAGAGAAGGCAGAATGTCTCACAAAACTACAATCCCCACAGGGCAGTTAAAGTGGTCTCAAGCTGGATTATTTCTGCAGTGTGTTTTGGACCTACACAGTCCTTTAGTATTATCCCTGGTGCATGGGGCATCTGGAAGTGCAAAACATCTGGTGGGTGTTCTCTTCTTATAAAATAAAGTTAAATGGTGACAAAAAAGTTTAGAACTGCCCTTGTAAAATAAAACTGAATGGTGGCAAATATTGGAATCCCATGGTGACTCTTTGGATGATATGCAGTAAATCAACAAGAATTTCTAACTCCCGATTGAAAAACAATAGGAAAAACTAAAAAGCTTCTCCCACATCCCCCATTAAGTTGTTCAAAATGAACATTTTTAGGACAACCTCATAAAGGCACCAGATCATATCTGATCTTGGAAGTTAAGCAGGGTCAGCCCTGGTTAGCAGTTGGATGGGAGCCCATCAACATAATACCAGGTGCTGTAAGCTATATGTCAGAGGAAGGAACTGGCAAAGCCACCTCTGAATATTCCTTGCTAAGAAAACGCTGTGAAAACCATGGATGGCTGTACGTCAACAGGTGACCTGAAGGCACACACACACACACATACAGAGAGAGGACAACTGGGACTGAATTTTTCAGTGAATGGACTTGTGAACATAACTCTGATACTCATCACAAATTTCTGGGCTGAACATATTAAGAGACACCATATTTCTCAATTCCTCCACTTGGATTCCTGTTTTGTACCTGGCTCTAGCTAATAATTCTCAGGTCTGTTTTGTTAAAAGACAAAGTAGATCCTGTAAGCCTGGTTTCTCTTTTTCTAGGTTAAAGAGCATGACATTTGGGAGACAAACCATTGCTAAAGGCAGAATTCCTATGGGAGGGGGTCCCTCAATAAAACATTCATGAGCATCTGACATATAAACCACCAACCAGCTTTCTGCTCAGAAGGGATGTGTGGGCTGTAACTAATTTCTCCTTCATTGAAGAAAGGAGTTCAATGTCCAGTTACATGGAAGTGATGGACTATGCTTGGCAAGTGTCATTTAACAGATAAGGGAAGGTCTTAGTTTCCTTCTTTCTGGCAATCTCCCTTTCATCTCCTCCTTCAGAATACTGGCTTTACAATTGAGTTGTAAAATAATCCAGCTGTTCCTATGGTGATTTCTTGGCAGCAGACCTGGATGACACCATCAAGCAAAGACCAGGCTTGTTCACTTCCAGCACCAAAAACTGTTTGTTTTGGATGAGGTTTTGTATGTTTAGTTTTCTGGAAGCAGGTCAAGTACAACTCTAAACATTGAAAACATTAAATCTGAGGGAGACTCTAGGAAAGCTGGTACCTCTGCCTCCAAGATTTGCTTGGCTGGATAATTTGGAGAGTGCTCTTTCTCCTTCACAATGAGAAATTGTTAAAGGTGACAAGAGCTATGGTTGTTGTTCTCAACTGCCTTCAAATAATAGAACGATAGAATCCTTGAGTTGGAAGAGACCACAAGGGCCATCTAGTCTAATACCCTGCCATGCAAGAATACACACTCCAGATAGATGTCTAACTAGCCTCTGTTTAAAGACCTCCAAAGAAGGAGACTCCACTACACTCCAAGGCAGAAATTACTATCAGGAAGGTCTTCTTTAATGGAATTGATTTTCCTTTAGTCTGAGTCCATTGTTCTGTGTCCTAGAAGTTTATCAGGTGGGAGGAATTTATCTCTATTTCTAATGGAGCCAATTTAAATTCACGTAAATTCACTAGTTTAGCAAATTTACATGAATTCTAATTGCGTTCGGAATGCGTTCAGAATGACTTTCCATTGCCTGAAATTGCGTGAGATACTCTAATACTCAATAATGTTTGAAATGACATGATTGCGTTCAGAATGATTTCCCTTTTGCCCGAAATTGCGTGAGATACACTCATACGCAATAACGTGAAACCCCATGATTGCGTTCGGATTGCCATTGGATTATACTTCCAATTTCCATCGTCTGATAAACTCCTTAGTCTCTTGAGCATGCTCCTTCAATATGACATCCTTTAAACTATTTAAACATGTCTATCATGTCATCCTTAACCTTCTCTTCTGCAGGCTAAATACAGGTATACTCAGCTCCTAAGCTGTTCCTCATAGGGCATGGTATCCAGACCTTTCATCATTTTGGTTGTCCTTCTCTGGATATGTTCCAGCTTGTCAATAACCATCTTGAAGTGTGGTGCCCACACCTGGACACAATATTGCATCTACAAACTAGAATAGAATCATACTATTACTTCCCTTGATCTAGACACTATATTTCTATTGATGCAGTTTATCATTTATTATTATTATTATTATTATTATTAACCTTTATTTATATAGCACTGTAAATTTACACAGCGCATACAATCTTATATTTAGACGGTTCCCTGCCCTCAGGCTTAAAGTCTAAAAGAGACAACACAAAAGGAGAAGGGAAAGGTGGTGGGAAAGGGGATGAGGTCCATTGGTTCTTCTCTCCCTCTGGGGCCTGAGCCAAGGCAGATGGACTGGAGGGAGGGCCTTTGCAAGTAGTTGCAAGAGCAATGAATTGAATCTTCTATCAATTTTATTTTTAAAAAAATCATGTGCTTGTAGGTCACACCACAAGCACAGCAGCAGCACTGAGGGGAGGAAATGGTGGCTCTGCCAAAAACTGAGGAGGGATGCTAAACCTTCTGCCATTAGTCCCTCCCCTCCAGAATGATATGATTCTGATCTGTTGTTCCCACTTGTTGAACATGCTTCAGAATCAATTCTTCTCAAAAGAACCGCTAGTGTCTGGAAAAATGGGGGGGGGGTGCCTTTACCTCACTTTATCACTACAGAAATCATTCACATTGCAACAGGAATCAGTTTAAATTGGGGATGACAGTCATTTAAACTGATAGGCAATTCACTCTATTTCATAGTGGGGACATGTTCCTAGAACCCTTTCACATGTGCTGTTGTCAGGCCAGGCATCCCCAATCCTAAATCTGTGCATTTCGTTTTTTTCTGCCTGCGTGTGACACCTTACATTTCTCCCTGTTGAAATTCATTTTAATAATAATAATAATAACTTTTATTTATATCCCACTTTTTGTTAAAACAATCAAAGCAGCGTACAACCTTAAAATGATACAATATATACAATATCCTCCCCCCCTTCAAGGGGAGTGTGAACCCCTCTAGGACAGGAGGTTGCAACCCAATGCCTGGTTTTTGGGCCCCTACTGTTAGTACCTCTGTTTTGTCTGGAATCAACTTGAGCTTGTTTTCCCTCATCCAGTCCATTACTTCCGCAAGACATTGAGTGAGGGGAGAAATGCCATCTGTCATCATCACTGATGACCGAGACATGGAGAAATATATTTGGGTGTGATCAGTGTAATGATAACACCCTGCCCCATGTCTACAAATGATTTCTCCCAGCTGCTTCATATATATATTGAATGGCATCGAGGACAGGATGGCGCCCTGAGGGATGCCACAATTAAGCTTTGTTTTTGAAAATCAACTGTCCCCGAGCATCACCCTCTGGAATCTGCCTGAGAGGAAGGAATGGAACCACTGCAAAGCAGTGCTTTCAATTCCTAACTCTCTTAGGCATTCCAAGAGGATGTCGTGATCTATTGTGTCAAATGCTGCTGAGAGGTCTAGAAACACCAACAGGGTCACGCTCCCTCTGTCAATGCCTAGACGAAGGTCATCAGTTAAGGCAACCATGGCAGTTTCCACCCCATATCCCGTCCTAAAGTCAGTTTGAAATGGATCAAGAAAATCATCTTCATCCAAGACCGCTTGGAGCTGAAGAGTGACAGCTCTCTCAATCACCTTGCCCAAAAATGGCAGATTGGATACAGGCCTGTAATTTTTCATGTCCAGGGGGTTGAGTGAAGGTTTTTTCAAGAGTGGTCTAATGACCGCTTCCTTTAAAGAAGATGGTACATAACCCTCCCTAAGGGATGCACTGATGACATGTCTGAGAAGTGCCATCAAGGCATCAAACCACCCCCCCCCCCCGATGGCCAGCCATGATGGGCAGGGATTGAGGGGGCAAGTCATCTTCCTCACCTTTCCAAGGATCTTGTCCACGTCATCACTACTCACAAGCTCAATTTTTTAAAATTCTGGCCCAGTTCTCCAGTCTGTTAAAGTCATGTTGAATTCTGATCTCGTCTCTGGGGTATTGACTATCTCACAATACACCTGCAATACATTGTATTGCATTTGTACAATGTAAATTTTTAGGTGTAACTGTTTCAGCTTGTGTAAGTTGCCTTGAGTTTTGGGGAGGGAGCAGGATATAATTAAAATAATAGAAGCAGCAACAACCTTACCACATCTGCAGAAGTTTCCTGTCATTATAGTCAGTTTCTTTCTTGACAGGGCTGACCTCAGGGAGAGTGAGGCAACCAGTTCAGGCGTCTCCCCCTGAGCCATATTCCTCTCTTGGAATATGGTATACTACATAGCCTCTCCTGTACCCCTCAACTAGCTTGTCTCTCTCAGGTGCAGCAGAAAACACTGTCCCAACAACAGTTCTGGAGTAAACTTCAATTGCCAGTCCACTTTGCTTCTGTATGTGGAACTAGGGAAGGGGTGTCACATTCATCTTTTTTCTTGGGCTTGGTCAACAGAATATCTTGGGCCATCCTTGTTTCTCGAAGTGTCTCTACATTTTCTTTGGCAACAGGCGTGAGAAACTCTCTTCGAGAAAATCCATAAAGCTACCCTATTATCTTTTTTAAAATCCTAAGCAGTTGCAGCTTTCTCCCACAATACCTACCAAACTGCCAAATGGGTATCACTTACCATTCAAAACATAATCACTTCATTATCACCTAAACAATACAATCTTTTTATTTCCTGCACTTGTTGAGTCTTGTCATAAACCAATGTGATAAGTCAACTGGGTTGAAAACTGCCTTTTCTCTATATAACATTTGATATAAATTCAGTTACCTTCTGCAGTGTGAAATAAACTCAAGGTGTCTAAACACAGATTAAACCAAGTTAACCTCAGGCATTTCCAAATGCAAGCTGTCATCTACTATGCAACTTCCAGACAGTATATATTGAGCTTCAAACGAGTCACACAGAAGGCAAAAAGATGCTGTTGAATTGAATGGGTAAAAGATAATGCCATATTTAAAGGGTGCTTACCAAAAAAAAAAAAAAAGGGCTCCAGTCAAGGCTTCCTTTATAGCCAGAAGCACCAAAAATAATACAGCTATAAAGTCTGTGGCAGAATTCAAATATGCTTCCAGAATCATTAGGAGCCTCCAGTTACATTTGCAAGCAATCATGCAGTTCAGTAGCCAGGCACAGACGATGTTCATTTTGTATTAAAGGGTAACTCACCATTGCAAACTTTAAAAAGCCAAGCAAGAGATTTTGCCAAATTGTATGCAATAGAAAGGATGTAACTCTATCATTTTCATCAGGGCAGATGCAAACTGCAGTTGGCTAATGTTCAAATCTTCTTCTAATGTTCTACTAGTCAGGCCAAGATTAAGTTTATATATCTCAAAATATATCTGGATGTACTTTGTTTCCCCGAAAATGAGACATCCCCATAAAATAGGACCTAGGAGTTTATCAGATGGGAGGAATTTCTCTTTATTTCGAATGGAGCCAATTGGAGCCAATTTGAATTCACATGAATTCGCTAGTTTAGCGAACTTACGTAAATTCCAATTGCATTCGGAATGTGTTCAGAATGACTTCCTATTATCCAAAAATGACTTCCCATTGCCCAAAATTGCGTGAGATGCTTTAATACACAATAACGTAAAACCCATGATTGTGTTCAGAATGACTTCCCTTTTGCCCGAAATTGCATGAGATGCTTTAATACTCAATAACGTAAAACCCCATGATTGCGTTCGGATTGCCATTAGATTATACTTCCAATTTCCGTCATCTGATGAACTCCCTAGTAGAGGTGTTGCTGAATTGCTAAATGTAAGGCCTCCCCCGAAGGTATGACCTAGCAAAGTTTTTAATATAAATATATATACAATATATAATAAATGTTTAATAAATGTTTATTTTTTTGTTCAACAATAAATGTGAATTTTTCTTCATGGAAAAAATAAGACATCCCCTGAAAATAAGACCTAACACATCTTTGGGTGCAAAAATTAATATAAGACACTGTCTTATTTTCAGGGAAACATGGTAGATACTGTAGTTCTAGATATACTGAAGATATAAAGATATTCTATGTGCACATACAAAGGTGTGGTGTGTATTCTTTATATATTCACTATGTATGACCATTAGTATAACATAACCTTCTTCTCCTCCCTTTCCACTCATTCTTAAATAAGTGCTGTAGTTCCATCCATGGATTCCTGGGAAATCTGTAGAGAGGTATACAGGTTGAGGCTCTCTTATCCAGAATTCTTGGGACCAGAAATGTTTCCAATTTCTTTTCCACCACCATCACCACCAGCCCCAGATTCTGGAATATTTGCATATACAGTACCTAATGAAATATCTTGTAGATGGCACCCAAGTCTAAACATGAAATTCATTTATGTATCAATATACACCTTATACACAGTTCATGAAAGCAATTTTATACCAGTGTTTCTTACATAAAGAAATTATGCCTTATGTTTACCATATTTATTAAATTTTCCTTTCATGGGCTAAGCACTGCCATACATTCTTTTGTAGACTTCAATCTACTTCCGCAGATACATTTTCCTTTGCACAAACTGAGTGATTCTGCCACCTAGTGATAAAGATGGTCTGCATGCTGCAAAGATATTTACGTTGTTGTTGTTGTTGTTGTTGTTGTTAGATGTCCTTGAGTCGGTTTCCGAAAAATCTAATGCTAAAAATGTTACAACACAATGAAACAATATATCCAAAGTAATCATCACAGGTGGGAAGACAGACTAGCTGCACAGTGCCTTGATCAGTAGAGCCAGGGACAGTCCATCTGGAAGCCCTTTAGAAGACTTTGTAATTCAGTTCTTTAATGCCTGCAAAGTGGTCCAAGACACTCTAAGAGAAAGTACTAAACAAAGGCAAAGTACACATTTATATTTATGACTGTATATCATTTCATTTTTAAACAGTTGAACACGGCATAAGGTTGGTACTCAAAGCTAGTCATTATCACGTTTCTCAGGCTGTGCAGGATTATCTTAAGGGCATAACAGCCATCAAAGCAGCTAGTAATTAAAGCGGCATTTACAGCAAGATTGAGGATGCATGGAGCTACATTAAAATTAAATGGTGATTATCACATGACACAACAAGCATTCCAGGAATGAGAAACTATGAGGCAAGTAACACAAGTACCTTGAGTGGTGATCTGGCAGTATATGGAAAGCAATTTGGAAAAGGGGCATTACATTGACTTTGGACTCTTCTGCAGGAACCCTATTCTCACAGCAGTCAAACTACTAAACGTAAAGTGGGAACATACTGCTCTCAAGGCAGCCATCATTCACATTAAAATTGTGAATTTTAAATGATGAATTTTAAATGTGGATTGCTTTAATATGTCTTCATTGTATTTGTCCTTTTAAACTGATGTGTGTTTTAACTATGTTTTACTGATGTTGTTTGTCTGTTAATTGTTGTGTCCCAATCTACAGGGAGAGGCAGGTAAGAAATCATCATCATCATCATCACACCTCCTCTCATTTGTGCAACAAGAGCTGAGGCCCCCATCATGCTGTCATCCTGACTCTCCCTTAACCCTGTCTCCCTGACGTATGCCCTACTCAGAATGCCTTTATAGGATTTTTTAAATGTTTTCCCCACTTTTTTGGCCATTTTGGAGTTCTGCTGCCATGACTGAAGTTAAAAGACAGAAAGAAAAAAAAAAGACAGGGGGAAATTAAAGACAATAAAGGTAATTTGAAATAGTGAAGGGGGGACAGGAAGGAGGTGACACTGATACCATGTAACTCGCAGTCACGCAACTGTCCCCGGAGTGATATTTTGCACTTGGGAACTTGGTGCTTGCCTGGCAATTGACAGCATTCCCCAATCAATGAAAAGGGACAGTCCCAGGATGGCACAGCTATGGGTTGGCATCGGCATCATGTGGTCTGACTATGGTCAATGCCACTTCTTTTCTAGTGTAATTGCAGTTTAAATGTCATGTGTAGTAATGCCCTTTAACTCAAATGATTGTGAAAAGCCATATGGCAGCCTTAAGCTGGAATCTCTAATTGCATCTATCCCTCCCTCCCTCCCCCCCCCCCCCCATATATGTTGCCACTCTTCAGCTACATCTCCCTTAAATTTGTGATTATCTTTTCTGTACAGTAATTGTGGAAGACACATAATACTCCAATTGTTGTTGAGCTACAAGTCCCATCAGCCCCAGTTGCATGGTCAATAGGCACGGAGGTTGAGAGTTATAGTCTGAAGGACTACAGGCTTCTCACCCCTCTGGAGTAAATTTCATTTCTATATTTCCTCTGCTCATTTGTCTCACTCCCTCTTTGTGTAGGCTCCACCGCACACAGCATATTACACTTAATAATTCATTAAAGTCTAATTGAACAATCACAACATGCACATGCCTTTTCACGTGCCTTCTCATGCCCAGGGCACCGTTCCTCTGATTTTGTACCTATAATCATTGCCAGTTCTAAAAATAGAGAGTGAACTCCTTGGCATATCACACATTTGAGCCATGTGAACACCATGATCTTCAGGGAGAAAATATACTGGGAGCCACAACCCGGCTCAGAGTTCATTGTGCTAGATAAAGGTCAATAGATACAGTAGGTGTGTTTAACTATGTGTTGCTTGTGTTCATTCTCTTGAAAATAAATTCCCAGTATTTTGGCATGCATATAGTTCTAAGTATGTTGAGTATAAAACACAAAGCATTTCGGTGGAAAATATTCAAAGGTAATCTGAAATTCAAACCCTATCTCATCTCCATTTAGAGTTATGGGGGTTTTTATTACTAGGACCACATCTTTTTAGTACCAGTACTTTTAATAATAATAATAATAATAATAGTTTATTTATATTTCCCGCCTCTCCCATTGGATCGAGGCGGGATTACAACAATTAAAACAATAACAATAAAACATTCCTTACAAATAAAAAGCATCAATAAAAACATTCCTTATTGATTACAATTACAATGTGCAATATAGCAACAACAATATTATTAAAAACAATCCAATCCAAAACTTAACTGCCACAGTTATCTGCGAGTTTACTCATTTTCAACACTCTGAGTAGCTCACAGATATCACAACAGGTCTGATGGATAGGCCCGCCAGAAGAGATCCGTCTTCAGTGCTTTTTTAAAAGCCTCTAAGGTGGTAAGGAGACGGATCTCTTCCGGAAGGTCATTCCAGAGTTGTGGAGCCACAGAGGAGAATGCTCTCTTGGATGTAGATGTCAATCTTACATTGATGCCTTCCAATAGGTTTTTACCCGATGTTCTGAGGGTGCGGGGCGGATTATGTAGGGAGAGGCGTTCCTTCAAGTAACTCGGGCCTGAGCCATATAGGGCTGTAAAGGTAACTACCAACACTTTGTGCTGCTCCTGGAAGCTAATTGGCAGCCAGTGTAGCGATTTTAAAACAGGGGTAATGTGATCAAATCTAGAAGCCCCTGTGAGCAATCTGGCTGCCGCATTTTGGATCGGCTGAAGTTTCCGGACTTGGTACAAAGGTAGCCCCATGTAGAGCGCATTGCAGAAATCTAATCGAGAGGTTACCAGTGCGTGTACCAATGTTTCAAGGTCCTCTCTGCCCAGGTAGGGGCACAGCTGGTGTATCAGCCGAAGCTGGTACCATGCGCTCCTGGCTGTCGCTTCCACTTGAGATGTCATCTGGAGCGACGAGTCCAAGAGTATGCCCAGACTGCGAACGTTGTCCTTTAGGGGAAGTGTGACCCCGTCCAGGACAGGTTGGCAAATCTCCATGCCTGGGCTAGGAGAGCCTATCACAAGTACCTCCGTTTTCTCTGGATTCAGCTTAAGTTTGTTTTCCCTCATCCAGCCCATTACTGACTTCAGGCAGGAATTCAGAGGGGAGATGCCATCCTCAGTTGCTGCAACAACCGGAGACATAGAGAAATGTATTTGTGTGTCATCAGCATATTGGTAACACTGCGCCCCGTGTCTCCAGATGATCTCTCCCAGCGGCTTTTAAACTGACAGAAAATGATATTTAATTAAATATTAAATTAAACAGAAAGATACCTGTTCTTCCCAGAACCAGAAACAATACAGCAGTTGGTATCAGGGTACTATTTTCCTCATGACCTGCTTGTGGACTTCTAGTGGACTCATAAGTCTTTGGTCTGATCCATCATGGCTCTCCTTATGGTCTTACATACTCAATATAAAATACTGATTATACATATAATCTTCTTGTACTTTGAGGAGGGGGGGTCTTTGCTGAATATAAAAAAAATTATATATAAAGTTTTAATAAGCAATAAGCATTAAGTAGTAGAATGGCTAAAAAGACAAAAACTGTTCCAAGTACTGTAGAATAAAATCCTGAGAACAGTGTTCTTACACCTAACTCCTTAACACATTTCTAAAAATTAGCTAAGACCCAGACTGAAATTTCTGGTAACCTCAGGCTAGCCATCATCATTTCTAGAATTTGTCTTTTCCCAATTTGGTGCCTTTCCGATGTATTTGACCACAATACCTATCATCCTCACTCAAAATGTCAAATCAGAAAAGATGAATTAACCTAATCCACCTTACAAGTCAAACAGGAAAAGTCTACGTATACTGCCCTGAACTCCCTGGAAGAAAGGTGGCACAGAAATGTACTAAATCGATGCTAATACAATTTATCCCATTAGCAGGAGAAATATTAACAATCCCAATTATTCCAGATGACAGAGGCTTTCCAGTGCTCTTAATGCTGAAAGTCTCGTGCTTGGTTACGTTTAAACACTAGAGAGGCACTAATTTATGAAGTAATTAGCAATTAGTTGTGTATCCAGGAAATAAATGCCTCTTCCACCTCACACCCATGTGGCTAACAAGAAATTACATACTATTACGTTATGTAACTGATGCCAGCACAGACCAAAATCACATTTTATGCTTAGCCTTAGTTCTTACACCTGGCTACATTAACAAGACAGTTCACCTGTATGTCAGAAGTTGATGCATAACTGGAATAGAAATAAATATTTGTCTTGTGTTTGCATGTATAACAGCAATCTCAAACAAATGGAAGGAACAGTTCTGTTATCTCTGAGTTCAATACACATCAGTTTCTAAATTCAAATAGTTCACATTCTAAAGACTCATTCTAAGAAGTCCCACTGTGAGATCCATAGGCTACATGGGATAGTTAAAGTGTGACATTTTTGCAATAGCTGCTTTCTTGTGGGTAACAAGCGTCACAATCTATGGGTCTTTCTGTTCTTGGCCCCTTCTGTTGTGTTATGTGCCTTCAAGTTGACTTTGACTTATTATCTATGTGGCCTACATGAACTCAGGCATGAGAGAATAATCTAACAAATGCGAATCTAACAAATTTGAAATTTCAGATAAAAATTGTACAGGTTGAGAGTCCTTTATCCAGAATTCCAAAATCTGAAATTATTATTATTATTATCATTATTATTATTATTATTATTAATCATTAACCTTTATGAAATACTCCCAAATGCAAAACTGTTTTTCATGGACAGCTGAGAATATTATCTCTTTGCTTTCTGATGGTTCAGTATATACAAACTTTGTTTCACGCACAAAATTGTTTATAAATATTGTGTATTTTAGTAGTTTTAGGCTATGTTTATAAGGTGTATATTATTGTTGTTGTGTGTCTTCAAGTCATTTCCAACTTATGCCAATCCTAAAGTGATCCTATCATGGGGTTTTCCTGGCAATATTTGTTCAGAGGTTTGCCATTGGCTTCCCTAGAGGCGGAATATGACGGAATTTGGGGGTATAATGCAATGACAATCCAAACACAATCATGGGGTTTCACGTTATTGCGAATGAGTGTATCTCATGCAATTTCGGGTAATGGGAAGTCATTTTGAACACAATCATGATGTTTCATGTAATTGCGTATTAAAGTATCTCATGCAATTTTAAGCAATGGGTGGTCATTTTCGGGCAATGGGAAGTCATTCTGAGCGCATTCCAAATGCAATTAGAATTCACGTAAATTTGCTAACTAGCAAATTTGCATGAATTCGAATTGGCTCCATTCAGAATTGGGAGAAATTCCTCCCATGTGATAAACTCCACGGTTAAAAGGTGGTACGATAGCCCTGATTTAAGTATTTGAAGGGGTGTCATATTGAGGAGGGAGCAAGCTTATTTTCTGCTGCTCCAGAGAATAGGACCTGGAACAATTGATGCAAGCTACAGGAAAAGAGATTCCACTTTTAATGTGTTTTAAACATTTGAATCTTTTTTTATAATTTTATTTGTTAAGACATCACTCAGATTCGCTAGTTGTTGCAGTTCGGATCAAAGTATCTTTCCATAGAATAGCTTGATGAGTAGGAGGTGAGAGAGCAAATAAGTTGGTGTTGATGTAATCAATAAATACTGACCAATCATTTTTTAAAAATCTTTTAAAACTATTTGATATTTTAACATCCAGTTTGTTTTAATTATTGCAGTAATTTAATTCTGTTTTTATGTACTATTTTAGTACGTTTTTAATTATACTGGGTTATATATATATATATTTGTAAGCCACCCTGAGACCCAGTCTTGGGAGAAGGGCAGGATACAAATAAATATAATAATAATAACAGCTTCTTGATAGTAAGAGCTGCTTGACAGTGGAACACATTCCCTCAGAGTGGTAGAGTCTCCTTTTTTGGAGTTTTTTCAAACAGAGGCTGGATTGCCATCTGTCATAGGGGGTGCTTTGATTGAGAGTTCCTGCATGGCAGAATTGGGTTGGACTGGGTGGCTCTTGGAGTCTCTTCCAACTCTATGGTTGTATGAGGGTGAGTTCCTGCATGGTGGAATGGCCCTCGGGGTCTCCTTCGACTCTACGGTTCTGTGAGGGTGAGTTCCTGCATGGCAGAATGGCCCTTGGGGTCTCTTCTAACTCTACAATTCTGTGAGGGTGAGTTCCTGCATGGCAGAATGGCCCCCTATGATTCAGTGGCGTCAAGCCTTCTTGGAGTGTCCCCTGGTGTGCTTTTTTTTAAAAGATGATTTTAACTTTGTAATGCATTATGTTACTTTTACAATGTGTTTGATGTTTATATTTTATGCTTTATACAGATTACTTTTTGTAATGGCGTATGCCATACAAATAAACGTATTATTTGTTGCCATTGGCTTCTTCCCAGCAGCCTCAAAAAGGCTCTGGCTCTGACAGACACAACTGAACTGAGGGAGACAGAGAGAGAGAGAGAGAGGGATTCTCCCTGAAATGGAAGCGCGCGAAGTCGCTTCCTATTGGCTGAGGCGCGCGACGACGGTTTAACCGCCGCTGCAGCTCTCCGACGCCAACGTTCCATTTCTGGAACCTTCCGCGCGCCAGGGCGAGCTGCTCGCGTGCCTGCCTAGCAAACATCAACAAGGAGGGAGGGAGGGAGGGAGGGGGGAAGAAGCCTCGGCCAGGGAGGAGGAACGTGACTCCGCATTCCAAATATGGTCATGGCCGGAAGCGCCTTCGTCATCGCGCCGTCCTCCCTCCCTCCCTCTGCGGGTTGACGGACGTCACGGCGGGATGACGTCGCTCTGAGAAGCGCCCTAGAAACCAAACAGTAAACAAGGAGGCGGGGCCAAAGCTAGATGGAAGGGAGGGAGGGAAAGAGCAGGGTCACAGAGAGGGCCCTCTGCTTCTCTGCCATTCTCTTTTCCAAAGCTCCAGAAAAGACCCGTTTTGGCACCACATTATTATTAGTAATTATAGATTATAATTATTATTATTATTATTAATTAATAATAATTATTATATAATTAATAATAATAATAATAATAATAAATGTATTTCATCTTAAAACATACAAGAGTGCATTGCATACATATAAAAAGGACCAAGGTTTTACAAACATAAACACCCACAAGTTGAAACACCAAACATTATTATTATTATTAGCCTTTAAAATATACATAATATATTATTAACCTTTAAAATATACAGAAAATAAACAGAAAATAACTGTCCTCTCCATCATCCTGAATGTTTCTCAGTTCTGTAATTTTTATAATATAAAGACTTTCCTGATTTATATTTCTTATAAGACATACATCTTTTGTTCTGAAATTCACGATTCTTGTTTAGGCATCTGTTTCCTTAAATCCCATTCACCAATCTTAGTATAATGTTTACACTTTTTGTATTTTGTATTCTCTCATATATTTCCTTTCCTTGTAAACACTCTGTGATTTAATTAAATTACCATTCTTAGAAATAATCCTCTATGTTATTCATAGTTGTTTAAAATACAATACCCAAGATCCATTAAGTATTTTGAGTGTTATAAATCCTTTTAGTCCAGTAAGTTCATTTTTCCTTTTCTATCCATAACTCTATAAAAGTATCTGTTGAGTGGAGTCCACTCTTCCATATATTTGTCTTTATTTCCATTTCTTACCAGATAAATAAGTTTGTCAGAGATTATCGTATTGTATAACTGTTATAATTTAATCCCCCATTCAACTATTTTTGGTCTGCTTTGGCACCACTTTTAACTACCTTGGCTCCATGCTATGGAATTCTGGGAGTTGTAGTGTGCTGTGGCACCAGAGTGGCGCTTATTCCAATTTAATATTGGCTCTGTTGTGGGGTCTTCTTGGCAAGACTTGTTCGGAAGTCTTCTGAGACTAAAGTATTGCGTATAAAAACATACCAACTACTCAGTTATATGAGTCTTTACAATTTTAAATCAAAGAACTGATCCAAAAAAAGTTGACTTTCCCTGAGGCTGAGAGAATGTGACTTGGCCGAGTGGGGGAAGATTCAAACTCTGGTCTCCAGAGACAGACCAGCACTCAAACTGCTGTGCCACGCTGGCCTTTAAAAAAATATAAACTTCTGTGTATATAAACTACTCATTTATATAAGCCTAAAAAATTTTAAGTTAAAAAAATTGATCCACAAAATGCCTTTCCCGGAGGCTGAGACAGTGTGACTTGCCCAAGATCACCCAGTGGGTTTCATGGTGGAGCTGTGTTTCGAACTCTGGCCTCCAGAGTTTATCACACTAGAGGGCAAACAGGAATTAAACAGGAATTAAACAGGAAATGCCCTATGTTAAACATAAGGCAACAGGAAATGCCCTATGTTAAACATAAGGCATTTCCTGTTTAATTCCTGTTTACTTCCTGTTTACTTCCTGTTTAAATCCTGTTTGCCCTCTAGTGTGATAAACCTGCTCAAACTGCTATGCAGATGTCCTCACCGCGAAGGAGGACAAGGCACTGCAAAATGTAGGGCATCCGAATAAATATGGAGGACAAGACCAAATAAAAGCTAAAAACGCTAAGATAAATATTGAACCCATGCTTCTTAGTAATGCTCAAAAGCGGGGGACCTTTTGGAATTCCTCCTGGACAGAAGGCTGAAATGTAGGCCAGGTCCTGGAAAAGGAGGACGTCTGGTCACCCTGCCTTAACATTTAGGAAAATAATAATAGTAGAATTCTTGCTGCCACAACAAACTATAGTTCCCGGAATTCCATAGCATGGATCCCTGGCAGTTTAAAGTGGTGTCAAACTGGATTATTTCTGCCATGCCAATGCAGCCTTATTATAATGCTTTCCTTGTGCTTCTTGGGGGCTTTTCTTGGAACTTGAGGGGTTTTTCTGGTATTGGCTTCCTGAGATTCTTGTTTAATCTGAGCCAAAGGAGCTGGAGAATTCCCATCTGTTTTCCTGTTTATAAAGCCATACTATAGTGTTGTGTTGTTTGTTTGTTTGTCAGAACAACTTCTCAGTTTGAGACCTGAAAAAGCACAGTTGTAGAAATCTGTACATCCTGCTTTCGCTCCTCTATTGTTTCTTTATATTTTAACCTTTTGTATCATATGAATTTTAAAGCTGTTACCTGTTTTAACTTTTGTAAGTTGCCTTGAGTCTTAGGCTGGGAGAAAGGTGAGAATAAATAAATATAATAATAAAGCCAGCATAGTTTGAGCATTGGACACCATGACTGTGGAGATCAGGATTCATTTCCCTGGTCAGCCGTGGAAACCCATTGGGTGACCTTGGGCATGTCACACACTCTCAGCCCCAGAAAACCCCTACAGATATGGAGCATCATGGGAGTGGAAGGTGAAATCTGATTTGAATGCAACTGCACATGGGCGTGTGTGTGTGTGTGTGTGTGTGTGTACATAATGCAACAGATGAAGTGGTTTGCACATTGGACTTCGACTCTGAAGCCCAAGGTTCGAATTCCCATTTGGCCACCGGAACTGACTGAGTGACCTTAGGCAAATCATACTCTTGTAGTCTCAGAGGAAGGCAAAGGCAAAACCCCTCTGCCCATAAAACTTTGTGATATGTTTGCCTGAAGGTTGTCATAAGTCAGAAATTACTTGAAGGCACATGACAGCATAGCACAACATCTCTTCCATGTTAAGAAACCCACTTAACAATTTCATATGGCTACATTAACAAATACTCCTTTGCAGAACAGTTTTGATCCTAATTTCAAGTGCACTAAAATCATTCTTCTCTAATATATGTATTTTCCCTATTGTATTTAATATTTTGTTATCTTATAATATACATTATTTTATTATTGGGTTTTTTTGTATAGTTGTAGACAAAATTTGGGATTCAGCTAGGTTTGCTTTTATTGTTTCTTTTCATTTTGGATTGTTTTGTACAATAGTTTTGTTTTATAGTTATTGAAACTATCTTGAGAGCATTTGCATTAAAAAGTAGAATAGAAATGTGGTATACAAAATAAATCATTGTAACAAATAAGGGCTTTAAAAAAAATCCGCTTCATTTCATTACCTTTATCAGGAATGGACAAGCTTCAGAGTAGTGGTATGTAAATGTCTCATAGAGCACCAAGATGCTAAGTAGGGTTCTACATTGTTCAGAAAGTCTCATGGACTCGCGTCAATGTAGTCTCTCCCCAGTGTGGGGTACTGATGGATCTGAAAAGAAAGTGGGAGATATGGGATATTGTTTATCCTGTGAATTTCCTTTTACTAATTTCCTTTAGAATCCAAAGCTTTACATATTTGTTGCAGGAACAAGAATTTATAAAATGTATAAAAGAAGCACATTAATCCATAATTATTATAGTGTAATAAATACTTTGTGGGCAAAATTATGTTCTTCAGAGACTGATCAATATGATAATCATATATATAAATTAGGAAAATAGAGTTGAATCCTAGGATGGGTAAAGGAATATTAGACCTTGGAAAGCTAACTTCTTAGACTGCAATATTTTAAAAAATAGATGGCTAGGGGTTTGCACCCCTTAGATAATTAAGATCCTATATATATATCGATATCTATATAAAATCTTTATGTTGAATTAATAAAATACTCTAGTCTTTTCAGTATAGTTTTAGATCATGAAATATGAAGAACTCATAAAACATTGATGTTGAATAGATTTAAATGTGAGTGAAATATAAAATAAAATGAAAATA
Organism: Urosaurus nigricauda; assembly: GCA_034509955.1. Lineage (NCBI taxonomy): Eukaryota > Metazoa > Chordata > Lepidosauria > Squamata > Phrynosomatidae > Urosaurus > Urosaurus nigricauda. The sequence continues at coordinate 42,406,292 of JAOEGL010000001.1, forward strand.
TAATAAATATTTGATTTTAAAATATTACAATTTCTGGACATTACTCTGGTCTTTAATACCAATTTTCTAGCAAATTTAGAGAAGAATAAATAAATATGCCACCCCACCATCCAAAGCAGGGGGGGAAGTTGTAGTTATAAGGAAGATTCAGTTCAACATTATTTACTTGCTGTTCGGTGTACATATCTGTATTACTGATTGGAATGGAAGCATATAATATTTACCTATCCAGGCCAGCATTTTCTGCTCTGACTGGCAGCAGCTCTCTAGGGGTTCATGAAGAGCCACTTTCACATCTGTGGAGTTGAAGGCTTTCATGGCCGGCATCCATCATTTTTTGTGGGGCTTTTGGGCTATGTGGCCATGTTCTAGAAGAGTTCCTTTCTGACGTTTCGCCAGCATCTGTGGCTGGCATCTTCTCTGGCACCCACATCATTTGGAAACCAATCCTTTAAAGTGCATTTAGCAGGGGATTAACCGTAGCTCATTGATAAAGTGCATGCTCCATGTGGACTCTGCATGCAGATCATGTGTTCTTCCACTGAACTTTCATCCCTCCCCAAGAGTCCTCAGAGTGATTTACTTCCATAAAGTATAGCTTAATCTAATGTTTTGATGCTTAGGTTACCAGACTTTATTTTCATATTTTTGGGATTTGTCAGTCATTAACAAGCAGTATTAGTTACATGTATGTGTTATTGGTTCTGTACAGTCTTAATCTTCATTTTCAACTTTCTCTACTAGAAGATGTGCATTAAATTAAGCTGTGTCAGTAAGACTAACTTTATTGTGCTTAATGTTGTTAGCTGCAAACTGTTTTCACTGTTGTATGAAGCACATGCTTACTCCCATCTACACATGAGGGTGAGATCCAGCTGTTTTGAACTGGGATGAAACAACTCACATTACCCCCTTTATGCACTGAACATTGAGGCAGGTTGTACCGTAATATTTGGAGATTTTTCCAGACAGAGATACATAAAATAAAGTGTCATGATCACCACTTAGAAATAAGTCTGTCAAATTAAAGACAAACAAGGCAAGGAATTTAGTTACAGTTTATCATAGAACCTGACCAGTGAAATTGCCCGCCTGGTTAAAATGGAAATGACAGCAGTTTGTTTGCCTCTAGCCAGATGATTTTTTTCCAGGTAGCTATGAAGTTCATCTGGAAGTTTTAGTATGGGCACACACTTCTATTTGGGTGGCACTATTGGTGTTGCCTATTCTGACTGTGCCATCAGTGTTGGTTGTACTAGTTTATTTAATCAAGAAAGGAACAATAACTATCAGAACCATCTCAGTTGTTATTGGATTGATTTAGTGTGCCTCTCATTCGTAAGGTTTGTAGCTGAATGAAAGCAATATTTGTCACATGCTTCAGACTTGTTATTAAAATGTACCAATGGGACTTATCCAAAATTCTTCTGAGAGGAGATCCCCTGCTCAGCACTCCAGCCAGCCTCTGGGGCTGCGTTCACACTGGAGAAATAAACCGGTTTAAGTGCCATGGCTCAATGCTGTGAAATTCTGGGAATTGTAGTTTGTTGTGGGGCCCAGAGCGGAGCCTAACCCTAACCCACAACAAACTACAATTCCCAGAATTTCACAGCATTGAGCCATGGCACTTAAACCGGTTTATTTCTCCAGTGTGAACGCAGCCCTAGTGTGGGAAGCAGGGGGAGAGATGAGAGATGTCCTGATAATTGAGCCCTACGTTCTTGACCAAAAGTGCTGAGGAGGGTTATTTAAACTTAAACTTGAAGCGGCAATCCTGTGGATGTTGAGAGTAAAGCTTACCAGACAAACTGGGACTTGCTTCCCTGTACTTTCGCAGAGGACTAGGCTGCTAGAATTGTATAAGGCCCTAAACTGATGCCTGTTAGTCTCTTACACAGCATAGGGCTAATAAAGGGGCACCGCATTTTAATAACCAAAAGCCGGATTTGAAAGGTATTACAGGAGTGTGATGTTGTGGTTTGAGTGTTGGACTATGGCTCTGGAGACCAGGCTTCGATTCCCAACTGGGCCATGAAACGCACTGGGTAGCCTTGGGCAGGTCACATCCTCTCAGCCTCAAGGGAACAAGGCAAACGGGAAACCTCTTCTGAACAAATCTTGCCAGGAAAACCCCATGATATGGTGGCCTAAGTTGGATATGACTTGAAACCCCACAACAACAACCAGCAACATTTACCATTATAATACCTGACCCCTCTGAAAAACCAGGGCAGATCTGGACCTGGATTGTCTCATATTATTCCCCAACATAGTCAGTAATAAATATATATATATACACATATTGCTTTCAGAATTTTTGCTATAAAGAGACCGCAGAGACTGGATAGCATTCGACTTAAATGCTTTTATTGACAGTGTCTTGAACAGTAAGCAAACAATGCTTAATTATTATTATTATTACTCTCATTTTTAAATCCAAATTCACTATCCACATGTCAATACCTCCAGGTAGTAAAAAAAAAAATCCCCCAAAAATAAATATAAATATCCATAAATAAATTAAACACACGATAAAAAAAACACGTTTTCATGGAAAACTTATGCCAAAACCATTCGGACCACTTCGACAATGTAATGATCAGTTAAAAGTTTACGGATGAAGGTCGATCGGGCTGTACAAGGAGAACTATGGTACATGGACAACATAGCTATTTATTATTAGAGATTCCTAGACTGGTGTTATCTCAGAGGTTGCATCCACATTGGAGAAATAACCCGGTTTGGCACCGCTTTCAGTTCCCTGGCTGAAAGGCTATGGGATTCTGGGAGTTGGAGTATGTTGTGGGGTCCAGAGCGGAGCTCCGCTCCGCTCTGGACCCACAACATACTCCAACTCCCAGAATCCCATAGCCTTTCAGCCAGGGAACTGAAAGCGGTGCCAAACCGGGTTATTTCCCCAATGTGGATACAGCCAGAGAATGTTCTCTGTGGCTTCTGGAGGAAGGAAGGTCCATTGCTACATCTCTGGAAGAAGAAGAAGAGGAGGGTCCAGGGGTATTCCATGCATCCAAGCAGCCCAGAGTCTTAGCAGCAGCAGCAGCAGCAATGGAGGGAGGGAGGGAGCGAGGGGGGTTTCCCCGTGGGGGATTCCCTTTCGGGGATTCCCTTCCGACGGGCTCACAAGGCGAGGAGGGTCGGGGAGCTGAGGGAGTCGGAGGAGGGCTCGTTGCTGGTGCTGCCCTTGCGGTGGGCGGCGGCGCAGGAGGGGAAGGCCTCGCTGCTCTCCGGGAAGGTGAAGGCGAAGGCGGAGGCGGCGTAGGAAGCGGCGGGGAAGGGGGCCGGGGTGCAGGTGACGACCGGGGTGCAGAGGGGCTCCATCTCGGCGGGGCCCAGGGCCTCCCACTCGGCGCCGTAGAAGGAGGACGAGGAGCCCCCGGAGAGCTCCACCGCCTCCGGCACCCGCCGCCCCAAGAAGAAGTCCTCCGCCTTGGCCTCCTCCGACGCCGCCTTGGGCTCCCCGCGCAGCAGCAGCGCCGACAGCGCCTCCTCCATGGCCTCGCCGCCCTCCTCCTCCTCCTCGGCTTCCGAAGAAGGGCTTCCTCCTCCGGAGAGGAGCTCCAGCGGCGAAGGAGACGAGGCTGCCGGTGCTGCCGGGGGAGCGAGGGGGTCGTGGGGGTGGAGGCCCCGCTTGCAAGAGGGGCGGTGGGCGGCCAGGACGAACTCCAGCTGCTCCTTCTCCTTCAGCAGCTGCGCGATCTCCGCCTCCAGCGCCGCCTTCTCCTCCTCCAAGTGGTCCGTCTCCTGAAACAGAGACAGAAAGAGGGGGTCAGGCCCGGCAGAAAGGCACCCGGGAGGGGAAGGGGAAGAAGGGGCCTCGGAGGTCATCATCCCACCCCCTTGGTAATCACGGGATGATAGTGGGATGGTTCTGGAACGGGCCCCGAGACTGGGATCATCATCTCCGGAGAGAAGGAGGAGAGGAGGAAAAAGAAGAGGAAGAAGAGGAGGAAGGAGGCTGAAGGGGAAGAGAAGGAAGGAGGAGGAGGAGGAGGAGAGGAAGAAGAGGAGAAAGAGGGAAAAGAAGCGGAGGAGGAGGAGGAGGAGGGGAAGAGGTCTCTTTGGGATCCCGGGGGACTCACCGCTTGGAGGGTGTCGGTCAGCTCCCTTCTCCGGTTGCGGCATTTGGCGGCTGCCATCTTATTCCTCTCCCGACGGATCCGCCTCTTCTCTTCCTCTTCGGGAGTCAGCTGCAGCCACGGAAGGAACGAAGGAAGGAAGGAAAGAAAGAAAAAGAGAGAGAAAGAAGGATGAGTCTCGGGTGCCTCCTCCACCGGGACCCTGACACCCCTCTCCGTAAGAAAGGAAGGGAAGCCCTCCTTGGAGCCCGCTTTTGGATGGCGGCATCTGAATCCTAATTAAAAACCCTTGAAAGACCGATTCCAATTCAACCCCAAAGCGTCCCATCGAGGCCCACCTGCTCCACTTTGCCCCTCCGTCCGATGCTGGGCCCTCCTCCTCCTCCTCCTCGGCTCCGGGCATAAGGGCCTGGCTGCAGGGGCTGCAGGGGCTGCTGGGGCTGCTGGAGTCCGTAGGGCTGGGGCCGAGCCTGGGAGGGGGCCACCGAGGAGACCAGGGCCGGCTGGACCATCCACTGCAAGTCCGGGCTGCTGGAGATGGCCGTCACGGTGGGCACGAAGCTGGCACTCGAAACTGCAGACGCCAAGTCGGGGCAGAAATCCTACCATAAGACATAAGAAAATGGGTTAGAGTTTGCTTTGTTTAAGGTGCATTGTCCACACTGGGAAGATAATCCGGTTTGAAAGCGCTTTCCCTGCCCTGGCTCCAGGCTATGGCATTCTGGGCAGGGTCGTTTGTTGTGGCACCTTCGGTGCCACAACAAACGACCCTGCCCAGAATGCCATAGCCTGGAGCCAGGGCAGGGAAAGCGCTTTCAAACCGGATTATCCCCCCCTCCAGTGTGAACGCTTCCCTCGCAATCCCCGCCGGGGCTTGGCTGCTCCGACGTCTCTCCTGGTTATAAATATATCTCTGACGTCAGCAATGACGCAAGCACCGCTCCGGAGTCTCCTGAATGAATGAAGCCGCCTCTCTCTCTCTCTCTTTTTTATCAATGAAGCCGCTTTACGCTTCACCTCCTCCTCCTTTTCCAACCAAAGCATCCTCTCTCAGGTCAGAAACAACCCCCCAAAAAAAGATAACCCCACACGATCCTGGACCAAAAGACTGACCATAGGATAGAGGATGCTACATATATATAGATGTATATACACATATATATAAATATAGATAGATAGATAGATGGTGTATGGTGTATATAGTAGTCAGTTCTTTGTCAAGAAGTGAGAGAGGGATCGATACAATCCCAATAAGTAACCCTGGTCCTCCTTTTCCCGGGCCTTGTCCTCCACGTCCCCCTTTTTCTGTCCCTGTTGTGATTGGTCCATGAACCGACATTGTTTGAGAGGCTTTTTTTGGAGAGAGTCCTCCATTTCTCTGGGAGGCCTTAGGTTTCTCAAGTGTCCTCCTTTATGGGGAGGACGCTCTGCTCATCCTGGTCTTACATTTACTATCATCATCATCATGATCATCATCATCATATTATTATTATTATTATTAGACCTGCAACTTCATTTCCAGGAGGACCTCTGCCCAGCCTGCTCTTGCACTTACTATCATCATCATCATCATCTTATTATTATTATTAGACCTGCAATCTTGCACTTGCTATCATCATCACCATCTTCTTCTTATTATTACCATTATTACTAGACCTGCAACTTCAATTTCCACCCACAAAGGGTCTGTCATTTGCATTGCCATCCTCACATCCCAATGGCATAGAGAGGTCTGCCCTTGGCTTCCACTCCACCAAATGCACCTGAGGAAGTAGGCTGAAGCCTAGGTAAAGCTCCTGCTGCCAACTTCTTCCTTTCAGTGAGCCTCAAAAAGTGCTACAGGATCTATTATTATTATTATTATTATTACTACTACTCCTCTTGTCACTTACTCCAGAGTAAACAAGAGGGGTTTCTTGGCCTATGCTTATCATCATCATCACTACCAATACCAATAGCATCTACATTTCCATAACTCTATTATTATTATTATTATTATTACTATTATTTCTTTCCCTTCCACCTGCTCCAAAAATAATGGGAAGACGTTAAGAAAAGACAAGTCCGGGAAAAAGAGGACCGCTTAGTCCCCCCCAATAGGACCCCTCTGCCCCCCAAAAAGTCTCCCCGATCCCCCTCCTCCAGTCCTCACCTGGGGGTTGACCGGGGACCCCATGCTGGAGAAGGAGTCTGCGGGCGAAGGGTAGTAAGTGAGGCTGTCCCCGGCGGGGGAGGCGCTGCTGCAGCGGGAGGAAGAGGCCTCGTAGTCGGCGGCGAAGCCCTGGAACATCATCTCGGAGGAGGAAGAGGGAGGCAGGAAAGCCAAGGATCAATAACCAATAACGATCGATAATAATCAATAACCCCCCACCAAGGGGCTCCTGGAGAAGGCGCAGTGCTCTTCGTTCCTTCCTTCCTTCCTTCCTCCTCTGAGTTGTGCTGCTGCTGCTGCTGCTGCTGCTGGAGTAAAAAACCAGAGGGAGATCACCGCCTTTTATCCTCTTGCGGCAGAAACTTTTTTTTTTATGAATGGGACCTACGTCACAATCGGGAGGTTCCATCCGGGAAAGGGGTGTGTCTCTCTCTGTCTCTGTGTGTGTGTGTGGTCCTCCTGCTTCAACCTATGAGGATTCTTCAGCCGCGTGAATCTCTTCCTCTCCTCTAAAAAAATAAAAAGATAGGATGGGAAAGGAAATATAATACGATAAAAAAGGTCCTCAATTGAACTGTCAATCTCAATCAGCACTACTAAACTCCCCCCCCTACACTCTGCTACGAATGGTTCGGCCCAAGCTCGGGACCCCACTGACGTAAATGTCCTTATATGGTATACATCCTGTCCAGAGGGGTGTGACTGCCGGGAAGGGCTCCAGGGCTGCGGCCAAAAGGGGAGAGAGAGAGAGACCAAACGACGGCAGGCAGCAGCAGCAGCAGCAGCAGCAGGGGGAGCCAAGAGCAGCAGCAGACATTGCTGCTGCTGCTGCTGCTGCAAGAACCAGGGCTCTGGTTAAAGGGACAGGGCCTCCTCTTGTAATAATATTTTATTATTTTATTTTATTTATCCATAACACAAATACAGTATCTCTATACATCTTAATAATAATAATAATAATAATAATAATAATAATAAATAATACTTATTATTATTATTATTTATATACCGCCTCTCCAAAGGTTTACACATTTACATAAAATGCACAAACAATTTACATAAGTGATACATAAAATGCCTAAACCAAGCCTGTCCCCTAATTTTAACACCATTGTATTTTTATTGTTTTAAATGAGATGGTTTAATTGCATTTTAACTTTTATTTTATGTATTTTAATCTGTTGTAAGCCGCCCGGATTCCTAGTGATTAGGCAGGCTATAAATTATTATTATTATTATTATTATTATTATTATTACTATTATTATTAAACAAAGCATAACATATACAAACTAAATTTCTTTTTTTTAAAAAAAATAATTTTATTAATTAAAATTATCAATCCATTCAGTCAAACATACCAATCATAAATTGGTAATGTGTAAATTTACAGCGCTATATAAATAAAGTTTAATAATAATAATAATAATAATACATACATACATATTTTCAAAATGGCGAGTAACTGATGGGATCTCTTCCTTGTCTTAGAGGATCCTTCCATCCATCCATCTTCTCTTCTCTCCTTCTCAGCACCTTCTTCTTTCATGACTCCTTCCAACTTGCCTTAATCTTTCTACTCCTAAACTCACTTGATCCTTTAATCCTTCCATAACTGTCAATCAATTCATCTCTCGTATACAAACTAAAATTCCAACCCTCGTCCCTTAGCTAGAATCATAGAATCATAGAGTTGGACAAGACCACAAGGGCCATCCAGTCCAACCCCCTTCTGCCATGCAGGAACTCCCAATCAAATCATCCCCATTGACAGATGTCCATCCAGCCTCTGCTTAAAGACCTCCAAGGAAGGAGACTCCACCACCCTCCGAGGGAGTGTGTTCCACTGTCAAACAGCCCTTACTGTCAGGAAGTTCCTCCTAATGTTGAGGTGGAATCTCTTTTCCGGCAGTTTGCATCCATTGTTCCGGGTCCTGTTCTCTGGAGCAGCAGAAAACAAGCTTGCTCCCTCCTCAATGTGACATCCCTTCAAATATTTAAACAGGGCTATCCTATCACCTCTTAACCTTCTCTTCTCCAGGATAAACATCCCCAGCTCCCTAAGGCGCTCCTCATAGGGCATGGCTTCCAGACCCTAAAATGCACCCATCAAATTACAACTTGATTTATTAAATATTTAAAATGAATAAATGAGTTGAAGACTATATTATTCAGGAAAGCGTTTCTAGGCATTATGTGATTGTGATCTGACTGTTATTTGTTCTGATATTTGACATGTGATGTTTTTAATTCGTTGCCCACTTCTTTTATTTAATGCTATCTTGTATTGTTATGTATTGTTTCATATGTATTTTTGTTATTATCCTGTAGAATGTACGCCATTGGCAGGTTTTATTTTTTATCAATTTTATTAATTGTATGTACAGCACTGTGTAAATTTACGGTGCTATATAAATAAAGTATAATAATAATAACTTAAAATAAGCAAATTAAATTTTTTTAAAATAGGCTGGCATAGGAGGGACATTTGAGGCAAACAGGGGTGAACTACATCAATGAGCGAGAGGATCAGTCTGGGAAGGCCTGTCAGAAGAGGTCCGTCTTAATAGCCTTCTTAAAGGCATCAAGATTGGTGATATCACAGATCTCTTCCAGCAGGTCATTCCATAATTTAGGAACGGCAGCCGAGAAGGTCCTCTGAGTGACTGCAGCCAACCTGGTCTGTCTTGGCTGCATTAAAATCTTGTCTAAATTCAATGTAGATGATGAGGAAATTAGGGTCATAGAGTCCTAGAGTTGGAAGAGACCACATGAAATAGTTAAAGAATTCCCGTAGGATCAAACATTGATCAGAATGGAGACTGCAGTCAAGTAATAAGATGACGACTAGGAATGGGAAGGGCAGCTATGAAAGAACTGGAAAAGATACTGAAGAGCAAAGACATACAACTGAGCACCAAAGTCAGAATGGTTCAGGCCATTGTATTCCTAATTACCATATACGGATGTGAGAGCTGGATAGTGAAGGAAGCAGACAGAAAGAAAATCAGCTCATTCGAAATGTGGTGCTGGAGAAGGGTACTTAGGATACCACGGAGCGCCAAAAAGACAAGCAAATGGATTCTTGAACAGATCAGACCAGGGCTCTCCTTGGAAGCAAAGATGATCAAACTGAGACTATCGTACTTTGGCCACATAATAAAAAAGCACAGATCACTAGAAAAAACAATAAGGCTAGGAAAGGTAGAGGGTAGAAGAAAGAGAGGAAGACCACAAACCACAGCGAGGCAGTGGAGGATATGGAGATGCCTCATCCGCAGGGTCGAACCGACTCAAGGGCAGCTAACACAACAACAACAATGTAAATCTCTTTGCAGCAATGCAGTACCATCTTCAGTCACTAGGTGGCAGAATCACCCAATTTGCGCAGAGGAAAATGCGTCTGAGGAAGGGTCACCTTGGACGTTATCAGACGACGGAAATTGGAAGTATAATCCAATGGCAATCCGAACGCAATCATGGGGTTTCATGTTATTCCGTATGAGTGTATCTCACACAATTTCGGGCAAAAGAGAAGTCATTCCGTACCCAATCAATATTAACAAAAATACACTCATCCCTCCACATTTGCGGCTTTGACTTTTGTGGATTTGATTATTCACGGATTTTATTATGTTCTCTCTAGGAATATCTAAGTCCTCTGGCACAACTCTATGGCCACCTGTAACCAAAAGTCGCACTGGAGGACGCAGAGATTCCTAGAGAGAACACTCCACTAGGCATCTGTAGTTCTTCCAGCACCATTCTATGGTCAATGTATGTCAGATGTTGACCACAGAGTTGCACTGGAGGACCTAGAGATTCCTAGAGAGGTGTTATCTCAGTTAAAAACATACTGTTTTTGTTATTTGAAGTTTTCCCACATTCATGGGGGTCCTGTGCCCTTAACCCCAGCAAATGTGGAGGGACGAGTGTAATTTTAGCCATGTACATAGTTCATTTACATATACTGCCTTGTATCATTTTGTAATTTGACATTGTGCTCTTCCATTTTATATAGAGTTGTAAATTTATATCCTAATAATATACTGCTTTCATTGTACACATATGATTTTTTTCAGAATTACAGGTTATTGGACCATCTGTTTTCACTAAAATTTAACACCAATTCTTCTTCCCAAATTTTTATTGACTTATCTTTGATAAGGCAAGTTAATTTATCCATTTCCATTGCATCTACTATTTTCATTAGCCACTCATTTATTGGTGGTATCATTCCTTCTTTCCATCTTCTTCCAAATACCAATCTTGCAGCTGATATCAAATATAATATGCATTTCAAGTGTTTTCTTATCTCTTTCCTCTTTACCATATTGAGCAAAAATTGATCTGAACAGACCATCTTTCCAAGCTCTGAAGTCAATATGATGGGTTTTGACAGAAATAGGCTGTGGCATTCCCCTGTGTCCCTTTAAAATGCTAGAGGGATGGGGTGAGTGGGATAGGCTCAGTGGGGACAGAAAGGAAAGGCCCCAGTTTTTAAAAAATAAAATGAAAAATGAAAAAAAAATATGATTTTTTTAAATTGAAATATTTTTAATTATTATTTTTAAATTTCCTTTAAAAACATGACATTTTATGTCATTTGGGGGAGAGAGGGGTTGCGGATCACAGCAGGTAACACCATAATAGGGACAACCTTGTCAGTGGGGAAACCTTTACCTTTACCTTTTAAAATACATTTAGGCTTTCTGTATGATATAGTTGTTTATGTCACAACTATTGCCACTACATTCAGTAATATATGGGAATGACAATTTATGAATAACATTAGCACAAATAAGCATTGCTAAAGATTCTGTATGGTGTGGGATGGAAGGAGGTCAATGCGGGAGGTTACACCATGAGTTAGCGCACCGGGTGACGCCAACCCTAATAATGTCACTGGTTCCAAGAGTTCACAAGTACTACTTAGGATCAGCTCAGCACCTCATTTCTTCATCATGAAACAAGTCTACCCTTGCGATGTTATGTTATTTCACCATGATTTGCATGCTTTTAAAAAAACATGCTACAGAGGACATCTCCCTTCCCCAGCCACATCTAAAAAAGAGTATGGTTACCTCTGCGTGGCAGAAATAATCCAGTTCTGCACCGCTTTAGTTGCCTTGGCTCAATGGTATAGAATTCTGGGAACTCTAGTTTATTCCGGCACCAGAGCTATTATGCCTTGATAAGATAAGGAAAATGTTAGCTGAGGACTGTAACAAAAATGAATGAGATTAGTAGGACTGCATGGTCTACAATAGCAGCAAACATCGGTCAGAATGAATAAAACGCACATTCATCCCTCATAATAATTACTGTTCTGGATGGACATTGGTGCCAGAACAAACTACACTTCCCAGAATTCCATAGCATTGAGCCATGGCAGTTAAAGTGGTGCCAGACCAGGTTATTTCTGAAGTGCAGATGCCCTAGTTATCCAGTATAGAGTCCGGATAATGATTGTGGAGCTGTAGAATGGTTTTTCATTCATACTGATTTCTAAAATTCCAAGGCATGTCAACTTTCTCCTTTCTGGCAGCCAGATCCATGTTGTTATTTTTGTTGTTATGTGCCTCCAAGTTGTTTCAACTTATGCCAACCCTAAAGCAAACCTGTCATTGTTGGTTTTTTACAAGATTTGTTTGGGGGGGGGTGGGGGTGGGGTACAATTGCCTTCCTCTGAGGCTGAGAGTATATGACTCATCCAAGGTCACCCAGTGGGTTTCCATGGCCTGGTGTGGAATTGAACCCTGGTCTCCAGAGTCATAGTCCAACACTCAAACCACTAGGCCTCATGGCTCTCCACCAAGGTCCATCCAGAAGAGTAATTATTATAAGAGATTAATGTCTTTTTAATTCTTACCAGAGTTTGCTGCTATTGTAGGCCATGCAATCTTAATCGCATTAATTTTTGCTACAGTCCTCAGTTAACATTTCCCCCATTTTATCATTGCAGAAATAAAAGGGACAATCTGTTTTATGAACTCCCTTTGCAATCCTGCATGCCTGTAAGATGAGCTGATCTGGCAAGAGCTAAATATGAGTACATAATCACACTGTTTGCAGTTCCAGTCAACAATGTCAAGTTTGCAGCCAAACATTTTCTAATATGAATATTAGTCATTGCAAGAGTGGACTGAAACTCAGTAGTGCATATGTCTCCTTTCAGTTACATCAGCTTCAATTTATTGGCATTAAATAATATGCTAATTGCTTTATCTCCATCCATTTACATCTAGAGAGATCACTCTGTTAGTCTGGAATATCCGTATGCCAGGGGATTTTGTAGCACCTTTGAGATGAACTGTGGGTAAGAAGTTGTAGCATAAGCTTTCTTGGACTTACGTTACAAGATTCCTTTATTTACATCTATGTATCAACGTTCTTTTTCTTAGGGTTTAATCTTATGTATGCTTAGCTAGGAATAGTTCTCACTGATACTTGCACAGGGCTAGACTGTTAGACATTAAAGGTATTTTCAGGATAACCTTTTATAATGCTTTGTTCCATAGGTTGCAAGTCCATAGATTATATTATATTATATTATATTATACAATTGTCCCTCCCCAATTGTGGCTTTGACTTTTGCAAATTTGATTATTTGCGGATTTGATTAATACGTTCTCTCTAGGAATCTCTAGGTCTTCCAATGCAATTCTGCCAGAGGCTGGCCAGAGAGTTGTGTTGGGGAATCTAGAGATTACTAGAGAAAACACTTCTCTAGGCATCTGTAGGTCCTCCACCGTGATTATATGTTTAACTTCTGACAAATATTTTCCATAGAGTTGCACTGGAGGACCTAAAAATTCCTAGAGAGGTGTTCTCTCAGGTAAAAAAGAGAGAGATTATTTTTATTTGTGCTTTTTCCACTTTCATGGGGTCCCTGTACCCCTAACTCCAGTGAATGTGGAGGGCCCCCTGTACTGTGCTATTGTTATCCTTATCATTTCAATTTCTCTGGGTATAATAACAGAAGAGCAACACAGAAATGAGCAATGAAGGCGATGACATCTTCAGAAGTATGAAAATATAACATGAAAGGGTACCGATAGAAAAGAATTATTTTCACACTTAGTTAGATTTAACTTAAAACTTTCTAGAACAGAGGTGGGCCAGCTAAGGCCTCCAGATGTTGCTGAGCTGAAAATCCCGTCACTCCTAGTCAGCACAGCCAGTGCTGTCAGAAATGCTGGGAGTGGCAGACTACAGGTTACAATGAAAAGCAGGTCTAATTAAAGGCAATCCCCATCTGAAGTCGCTGAGGTTGTTCCAGTTCACGCAAGGGGAAAATAAATCACTGGCTCAATGGTAGGCAAAGTTACGACACTTCAGTTCATTTCCAGCTGGGTCAGCATTTCACCTTGTATTAATCATACATTCAAATGAAGGTGAAAGACCTAAAGCTGTAGCTCACATGCCATTTACTCAAACAGATGCAATGGATAGTAGCTCAGAGGTTTCAGACCTGTTTCTCAGGTCACAGGGGACTTATGCCAGGAGATTCCCAAATCCCTGACAGCGTAATACCTTTAAGTAGGCCGACTGAAAGGTGACAAATTTGGCAGTCCTTTGAGGTCTCCAGCTCTTTTTATTGGGCGAAAATTTCCAAAGACAAAGCAGATGGGGGAGGAAAGCCAGATTACGTTGGAGTCTGCATAGTTTTAAGATTAAAGAATGGGGAGAAATGCAATTTTCAATTTTCAAATATTCAGATAGGGCTCTAGCAGGTGATGCCATGGTTTCTAGTTGCACCTGGAACTGTCCCTGGAATGAAATGGAAGCAAGAAATGAAGGTATGTTTGAAAACACTTCCCACCCCACCCCACCCCCACCCCACACACACAATTTCTGAAAATATAGTTGGCCCTCCATATATGATGCTTTGACTTTTGCAGATTTTATTATTTGCGAATTTGATTAATATGTTCTCTCTAGGAATCTCTAGGTCCTCCAGCTCAAATCTGCCAGAAGTTGATTATAGAGTTGTGCTGTAGAACCTAGAAGTTCCTAGAGAAAACATTTCTCTAGGCATTTTGTAGGTCCTCCAGCATGATTCTATGATCAATTTCTGGCAGATGTTGACCATAGAGTTGCCCTGCAGGACCTAGAGATTCCTAGAAAGATGTTCTCTCAGGTAAAAAGGATAGTGTTTTTTAAATTTTTTCCCTCACCACTAACCCCAGCAAATGTGGAGGGATCACTGTATAAAATCTAGCTGTTACTGAGAATGGTCTCCATTTATGGTGACACACACAAGTTCCTTGACTCGTGGGGAAACAAAAGGAAACTACAGTAGTTTATATTAACAGTGGGAGGATGGTTCACATTGCTTCAGGCCGCATATAGTCCAGCGGTGGGAAACATTTGGGCTTCCAGATCTTTTGGACTACAACTCCCATAGCCCTTTGTCACTACCTGAGATTTCTGAAATTCAAAACCTATTGTGCATCAAACATTCTTCCACCCCTGCAGTCAGCTTCTTGACTGGCTTGCTTGCGATGTGAAGATTTTAGCAAAAGCAAATGTCAAATTCAATTATTAGGCTATGAGATATCTCCTGTGTACTTAATGTTCTTCTCTTAAATAACCTGGTTGTTTTGATGCTTGATTAATATTTGACATCTGCTGTTTTGTTTCTTATGATGTTTTAATTTGTTGTTTTAATCTATAGATTGTACGCCTTAGACAGGCTTTTTATATTTATTTCTGATTCTATTTGGTTTTTGTACAGCGCTGTGTACACTTACAGCGCTTTATAAATAAAGTTAATAATAATAATAATAATAATAATAACCCTTACATAGAACTGAAAGCAGCTAAATACCTTTATTGACATAATTAAGACAGTATCCAAATTAATGAGAGAGCTAAAATGTTAAGTTCTTGTCTTCTGTTGATTGTCCATCCTCGCAGTCATAATACTACTTCAGCTTTCAATAAACAGAATAAAACTGATAGCAATAGTCTCAGCTTCCAATTGCAGACAACAGCATTATGGTATCATGTTGTCCAGATTTCCAATGTGATTGAAAACATCTGAACCGACTAGTGGGTTCCGTTCCGAGGATGTATTTTACTGAAAGAAATGTATTTGATGAGATAGCAGATTTTTGAGTCAT
The DNA here is from genome assembly GCA_034509955.1 of Urosaurus nigricauda. Classification (NCBI taxonomy): domain Eukaryota; kingdom Metazoa; phylum Chordata; class Lepidosauria; order Squamata; family Phrynosomatidae; genus Urosaurus; species Urosaurus nigricauda. Next base: position 42,421,667 of record JAOEGL010000001.1, read on the forward strand.
GCAGAACATTTCTTCAAACAGCAGGGAACATCTGGAGGCAACCCAGGTATGACCTGATTCCATAACGGAACTGCATTTCCACTCTATTTCTGGAGCATCTATTCATGGAGCAGCTGAAGAGAGGGAAAAAAAGGAGGAGGAGAAGAAAAGAGGATGGCCAATAAACTAAGTTTATGGTATGTAATCTAAACCATGCAAATTATTGCCATGGGAACGCACCTTTATTGTTATTATAAATAAATTCCTGACTGTGTAGTGGAATTGTTTCTGTGTGAAAGTTTTGGTCTGGAAGGAATACCACACATGTCCCGTCCATATGGAAAATATAACCTAACCTCCTTCCTTGAAGCCTTGATGGGAGGGAGGAATGTCCGGAGCTGTGGAATATTCTGCACGTTTCAGATTTAACATGATCACGAGACGCTTAATCATTACAGGGCCTGCTCCCTAGATGAACTGGGTGGTTGTGTAATAATTGTAATAACATTTTTATTTTATGTTTTGTCTCTAGTCCTTCCAAAAGACAGCTCTGGGCATCTCGGGCCAGTTTTATTATTAATAGAATGTCCTAGAAATGAGCCATTGGAGAGCCAGTCTGGTGTAGTGGTTTGAGCGTTGGACTATGACTCTGGAGACCAGGGCTCGGTTTCCAGCTTGGCCATGAAATCCACTGGGTGACCTTGGGCAAGTCACACTCTCTCGGCCACAGAAGATGGCAATGGTAACCTGCTTCTGAACAAATCTTGCCAAGAAAACCCCATAATAGGCACCCCTTAGGGTCACCACAAGTTGGAAATGACCTGAAAGCACACAACATACTCACAATTATCCCACTGCCAATCATGGGATATTCATTGCAAATAACGGGATAATTGTGGGATGGTTCTGGAATTGACCCTAGTGTGATAATCTGGGAGGGATGGAAGGGGAAATCCTCTGGCGAGGCTCACTCTGTCCGGCCAGGGTGACCAGACGTCCTCACCAGAAAGGAGGACAAAGCACCACAAAATATAGGCCATTCAAAGACGAATGTAGGACATGACAAAACAGAAGCTCAAAACACTCAAATATAAATCCTTGCTCCTTGGTGTGCTCAAAAATGGAGGACGTTTTGGAATCCCTCCTGGAGAGAAGGCTGGAATGGAGGCAGGGTGCCCAGATGTCCTCACCACTAAGGAGGACATGCAAAAAGTAGGAGATTTAAGGGGGGGGGAGTCTGACCTGCCAAAACAAAAGCTCAAATCATATCAAGACAAATCCATAGAAGTACAAATCCAAAGGGAGGACATTGGGAGGGGAGAGAAGGCTGGGATGTTGTCCTGGCAAAGGAGGAGGAGGAGGTGTCTGTCTGGTGGCCCCAGCCTGGTCCTGAGCCAGGGCACTGCAGCAGCAGCTCTCCTCCTCCTCCTCCTTTTTGGGAGGCAGGCAGGCAGCCTGCCAGGGAAGTGCGGGAACTAGAGGCAGAGGATGAAGGAGGAGGTTTCCCGGAGCAGAAAGAAGAGAGGATGCCTTTGCTCTTTGGGTGCAAGGGAAGCCCAGAATAAAGAGCCTTCCAGCCAGACCTCTCAAGGAGAGGGAGGAGGAGGAGGAGGGGATGGCCAGGAAGAGCCACTGCTTTGTTGACATCCACAGCAAAGCCACTGGGCTGAGGGTTTCCAAGCACTGCACAGCAGCAGCAGGAGGAGGAGGAGGCTTTGCTGCTGCTGCTGCTGCTGCTGCTTCCCTGCTGCAGTCCCTGGGGCTCTTGAGCTCATCCTCCTCCTGGGTCCAAGGCGGGCTCAGTGATGATGATGAGGATGATGATGCTCTGATGATGCTTCCCTGGGATCTGGGCCAAGGAGGGAGGCACTGGGCCAGTGGCTATTTCCAGCTCCCCTCGTCACAGCAGCCTTTCAGGCCAGGTCTCCTGGGGGAGAAGGAGCCCATAAGGAGCAGGAAGGGGGAAACCAGGGGTGGCTGCCTCCACACTGCAGAAATAATCCGCTCTGATCCCACTTTCACTGCCATCAGGGGCCTCAGTAAGGTTGCAGGAAATCCCCTTCCTTGGAATTCACCTGCTTCCCTTTCAAAATGCTTTAAAAGATGGTGGAAATAGGGTCAAGCTCAGTGGGAAAGTGAGAAAGGAATGTTTTTTTTTTTAAATTAAAATTTCAAATTTCAAAATTTTAATATTTTTGTAAAAAATATTAAATTCTTTTGTATTTTTTAAAAAATCTTTTTAACTCCTCCCCCCCCCCACCATATTTTAACCACATCTTCACTTTGTATATGCAAATAGTTTTGGTTTTTTTTGTGGGTTTTTCAGGCTCTGTGGCCATGTTCTAGAAGAGTTTATTCCTTATGTTTCGTCTGCATCTGTGGCTGGCATCTTCAGAAGATTCCAGCCACAAATGCAGGCAAAACATGAGGAATAAACTTGTCTAGAACATGGCCACAAAAAGCCACAAAAAAACTATGGATGCCGGTCATGAAAGCCTTCAACTTTATACATGTAAATACATTGAGGTTGTGTGTGCATTATATTGTTATTTGAAGGTATAGTTTTTACTGTTGCTAGTTGTTTATGTCACAACGATTAGCATGACATTCAGTGATATGTGGGAATTAGGATTTACAAGTAACATTAGTGCAAAAAAGCATGACTGCTCTTGTGGTCTTTTCCACCTGTATGATTCTATGGTTCCTGGACAAAAAAACTGAAGATGTTAGTCATAGGCCTGCATTTTGCTGTTTTTGTACTCAGTTCAGATGGCAATAAAAAGATCTGCTTAATTTACTGTTTTGATATTACATTTGTATTCCAACTTTTCTTCAAGGAGATCAAGATAATGTACATGCCACTTTCCCTTCCATTTGTACCTTCAAACTCTCATACGAGGCTGGTTAGGCTGAAAGACAGGTTGCCCAGCAAGGTTCATGGATTGAATAGAGATTGTGTTTTGGAGGGTGGTGATTTGTTTAAATCTTTAAATCAAACCTGAGGAAACAAATATCTCCATTGCTAGAGGTTACTAGACAACATTTTGTAGGGCATCAAATGGCGAAAAAATTCAAGAGCTGCACCTATATGATATATCTTTCTAGAGCCAAGGAACCTGGACAGGCTTATGATGGGAATGTGGTTTCCCCCAGCATCATGGGTGAACACTGACACCACATCTGTGCGCACCAGACAAAAGAGGGAGGTTTTGCAAGTGCTTATCAACCTGCAACCACCACAGTGGCAAAGCTGAGTCACAGCAATGAACCATAACAATTCACCCTGGTTAAGCCAGCTCTCACCATTGTTGTCTACCCAGCCAAGTCTATGCTTGAAGCATCTCTGTGCCTGTGGAAAGAACTCACTGCAGCAGCCTTTGTAGTAATTGTTCTATGACAGCAGGGCCTTTTCAACTGGGATTGGTTTCAGTTCTGGTTGCCAAATACAGCAGGAGACCAGCCTGGATCTAGAGAGCAGATAAGGATTATAGATAATGCATATCAAGTGTCAGGCAAGACCTTGAGGAGAAGGAAGAACAAAAAGAAAAAGAAATCACCTTCCCCATTATATACATAAATTAATGGTATGCTAACAACAGTAATTATCTAGTCCACAAGCTCAAATGATCTACAACCTCATTAATATCATTTTCCCTGTTTTCCACTGCTAAGGAAGCCAGTGTGTTTCCAGGATGGAGGTAGTTCTGAGTTTGCAGCTAGATTTTATATTTTCAAAAACAGAAGATCAAACTGTTCTGCATTTCTTGCTCCCAGGATTCCTAGGCGAAATTTAAAATATGAGTGGGTAACCCATGGCCCTGCAGATGTTTTTGGACTGAAATTCCCATCAGCCATAGCCAGCATGATGAGAAGTTGCACTCCAACATCTGGAGGGCAACAAATTATCCACCCAACCTATAAAAATGTGATGTTACCTGCTTGTACCTAATTTTAAAATCTGCAGAACCCTCTCCCCGTTCCATCTCAGAACATCTTGCACATATCAAGACTTACTGCATATACTCATGTATAAGTCTAGAAATTTAGGTTTAAAAAATTGACCCAAAAAATTGATTCGGCTTATCCACGGGTCAACGTAAACAGTAAGTTAGTTTCCTCCTCCACCCACTTCCTGGTGTGTTTTGTAACCTCTTGCGTAGGGAACAAATCTTGAAAGACTGCATTATTTAGGAGTCAAATACAATTATTATAATAATGTAAATAAATTAGTTAACTACATATTGGAGGCACTAATTTGCAGTATTTCTTTTCTCTTTCGCTCCTCAATTGCCTCCATTCATCTGAAGTCTAGGAGTGGAGGAAAAATGTGCCCTCTACTTCTTGACTCTCTCCAGCTTCACTGTGTCTTGCCCAGGGTTCATAAATAATGGGGAAAGGGGCATACCATTTGACTTTGCAGATCCTCAGCCTTTCTCTAATGCTTTCCAGAAAAACAGGAGAGGGTTTGCAAAGAAAAAACTTCTATTCCTCTGTTTTGATATAGTTACAGCAGTGCTGTGCAGGAATGGCTTGGCAGAAATGTGTGTATATGAGTGAAATGCCCAAAACAACCTCAGAGGCCGAACAGGAAATCCAACCATTGCCTCTTATGTCTCAGCCAAGAACTCTTTCTTGATAGAATTATGATTGCTGCCATGACAGTTGCTGAAATGCTGTGTTGGCTGCTATGTGGTCAAGATAATTTGATAAAAGCTGATTTCTAAAGTTTTTCAGGAAATGGAATAAAATGCCGCTGAAGCATCTGTCTCCCCCCTCCCCCAAAGCTAACCTTCTTCCCCTTAAAAAGTTTCAATAAGACTACAGATTACATCATTTGCAGTCCTGACTGGAAGATCCCCAGTTTTGTCTTTGCAGAGCAATACAGAAGTACAACATGGTATAAATAATAATTAAAAGTAATAGTGAAGGTGGAGTAGGGAGCTGATGCTCTCTAGGGAGTAAAACCTTGCACCCAGAGAGATGTTAAGAAACTTGCTTACGTCTAAAACGCCACTTACCTAGCAATTAAATTTTTCTGCTCACTCCATTCTGCTCTTTGCCAGTTTCTTCGCCCTTGCCATAGTGCAACTAATTTAGCCCTTAGGCTTCTAAGCTGGAGCATTCAAATGCTTTGAGAAGCTTATTGCCATAGCAAAATCAGACCCCAGATAAGTTTTTTGGGGACCTGCAGAAACCGCCAGCCAGTATGACAGGGCCATAGGATGTGGAAAATTACTGGGGATTGTTGTCTTAAAAAGTAATTCAGACATTTGTTCAGACTCCAAGATAAGAACAGGACCCTGACACGCCATCCTCACTCTGCACAAGGCACCGTGAGATAATTTTGCCCATCATTCAAGTTTCAGGTTAAGGGAGCACACAGAGGTTGCCTTGCTCCTAAATCTAAAATTACTGCAGCTTGGAATAGGCAGGAAATGTTTATATTACCTGGCATCGATTGATGATTTGCCTTTTTAGACTACAAATCTCAGTTTCTCTTTCCAGTGTAAATCAGAACAGTCCTAAACCCCTAGGTAACTTTTCGGCTGGGAATGGTAATTATCAAAAGAGCAGATGTCTACCATATTCCCTTGGCTTCTTTGCCTTGTCTTATCAATCAATCATTTTAACATTTTAGCTTAGAGAATTAAGAGGAGTCACATAATAAAAAGTAGTACAGCAATGCTACTGAAAGTGGTGGTCTATGGACCAGTGCTGATCCACAGCCTATCACTTTCTACTTGTCCCCTACAAGTGTCTAGGAAAGACAGAACCAACCGTAGCCAACAGGTGCAAATATGATAGTCACTGTCATACAATTGGCAGTACCCACCTAGGATAGATTGATAATACTGTATACTCCTCTACATGACCTTTTGATACTGGTACTTGAGACAAAATATGTTCTGCCACCTCATCCTGCCAACTATATAAAGAAATAAATGCATACATGTTATAAACTGTGTCTTAAGTTCTTCTGGTCAAAGGCTAAAATCTATAGCTCTCCCATAGCAATAATTGTATTGTATCACTCACATGTCATTCATCCACAGGAGGAAAGCAGGATGTGGACAGTCAAATTGCATATAAATACATTTCCTGCTCATAACAGCTGAGAAAAAAGTGGAAGCATGTGTATGTGCATGTGTTCCTACAGGTGATTGCCACTGTTTTCTGGCCTCCAAAGTCTGGTACATACACTGTGATTTTTACATGAGCCCAGAAAGTGCAGACTGCCAAGGGGCTGCCATACTTTCCAGTATTTCACAGATATAAATCGGAAAACAGATGGCCAGGCTACATCAGAGTGTGGCCAAGATGCCAAAAGTCACTACTGGAGAATATACAAGCTTAGGAAAGGCTGAAGTGATTTGGTTTTACCTGTGCCTGCTGGGAAGGGCAAGAGTCCTCCCTTTCTTTCTGATAAGTTAATTGCATGTAAACTACTTTTGCACTTTGAACTCAGTTTGTAGCAAGCAACTGAAATAACCAGAGGACAAAGGGGGAAAGTGGGACATTTTAGAAGCAGTTGTAAACTTGGGATGACATAGGATTTCTCTGGATTGCCCCTGACAACTCAAGACAGTTGGAGGATATATGGTGGAGTGCCAGAGTAAAAACTGTTCCCCACTTCAGTTGCCCATCCCACCTTTTAAGTTTGCACACTCAGGATACTTCACATTCCTGTGGCAGAATACTTATAAAGTGAACAAAAGACTGAATGCAGAGATGAACAAACCTTGAATATTTGTGCTCTGCCCTGCATGCCAGCCCACCAAATATGATTTTAGAGAACTGCTGCCCTCAAGCTTTTCCTAGGATTATTTTATGCCAACTGGCCATGTTGTTTTGCAAGTCAACACAAAAACAACAATGTTTCTGTCATTTCTAACTATTATTCTTCAATATGGGAAATGGAAGACGGGAGTAAAAAAACAAATACACAGGAAGCAGAGACATGGAATTATCCAAATGTATTAAAGCTGCAAATTGAAATGCATTGAAATCAATAAGCCAAGCCAACTTGTTAACTATATTACAGAAACTGATCAGCACTTGTATGAAAGTCCTTTCCACCCTGGCAAGTAATAGTCTCTTGTTCCAGATACTGTACAGGAAATAATAGTACTGTTCTTTCTTGAACCACAGGAGGAGCTTGAAGTACAATCCTGTAGGATTTAATAGTAAACTCAAGCACATTATCACAACCCAAAGGCATTCAGCATACTTTATAGTGATAGGATGTTTGTGTAATAGGAGTGCATGTTCTAAATATGTTTGGAACCTATTTGTTCTTAATGAACAAAAGTAATTCAAAATCTCCACCATCTGAAAGTCCATGTCTCATTTTTTCCCATCTTTCAATCTGAACCATAAATATAGTAGTATTTCTATTTCAGCAGAAGACAATGGTTCTGCGTGAATCTAATCTAACTGCTGCATAACAGCTAGGAAAGTCTGTATCACTCTGGTAACAACACTGACTTTCTTTTACTTTACTTTACATTAAGCCTCTTACTGAAGCATCCCTCCTCAGGTTTCTTTACTCTAGATTCACAGCTAGGCAACTTGTGGCCCTCCAAACTTTGCCAACCTACAGTTTCCACCTTCCCTCACCATTAGCTATGTTCACTAGGGCATGCAAAATCTGGAAGGCCACATATTGCCTATCTTTGTCTCCTTTCCTTTATAGAAATGACTCTTTAAAATTAAAGATTAGTTGTTCTCCACAAGTGACACTGAAATAGACAGAGTTACGTAAGAATACTACTGGTGCTTGCTCAGGAAATTCCACAGCAGAATCTCTCCATGTATTGGACCCCACATTAGTTCATATTGAGGGGATACCATTTGTCTTGCCTCCCTCTATCACCAATCTCTTGGGTTGATCCTTCCTACACTCCTGGTTACTCACTTTGTGGCTGGTAGCTTTCTTCCCAAGCGACTGCTTCACTTGCTTGATAAAGTGGAAGGCTGTGAGCCAGTGGCATCATGGACAGGGCAGTGTACAGGGGTTGCAGCCCACACTGGGTGAAATCCAGAAGAGGGGTTACACCCAGTTGGGACCTCCTCCCTCTTTGAGGCAGGAGGAGCACATGTTCGCCCTTGCCGGCTACTCGATCCCTGGGTTTCTCTCCAGGGGAGAAAGCCTGAGAATGGAGGAGTGGAAGGGCAAACACGCACCCTTTCTACAGTGAATAACACCATAGTTAGTGACACCACTGCTGACAGCCAGTGTGGTAAAGTGGTTTGAGCATTGGACTACAATTCTGGAGAATACGTTTTGAACCCCGATTGGCCATGGAGACTTATTGGATGACCGTGGGCATGTCATACACTCTCAGCCTTTGAGGAAGGCAAAGGTAAACTCCACCTAAACAAATCTTGCCAAGAAAAACCCATGATAGTTTAGCCTTATGGTTGCTATAAAGTGTATGAGTTGAATGCACACAACAACAACAAAGTGGAAGATGTAGTAAGAAAAGAGGGTGACCACATTACAGGAGAATGGACTCAATCAAGGAAGCCACAGCCCTCAGTTTTCAAGACCTGAACAGGGTTGCTGATGCCGTTGTTGTTGTGTGCCTTCAAGTTGCTTCCAACTTATGGTGACCCCAAGGCAAGATTATCACAGGGTTTTCTTGGCAAAAATCATTCAGAGGGTTTTTTGCCAGTGCCTCACTCTGAGCCTGAGAAAGTGTGACTTGTCTAAGGAGATTATCATACAATGGGAATTGGAAGTATAATCCAATGGCAATCTGAACGCAATCATGGGGTTTCGCGTTATTGCATGAAAGCTGATCACACGGATTTTCGGGCAATGGGAAGTCCTTCCGAATACAAACATGGGGTTTCACGGTATTGCGTGAGAAACTATCACACACAATTTAGGGCACTTGGGAGGCAATTTTGGGCAGTTCTTAACATGATGAAGCAATCACATTAAATTTGTTGAACTAGTGAATTCACTCCATTCCTAACTGGCCCCACTTTCATTTCTTTCGAAATTGAGAGAAATTACTCCCGTGTGATAACGTTCTAAGGTCACTTGGTGGGTTTCCATGGCTGAGCAGGGATTTGAACCCTGGTCCCCAGAGTTATAGTGCAGTGCTCAAACCACTAATCAAGCTAGCTCTGTATTCATAGTGCAGAATTATCGTTCTGTTATTACACTTTAAGTGCCATGGTGCAATCCTATGAAATAACAATAGCAAGTACATTTTTATACCACTTATCAGTGCACTTAAGCACTCCCTAAGTGGTTTACAATGTGTAAGCTAATTGGCCACAGCAACCTTAGTACTCATTTTAGTGACATTGCAAGGATGCCAGGGTGAGTGAACCCTGAGCCCCTGGCTGGTATTGAACTCACAACCTTGTGGTTTGTGAGTGAATGGCTACAGTACAGGCATTTAACCACTGTGCCACCAAGGCTCCTGGGATTGGCAATTTAAGAGGAGCATTTAGAATAATCAGCCAGAGCTCTCTAGTGCCTCGTCAAACTATGAACTCTATAGGATGGAGCATGACAGTTAAAGAGGAATAATAGTGCTATACAGTGGACCGTTTTCTTATGCGGGGGATCCATTCCACACACCCCAGTGTAAGGGGGAAAGTGCATATGCTCACACCCCATTGAAAATAATGGGGTGCGAGCCTGTGATGAGGTGCAATGCATACACTGCAAGTGCTCGCACCATTGTTTTTTCCCCTGTATGGATTCCATGTAGGCTGGAAGCCGCATATAGCATGCCCGCATATGGTGTGGGCACACTGAAATTGTGTAGTGTGAATGGAGGGGTCTCTTATTTATAGGGTCACCATAAGTTGCTGTCATCTTAAAACCAAATAACAACAACAGCAACATTTCTGTTTCTAATATTGTGTTCCCATCAAGTATGGAACAATAGCAGTGTCCCAAGGATCTAGGAGAAAAAAGAGTGAACCCATTTCACCCATTTTGAAATCTAGCATAAAAACAGAGTGATAATGACAGACATCTGTTGTAGCTAAAAAGAAACAGATTGAAATGCAAGATTCTGGCTGCTCATTTTAGACAGTCTTACAAATAGCACTGGACAGCAAGATGCCTGAATATTATGCAGATCCAGAAAAAAGCTATTTACTAATGTAGTTCATAACATAAAATACTTCACTGCAAGAATGGAAATAGCAACACAGCTAAAAGAGAAGGCTGCAGGTTATTGAATGTCTTCCACTAAGGTTTGCTTTCCTAAAGCAGGTTTAACAGTATATGCAATGCTCCCATAGTCAATGTAAAACAAGGAATATTTTTCCATCATAGCAGTTCTCATATATCCAGGAAATTGCTGTACTTCATTATCTCATATACTGTAAAGACTTCAGCTCTGAATATATGTTAATAGTTATTATTTTGATAGGTTTGCTACATGTCTGCTGCTGCCCAAACGACTCAGGCACAGAAGAACTGTGCCTGTGACTGGATGCTTGCATTTTGAGAATGGCTCTGGTTAGTACTTGGATGGGAGAGCACCAACAAATACCAAGTGCTGTAGGCTAAGCAATCGGCCCTCCATAGCCAAGTATTTTTTATCCATGGATACAAGCATCCATGGCCTGAAAATATTTTTTAAATATATAAATTCCAAGAAGCAAACCTTTATTTTACCATTTTATATAAGGGGCACCATTTTACTATGCCATTACATTTAATGGGACTTGAGCATCCATGGATTTTGGTATCCCTGGGGGTCCTGGAACCAAACCCGGCAGATACCAAGGATCCACTATATTTCAGATGATGGAAGTGGCGAAACCACCTCTGATTATTCCTTGCCTAATAAAACCCTGTGAAATGCATGGGATTGCCGTAAGGCAACTTGAAGGCAGATTACCCCCCCCCCCCCCCACGCACACACATGGCAGATTGCTGGGGCAGTATCTCTCACCTAACCTTCCTCTGCTCTTGCCTGATCTGTAAATTCAGTGGTGCTATCAGGGCAGGGCCTTGGGGCTGCAGTCCTAGGCAACACTCTGCAGAATGATCAGAAGGGCTCTCAAACAGGCTGGCTTAACTGAAATTTTAAGCCAGTGAAATACATATTACCTAAAAAGATGATTAGGTCGCAAAATGGTCTGACTGCATTATCCTGGCCATGACTGGGACTCACGCTTACACTGTTCACCTTCACTTTAAAGCTGGGAAAGTAAACACCATGGAGGGAGGGAAAGAGGAGGTGATTAAGTACTAATAAAAAATTAGAACGGTTAGGGCAATCCCATCTCACTGTGGTTCACACACTGTTCTTAGTAGCAATAGCAAGCAATAGTATTTCTATACCACTTATCAGTGCACTTAAGCACTCCCTAAGCAGTTTACAATGTGTAAATAAATTGCCTCCAACAAGCTGGGTACTCATTTTAGCAACCTCAGAAGGATGCCAAGCTGAGTCGACCCGGGAGCTCCTGGCTAGTATTGAACTCACAACCTTGTGAATGTGAGTGAGTGGCTGCAGTACCAGCATTTAACTACTGCACCCCCAGGGCTGCCAGTTTAGTTTTGTGATCCAAGAGAAACATAAACCAATAGCCCTTACCTTGTAATAGTTACTTTTTTGGACTGGCTAAGATATTTTCCAGTAATTTTTCAAGCTCTGATCTTCTCCTGAAATTTGTAGTGTCTGATGGTATTCACAAGTATGCTGCCTCCAGAGTTCAGGAATCTATTTAGTTATCCTCGCTAATACATTTTTATAAATATATCCTTAGTTAGTTTACCTAGTTACTTTTTAAAAAGCCATCTCACTGATATTTATACACTCGGAGAAGGCATTACACATGATTACACAACAGGTGGGAATTATGTAGTTCATTGATTAAACTGGGTGCCCAAAAGCCAAGTGGGTGTCTGTTTGGACACACAACTGTTACTTTCAAAATGTCTTGCCACACAGCTGATGGCTACTGCTCCATTTCAAAATTCAGTTCTGAAGCTCAGTCTCTCAGTACAAGTCATCAATTAACAGTGGTGAAAGTGGATTTTCTGGGGTGGAGCAAGGGAAAGTGACATTAATGACAGTCACAAGTGAACATTCATTTACATGAAGACAGATGGAGGAAATTAATGCCTGACAATATCTCCCTATACAAACCTACAGGGGGTAGGTTAAACCCATGGAGGAGGACTTTCTCTTGGTCCCACCACTATCATGGGCTTATTTGGTGAGGACATGATAGAAAGCCTTCTCAGTGGTTGCTCACACCCCTTGGAATTCCTTTCTCCTGGAGGCAAAACTGGTTCCCTCCCTGCTCTCCTTTTGCCAGCAAGCAAGGACCCTTTTGTTTATGCAGACTTTAAATGTTTAATTGTTTGAAAAGAGATTTATTGGGGAGGGGTGATTTTAAACTGTTTTAATGTGATTATTTTTAATTGTCTTTAAAATGATATTGATCAGTTTTTGTTTATTCTCATTGTAAGCTGCTTTGCATCCCATTCCAGGAGAAAGGTAGCATATAAATGAATGAACAGATGGTGTGCAAAAAATCTTTACAAAGTTGAACAAAAGTAACAGTTGTATAGAGTAGGTATTGTTCATAATGAGAAGTACTTGAACAAATGAATGAAATTGTCTTCATGCAGCTGTAATAAAGGGTTCCCAAGAAGGCTACATTACAATTTGCTCTCCCATCTGCCAAAACAGATTATAAAAATATGTTAATGTAATATTAAGATTAAAACCATCTTTCCATTTTGCAAAAGCAAAGAACCATGGCACTATGCCTTTTAAGCTAGGAAAATATTTAAAACGGTAAAATTAAGATGAAGTACCTAACTTAATAAGCTACTGAACTCTAAAACATCAAAATATTCTGAGGCTTTGATGCTTTTGTGGAGCTGTTGATTGCTTTTTATATTTCCTGCCATAAATAGCAGAGTTAAAAATTGTGGGTGTTGGTTTTTAAGATAAGGATTCGCTACTGTTACATTTCCTGTAGATTGGAAACTGAAGGCTACTGTTATTTATCATAAGCTAATATTTAATGATAAAAATATATTATGACATTCTATCAAGCACAGTCTTTTTAGCATCCGCTTTTCTATTTCCGGCAGAATATAGGTCATCATCTTCCATCCAGTTGTCACTATATCTTTGTTTCATTTTTTTTCTTTTGCCTCATCCAAAAATAATTTCATTGCATCACTGAAAGCCCAGTGTGCAGTTTGCTGAGACAGGGCACAATTTAAGGCTGCTAGATTCAACATGCATTTGAACAACCTTCATTGACTTGAAGAGACAAAAGGGCATCCTTTGCCTCACAATAGAATCAGTGCTAGAATGGCCCACATTAATTTATGGATAACATTCTAAACTCCTAGGCTTATTTGTATCCCTAAGGAGGGACTTATAGACACATTGCATCTTATGGTATACATGCAGCTCTGCAGGCCGCTTCCATCTGTCAAATTTACTGCTGCAGACCTATGCACAGTTACTTGCGGCTAAGTCTGTTCACTATAGTGTAACTTGCTTCTGAATTACCCTATGTAAGATGGTATTTTAAATTTATTTAAAACAAAGGTGAGCAAAGTGCATCCCTGGGCCCTCAAGGCTCCTCCAAGGCTGTTTTTGTGACCCTCACCCTACCATCCAGACTCTATCCTTCTTAAGGCCAAAAAAATAAAAAATAAAAATTGAATTGTCACTCCAGAAGCATTCAGAAACATCAATTCATCTTTTAAACAGGTTGACACACACACATATATTATTAAACAACAAACACCCATTTTTCAAATCAGGATGTGGGCTTCTGTCTTTTTCAGGTTTGTGTATGTGTGGTATTCTGAGCTGACCCAGAGAATCCCAGGAGTAGAAAATTTCACTCCCAGATCCACTGGAGTTGGCCACCTCTGCTTTCAAGGCATCAAAATAGTCCTGCTATGTTGTCTTCTTTCTAGGAGAAAAGGAGATTGATTCATCAGTTAATTTGTATTTTTTCTATTATTAATACTTGCTTCTTGGAACCCTCTTAAATAAGTAATAATAATAATAATAATAATAATAATAGTTTATTTATAGCCCGCTCCTCTGTTCATACACTCGGAGTGGGGTACAAGTAAAAAAAAAACATAGATTAAAACAATCCCATGACCCATTTCCAAACCTCCCACCCCTTAAAAATAGATTAAACCGGCAGTGATTAAAACAGTAATTATTTAAAAACTTAAAAATTATTTAAGTGCATTTTTTCTTGTGGTAGCTACATGATCTACTACAGGATCCATTTTCTTTTATGATTGATTCTTCTAATTTACAGATCTTGATTATCAGTGCACAGTTGGAAGAGACTTTGTGAGGTTTACATCTCATATTAGCATATTTAAACCTGAAATCTATTGCTTAATTTTAAGTATATTAGACCCACTCAATTGATTACTGAGTACAGTAGTGAACCCCTTTACAGCTTAATTCCATTGATTCAATGGATTTACTCTTGGAGCCCTGGTGGCACAGTGGTTAAATGCTGGTATTGCAGCCACAATGTTGTGAGTTTGATCCTGCAGGGCTCCAGGCTGACTCCAGGCCTTCCATCCTTTCATAAGTCAGTAAAATGAGTACAGTACCCAGTTTGTTGGGGGCAATTGGCTAACACGTTGTAAACTGCTTAGAGTGCTTAGCACTCTAAAGCAGTATAGAAATGTAAGTGGTATTACTATAGTTCAGGACTAAATAGTGTTTAAGGTTTAAGTAGTTCCTCAACTGAACCTATCCAATTTGCTAAAAACCGAGGTTTTGGAAATGAGAAAATTATGCAGCTCTTTTAAATATAAATGTTAATAAACAATGATAGGCAATAAAGTTGTGAAATATGAGGATCACAACATACACCTTGACACCTTAGTCATATGTATATTTTCCAGGGCTGGAAGGAAGACTGGAAATATGAAGACCAAGTGGCAGAGGTGGGGGGAAAGATAATAACTGAGATAACAACTCTCTTAAAAGTGAAGACTGCCCTTCCAAATTTTTCCAATTTTTTTCAGAGCATTCACCATCTCTAAGAAAGAGTAAACATACGTTGAGAACATGCCATAATACAAATGAGTAAGATGAGGAGCATTTTACCAACTCAGAAGCAAAAAGAGATGCTATCTATTCCTGCTAATGTTGGCTTCAGCTTTAAAATTCATATTTGAATTGGTAACTACTCCACCTCAAGAAGTAGAACTCCTGTCAACATTGCACACCATTTGGTAAGGAAGCCACTGGGTTCTGTTCACATGCTATTAATCTTCTTTATGTTGGGTGTTCCCACAGATTAAATTTCAGGGAAAGCCCAATTATATGTTCAAAGAAACCCAGATCTTACATGCAATGAGGCAGGTTAAACTTGCTGTGCAACTTACTGACATGTAATTGTAAGACAACACTAATCTCCTCCTTTCCAGGCAGACTTTATGTATTTTTCTCATGCCAAGAAAAGAAATCAGGGAAGGAGCAATTTGGGACAGAAATTGATAGATAAGGAGTTAAATCAGAGATGGGCATCTTCTGCTCATCCAGATATTGCTGGACCACACTAGGCAAGATAAATAGTGGTAAGGATTATGGGCATCTGGGAATCCAGGAGGACCAAATGTAGTTCTGATTCTTTCTCACTTTAGAAGATCCATTCAGCTTAAGGATTAGTGCTAAGTAACACTATCAGCCAGGGTGACCAGACAACCTCCTTTTCCAGGACAAGTCCTACACTTCAACCTTATGTCCAGGAGGAATTCCAAAATGCCCTATATTTTGAATATGACTAAGAAGCCCATTGAGTAACTCCGAGAAACAAACGTGACCTCAGCTCTGGAGGCAAGTCTTGTCTGCTGCTGCTACTGCTCCTAGGAAAAAAGAACTTTAAAAGGTTCCATCCTATCCTTCTATTTGCAGTGATGACAGCATGTTAAAATATAATAAAATAAAAATAATAAAAACAGAATATGTACTATATCTGTAAATAAACCATATGAAATGAATTTATATTTATATTATTGTTTTCAGCTTTTATTTTGTAATGTCCTATACTCTTCTTCAGTATCTTAGCTTTTGCAGTGCTGTGTCCTCCTTTGCAGGAATGACACCTGACCACCCTGCTATGGGTGGTATTCTGTTATAAGGACATTAATGTGGCTGACATAAGTATATCTCTTTTTATATGAGACACAGGGAGCTATTCTGTAGCTCAGTACCCCCTATCCAAAATACAGTGGGCCCGTAGTATCCCCTAGGGTTTGGTTTCAGGAGCTCTCGGGTGGATACCAAAATCTGTGGATGCTTGAACACTACTAAATACAGTGGCATAGTAAAATGGCATCCCTCATATAAAGTGGCAAAATCAAGGTTTGCTTTTCGCAATTTATATATATTTAAAAAATATTTTCAAGCCATGGATGGTTGAATCTGTGGATAAGGAATCCATGGATACAGAGTATTCCCCCTGCAGTTATCAAGCCTTCTGAGGGGCTGCTGCTGTTTATCAATGAGGAGGGGAGAAAGGAAACAATTCATGAAAATGCAGCTGCTCTGAGCTCCCAGAGGAAGGAAAAGTAAGGTGTATGCCATCTGTAAATGTACCCTCGTTTCTTCCCTCCTCTGATCTGCAACTATTGGCTTCTTCATTGTTTGAATTACTTTACCTCTTCTTGACTCCAGCAGCACTAACAGGGGGCCCTTTCAGCTGCTGGAGTGGAAAGGAGAAGGATATGCCCTGAATGGGCAGAGTGAGACCACCTGATCAATGTAGTATCTTGGCCCATGTCTTCTGGGAGTTTAGAGTCAAACACTGGAGAAGACAAGTTTTGGAAGCAAGAACACATATGATAAGAGGGAACCAAAAATGTTCTTGTCAAGAAAACTCCTTGATAGGGTCACCATAAGTCAGAAATTACTTGAAGGCACACAACAACAACAAACTTGCAGCCCAAGTAAATATAACTACATATTAAAAGAGTTGCACACACTGTACATACAACACTAGCAAGTCCATGTTACAAGGCACACAACCCAACACATAGCTGGAATTCTCACAGCACTGCATGTGTGATAAATGCATAAATTAATTTTGATATGGCAGTACCAGAAGTTCAGCTTAAAAGATTAACTGTCTGGATCTTGCACAACCTCTGAATAACAATTGCCAATTTATTGTCTAAAAGGAATTTGTCTGGAAAGTCTGTCAGTCAAGGTTAGGTAGGTGCCCAACCCTGGGCCAGGCAGGAAATAGATATGCAGCCTACAATCTGTGCTCCACCCGCACAACAGCAAGGAAGAGAATGTGTAATAAAACTGACCAATCATCTGAAAGTGGCATTAGTCCTGCTAGGATAAAGTACTATTTACACATAGTACCTACTAGAGTTCAAAATTATTAGTGTCATCAGACAGAGGAAGTAATAATATACAGCTGCTTTTGGAAGGAAGTAGAAACCAAGGCACAGCCAGATAAAATGAAGAGGAGAAAGGCAGCAAGGATGAAGAACACAACATGAAAACTGTTAAATTTCAGATCTGGTCTGAGTGCAGTTCATGCTCTTCAATAGATAATAAACACACATTGGCATACATATTATCAATACAAATGTCCATGTACAGTGAAGAACACACAATACCGTCAGGTGCACAGCCACACACAATCATACAATGCTGCATGTGTGCACATATACAAATATTTTCAAGCCATGGATGCTTGAATTTGTGGATAAAAAATCTGTGGATATGGAGAACTGACTGTACATGGACAAACATGAGATAAAACAAATAGATGAATGTTACCACATTAATAGATCAGCACATCCCAATCCCTTCGTAGGAGATTATCACACGGAGGCTTACTGTCCTTAAAACGTAGCTAGATTGTTCTTTAAGCGCGATGAAATCATCATGGAGGTGTCCTACTATTAAAGGATTTGCAGAGCTGCCATTTCCCTGCATAACAGAAGTTCCCATTATGCAGAGAAATGGTGGCTCCACAAATGCTTTAATGATGGGATGTCTCCATAATGATTTCCTCACAGGAGACAAGCTCTTTAGGGATGATCTAGCCACATTTTAAGGACAGTAAGCCCTCCATATAATAATCCCCACAGATTGCAACAGCACAAAATTCCATATGTAGATTGTTACATATGGACACAATTTCATTATCTAATATATGTATACACTGTGTATTGTGGGAAGGTGTGTTTTGCTATACAGTGGGCATACCTTCAATTTCCACATAGTGAAAATCCAGCATCCCAAATCATTAAATATGACCATATACTTCCCTATTAATTCCTACAGACTGTGCCGCCTTCTGCACCCATCTTCTGTCATGTGTGAAAGGCTCCTTCAGTCCACAGAGGCATCAGTTTGCAAAAGGCAGCAGGACAATGAACAACTCAAACCTTTTAGCCCAGCATGCCCACGTATCTTCCACTTCCACAGAGAAGTTGCAGAGGGGCTAACAATAACATCCATAAAAATGTAAGCAGCAACGGATACACCTTAACATGTGCCTGTTGTATGCATGTGCATGTGAACAGATATGCATACTTCGTATTGGTATAGCAGGTACACAGCACCAAAGACACAAACGTGGTGCATCCTATTCTGCAGTTCCCCCTTTTCTGTACAAGAAAGCCCCAGACAAGAAAGATAGATATAAAAATACAGAAGATAAAGATATAAAAAGAGGGAATACAAGTTGAATCTTATCTGAAATGCTTGGGACCAGAAGTGTTTTGGATTTTGGAATATTTGCACATAAATAATGTAGTAGGCAGCTATGAAAGAACAGTGACACCTCAGTATCCACAGACTTGCCATCCGCGGATTCAAGAATTCCGCAGATGGCAAGCTTCACATTGCCCCCCTCGGTGGCACATGCACATGCCTCTGCTGCCATTAGGGATAGCCCGCATTGTCCCCAGTCGTGGCACATGGATGTGGTTGCTCTGCCATGAGTGACAATGGGACGTAAAGTAAACCCCCATCCTGTTGTCCCTAATGGTGGCGTGGCCGCATGCAAGCACCACCATTGGGGACAATGGAAGCTTATCTGAAGTCCCTTTCTCCCTAATGGCGGCACAGCCACATGCACACACTGTCACTGGGGACAATGGGGGCTGTCCCTAATGGTGCCGTGGCCAGATGCATGTGCTACCATTGGACAGAAGGGGACTGGAGGATCCACGGTTTTGGTATCCATAGGAGGGGGTCCGGGATGGATCCCTCGCAGATACCAAGGTCCTCCGAACTAGAACATATTCTAAAGAACAAAGATATACAACTGAGCACTAAAGTTAGAATCATACAAACCATTGTATTCACCATGTATGGATGTGGGAGCTGGACAGTGAAGAAAGCGAATAAGAAGAAAATAAATTCATTTGAGATGTGGTGCTTGAGTACTGAGGATACCATGAACAGCAAAAACCACAAACAAATGGGTCCTTGAACAGTAATTTTATACATAATATTTTTAATAATTTTGTGCATGAAATGAAGTGTACACTGAATCATCAGAAAGCAAAATGTCACTACATCTACTTAAGACTAGTTAATTTTAGGGGGAGAAGGGAACAGGTCTTCGACAATTGCATGGTTTAACAAATAAATAAGGATAAGAGTATGTGAATGAAGGTATGAGAAGGATAGAAAAGAGAAAAAAAGAATGGAGGTCAGCAGTGGAAATAAGATGAAGTGGGGTGGAAGAATGAGTAAAGAAATGAAATAAATGAAAAGGAATATGGGTAAGAAGGTTAAAGAAAGGATGAGGAAGGTAATGTAGAATGAGAAACAGGAATGAAAGAAAGGATGTATATGGGAGGAAATAAGGAAATAGTAAGTGACATGAAAAAAACAGAAGTGCCAACATGAGGGAAACATATAAAATGTATATAACATAAACAAATGTACCAGTAGTTGGTAAAAAAAAAAAATACATAATATGAGTATATATTGGATAATACTACAGTTGGCCCTCCACATTTGCGGATTTGACTTTTGAAGAATTGATTATTCACAGATTTATTATGTCCTCTCTAGGAATCAATTCTTCAAAAGTCAAATCCGCAAATGTCCTCTCTGAGATCTCCAGCATGACTCTGCCAAAGGCTGGCCATACAGTTGTGCTGGCTGGAAGACCTAGAGATTGCTAGAGAAAACATTTCTCTTGGCATTTATAAGCCTTCTTCTATGGTCAATTTCAGGTAGATGTTGACCACAGAGTTGCACTGACTTAAGAGATTCCCAGAGAGTTATAGTCTCAGGTTAAAAAAAAGATAGTGTTTTTTAATTATTTGTGTTTATTCCATTTTAATGTGTTCCTGAACCTCTAACTCCAGCAAATGTGGAGGGCCCACTGTGTATAATATTTGTACAGAGAGAGATTGAAGTCAGCAGCATAAGCTTTCATAGTCTTAAATCCAGTTCCTCAGACACATTTGGTCAGATGCATGCATATAATATTAAGAGACTTTGATGATGGGACATTATAATGTTAAATTTTATGATATTTGTATTATTGTTGTTGTATGATTGTGTTTAGAAAATATTATACAAATATTATAAAGTTACACCTTTGTTTCCATATATATATATATATATATATGGAAACAAGGGTGTAACTTTATAATATTTGTGTTGTTGTTGTTGTATTTTTGTGTTTGGAAAATGATTTTTTTTTAAAAAGGAAAACAAAGGTGTCACTTATGATATTTGTATTACTGTATGATTGTGTTTGGAAAATGAATAAAATATTATTATTGTTTTAAAAAGGAAAACAAAGGTGTCACTTTATGATATTTGTATTGTTTTTGTATTATTGTGTTTGGAAAATGATTATTATTATTATTATTATTATTATTATTATTATTTAAAAGCAAAACAAAGGTGTCACTTATGATATTTGTATTGCTGTTGTATTATTTGTGTTTGGAAAATGAATAAAAATATTATTATTTTTAAAAAGAGGAAAACAAAAGTGTCACTCTATGATATTTATATTATTGTATTATTTTGTTAGGAAAATGAATAAAAATATTGTTTTTTTAAAAAAGGAATGCAAAGGTTCATTTATGCTATTTGTATTACTATTGTATTATTTTGTTTGGAAAACGAATAAAAATATGGGAGTTCCTGCATGGCAGGGGGTTGGACTGGATGGCCCTTGTGGTCTCTTCCAACTCTATGATTCTATGATTCTATTTTTAAAAAAAAGATTTTCAAAAGGAAAATAAACATGTCACTTTATGATATTTGTATAGTTGTTGTATTGTTGTGTTTGGGAAATGATTTTTTTTAAAATTAAAAATGAATGTGTATATATATATATATATATTAAAAGGAAAGCAAAGGTGTCACTTATGATATTTGTATTGCTGTTGTACTATTGTGTTTGGGAAATGAATAAAAATATTATTATCGGAGTGGCTTACAATTATTATTATTTAAAAAAGGAAAAACAAAGGTGTCACTTTATGATATTTGTACAGTTGTTTTAGTGTTGTGTTTGGGAAATGATTTTAAAAAAATAAAAATAAAGGAAAACAAATGTGATATTTGTATAGTTGTTGTATTATTGCGTTTGGAAAATGGATTTTAAAAAGAAAAAAGGAAAACAAAGCAGCCTATGTGGAGAATTTTGGATTTATTTTTATTTATTTTTGAATATTTCTGAATTGTGGATGAGGGAGACTGTGCCCCTTTCTAAACTGAGGCCCAGGTGGGCTCACCTGCCCAGACCTGAGGAAAAAAGCTTTCCCTCATAATAAAAAAAACCCTCTCCACCAATCCTCTCCCTGTTGCTGAGGGGTTGGCTGGGCCAACGGCCGTTGCCATGGCGACGGCTGAAGGCTGGGCACAGCACAGCAGCGGTTGGGGGGGTGGGGCGCTCACACGATTCAAACCCATTGACGTCACTGAGCGGTATCCACGGAAACCAGGCCCCGTCGCGTCATCCCCCTTTCGCCCCTCCCCTTCAGAAAGCTGAACTCAGCCTGAGGGGCGGAGACTGCGGTTGTCATAGCAGCGGGGGGAGGGTGGGGCTCTGTTTCCAAAGCAGCGGAGAAGGGAGGGGTCGGTTGCCGGGGCAACGGGGAAGATTGTTTTTTGTTTTGTTTTGGGGTGGAGCTGTAATTAGAAAGCATTCAGAGCAGGAATAGAAATATAGGGCCATCTGAGGTGCCAAGAGAAGGGAGGATGCATCCACACTGGAGAGATAACCCGTTTTTATACCGCTTTAACTCGTTGTTTGACTCAATTGCTATGGAATTCTGGGAGTTGGAGTTTGTTGTGGGGCCTTAAGGCCCCACAACAAACTCCAACTCCCAGAATTCCATAGCAGTGGGTACAACAAAGAGTTAAAGCGGTATGAAACCGGGTTATCTCTCCAGTGTGGATGCAGCCAGGGAAAGAGGGTTGAGAATAATGTATTATTAGTAATATTATTATTATTATTATTATTTAGGGTATTTATATCCTGCCCTTCAGTCCTAAAGGCTCTCAGAGTGGCTTTCAATTATCATCATCATCATCATCATCATCATTATTTATTATATTAAATGTAGGGTTGGGAAAGTGACACTTGTTGGACTACAGCTCCCAGAATCCTCTACTCAGGATGGTGGTGGGGATTCTGGGAGTTTCAGGACAGTCTTCTTGCTAATGTATGTTATTTCCACAGTTGAGGAATTTGAGGGCCTTGCACCCAATAAAACATTTACATCACTATATAAATAAAGGTTATTAATAATAATAATAATAATAATAAACTTTTAAAAAAAAAAGCCTACCCGTATAAATGTAAATTTGTGGTCCTTAGTCTTGGAAATGGAGGACGCTGAGGAAAAAATGGAGGACCGGACCCAATAAAAGCTTTAGAAGAGAAACCTATAAGTGTAAATTCGTGCTTCTTGGTCGTTCTCGAAATGGAGTGCCTTTCAGGGAAAATGGAGGACCTGACCAAATTAAAAGCTAAAATCACTCATATCGTTGTAAATTCGTGTTGCTTAGTCATGCTTAGAATGGAGGACATTCAAGAAAAATGTAGGGCACTCATATCAGTGTAAATCCATGCTGCTTGGTCATGCTCAAAATGGGGGGTGTCCAAGAAACTGTAGGATGTATCCAGGGAAAGGAGGACACCTGGTCATCCAGTCCACAGTATTCTTATTTATTGAGTAGGGAAAGGGCTCTTGCAGCATTTATGAGAGTAACTGAAAGAAAGAAGTTGGGAACATGAGCTTTCCTAGACTTAAGCCTACTTCCTCAGGTGCATATGGGAAGAATATGGCCACCCTGAGGAAGTACTGTAGACTTAAGTCTAGGAAAGCTCAAAAGGTGCTGTAAGATCCCTTTGTGTACTGATTTTTCAGAATATTAAGTTTATCACACTAGAGGGCAAACAGGAATTAAACAGGAATTAAACAGGAAATGCCTTATGTTTAACATAGGGTATTTAACGTGCCTTATGTTTAACATAGGGCATTTCCTGTTTAATTCCTGTTTAATTCCTGTTTAAATCCTGTTTGCCCTCTAGTGTGATAAACTGTCTTTGAATTCTTATACTCTCGTCCATCCATATTTATGGATTTGGCTTTTGCGGATTTGATTATTCACAGATTTTATTAATATGTTCTGCTGGGGAATATCTAGGTGCTCCAGCACAACACTATGGTCAACTTTAACCAAAAATCGCACTGAAGGACCTAGAAATTCCTAGACACTTGACACTCTATATTCACAGATTCTTTATCCACAGATTTGGCTAGCTATGGCTAGAAAATATTAAAAGAAAGAAAGAAAGAAAGAAATTCCAAAAAGCAAGCCATCATTTTGCCATTGTATATAAGGCCATTTTGCTACCCTACTTTAATTAATGGGGCTTGAATGTCCATGTCTTTTGACATCCACAGGCGGTCCTGGAATCTGGAACGAAACCCCAGCAGATACCAAGGGCCCATTGTACTTGTGATGGGAAAAACAGGGTTGACACAAGGAATTTTCATTTACCCTCATCTTTGTTTGGAATGTTTTAACAGGTAATTCCTGCCAAGTTTACAGTGCAGTGCAAACCATGCAATTTGTCTTCTACTTAGTAAAGAAAAAGGGCCATGTACTACAGTGGTCCCCCCACATTTGCTGAGGTTAGGGGTGAAGGACCCCCGTGAATGGGGAAAAGCCACAAATAAAAAAACCACTATTCTTTTTACCTAAGAGAACTCCCCTCTAAGAACTTCTAGGTCCTTCCATGCAACTCTATGGTCAACACCTGCCAGACGTTGATCATGGAATCATGCTGGAGGACCTACAGATGCCTAGAGAAGTGTTCTCACTCCAGCACAACTTTATGGTAAACTTCCAGTAGAATTGCATTGGAGGACCTAAAGCTTCCTAGAGAGAACATATTAATCAAATCCACAAATAATCAAAGTTGAAGCTGCAAATGTGGAGGACCAACTGTATTTCATTTCTATTCATACACATGTTTAAGAAGCGTGACTTTTCAACACGCTCTCCTTGTGAAGTTGTTTGTTGTTGTTGTTGTGAATTCAGACTTATGGTGACCCTAAGGTGAACTTATCGCAGGGTTTTCTTAGCATGTTTTTTCAGAGGCGGTTTGCCAGTGCCATCCTCTAAGGCTGAGAGAGTGTGACTTGCCCAGGGTCACCCAGTGGGTTTCATGGCCAAGCAGAGATTTGAACCCTTTTCTCCAGAGTCCTACTCCCAACACTCAAACCACTGTGCCATGCTGTGGTGTTGTGCAAATATTAATTTTGCAGGTTTAAATGGCATCTGCTGTCATACGGGAAGGTGTGGACAGCTTCCGCAACCAAAGAAAGCCAGCAATATCTGCAGTCTGTATGCCTATAGCAAAATTTTCAGGAGGAGGGGGAAAGTTTGCTGTGTTTCCCTTCCTTCCAGGGAAGAAACGTGAGGAAACACACAGAAGTGCGCACACAAAAGGGAAACCCAAGTCTGACGTACCAGCAACAACCTCATTCTGTCACTCCTCCAGGGGATTGACTAATCCCTTTTCTATTGTCTCTTACACAACAAAGTCATGAAATTAAAAAGGGGAAAAAGACACCAGAGCTTTGTTTTTTAACTTTTTGATCAGAAAGATAAAGCAGCAAGAGTCAAACTGGAAGGAAGTTGTCTATAAGCTGATTTGAGATCAAATGACTATTTGAGAGTATGTGCTGTAACTGACAGAAGCATCTGTACGTATGCTAATTTCTGAATCGTTATTTAATAGATTTTATCCCAGTTTTCTTTGAAGTAAGACAGAATCGACCTAGAAATCATGGTTTGGAACTGGGTCAGCAATTACATGAGTTATCAAAGAACATGTAGAAAAAGTTGTGGGTTTTAAGTGTTCATGATTTTTTGCACGTCAGTGCTTCCTTTTTGAGATGAAGTCTCACAAAACTGTTTCAAAATTGCAGCCTGGGGAGGTATTAGGCAAGTTTTTTTTTTAAAAAAACTTAAAAACAGCAATGAATTATTTTAAATACTGTATCACATTTACTCACTGCATGGCTTTGGGGCATGTCTAAACTTTTTTGAACTTGGAATTCCCTAGTTAAACTGGTTGCTCAGAGCCAAGTTATTCTGTAATTACATTGACATTTCAAGTTCAATTTCAGCAGGCAGTCCCAATCTCACAAGGCTGAACTTGCCAATTTATTAGTATGCATCAATCACAGACTCAGGCTTTGAGTGGTACTTTTCTCAAAGCTGGTAAAAAGTATCACACAAAATAGTATTACCAGTAGTTTACTTTCTGAGAAAGAGTTTTAGGGCAGTGGGGCACACTGTGGAATACTAGACATTACATTCTGGAAAAATTCACAATCCAGGATTGTTAATTTTGAGTCACTGTGCCATAAATATTTACAAATGGTAACATTCCCTATGACCTAAAATTCAAAATGGAAAAAAAATAAATTTACTATTTCTAGTTGTATACTGTTTTGGGTTGTTGTTGCTCTGTACCTTCAAGTTGTTTCCATCTTTGTTGTTGCTAAAGGCAAGTCTGTCATTGGGTTTTCTGGTAAGGTTTGTTCAGAGGGGGTTTTGCCTTTGCCTTCCCCTGAGGCTGAGAGAGTGTGGCTTGCCCTAGGTCACCCAGTGGGTTTCCATGGCCAAGTAGAGATTTGAACTCTGATCGCCAGAGTTGTAGTCCAACACTCAAAACAGCACACCACACTGGCCCTAAAGCGTATACTACCCAGTGTTATTTGTCACACCTCTGTATTGTATAGTGAATAGATGTGCAGTAGTCCTTACACATTTGCTGAGCTTAGGGGTGAAAGACCTCTATGAATGTGGGGAAAACGTTAGTAAAAACACTGTTCTTTGTACCTAAAAGAAAACCCCTCTAGGAATCTCCTGGTCCTCCAGTGCAACCTTATAATAATAAATAAATAATAAAACTTTTACTTATATCCCGCTTTTTGTTAAAACTAGAAGTGGATCATAGAATCATGCTGGAGAGCCTACACAATGCCGAGAGAAGTGTTTTCTCTAGGAACTTCTAGGTTCTCCAACACAACTCTATGGTCAACTTCTGGCACAGTTGCGCTAGAGGACCTAGAGATTCCTAGAGAAAACATATTAATCAAAACTGCAAAAGTCAAAGGCACAAATGTGGAGGAACAATTGTATAATAAAATATAACTGTGGACTTGCAAATAAAGTCTTTTAATAGGTTATCCTTAAAATATTTTTAGTATCTAACAATTGGGCCCTGTGCATGAACTCCCTTTGTATTATTATAGGTGACAAATATGTAACAGAAACTACTATAGCCTGTAAAGTGCTATAGAAGTAAATCAAAACCACAAATAATCAAATCCGCAACAGTCAAAGCTGCAAATGTGGCCAGCTGTATTTTGCATTCTAGCTGCATAAGAAAACCTGCATATTTGGGATCCAACAGTGAAAGGTTTACCTGTGAAAAGTTACAGAATCATAGAGTTGAGAATAGTGCAGGACCTCCAGCTAGAACATCTTTAACATGTAGTTGTTACTATTTCAACCAGTTTGTATGTGTACATATGTGTGTGTGTGTATTGTTCTCCAATGTTTAACAAAACATTGGGATCACAATGTTAAAAATCCTGGTGAGATTTTTTTTTCCTGCTGTCATTACATAGTAACCCAAGAATTATTTTGTCAACACTGAAACTCTTTCCTTTTTAATTATGACAATCGAAGAACTATTGTTTATTTGAAACCCCTCACAAGTGTAACAAAACATTACAGAGTGTGCTGGTTTTTTTTTTTTTTTTTTTTACAAAACTATGGTTTCTGAAGAATACTCTCAATTCAGACTTTAATGTATTTAAAGAGCTGACACATGTTATTTGAACTGGAGTTGGCAATGCTTTGCATGTCTGCTAAATAGGGAAATCTCTTCTGTTAGATTGAGGAAGACCCACCTACAGGTAGTTCCTAGGATGACGCTACAAACAAGTGCTGTTGACAAGCACCGAAGAGGCTTATGACACTGTTGAATGCTTTGTTGACATGACAAACCAGGGAAAGTAGTGGGAAGTGAATAAGGTAGAGGCATCCGGGCACTGGTCCAACTTGGAAATTCTCTGCATCTTTAACCTCTAGTTACCAATACAGTTTTTAAATATTGTTTACTGATTGTTGCTCTTCATTGCTATTTGATTTCAGTGTTAAATGATTGTGGGATTTTTGCACCACACCAACCTGTTAATAAGTAGAACTTACAAATGGGGATTCCCTCACTCCAAATGTCTGGGTAATGTGTGATTTAACAGTAGCTAACCATGAACTCCCGTTGTATTATTATAGGTGACAAATATGTAACAGAAACTACTATAGCCTGTAAGGTGCCTTACCTGTCTACCATCATTAGGCAGGTAGTAGATCTAGAAGTTTATGTGAAAAGAAGTGATTACTGGCAAGGAAAACAGTCTGACGCTGCCAATTCTGAACATATGCACTAGGGAATAACCTTCAGTAGCATGTGTATATACACACACACACAGTGTATGTGTGTATGTGTGTACACACACAAATACAGGATCAGGATCAGGCTGCACATCTGATCAAATGCAGCTGTGGACGTTTGAAGCTGAAGTTCCTCCTTTCTCGTATAGATTCTACAAATTACTTCTTGATCAAACTTGAACTACCAAAATTTTAAGATGAATTCAGTTCTTGCATTTGTTGCTACTTGTGCAACAAACAGCTCAAGGTAGTCATGCACAGATGTTTTTGGACTGGAGTTTCCTAAATTCCTGACACATTGGCAAAAGTAGATGGGAATTGTAGATGATGATGATGATTATATTTATTCGTATCCCACTCTTTTCCCAGGAGTGGGACTCAGAGTGGCTTCACAACATTAAAAACAGTACAATTAAAACTTTTAAAAAAATTATTCAGCATCCCCGCATTTCCTCATAACAATTCCTTAAACCCCTGTGTGAACAGGTAGGTCTTGACCTTCCGGTGGAAGGACATCAGGGAGGGAGCTATTCTGATCTCCCTGGGCAGGGAGTTCCAGAGTCTAGGCGCAGCCACTGAGAAGGCTGTCTCTTGCGTTCCCACCAACCGTGTTTGGGATAATGTTGGGATGGAGAGAAGGGCTTCTCCAGAGGATCTCAGAGTCCGAGCCGGTTCCTACCAGGAGAAACGGTCTGTCAAATAGTGTAGACCTGAGCCATGTAGGGCTTTATAGGTGACAACTAGCACCTTGAATTGTATCCGGAAGCAAACTGGCAGCCAATGAAGCTGTTTCAAAAGGGACATTGTATGATCTCTGTAATCTCCCCTGTTAACAGCCTGGCAGCAGCTCTTTGAACCAGCTGAGTTTTCCAAACACTCTTCCTAGGCAGCCCCATGTACAGCCCATTATAGTAGTTCAAACGGGATGTAACGAAGGCATGTACCACTGTGGCCAGATCAGGCTTCTCAAGGAACGGGCGCAGCTGGCATTATCATTTGCTTATTTTCAGTGTAGGCTAAGATATCTGGAATTCCCCACCCTCATTAATAGGGATACATAGTTTGTCCACAGTTTAAGGATGGTTTGTAAAACTTAAAAACAAAACCAATAAAATTTCCTCCCCTACCATACTTTTCTCATTAACTGCCTAGTGACAGAGTCTTCCTGACTTCTTTTATATTAACTGTATGAAACAATTTCAATTACTGCTCATTTTCTACCAGGTAAGGCACCAAATCCCATCCGATCTTGGAAGCAACCAGGGTCAGCCCTGGTTAGTACTTGGATGGGAGACTGCCAATGAATCCTAGGTGCTGTAAGTTATATTTCAGAGGAAGGAACTGGCAAAACAATCTCTTAAATATTCCTTGTCTAAAAAATGTCCTATGAAATTCATGGAGGTTGATAGGCAACTCAAAGGCACATATACACAGAATTCTTTCACATCTTTTTATTGAAATTGACAATGTTTTTACTGCCCCCTACTGTTGTGCTTCTCAGTACTGTACAACATCAAATACTTATAGGCTCTGAACTGAATGTTCTTCAAAGTTGCGGGGTGGACTCTTTCTTTAGATGGGTTACTTCATAAGGTGGAATCAGGACAAAACAAGTGAAGCAGCAATTTCCAATTTATGGATTCAAGAAGGGGTGTCTCAGGCAAGCAGGCACATCTTTCTCAAGTTTTACACAATAAGCCATTTTCTCCTGCAATTTTCTTTATCTCGGTTTTCATTGGCTGAGTTTTCATTCATAGTTTTCATTCCCTCCAGTCCATCTGCCTTGGTCCAGACCCCAGACGGAGAGAAGAACCACTGGACCTCGTCCGCTTTCCCACCACCTTTCCCTTCTCCTTTTTAGATTGTAAGCCTGTATGTACAGCACTGTGTAAATTTACAGCGCTATATAAATAAAGGTTTATAATAATAATGATAATGATATTCAAACTTTTAGAAACTCCCATTACATGTGTATTTTCCACATCTTCTTCATACTATTTCATACAATGCATGTCCATTTAAATTAGTTATTACAGATTCATGGGCATGTTACTAATATTCATAACCCTCATTAGGAATGCTCAGAAGAGAAAATCCCTTAAACTCAAGTTTACCTTTTAGAAAAAGTGAAATCTATTGCAATTAACTATAGCCTGAGCTTGTGATTTCTCCCCTGAAGTCTTTATTTATCTCATTGGCCTTGTCTGTCGGCTGAAAAGGATGTTTGTTGCTTTGAAGCTTGTACACCCAAAATTATTATAACTTTATTTATTTATTTATTTATACCCCACCCTTCAGCCCTTAAAGGCTATCAGAGCAGCTTACAATTATTATTTTTAATTAGATGGTTTAGTGCTAGGTATTCTTTTATCCTAAACTAAAAAAAAATTGACTCTCAAGGAACTAGATGAGATCCTCAAGTGCAAAGATATAAATATCAAGTCACAATCTTTGGTGCCATTTTCTATCTGATTTCTATATATGGATCTGAAAGCTGGACAGTGAAGAGATCTGAGAGGAAGAGGATCAACCCATTTGAAATGTGGTGCTGGAAGAGAGTTCTGTGGATACCATGGACTACCAGACAAATAAATGGATTTGAGAGGAAATCAAACCTGAACTCTCAGTAGAAATTAAGATTGCTAAACTGAGGCTATTATACTTTGGATATATCATGAGGAAACATGACTCAGTATAAAAGGCAATAATGATTAGTAAGAAAAGGGGGAAACTACATTACAGGTAGATGGAGTCAATAATGGAAGCCATGGCTCTGAGTTTGGAAGGACTGAGCAGGGTGTTGATGATTGGGACTTTTGATGATCTCTCATTTATAGGATCTCCGGACTGTGACAAATATCAATAATACGTATTTCCATGCTGTTAAAAGCTTTGCATGTTGATTTCTTAAGATAAAGCTTCTATTAGAGGCATAGATGCAGGCCAGGTTATTTTTATTCCTAGTTAATTGTCTACTCCGTGTGCTGTTTTTACTCAGTTTATCATTAACAGAAACTAACTAGTTACAGTTTATTATCACCTAACACTGCCTACATCCAAAATCTCCTTGAAGAAGTTTTGCTTGGATTTTTTCAAACTTACCTTACTCCCCATTGGTCCTGAGGTTTCTTATGAGTCAGTCATATCTACATAGCATATTTGTGTGGTTCCATGTCTTGAAGTCATCTAGTAAGAACAACATACTGTATTTAAGTAATCCACATTTTTGTATTGCTTTTGTTTCCATGGATCCATAGGATTTTTTTGGTAAATCTCTAAGTGTTACATCTGAGGTATAGGTGTAGAACCAAACAGCATGTTGCCATTATTTATGTGTCAGATTGATGTATGGCATATTATGTGTTGATGGGCAATTTCCCATCTTTCCCACTAACAAGTAGATGCTATGAACTTGTTTTACTGCACAAATTTACAAAACCTATTTGTTCATTTTTGTGATTCTTCATTTCTTTGCCTCCTCAAGAACATTGGTTTCTGGGTGATTATTCTAATATGGATCCAGAATACCATCTGATCTTAGAAGCTAAGCAGGCAATATAGGCTGTACTTCATAGGAAGGAACTGGCAAAGCCACAGGCTTGCACAGTGCCACTCACAGGAGCATGCCACCATTAGAATCAATGGGACTTGAAGTCCCATAGTTTTTACTATATGGGGTGGTGGTGGTTTGGAACCGATCCCTTGTGTATAACAAGGGCCCACTGTACCTTGCCTAAGAAACCTCATGAAATTAATGGGGTTACCATAAGTCGACAGGTGATCTGAAGGCACACATGCTTTCTGTGTATTAACTTGCAATTTAATAATAACTATCAATTCCTCTTCTCATTTATACACACACAGTGGCTGTTTATCTGTAAATTACTTCTCTTGAGGAGCATCACAGACTTTAATAAAGCTAATTTGAGTCAGACAGTTTGAGGATTGCAGTATACTCAGTAACATACTGTGGACCATTTAAGGAATCCCACTTTGGTGTAATAGTTAATAATCTATTCTACCTAAGTATCAAAACACTTTCTGCACCTGCATATTGGTATCAACATATACTTCTTTTTTTTATTCTTACACATGTAGTTCTATGCACATATAAATGTAGTAAGTGGCAAGTTTTAGTGCTTTAACAAACAGCATTTCAATGAGATTTCACATAGCAAACTAATATTGATTAATAAGATTTGTTCTGGTTTGTTTTTGTTTTTTAAGAAGAAAAGCTCCAGGAAAGTAATGTAGAAGAAACAGAATAGCCTAAAGGGTTTACTCTTGTCTTGTCTAGATTCACACTGGACAGATAAGGGAAAGTAAATCACAGTTAAATCATACCTTCCAACTGTCCCTATTTGCGAGGGACAGACACAATTAATCTCCAGTCAACTTTTAATCTACTTTTAAAATGTCCATATGTCTCTCTCTTTCTCCTATTTCTTCCATTTGTCCTCAATTTACTTCTGCTGCTGGATACTGAGTTCAAAGTACAAAAGTTGTTGCACTCAGCTGGGAACTCAGCTGGAAGGAAGAGGAGAGAAGGGTGCAAAATCTTGCCTTTCTTAATAAGCTTAGGCAAAAGCCAATTGGTGAAGTCTCTCCTAGTTTGTGTGGTTTTCCTCATTTCCATCTTGACCACAATTGATGTTATTTAGCCATACAGTTTTCATCTGTAAGGTGTTGTAAGGAATGTTTAAATCCCAACACGATGGAGGCCTGCTGGGTTTGTTATAGGGTTCCCTCCCCATGAAAGAATGTTTGTACAGCAGAATATTTCTTTCTTCAGTGTTGTCATTTGAGGTCCAGGAGTGCCTTTTACTATTTTGGGGAGTGAGGTGGGGGGACTAACTACAACTGTTCTTGGACAGAGTGGTTCATGGTGTGGTAACCTCCTGATTCAATTGTTATTGTTGTTGTGTGCCTTCAAGGCATTTCCAACTTATAGAGACCCCAAGATGAACTACAATGGGCCCTCCTTATCTACAAATTTTTTATCCACGGATTTGAGCATACACGGCTTGAAAATATTCCCAAAAACTATAAATTCTAAATAGCAAACCTTGATTTTCCATTTTATATATAGGACACCATTTTGTTGTGCCTTTATATTTAATGAGACTTGAGCATACATGGTTTTTGTTATCCACAGAGGGTCCTGGAACCAAACCCAGTGGATAACAAGGGCTCATTGTATTCACAGAGTTTCCTTGGCAAGTTTCTTCAGAGGGGACTTGCCATTGCCATCCTCTAAGGCTGACAGAGTATGACTTGCCCAAGATCATCTGGTGGGTTTACATGGCTGAGCAGGGATTTGAACCCTGCTCTCAAGAGTCACAGGCCAACACTCAAACAACTATACCACACTGGCTTTTCTCATTCAATTACTGTAATGCATTATACCTAAGTCTGTCAGTTACTGGAGGCTTACAAAAGAGGCAGTTCACCTCACTCTCTTTTGCCAGAAAAAAACAAAGTTCTGGGGTGTCTAGAGATCGATTTGTTGTTGTGTGCCTTCAAGTTGTTTCCAATTTATGACAACCCTAAGACAACCTTATCATGGGTTATTAATGGCAAGATTTGTTCGGAAGAGGTATCTGTTTACCTGTTAATAGCCTGATGTCCTGTTATACAGGACAAAAATTAGTGAGATGAGTTTTTACAAGAACAAATTGCCCCTATTTCAACACTGACCATTAGCTGGACAGAGAAAGTGATATTCAAGTAGCTGTCCTTGAAATAAGCCATCCAGACAGTATTAAATGATCATATGTACACTTAAATATCTCATGAGGGAATGGAAGTCCTGCCAGGGAAATTACTGGAACTGTAGTCATGACAAGGCAGATGCTTGCCAAAGATGAAATCCAAGAATTCACAGTAACATGATCGCACCAAATCTCATAAACACACATTTGTATAGCATGTGGCTCATCCACTTCTATTATTAAAGCCATGACATACAGTTTCAAGTGCTTAACAGAATTACTTCTTTTTTTGTAATTGGCAGCGACTGTTCAGTGGTCATAGGAATCATTTTGGACTGTGTGTTTAACATATTTGTTTAATGAGGCCTTGTAAGAATACAGGAAACTGATTTGTATTGAGTCAGACTACTGGTCTATCTAACCCACTGTTACAGTAGCTCTCCTGTTTGATTGCCACTCTGCTGTGGCATACGCTTTCTCCAGAAACAAAAGTCAAAGCATGGAACTTTTAGACAGGAGATCTTTCCATTTGTACTGGTGAGAGAAATCCATGCTCTTTGTATTTCGAAATATTATTTAGGATTTCACATTGGAACTGGTGTTTCACAATGCCTGATTTACTGGCCTGTTTAAAAGGGCCTGTGTTTGTGGGTTTCCAGCCAGGAGTCAGTGGGTGGCATTACCCCAATTGTAATCCCATTGGTAGAAAAGAGATTCACCTCAACATTAGGAAGAACTTCCTGACAGTAAGAGCTGTTCTAAAGTGAAACACACAGCCTCAGAGATTGATGGAGTCTCCTTCTTTGGAGGTCTTTAAAGAGAGGCTGGATGGTCATTTGTCAGGGGTGTTTTGATTGTGTATTTCCTACATGTCAGAGGGTTGGATTGGATAGCCCTTCCAACTCTATAAGTCTATGAAATCTACCTCCTGTCCACCACAGTGAAAAGGTAGTGCCATGGTGAGAACTGCTTGTGCCAACTAGAAATAGTGTTAACATAGAATACTGCTGGCCCAAGAAGAGGGCCCTTCTCTGAATCAGAATATGTGAGTCTGCAGTTAAACAAACGTGTAGTACAGTGGTCCCCCAGGTTACGAAAGTAATCCGTTCCGGCACCACTTTCGTAAGCCGAAAAAATTCGTAACCCAGTGGACCACTGTAAGTATCGGAAAGCACTTGGTGCGATTTGAATTTTGCGCCGCTTTCCTTTCGGAAACCGGGGCCGTTTTTCCGGCCCTGGCTCTTTCGTACCCCGGGGTTTTCGTACCCCGGGGGATTCGTAACCCGGGGGACCACTCTATGTGAATTAATGTCTGTTTTTCACATGCATCATCCACAACAATACTGACTGTAAACATATGACATTGTGTTCAGTTTTGGTATATTTGTGGATTTGGGGTTGTGTGCCCCTTCCAAACGCTTTGGCCCTTACCCCTTTGCCAATATGTCAAAAGGTTTGCCATGTGTTCATTTGGTGTGATTCGGGGATGCAATTTCTCTGCTCCTGACATTCCCTGTAGCAGCTCCATGCCATGGTGGAGACAATTTTGTCAGACTGAGGGGGCATTCATACTCATTTTTTTGTCTTGAGGAGATGCAGATCGCTGTACTGATGCATCAGGTTTTTTGTTACCATTTTGTTTTGGGTTCGCAAGTCTCTTCAAGTCATTGTAACACCTTTGTTATTCACACATGCCATCATTTTGAGATAAAATGGAGCTGCCTCTAGTCCCTTGAAAGATACGGAGTGATCCAAATCAATACGGAAGCTTATTCACACTGCCAAAGGTGCAGATCAATGCAGATCTTTCAGGAAAACTCGGGGAAAACCCCAATATCAAATATCATGGGTTGAGTGGGATCCCCCTCCCCAAAGTGCATCAAGTGCATTTGGGACATGTGTGAACAGCAAGGATTCAACCTGGATTCATCCTGGATTAATTTCATAGTGTGAATTGATCCTCAGTTTCAAATGCAGCAAAGACCCAGTTGAAGCAAGAAATCATTGTAGTAATCAGGTTTGTTTTAATCTCCTGATGATTACATATAGGCTTAAGCAAGTGTAATTCATGAGCAGTGGTAGGGTAGGACTTCAGAGCAAGCTGATCAAAAACAGGCCCACGAATACTGCAGATTAGCTTGTTAGAAATTGAAGAAAATGAAGAAGACATGTTACTTTCTCAAGAATAGTGGCCCTATAAAACTAGTCAGTTCAAAGTCTAAAATTGTTTATAAAGAATCCTCTTGATTTCCATACTTGTTTCATTAAAATGAAACAATATATTAGTGGCAGTAAGCTAATTAGCCTAACTAGTAGATTGAGATTTTGTATAGCTGTGGTCTGTTATTTGAAATTAGGTTTTGTGACGGCTGGCTTTCAATCTAAATGGGAATTGAAATGGTAAAACATCTGTATTAAACTTGATTTTAATTGATTATCTGTTCTATGTGTACTTAGCATATCTGCTTCATAACCTAAGGAAGGAAATGGGAAATGGATGAGACAGAAAATCTGACCAGGTTTTTTAAAGTGCGTCTCTCTTCTATAAAAGTATGGCATCATCTAAGCCATAAGCATAATGCATTCCAGTGCCATACACGCACAGAATACAGTTTAGCATCTGTGAGGGAAAAAAACTGTGGAAATATATGGTCTGATTTGGTACAATTGAGCCAGAGAGAATACAAGCCTGCTCCTGAGCAATGTGGGTCATGGCAAGATGCTTTATATAACCCAGAGCTACCGAGAAAACCAAAATAGCTACCTCCCTGCTGCTCAGCTAGTCTCCTCCATCAAACATGGATAAAATTAGAGCAGGCGGTGACGTTCACCTACGTCTACAGAGGGACTCCAGGGAGACAGAGAAAGCCAGGCTCAGGGCTCTGCCATCAATAGCAGAGGCTGCCAGAGTATTCAAGCAGAAACTGTCGCTAGTGCAAATGTGCATGAACCCAGAAGGTGGGGAAGGGTAAAAGGACAAGTAAATGTTATGTAGCCATTTCTTCTGGTAAGGTTAGACTATAGCTATGTAAAAGGTGCATTAAAGCAATATCTATTTCAAATTCACACATCTTTTCAGATTATTGCTATGTATTTTGTTAACTTTATATTGGGGAGAATTTTATTAAATCTACATTTTATTAAACATGCCCATGTTTCAACTCCCATCTTTATTTGAGTGTTGACACGTGTGAGTACCTGAACTTGCAGAGATGGGCATAGATATGGTTCCATAGTGCAAATAACAAAACCGGAAAGCGTGAGTGAGATTATTCGCATAGTCGTGCTAAAAAAAAAACCTGTTGTCTGAATGACCCCGTCACCGTGACGGAGGTAACATGGCTAGTTTTAATCAGTGTAGTCCCTGATTATCTGTGCGTCAGAGAAGGAATCCCTTAGAATGGATAAGGTCTTCAGGGGAGGGCTAAAGCTGCCAGTTATATCAGAGGCAAGAAAACCCTGAATATACTACCAAAGCCAGTGAGACAGAAAGGCTAAGGGTAGAGCTGGCATTAGATATTTAGATCCATATTTAGGCATGCAAATAAGTTTAAGGCTGATTTTCAGAGATGCTGGCTACAATTTGCCATGCCTTCAGAAGGGCAATAATCAGAGCTTTGGAAAATCAGATCAAGTCTTATTTAAGTGCCTATATATGGCTATGCGTCTAACGTCAGTCTTGTACTCTGAACAGTAAAATGTTAGCTTTCTTTCAATAGCCTAGGATTTTCAGAATGGAATGTAAAGCCTATAGCCCACATCCTAATTAAAGATGTTATTCAGAAAAAAAGATCAGAGTGCAAAATTATAGGTGTGCCCTGCTTTATCTAAAATCCAAATACTGAGAGAGATCAGACAGATATATTCAACAAATCTTAATACAATAATTTAACATATGCCCTTAGCACATTCTCAGCTTTCTGTCTCTTCAGTCTTCTCTCTCTTATTTATTTCTGTTAATTGTTCCCTGCCCATTGAAAGATATGCTCTTTCTTAGATCAAATACAGCTGTTTTGAAGCTTTTGTGGAACACATTTCTTGGATCAGTTAAGGCCTCTGCCATGTTTGTAATCTAGAAAGGCTGGGACTTCAGTGCTATGGGACAGCTACTGAGATGTCATAACAATTTCCCCTACTGAATCAAGACCTAAAAGTCTATCCATTGGATGTCTGTAATGGGCCAGCTAGATGTCTCCTGG
Source organism: Urosaurus nigricauda (assembly GCA_034509955.1). Classification (NCBI taxonomy): domain Eukaryota; kingdom Metazoa; phylum Chordata; class Lepidosauria; order Squamata; family Phrynosomatidae; genus Urosaurus; species Urosaurus nigricauda. The sequence continues at coordinate 42,459,554 of JAOEGL010000001.1, forward strand.
GAAACTCACAGTGCTGATACCAGACTAAGATGCATACATACTTTTCAGGGAATGATAATTGAATCAGCACAGGAGAATTTATAGTTCCAAGGTGAGTGTGGTGGAGAAGCTCCATAAAGGAAGCTATGGGGCAGCTCTGAGTTTACAAGACCTGAGAAGGCTGTTTATAACACAGTTGACTGAATGTCTCTCATTCATAGGGTTCCCCCCAAGATGAAGCTGACAGACTGTTCACAACTGTAACCTTTCATTGTATTTCTCCCTATTCGTCCTTTTCTAAAGTGATGTCCAACTGTGTGGTTTGCAAGAGACATTACTCCCACAGTAAAAAAAAAATTTTGGACCACCAATGGTCACACAGAGCCATAGTCATAGAGTTGGAAGAGACTACCAGGGCCACCCAGTCCAACCTCCTACCATGAGGTAGACGTAATCAAAGCACCCTGACCAGATGACCTTCCAGCCTCTGTTTAAAATCCTCCAAAGTTTAAAAACCTCCAAAGAGCATCTAGCCAAAGAGTTTTAAAACCCTGCAAAACTATTTAGCCAAGGTGAGAATGAGAGGGGTGGGTACATAGTGACTCCTTTTTCAGCCAGGCATTTGAATAAAAGCAAGCTTTTGACAGTTTCTAGAATGCAGCAGCCAGTTGTTCTTGTGATTCAAAGTGCCCAGCTATATTTGCATGTAGAAAAAGAAGCAAGAGAATTATTCATATATTAGAAGCTTAATTCATCTATGGCTATTTACAGGCACAGTTGTTTTCCTGGAAAACGGGGGCAGGGATGGATCACAGCCACAGTCATTGCTAATCCACACAGACAATGCCACCCAGCAAGTTATTTAATTGTGACTGAACTGCTGCTTCCCACATTCAGTCCAATAGATCCAGTAGCTGTGAAACATTTATTCTTGCTTGAGAACGTCTGAATTTCATGTCTGTTTTGCTGTAAAGTGGACATGCTTATTTAGTGATAAAACATCTACCCTAACAATTATGTGAACGCTCAAGACAGCTTACAACACAAAATGTAATACAGGTACAATAAAATGCAGTATGAACATTAACAAAAAAGTGAAGAATCTAAAATATTAAAAGACTATGAAAACAATGTTCTAACAACAGGGCAAAATGTCGGAGCTCCCTATACTCTCATAGTCTTTGTAAGTGTCTCCATGTACTTAAAGATAATGAAGACAGCTCCAAGCCATTATTTGTCATGTTTTGCCCTACTCCTCTCCCAGAACCAGGATAAAGAAATTTGTTTTCTCTCCCACAGATTTTCTTTCTTTCTTTCTTTCTTTCTTTCTCTCTCACTCTCTCTCTCTCTCACCTATCCCCATGGATCGAGGCAGGGGACAACAACAATTAAACAACATCAGGTAAAACACATAAGTTAAAACACACGACAATTTAAAAGGACAAATAGAATATACACATATTAAAACATATCAAACCATCTGACACATCTGATTTGTTATATCTACATTGGTGGTACCTACACACTAATGTTTCCTACAACAAAATGTTTAAGAAAGAATGACAAATGTTTGCAAGCTCCTGTGTATTCTTCTGAGGAGCCATATCCCAATTAATGTTTCCAGGCAAACATTTGTTCATGCCTGGATATGAGTAAACAGGGCAGTTGCTGTTCCCATTTTATCTGTTTACTATTGAGTAAGGGATCTAAACTCAGAAACAGTGTACATACTATCTGTGGAAAAGATCCCAGTTTTAATACCAGATTTCTCCAGAGAGGTCTGGGGGAAAATTCAACTCTTGGAGGGTTATCACACAACCGGAATTAAAAGTATAATCCCATGGCATACCGAATGCCATCATGGGTTTTCACGTTATTGCATGAGAGATTATCTCATGCAATTGCTGGTGGTGGGAACACATACCGAACGCAATCATGGGTATTCAGGTTATTGTGTGATAGGTTATCACATGCATTTGCTGGCAGTGTGAATGCAGTCCCACATCAATCCAAAAGTAAGTACACTTGTCCCTCCATATTCACTAAGGTTAGGGGCACAAGACCCCCATCAATATGGAAAAACTGCAAATAACAAAAACACCATGTTTTTACCTGAGAGGACACCTCTCTAGGAATCTTTAGGTCCTCCAGTGCAACTCTGTGGTCAATGTCCAACAGACACTGACCATAGAACTGCGCTGGAGGAACTACAAATGCCTAGTAGAGTATTCTCTCTAGGAATCTCTAGGTGATTCAGTGCAACTTTTAGTTAAAGTTGAGCACAGAGTTGCACTGGAGGACCTAGATTTCCTAGAGAGAACATATTAATCAAATCCATGAATAATCAAATCCGCAAATCTCAAAACCACAAATATGGAGGGATGAGTGTAAATTCGGTGAACTAGCAGATTCACAAATCCTCTTTGCAGGCTATCTTTTCCCAGGCTAACTTTTCTTTCGAAATTGAGAGGAATTTCTTCCATGTGATAACGTCGTTGGAAAGCTCTTGCCAGTCAGTTTAAACAATAGTGATATGATAGATGGGGAGCAGAGATGGGGGGAAAGTTTGAGTTGAAAACCAAAACTGAATTTTGTATAATATGATTGCGAGCTTAGTTGTCTTATCAAAAACAAAATTATTTGCTAAGCATGTGCTTGGTGGCAATCTTGTTTCTTGCTTCTAAAAGTGTGTCCTCCGGACCCATCCCTGAGCCACCATTTTGCAGCTTGTTTTGGCAGATGGACCTTGAGGGTCTAGTATTAAAATAAAGTGAATCCTGCAGTCTGAAAGCTGCCAGCCCTATGTCTGATGCATAGTCACCATGTTAACTGCCACACTTGGTTGGGGAGGCAACCTCCATTCTGCAATCTTGTCTCTGTGTCTTCAAGAACCACAGTGATTCCTTGAAATGTCATAAACAAAAGAAAAGAAAATTCTGAAGAGTGAATACCGCAGAGGCAAGCCAGTAACCATAGAGGAGCAGCAAGTACCTACACATTGTTTCATCTGGATTAATGGACAGAAAAGACATTAGCAGTACCATCTTATATGTCTGCTCAAAAGTAAGTCCAGTTGAATTCAGTAGAGCCTTATTGTTATTATTAACCTTTATTTAAGGTTTACACAGTGCTGAACATATACACTTATAACTAGACGGTTCCCTGCCCTCACGCTTACGATCTAAAAGACACGACACAAAAGGAGAAGGGAAAGGTGATGGGGAAGGGTATCAGGTCCGGTGGTTCCTCTCTCCCTCTGAGGCCTGGACCAAGGCAGATAATAATAATAATAATAATAATAATAATAATAAAATTTATTTCTATACCGCCCTTCCGGTGATCAGGGCGGTGTACAACACATGCAAACATTAAAACATCATAAAACAACATAGATTAAAACAATCCAAATACAATAAAAACAATATCACCCAATGCTATGTGAAATGGCAATACAGTAAGCGGCTTACATGACAAGGCAGATAATGGAAAAGGCCCATTCAAGAGTATGCCTGCTTAAATAGGTTAGTCTTCAGGTCCTTCTTAAATTGGGTGAGAGAGGGAGACAAGCGGAGCTCAGTGGGCAGTGAGTTCCAGAGGCTAGGGGCAGAGATGGAAAACGTCCTCTTCATTGTATTCACTAATCTAGCCTCTGGGACTCTCAATAATTGTTGCCCAGTAGATCTTAGTGTGCGGGGCGGATTATGTGGGGAGAGACGGTCCTTCAGGTACCCTGGGCCCAAGCCATATAGGGCTTTATAGGTAATAACCAGCACTTTGTACTGAGCCCGGAAGCGAATCGGCAGCCAATGAAGGTCTTTCAATATTGGTGTTATGTGGGAGGCCCTGGGAGCACCAATGACCACCCGTGCTGCCATATTTTGCACTAATTGCAGCTTCCGAGTGTGATACAAAGGCTGCCCCATGTAGAGCGCGTTGCAGAAATCCAACCGAGAGGTTACCAGAGCATGTACTACAGTTTCAAGGTCCCTCCGGTCCAAATAGGGACGCAGCTGGCGTATCAGCCGAAGCTGAAAGCAGGTGCTCCTGACTGTCACATCCACCTGAGAAGTCAGATAGAGCGACGAGTCAAGGAGCACCCCCAGACTGCGTACAGTGTCCTTAACGGGAAGCGTGACCCCGTTCAGGACAGGTGGAACCACCTCCATACCCGGACTGGGGGAACCTATCACGAATACTTCCGTTTTCTCTGGATTCAGGCTGAGTCTGTTTTCCCTCATCCAGTCCATTACCGATTCCAGACAGGCCACGAGAGGAGCGACGCCATCCCTGGTCACTGCATCAGTCGGAGACATAGAGAAGACTATTTGGGTGTCATCAGCGTACTGATAACCCCGCGCCCCATGCCTCCGGATGATCTCTCCCAGCGGTTTCATGTAAATGTTAAAGAGCATGGGGGGCAGAATGGCTCCTTGAGGGACCCCAGAGGTGAGGGCCCTCTTATCGGAGCACACGTCCCCCAGCTGCACCATCTGGAACCTCCCGGAGAGGTAGGACCGGAACCACTGGAGCGCAGTGCCTCCGATTCCCACCTCTGCCAGGCGTTCCAGAAGGATACCATGGTCTATGGTATCGAAAGCCGCTGAGATGTCCAAAAGCACCAACAGGGACACGCTACCCCTGTCGATGCCCAGACGGAGATCATCGACCAGGGCGACCATGGCAGTCTCAACCCCGTAGCCCGCCCGAAAACCGGTTTGAAATGGGTCTAGAAAATCCGTTTCATCCAAGATCGATTGAAGTTGAATGCAACCGCCCTCTCGATCACCTTCCCCAAGAATGGCAGCAGCGAAACTGGCCGATAATTGTTGTGAATCAGGGGGTCAAGGGAGGGCTTTTTTAGTATAGGTTTTATCATGGCCAATTTAAGAATGTCAGGAAACTGCCCTTCCCTCAAGGATGAATTAATAATCCAGTGTAACAATCGAGTTACAACCGGTCCCCCCTGTGCCACTAGCCACGAGGGGCAGGGATCAAGGGAGCAAGTTGTCTTCCTAACACTTCTAAGGATCTTGTCCACATCCTCGGTACTGACAGACTCAAACTGATCCAGTACAACCGAGTCCACGGAAGCTCCGGATGCCTCTATTCTGGTTTCTGTTTCAACCCTGGCATCCAGACCTTCGTTTATCCGAGAGATTTTATCCGCGAAGAAGTTGTTAAATTGGTCACAGCAGGCCTTAGTAGGTTCAAGGATCTGGTTCGGGGCAGGGGGGAGCTGAGTTAGCTCCCTCACTACCCTGAACAACTCTGCTGGACGCGACTCCGCGGACGCGACACGAGCAGCATAGAACGAATTCTTAGCTGCTTGTATCGCCTCTCCATAGTCCTCCAAAAGGTGGTCTAGGAGAGTCTTGTCGGATAAACACTGGTGTTTCCGCCAGGCGTGCTCTAGCCGTCGCAGAGCCCGCTTCCTGGCCCGGAGATCTTCTGTGTACCAGGGCTTCTTTTTGGAAGCAGGCCTGAGAGGGCGCTTGGGAGCGATACTGTGTATAGCCCTGGAGAGATCGTATCCCAGATGTTAACTAGAGCATCAACAGTGTCGCCGTCACTTCCAACCATATATCCCTCTAGGGCTTCTTGGAACCTATCAGGTTCCATCAACCTTCGAGGGTGGACCATTCTAATAGGTCCGCCACCCCCAGGGGGGATCTGGGTTGATGCCTTAATGCTTGCCTCTACCAGGAAGTGATCCGTCCATGACAGGGCGGAGATGTTAGTAATCTCTGCCCACGGAATTTCCATGTCCGTACAGAAGACCATATCAAGTGTATTTCCCGCAGAATGCGTTGGACCCATAACTAGCTGAGACAGGCCCATGGCTGTCATGGTATCCATGAATTCCCGAGCTGCACCAGATGGAAGCTTGTTGGCCGCGCAGGGGATGTTGAAGTCGCCCAGGACTAAAAGCCTGGGAGACTCCAACACCAGCTCCGAGACCAACTGTGTCAGCTCGTTAAGGGAGTCCGTTAGCGCACGGGGTGGCCGGTAGACCAACAGAATCCCTAGACTGTCTCTAGCCTTCAGGGTCAGGTAAATACACTCGATATAGGTAGTCTGACGGACATGGTTCCTGGTTAGAGACAAGGTGTTTTTATGCACCAAGGCAACACCCCCCCCCCCCGCCCACCTAACCTGTTCTGGTCCTTCACCGAGTACCCGGGTGGGAGGACCTGAGCCCACACAGCGTCCCCTTCAGGCCCAAGCCAGGTCTCGGTTATGCACGCCAGGTCACAGTTGTTGTCCTCTATCAGGTCATAAAGAATGTGGGTCTTGTTTTTAATGGACCTGGCGTTGCACAGGAGCAGAGACAGGGTTTGTGGTACGGTTGGAGTGACCCTCAGGTCCCTTTGGTTAGGAGTAGGACTGGAAGGGGAGATAGATATTGGACATCGATCTCGCCTTCCCTTGTAACGCTGGTCCTTACTCCTACCGCCATACCTCCCCTTGCCCCACACTACTTGGATAGGAGCCCCGCTCATATCAGGGAAATAACCCTCTGCCTCCCCAACCCACCCTCCTCTCATATCCAACATCCCCTACCCTGAGGCTCAATAGGGTGGGCAGATTTGAAGATGCCAGATGGACTAGAAGGAGGGACTAGAAGGAGGGCTCGGCTTCATAATGCACAGTTAAAACGGGGCAGACAAAGTCTTATGTTTTTTTTTTATGTGGGAATAAGCTCAGTTTAACTTATTTTTGAGTAAGAGACCTGTATAGGACTTGAGATGTAAAGGAGATATTGGCATACAACCATATAAAAAGAAAGTTGTGTTGCCTCTTAGTAGTTAAGGGTTTTGTGTAGCTAAAGTTTCAGTAATGATCTCATTATAATCATGAAAACATTTTTCATAGACTCTAATTATAATTAACCCATATGATAGGACTAAGACTTTTCCCATGGGAATAAAGTGTATATAACCAATCCAAAGAGCTTCTCAGGGCATTTTTTTATCACTAAGCAGTGGCATAAAGTTTGGTATTTCAATAATATAAAGAGGAACTGGAGAATGTGAATGTGTCTCTCCTAGATCTATTCTGCACATCTCTTCTTTTATAAATTTGGTCCTACACCGCAAAATAACTCCCTATGGCATCTGGTGCTTCCTGCACAAAGAGGAAGCAGAGGCCTGTTGTACATTCAGAGTATATAGCATTCAGTCTATCTTGGATCCAAGGGGATTTTAGTGTTGATAATTCTTTTGGAAATCCCCACAGTCTCAATGGTCTGGCTGGCTGACTCACAGCAACTTGTAGAAAAATTAGCATCAAGATGTCTGCAAACTACCTGTTTCAGAGCATAAACACAAAGTACTTCCCTCTGTGCTTTAGCACTGATGATTTTTAAGACTGCAAGACCCCCAGCTACACTACGGGTACTTCCCTCTTGCATTTTTATTCCATCAATTTATGGTGATCACTGAGGGTGCTTCCAGGTGGACAGTTCCTAATAAATACTTGTCTGCCATAAATTATAAATGTAATTGCAATTGACTTTGCACACTGTTTTTCATCAGTAGATCTTGCTATGTTCCATCCACACCAGTAGACATGTCAGTTGTTGTAGGTGAGTAAGTATATCTTCACAGCTATTAAAAAATTATCCATTGATCCTTTCAAAATACATATTATATAATTACTAGTAAAGCATGTGCTAATTTAAAGCAATTGCTTGCTTACTGACCATGAGATGTCAAAAACAGAGGACTGATTAGACATTTTGATCTGAAAGAAAACTATGTTGGTGAAATGACAATGTTTAAAAAGGTGACAATTTTCCAATTAACATAACAATATTTCATTTAAGTGGTAATGTTAATGTGCTTTAAAATAAAATATCAGGAAATGTTTTTTTAAAAGTCATAACTGGATCGATTCCTAATAAATAATTCTGATAAAACAGTGCCCACTAGAAAGGCAGGCACCCAATGGAATGCAAAGCTGTGCTGAACAGCAGTAAGTTCACTGCCTAGTTCAAAAAGTGTTGTTGGAACCTGAATTTTCTGCAGTCTGAGAAAAGATGGAAGAACCAATGGAGAATTAAAAGACTGATTCCCTTATGACTTCATACAGATGCTTTATTTTTAAAAATATGTGAATGAAGTGTGGCAGTTCTATACTAAATACCTGTCATAGAACCACCTTAAGCTTGATCCCACTGTAGTTCAAAAGATCTCCACTAATTCTGTTCTTTCAGTACAAGACCCATCTAGGAAGATGAGGATGTAGGATTGCCAGATTCTGATCCTACAGTCAATACGCACGGAAGATCTACACAGATTCAACCTGGTCAATGAAGAAATTGAAATAATAAAAGAATTCCCATACCTTAGATCAAACAATTAATAAGACTGGGGACTGCAGTCAAGAAATAAAAAGAAGACTAGGGCAGCTATGGGGAGGGCAGCTATGAAAAATTAGAAAAGATCCTAAAATTTAAAGATATCCAACTAAGCATGAAAGTTAGCATCATATAAGCCACTGTTTTTGCTATTACCATGTACAGTTGTGAACGCTGGACAAAGTGGATAGGAGGAAAATAAATTCATTTGAGATGTGGTGATGAAGAAGAGTGCTGAGGATACCATGAACAGCCAAAAAGACAAACACATGGGTCCTAGAACACATCAAATCTGAAATTTCCATGAAAGCCAATATGATAAAGTTGAGGTTGACATGATTTGGTCACATCATGGGAAGGAATGATTCATTAGAAAAGACAATTCTAGGAGAGGTAGAAGGATATAGAAAGAGAGGAAGACTGCATGCTCATGAGCATGAAATTACAGGACCTAAGCAGAACAGTGGAGGGCAGGGAGTCTTGGAGATGTCTCATCCACAGGGTCGCCGTGAATCAGGATTGACTTGAGCGTGGTTAACAACAACAACATATATATCTGTCTTTCTGTCTGTCCATGCTTATTCACAGCTGTCTGAGCTGCTGTACTGTAATCAGTCATGTTAAATGGGTAAAGGTATGGCAAGAACCTCTAGTTCATGGTGTCTTTACTTGTCTCAGAGGAGACAAGCATTGATAAACCTTTGTGCTCAAAAGAAATAGACTAATAAATGAATTCACTGCAAAGCTTGCCTCTATTTTGCAAAAAGCCTTGTTTCTCAATTGGACACAAGTACAAGGAGACAAGGGTTCAAATCCTGGCTAAGCCATTTAAACCCATTGGGTGACCTTGGGCATGTCACAGACTCTCAGCCTCAGAGGATGGTAATGGTAAACCTCATCTGAAGAAAGTTGCCAAGAAAAACTCATGATAGGTGTTAGGGGCACTATAGGTTGGATACGACTTGAAGGCACACAACAACAACAAATAGGACAAAATGTGAGAATATTCCTGTGCCCACAGACTTGCATTGATCCTTTACTGAAATAGTGTTCTCACCTAGTTGCACTAAATCAGATTCTCAACTTGAAATTAAACTGGTAACTAGTGCAGAGAGTGAGTGAAGATGGCTGTACCTCAGCGAAAGAAAGTTAAACTGTTGCTATATAGTAAGATATACAGAGTACAGCTGTCTTTAGATATGTATCCTAAGGGAAAGATATCCTATTCTCTTTATATCATTGCAAATATTCCAATAAAATAATTAACATAAATCCTTGAATGTGTTTCAATATACCGTTTAAATCAAATATGCACAATCAGAAAACATTATTTGTCCTTGAGTCCTTGTATCAGGAGAAAGGTGAGATATAAAATAAATAAATTATTGAGAGCACATCTTCTGGAAAAATTTCCTGTTCTTTTTCTGGAAAATCCACATCACTGCTTAGAGAGCCCCTTCAGAACACATATTTAATAGGTTTAACCCAGCATATATTTCTGATACTTTATTATAAGAATTTATTTCTTGTTCTTTTTCCTTTTTATCCTGAAGGACAATTTGTAAGTCATACCAACTTGTTTGATGAGTCTAGTCCTTCTTACGGAACTTAAGAATGCAGAAGTACACCCATCTGGTCTAAGTCACACTTATTGTGGTCTGCATGAGCCACCAAACCCTGTAGGAGTCTTACTTTAGAAAATATATTAATACTGCTTCACCCCATGTGCCACTGTGTGTATATGTGTGTATTTTCTGTTGGGGACAAATGCCTTCCTCCTGTGCCAGAAAGAAAGGGAACTTTCTGTACTTATTCAGTGCTTCCTATTCCTACCTATTTGCACATTTGTCTCTATAGAATATGAATATACACTGCTGACTCAGTTTTTAATCAACCCAACTTCCCTCTTTAGATCTTCTCCCCCCAGCCTCCTGTAGCAGTAGGAAATTTTCTAGATGCTAGACATTAAGATGCCCTAATTTTGCAATATTATTTTCTTCCCATTGTCTAGACTAGTGTTCCCTAAACTGATGCCTTCCAAATTTTGGAGATTCTAACTCCTATCAGACTAGTTAACATGGTTAATGTTGAAGGATCATGGTATTTGAAGTCCAAAACATCTGGAGGTCATGAGATTGGAAAGGCTGTTTTAGACAGAAAAAATTTGTGAGCAGAGAAAAGTTACCATTGCACCTTTGGGTATCTTGGTACAAGAGAATAGAAAATGTACATAACCCTTCAACACTACATATAATTTTAATTTCCTTTGTAAATTATATTTTATGCCAGATGTTATAGAATCAGACAGAATGTTTATCACACTAGGGGGATTCCGAAGAAAAATGGGATTTAAACTAGAAAATGCGGGAAGTTTATCAGATGACGTCACTGTTAAAGTGAAATAACGTGAAGTTAAACTGAACGTAAAACAGAGAAAAATGGCAGCTTTTTACTTTCGGAACTTCCCAAAAGTAGAAATCTGCCATTTTTCTCTTCTTTACATTCAGTTTAACTTTGCGTTATTTCACTTTGAGGGTCATTTCATGTGATAAACTTCCTGCATTTGCGGGTTTTTGAAAAAATCTAAATCTCTTTTAAATCCCTTTTTTCTTCAGGATCTCCCTGGTATGATAAACTAACTACATAGAGTTGGAAGAGACTACAAGGGCCATCCAATCTAACTCCCTGCCATGCAGGAACTCATAATCAAAGCACCCCTGACAAATGACCATCCAGCCTCTGTTTAAAGACCTCCAAAGAAGGAGACTCGGACACATTCTGAGGGAGTGTGTTCCATTGTCAAACAGCTCTTATTGTCAGGACGTCCCACCTAATGTTGTGGTCGAATCTCTTTTTCTGTAGCTTCCATTGTTCCAGGTCCTATTCTCTGGAGCAGCAGAAAACAATGTTGCTCCTTCCTCAATATGACATCCCTTCAAATACTTGTACAGGACTATGTTAACCATCTCTTCTCCAGGCTAAACACACCCAGTTACCTAAGTCTTTCCTCATAAGATATGCTTTCCAGGCCCTTCACCATTTTGGTTGCCCTCCACACTCATTTGTGAAAATCCTTTTTGAAATGTGGTGTCCAGAACTGGACACAGTATTCCAGGTGAGGCCTAACCAAAGCAGGATAGAACGGCACTATGTCTTCCCATGATCTAGATGTTATACTTCTGTTGGTGCAGCCTTTTTGTTAGCTGCTGCATCACAGTGTTGACTCATATTCAACTTGTGGTCTACTAGGACTCCTAGATCTCTTTCACACGTAGTTTATTAAGCCAGATGTCTCGTTCAGCCAGGTGTCTCCCAACCTATCTGTGCAACCTTTCCTACTGCTACAGGAGGCTGGGGGGAGAAGATCTATGCCAACTATCTGTGCATTCCATGCCAACTATCTGTGCATTCCATGTTTCCGCCCTAAGTGCAGTACCTTACATTTCTCCCTGTTGGAGTTTATTTTGTTAGTTTTGGCCCATCTTTCTAATCTGTTAAGGTCATTTTGAATCTCTCCTCTTGGTTATTAGCCACTCCTCCTTATACACTGCATTGTATTAACTTAGATTATGCCAACTAGTGGGATGTGCAATAAAATGTTGGCATATGGAAAGCTCCTATTTAGACTTTCAAACAGACAGCCATGCCTTCTTCCAAGATATTCCATCATGCATACCCTTCTGTCTTCCAACAGACTTGCAGCATTATTTGACATTTAAACGTGTCCAGTCTTATTTCTTTATTTCTTATACATGTTGAGCTTTGGAAATCCTGGAGCTCCCTGAACATGTTGATACCACCCTCCTGTTTCTCAGTAGCTGCAGTGAAGAAGGTGAATACTATTTTAGCCAGCATTAATAGTAGCATAGGGGCTTTACAGACAGCCCAAAAGGGGAGGTCTGTAGGCGCCCAGAGAAGCATCGGAATGGGGCCAGGGCTGCCTCACCGGCAGCCCCAGAGGTCACGGAGAAGCAGTTTGCTTCTCTGTAGCCTAAAAGCGGGGTGCACCCGCTGCACCCCACCTCCGGCGCTCCTGAGGGGAGAAGGGGGCTGCCACTGTGGCCCCTTTCCCCTTGGGATCCTTGGTGTGGCTGTGTAAAGGCCGTGCCAAGGACAAGCATAAAAAAGGAGCTCCATTTTGGAGCTCGTTTTAGTGCCACAGAAAGGGCGCCATTGGTGCCCTGCACCATGATGCCAGCATGGTGCACACATATGGACGGCGCGCTAAGGTTAGGGAGCATGCCCATGCTGTGCTCTCCCTAACCCTAATCACGCCCCATGGACGGCCCTTTTAGGCCATCTGTATCGGGCCATAGTTTCCAATTCAAGGGAAGTAATATTCCCTCTATTTTCTGTGTTGGTCAGGCTTCATCTGGAGTACTACGTTCAATTCTGGCTGCCTCGTTTTAAGAAGAATATAGACAAGTTAGAGTAGGTTCAGAGAAGGACAACAAGGATGATAAGGCATGGCCATGTTAGTCTTGAAAATCTGTATGCAAAGGAATCTTCCAGCACCTTTGAATACAGTATCGATCACTCCTCCCATAATCTATGATAGCCAGAACCAATGGGAATTGCTATACCGGGGGGGGGGGGGGGGGATGCATTCTCTACACCTGTCCTTTATTTCCAGAGAAGGTATTTTATTATTTCTTCTAGGCTCTTCTATCTGTGAGTAAAATAGCTTGGATTCTCAAATAACCTGGGTGAGTAGCTACTCATCTTCATCTGTTAGTATTTCCAGAACTTCAGATTCTGAACTTGCCAGATGATTGTGGTTACCTAGGACAATGGCACCTGGAAGCATGAATTAAACAGCATTGGAAAGTAATTTCTATGCTGATTTGCTGTGTAAGTTTGTTATATAGTACAAATTTTTGCAAGCTTCATGTCATCAAAAGAATGGATGGTTGCACATTAATTCAACAATTTATGACCGAATCCCTATTTTTTTTGCAAACTCAGTTCAACAAAATAATGGATGACTGCACTTTTTAATCCCACAATTTACAATATATTCAGTGGCAACATGGTTATAAAACCTGAAACATTAAACCCACTGGCAAAACTCACTGTGCTGAGCTGGAAGCTTCTCTTTTGGATCTGAAGAATATCTTAGAGATGCTATCACTTTTCCTGGCATGACCAATCTAAACTTGTAGTTACAGGAAACAGAGGGATGGTGGCAAACTGTTTAGGATGGAGATTCTTTTTTGAAGTTAACTTTTGGTTTACTTTGGCCAACGATCTATAAAGCAATGTGCATATGCAGCCAGAAATATCTTTGAAGTTCACATGGTAGAAAAAGCAAGCTGATTTTCAGCTGAATAGCATGTTGCTTGTTTGGCTATGAGGCAGGCCACAAAAGAAGCTTCAAAGATGGGGTTTGCAGCACATACAGCTCTTTTCTCTGCATGCAAACACACTTTTGTAGGATTACACAGCATCTGTGGTTTTTAAAGACTGCCAGTGCCAAGTCAGATCACAATGTGCAAGGAATAACCACTTAAATGGGAAGACGTATACGCTAACTGATATAAGTTTATATATGCACATATACACACACACACACTTGGGGGTGGGGTGGGGGAGACTAGTTTGGCAAATACGAATGAAATTCAGGTGTGTATGTGAGCCATATACCTCAAAAGGTAGAGGAGAATCTAGTGGGTAGATGGACTGAATGAATGCAGCTTATAGAAGTAAGCTTTTAGGCACTTAAGTCCTGCAGAATGTAAAGGTTCTGCAAATAGCAAGGGAGTGTGCAGAAGTTTGTGCCACATATATAATGCAAACATTCAGTCAGTGATGTACTTGTTATGGGTCAGCATTGGAGTTTCATTACATATATAAAAGCTATACTTACTTTACTTGCCAACAGACAGCCTTCCAGTATCAAACAGTTATTTTATCTATGGAGGGACACACAACACAGATGGGAAGACTGGTGCAAGATCTTGCCACAAAACCACATGCCAACTCTGCTCACATATCTGATCAGGAAATGTCATAATAGAACCTAATCACACCACCCACAGCATTTGAGGGACTTTCACTTGCTCATCCTGTGAAATGTGATATATGTGGTCCTCTGTAACAATGCCCTTCAGTATTCTGCTTTGGGCAGATGGAGCCAGAGATAAATAGACATAGGTCAGACATTTGAAATGGGAATACACAAAAACCACTTGCAGAACATTTCAGTCTTCCCGGGCATTCAGTTTCAGACCTCAGACCAGCAGTCTTTGAACAACAAGACAGTGTGGATGCAGCCTATGAAAAAGCATGGGCCCCACAACAAACTCCAACTCCCAGAATTCCATAGCCTTGAGCCAGGGCAGTTAAAGCGTTGCCAAAGCGGGTGATTTCTCCAGTGTGGATGCAGCCTATCAGAGCTGGTTTTCCATTGGTTTTCTCTTAGGTTTACTGTGATGTTCAAGAGAACTAATGTGTTTCCATGGCTGAATGATTTGAAGCCTGTGAGGCTGAGAGAGTGTGACCTGCATAAGGCCACCCATTGGGTTAGCATGGCTATAGGGAGTGGAACCCTGCCCTGGTGGCGCAGTGGTTAAATGCCTGTACTGCAGCCACTCACTCAAAACCAGAAGGTGGCGAGTTCAAGACCAGCAAAGGGCTGAAGCTCGACTCAGGCTTGCATCCTTCCGAGGTCGCTAAAATGAGTACCCAGATTGTTGGGGGCAAATAGCTTACAATTGTAAATGCAGCTGTTTGTTTAACAAATTGTAAGCCGCTCTGATAGTCTTGGCTGAAGAGCGGGGTATAAATAAAACATTATTATTATTATTATTATTATAACCCTGGTCTACAGAGTAATCTCTGTGCTTAAACCACTACATGATGCTGCCCCTTATTAGATCTGAAGAAACGCTATTCAAGTGCTCATAATATCATCCCACAATTATCCCATTGCCAATAATGGGATAATTGCAGGATGGTTCTGGAATTGACCCTAGTGGGATAATCTCTGGGAGTTGGAGTTTGTTGTGGGCCCAGAGCGGAGCGGAGCTCCGCTCTGGGCCCCACAACAAACTCCAACTCCCAGAGATTATCCCACTAGGGTCAATTCCAGAACCATCCTGCAATTATCCCATTATTGGCAATGAATATCTAATTATTTGCCATGGGATGATTGTGGGACAGTTCTGGAATTGACCCCAGTGTGACAGTGGCGCACGAGCTTGTGTTGCGTGCCTTTTAGAGGGTGTTTTGTGGCACTTTGGTAACGTCCCCATATGTGTGCTGCTGCTGCCACCCAGATAAAATTCGCTGCCCCACTACTTCTTTCCAGTCAGTGAGTTTTAAAAAGGGGGGGGGCAACATCTTCCCATCTTCCTCATCTTCCCACCTAAGCCCACCCTTCAATACTCCTTTTCTGTTTCTGTTGATGGCACTTCTATCCATCCGGTTCAGCAAGCCCGCAGTCTTGGTTTCATCTTTGACTCCTCTCTCTCGTTTATCCCCCAGATTCAGGCCACCTCCAAGGCCTGTAGATTCTCTCTTTACAACATTGCTAAAATCCGTCCATTCCTCTCAGCCTCCACTGCCAAGACTCTGGTCCATGCCCTAGTGGTTTCACGACTAGATTACTGTAACCTTCTTCTGACAGGTCTTCCTCTATCTCTCCTCCATCCTTTAATCTCCGTCCAGAACTCAGCTGCATGTATTATCACATCTGCTCGCCGCTTTGACCATGTTTCTCCCCTCTTGTCCTCCCTTCACTGGCTCCCCTTCCCCTTCCGCATCCAGTACAAGCTTTTGTTACTGACTTTCAAAGCCCTCCTTGGACTGGCCCCTCCTTACTTGTCTGACCTTCTTTCTCCTCACACTCCTTCTCGTACCCTCCGTTCTGGTAGTCAGGGTCTCCTGTCCCAGCCAAGGATTTCCTGGGAGGAGTAGCTAATACCCCAGAGGACAGGATCAAAATTCAAAATGACCTGAATAGACTAGAAAGCTGGGCCAGTGCTAACAAAATGAAATTCAATGCGGAGAAATGTAAGGTTCTGCACTTAGGGCGGAAAAATGAAATGCACAGATATAGGATGGGGGACACCTGGCTGAACGAGACCACATGTGAAAGGGATCTAGGAGTCCAAGTAGACCATAAGCTGAACATGAGTCAACAGTGTGATGCGGCAGCTAAAAAAGCCAATGCAATTTTAGGCTGCATCAATAGAAGTATAGTTTCTAGATCAAGGGAAGTTATAGTGCCACTCTATTCTGCTTTGGTCAGGCCCCACCTGGAATACTGTGTCCAGTTCTGGGCACCACAATTCAAAAAAGATGTGGAGAAACTGGAGCATGTCCAAAGGAGGGCAACTAAGATGGTGAAGGGTCTGGAAACCTTGCCCTATGAGGAACGCCTTAGGGAGCTGGGGATGTTTAGCCTGGAGAAGAGAAGGTTAAGAGGTGATATGATAGCCCTGTTTAAATATTTGAAGGGATATCATATTGAGGAGGGAGCAAGCTTGTTTTCTGCTGCTGCAGAGACTAGAACGCGGAACAATGGATGCAAACTGCAGGAAAAGAGATTCCACCTCAACATTAGCAGGAACTTCCTGACAGTAAGGGCTGTTCGACAGTGGAACACACTCCCTCGGAGTGTAGTGGAGTCTCCTTCCTTAGGGGTCTTTAAGCAGAGGCTGGATGGCCATCTGTCAGGGATGCTTTGACTTGGAGTTCCTGCATGGCAGGGGGTTGGACTGGATGGCCCTTGTGGTCTCTTCCAACTCTATGATTCTATGATTCCACTGCCCTGTCCCGGATTCGTCCTTTCTCACTTGCTGCCCCTCACTCCTGGAACCTTCTTCCCCCACATGCACACATCATCACTTCTCTAACCAGGTTCAAAACTGAGTTAAAGACTATATTGTTTAGAGAAGCTTTCCCAGATGTGTGACTTTGTCTGGCCCGTTTTAACTGTGCATTACGAAGCCGAGCCCTCCCTCTAGTCCATCTGCATTGGCCCAGGCCTCAGAGGGAGAGAAGAATCACTGGACCTGATACCCTTCCCCATCACCTTTCCCTTCTCCTTTTGTGTCGTGTCTTTTAGATTGTAAGCCTGAGGGCAGGGAACCGTCTAATTATAAGTTTATATGTTCAGCACTGTGTAAACCTACAGTGCTATATAAATAAAGGTTAATAATAATAATAACAACATAAGATTTCTCTCTGCGACTGGCTTCCACAGGGCTATGTCTTAATGAATTCACACACATTTTTATTATTATTTTTATTATTATTATTATTGAGGGCTGCGCCTGGAAGGCAGTTATTAACAGCGTTCTAGAACGTTAGCTGCTAACGGTTTTTCCAGTCAATCAACATTCAAAATCGAGGGGGCGGGGAGGGGGCGTGTCCAACAACAGGCCACACTCTGGAGTGAATTCATTAAGACATAGCCCTGTGGAAGAAATCTAGAGCAGATCATTAAGCAGAGAGTCTGTGAACACTTAGAGGCCAATGCCATAATCACAAAAAGCCAACATGGGTTTCAGAGAAACAAGTCATGCCAAATGAACCTGATCTCTTTTTTTGATAAAATTACCAGCTTGGTAGATGAAGGGAATGCTGTGGATATAGTATACCTCGATTTCAGTAAGGCCTTTGATAAGGTTCCCCATGACATTCTTGCAAACAAGCTTGCAAAATGTGGGATAGACAAGTTAACTGTTACATGGATTTGTAATTGGTTGAGTGGCCGAACTCAAAGGGTGCTCAGCAATGGCTCCTTTTCATCCTGGAGAGAAGTGACCAGTGGGGTCCCACAGGGCTCTGTCCTGGGCCCAGTGCTATTCAACATCTTTATTAACGATTTGGATGACAGAATTGGGGGCATACTTATCAAATTTGCAGATGACACTAAACTGGGAGGAGTAGCTAATACCCCAGAGGACAGGATCAAAATTCAAAATGACCTGAATAGACTAGAAAGCTGGGCCAGTGCTAACAAAATGAAATTCAATGCGGAGGTTCTGCACTTAGGGCGGAAAAATGAAATGCACAGATATAGGATGGGGGACACCTGGCTGAATGAGACCACATGTGAAAGGGATCTAGGAGTCCAAGTAGACCATAAGCTGAACATGAGTCAACAGTGTGATGCGGCAGCTAAAAAAGCCAATGCAATTTTAGGCTGCATCAATAGAAGTATAGTTTCTAGATCAAGGGAAGTTATAGTGCCACTCTATTCTGCTTTGGTCAGGCCCCACCTGGAATACTGTGTCCAGTTCTGGGCACCACAATTCAAAAAAGATGTGGAGAAACTGGAGCATGTCCAAAGGAGGGCAACTAAGATGGTGAAGGGTCTGGAAACCTTGCCCTATGAAGAACGCCTTAGGGAGCTGGGGATGTTTAGCCTGGAGAAGAGAAGGTTAAGAGGTGATATGATAGCCCTGTTTAAATATTTGAAGGGATGTCATATTGAGGAGGGAGCAAGCTTGTTTTCTGCTGCTCCAGAGACTAGAACACGGAACAATGGATGCAAACTGCAGGAAAAGAGATTCCACCTCAACATTAGGAGGAACTTCCTGACAGTAAGGGCTGTTCGACAGTGGAACACACTCCCTCGGAGTGTAGTGGAGTCTCCTTCCTTGGAGGTCTTTAAGCAGAGGCTGGATGGCCATCTGTCAGGGATGCTTTGACTTGGAGTTCCTGCATGGCAGGGGGTTGGACTGGATGGCCCTTGTGGTCTCTTCCAACTCTATGATTCTATGATTCTATGGAGGAGGGGGCGTGACCAATAATGGGCCACGCCCCTTGGCTTTCGTCATCGTGCCGTGCGCTCCTAATAGTAGTCCACGCCTCTTCTTCTTTACTCCCGTCATGCCTTGCGCTGGGGGGGGCGTGGCCAGTAGCGGCCTACTTCCGGTGTAGTAGTAGTAGTGTAGTAAGCCTCCAGCCATGCTGCTCGGGCTCCCCAGCGTCCGCCTTCGGCCCCGGCCGCCCTCCTCGTCCTCCTTCCCTCTTTCCGCCGCCGCTGCTGCCCTCTCCCTCCTGGCCTTGGTCCTGCTGCCGAGCCCCGCCCGAGCCATCTCCTTCCACTTGCCCGGCAAGGCCCGCAAATGCCTTCGGGAGGAGATCCACCGAGACACGCTGGTCACCGGCGAGTACGAGGTCGCCCCTCCGCCGGGGTCCCCCCACGGGCCCTCCGCCGACCTCAAGGTGAAGGCGGCGATGCTGCTGGGTGGGGAGGGGAGCGCGGTGCTGCATCCACACTGGAGAGATAACCCGGTTTGGAAGCGCTTTAACTCTTTGTTTCACCCACTGCTATGGAATTCTGGGAGTTGGAGTTTGTTGTGGGCCCAAAGGGCCCACAACAAACTCCAACTCCCAGAATTCCATAGCAACTGACCCAGACAAAGAGTTAAAGCGCTTCCAAACCGCAGCAGGAGCTTTCAAAGACTTAAATCCACTTCCTCAGGTGCATTTGAGGAATATAGTAGGCAGAGAGGCCTTATGTAGCCCCTTTGAGGCTCACTGAAAGGAAGAAGTTGGCAGCAGGAGCTTAGATAGACATCAGTCTACTTCCTCAGATGCTTTTGGTGGAGCGGAAATACATATGTATCTATGCCATAGGTATTGACATTCTCATATATATGTCTGTGCCTGGCTTCCACTCCACCAAATGCACCTGAGGAAGTAGACTGAAGTCTAGGCAAGCTCCTGCTGCCAACATCTTTCAGTTAGTCTCAGGAGTTAAGAATCCCTGTTGCACATACTGAGTCTACAGACCAACATGGCTATATCTTTGAACTCTATCACAAAGCTATAAAAATTCCTAGCATTGAGCCTGGGCAGTTAAAGCAGTCTCAAAATGGATTATTCCTGCAGTGTGTGGATGCGGCCTCAAGTCTCTCAGGGGTGCCTATCCAGGTTTTTGAGCCATCGGAGGCTCTGCGGGAAAATCCTTGTGCCAAGAGCTGTGTTTGTTTGTGTTTCTGTGTATATATATTGGCCATGCTGCAGCCCTTCCGTCTTTTCTAGGGACACGTCAGCCAAGCCTCTTCCTCTTCAGGCGGGAGAAATGCGGAAGGAAAAAGCAGGCACAGCTCTATGATTGTGTGCTCCCATACTCTTTCTGTGCAACAGGCTGAACCACTTGACATTTTCCTAATATATACTTTCAGACCGTGGACAAGTTACTTGTGGGAGCTTCTGTTGTTGTTGTTGTTGTTCTTGTTGTGTGCTTTCAGGTTGTTTCCGACATTGTGATCCTAAAGGAAACCTATCATGGGGATTTCTTGGCAAGATCTGTTCAGAGGGGGTTTGCCATTACCATCCTCTGAGGCTGAGAGAGTGTGGCTTACTCAGGGTCAGCCAGTGGATTTAATGGACAAGCTGGGATTCAGATCCTGCTCTCCAGTGTTGTAGCCCAATGCTCAAATCACTACACCATGCTGGCTCTACTCTTGGAATTCCCCAACCAATATTTCTATGACCACAGTATAGCTGTTGTCATTGTTGTCCCAACAGCCCTTTCTTTCTGAGCTCTACTCAACACTTTGCATGGTCTTACTTTAAACACAAGTCTTACCCAGCATGGTGTAGTGGTTTGAAAGTTGGGCTGCGACTCTGGAGACCAGGGTTCGGTTCCCAGCTGGGCCATGAAACCCACTGGGTGACCTTGGGCATGTCACATGCTCTCAGCCTCAGGAGAAGTAAATGTCAAAACCCCTCTGAACAAATCTTGCCAAGAAAATGTCATGATAGGGTTGCCATAAGTCGGAAACAACTTGAAGGCACACAGCACATACAGAAGCCTGTAGAATAGGACTGAAAGACATGTAGTCCTCCAAGTGTTGTTGGACTGCATCTCTTAGCAGCCTCACTTGTGGCTCTTACGATCCCCATGGTGAGGGATTTGGGTAGTTACAGTCATACAAAGTCTCCAGCTCTGTGGTAGGGGAATCCTCAGAATAATAGTTGGCTTAAAAATAGCAGCCCAGGTTTCAAGAACCTGAAAGATGCATAATTTTATATGATAACATACAAGATTGTTAAGTGATGAAAGAGGAGTTCTAGTGAGAAAATACTGCAGTAGTTTGTAGTCTTCAGGTAATATACAGATGATGATGATGATAATAATAATAATAATAATAATAATAATAATAATTTTCTTATTTATATAGCATTGTAAATTTGCCCCAGGACAGAGCAAAGCACGCGCCAGAAAAATGCTCTGCATGAAATTAACATGTAAGAGGGGACGTTCTGGGGGGGGGGGGATGGCAGGCCTACAATGACCACCCCAATTCAGTTTGTCCCATGTTATGTCATCCACAAATTGTGTGTTCCCTTACAGAGTAGCACTCAGTAACATGGGGGCAGAGACCACACTGTGTTGTAGTGTTGCAGTGCTACGCAAGATGTAATTAGTCATTATGGAGGTGAGAGAAATCCTTCAGAGAAGCCTTGTTTTTTCTAATGTGTAGATCTGCCCTAACTTTTAAAGAAGAGGATTCTGTATTAATGAAATCTTTGAACAAGACACAGTTTGACTGCAGTGTGAGGGTGGAGAATAGCAACTGTTAGGTGGTGTGTTTGTGCAGTACAACTGTTAGAGTGACGTGTCAGTGTTGTAATAATGTGGTGCAACAAAGCCTGTATTCTCAATCAGTCCTTCTTAGGAATTAATTGCATTGAATGTGATGAGATTTATGTCGGTGTTTTTAGATTTTACCTGAGCAGTTTCTATCTAGATTCTGAGCAGGTGTGTCAAGGCTAAATACTTGAGGCACGATGCATATTATTGTGTATGTTATACTGTGTATGTAGCGCTGCAGAAAGACATAATTGGAGGAGCAGGATCACAAGACAAATAAATGGCCTTGCTGATTTCTCATGAGTCAGCATGAAAGGAAGACATGGGGCCTGAACCCATGCTATCCTTGCCCTGGTGCGCACCTGGGTTAGTCCCAGAGTCAGTGGTGCCCAGCAGTCCATCAGAGAAGCACTTGGCCCATATTATCTGACTCAGAAACGGGGTGCCTGGCTGCACTTCTTTTGCAGGGCTTTTCAGATGGATCACAGGTAAGGGGGGGGGGGGGCTGTAACAGCCTGGTTATGCTACAGAGTTTCTTGGAAACTCCACACAAAACCAGCACTATTTTATCCTAGGCTAAAGGCTGTCTCTCATCACTAATCCCAGCTTCTGCCATTCTACCAGTAGCAGTTCAAAAGCATGTACCTGGACAAGCTCCTTGGTAGCGTGAGGAAAACCACTTGCCCTCTTGACCTTTGCCCTTCATGGCTGGCCATCCAGGGTGGGGATACATTGATGAAGTTCCTCACGGACATCATCAGTGTGTCCTTCAGGGAAGGCCATATTCCATCATGTTTGAAGGAGGCGTCCTTCCCTGGACATGAAAAATTATAGGCCAGTCTCTTTATTGCTATTCTTAAGCAAGGTGATCGAGAGGGCAGTTGCTCTTCAACTCCAAGCTGTCTTGGATGAAACCGATTATCTCAGGACTGTTGTTCACACACTGGTAACCTCTCGTTTAAATTTCTGTAATGTGCTCTACATGGGGCTACCCTCGTGCTTGGTTCGGAAATTACAGCTAGTACGGAACATGGCGGCTATTACAGTAGTACAGAACTATTGTCAGGCACATCCAGGAGGGATCATATTACTGCAGTACTAAGGTCTCTCCGCTGGCTGCCTATCAGTTTCTGGCCCAGTACAAGGTGTTGGTCATCACTTTTAAAGCCCTAAATGGCTTGAGTCCAAGCTCTCTCAGGGACCGCCTCCTCTATAATCCTCCCCACGCTCTCCGGTCCTCTGGGAGAAATTTGCTACAGCCTTAAAGATCTAGGCTTTTGGCTACCTCCCAGAGGGCTTTTTCTGTTGTCACCCCAAAATTGTGGAACGGCCTGTCAGATGAGATCTGTCAACTGACATCTTTGGACAGCTTTAAAAAGGCTGTCAAGATGGATCTTTTCTGGCAGGCCTTCCCAGAATAAATAATCCCCGCCTCAGGAACCCTTGTTAAGGATTCCCTGTGGTTTTCCAGGAATTGTTGTATTGATGTAGTTTTAATTGCTGGTTTTAAATTGTAACTGATTTAATATCTTTTTAAGGGGGCGAGGGACGCAGTTTGTTTATTGATGTAATGGCATTTTATCGTGTAAGCCGCCTCAATTGATCTCAAAGGGGCAGGATATAAATAAATTTTATTATTTATTTTTATGTAAAAATGCAAGTAGATACGTAGGTTCATTGGGAAGGTAACAGTATTCTGTGCAGTCATGCTGGCCACATGATCACAGAGTTGTCTTTGACAATGCTGGCTCCTTGGCTTAGTAACGGATATGAGTGCTGCCCCCTACAGTCAGACACGACTTGACAACCTTGTCAAAGAGAATACCTTTACGTAAAGGCTCTTTACCCTGGGTCACACCAGATCCTCTGGATCCACATTTGTACTGGCAAGATCGGGACCGATCCTACAGTGGGTTTTGGCCTGCATAATCTAAACTGAATGATGCAAGGCCAGGGGGAAGCTGGGCCATTTGGCCCATGCAGACAACCCCCTTGTTGTGTAGAGTCACATGTCTTGGTTGTTGTGACTAAAGGTTAGAAGCCATGGGGTTTCCCAGGTAGTTTACCTAAAGAGAAGTGGCTGCTAGGTGTTCTGAGAAAAAAATTGCCCTGAAAAGAGTAGGCTCAGAGTAGCAATTGACTAAAGAACCAGGTTATGGTGTTTCTTTGTCACTGTCATTTTTGCTGTGTTCATGGTAGCACATCACTATGTTGTTTGCTGTCTTATTGTGACATCTCAGTGCTAACAGTTAAGCTTTCTATTCTGGAGGAATGTACCCAGTGTGCCAGCTGACTGCACACAGGAGGTGCTTTATGGCTGTCTTCCCACTGTCATATGTGGGTGTTTATTGTTCAACCTAGCAGTGTGTGGGAGGAAGCTATGGTGGTGAAAATGATGTTACTGTTCATAATGTAGAACACTATGGAGCATCATTCGAGCTGGTTGCACCTCCGCAGTTGTGTAGGCTGCCTTTTAAACTGTTTGCCCTACATGGACTTACTTTGATGGGCAATGTGCCTGGCTGTGTGTAGGCAACTATTATTTGGTGCCAGATAAAGAGAAAAGTAGAAATGGACCAATATACTTGTGAACATGCTCCAGCTAGTGCTGGAAAGGAACTAGTTCAGCATGTGCATGAGAAACCTTTCTATGGGTGAACTATGTGTGTGTGTGCACGTCTTCAAATTGCCTGTCAACTTATGGCAACCCCATGTATTTCATAGTTTTCTTAGTCAAAGAGCCCGTACAGACAGGCCAAAATAAAGCTGCTCCGGATCACTTTGGAGGTATGCTGTTTAAATTATGCACGCATCCTAAGAGGCCAGAAGCTGCACCAAAGCTGCACTCCAATCCTTAGAACAGGGCCGTGGCTTTGGTGTGGCTTCCAGTCTCTTAGAACACATGCATCATTTAAGCAGCATACCTCCAAAGTGACCTGAAGCAGCTTTATTTTGGCTTGTCTGTACAGGACCAAAGAATACTCAGAGGTTGGTTTACCAGTTCCTTCCTCTGAGTCTAATGAATCAGAATTTATTTTTGATAGCCCTAATTCACCAAAAATTAAAACTGTGATGAAAATAATATCTACAGATTTGAAGAAAGCAAAGAAAATAAAGCTATAGAATACTAGGAAGCTCTCATAGAATATGGTTAGTAGCATGTTTGCCTCTCATGTTCTTCATTTTTCCCTACAGATTACTGACTCAGCTGGGCACACTCTCTATTCCAAGGAGGATGCTACTAAGGGCAAATTTGCTTTCACCACAGAGGACTATGATATGTTTGATGCCTGCTTTGAGAGCAAACTCCCTGTGGGTGAGTGCAGACATCCCTTCTGGATGCTTCTTGCTTTGTTCACCCTTTTCCTTTTTTCTGTGTGCACTGCATTTAAAAGGATAACATTTAGGTGGCAAGCAGGGATGTCTGCTTTGCCATCTTATTGGCAGTCTTCTGGACTGAAAGAGGAAATTTAAGACCAATTGAGTTCTGAAAGTACTGGTGAAGCCACTTAAAGAAGTTCTTCCCTAAACTGCTTGTGTTTGAATAACAGTGAAATCAGAAGAGTCTGGAGTAATATGCAGCCTATAATGTGGAATGAGATTTGAGAAGAAATGAGAGGGGCTGCAACTGAAGTGACATGAGACTTCACAAGAAATTAGTTCTCTTCTGGCTTCCACATTAGACAGATGTATACTTCTGTTAGTGTTTATCAGAGGGACCCAGAGTCCTCAGATCTTAACCTTCATATATCCAAAGTTGGTACTATATAGAACTGCTTTCTCCTGTTCACACCTAGTAATCACAAAGTGATAAGGAAAGTACTCTTAATTTTTTGCAATCATTTCCAATTTCTTCCTAAAGTAGAAATGTCTTTTATTTCCTGTTCATATGCCACCTGTAAGTAGAATCCCAATGTCTGTATATTGATCTGGCTGTACAAGAGGCATGGGAAAATAATTATTTCTTTCCCATTCCCTTGCTTAGCTGATACTCTTTACTATGTTGAACCTTAGTCTGGATATTAAATGAGAATCGGAGCTGACTTTTGTTCCTCTTTGTGGTCTCTTTGCCTTACATAAATGGGTTTTGGCCATATGCAGAGACTCCATTGGAAAGTTCTAGAGTTGAATAGCTTGGCCAGAATACTCTGCCCTCTCCTGCCTGCTGTGCATGTCCCAGCCTGCCAAACTACCATCTCCTCAGTTTCTCTCTGTGTGCTAGTAGACCAGCTTCACTTGGGTCGTTCCCCTGCTGAGTAGTCATTTTCCTCCCAGTATTCTCTTTTTAAACTTACTTTCTTCTTTCTTATCTCCCCTGGAGTCTATCTTCTCTGAGTGTTCATGTGCCTTCACACAAACTCACCCTACCTCTCCTCTTTCAGGACCCTGTACTCCTCACAGCAGGACTTTAAAACTGAGAAGATGGTAGCTTGGCAGGTTCAGACATGTGTTGGAGGGGCAGGGTATTCCTGACAAGCTACTCCGCTCTAGAACTTTTTTAAATAGCATCTGTGTGCAGGTACAAAATCCATTTATGTGATTTATCATTGTACACCTCTGATAAAACAGCGGAGGACTTTCTGTTCCTTTCTGTGAAAATGGAAATTGGGTCTTTTTGTTAATCAGTAGCTAGCATTTTTGAGCCTAGGAGAAAGCCTGCTTGTGGCAGAGGCATGTCTTGTGGTTGCAATGGGCCTTTTGCATTGGTGCATTCTGTCACTAGAGGATGAAAAGGAAGTATGCAAGACATTGTTTGTGGACCCAGATCTTGGGACAGTTGCCTAACAAGTCTTCGAGCTGACATTTCCTTTAGGAGTGACGCACTTGCCTCTTCTTTTTTCTTTATCTGGTGCATATATGTGTTGAAGTTCAGGGCAAATAAATCCACATAGCTTCAGATGTTCTGCAACTGCTTGTGATCATAGATGGGTAGCATTCATCTTGCAGAAGTTTAAAGAAGTGCCTTCCTTCTCACTGCCTTGCTAGAACTCCTGGATCAATGTGCTTCCTGTACTATTAGAACATAAAGTTAAGTGATAGAATCATAGGAAGTGTTATATAACTCAATATATATTTTATTTTTCCAGTCAATGTTGCTTATGGTAATAGTGCAGTAATACTTGATGTAATTATGTAATAAAACACTAAGTAAAATGCATTACAAAAGGTCCAATAAAATATCCATAAAATCAATCAAAACAGCTAGTTCAAATAAATTACAACACATTTACAGATCTATTCATGATCCACCAGCCATTCTAAATATGGCTTTATCTACTAACAGAACTTCATCAGAAATAAGGCTGTGGTATTTGGGAATAAAATCCACTGTATCTTTTAGGAGGTAATCATTCTGGCTGAAATGTATATACTTTCTGAACCCAGAGGAAAATTGGACTGGGGATGTCAGCATGCCTTTTGGACATTTTTCTTTCTTTCTGAAAGAATTGTCTGAATTTCAAAAGAGGTAGCTGTATTAGTCTGTGAAAGGAAAACAACCAGGAAGCTGTGGTACCAGACTGGAATAGCCAGAGCTTTCATATACTATATCCCATTTCATTAGATACATTGAGTTGTTATGCAGAATTCTTATGCAGAATTCTAGCTATCTATACACAGAAGATACGTTTGGGTGCAGATTGTAAGTAGTGATGTCAGAGGGTATTGGAATTCTTGTATGTTTTTCCTTACTGAAATGTATGTGTTTAGCATTGTAAAAGCCTGGAGGGGAAAAAAGAATGCTCTTAGAGAGCCCCCCCCCCAGACAAATTTTCAGTTTTTCCGGGTGGGTTGGGATGAAAACTTTGGGGAACATAGGGAAAAACAGAGGTAAAATGGCTTCTTTTTGGCATTAGCAAAATGCTTAAGCACATGGTTTTATACACTCAGAATGCCAAGAAATGTGTAATATGAAGATATATGTGTGTTTACAGAATTAGATAACAATATTTCTGTTTGTATTATAAATACATACAGTGCTCAAATCTGAGATATCTGTATCTGTACAGTGGGCCCTTCTTATCCACTGGGGTTTGATTCCAGGACCCTCCATGGATACCAAAATCTGTGAATGCTCAAGTCTCATTCAGTACAGTGTTATGGTAAAATGGTGTACTGTATATAAAATGGTAAAATCAAGGTTTGCTTTTTGGAATTTATATATTTTTAAAACATTTTCAAGTTGTGGCTGGTTGAGTCTGTGGATAAAAAAAAATAGATATGGAGGACTGACTATATCTGCCATCTTCATCAGCTGTGAAGGAACTAGACAAGATGTATCATTGACTAGTAAAGTTAGGATTGCCCATGCCATCGTATTTCAATTTTCTATGTATGGTTTATGAAACCTGGACAGTGAAGAAAGTTGATAGGAAGAAAATCAACTTGTTTGAAATATGGTGCAGGAGAAGAGCCTGAACTTGCCCTAGAAGCCCAAATGTCTTAACTAAGATTGTTGTACTTTGGATATATCATGAGAAGACATGAGTCACTAGAAAAGACAATAATGATTGGTAAAGTAAAAGGCAGTAGGAAAAGAGGAAGTCCACATTCAAGATCGATAGACTCAATCAGCAAAGCCATGGCCCAATGTCTGCAAGACCTGAGCAGGGCTGTTGATGATAGGGTGATTTTATGGTCTCTCATGTGTAGGGTCACAATAAGTCAGAGTCTATTTGAGAGCAGTTAACAACAGCAGATATCTATCTAAAATTTGTTTGTTTTGACATTTGTAGTTTCTTTATTTTCTCCCCGTCTCAGATGGGAAAAGCTAAGCTACATTTTGCTTAGCTAACATAGGTTAAAGCAAACTGCTGTAAAAATGGTCATTTGCTACAAAATTAAGATTTTGATTACGAGCCCCAGGAATAGTAACATGGGATCCTTATTATTAGAAACACTAGCACTTCTTAGCACAGTGTCCTGTTGTGGAATGTGTATAGAGTGGGCCCTTGGTATCCACTGATGTTTGATTTGCGGACTCTCTATGGATTCAAAAATCCATGGGTGCTCAAGTCCCACATATACAATGGAGTAGTAAAATGGCATCCCTTAGCAAAATCAAGGTTTGCTCTTTGGAATATATTTTTTAAACATTTTCAATCTGCGGATAGTTGAATCCGTGGATGCAGAATCTGTGAATACAGATACATATAAATGCCACTAATTAAATAATCTTGATAGTGTTTATATTGCCCATGTTCTTAGTAGCGTCAAGAGTCCTTGATGTGATAACATTAAAGATTTGGGATCATGTGGCAATCATAGATGCAGGATTATATTGCCTCAAGAAGCCAAAGTTAGGACAACGTACAAGTTGGGTCGTTGGACCAGGTGGAGTCTCTGAGCAACTGGGATTTCTTAAGCAATTAGCCACAAAAATGGGGAAGAGGAAGTGAAAGGACCAGCTTTTTGCGCAGAGAACTTAGCAGAGGAAAGAGCTGATGTGCAAGATTTGGGGAGATCTGTGTAATGAGTGTTTTATTGCTATCACAGAGCTCTTCTCTTGCGTCACTCACTTTGCACTTTGACTTCAAGTTCATGCCTGCACAGTTCTCTACAGGTATTCTGGCTGTTTTTGCCCCAGCCTGAGGCATTGGAGGAAAGTATAATGTGTACTTTTGTTTGATGAAATTTTAACTCATTTGTCTTAAATATACTCCTTTGTCCTTCAGGCCAGATAGTCTATCAAAGCTCTACTGGATAAATAAAATATTTCCCATGATTATTCTGTTTAATAAGAAGCACATGTTCAAAGCCATATCATTTCCTAAATCACCTTCTGGTTTATATCTTGCCCAAAGTTGCAACAGACACAATTTGTTAAAAATATTGTTGCCACTGAGTCTGTAATAAGCAATTGTTTTATACTCATCAAAAGTTGAGGAAATTTTAGTGAGGTTTAGTGAGCTCTTTGGAGAGTTGGGCTTGCTTTACAATTTAATAATTGGCCTTTGAGAGCCAGCTGTTGCAGCTTTGTGTGTGTGTGAGAGAGAGAGAGACTAATAGTTCAGTCCTTCAGGCAAACACTGAAACTAGATATCCAGAAGCAGGAAGATTTGGGGTAGTTTTAATGACCCAATTAAAAAATTGTTAAATTTAGGACATGGTGGGAAGTTCTTGCATCAACATTGTGGTATATCTCTGAAATCTAGTCCAAAATCAGTAGCAATTGTTCCATGTTATGTTCCCCTTCTTGGTCTTTCCATTCCCCCTGGAAAGGTCCAGATTGGTATCACCTCTTGAAGGTGTTCTGTATGCAGTTGGGAAGGTCTTCCAGCATTTCATCCATTCTTTCTTGATGGAGATGTGAATTGAAATGAGGGATGTGCTGTTGGAGCTCCCTCCAAAAGTCCATTTGGGAACCAGTGCCATAACCAATGCCTCTGTCTTACTTGAGATTTCCTGAGAGCAAGGCCAAATAGTGGAAATGCCTGATGTTGGGTGTTTGGAAGCCATACGCTGTGAGGATCAGCTTAGATATGTTTAACCTGGAGAAGAGGTTAAGAGGTGACATGATAGCCATATTTAAATATTTGAAGGGATGTCACTATTGAAGGAACAAGCTTGTTTTCTCCTGGTCCAGACACTAGGACATGGAACAGTGGATTTAAACTTCAGGAAGTTCCACCTAAACATTAGGAAGAACTTCCTGATGGTAAGAGCTGTTCAGCAGTGGGATACGCTTTGTCAGAACGTGGTGGAGTCTCCTCATGTAGAGGTTTTTAAATGGAGGCTCGATGGCCATCTGTTGAAAGTGCTTTGATTTTGTATTTCTGAATTGCAGATACTTGGATCTTGTGGTCTCATCCAACTCTGTGATTCCCAAAGTTGCTTGGGGCACTTTTAGACAGCAGCAAATGCTCTTGTCCTTCACAATCTCCCTCAAGGGAAGGCATATGGCTTGGGGCAAAAGCATCTGCTATCAGTCTGTGCCATTCAATAGCAGTCATACCTTTTGCGAAGGAGTGTCCAGTATTCCACCCACCCACTATGCCTGCTTTTCTGTTTCAAAATAGGAATGGCCTGTGTATGAGGTGGGGGATATTCACTGGTATGTAGTATAAGGTTATGATGAGTATATTTGTTATTGGGTCTTGCTTGTTGTGGGTTAAAGGGACAAATTTAGGAGTGATCTGCATTTTGAGCCATTTTGATGTCCACCTGGCTGATCAGTTTCAGAATGATTATGGGTTGGGTTTCTGGCAGAAATACTGTGCTCACATTCCAGTTTTAAAGTAAAGTGTTTCTTTTTTTGGTTTGTTTGTTTGTAATTATGATAAAGATTATGTTGAGACAATGCATTATAGTGTGCAAAGTGTTTTATCTTTACTGCAGATAGGATCCCTCTTGTGTTTTGAGTATGATTTTGGTTCTCCAGCATATTTTATGTACTTATCCACACTACTATTGTGAACACTGGTTGTTTTTTATCTGAAGCAATGAGGCACATCATCATAGACTCATAAAAGAGGAGTTGGATGTTATTCCAATTGATAGTATGGATTTCTGTGATCGCTACTTTTTGACATCTTTTTAAATAATTTGTGTTTTTTTTTCTTTTTTAAGCATGTGCATGATACTGTTCAACAGGAATTGAAATCATATTTTTTGCTTCCCAGTCAAACTGTACTATTAAGTTTGCTGTGAGTTTGGCCTCATACTGCATAGATTCTATTCTTCTGATAAATTTCTGCCATCTTAGCCCAAAGACCTAAAGCTGTTGCAATTCAAGCATATGTAGTACCATGCACATTTATTCTGAAGTTGTTAGGTAGCTGCCCATCCAAAGGACAATATACAAGAATAAATCAATATTATTTGTCATTAAATGTCTGATCCAAATTTACTGTATAAGTAGTCTATAGTATAAATTTACCCGAACATGAACTGAGTGTCTTGTCAAGTCAGACAAGGTTGACTGTTTTGTACCTCTTTACTATTATGAAAAATGTTTATAATATTGTGTAAGTCATTAGGAGCAGCAATAGGGGAAATACTGTTATTTCTGTCCCATGAAGAATGCCATTTCTCTCCCTTACCTCTTCCTTGCATTTCCTTTGTAGTCCTTTGCTGCCACCTACTGGTGACGTGGTCCCTGAAATAAGTTTTTCCAGGTTGAGGAAGAATGGTTGGTGTTCATTACATAAAGCCAGAATTCACTGCATACAGATCTCACATGTGATTGTTTTTGATAGGTAAAAGGGTGGACCAGAGGATTCCCTTTCCTCTCCCTCCCCAAGTAAGTGTGTCTGATGGCAGGTGTCTTTGAACCAGGATGTGGATTTTTATTGTTACATGCCTTCAAGACAGTGCCCTATTTCTGACTTACCGTGCCCTGAGAGCCTTTGGGGCTGTACAGACTGCCCAAAAGGGGTGGTCTGTAGGTGCCCAAAGAAGCACTGGGATGGGGCCAGGGCTGCCTCACCGGCAGCCCCAGAAGCCCCATCCCAGTGCTTCTCCAGGCCACGGAGAAGCGGTGAACTGCCACTTCTCCGTGGCCTGAAAAGTGGGGTGCAGCAGGTGCCTGGGTGCCTGCTGCCCCCCCCCCATTCCCAGCAGTCCCGAGGGGAGAAAGGGGCCGCCGCCATGGCCTCTTCCCCTAAGGGTCCTTGGTGCAGGCGTGTAAAGGCTGTGCCAAGGACAAGCAACAAAAAAGGAGCTCCATTTTGGAGCTTCTTTTGGCGCCACTGAAAGGGTGCCATAAGTGCCCTCCAGTGGCACCATGACTTCAGGCACATGCTGCATTGTCTAAACGCGGGCTCAAAAAAGATGGTGCCATCCATACACGGTAGGGTTAGGGAAGGTGTAAATGCTGCGCCCTCCCTAACCCTACTCACACCTCACGGACGGCCCTTTGGGGCTGTTTGTATTGGGCCTGAGTGACTGAAGAGTGGGGTATAAATACTCTAAACAAACAAATAAATATCATGATTTTCTTTCAGGCAAGATTTATTCAGAGCAGATATGCCATTGCCTTCTCAGGCTGGGAGAGTGTTACTTCACCAAGGCCATTCAGTGGGTTTCTGTGACTGAGCAGAGATCTGAGTTAACTGGTTTACTCCTCCTGCATCCCTGTAAGATAGAGCAGCACTTCTATACCTAGTGATTTGTCTTTCCATAGAGGAGGTAGATCCCCAGAAAGTACATGTGCATGTTCATATACTAACTATGGATTTTTGTAGAATGGCAATATTGCTTGGCTGGCTAGCCTTCTACCCATATTATTTTTAGCAAAGAAAAATCTTATACAGAGCTAGGCATACTGTATGCAGACGTCTAAACTTTTTACATACTTCAAATGTCTGGCACCATCTTACTAGTTGCAGGAGGTGGGGAGATAAAATTGACAAGTATAATGCCCAAATTTTTAAAAAAATCCAACAACCCTGGACCTTTGAACAGAAATGAAAGCTAAAAGTTACCTATGCCAATCTTCTGCCCCACCACAGAGATAAAAAATTGTATTTCTGTGTTTTCTATGCTATTTTTTCCCCACGGTGAGTGCATTATCTGTGATTTTTATCTTGTAAAACAGAAAAGCTGACGTTCTGATAGGCTAAGTTTCCCTGCTGTAGGTTTTTATTATGTCCTGATCTTGTTTTAAGATACTTCTTATCAACATCAATGATATTTGTTAATTTAATTTAGATCCACCTTTCTCCTGACACAGGACTCTACAGCTATACTTGCTTTTCCATTTAGATAGGGATAGTCATTTAACTCCCTCTAACCTGTCTGGCACTGTGGTTTGTATGTTATTACTGTACTAAGGGGTTGAGCAAAGTTGGAGTGTCTTGTATTCTGCATGCTTCATATGTTTACTTGCCATTTGATATTATTGGCTTTAGGAGTGCTTTTTTAATCCTATCTGTAGTTTTTTTTTTTTTTTCTGTCATAGTTGAGCTGTTTTTGTTTTTTTTACTATTCATAGGCCTATATGAGAACAGAGCTGCAAATCCCTCCTGAATGGGATGGCGGGGAGTGGGAATTTCCTGGCAGCCTGAGCATTGCATACAATGAATCCTTTCATTCCCCTTCCAGGAACAGGGCGGATGCCAGACCAGCTCGTGACCTTGAACATGAAGCATGGAGTAGAAGCAAAGAACTACGAGGAGGTACATCCCTGCTCCCTGCTTTTGCCTCTAATTTTCTTCCTGTCACTTGTCCTGCTGTGCATGGCCTTAGGACTCACAGTGTGATTTTGCTTTCTCAACCAATTTGCCTGCCTGCTTCGTAGAGCAGGCCTCTCTTTTAATGGTTTTATTAAATATTGCTGGATTCTTTGTGGTAAGGAGGTGGGAAGAATCTCTTGTGCTGTAATGAGTTTCCTAGCTATGGCAAATCCAAGGATTTGTCAGAAGGCCCAATATTAAGATAGTTTGTATGCTTACTAAAATAGTGATATATGTATTTAATGACATGACTTCAAACACTAGGCAGATCTTTAATACATTAGACTTGTTAGGAACAAATTCCTTGGTTACAGCTTTACAAAGCATCTGATATAAAATCTCATTTATTCAAGGTTGTGATATTAAACATAGTTACCATGAGGTAAATCCAATTTTAATCTCAAGTAGAGTAGACTTATATGTAAGTGCCATTGATTTCAGTGAACCTGATCTAACGAGAGCTTCTCATGGGTTTTTCTGGGGCTGAAGTGTGTGACTTGCCCAAGGTCACCCAGTGGGTTTCCATGGCCAAGTAGGGAATTGAACCCTAATCTCCAAGGTCATAATCCAACACTGAAACCACTGTTTACTATTATAGATAAATAAAACTCCCCATCTTCAGAGGTCATAAACTTGAGGAAGGATTGCTATCGAATCTGGCTCACACATTTGGTCGAACTAGACAAAATGGATATGCCTTAGGAGTGAAACAGACCGCCCCTTTGGAGTGGCATCCCACTGACCCTTTCCTCGACGGATTGGGGCCGCAGCAATTACATGCCTCGCCCCAATCCTGCCTTTCCCTGGTGTAAAAATGAGCCGCAGAAAGCCGCTTCTTTTTGTGCCAGAGAAAAGGTGCCTTTACACTACTTTCTGGCACTCCTTTTGGTGTGCATCATCTGGATGCAGTGCCAAAGAAATGCCATGACACTGTGTGGTCGGCATTTAATGGGATCACCTTCTATGATTCTATGATTCTAAGTCAAGAGGTGACTTTAAGGCACCTAAACATCAATTGCTGAGATTTCATTGCCCCCTTGTGGCCTTGCAGCAAAGACGAATTGTTGCAACTCTTGTGTATTTCATTGTGCTATTACATAATGAGTGCTGTTCAACATATCCCGCATAATGTAAGCCCTGTTGTTTTCAATGGGCTCTACTTTCTGGTATTATGTATTGAGAAGTGCCATTAAGCTATCTTGCATTTTGGAGAGTCTAAATCCATGAACTGTTTTCTAATGCTCCTCAAATA
The DNA here is from genome assembly GCA_034509955.1 of Urosaurus nigricauda. Classification (NCBI taxonomy): domain Eukaryota; kingdom Metazoa; phylum Chordata; class Lepidosauria; order Squamata; family Phrynosomatidae; genus Urosaurus; species Urosaurus nigricauda. The sequence continues at coordinate 42,494,878 of JAOEGL010000001.1, forward strand.
ATGCTGCTCCTCTCATGTGGGTTTTCTGGCCTATGACATTTGTTCTCTGTATGATAGACCAATACACTTAATGTTAACTTACTGTTTTTATATTGTTAAAGATTATATGAAGGTTAATTTGAAATAAGTGATTAGAAGCCACCAAGCTTTCTCCAAATTGGAAAATGAATACAGTGCATTCAAAGCTATAGTTCACAAGAGAAGAAGAAAAAATTCATCTCAGATGGCAATCTGAAACAAAATTACTTTTGTTTTAATTGACAAAGGGGGGAAGTAGCAATATTTTGCCTTTCTCCTTGTATGGTGTTACTATATGCAGCTGAGGACAATGGAGCCGGAAATCACTGTATCCTATCCATGTGAATCATCCTAGTGCCTTTGCACTCATTGGTCAGACTCCTGTAGGATGGGACCAAGTTGATTGAATTGTTAGGTAGGATACTTCCTGTACTGGGGTAACTTGGAGGAATAAATGCTAAAATATCACAGTGCAATTCTGTGTATGTTTATTCAGAAATGAGTTCCATTGTGTTTGGTTGCTCTTACTCATTAATAAATATATTTCAGATTGTAGCCTTAGAAACTTAGCCTGATTTGGAAAATAAATAGAATTCCTATGTAACCCAAGGCCTGCCATTAATTGTCAACTCTAACACAAGATTCACTTGTTAGTTATTTGTCATCTTACTCTTTCTCTAGTTGGAAATGAGACTTAACCAGTAGATTACACCTTATTTTTTACAAGTGTAGCAAAGCTGCATCTGTCAAAATTTCTTTTTTATACATCATTAAAGTTCTCTTATTTCCTTGTTTGCTTTCTTTCTCTTTCACACAGACACATTATATACTAAACAGATAAGTTCTATGCAAGTTGCTTGCCCATGTGTTGAATCCTTGAGCTTATGGAATGCAGCTTTTTTTCTCTTCAGGCTGGCTTACACTTTATTATTCAATTTATAGTAACAAAATAATGTGGATGTTAAGGCAGATACCCAGTTTAAAAGATTTCAGGGTGAAATCCTATATCCATATACCTGGCTGGGAATGAGCCCCATTGAACTCAGTGAGACCTCTGAGTTAGACATGAATAAGATTATGGTGTAAAATGAGCATCTATAAGCTTTCTTTCTTTGTTAAAATATGAGTTTTGGTTGATTAGCCATAACTACAGTTGTCCCTCTATATCCATAGACTCAACCATATTTAATAGGATTTGAGCATCCACGGATTTTGGTATCCATGGAAGGTCCTAGAACCAAACCCTAGCTGCTATTAAGGGCCCACTGCATATAAAATCATTTGAAAAGACTTCTAAGACCAGCAGCCATTTTTTTTCCTTTTTAAAGGATGATATGCATATAAGAACAAATATGTTTGTTTAAAATGATGTTTTTAAAGCATTTGTTACCCTTTAAATCACAGGCACCTTCTTGATTAACTAAAACTGATTGATTAAATGTTGTATTCCTAAATTAAAAGACCTAAAAGGAAACCCGCCTTGATCCAGTATAGGGAGAGGTGGGATACAAATTATTATTATTATTATTATTATTATTATTATTATACCATCCCTGACTTGCATCACACAATGCTGCCTAGTCTTGTCAAGATGTTGAGCAATTTACAGCAGTAAACAGTTGGCTGGTCCTGCTACAGACCAGCCACAGTAAGGTGCAGTCCACTGACTACTGCACTTGTGTTCGTACAGAGCTTCACGTTACACTATATAGGAGGGAGGACATGCTTGGTTTAGGGCCAGAACATGTTGTCTGTCTTGGAAATAAGTGAGTGCTAGATTTTTGCCTCGGAAAATTTATGTGACTAGAACAGAAATAGGATTTCAGAGATTCTGAAAAAGTCTATAATAATTACCGTTTCCTCTGCTGGTGGTGTTTTGTTCCTTATTTTGTGATGTGATCCAAGTCAAGCAGAAATCGTTTTTAAAATATCCAGTTAAACTCTGCTAGGTGTAAAAATGAGAGTGTTGGCCCAGTTACCTAGGCAATGGGGTGCCACATCTTTTCCATCCATTCATATTGGAGAGAAATTATTGGCTTCTTTTGCTTTCAGATGATGTCATAAAGCCAAATCTGATTGGCTTGGTAGTACTGTGGCATCATTACCTTCCTGACATGATTGGGATTGGATAGATCAAATTGTGAAAGATAATTAAAATGGCAAGTGAAGCAACTGAGAGCGAATCTTCCTTCCAAATATTTTGTGTTCCTCCAAAATCCTTCTGAAAATAGTGGAAATAAGGAGGAGAAAATGTCACTTAAAGAATTTAAGTTCTATGTTAACTATTTTCATTTATATAGTAACTTTAAAACATACAGATCAAAAGAAGGATGAGATGAGATGGCTCTATAACTAAGTAGTAAAATGGTAGCCTGAGGACAGTTAGAGGTGACCACATTACTCCTATCATGGATTTTCATATTTAGTACTTTATGGCTCAATGATTTGCATCTCTTCCTTGATCAGATTGCTAAAGTGGAGAAGCTGAAGCCATTGGAGCTGGAACTGCGAAGACTGGAAGATCTTTCAGAGTCTATTGTCAATGACTTTGCCTACATGAAGAAACGAGAGGAAGAGATGCGGGATACCAATGGTAAGTAATCGTGTCTTGCCAAGATACATTGTCATAATGTGTACTTGGTGCCTGGTTGGTAATTTAAATTTTCAGGCTGTCCAGTTCATCTGTTCGTAGATAAATGATAAAATCATAGAGTTTCTATCATGATTATTTAATATTACACCACAGTAAATAAGTTTTATTTATTATATAATAAATAAATTAGTACAGTATTGTCAGTAATGGAAGGATAGTGAACATTCACAGATCCCAATTGATATTGGAAGTTAAGCAGGGTCAGCTCAGATTAGTACTGAATGGGAGACTACCAACAATGTTAAGTGATGTATGCTATATTTCTAAGGATGGAACTGGCAAAACCAAGTTGTGTGTAATTCTTGCCTTTAAAAACCTTATAAAATTCATGGGATCGCCATAAGTCGGCAGATGGAAGGGCACACTCATGAACATTTAAGGTTCCAGATATTGTTGGACTGCATTTCCTATTATCCCTTACCATTGTATATCCTAACTAGGATTCATGAGCATTACTAGCTAACAACATCTGGAGGGCCATACATCCTCTGTTTCTTCAGTAAGCCTTTTGTGATCTGCCAACTCAAATCAATTTTTTACTGTGAGGCTCGCATTAGTTTCACCATTTTCTTTATATCCACACAATTCCATATTCATATTGGGGCTTTCTAGATTGGAAGGAAAGTGTGACATGAAGTTGCCTTTTCCTTAATGCTTAGCAGCTGCACCACAACCTTTAGATGGAGCTGCGCTGTTCCGCAGTTTTTAAAAAAGAAGCTGGGAAAACCAGCACTTTTTTAAAGGCGCTTCTTCTCCCCTAAAACGCAAAAAAAAAAAAAAAAAAAAAAAAGCAAAAAAGCGTTTTCATGGCACATTTTCCCTTTTTCTCATCTAAAGGCTAGACTTTCATGAAGCCATGAACACACTTCTTTTTGCCAATCTAGAATGCCCTATTGACCTTTAAGTGAATGTAAATTCTTTGTTTTGGATAGTATAGATGAAATAGTCTTACATGAAATGGAGGTGTCACTTAGGTAAATAACTTTGGTGTCAAAAGTAATATTTGTAGGATTTCATCACTCTGGCTTCCAGAAACAGTGTGTTCTGCTAGAATACATGGGAGAGGCAGCTATGAAAATGCCACAATTTCTTATTTAAATTATATTCTGCCATATGTATGAGGATCTGACTAGATGTTCAAGACATCGTAGAAGGTCCCTCTTTGAACATTGGAGCTCTTTGTTGATACTGCCTGCATTATTATTATTATTATTATTATTATTATTATTATATTTCTAAAGCTCCGTAAGTGTACACAGCGCTGTACAAAACCAAATAAAATCAAAAATACTGTATATAAAAAGCCTGCCTATGGGGTACAAGCTAGATTAAAATAACAAATTAAAACATAAGAAACAAGTTAAAACAGCAGATGTCAAATATTAATCAAGCATCAAAACAACTAGGTCACAGTCACAAACTTCCTGGGAACGCTTCCCTAAATAATATGGTCTTTAACTTGGTTTTAAAATAGAAGCAGGTGTTAATGTCTTTTATGAGTCCTGTTTGGATTCAGCCCACAGACAGTTGTGTTAACTTGCATCTCAACCTTTTTGGTGCTTATTTTTATATCATTGCTTCAAGTGAAGAGATACCAGACTGTTTGTGAGGTTTAAGTCATTAAGGGCTGTGGAGCACTATAGCATTATTCTGAGTGATATGCTTTATTTCTTTCAGAGTCTACCAACATTCGGGTACTATACTTCAGCATTTTCTCCATGTTTTGTCTCATTGGACTGGCTACCTGGCAGGTCTTCTATCTGCGTCATTTCTTCAAAGCCAAGAAGCTTATTGAGTAGCAAGAGGAGTGATTTTTCCATTTTTGGAAACCTGGCAGAGAAAAGCAGAGACCTGACAGCGGTTGTTTAGAGCTAACTTGGAGTTGACATGCCAAACAGACCTTTTTCTGCATTTGACCCCCAAAGGGAGAGATGGCAATGTTGACACACACACACACACACACACACACACAAAAGCGAGGAGGCTCCTGAACTATTTTTGGATAAAGTTTGGAGGGGCTGGAGTTGTGATTTGAGGGGAACTCTTGAATAGGGTGAAATAAAAGTGCGGTTGGATTTTGCGCTGTGTTTTTCCTCCTCTCCTTTACAGATAAGGTTATGTAACTTCTTTTTGTATGTTAAGAAACTGATTTTCATGCCAGATGAATTTGTAAAATTTGAAGCTGCCTGCTTGTTACCACCCTGCGTTTTGTGATGGGGTGGCTCAGAAGTATTTGACACCAGTTCTCCCAGAAGCAGGTCTTATTGCAAAACTATCGGTAGCTGTATCGCAAGAATGGGAAACAAATGATCGGTAGCTGTATCTCAAGAATGGGAAACAAATGGCCTGTAGTACTTATCTGTCAAAATATTTGCCATCTCTGTTAGTAGAAACAGGAAAGACATAAAGAAATTATGAACCATATGACACAGGTTACAAAAGAAGAGCTGTTGTGAAGACTTCAGGCTGTTGCTCTCATCCTGTCCTTTTCGCTTAAATGATACTTCCTCTGGTTCTAAAATTATAAACTTGTTGAGAACACCTTAAATGCTGTGCAAGGCCATTAAATCATAAGAAGAACCTGCCAGATACACGCTTGAAATACATGCTCAGGTTAATTCCTCTGTGAGGAAAATTCTATCTCTTCTCCCTCTCCAATCCACTATTGGTGTAAAACCCTTTAATCTGCCAAAGAGAAAAATGAAACTGTTTACCTGGTCGGTGCCAGACCTGCATAGCCAGAAATTTGTAGCCCTACATTTACACAAAGACTAATATTTGATACCTAATGGCGGTGACATGGTAATGGCCATAAAGCCTGGGGGGGGGTTAGTATAGCTGTAGTTGTGTGTCAGGTTTTTTATCATGTAAAATGTTTTAACAATATTAAATATTTAGAGTTATAACACTGCTAAGGCATGCAGAAGTTATTAGTCTCTCCACACCCCTTTATCTCAGTGTCCCTGTCTTTCAGTTCCTATCTATTTCTGTAGAAACATCATGGGAATATATCTGAGCCTTCCAACCTCTCCTCCTCTTAAAGGGGCTTTGATGCTGACTGTCCAGCTCTGAGTGGAAGTGTGAAAATTCAGCATACGTACTTCTTTCAGACACCTTCAGTCCCCTTTTCTGACTGTGAGGAGAAAGATTTGCCAGTCACTGCCACTTATTTCTCAACAAGTGGGAAAGACTTTTGCTGTGGTTTTTGCTTTTGCCAAGAGACAAAATTACCATCCAAGCTCCTAGAGAGCTCTCAAACCATGAATTGATTAACAAACAGGACCAGGCTTGATCTTTAAAGGAATGTAAGCTTTATTAATTGAGTTTTCTTAAAGTGAATACTCACAGGTGGTTTGATATCACTTTCCTCTTAATGAAGCTTACAGGACCTGGTGTTCTTGCAGTTTCCTTTCCAAGTACTAACCAGGTCTGATCCTGCTTAGCTTCTGAGATTAAACAGGATCTGTTGCCTTAGTGCTTGGAAATGGAACATGAAGTGCTCTAGATTCTGTTCAGAGGAAGGCAATGGTAAATGTCCTGTCAATAAATCTTGCTAAGAAAACCTTGTGATAAGAGTTACTAAAAAATCAGTCAGCTTCATGGTACAAAACAGCAACAATAAAGCTGTATTCACCATGCATGTAAGGAAAAGGTTATAGTCATCCCCATGGAATGTAGGAATCATATGGTCTCAGGAACTTCCCCTTTCGGGTCTAACTTAGGCAAAAATAGATTACTTTGAAAGTACAACAACGTGTCTGATCCAATTAGTTCAAGTCCTTAAAATATTTATTACAGCAATTTTCTCCTGGTTTACACCATAGTCTTAGAAGACTGTTGCTAACAGAGGAATCCTAATCTGGAGTGGGCATGATTTTCTGAAGTTTATTCACTCCAGCACAAGTTAAAGCAATCCATTTTGGGTCCTACTAACATGCTTTGCCTGTTGTAACACTTAAGTCTACTTCCAGACCTGACAGTACAGGGGCTTCCTTGAAAGAATCACTGCACTCAGCTGACGTGGAAGTAGCCTGTATCCCTTGCACAGGACAGAGACAGAGACAGAAACAAATGTCAAAGGAAGGCACTCTGAGGCTGCAAATGGAGAAGATTTTTGTTTTATGCTTCATTTTACTGCCTTTATTCCCACTCGCTTCATGGGCGTTTGAGGGGTGGCCTGACCTTTTTGTCTTCACAGACTGTAACAATCCAAGCACACAGGGCGCAAGCCTGTGACTCTTAAAACAGTTCCTTTTTTCCTTGTTCATGATTTGTTATCATCTTTGCCTGATGAAGAAGCCAGTGGGCTTTTTTTTTTAAAGATAGTGTGATTAATTTTGTGCGCAGTGGTTTCCCCAATAAAAGTATCACAATGTGTGTACTTTGGATTTTGTATTTCATTTTATGGGCTACACAACTTCCCCTGCATTTTTTAAATAGAAGTATAGCATTGGAAGAGATCACAAGGCCCCATGCATTCCAACCCCCTGCCATGCAGGAATACATAAAGCATTCCTAACAAATGGCAATCCAGCCTCTATTTATCTGCCACCAAAGAAGGAGACTTCACCACACTCTGAGGCAGTGTATTACACCTATAATTGCCTTCTGCTTCAGTCATGCCAAACAAAGAATAATAACCAGTTCAAATTGCTAGTTTAAAGATGGCTTAGTGCATCTGACTGGCAAATTCCCCTTGGGCCAGTGATTTCATGGGCACTGCCTCCCACTTTCTTAGCAATGAGTTGTTACACGTTTGTATTACAGGATAGTGGCCATTGTTTAAACTACTAGATACAATTATAACAGGTGCTGTCAAACTTTTTTTCTCTTTTTTTCCTTGGTAAAAATAAAAGAGAAGTATAACACATCAATCATTATTACTATACACCTGGTTTACTTGCAGTATGTGGCTGAGTAGTGCAAGATGGAAGGCTAGGTTCATGTACCAAGCTGTTAGGGCTTGCAAAGTAGGCAGGCCATGGCTTCTTGACTGGTATTACTGTCATTGTTGTGAAAGAAGACTGCAAACAGACTGAGTACCATCCTCAGAAGGGCTTGAGGACCCTTAAAATAGTTCTAGTGCAAAACAGGAAAGCCTGGGCTGTGCTTGGGTATCACTGAACTAGACATATGAAGATTTTGTTCAAAGCTAGTTGGTTATAATATATTAGAATAACTATCCCTACAAATTTCCACACCAGGAAGTCATGACAACTTGGTAAGGTCCCAGCTCTCAACAATGTCTTGGTGGCACTCAGCCAGGCAAAGGTGGAAGGGAACTGTGTTAGGAAGGACTTGCTATGATTTCAACCAAGCCCAAAGCAGGGGCTTCCCAGAGAGACTAATGCTGGAAGTGTATATAGTACCTGGTCTCATGCACCTGCTAGGAGGAGCTAGAACTTGTGGTGTCAAGGTGGACTCTGTTCTGGGGAAAGCTGAGAGTGTTTCTTAGAGCTTTACAGTTTTCCATCACAGCTGTCTTATTGGGCTCATAGCCTCCAGATGTCTGCTGCTATCTGGGAAAAACTGTTGCCATATCCATGGAGGCCGATCCAATGAACTGTAGACTAGAGCTTCATCTGCCATTTGTGTAGCCTGGATCTATTGCTTTATGTGAGGTGTAGCAGCATTAAAACCTTTTTGTGGAAGGTCCTTACATTCTAGTGCAGCCACAGATTCCTTTAAAGTGGGGCAATGTAACCCCTAGACTGTTCTACAGCTCTAGAAAACTGAAGATTTTACTCAATGCTTCCACATTCTCCAGGCCAATTTTGCCATATTTTTATCCCCTGGCCCAGGCTGAGGCCCATATTAGAACTTTTTTTCCCCAAAACTGATTTCTCCTTTGTTTCCTGCTCAGAAAAAGACCTCTCCTGTGCAAATAAAGAGTCCAGGGAAGGTAAAGCCTGGTAAAATTATCCCCACCACCTAAAAAGTGCAGGGGACAAAACTTTAGTCAAAGA